>CM036905.1:52076551-53326551 GCA_020800305.1 Porphyrio hochstetteri
TTTGCAGTTTCCAAAGCTGCAAAAGTATGTAAGTCTATCACAAGGTCAGTTTAGGATGTTCCATAAAATATGGAGAAAACCAGTAAATGAATAGAGGTGATGTGAGTAGAGGACAACCATTATTTGCATCATTTTTTACAAAGATGACGAATCTTTGAGAGGCAAATGTAAAATTGGACAAGAAATATTCTTGCTGTACTTGCCTATTGTAAAACAACTCTTCAACTGAAACTTTTTTCTGTCTTGTAATCTACCACAGTAACAATTCCATTATTTTTTTCTAGCCCCAAGACAGAAAAATGCACCATCATTCCACACATAGGTATTATTCAAGACTGGGATTATTCAAACTGAAATTCAAAAGTGAATATAAAAGATTGCTCTTCTGGTGTCACAGTTTTGACTAAAAAGCCCCTCTGGCTTTCTGGTCTGTGCTGAATTTTTTATACAACTCATAAATGTCATCTCCTGTGGCTGCTGTATACTGAGAAGTAGGCAGAGAACCTTGGTAAAATCCAAACGCTGCCTAACACTGTGCTCACTGCGGATTCCAGAGCTCTGACTGGCCAGCTGGGTTGAAAAGGCTTTCTGCCCTGGACTCTGTCAATGGATTAAAAAATGCTTAATAGCTGATGGTTGAAATCTGGGGAAATCCCATGTACACTCCAGTAATTTTCACTGTTCAGCTTTAACAAATGTCCAGTGAAAGACCAGGCAGTGGTGTGATGTCATTTTCAAACCTCAAGCAGCTGTGACATACTTGATTAGATCAAGCTCATTACTGCTGTACAAACTCATCAACTCTGAGATCTGGGATGCACACAGCCTCCTTCTACCCAGCCCTCACCTGCCCTGGGGCAGGTAGCAGTGACAGGAACCACAGAAGCACAGGAAGGCCGCTGTGTTTGCTGTGTTGTGTGTGGCCTACTGGTATCTACTGCCCAAAAACCTTCCAGCAGGGAAGGGTGACATATGTCCTAGGGAACCTGATTTGGCAGGGGGGTTGGACCTGATGATCTCTTGAAGTCCCTTATAACCCCTTATTCTGTGATTCTGTGATATGTCGTTTAGATCTGCTCTTTTAACAATTTTCATTGCAATTTCTGGGCACTTGAAAAAAACCCACGGACTAGTGGGAGAGCAGGGCTGCTCAGTTAGAAATCTGTACAGAAATACCTTTTCAATTGTGGATACCAATTACCAACTTGGCATTTACATTGAGTGCAGGTTTGCAACAACAGTATGAAAGCTGCCACACCCCAGACCGTTCTAATCCTTCTCAGCTTGGTTTGACACAGACCTATCCACAGGCAGCACAAACCCTCTGAGATGTACAGGTCCAAAACAAAGCTTGTGTCCCTCCTTGATTTATGCCACAGACCAATTCACATGCAGGAGCTCCCCAAGGGCTCAAGGGTGACAGATGAAATACACTTACCTTTGCCTTTTCTTTACCCTACCCAGTAAACACAATCCCAGAGCAAGTCATGTTCTATCAGTGAACCACCACAGAGGACCTAGTCACATCAGTAGGGGATGGATCAAGGAAAGTTTTTGATAACTCTGTGAAAATAAAATCAATTTACAGTCTATTCAAAAAATTTTCATCTAGATTCCTTTCCTAAAGAAACAGGCAGGTAGAGAATTCTGTGTATGAACAAAGAAACATGTTCTTGTTGATGTTACAGACACAGAACTGTAAAGTATTTCATGTGCTCTAATGAGGCAACCTGTGATAAACCCATATATATCAGAGTAAAGGTTTGTTCCTTTTTTCCTACTGAGATGGTTAACTTCTTGCAGCCTTTCTTATTTACATTTTAAATAATGAAACACCCACGAGTACTAGGCACTTTTCCATTGCTGCTCTGTGCAAAAAGAATATTAATAATATTATTAATAAAGCTGGTAAGACTGCAATAAAATGTCTCTGTGCTTAAAACAAAGGAGCATCTTGAAGAACTCAGCAGATTTTTCAGCTTTATGTAGGTTTGATAACACAGATATGATTAAAATGTTCTCTGATAGTAGATTAGAAATGCCAATTTATGCAACAGAAACTGCCTAAAGTGTAGGCACATTTGTTCAAAGAGATTGCATTCCCTGTTGATTACCAAATACTTGCTTCATTACCTGGTCAGCAAATTCCTTCTCACTTAAGCTGCTGAAAATCAGGATGGAATAAATACCACTGTGATCTTCACCAGAGGAGCTAGAAAACATAGGTTCTATGGAGAATATAGATCCCTGGTGTGGAACCAGAGACATCATCCAGCAATATGCCAGAGGCTGCACTGCTAAGATTGCAGATTGATTTGTTGTCTCACCAGCTGCAGATCCTACACCATCTTTGAAAACATGCTCACATCATCTAGTTCTAATTAATAACAGGCATAGCACATATGCTACACACTAGATTAGATTGCACATACATGGCAGGACTGAGGACATGTAAAAACAACCAGAACAGTGCTAATGTATTCTGACACCTTGATTTGAGATGGGAGGTTCACAATTTTTTAGATACTGCAGGTTGCCATCAGGAAAATAACTAAAAGGACATATTAAATTCATGCTTCACAGTCTACATATAGCATTTTATATCTTTCCACAACTCTAGAGGACACATTAGATCAGGACATCAAAAGTAATTTATTTCACCTTATATGTGCTCTGTGTTTTGCCTGGTCTGAAAAAAATATTTTAAAAGCCTGAATGGCAACAAGAAAATGTTCAGAAAGTGTTTCAGATTTTAGCTTCAACTGTGTACTTTCCTTGAATAGTTGTGTAGTGTGAGGAGGGGCAAGGCTTCATCAAGGACAAAGATAGCCATCCTCACCTACTATCAACTGGTTTGTAAGAAATTCCATAGAAGAGGTGTGAAAATGGCACCCAAGCCCAGAAAAATGGTAATAGTGGGTGCAGTCCAGCAGTAAAATAGAAAAAGAAGTGAAGGAGGATTAAAAGGGAGGGATGCTGCTTTCCTGCCTGAAGGACAAAGCCTTTGTAGGACAGACATACATCTTTCTGACTCACCTTGATAACTACAAATTGCCTTCCAAATTGATGACTTTTCTTATTCATTGCTTTTCTTTCTTTTCACCCCATTCTTTGCTGTTAGGACTTCTAAAATACAGCCACAAAGATTTTTTTTACTCTGAATATGAGCCTGAATTTGACACCACTAAGCCTGAATGTTTGCAGATCCCTGGAGTCTTATTTATCCTGTGTTGTCTTCTTAATAGCTTTTAAAATTTGCGGTGCAGAGTGTGTCACAGTTTTGAATCAGTTACTGTGAATATATAATTTATCAAGTTCTCTGTATAGACAGTCTTGCATCATATATATATATATATATATATATATATATGCATGCTTCATAGATATGAAGCATCCAATAGAAAGACAGGGGAAAAAGGAGTTGCAGTGGACCAGGATCTATTACTGCGTCCTATGTATGCTCTTATAGCTGCTCTGCAGATTCTAACTTCAAAGCCTCATTGAATCTTTCCCCTTTTCCTCCTCTGAACTGCAGTACAGTCAGTGCACAAATCCCTGGTGTGTTCAGGTCCTAGGGCAGAGGAGAGAGATCAGGACTGAGAAAAGCAGATCAAGACTCAGAAACGCACAAGAAAGAATGCACTGCTGGCCCCTCTCATCACTCCTCTCTGCAGATCAGTCTGTGGGTTTCATTTATTTGTTGAATTTCTTCTTGGATTATTACACACATTCAAGACACAGCCTGGCAGAATCCATCCAGGAGTGGGTCTGTTCAGTGCTGTCCTACAAACAACAGTAAAGACTGATCATCTAGAGTAGAGTCCAAACTCCTTCAAAGGTACATACAGTGAAAGAGGATGAGCCTCTTGTTCCAGTTTCAGCTAGGGTAGAGTTAATTTTCTTTCTAGCAACAGGTGGAATGCTCTGCTTGGGAGTTAGGATGGGAGCAATGCTGATAACACAATGATGTTTTTAGTTATTGTCAAGGAGTCAAAGACTTTTCATTTGTTCATATTGCCCCATTAATGAGAAGGGGGCGTGTCCAGGAAGCTGGGAGGGGACACAGCCAGGACAGGTGACCCAAACTGCCCAAAGAGGGCATTCCATGCCAATTACGTCATGCTCAGCATAAAAGGGAGCTGGTGGGGGGAAGAGTGCATGGCTTCAGGACACTTGGTCTGGTTTTGGGATGGCTCCAAGCTGTACGGCCTGAGTTGTGGGGTTCGGTGAGAAACTGCACTTGTGCATCACCAGTTTTGTATATTTTGCTATAAAGTCCTATCAGTGTTATACTTCTCTTTCTCTGTTGTCCCAGTAAACTATCCTTATCCCAAACTGTGAGGTTTGGCTTTGGGGTTTTCTGAGGTTCTTTTTCCTCCCCTTCCCTCCACACACCTCCCAGTTCCCCACACACACCCTCTTAGAGTGCAGCTGTGTGGTGCTTGGCTCTCAGTTGGGGCAAAACCGCAACACCTTTGTAAGTCATGAAATCTAGTTTGTGTTGCAGACTACATCTTGTGTGCTGACCATACTGCTAAGCTTTGCTAGAGGTCATTCATAACACAGCCCCTACCTGGACACTTTGTGCCAATACCCAAGAAAGATGGTTGGTAATTTACTGAAGAATAGCACCCTGAGGGTGAGTGACCTAGAGTAAGCTGTATCCCAGCTTGATGCCTTAGCTATTAAGTTAAAAACAGGGGTTTTGTTTTCTTTCAGATCTCCCTAAGGCAGAATAGGGACATCCCAGAGCCTGCTAAGGAAGCCACTGGCTCAAGACATGGCCTCAAACATTCCAGCACTCTGAAGTCCTGAATAAAGCCTAAGGCTCAGCTTTCCCTTTTCATGGACAAGTGCCTAGTCCCAGTTCTATCAGCTCTGCCCTAACAAATACTGTTCATAGGAAACTGAGCAGCTTTAACAGGAAATAAGAAGAAACACCAGTAAATACAGGAGTTGGAGTGATTAGAGTCTCTTAAGATTCAGGAGACTGCAATTCAAGCCCTCATACCAAGTGAAGTATCGCAGGGACGTGGTTCCAAAGCCACCTATATTCCAAGCAATTGCTACTCTGCAATTGCCTGAGGAAAATTGCTTTTCACCCAGCTTCATTAACAATCTGAAGCTAAAAATCAGGAACTAGAGCATCCTAATCCAGCTGGCCTTGAAGCACAGCAGCCCATTTGCTCCAGAGAGCAAGGGCTGGATGAGGCTGTCAGCATCCTTTTCTCAGTTCCTCCTGAGACAGTTCAAATGAATGAGAGAGGTTCAAGGCTTTGGATCAGAGAGTCAACAAATCCCACAAGGAGAAAACTAGCACTTTCAATGACTGTCACGTTCCCCAGTTGTCTCAAAACATCATGAAATGGTACTCACAAAAATAAAAGTATGCTAGCAGCTTCTAAACATAGTGTACCAAGCTCTGACAGACTGTACCCCCGAGGGTACAGGGCCTTTAGTGTGAAGCACTTTACGAAATTACTTCATGGGCAACAAAACAGCACCTCCTGGAAAAAGAAAAAAAAGAATTTCTCAAGAGAAACATACTGATGCAGGAGGGGTATTTTTGGCACCAGTTCAGGGCCATTCAGAACAATGGTAGTATACAAAAAGGGCGGGGGGGGATACTACACTACAATAAAAAATGCTGTGCAGAGATGAATGAGCGATATTGCTGAAAACAGTATGAAGCTATGAAGCTCTTTTTGGGTAAATGTAACAAAAAACACCCGGGTGGGCTAAAGTTTCAAGTGGGGCTGGGAAGAAGTGTTCCTGCAACCAGATAAATAGAAGTCTGAAAGATAAGCTATATATGACAGAGTGACCTACTTTTCTAGTCAAGGTTGTCAATCAGGCTGAGTTAAAATACATGTAAAGCCTGTAAACTGCTTCCAGAAATGCCTGAGAGTCCACTGCATATCTTAACGGCTCATCTGATTTAAGGAGTGGAGAAATACCCTTCTCCCCTAAACCACAGCAAACAATGCAATTCAATGAAATATTAACAATGTACAAGTCATGGGCAAACATTGCATGTTCAAACTTCTATGGCGTTCAATGAATTACATCTGTAAGTGACAGCATATACATGTGGAATAACAGTGAGCTAAAGGAAGACCCTGATGATACTCTGAAACTCTGGAAGAATAATAAAAATCCTGCTTTAGGGACTGTTGCTTGCAGTTCAATGAAAATACCATTTGGTGACTATTTGTTACAACAGCTGTAGATTTCACCACACTGAATGACAAGGATTCACAGACACACAGAAAGCATTAAAATCAACCACACAGAGAAATGTCTCTAAAGTGCGAGAAAGTCTCTTGGATTCTTACAGAGTTCTTAATGACTTCATGTGAAGCACAGTGAGGCACAGGAGTTTCATTCTACACGTGTTATTGAAGAAGAAACTCTTCTGTATGACTGGGTTCAGCATTCAGAAATAGTCCGCCCCCCTCCCCCAAAATATTTCATGTATGTAAATATGTAGACATGGCAACTTTATAAAATATGTAGGTGTGTTTGTCTATGCACAGGAACAGTGTCTCTGCACAAGCTGGAAGAGTAGGCCCTGTTTACTTTCAGCATGGTGAAAATAAGAGCCTGACTGGATTTAGATTAATTTCCAAGCAGCACAAAGTCTTCTGTGCAGTGTTAGTTAAATGGCTCTTACTGTGTCACCATGACCAACTACAAAGCTCTGAAAGCATAAATAACTTGTGTTAATTGAAGATGTTCACAATGCTTCGCCAAGCACTCAAAAATGCAGCAATAGGTGCCAGAGAAAGTCCATTAAATAACACAACGTGTAGATGCTCAGAGCTAATAATCTACCTTGTCAAAGAAGAAAAGATGTCAGATCTAATACAACATGACAGAGAAAAAGCTTTGCAGTGAGTTTTAAAAAAAAGATTTGAACACTATAAAATCACACGGATTGTTATGATCATCTAATCGAAATTTTGTATACCAAGTACCATTAAAATCTGATCCATTCATCAAGCTCACAGTTTACCAGTGAACAGGAGTAATAGCTTTCTGAGAGACTTCAACCTAGATTTAAAAATTCCTGATAATTAGTCTAATTTTTACTTTTTTTCCTGTCTCTGATTATGTATGCAATCCTACTTATTTTCTTTTTTTTCCTAATAGATCAAAGGAACTTTTGCTTCTAAATTCTGTTCCTTGTTTAAGTACTTCTTGACCTTGGCAAAGATAAAATCAAATTTCTCTAACCTCGTCTTGAGAGCAGGCTTTCTAGGACTGATAGTGTTCTTACAGCTTTTTCCTAATTCCGCCGAAGACCTCAACTTCTCTTTGAAGTGTTTCAGTGTTTCGTGAGTTTCGTTAATGCCAGAGAAGCTGGAACAACACCTTCTTATGTCTCTTGATGTTTCCCCGCTTTCTAATCAAAAGACCACGGGCATTTTTAACCACTGCAGCATCCTGAAAACTCATTAGAAGAGGAAGCACCTTTTTTATAGAAGGGTGTTCAGGAAGACACAATGCCAAAAGTAGGAGGAACTGGCAGCGTGTTGGTCTTTGTGATACAGTATGTTAGTCTCCTCCTTTTCCCCATTTCTTAGTCTCCCTTTTCAAAAATCTGTAATTTCTAAAACATCTGGAAAAGTGTCCATAGTCCATGTAATTTGGAAAATGGCAGCAGTTTTCTAATGTAAGGCTGTAACTCAGTGTCATTATCAAGAAGGGCTTGTTTTCCTCCCTGAAGTTCATATATTTTCTGCCTCTGCATTACTCTGAAAATTCTTTTTTCCACACTTACATGCAACTGTATTGTATTTAATGTTTCTACTTGTCATTTTCTTTCCCTTCTACTGATTTGTAATTTCATCCAAAGAAACAGTCTGTTTTTCTGAAATACCTCTCACATCAAGACTTTTTTTAATGATACCCAGCAACATCCTAAGAGATACATTCTCTCTTTTTTACTGTTCCTGTTCATTCCTGCAATTGCTAGTATCTCTTTTTAACTTGTTTCTTTTCTTCAGTGTTACCCTCTCTTTACTTCAGCTGTTCTTTGCTTTTTCTCTAAACACTTAAGTTTTCAAATTAACTTTGATCTCTGTGTGTGGGTTGTCCTGGATAGTACTGCTTTTTATCTCTGTTGTATGTCTGCTCCTTTTCCTCCATTAATCTTCCAAACCTATAAATTATTGTGGAACATATTTCTATTTTCCCCTCACTGCTTCCAGCCACAGAGAATTCACACTGACTTTAGAGTTACTACTTTAAATTGTCTAAGACTTTTATCATTCTCAGTTTTTTGAGAAAGGCTGTTAATATTTTAGGGCTGTATTTTGACCTGAGAGAAATACCTGAAACTCCAAGTGTCTTCAGTGCAAAAATGTAGGCATCCTTCAAGGATGAGTTTGGCCTTCAGTCCACAAACTAAGTTAAATTACATTCAAGTGCACTGAGGATGTTCTCTCCACTGTCATGTTATATCCATATATAAACTCAATTTTGTTGTATCCCATTCTGGAGCCACATCTTGCAAGCTAGAGCTGTGAAACAGCAGAAGAGCCATTCCATTAAAAGATAAACATTCAGGCAAAATCTTATGTGGAATGTCTAGAAATACAAATAAAATATAAATAACAAACACATCAAACTACAGGGCATAATTCTTTTATCACTTGGCATTTTAAGAGTGTGAATGAATTTTGGACTAGTGAGAACATAGAAAAGTTGAATTCTTCAGCCTGGGCTCCATTGGGAAGCTGAAGAACTGCACACAGCCTTGATCATTTTTGATACATGAAAATATCCTTCTCATCCACAAAGCCCTCCAGTGATTTAAGATGGGAGAAATATCTTTTGGGTATGCATACAGCACTCTGTGTTACAGCATCTGAGGGCGGGCACCCCTACAATGCTAGCAGGTATAGTGTATTGACCCATGCATAATCTCAAACCACTACCAAATAAATGTTTACGTATGTTTGATTTGCTTGTTCTCAGCTGCATGTTATGTTCTTCAAACAAGAAAGAGAAGGTCACTTAGCACTTCTTGGAAAGAAGGGAAGACTTTTATTTTTTTTTCCCTGAGGACAAGTGTGTTTAGATGGAGAACAGGTGGAGCAGTCAGCCCTCAGCCCTCAGCAGCAATGGTAAGAGCCTTCATCAGGACCAGAGCAGACAGTGAAGAGTTTGCTGCAACAAAAAAAGTTTCTGAGCTGTCTAAATGCAAGCCTGAATGCAAAGATTTACAGCAGGCAGAGGAAATTGTTTATAAGACTTGTTTATTTCTTGTCACTTTGTTCTACTTTAAAAGCATTCTAAGCTTGTATTTCTAATGAAATCAAGCTTTGGTGGCTTAAAGGCTTTTCTTTGGGAGCTCACTAGAGGGAAACGTCCTAAGTGGATCCCCTTCAAAGTTCTGGCCAGTCCAATGTTCCTGATGGAAATGCGTCTCTTCGCTACCATTTCATTAGTGTGTGACAGCATGCGAAGGAGGAGCTCCACGCCCAACAGGCTGGAAAAGCCAAGTTGGAGACAATTTAGGGTCTTGATTCCCTACGTATCAAAACACTAAAGGCATGCAGGTTTGCAACTCACTGACTGCACAGTCACAGGCACAGCCACATGACCCACATTCAATTTGCCTCACTGACCTGAGGTCTCAGCCTCTCCTGATCTCTGTAGGATGTGTTTCTGCTGTGTGATGGCCTCCAATGCTTGTGAGTCGAGGCTATCTCTATTAACTTCTCCACCTGATGACTTTTCCTGGAAAAGAACAGCATCACCAACAATGTTTAGTTCAGGGTCTGTACTGCTCTCCAGACAGCAGCAGGACTATTTTTCATAATTATCCAGTTTCAGACATGGCCTTAATATTAAATTATGTTTTCCTTGAAGAGAAAAATATTGTTTTACGTTAATTGTGACCATAAAGCAAAGGGAAGGCACTACAGCATGAGAATGGATTCACATGCAAACATACTTTGAAAATAAAAGTGCTAAATTACGCTTTATTGCTTTAGCTAACTATGTACAATGCAGTTTTTATAACAATGATATATTGAATTAATACAAATTTTTACAGGCTTGAATGAATTCTCTGCTGAATCAGGAAGGCACTTTTCACTATTTTCTAAAAGTAACTGAGCTGCTGGTCTCTTCATCAAGAAGGCAATTAATACTCCCTTGATTGTTTCACACAATTAAGGGATATTCCGTACATAAACAAATTCTTTTCATTGAGGTGAGGAATTTTTTACCCCATGTTATCTCTATATTCTGAGACAGCTTGAATACAGATTGCTTGAGATAACAACTGCATTTAGAGAAAAACCTCTAAGCAAGTTTGTACTAGCAATCATCACTTAATCTTCAAATCCACTTGCTTTTGGGGGCGATACAAATACTGTTTATCAAATGCCATGGTTCAAGACTATTTCTCTCCACAGTGGACTTCAGAGCTCAGGATATCCATTTCTTTCAATGACAGAGTGAACATTCTTAGAACAGGCTCAATCTTCATGATGTCAGATAAAAGTTAGTTCGATTCAATTATGATTTGGGATTCTGGAGAGACTGAAATGAATGCTAGCCATGAGTAAATCTTTTAAATTTTCAGATTACACTTGTTTTGTTGACATCTTTAATAAATCAGATGATAGGATATTTACATTTTTCTATTCAGAATGGGAACTATTGAATATTTAAGAGATCTATGTTTGCACCTTACTAAAATTTTATATTAGATAAATAAAGCATAATCATCCATTCCCTGTGCCAAACCTGACTTTATGGTTACCACATGAAGACATATTGTACAGGAAAAAAAAATAGTGTCTTGGCTATACTCCTGATTTTATATTAACATTTCCTAAAAGTAAAATTGATAGCATTTAATTTTAAGAACAAAAGGCATATTAATCATAGTTTGAATAGGACATGAGCTCCTTTGAAATTCTTACTACAGGTGCTCAGCCCTTATAAATCAGCCCTTGATTTTTGAAATGTTGATTACCCCCTACAACCTTGCCCCAGGCCCAAAAGAGTTGTTTTTAATAATAACAGTAATAATTTCAACATATTCTCCCCGCTTTCCTCAATGTCTTGTTTACTTTTGAACAAAAACCAGAAACACAATTAATTTAAAATAATGATTAAATTCTGGCTTGGCCTCCTTGGAATAATGTCTATTAATATAGGAGGAAATAAACCTCAAAAATTACCATTTTGGTGTTCCATTCATCAACAAACTCTTTTAGACACTAGCTCACTTGACGGGTTTTTTTATCATAGAAACCTTGAAATCAGTTTAAAGGAACTAACATTTATCTATGTTCTGTTGGTAGGGACCAGCTGATGTTCACATTGACCAGTCCATCATGCTATTCTTCTGGCACAGATCATGTATATCCATGACATGCATCAGGTTAGCCCATAATCTTTATCACCTTGTGACTAGAAGGCCTTCTGATACCGACCATATGATCTCTCTCTACTCATATATTTAACAGTTGGCATCACCCTGCTCATATTTCCTGTGTGCAAGGACCACCCTCTCATGCAGGTCTTTGAAGAATATTTACCATACATTATGGAACATACTGCCTGCTGCCATTTCTCCAGTACCTAATGTCAAGAAAGCCTTGGCATGATGTAGGTCATCCTTTAGAAAAGAGTTCAACTAAATTGGAAAGCCCTTATTAGCATACACCAAAAGTCCAGGATGTTGACTCTGACAGTGGCAATAACCAGATATGACCAGAGAATGTGAAAAATTAAAAGCACTTCCCAAAAATACTTCTCTAACCTCCAACAAAGGGGACATAATTAGACAAAGACAATTATATCTAATAACTTTTTATGGATTTTTTGTTGTTGTTGGGCTTTTTTTTGTTTGTTTTTTTGTTATGTAAATGTGTCTAGTTGCTTTTGAAAGCCAGATACATTCACATAATGTTGCAGGAAGACATTTCACAGACAATCACTGGGTGCAGGACTGTCAGGAGGTCAAGACCGTATCTCTGAGCATCAGTCAGGATCCAGTGGTTGCAGTAATGATGCATCCCATTCTCAGTGGCCAGGGAGGTGACCTGGGATAGAAGTGCTGTTGCTGCGCAGAGCATGGCAGTCCTAGCTGTATGCCCTGGGCATATGGGTGGTGAGGTGTAGCAAAATTGGGATGGGGTGGCTCTAGAGCTAGTCTCAGTCTCTTGGTGCTGAGCTCTTGCAGTGTTCACCTCATGTCCTTTAAAGGTTGTTCACTTGCATGATCTCTGTCCTTTAGGGAGATGTCATGGGCTCCTTTTTATGGCCTACTGAGGTATTATTGCTGGAGGACTCTCTCAGGTAGGAAGAGTGAGGCACAGTGCACTGTCCACAAGGTACAAGTTATTCTCTGTTTCACAGCTGCATTGTCCTGCCAACAGATCTATTTGCATTGTTCGAGCAGAAACTGAGATCAAACAAACAGGTCTGTGGTATGGACAGCCAGGACTAGTGCCCTGCAGAGAAAAAGAAAGATGTGCAACACGATAGTGAGGATGAGCCAGCCCTGTTCCAAAATGCTACAGAAAGAGGAAATCGGACAGACTGGCAGTTACATGACCTTTAAACCAAGTATTTGTGTGAGACAAGAAGATTTGTCTCCTAAGACCAAAAAGGCATTGACTGCTCCAGTGCCCTTCTGAGTTCCCTGGCTTCTCCTGAGGAAATGACCAGCCATTAGTGAGGACATCCATGTAGTTCCATTTGCACCTTAATTTTGTTTGCCTCCTACCTTGTTTTTACTCCTGCCTTTTATCACCCTCAAGTTTTAAGAATCAGACTAGGGGAAAGAAAACAGTGCTAAACGCTTTACTGTACACACAGGATTAGGAGCACACAACAAAACACAGACCTGTGAGCTGATTAAAATTCTCTTAGAGGTCATTTGATAATATTTTTAGTGCAATTACTCTCATTAAATGGGCAATGATTTATCCACGTGTTTAGGACAAGAACAGTTTTCCTTACAGTTCCCAAGAAGTAATTGTCAAAATGATGTGTGGGGAAGGAATCCCCTGTTAGATATGGCCAAACAGGAGCATTTCATGGCTATGTCAGAGCCAGTTACCATCAAATACTTCTGATGAAGAGACCTGCAGATGTAAAACAGAAATCAAGATGCTGAATGGCCCCAACAGCCTTTTTGCACCGAGGTTGCTAGTTTAAAGCAAGTTCCAGTCAAGAATAATTGAACTCAGTTCAAATTAGATTGTTGCTCCTTAGCTCTGTGAAATGAGGTAGATGATCACAGTCCGTTTCCCATTAGCCTAACTGTCTGCTTTACTAAAACCACCTGCACAATTGTAACTAATTGGTGCACTCAATAGCGGTATCAACAGAGAGGATACAATTAAATAGTAATGGATTATGAACTATATCCTCCCTCTAAAGACAAGGTACCTTTAGACACCAGCAGTGAGCAAGCTTGCCTGGCTGGCACAGGGAAAGGGGACGCATTTACACCAGCAGGCTGCCAGTCAAGGTCCAGTCACAAGCAGAAATGTAGGCTTATGCACAAATGAACTTTAATAAGGATTATATTTATTCAGCTAGAACATAGGCAGGCCTAGAGCAGTGGAAAACACATACTGCTCTATTTGAATTGAAAGGATCAAAGTGATATGAGCCCTAGAGCTATCAAAAGGCCATCAGACACAAATCTCATGAGGGACTCCTAAACTCCCTTTCCTCCAGGGACTCATGCAAAGTCAGTGCAGCAGTAAAAAGTGAATAGCATTGACTCATAAAGCAGCATATTTAGAGCAGGCAGAGAATATACTGATACAGTGCTGCTGCTGGTAAGGGCAACCTCTAATCAAGAACTGGGCTGCTTTCACCAGTCAGTGGGAGCTGGACTGCTGGTACACTTCTAGCAGAAACAGTTTCTTTTCTAAGCACTCATCTGCTGTCATTACTGAAAAGGATTTATCCTAAAAACAAATTGCATCTTGGCCTGAGCACTGGTTCCAGCCTTCTCCAAACCTGCTGTTTTCTTAATCTCCTCTTTTCATTCCTTTCCTAGATTTCTGCTGCTGTCTTTTGGAGAACAGGAGAAGTACCTGAGGATTGAAGGATAGCCAATATCACTCCGGTCTTCAAAAAGGGCAAGAAGGAGGAACCTAACAATTATAGGCCTGTCAGCCTCACTTCTGTCCCTGGAAAGGTGATGGAACAGCTTGTTCTGGATGCCATTACCAAGCAACTGGAAGAGAAGAAGGTCATGAGGAGTAGTCAGCATAGATTCACCGAGGGGAGATCATGCTCGACCAATCTCATAGCCTTCTATGATGTCATCACCAGCTGGGTGGATGGAGGGAGAGCAGTGGATGTCATCTACCTTGACTTCAGCAAGGCTTTCGATACTGTCTCCCATGGCATCCTGATAGAAAAGCTAAGAGATCATGGGATAGATGAGTGGACAGTGAGTGGGTTGAGAACTGGCTGTCAGACAGGGCTCAGAGGGTCGTGATCAGTGGAACAAAATCTGAATGGAGGCCTGTGACTAGCGGTGTTCCCCAGGGCTCGGTGTTGGGTCCAGTCCTGTTTAATATCTTCATCGACGACCTTGATGAGGGAATAGCATCCACCCTCAGCAAGTACCCGATGATACAAAGCTGGGAGGGGTGGCTGACATGCAGGAACACTGCGCTGCCATCCAGCGAGACCTGGACAGGCTGGAAAGCTGGGCAGGGAGAAACCAGATGAGGTTTAATAAAAGCAATTGTAAAGTCTTGCACCTGGGGAGGAATAACCATCTGTATCAGTACAAGCTGGGGGATAACCTGCTGGAGAAGAGCTCTGTGGAGAAGGACCTGGGGGTCCTGGTTGATGACAGGTTGGCTATGAGCCAGCAGTGTGCCCTGGTGGCTAAGAGGGCCAATGGGATCCTGGGGTGCATCAGGAAGAGAGTGGTCAGCAGGTCTAAGGAGGTGATCCTCCACCTCTACTCTGCCCTGGTCAGGTCCCACCTGGAGTATTGTGTCCAGTTCTGGGCTCCCTGGTATAAAAAAGACAGGGATCTCCTGGAGAGAGTCCAGAGAAGGGCTACGAAGATGATTAAGGGCCTGGAACAGCTCCCGTATGAGGAAAGGCTGAGTGAGCTGGGGCTGTTCAGCCTGGAGAAAAGAAGACTGAGGGGGGACCTAATTAATGTTTATAAATATCTTAAGTATGGGATGCAGGGGGAATTGGCCAACCCCTTTTCAGTCGTCTGTGGAGATAGGACAAGGGGCAATGGCTGTAAACTGGAGCACAGGAAGTTCCGCACCAACATGCGGAAGACCTTTTACACAGTGAGGGTGACAGAGCCCTGGGACAGGCTGCCCAGGGAGGTGGTGGAGTCTCCTTCTCTGGAGATATTCAAGACTCGTCTGGATGCCTATCTGTGCAATATGTGCTAGGGAGCTGCTTTGGCAGGGGGGTTGGACCCGATGATCTCTCGAGGTCTGTTCCAACCCCTATGATTCTGTGATTCTGTGATTCTTCCCACACCTCAGCAATCCCAAGCAGCACATGCACCCCTACTACACCATCGTCCTTCCAGTTGCTGCCTTCCTTATAAAAAGGGTGCTCTCTCATGACTTCAGGATCCCTGCCATTGCCTTCTCACCCCCTTTTCCCTTGAGATAACCCCACCATCTCACTCTACTACTGCCAGCTCAGACGGTGGTATAATTGCTATCAGTGTCCAGGATGCACAAGCAACCTTTCAGTAACTAAGACTGGCACTCTCCATTTGGTTAGTCTCTTTAGACAACTGTCTCATTCATAAAGACAGCCCAGCACAAATAACGTGGCATGTGGAGATTGGAGAGGGAAGATGACGAGGGCCCATATGAAATTTGTGCTCTGATCCTTTAGTTAAAAATACTCTACTCTGACCAGTTGCATCCATCTTGCTCTCTGCTCCACTGGTCCTCAAAGAGCCATATGTATGATTGGCATAAGCATGTCATTCCAGGGCTGGATCTTAAGGTATTGCTTTGTAGACCCATTTAAAAAATGCTATCTTTGTCTTTTACAGATGTATGAGCACCCGTGCTCCTCTGTCACCCATTTTAATATGTCAGTTTGTACTCTGAATTTCTATTCCGCATTTAATATCAAACTTTGTTAAATCACTGTTTTATATCAATAAATATGTTGTGACTCTCTTGCAAGGTAAGTTCATGACTCCATCTGCCATAGGCCTTTTTTTTAAGGACTGTGAAATAATTAACAGGCACCAACAAAGAAAACTTCATACCACAACTGAGAGGAAGAGAAGTAAAACTTTTCTGCTTGGGTAGCTATTCTACCCTCACTCCAGGCCAGATTGGAGCTCAGATCAACTCCAGAGCCAGGACTGAATGCCAGATATCCTTCCCTGCACTCTAACAAATATTAAACACTTGCTCTAGCTGTACTTGGTGCCTCAAAGGGCTTGATGCTCTGACACAGCAGAGAGAATCATTTACTGTATTGTTCTGCCTAGAAATATGACAGTTCAAAGGATACTACTTTGTGCTTCTTCAGATTTTCCTGTGTTCGTTCAACAGAGAATTGCTACTCACTGACAAGCTCTGTTCAATAACATAAAATACCTGTAATACAGCTGGAGTGATATCTGTCAATGTATCGACATGGCACAAGCCATGAAGTAGTTCAAAATAAATCATAGAAAATGTAAAAAACCAGCTTCTGATTCCAGAGAATGACTATGCAAGACAATGTTTGCTCTCTGAGCAATGGTTCAAGATGCATCAGACATGCAGTGCTCTCCAGGATGCACATGAAGGCCAGATTTCTCAGATGTGGTTAAAGTGCACACCTACTCCTGATGTGACTCTAGCAGTCAAATTTTCAGATGAGTCATTTAGCAAACTGAGCTGCTTTGAAAGTCCAGCCCTGGATGTGGATGGCAAATTGATTTTAAGCCCCTGTTCTTTTTTTTTTTTTTTTTTTTTATAAAAGGGAAAGATTAAGAGAAAAAGCCAAAAGTCAACTGCAAATTGCTTTTCCCTAAAAAAAAAAAAAAAAAAAATCACTTCTGAAGAGCTGGTGTATTAAGGACCTGTAGACTTTTCGTCACATCAACTCCCTGATGATGCTGGGATAGAGATACTCTTATTTTACAGAGTTTTGTAAAGCATGATTCTGCTCCTAATCATCATGCATTTAAAAAACTTTGAGTAGCACAAAAATATTCCCCAAAACCGGTGGAAAAAAGCCATAAAAATTCCTAGGCTTGGCCATGAAAAATTCCACACACGAATTAAAAGTGAATGATTCTACAAGTGAGTACTCATCCACCTTTATTTCTTTAGGCCTTAGCACGATTTCCTTTTCAGCTGACAGTCTTTTTCATCTGCCAGTGGATCGTTTAGGTTTTAGCAAAGAAATAAACAACGGCATCAGCAATGCAAGTATGAGTCAGCTGTGACAATGCTCCTGCTATGTGGAGTATTGCATGGGGAAGGACTGCTGATTTATTTCTCAAGGGTCATCAAAGACAGAGTCTTTCTTATAGCTCTCCGTTCATTTCCCACATCAGAGCAGTCAAAGAGAAAGGTCCACTGTTTACTTCTTTCTTGAATTGTTTTATAGCATAAAATCTTCTCTCTGCTGCTGTTACCAAACAATTTTTTTCTCCGTCAACAGATGTGGGACTTCAGTTTAATCAGATCAGAATGTATATGAGGAAGTTATGATTACAAACATTTTCATCTTAAAAGGTAAAAAATACTGCTAGAATGACAGGCACACATACTAGCAATGCAAAAATGTGTTTTTACAAGAATCCTATGTTCTTCTTTGCATCTCACATGAGCAAAAAGTCAGCGTTATCTAAAACTAAGACCAAGGACTGATTAGAGCAAATACGTTTCATTGAAACGTATCTTAATTTTGTATCTCACCAGGCTATCACACATCACTTTGCAGCAATATTTGCAGCCTTTGCAAACCTTTTAACCAAAGATCAAAATCTACATGAATCTTTCCCCAACATCCTGATACTCATGTTTAATGAATCTATATACAGCATTATTCAAGTCTACCCTTCACTTTGATAAAATTCCTTTTTTAAGAAATATGCACTGAAGTCTAATTGTTCTTTTAAGGAAACCAAGAGATGGTGTAGCAAAAAATCTGATCAACTTTTTCAATTTAAAGAGCATGCAGTAAAACCATTAGAAGATAGAGTTATGTGTCTTTAGACTACATGGTAATAAATAAATTAAATCACCCAGAACAAATAGCACCAGCTGCTTCACAGATAAATATAGAAACTTGGAAATATAAAGGATAAACTACTCCAACCTAAAATAAAAAGAAAGAGGCAGTGAAATGTTGTCTTAGTCTCAAAAGCCTTATGTTTCCCATTTATTTTGTACTGAGTCCATTTACTCTTCTCTCATGCTCTTCCCTCTATGCACTCAGTGCATACTAAACAGTATATCATGAACTGTATCATGATGCATTTAAACTTGATGGTCCCTAAGCTTACTTGTGGGTTTCGGAGATAGGGGTTATATTCAGTTTTGGAAAATTCTTTCTCTTTTCCCTCTCCTCCCATTAACATCTAAAATGTCATTTGTGAGTTGGCTTTCCCCCACTTTATTGACCATTCTCATGGTAAAAGGAAGAAAGCTGAAAGATAATTAGATTTTGAGTCTGGGTGAGTAATTTTAAGAGCTTTGCAAGTCTGACTCTGGGATATATTTTATGTCAAACTCCGCTTTGTTCATTCAGTATAAAAGGCTGCATATTACAAGACAGGATGGCTCAACTTCACAGGGTTACAGAAAGGCAAGGGGGTGACATATTCAAAGCTTAATTAGATCAGCCTTAATTTGAGCTCTGTCATCATAAATAAGTGTAGAGTCAACATATTTAAAGTTGACAAAGCTGATCTTTCAGTAAGCAAAAGCAATGAATTGTTAAAGAAGATGCCAGTTAACTGAAACTGATAGTAACAAACCCATTTACACCAAGAAATGTAGACTTCAACAAAAAAAAACCAAACCAAAATAGTTTAATCTTGTCAAAACTTACTGTAATAGATTTTTTTTTCCACAAATGAGGTAAAAATTTTTACACACCCCCCCCCCCCCCCGATTTTTCTATCAAAACTCAGTTCCTAATATTTCCTTAATAAAACAATAATGGAAACAGGGATATCTTTGCACTTGCTACAAATAGAAGGTAAAGAGCAGAAAATCAACAATTTTACCATAGAAAATGGTTATCCAGAAGAACAGTACTTTTCTGAGAAACTTGGTGTTGTGTGCAGAGTTACTGCGCATCTAAATTTGGCCATGACATGCAGCTGCTGTATTCTCAGGCAGTGAATCAGCTTAAGGAAGGTACCTGTTAACTGGCTTTCTGAGTTGAAACAACTTGGATATCCTTCCATTTTGCAGTTACACTGATGTAAATGCTTTGACAGTGCTGCAATACTGTCACAAACTGTGAGAAGCTGGAGAAAAAGAATTATCATACTGGAGGTTCAAACTTTCTCCCCAGAGTTTATTTATTTCCTTCACCTGAACTGGCATTCCATTTACAAGCTACAAAATACTAAATCTAACCCAAAATACTTTAATTTTCCTGGTTATATTCACCTATACCACCTCAAATATTTTTTCACATTCCTCAAAACTTCCATTCTCCTCTAATTATTAACTGCTATCTTCAGTCTTTTCTCGGTGCTTCTTCAAAACAAGTAATCCTTTCTAGACCTTTCATGTCATTCTCATCTTCTCAGTTGTATCAGGTCTTCTAGCAACAAAAAAGCTGATTCACCTCTCTAAAATTCAGCTGTGCAAAAGTTCAGCTGCCTAAATTGGTCACCCTTGAGTCACTCTGCTTGTAGGAACAGGCAGGTCCAAAGGGGTCACTGCCTGCTCTTAAGACAGTGAGCTCATTATGATGTGTCAATTTACTTTCAGACATGTAAAGTTAGGCAAGATGGGTACTATTCACAAGGTTTATATTTGACTGGATCCAACCTTTCACCCTTTTTCTACTCTGTAGTTACAGTTCTGGTTATAAAATGGGGCTATAAACCCACTATAGGGACTGTCAGGTGCCAGAATCTTTACTTCATTTACTTGGAGCACTTTTATTATGCACTTCAACATTCATTGCTACCTTTTGCTCCAGTATCAGGTTACAAATTAATGTCTAATTTGTTGTCCTCTCTCTTCCCCAAGGTCTCTTTCAGCTTTACTGCTCTTTCCATCCTGCTTAATACATGTTTTCCAGTTTATTTTGTCCTGCATACTTTAATTCTCATTTCTGCCCACTGAAGATCTTTTTAATGTATTGGGTCTTTTTTCTCTTATGTCCCTTCACAATGCATTTATGTCTTTGAGAACACACTAAAAGGACTACATACCTTGATCTTCTGTCCAAAATAGACTTTCTCTTAATCAAGAAATTATACAAGTTTGGCATAATTCTCTAATGTTTTTGTTGGAAGGCAAAGTTTTTGATGGAAATCATGATTGAAACCACTTTTACTGAAATTCATCATACCTATCACAGACCAGCGGGGCAGGGCAAAACATTTCTGACCAGTTCTAATTCCCATTTATTATTCAGTGGCAGACTGGTTTATTTGCTGTAATATGCTAAGATTTCTAGTGACAGCTGGAATGTGGGTTTAGACAGCCTTTGCACTGTAAAGTTCAATTTTGCAACAGGGAATAGGAGAAGTTGTTTTCTCCCACTATGAAGAAGAAAGTTTTAAACCAGAACAGTGAAGAATATCAGATTTGAGAAAATGGAGTTGGGGAGAAAGCAAAGTTCTTTTTACAAGCTTTCATCCTTCTTACCATCATAGTGAAAAGTCTGTTAGACAAGACCACACACAAGTCTTTGCCTGTCATTTTGGAATTCTTTGACAAATCTGAAGAAAAAAAGGTCACAATTACTTCCCAATGCATTCACAGCTTCATGGTATTTCACGATTATGAAATTATTATGATTATGAAAATCATTGGGAATGCTGTGAATTGTAATTTCTCATTGTGGTATCACCACAGTCTTGCAATACACAGCACACAGAGATGAGATTTAGAAATGATGGTATAACTTTTGGAAATGTTTCTGGTTAGCTGTGGACCTCTGATGAACAGAACAGAAGAGGGTATTTAACACACCATCTGCAGTATTTCAGAGAAGGGATGTTTTTTTCCTCTTGCCAAATACCTGCTAGACTTTTTTTCTTTAGATATGTTGGTTGTTTGAAATATATTTGAGTTACAAGAAGTATTTCTCTAGTTTTTCAGATCCACATCACCTCTGCTGATGCAGACCACAAGAAACCTAGTGGTATAGTCCAGCTGTGAGATCTTATTTTATGCAGGAGGGATTTTTGTTTGGTTTTGGATTTGAGGCTCAAAGCTAAAGGCAGGTATCATGGACAAGTACTGTGCAATTTTCTCTTTTCAGCTTTGTCAATAAACTTCATGATTAAGCTTGCCTCCATGGGATCCTTGTTTAAGGCTTCCTAGGAGCAAATGCTTACCATTAAGAAATACCTATTGCATTGTATTATCTTTTCTCTCCTTGTGCCTCAGAATCAAAGGCAAAGATCCTATTTCATGTGTCATACTTCGCCTGTGTAATTCTGTAGTGAGGAGAGGAGTAGCAACATGAAGAAAGATAAAACTCATCTTTAAGTAGAAAGTCCATAAGAAAATGGTTACAGGTTTATATAATTAAGGAATGGATGTGACTTTTGTTTCCAATCTAAACAGTAACTTTATTTTTTAAAAAATAGAATTTAAGCATTCTATTTAAAATAGGGAAGATGATTATTTTATTTAAGAAAAAAAAAGAATGGGGGAAATCAGCCAACTCATGGAGTTCAGTTTCTCAAAAAAACAATCTTCCTGACATCTTATCAGAAACCAAGCCTGAACCTTGCCCTAGGAAAAAGCAGGAAGAATCTTGCTAATATCACAGGACCCTACACTTTAGTTGCCAAATAAAACTCAGAGAGAGTCATAAGAGAGTCACATGCTTACACTGCAAGACTGCTACTAATTTAAATTCAGGAAAGAATGTCCTCCTGAGCTGGCAACTAGTTTTACACTGACTCTGTGATCTGGGCATATCAACCATCCATCTGAGGATGTAATGACATTAAAGGTAGAATTTCACACCATCTGTATCTACTTGCTCTCCTCCAAGGATTCAGAGGACAGTAAACGCAGACCCAGAAACTAAATTACAGATCAAGATAGAAAACTGGTGGCTGATTTCTAACCAGTGCTGAATAGAAACTCCGTACCATGGATAAGAATGTATAATTTTCTGGCAATAGCATCTCTAAGGGACCTCTTTGGGAATACTGACACGCCATGTATCTGAAAACTGTCACTGCAAACTTACGCCCTGGGACAAAATGACTTCCCAGGATCCTATGACAAACCTCACTTCATGAAATCTCCAACTTAACTATGTGATCCTTTTCCCAAGCATATCACATTACTTTTAAAACAGTTAAGTTATTCAGTCCCCCTCCCCCTTTGTCAGACAGTTCCAGAAACATATTTCTTGGATGGATAAGGAGCTTTCTTTCAATTTCCCCTCTAAATTTATTCATGGCCAATTTATAATCATTTGATCTTGTGCCAATACCATCCTTTAACTTAAATAATAATTCTTCTTCCTTGATATTTACCTCCATAGTATGTAATTCATTCATTTAATTCATTCAGTTTAAAATAATCTTAATAAATGTGAAAATGTTGTAGCTATAAAATGAAAATGCACTACGATGACCTTTACTAGAGTCTGGCACTAACCTGATTTTATTACGTATCAGAAATGCTATAACAGATATTAAAGTGTAGTGACATTCCCACATTATGCAAATCTGTCTGGACTCATTTAAATTCTTTTTGTCTTTCCTCCTCCACCTTTTTCTATGTGGTTTAGTTTTAGAAATTAAGAAGTTTGAACATGAAGCCAAGATTTTTAGGGAAGTATTTATTTGTGACTGCAAATGAAAAATAGGAAAGGATATGTTCAGGCAGTTTGGTGGCTTATGCAACCGATCACCTATTTCTGTTGTCTCTCTTTCAGGTACATAATTATCAAAGTTATCTGTATAAATTAGTTACATAAAGGCACACAAATTTGGCACCTATTTAGAAGAGAAGTGGAAATCTGGACTGTGCAATTAATAAATTTGTACAAATCTATCAATTTTATTATGTTCAGAAGACTAAATACTCAGCAGCAAATTACTTTCTGGTTTTTGATTTCCTGTGGTTAATGAGCCTAGACTGAAAAAATTTGCATCACGTATACAGTGAGTTCAACATATCACATGTCTGGCCTGTATTTCTTGAAACATCAGCACTGTCAAGTTTGCCTATAAGAGCATATAGGAATAATACCGGTAGAAGATTTTAGTGAAAAGATCTGTTCCTCTGTCTCAGAAGATGATAAAACATGGATTTTATGTAAGGAAGAAACTTTTTTGGCTGCTGGTAAAATGTGTGCTCTTCTCCATATTCAAGCTTTCGACTTTCTCCCTAGTCATGTTTCTTCACGTTAGAGGTAACTTCAAGTTAGGGCTGAACATGACACTGCACCACCTAGCAGTGTTGCTGGCCACATGCCTTTGGGGCTCTAGTGAGTTCTGTTGATTGCATCTAGCAGGCACTTTATCTTTCTTCCCACATAGAGCTATTACTAGACCAGACGACATACACACAAATGGACCTTGCCACCTTCTAGAGGCAGAAAGCATTCAAAGAGGAAAAAATAAGGTGCATTTTGAAATGGAAGAGTTTCATGTAATGGACAAGAGATTAGCACTCTAACCCATGTGATCCTCTTAGGCACATAACATGGCAATAGGAAATTGTTCTGGCATCATCGGAGTTTTCTGCTTCTACATGCCATAGTTTCTTTTCAGTAATAGAGAAGAAATGAGTAACAGGCATTCGGAACAGGGATTGCCCATGTAGTACTGTACTTCATAGATTCATAGACTGGTTTGGGTTGGAAGGGACCTCAAAGATCATCTAGTTCCAACCCCACTGCCATGGGCAGGGACACCCTCCACCAGCCCAGGCTGCACAAAGCCCCATCCAACCTGGCCCTGAACACTTCCAGGGACGGGACATGTGAAGCTTCTCTACGCACCCTGTTCTAGTGTCTTACCACTCTCACAGTGAAGAATTTTTATTTTCTTCTATGTAATCAAAACCTGCCCTTTTTCTGCATAAAACCATTACCCCTTGTCCTATCACTACATGCCCTCGTAAACAGTCCCTTTTAAGCCCGCTGTAGGTACTGGATGGCCGCTACGAGGACTTCCTGTGAGTTCTTTCTCTGGGCATCACTAAGAGGTGCCTGGCTCTGTTGTCTTCACATACTAACATCAGGTATTTATGTACATTGATAAAATTGCCCCAGAGACTTCTCTTCTCCAGGCTGAACAAGCCCAGCTCTTTCAGCTCATCTTCATATCAGAAGTGAAATGAGTGCTCCAGCACTCAGACCATCTTTGTGGCCTCCTCTGGACTCGCTCCAGCATCTCCATGTCTCTCCTGTACTGGGGACTCCAGAGCTGGATTCAGCACTCCAGGTGGGGTCTCACAAGAGTGGAGCAGAAGGGAAGAATTACTTCCCTTGACCTGCTGGTCACACTTCTTTTGATACAGCCCACAGTTTAAGCCATTATTATTACTCTATTACAGTATGATATTTTCAGCTATTAAACATCAAATTGTAACTTCACAAACAGAAATAGGTGATGTTAATGATCGGGTTTTCTTCATAAATCAGACCATTTATAAAAAAACTAATAATTTGTAATTAAATCTGTATTTATTTTATTAGATGGAAAGGTGTTATGTGATAAAAATTACTCAACTAATTTCCACAAAAGCTTTGTGATTAAAGAGGGTCAGTCACATCTTTAACTTCCACAACAGCAAGCCATTCTGAACTTTAAGAATGCTACACAATGGCTTAATTGCTCCTTGCTTTGTCCCTAGCTACAAATAAATAATCAGCTCACAGCCCTGAGATTTGTGCGATGTATTGTAGCTGCTGTGTGTAGACATTCATCCTTCCACATTTGGTAACTTTCAAAGCACTGCGCAATATGTTAAAAATGATCTAGATTGACTTCCCCTCATTACTCAAGCCATGAGGCATTCAAGATTTCCAAGATTTCTTGTGAAACCGTGTTGTACTTGCAGCTGTACCATCCTACAGGGATTTTACCATCAGCTGTCTGCATTTACAGCTTTATCGTTTCTGCACATAAAAATATTGTTCTTACTTATCCTGAGAGATAAATATTTAACTGACGAGATATTCAGTGTAGACCTTTGTCCCAGGGAACCCGAAGTGTTTAGTACATTTCTTTGAGTTCCGTGTAACATAATGGATTGGCTTTATTTAGACATAAAATGTCATTGTGGCTTCCCATGTTTTCCTTCAAGCACAGTAATTCTCAACTTTTTCAATAATCATGATGTCCTTGCTGAAATTCCTTCTCCTAACTTTTCAGGGTTAAGTTCATATTTTCTAGGTGGGAAATGGGGGGTATTTGTCAGCCCATGACACCAGCCTTGGAGGAACACTGGACCCACACTGAGAGCTACTCTTTATGAATATCTCAGGGCACATTTCCAGTAAGCATTTGTGTAATTGCTCGAGGACACCATATTGTTTATTATTTTTCAAACAAAATGTCAGTTATAATAATCCAGAATATTATCAAGCTGTCATGTTTGCAACATGTTGTGAAAATAAATATTTTCATATTACCATCCCTTGGTGTTTGAGCGAAGTAATAATACTATTGTTTTCTTTGAAATCTCCATAGTACTTGCTCTATTTTACTATGATTCAAATCAAATATGTTGCATATAAATTAAAGTATACTTAAGAATATTTTGAAGGACCTAATACTGCCTTTTGTTTTATCTGCCAAAAGAAAAATAATCTTTCTTTTGTAGCGTGATAATTCCTTTCTTCAGATGATGCTCTCACATGGGAGGTATGCTTAAAACCTCATCAAGTCCTGAAAATGCACAACATAAATGCACTGACTGCTTTTGAGGCAGAAAAAGACATCATAAACCAAACTGTCTACACTCTGGAAATGTTTTCAGAGCACAGTAAGGCACACGGGACAAAAAAAAAAAAAAACCAAAACGCCACCACCCAAAACAATAATACTGATTGTAGATTTTTCCTTGCCACCAAATCTTTTAGGAGCAAAACCCAACTAAATAAAAAAGCCCTCAGGTCATACACTACCTATGGTTTGGATTTTTTTTTGCTTCCTTTTGTTTTGCTCCAAGATGGTTTTGTTCAAGGCAACTATTCTGTTTACTTACACCCTTTAACAGGTACCTGGAGGCACACCTACTTTGGCAGGTACTGGCTTTGCCTTTATAACAATTCCTTAAGATTTCACATATAAGAAAAGTTGAAATAACATTTGAAATACAGTTTGGTCTTTGAATGATGGATTTTCATTAATCAAATCTCCCTCTAACATGAGCAATCTGTGCAACTGCTGCTCTACCAGTTCATGATTTCAATTTCCTTCTGGATATCGTCACTGGCACATACCCTCTTGGCAGGGTATACAAATTAATTCAGCTCTTACAGTCTTTTGTATTGTAATGGAATGCTTGAGCAAGGATCTGTTGGATTCTCATTAGGTTGCTTTTCATAACTAAAGTTATCGTGCTTGAGATGCTAGACAGCCTTTTGGATTTTGCCAGTGTCAACAAAATGTGAAATGTCTAGAGCATTGTTGTAGTGCCTTTAGCTGTCCAAGCTTTCTCATAACAAAGTGAGTGGCAAATCCAAACAGGAAAATTATGTCTCGCTCGCTTCTGTGCCTACAATCTCCATCATAATGGCTGCAGTTAATGCATTTCCAACTGTTGTCTACTGCAGTTTTGGCCCTCAAACAACAAATAGCAGCAGCTCCATCTCAGCTTCCAGATATGCCAGAAATAGCCCTAGAACTGTATCTATGATTTCTTTGCATTTCTTCAACTGTACCTGAAAAACAATGTCTAATCATGAAAACTAAGCAACATAGGCTGTGTTTTAGAACAATGCCAAAAAAAAACCCCAAACAAAAACCACACACACCACAGAATCACAGAATCACAGAATCACAGAATTGTAGGGGTTGGAAGGGACCTCGAGAGATCATCGGGTCCAACCCCCCTGCCAAAGCAGCTCCCTAGCTCATATTGCACAGATAGGCGTCCAGATGGGTCTTCAATATCTCCAGAGAAGGAGACTCCACCACCTCCCTGGGCAGCCTGTCCCAGGGCTCTGTCACCCTCACTGTGTAAAAGGTCTTCCGCATGTTGGTGAAGAACTTCCTGTGCTCCAGTTTACAGCCATTGCCCCTTGTCCTAGCTCCACAGACGACTGAAAAGGGGTTGGCCAATTCCCCCTGCATCCCATACTTAAGATATTTATAAACATTAATTAGGTCCCCCCTCAG
This sequence comes from Porphyrio hochstetteri, assembly GCA_020800305.1. Taxonomy (NCBI): domain Eukaryota; kingdom Metazoa; phylum Chordata; class Aves; order Gruiformes; family Rallidae; genus Porphyrio; species Porphyrio hochstetteri. The sequence continues at coordinate 52,104,075 of CM036905.1, forward strand.
TCTTCTTTTCTCCAGGCTGAACAGCCCCAGCTCACTCAGCCTTTCCTCATAGGGGAGATGTTCCAGGCCCTTAATCATCTTCGTAGCCCTTCTCTGGACTCTCTCCAGGAGGTCCCTGTCTTTTTTGTACCAGGGAGCCCAGAACTGGACACAATACTGCAGGTGGGGCCTGACCAGGGCAGAGTAGAGGTGGAGGATCACCTCCTTCGACCTGCTGACCACAGTCTTCCTGATGCACCCCAGGATCCCATTGGCCCTCTTAGTCACCAGGGCACACTGCTGGCTCATGGCCAACCTGTCATCAACCAGGACCCCCAGGTCCTTCTCTACAGAGCTCTTCTCCAGCAGGTCATCCCCCAGCCTGTACTGATACAGACGGTTATTCCTCCCCAGGTGCAAGACTTTACACTTGTTTTTATTAAACCTCAAAACAAACAAAAAAAAAAAAAAAACCCAAACATAAAAAGAAGAGATAAGACTAAAACTGGCTGTAGTAAGCTATGATCAATGTCTTTCTCTCTTTAGAAGTTTCTTCTGTTTATTTTATTCATTCTATATTTCTACATATTTTAATTCCAGGCTTCCTTACGGCATAGGCAATATCACAAATAATGCTGCTGTGGGTTTCTCAGTGGTGCTTTAACATATTGCTGAAGCCCTACTACTGTTCTGACCCTTTTTTTTTGGGGGGGGGGGAGGTAGGGGAGGGGAAGGCAGAGTTGTTGTTTTAAAGAGAAAAGCTGTAATGTTTGATTTTATTTTTATTGCAAATTTTATTTTATTTTAAATATAAGAATAACCTTATGCACAACTATGGGGCTAACTGTATGCAAAGCAACTTTGCATAACAGGATTTGGGGTTCATTATCAATGTCAGATTGAACTTGGACCTGTGATGCACCCTTGAAGTGAAAACAACCAGCAGCTTCCTGGGCTGCAATAGGAAGAGCGCTGCCAACAGGTCAATGAAGGTGATCCTTCCTCTCTACTCATCACTGGTGAGACACAACCTGGGTATTGTGTCCAGTGCTGGGTTCCCCAGGATAAGATAGACATGGATGCACTGGAGTACATTCAGCAAAGGGACATGAAAGTGATTAGGGGATTGGACCATCTCGCTCATACAAGACAAGGCTGGGAGACCTGGCACTGCTCCTCCTGGAGAAGAGAAGTCTCAGGAGGATCAATGTATCTAAATACCTGACAGGAGAGTGTAAATAAGACAGAGTCAGGCTTTTCTTAGTGATGCCCAGCAACAGGACCAGAGCCAATGGGCACAAATGGAAATACAGGAAATAAGAAAGAGTTTTTTATTATCAGGTTGGTCAAACATCAAAACAGGTTTCCCAGAGAGGTTTTGGAGTCTCCTAACTTGGAGATATTCAAAAGACTTCTGGGCATGGCTTTGAGAAACCCTCTGTAGCTGATCCTGCTTTAAACACAGGGTCTGGACTAATTAACATTCAGAGGTCCCTTCAGACTTCAACCATCTTGTGCTTCTGTACTTCATAGCATGCTGAGCATCATACCCCTTCATCTACTGACTCCTAACGAATACTGTTTTGTTTGGGTCTGAGGGTAGCAAGACAGGGAAACCAGTTTGCCATTTTCTTCTTGAAATATAAAAGAAAATTCTCATTAAAATATGATTTGTACAACACTACCTTTTTTTTCTAATTGACAGAGAGCATATAGGACCAAGTTTGAATAAATTAACAATAAAGCCAAATTAAAATCTTCTGGTTTATAACCCTATATAAAGGTGTGCATTGCATATATAGCCTCCACTGAACATTGTCTCTTTTTTCTTGTGGAACCATCTTCTCTTTCCTCATGGACATCTTCATGTGGGTATTTCACATCTTTGAAGTAGCTCTAGAATTGCCATTATGTACCACATACCCAAAGTGAAAATTGAACAAGGACTTGCAAATAGATTTGGGGACAAAAGCAGGATACAATTTAGTATATAATTTAGGATATAATTTAGTATATAATATATAACTCTACTGTGAAATAAAGGATCTAATTTAGCAGAAAGGACAAATTTTAGTCTGGATATACCAGTGTAACTCTGTGTTAACAATGTACTTTCTTCAAATGTCTGGATATGTAAAAAGAATAGTATTTTTCCGTAACGTTTACTCCTGAGTTTCCACCTTCAGCTGCCTGCTGTAGTCTTCCTCTCTGCTTCATCCACATAAGTTATGGGTTTGGGGGTGAGGGGGAGAGTTATTAGACCTTTTTTGTGTGAAAGAGGGCTAGAGAGTCTTGCAGCTGTAAGGACAACTTAACCAGCAGAGAAATCAATGTTGCCTTTCTTTGATAAGCTTGTTTTATGCACTCCCACTGTAGATGTAATTACAGTGCATTAGTACCTTGATTTCTATGGGAAGTTTTGTGCCAGATTACATGAAAGGTCAAAAAATAAATTTTCTACTGCTACTGAGCAAGATTTTTTACCCAGCTCAGTTCCCTGGGCTTCATAAACAAAAATGGCTACTGGTTTTCTGCTTCATATTAATATCATATCTCTTATTAATCCATCTGGGCTTTTCTGCATTCAATCCAGTTTTACAAATACATTACTTTAATAGTACAATATTCATCATGGAAATATCTGCTAATTTTGTGCCTTGTAGAGGAACATATCATGACATAGCTTCACCTCAGGGATTTTCATTATTATTATTTCTACACTTCACCAGTTTTTAAACTGTGGATGCCATCATGGTCTGAAGGCCTGACAGTGACAATGAGAACAAAACATAACACTACCAGAAGCTGGAGGAGCTGTAGCAAGACCTATATCTCGTCTCCAATGAAATAATGTATCTCGAAATTTTGCTTTGTCTTTTTGTAAGGTTTCAACAGCAAGGAGTGTATCCTTTTGATCTCTGTATCTTCTCATGCATTAAGAGACACCATAGTGATTTCATCATATCTCTATATTAAGACAACATTTTTGCACTGCAAAGGACTATTAACTACATTTCATAATAATCTTTTCCTAAGCACCATTAACATAATTAACAGCCTGTTAACCAAGGCATTAGACCTTCAGCATGACATAATAAATTCTAAGTCCACAGCTGGTAGGAGACCCTTTCAAAAGAGACACTGCTCAGGAATACAACAGCCACAACTGAGAAAATCTGTTTGTTCAGTGGTGGAGAACTTCCAGTGTCTATTAGAGAAGAACAAATATCTGACTTAAATTGCTCCAAAAAATGTACTTAAATAAATATCATGCTAAGGAGCTGCATTTCCACCAGCTAGAGCTCCATCAAAATGGGTTAATTATTCTTTTAAAGACTACTTCCTTAGAGGACATGATTTTGCTACAGTAGCTGTATATTGGGTCATTAACAACTATTTGATATTGCGGTGAACTATATAGACAAACTTTAAATTGGAGAACAAAGATCTTGCTGGAAGCAGGTAAGGCAAAAACTATCATGTCCATCCATCTTGAGATATCTTCTTTTGAGTAAATAATTTGCTAGTACCTGCAAGTTTCCCCAATATTGCTAAAGCAAGTGCAATAGCCAACAGATTAAATTCTCATGCCAGTATTGCCATGCAAACCTTGAGTTTATGAATTTTAATTTACACACACACACACACACACATTTTAAAACACTATCAAACTGACATAACATAACAACATTACAGGAACAGAGCTCAAGACTCCTTTTCACATACACCAGTGCCTTTTACTTATATGTCTGGGGAACAAACTGCTGTTAGACCAAATTAACTCACATGGTGTGATGTACCTCACTCAGCCTTTGCCACATGAGCTGCCACAACAAAAGTTGCTGTGCCCTACTTAGGAAATCAGCACAGAAACAAGCAGCATAATGGCACCATTATGGGAACATTAATAAACTGTCAACCACTTAGACCATTTTAGAAAAGTCTAGGGGCTACATGGATGCCAAAATGATTGCCACTGCGTTGTCACAATGTGCTAGAGCAAGACAAACAATCAATATATCCTTGTAAATTTGAAATGAAGAACTGCACAGTCCATCCAGAGTTCTCCAGTACACTCAGCTCCTAACACTTCTGCAAGATGTGAGTTCAAGAAATTATATGTATCAAAAAATACATAATTTGCCTTTAACCATCCTTTATTTTCCCAGTCATTAAAACAATCAATTCCCATGTCAATCCAAAAGCTAGTTGTTTTTCATGAAAACTTTCTCTGTTCCTATCCTGAGCTGTCGTGTTTCTCCCTTTTATGCCTTTGATTATTTAAATTTTTTTATAGCCTGGTTAAACAGTAAGAAAGCCAGTGAAATTACTAGATTTGCAAGGGCTTATTTGTTTGGTTTTTTGCAGTCACTCAGTGTATGAGCAACCAAAAGATGAATGTAAAGAACAGCAACAAAATGAAGGTGGAAAAATAGAAAATGCTGCTTTGCTCTTTTAGTTACTGGATATTCTTAGGCAGTCACACTCTTCATAACTGAACGCCAACATTTTGCTAAGAGTGTGAAAAGGAACAAGAGCATCTTCTGCTTCTAACCTCAGTTCAGGCCCCCTTACACATGTCCTGCACTCCCACTGCTACTTAGGCATCCACTTTTCCTCCAGAGGCTTTCACCTTTCTTCATTGCTCAGTAAGGAACAAAGCTTTAGCTTCAAACCTGCAAGTCCCCCCTCAAAACTCATTTCAGTAACTATTAAGGACACTGCAATTGTGACAGCATCTAGCACAGCTGAGAAAAAACCTGATCATGGTCGCTTACACTAGCACAACAGCAAACCTAACACATCCATGAACTAAGAACTACAACCCAGGAAGAACATAGAGATAAGGCAAAACTGTAATATACCTCAGATTTGTTCTCCAGTATTTAAAAAGAGAAGGTTACAGAAAAAAAGGAAACATGCTACTCTCAGCCATCACATGTCCAAGGGAGTTGGAGCAAAACAAGGCTCCAGACAGGCTGCAGAGGAAGGGGCATTGCAGATTACTAGGACCATGGATTTGGTAACACCTTTAAGGAGATTGTGCAGACCCTACCTGTGCATGCTCCCTGAAAGTTGCAGGCTCATATAAACCTGTATATCTGTGAGTTAAGCTTCCACCGTCTCCTTGCTATTACAAAGCAAGGAGAGGTTTTACTACTCAAAGCGATACAGGGATGTGGAATTGTCTTCCCTTGTTTCCATGTTTCTTAGTCTGAAAAATCCCCCAAAATTGCTGTACTTTCAGAAATCCTTCTTCAGGATAGGAATGGAGGATGTGAAGGAATAAAATGTGTAAGAACACGTGATTTTTCTGCTCAAACAACCTGACACCAGGTACTGAAAACCCAAGGGTCTGGACCTGCTCTCAAGTTTGCTCACGTGAACACTACTCAGTTCAACAGAAGATACTGTAATGAGGTGATCTGAGGCACATCTCCTGAGACAGGAGGCTGTGGAGCAGAAAAGCCTTATGAAGAAGGCAAGACTTAGGATGAAACTTACATTTTGGAATTTTGGTTTTTTGAGAATTACTTCTTCCATCCATCTTCCTGATATACAAGTGTAAAGGTAATACACCTTCCACTCCATCTCTACAGAGAAAAGCCAAACAGATTGTTTAGCCTGTATTTTTAGTACAATCTAATGAACACACAGTTCTCCAATATCTGCCTTGTAAATAACCACAAAAGCACTCATTTTTCAGATTTTCATCACAAATATTATTGTGTCACTTCAGTCCACCCATCTTCCCTGAAGAAAAATAATTTGATCTAGCAGGGAAAAGAATTTGAACATAAACCAGAGTTCATGCACGCAGGGGAAATCACTAAGGAAACCAAATTTATGATCACTGTATTGTGAATAAATAGCTCTTTAATACGTGAAATAGAATGAAATAAATATATCAGCTAGCTTGTTAACACTTATCACACAGGTATGTTAAAAAAATGAATCCTTACTGAGGACAAAATAAGATTTGCCATTACCATTCAGCGAACCTGTCTGTTGAAGCTGCATTAAGATATTCTTACACATCCTGACCTATAGTGATCTGTCAAAGTGGTCTATAAATCATTATTTCTTGATCATGATACTATGGCTAGACCCTCCATTTCACTGATGTTATCAGTGGCTGAGATTGGGGTCAGCTCCAGAGCAGAAGACTCTTGCTGAAAACAATTCCCAGCTGAACTGGGTAATGCACAAAGACAGTGAGAGGCTTTAATGATTGAAACCAAGACCCTGAGTTGCACTTTGAAGAGGAAGCAGGTCATTTAGGGGCTGATATATGAAGAGTAGATGCTGACTGTGCCAAAGAACATAATTTCTGGGCAGACCCATCCATTGAGTTGACAGCGGCCATCACTCTGCTTCCACAGGACTGGGCTAAGGTGGAGCAGGATGACTAACAGCATGACTCATCCCTGGGGACCACACAGTTCCCTAGTAGCAGTGTATTGCTCCCACAGCCCTGTGCTGCTCTTCTTTGGTCTCCCTTCTCAGCAGGAAAGGAGAGACATGATGCCACCTTTGTTCCAGGGGATAATCACAGGCACTTTCTCTAGTGAGGCCGTGGGTAGGGGGTAAATCCTTTCTTTATTCCCCATGCAGGTCTCCCAGCAGAACCTGGCAGCAGCACTGATTTGGGACCACAATTTTGATATGCACTGCTCTGGTCATCACAATGGGCCACCCCAAACTCTCTGGAAAGTCCTGGAAGAAAAGGTCCCTGGGAATTCATGTAGTTATGTGAAAATTCAACTTTATCATAACAAAAAACCCAACCAACCAACCAAAAGAACTTTAACTTGGTATCACTTATGCCTTTGCAGTTCAAATATCGGAAAGCAAAACTGTAGAATTTGTTTTTCAAATGCTTTTAAGATAACATGACTTGGAGAGCCCAACTTAGGTTTTTGACCATTTGGTTGTGCACATGGTGGACAACAGGGCAGTAGCTTGGAGTTTGCCACAGAAAATTTGCACTGGTATTACTGAAATAAAGAACTCATTTGTGTGGAGGCAGCGCTAGGATGCTGTTAAAAGGAGCCAGGGGCTCTGACAGACCAGTAAGTGTGGATGAGGGCATTATCACCCCATCTGTCCAGTCCTCTTTTCTCTCCAATGTCAGTGTTCCCATAGCAGAGGCATCAAAGGCAAACATACCTGCTGCTCAGCAGAGATCACACTCTCAGCTCATCAATGCTTCGAGCCACAAAGCCACCCGACTGCTGCAGTGATAGAGCAAATCATGGCTGCTCCTGTCGCCCTGCTCCGGGGTAGCAGCTCCCAGCAGCATGGGGCAGGGGAGAGCTGAGGGTGGTAACACCTTGGATCACGGCTGCTCAGTCTGACAGAGCCCATCTGTCAGAACCCAAAGTGAGAAAGACATAGATTACACAGGAACTGTGGTTGTATTAAGGGGATATGTAAAATCACACTTTCCCAGGAAAAATGATGTAATTAAGTCGGTTACCGTGCTTGGTATTTGTGCACACTATCTGTAGCAGCACATTCAATTAAAATTAAATAATAGAATATAAATCTCAGCTTGAGCACTGCCTGGATAAGTGCCCAAGCAGGAAGTAGAGCTGTATTGTCGGAACGATTTATGTTTATGAGCAATTCATGAAACAGGTTTTTCTGTTGATTCTGCACTTTTCACTGATAATTACGGAACATTTTGGGGGTGAGGAGCTGCCACTGTAATTGAAACAAATTTTCCACTCCAAACAAACAGTAGGTAAAAATAACCCTGTATGTTATCAAAATTTTAAGGGGAGGATAGTGTTTAAAAATTCATTGTATGTTTTGCATCTATTCTGAGGTTTCTTTTGGTACTATAAATGTGATCTATAACACTTTAAAGTGCACATACTTTGAAGTCCATAGCCATTGTCAGAATGGACAAAAGAGACCCGTGTATAAAACACAGCTTTGACTGTCACTGCACATCTTTAAACACTAAAAGTAGAGCTTGGCACATGCGTTCCAGTTTTCCTACAAGATTTTTACACAAACCTAGGCAAGCCACATCACCTCTCACAGCTTTGTCTTGAAGGTGGGGAGGTGTGGGAAGTCAGTATAGTCCTTCCTTACCTTAGCAGGATACTGAAAGGAAAAAATATGGAGAGTGGGCATATCTTCACATATGGTTACATCTATAGTAGTAAATTAATCAAGGTCAAGAGACAGGCCAAGGGCTCTTGGGCAACCCTCCTTTCAATTATGCTGTTACTATGGTTCCTCACACTGTTTTTGGCTTTGCTTCTCAAGCCTTGCCTAGGAAGGGCTCGGGCATAGGAAGGGCCGGGACCTCTCTCCATTGGCAGTCTGGGCATGACAGTGCCATTTCACAGGAGAAGGGGAGCCAGATTCCACCATACAGCACCAACTGGCCTCGAGACTGGAGACCTGCCCCTGCCTGTTTTATTTACTAGTATAGACATAGCCTATAAAACCCTCTGATAAAGGGACACAGCTTCTGGTTACAGACAATATAAAACTAGATTAATGTTAAGAGTCAAGCACATACTGCTGTTTGTCAACTTGACCTGCAATTAGATCCACACAGACAGTTTCTTGGCTGAAGTCTTCAGGACACAAACACTTTGCAAGTACAGCCATAGCCTTTGAAGGGTCTGATTCTGCAGGTACTTGCTTTTCAAATGATTTTCTGTAAAGACTAGACTCAGGGTCGATGACCTGAAACTCAGTAGCATGACTTCCATCTCTCTATAGCAATGTGCATGCTGCTGCGAGGACCTCTCCTACTGGCACATTGGTGTGAGTCAGGCATGTCAAACTACCAAGAGGTCCTGCAGAGCTGCAATCCAAACACATGGACTGGGAAACCCCTTCTCTAGCCAACATCCAATGAACAGGCTGTTGGAAGAACTTTTGGTGAAAGGTATGGTTGTGTAACAAAGCACTCCCCGAAGGAATGAAGAGCAAAACTCGTTTAAAAAATTCCTGACGGAAAATTCTGTCCTACTTAAATCAAAGCACTTCTGCAAGAATGTTTCCATCTGTAGATTTTACAAAAATAGTCTACTTATTCCTTTTCGATATAGCTGAAACATTTCATTTTGAGAAATCCAGAGCATTCTCCTTGACTGCTAGTGGTGCTGTGTTCTATTGCAGACTCTCTCAGAACTGACAGGCTGGGAGTTGCCTGAAGACAGCAACTGACTGTCCATTCCTCTGCTTTTTAGGTGTGATTAACTTAAATACAGCATCCCTGGCAGAGCTTTGTCTAATCTATCCTCACAAGGGATTTTTTCACAAATTTCATCCCACTGACCAATCAAAAAGGTATTTCTGATACCTAACAGAAATTTACCTCATAATTCTGGTTATTTTACTGAAAACCATTGTCAGTCTCTTCACTGTAATAACACAAATAACATCAAATCAAAGTGTTTGGTCCTTACTGGAACAAATCACCCACATGTTAAAAAAAAAAAAAAAAAAAGAAGTAATTTTTCTATTCCCTAAACAAATTTTCAGAATGTTTTTCACAAGAAAGATCACAGTCAGATGTTCATTTCAGTTTGACACTAATAGATAATCAGAATTTCCTGCAGAATGGCCATCTTTACTTCCAGCTCTGTGTAGTCTCTTCATGATTAAATGTGCAGGACTACTGCAGTGCACGTCTGCACTGTAAGCAGAGGCCATAGGGCACCACTTCAGCTGTGTCACAGCTGAAGACAGCCTTGGGTGAGCTCTCAAGTATGGCACAGGCTGAGCAGAGAAGCCAGATCAGGAAGAAGCACAAGAAAAGAACATTACAGGAAATTATTGAACTATTCTTAAATCATGAAGATGTTATTACCATACCAAAAGTAGGGGCAGTGAGAACAGCGGGAAATCTCCACAAATAGACCTGGATCTTCCATGGGAACATTTGCTATTTACATGCTTGCAATATAGGACATAGCTGGCATTTCCTTTTCGAGTATCTACTGGGAATGATACATTTCCCAAATTAATGATAATGAAGAGTTAAGTTAAATGACATAATAAATTCCAGACATTGATTTTTATGTTAGAAGTCATCTTTATGCAAAGCATAATGTATCATCCTAAATGCCATTCATTCTGTAATCCTATTATAATGCTATTCCTTGGTGATGGCCAGGAAAAAGTTGTCCAAAGCATTCATCAACACTGTCACTATGCCATTCTTTTGTCTACCATGAAACCTGACTGTGATCAGACATTGGTTGAGAAGGAAAACTGGGGACAGTTGCTCACAGAGCTGGTTCGGTTATGTGTGCTCCAATCCTCTTCTCTTCTGCGTGCTCAGACATGTTTCACTTCTAAGAATCAAAGAAAGGCAAACGGGGAGCTCTGGGGTCAGAATACTAGTAAAGGGTTTTGTAAATGGCACCTCTAAGCAACGTTGATGGAGTGCCGAGTGTATCATCACTAGTTCCCAGAGATGCCTTATGAATCAGAGTATTAAGGGTCTGCAAATAGGGTTTGCAATGAGAAGGGCCCCTGAGCTTCCCAGAGGAGCAATGCCCCTTTCCCAGCTCCATCCCAGCTCAGCCTAGGCAGGGACTAAGCAGACTCTGAGGGAAGACTGCCATCTACTGAACGATAGCCTTTCTAGGGGCTGCCCACCCAAACAGCTTGCTCAGCCTGGGAGTCCCATGTGCTCCCACCTGCAGCCTTCACGGCCCGCTGAAGATGAATTTTCCCCTCTCTGGCCTTCCTTAAATAGGGTGGGAGCAAAGTCTTTAGAAATACAATCAAGGTAGAGAAACAGAAACCAAATCCCTGTTGTAGTTCCTGTTTTATAAAAAAAATTCTTATTTTATAGCAAGAAAAATAACATACAAGCATACCTGTAGCAGTTGGATTGTTCTGGGGGTGATTAACTCAAAGTTGTAAACGTCCACATCTCTCAGCAGTGCTGCAAAGGAGTCATCCTTCTTCATAAAGAGTAGGAAATTGATCTATCTTCTTCTAAGACTAGAAAGCATTACATCTGCTGAGCAACGTCCCTATTCATCAGAACAGTAACCTGCAGCTACATTATCTGGGCCGCAAGGGTGCTACAGTATTTTTTCATTTCATTATAATAAATTAGCTTCTTGGCTATTAACATGCTTCATGTTTAAGGGAGATAGTCACCAGCTCTGAAAGAATCAGAGCCAGTCCGTTACGTAAACTGTGCCAGAGTTCATTTAATTACTGCAGTGCCCAAGTGTTTAAATGAAGCTTCCTCCTTCAGATATGCCCCGTCAACACAGAGAGGAATCAATAAGGCTCATTTGAAGCAATTTACCCACAGTCATCTGTATTCCAGGCAGCACCTGAATTCACCTGGGTAGTATTAGTTTATCATATGTCTCTCAAGTATTTTCCTCTCGAACTTTCTCGTTCCATGCTCATGCAGATGAATGAACAGTGTCAGAACATTTTCCATGGGGGTCATTAGCTAGGTCCATGAGGGCCAGAGAACAAGGACAGCATCCTTTTTGATTGTCACGGGCGTCCTTTAGTTGCTTCTCAGCCTTCAGCTAGATCACCCTAAATAAGAGAAGATGGCAATGTACTGTATCATCTCAACAGCCTTTATGGTCCTTTGCTCAGCCAAGGCAGTTGCCTCCTCAGAGTCTTTGTGCCACCTGAATGATACACCGAAAAAAGCAAATTCCCTTTTGCCTCACCACGCAGAAGATTAGAAAGCTGAAATCATCTTTGTCATCATTTTTAATCTGGAAGAGAGGGGCATCGGGTAATACAATTGAAACTGAAGTTCCTTAGTAGTCTGCTTGACTCACAGAGATTAGAGTGAAGGAGGCATCTGTTCCCAAGTGACTATTTAACAATTAACCTTTGAAGAGGGCATTCACTAGATTGAAAAGAAATGACAATTCATTACCTACAAAGGTGGGTCCCAGACTTGTTCTGATTCTCCTGGTGAGGCATCACTCCCTTAAAGAGTTTTCCTTTGACTTTCAGATGATTAGCTATCATTCAGTAATACCAATATGCTCAAACACACATTTACTAACAAGAGTTGTCTCCTGCCTCCAATCCAGGCATCACAGGCTGTCCTATAGACTTAATACAATTCCAGCTGAGCAAAAAGCTCATTTGAATTTCAACAGCCTGTGGGCACATCAAGGAACAAGCAATTTCAGGTTCCCAGGAATTTCTGGACAAGAAGCTTGATACAGCTGTATAATTATTGTATAGCAATATGTGAAATATGCAACTAACTATTTTAAATTGTGCCTCTAACTCGAGCTGATGCATCCAGTTCATGTACAGCTTGATTGTCAAGCTTGTATCAATAAAATGGAGTGGAGCAGACAAAAAGATAGCTGCTCCTGTCTATAATAACAAAAGAAATACAGAAGAATTGTTTCAGTGCCACAGAGACTCTGCCAACAGGGTCACTTGCCATTACATTAATGTATGCATAACAATTACAGAAAGGCTTTTTGTTGGCTTGTTCCAGCTGTAGAATGTGATGTGACACTTCTGCTCAGTCCGTTGTGTTCATCTCTGCTGCAAAGGATAAAGGCTTTGGAAAGAACCCTCAAATTCAGCTAGAAGAAAAACCTGCTTTCAGATCTCAAGTAAGAATCTGCATTGTGTGCCTAAGGTTAGAGTAATCTGAATTTTTTCTTCCTGTTAAATTTCAAAAGAGGAAGCCTATGGCCTTATTTTGGACTGCTTTTCATACCTTTCAATTTATTTTTTTTTTTAACTATGAAAATATGGTTTTTGTTTCTTGAACTCCTTCACAAAACCAAGCATGCAAAGGGTTGAATATTGACTTTGATCAGAATGCACTCAATACTAGACCCTGGTCTTGCAAAGAGATCAGTCCAAAAACACCCTGCGCTTGGGGCAAAAACAGGAACCTCATTCAGAAGGAGAAGAGCTAAATATTGTGCTCCTTTGTTTTAGAAAACTGGCTCTTTTTGGACTAGGAAACAAAAGTAAATAAATGCATTTCCAAGACATTGACTTCCTTGCAATTTTTGTATGGAAGAGGGACACCACACTTACTTTGTGAGATTACCATTGGTCTGTAACAATGAAATGTTTTCTAGCCAAAAATCTTCACCTCACTAACAGTCTCCCTGATGGAGAGATTTAAGGGGAAGAGGAAGACCCTACCAGTTCCTGTGTTGGAGCTGTGAAGGTCAGAAATTCCCATGAACCAAACAGCTGTGAGCAAGACCTCAAGGACACCTAATTACTCTCTTATATTGAACTTGTTCTGATGACAAAAAGCTAAAAGCAAATGAACAGAAAACAAAGGGAAAGTCCAGCCTGTGGGATGCTGACTGCCCATCCCTTCATTCAGTTCCCTGGGAGATAAGGATGCTCAGCAGCTCATATATTTCTTGATTATTTTTCCACAGTTCATGTGTAGAACATTTAAAAACAGAAGATAACTTTTGCATGTTAGAGGTATCAGGCCAGGACCTTTCCCGGGAATGAGACTCACTTTGAAAACAAAATCACAAAACATCCACTGTTCAGTAAGCAGTCCCTATCCACAGTGGGGATGTCTGAGAACAGCATGTCAGCTTTAATTTTAAATGCATCTGATTTCCATTTCTCATATCGTATTTTCCTGGTTATTTATATACGATTCTTTTCTTTTTTTTTTATTGTGCTAGTGCCCTGATTTTTAATTTCTTTGATTCTCATTAGGGCACATGAGAGTTGATACAGTCATATCATAATGTCAAGCATTTGCAAATAGATAAGTATTTATGGACTTTAAAAAATTAATTATGCAAATGTGTTTCAATAAATTGTGAAAATATATATTATTCTCCAGACTGTATTGTGCACTTCTTCTTTAAATAAATTCTTTTAAACTGATATTATGAGCTTGATAGTGCATAACGTTTCCACTGGAACCGTCACAGTTTAATTATGTGGCACTGTATGTATTCCAAGTATTTCTAAAATGGGCAGAATTTGCAATGAAAATGCATATCGAAAAAGCTATGTGACCTGTGCAATAGCCAGTTTTCAGAGATATATAGTAATCCCATCCAGAAAACATCAAAATGTTCTAAAGAGAAGAAAAAAAAAGAGAGGCACCATTTGTGCACATTATGCTGAGAGAAAAGGACGCATCACATGCAAGGCCAAGTGTCATCTGCCCACAGTCCTTGTTACTCTGAAAGGACCAGGTTGCCTGCAGCCTGCATTGCATCAAGTCCCATAAGAAGATCATTCGGTTTTTACAAGGCAAGAGGAATTTTAACCAGCAGGAATGTGGATTTTAAAAATAGGGGCATTTTAGAAAGAGAGGTGTACTGATTTAAAAACAGCTTGTCTTCCAGGTACAGGTATGTATTGGCGATGAGATGCCAACTCATACCTAGATGGAATGAATCTGGAACACACTCCGAGTCTACTTTTTAAATTAGAAATATCAATAAAACTGAGACTACAAAAGGTGGGGCTTTTTTGGCTTGAAATCTATGCACACTGTCCATACCCTTCTAAAGATACAGCCGCCAGCATTTTTTCTACTGAAGCATGTGTCAGCCTTAAAGTTGGTCTGTTTTCAGAAGAGATCTGGACACCCGGTTTTACCGATTTCAGCAAAGAAGCTGAGAATAGGTGAAGTAACCTACTACTCTGGAAAATGCAGACCATTTTAGATCTCCTCTAAAAATGTAATTACATAAAAATAAAAAAAAAATCTTAGCTAATCAAAGTCATACAGGAAGCCTGTTCAGAGTGACTCATGCCTTCCTCTGCATTGTGCTGGCAGAAAACGTAGCTGGTGGAGGCAATGCCTTCCCTGTCTCAGTGCAATGCACTCATTCGGCAGCTGCGGTGGACTCTGGCCACTCCAAATTTTGGCAGGGAAGCAGACAGGGTGTGCCAGGACCTCACTTTGTACAAGGCAGAAAGTGGCAGTGGAAGTACAGCAGCAAGGAGCTGTTATGATTTTCTACAGGGAACACAGATCCTGCCACCTACCTTTCTCCTCTTGGTACCCACCAGATGTTTGCCCTGGAAAAAGTTGAATACCTCATACAGCCATGTCCATTTTGACTCAGCTTCTAAAAGGCATGCTTTAAACCTGTATCTATAATAAGCTAAAAAAGAGACCTTCGTAATCAGATTGTGGATGCTGTGATAATCACGGTGCTCAATTATACAACTGTACATAAAATATCTAATGCTCCAAGAACTAACATTTTTCAACATTAAATTAAGGTTGCTAAAAATAAAATCTACTTCCTGAAACTTCTCTCTATATGTCAGAAGAGTAATGCTGTATTTATATCAAAGACGATACTTCTATTAAATCTTTCAATCAACAAGGGGCTGAGCGAAATGGCAAAATTCTTTTAACTTTTATTTGGCTGGCTTTTAACCACAATTAAATTTTACTACAGTGTTTCTCCTCCACCCTTCCTTTATTTGGTGGTATTATACCTGTTGATCTTGAGCAGGAACACGCACGGAGAACTAAAAACAAAGTTGGTGTTTTCCTGATCATTCTGGGACTCAACACAGTGGCAAGTATGAAGAACTGGGGAGGGCATCTAAGAAGGCCAGTGTTACAGTTGTGACTGATGAGCTGTCTGTTAAATCTCACCATGGCAGGTTACTGACCTTTAGTGGTTTGTTACCTTCACTGCACCAAAGATCGGTTTCCGTCTGCCAGTCCATAGAAGAAAGTATGTTTTCATGGCTCAGGCACTCAGCTATGGAGGAGAGTTTATATGGAGATGAAGGACTATGCATGGACATTACCTGGAGAAGAAGCACATGTTGTCCCTGCCAGCTGTGTATGGGAACAACAGCTGACAAAGGGGTAAAGCTGAAAGCCTAAGTTTGTGGTATGAGGTTTACTGGGATTTTCTGGCTCTCATGCCAGTGGAACTCATAGCAGTCTCAAGGCCTGTTCCTTGGGAAATACTTTGCATGATGAAGGCTTTTATGATCATAAATTCTAAAAGGTATAAGAATAGGTGCATCATTTCTCACTGATTCTTTTTTCTGGACTATTGTACCTCCTGACATGCAGCTGTTTGATCACCTGGTTTAGTCTGTACACTTCTGGAAACAGCATTTTAAGTTCTCACATAGCAGTTATTGTGGAAGGAAATTTTGATCTTTTTCCACCAAAAATATATACAGGATGGGATTAATCTCACCTGGTTTTAGCCAGCTCAAGTTCAGGCATTTACTTTAAGTAAGGCATAGATTGACCCTTTAACCAACAGAGAGGCTGAAGAACCTCCAGACAGATTCCCCCATCCTAAAATAATTGGCAAAGATGACTAGTGCGGACTGAGGTGATTTTCCCTATTAGGAGTACAAGTGGGAGGTAGGAGGATTTATATTCTGGTTTAATGTTTTCATAAGGTACAAATCTTCACCATAAGAACTATTAAGAGAGGCCAGCTGGAAACATTCCCACTTAACATTTTAATATGGATTTCCCCAAGAGGAAATGTTTCACAGCCACTTAAGAAATTTGAAAAATGTTTGTTTGAAAAGAAACATTAGGAGGAAAAATATAGTTTTGCAATGCATTCCAATAATACATTTGTTAAGTAATGGGATAAAAGCCTCAACTGCAAAACACACAGAGGCACAAAGGTAGGAGGGGGACCTCAAATTATACCTCACTGCACGTCATCTCCAGTCCATCCCAGTCCTGTCCTCTTGCTAAACATCTTTCTAAATCCACTCTCTGGGTTAGGTGTGTGGATGGTTGTACGTGTGTATGTCTCTGGGAATGTGGTGGGAGGGAGGGGAGAGTGATGGCCCAGACCAGCTCCTGCATGGACTGCGTGACTAAGCTGAATTACGAGGGATGCACAGTGTGTGTGTGAGAGTGTGTTGGTATGTTAGTACATGTGTCAGTGCGTGTGTCTCTGTGTGTCAATGAGTGTGTGTGTGTGTATGTGTAAGAGGGTCTGTACCAGCAGCTGCAGTGAGGCTGTAGTCATGGCGGTTCATATGTCCAGCTGCCACAAAGTGGAGAGGCTGGGACCCAGGGACAGCTACTGGGTGTCAGATCTCTCTAGTTGCTGGAGAGATGCACGTTGTACATATGTACGTATTTCCACCAGTAGACCTCTGTCCTGCTCAGCCAGAGAGGGGAGCAGGATGAGGAAAAAGAACTAACATTTTCAATTTTATTCGAACAAAATATTTCAACTGACTCAAACAAACTGTGGAATTTTGCTTTAAAGAATATCTTCACACTATTTTAAATGGGGTTTTCCTCCTGTTTTGAAGCACTGTATTCCTTATGATACCAGAGATCTACTTCTATTTGTTGCCTTTGGAAAAACTTACTGGTACAGATCCTAAAAGTATTCACATCCAGAGTAGAAAATATCTGAATGGTTTTCTGGAACTACAAGTTTGGGGAGTAATTCAGAAATCACACAGGGGAAATTTTATGGCCTCAGTAACACAGTAGGACAGGTTAAATGATCATGATGTTCCCTTCTGGCCTTAAAATTTATTAACTTCCTCCCATTTTTCCTGTTGATAGGTTCAGTGATACTTTCCAACTACACAGCTCTCTGTGGATATTATATGGTAGCTGCATATAATTACTTCCATCTTAGAGCACAAAAAACTGAGATTCAAAGGAGTTAAGTGACACAATCATCATGCAAGAGTGCACCAGAACCCACATAAGACCTTAGATTTATTGACTGGCCTTCCTACGTGTAGTCCATCAGCCTCCCAGTCTCTGACAAGTTAGTTAAGTCCAGTGTTCATTTTTCTCCCTTTCAATAAAATAAGGGCATTAACACTTTCTTATTTCTATTTACCTATAAACTGCTGTCAAAGGTGATTTCAGCTCATGTGGAATTTTTTTTTGGGCTATTTCTAAGCAAGTTACCTTGGGCAACGTTAGCTATGCAGCAGCAGTAACATGGAGCTCATTACAAAGCAATCACCTTAGCATTTAAAAAACCTATTTTTCATCCACTCCTGCCATACCTGGTGCAATGGCATGAAACCTGCACCAAGTACCCCTATAAGGGTGGCTAGTTTAAAGCTACCAGAAGCATTCAGAGTGGATTCAAGCTACAACCACGCACCATTAAAGTATACATGTACTCCAAATGTATCTGTAAAGACCCACTGCAGGTTTTTTTTATTTCATGTGCACCTGACATCTGTATTCAGAAGCTCACTGACTCTTCAGGAGATGGGATCATAATTTGCATATGCACCAATCTTACCTTTGATTGTCAGTCTGGGTAAAAGTATTTACATTTTAAATGATGCACACTCATACAACATTTAATACACATAACAAATAATTATGACAAACACTCTTCCTAATAAATAGTAGAGAGCAAAAACTCCTTAAAATTTGCTGTTTGAGATATAAAGTAAATTGGATTTTAATACTTAATTAAGTAGTTTAAAATTGAAGAACACTTTTTACAGCACATTCAAAAAATACATTTCGTGTGTAAACTCTCAGAGGCAAAGTCAAAAAAAAACCCACAGAATGGAAACACTCTGCAGTGGCTTGGGTTTCTCCTCTCCAGCTGAATTCAAGGGCTGATTACAATGAGATGCTTTCCAGATCGACTCTACCCTTTTCTCAATTTTACTCAGTATCTACAAAAGTTTTAGGAAGAGATGATAGGGTAATGTACACAGAACTGATAGCACTGAGCAGGCGACAACGAATACCATGAGCAGTTCTTTCAATCATCTCTCCCAGCAGCAGCCTGTAAGCAATGCCTGAGCGAAGATGTGGAAATCAAAAGAACTAAGAAAATACACTAAAGAACTTGCCTCCTTCATAGCAATACCAAATACGAATGGCATCCGCCCCCAGAAAATGCATTCATCACACACACAGTCCTGGACCAAGTGACAAGTAGCACAGCTGTAAAAATGTCTTTCTATCCTGCAGAGAGGAGATTGCCATCGCTTCTTTCAGTGTTTTTCAGTCTGCCTCAGACCTACCTGGCATCTTAAATCTTGCTAAGACAGCAAACCTACCTACCAGCCTTCCTAAAGCCACATAGTCCTTGACACTCATTAGGTCCATCTCCACTGCACATCAGCAGTGCATGCTCAGAAGTGCCTTTTAGGGGAAAGGAGTGTCTGTAACCTAATTAGGAACTCATATGTAGATGAACAGGCACTCAGCTTCTGTCTAATTTCCACAGAGAACCCACATGGTCAGAGGTGGTCAGAGATATGACTAACTTTACATCATATCCTTGTGAATATGTCCTGACTAATAAACTATACATAAAAGCATTTACTATATCCCTTCTTGGTGTCTCTTTACCAAGGTCAAAAATGCTATCTTACCTATCTCTTCTTATATAGAAATCATTCTTTACCTCTAGTTATTTTTGCTGAGGGGTATGGTGGATCTTTTATCTTTTTCCTTATATGCTCCAAATTATGTACTCTATTAATGCTATTCTGAGATCTTTTTTAGTATATACTCATGCATTTTCTGTGGACAGAAAAAGGAACGCATGATTTCAATAATCATAGCAAAACCCAGTAGCTCATCCCTTGCTTTTAGTTTTGTTCTCTTACTTTGATTTCTCCTTTTTTCTTTTTTTTTTTATTTGTTATTTGTGCTCATTTTTCTTTTTAGTCCACAATCATTAGCTTCTACCAGTGCATGCTGATCTGTGGAGGGGGTTATGTTTTGCAATTCTCAGAAACAAAACTATGCCTGAAGAGGCAAGAAACTGTCTTCTTTCACCTAGAAAGGAAAAGTACATAATACACCTGCTTGACTTAAGTTGCCCTGGGAAAAATACACATACTCCTATATTAGTTATTAGTCTTACAGATTACAGAATCACAAGGTTGGAAAAGACCTTTAAGATCATCAAGTCCAACCATTCACATACTAAACTAAACCATATCCTTAAGTACTTCATCTACCCTTTTTTTGAACACATCCAGGGAAGGGGACTCAGCCCCTCCCTGGGCAGCCTGTTCCAGCCCTGACAACTCTTTCAGTAACAAATTTTTCCCTAACATCCAATCTAAACCTGCCCTGGCACAGCTTGAGCCCATTGCCCCTTGTCCTATCACCTGTCACCTGGCTGAAGAGACCATCACCTACCTCTCTATAACCTCCCTTCAGGTAGTTGTAGGTGGGGAGAAGGTCTCCCCTCAGCCTCCTCTTCTCCAGGCTCAACACCCCCAGCTCCCTCAGCTGCTCCTCAGAGGATTTGCCCTCCAGCCCCTTCCCCAGCCTGGTTGCCCTTCTCTGGACTCGCTCCAGGACCTCCATGTCCTTCTGATGCTGAGGAGCCCAGAACTGGACCCAGTACTCGAGGTGTGGCCTCACCGATGCCGAGTACAGGGGCACAGTCACCTCCCCAGACCTACTGGCCACACCATTTTTGATACAAGCCAGGATGCCATTGGCCTTCTTGGCCACCTGAGCACACTGCTGGCTCATATTCAATCTGCAGTCACCCAACACCCCCAGGTCCTTCTCTGCCTGACAAACCATGGCGGGGGGGCGGGGGGAAAGGATGAGATTTGATATTATTTTTAAGCTTATGACATCCCTAATTTATGGAGATACAGCACAGATATATGAGAAAAGAAGGAGAAAAAATCCAGACTGGAGGAGGAGGAAGGAGGATTCTCGGTTGTTAATACAATATTTAAGCTTTTATATCTATTGCAGGGTTTTTTTTTCCTTTTCATGAAGAAATCTTGAGCTTTTCAAATTAATGATTCTATGAAGGGTTTCACAAGGAGAGAGAATTACTGTGGAAGAATTTATCATTTAAACCAAGATATTGTTGCCTTTACCAACATCGAAGTTGATGGCAAATTAAACCAAAGACCTGCATAGAAGTTATTCTGAGGAAGCAGGGAGACAACTGGCACAAAGGATTTTGGCAGGTCCTAGCTGCTTGGGAAGACAGAAAGCACACCAATCTGACAGAATTAGCACATGTATCTCAGCATAAAAATGTCAGTTGCCTTTTGTGGCCAGGATTTTTGCCAGTTGTCTCCTCCTTTACCCACCGGGGCGAGGGGGAATCTTCAGTATTAACATATTTGTTGAATGAGGCACATAATTCTGTCTTTCACTGTACTCCACTTCTCATAAGGCACATAAGCTATTCTCAGAGTTCCCAGCTGAATGCAGCTTTGAGCTTGTGGAAAGGATTACAGAATTTTATTTGAATAAAAGCTAGTAGCTACGTTTTGTGCCTGGGACGATTACTGGAATCACAATGTGTTCTTTTTTATGTATGAAGTAGGTTTATACCAGCGTATACAGTAAAGGATTTCTCTGCCATTGGCAGAGAAGAATATCAGCTGGAGCATCTCCTAGGGCCACACAGTTGAAGTACACCTGTTATTACGTGTTGTAGTCTTCCTCCACTGCCATAAAACACAAGGCCTACATTTTCACATGTGCATAAAGTAATGATAGATGACTCGCATTCCAAATTACTGTTGTGGAAGCCAAGCCCCAGGCTTCAACCCATTTTCATGCAAGCATGCCAAAATGAGATTATATCCTCGAGCCAAAATGTGATAAAAAGACCCTTAAAACACTAATAATTCTGACTTAATCAATGATTATTGCTGGGTTTAAATGGAGTTTAAAATTTCTGCAATGGCTTTGATTTTCTCCTTTTGATAAATCAAGCACTGTTTTTGTCAGTATGGAAAATCTGAGACATTTCACTAACACTTCAGGTGCATAGGTACAGCTCAACGATTGGGAAAAAGAAGCTTTTAAGTGGGAATGGGAACTAATTGTTCTTTTGCTGTAATATCAGGGGAAGCTGAATGCAATTCACATCTTGTGTGTCACTATAAATTTCAACCAAACCAATCATCTTCCTCCTAGATTTTTTTTTCAAGGCTATGTAAAACCCCTGGGTGTGACACCAGCCCAGAATAATTCAGGTGAAGAGAGTACTGAGAGATAAGATTCATGGAAAAGTCATTTATTTCAGAAATTATAGTTTGGTAGGCTGGATTTAACTCAACAGGACATTCCAGAAGAAGATATTTCTATAGAAAACTCTCTTTCTCTTACCATGCCTTTTAATTAAATCTGAAACCTTGCATGGCTCCAACAAAATAAGTAACCAGGCAGCTGCAAAGACAACTGAGTGAAAGAAAGGTTGTCATGGGCTTCTGAACAAAGATGTGACAGATTTACTGGAGGGAGAAGAAAATAGAAAGAGCAGAAAGAAAGATTACAACCCAACAGGATTCTCTGATTTTACATTCTTCTTCTCTTCTACTTTCATTCTGCTAGAACATGGGATGGATGCCAGAGATGTATCATACTGTCCAAGTATAATTTAAGTAGTCAGGGAACAGATGTTCACAACAGTTTCTGGTCAGTGCAGGGATTTTATTACCTGCCCACAAGCTTCTACCCACTGTGAAAACTGTATTTCTTGAAGATGCACTATATCAGACTATATAAAATTATGTGTATTCTATAAGGTTGAATTAGCCTAATGAACTAGCAGTGTAATACAACATCTCCACCCCCCTTCTTATTATCGTCCCTTTCTCCAAGACTGGATAGAAGTTATTAACAGTGGCAAATACTACAATGCAGGCTTCAAATGCTCCAATACTTTAGGAATTTGACTTTGAATGTGAGCAATTTCCTACAGCGTGAACAGGTGGGAGAATGCTGGAAACTGAAGGCAAGCACGAGCTCTCCTTCCCTTCTCTCTTGTATGTGCAGCAAAGGTCACTGCTCTAATACACCTCTTAAACTCTTTCAAAGGAAGAAGACAATGTGCCAGCTCCAGAAACCCCCAAAACTTTTCTTCCTTTTTTTTTATCTTTACCACAAAAAGTAAGAATATGATCATTTCTTTAAGCTGATCATCAAGGTATATCGGTTCTTTTCATCTAAGAAGAAAAGGTAACTAAACACATTGATGGGATTTACATGCAGAGCCAAACATACTGAAATGAGTGAAAGTGGTATCAGAAAAAGAAATTACTGAAAACTAGAAAAGGGTGCCTCGAAAATGCCAGCCAGTGAATCAAGTATATGACTTCAGCAGCATAAAACATCTATTGTGCATTAGGGATAAGCTTACACAGCAACAATTGTAGCCCACATACACACATTTTTGCTAGCTTCACATAGGTGAGCACCAGTGGAAAAGCTGTAGCTTAATGGACCTTTGTATCTGAAGTTTTTCCCAACTTCCTCGGAGCCCACACTGAGAATGAGCTATCACAGCAGCACTTCCAGCAGAATCCAAGAAAGGCAATTTTAAGCTCATTGAGGTTTCTCTAAACACGCCACAGTTTAGTTGTAACCTCAACTGCTGAAGGGAGAATTCAAATCTCAATCATCATAATACACACGGTGTGTTTACCGTATATTTGACTTGCTTGTTTTCAACAGTTTCTTTAAGAAGGGAAGTGTTTCTAGACATTGGTCTGTTACTCAATGAGAATGGTGACCTTACTAACAGGGACATAGACAAAGCAGAGACATATAATGATTTCTTTGCCTTTGTGTCTTCAATGGACTCTGGGCATCCACATGCCTCAAGCTGGAGGACCATGACCATGACCATGCTAATGATAAACTCCTAGTCAACCCTGAATTTTTGGGCAATTTGCTGCTCCACCTGGATCCATATATGTCTATAGGCCCTGATGGGATTCACTCCAGGGTACTCAGGGAGCTGGCTGATGTCATTGCGAGACCTCTCAATTATTTTTCAATGGTGTTGGGAATCTGGAGAGGTCCCAGTTGACTGGAAGCTCGCAAACGTCCCAATTTTCAAGAAGGGTAAGAAAGACGACCCTGGTAATTACAGGCCTGTCAGTTTCACCTCAGTTCCTAGTAAAATTATGGAGAAAATCAAACTGGGAGTTATTGGAAGACTCCTAAAGAAAAACACAGTCATTGGTCACAGCCAACACGGATTCAGAAGAGGAAGGTCCTGTCTATCCAATCTGATTTCCTTTTACGACAGGGTCACCCAGCTGGCTGACCAAGGAAAACCAGCTGATGTTATTTTTCTGGATTTCAGTAACGCATTTGATACTGTGTCTCACAGTATCTTGCTGGACAAAATGGCCAGCATACAACTAGACAAAGCCATAATGTGTTGGGTGGGCAATTATCCAAAGGGTTGGGCCCAGAGGGTGATAGTGAATGGGGTAACATTGTACTGGCAGCCAGTAACTAGTGGGATTCCCCAGGGTTCCATTTTAGGCCCAGGTCTTTTAAAATTTTTCATAAACAACCTGGACTCAGATTGGAGTTTCTTAAATAATTTTGCAGATGACACCAAATTGGAAGGAGCTGTTGACTGTTGAAGATGGAGAAGTCTCACAGAGAAACCTGGACAGATTAGAAAGCAGGGAAATCACCAACAGCATGAAGTTCAACAAGGGCAAGTGCCAGATCCTGCACCTGGGGAGAGGTAACCCTGGCTGCACATACAGACTGGAGGATCAGATGCTGGAGACCAGCCATGCTGAGAGGGATTTGAGGATCTTGGCTGACAGCAACTTAAACATGAGCCAACAGTATCCTGGGGTGCCTCAAGCATGGTATTGCTAGCCAGTCCAAGGAGGTGATTATTCTGTTCTACACTATGCTGATGCAGCCTCACCTTGAGTATTGTGTGCAGTTTTGGGCACCACAGTACAAGAGGGTGTCGTGGTTTTGCCCCAGCCGGGGGCCGCACCCCACACAGTCGCTTGTACTTTTAAAAGGAAGGGGGAGGGAAAGTTGGGGGAAGGGGAAAAGGGAAGGAAGAAAGGAGGAAAAGAAACCACAACCTAGAAACCAGAACCACGCAGGTTGGGATAAGGATAGTTTACTAAACAATAACAGAAAACTAGATATAACAATAACAGAAGTTTAAAGCACAAAATAGATGAAACTGGTGATACACAATGCAATTTCTCACCAAACCACACAACTCAGGCCGCACAGCTTAGAGCCCGTCCCGGACAACCCGACCGCCCCAGAAACCGCACGTCCTGGCGTTGTCTCCCCCTCTTCCCCCCAGTCCCCCCTTATACTGAGCATGACGTAACTGGCATGGAATATGCTCTTTGGCCAATTCGAGTCACCTGTCCTGGCTGCGTCCCCTCCTTTCTCACTAGTAAGGAAGTATGCAGAGCTGAGAAAGGTACTTGATTGCCCGGCAACAAATCGGAAACATCAGGGTGCTATCAGCACTATTCTCATGCTAACACCCAAACATGGCATTCCATTCACTGCTAAAAAAAAAAAAAAAAAAATTTAACTCCATCATAGCTGAAACCAGGACAGAGGGATACAAAAATATTGGAGAGTGTCCAGAGGAGAGCAACAAGGGTCTGGTGGGGAATTTTTATGTGGAGAGGCTGAAGTCCCTCAGTTTGTTCAGCCTGGAGAAAAGGAGGCTGAGGGAGACCTCATCACTGTTTTTGGCTTCCTGATGAGGGGGAGCAAAGCGGCAGGAGCTTATCTCCTCTCTTTGGTGACCAGTGATAGAACCCAAGGGAATGGCATGAAGCTGCTACAAGGGGAGGTTTAGGTTGGATAGTAGGAAGAAGTTCTTTCCTGAGAAGGTGGTCAGGTACTGGAACAGGCTTCCCAGGAAAGCCGTCACAGCACTGAGCTTGATTGATATCAGGAAGCATCCGAACGATGCTCTCAGTCCCATTCTCTGACTTGGCTGGCCCTGCATGGAGCCAGGAGTTTGACTTAATGATCCTTATGGGTCCCTTCCATATCAGGACATTCTATGATTCTATGATCATGTTAGGTAAAACTTCTGGCAGAAGACAAAAGATTGTACATTTTCTTAGAGAGCTCTTGTGCATATTTAGAAATAGAGGGCTCCGGACACTGTATGGTACAATGCATGAAAGTATCACAGCACAGAGAGACTTCAGAGGCAATGGAAATGAATTTTCTAAGACCAAGGGGGACTCAGCAGCTTTTTTACAGGTTAGCATTACAGTGTTAACTGCAATAAAGCTTAGAAGCAAGAAATCACAGTGGGCAGGGTAAGAGCTGTATGTAAAACTATTATTTTCCATGTTTTTAACTTCCAGGCTGCATTCCCTATTTGCTTACAGTTTTATTTTTAAAACTTAAGTTCCATTTAAATAAAGCAAAACTTTACTGATTTCGAAAATTTCCTGGTCTCTTTGGAGAGCTGACTTGGAGCCAATCTGTGCATATTGACCTCACAGCTGTGGCCTGCTTGTGGCACCATCTCAGCTATCCTAGAAAAAACAAACAAGAGTAACGGCATACCTAGGCAAATAACACTTCTCTGTAGAGTGGCCAGGAATACTTATTGCAGTAGAGGTGAAAATATTTTGCTCTGTCTTTCACTTCTCTTTAGTATTCCACACTACTTTCAAGCTATTAAAAAATTGCATATTAGAAAAATGCAAATTTTTTATATCCTGCACTGTAGAACAAGGGTTGTACACTCATCCCTTAAATGCTTATCCATTTATATATGAGTGGAAGATCTCTTTTGTAAGTCCGCCATTTTGAACAGATGGGCAATATAATATTGCCTTATGTCATGAGGGTCTATGTGGTGCATATGTTCACTCATGTCTAGGAGATCTCTTAAAATAGTCCTGAAACAAGTGTTCTAGTTGGCTCTCCAAGCACTGTCATATCATACCATACCTCTGTGAAGAAGCAAAATAAGCACAGTAAATAAAGGTTTCTCTATTTTTCCAATATCATAGAAAAATCTGTTCTTTCTTTGCTTAAACCAAAGCCCCTGAAGTCACCTGGAAAGACCAAATAAGGAATACATTAGGTAGGCTTTTCTTTTGTTTTGTTTTATTTTGTTCTGCACCAAAAAAAAGTCTTCAAACATGCTTGCTAGGTAGTGAAAAATAAAAAATTCTTAAAAAGAAAAAAAAAATTATTAAAAAACCAACTAAGCAGGATCCTTCTTTCCCTGCTTAAAATGCACTAACACTCAGATGTTGTGTAAATGGTTCCACACCATCTGGCAGCTATGAAGAGAAAAACAAAACATCATTTGCAAGTACTGTACTTCTCACGTTTTGAATAATGCACCACGGTGTACTAACTGTAATAGCACGCAGCCCAATATGCGAAGAATTTAAAGTGCAGTATGTTCCCTTTCATTCATATTTATGCTACACAGTTCACTAATGCATTTACATTGTGTGCAATTACTATTCTGTGTATTGCCTGGCTGTGTAGATTACATGTGATATACAAGACAGAGAGAGATTATACAGAAATGACATACATTCCACAACATTGCCTTGCACGGCTGGAAGTATACCGTGGATGATAATCACAGCAACTCTCTTCCTCCATGCCAATACAGGGAGCCTGTCACCGCTTCCTAGCATGTTCCAGCACTCTCAAAGACTGCAGCCTATTCTGCAACAATTTCCACCAAATCCCTACAGATCTGCAGAGACATCAGCAAAAGCCAGCTCCCTCAGCGCTTGGCCAAAACCCAGGTCTAATAAGAATCAGCAGATCAGTTTAGGATGTGCCATTCTCTCCCTGAGACATTCCTTCATTCATTCACCTGCTATAGTGATGCTGAACCCAGCCCCAGTATACCTACACCTCAATTGCGCTCCATTCAGACACGGGGAGATGTGTTTCTCTAATTGCCTTGTATGATTATGGTGGTTGCTGGAAGAGCTGGTGTCTGTGGGAATGAACCAGGAAGGAAGCAATGACAGTCTTTATAGCAACTCATGCAGGATCTCATGCTGCACCTCCCTAGGCTGCTGTTTTAGAAGCCAGCCAGAATGATAGCATAGCCCTCTGTTTCTTTGGAAATGCATGCCTCTACTTACACACTTCCACTGCCAAGAACTTAGAGATGACAAGTAAGGGATATTATTCATGATCTAGAAATGGTGATGAGGAGGACTTTTCCAGGACACAGTCCTGTCATAGTCTTAGAATGTAGATGGTATCAAATTATTCCCCACAACCTCTTTAAGCAGCTCTCACATGTTTGTGAATTGCAGTCTCTATCAGATGTAGACAATTTGGTGAGAAGTTCCTGAAGATTTCCATCTTCCTGGTTGACTTCCAGTAGACCTCCTTTTCCCTAAGGAAGGCATCATTAAAACTTACAGTCAGACAAGTTAGCATGCGTCAGCCAGTCTGGGATATCTTTCCATACATAACTTCTCAGCCCACACCAAGGCAATTAGTTATTTTAACCTTCTTTCCCTGAAAGTTTACATTATGGAAATGTCTTGTGCTATCAATTGGAGAAATGCATACGGTTGTGTCTTCCCCAGCAGACTCTTACGCCTTCTGTCATCACAGTTTTTCTCTCATCTTTCTCTCCTCCACCACATCTAAACTTCATGCCTACTGCCACTCTTTCCTCATCCTCTACCCATCCTACACAGCTATGCCCCCTCCTTCAGTTCAGTAGGGTTTTTCCTTCATTAAATGTGGATGCTAACAGGCAGGCTCAGCCACAGAGTGAAGCTGGCATCTTACAAGGTCCTGCCTCAGCCTTCTGTATGTCTTCATTATATTAAGAAATAAATTATCTCGTTAGTTACATTATTACATTTTAAGTTGACAAGTAAATCTTATTATAAAAGTGTAATGATACAATAAGATATTTTATTCATGCATTTAGCCCTCTCTCTCTGACACTTAATTATATCTACTGCTGCATGGTGATCTGAAACATTAATTTAGCAAATCAACTAAAATCCTCCATAATGGACGGATTTCCTGCCCCTGCTCTTAAGGTTCTAGTTTACTATATGCTGAAATTATTTTAAACATGTGTCCAGGGAACCTTTGAAGAGAAAAAAGGGGGTGATGGGAATGAAAAAAAAAAAGACTGTAACAGGAGTATTTAATTAAGAACTGTACAGAGAATCAAGTCTGAACTTGTTTATAGGATAAGAAAAGAAGTTTTACAGACAGAAATGGGATCTTCCCTACCATGAGCAACATAGTACTCATGTATGTGCTACACTATGGTGCAATGACCACATGTGGTGGTTTGACCCTGGCTGGAGGCCAGATACCCACCAAAGTCACTCTATCACTCCCCTTTGCAGGTGGACAGGGGATAAAATGTATATTTGAGAGTCTTAAGAGTCAAGATAAGGACAGGGAGAGATCAGTCCTCAATTAGTGTCATGGGCAAAACAGACTCAGCACAGAATAAAGGAAATAAAACTATCTAACTACACTACACTACAAAGCCAGTGACACCAGAGACAGACAATGAGAAGTGCAACCAGATCTTAAAGCACCGCCTCCCACCCCTCCCTTCTTAGCAGACTTCACTTTAGTCATGATTTTGCTCCCTTCTTCCCCCCTCATCGTGGCACAGGGAGGGGTAGGAAATGGGGCAGTTGGGGTTTCAGTCACTTCCTGAGAGTTCTTTTCCTTCTTAGCTTGAGTGCATTCCTCACGCTCTTCCTCTGCTGCAGCATGGGGTCTCAACCCACGAGAGGCAGTCCTCCATGAACTTTTCCAATGTGAGTCCTTTCTGTTGGGGTTTTAGCTCTTCACCAACTGCCTCAGCGTGGATCCCTTCCATGGGGTGCCAACCTTCAGACCCAGACTGCTCCAACCTGGTCCCCCACAGAGTCACAAGTCCCCCCAGAAAACCTACTCCATTGTGGGTCAGTCTCTCCACAGGCTTCAGGTTTTGCTGCCAGGAGCTTGCTCCAACATGAGCTTCCCATGGGGTCACAGCATCCTTCAGGTTTTTCCACCCGCTCTGGCATGGGGTTTTCCACGGGCTGTAGATGGGATCTCTGCTCTCATTATCATCCACGGGCTGCCAGGGGAGAGCCTGCTTCACCATGGTCTTCTCCACAGGCTGCAGGGAAATCTCTCTCTCCGACGCCTGGAGTGCCTCATCCCCCCTACTCCTTCTTCACTAACCTTGGGGCCTACAGTTTCTTATATCTCCTCAATCCCTTCTCTGGTGGCAAAATGCTTTTTCCTCCTAAATGTGATTCCCAGAGGTGCTATGACCATGGCTGATGGGCTTGGCCTTGGTCAACAACCACTCTGGCCTTCAGTTGGCTGATGTGTACTCTCTTGGGCCTGCAGAAAGCTTCTAGCTGCTTCTTGCAGAAGTCACCCCTGCAGCTCCCCCTCCTCCACCAGAACCTACCCACACAACACTGTGACAGCACATAAACAAAGCGTGCTATGCTATGGCACAGGGCAACTGAGACAGCTTCTCAGCGTTTTATGGAGCTTTGGCCCAGAGGAGTTTCCTTCCCATGCACATGTTCACACTCCCATGAACACACACTGGCCACGAAAGTTGTGGTGTAAGCTAGATGCTCCACAGCATGAAGCCCTGAGGACCCTCAAGATCTACAGTGTGACATCCAGACTTTTTCCTTTCATGTAATTCATACTCATCCTGCGTTCAGGCTCCCTACAATTCCCGATCACTCTGCTGTGGATAGAACCAGACCCTTCCTGGGTGTTAAAAGGAAAAAACATAGGTTATTCTCTCCATCATCTAACTGTAAGCACCTTATCTCACTGTAGGAGCACATGGGGTAGCCAGCAACTACACAGAAACCCAGGGACAGACATTCTGCAGGTAATTCAGATCTGAGTCCGTTTGAGCACTAGAAGACTCTTGCTTCCTAAGAACTGTAGTAGGTTGAGTCCAGCCCTGATGGTATTCCAGTGTACACAGCTTATATTTTTATTAGGCCATCACTGTAGAGGCCATTCATTAGAGAGCAACACCAAGGCCCTACATCTTACAGTAGTAGCAGGTAAAACATGCAAAGGTCTATTGCACAGCTCTTCTCCCACCTGCTCCCAGTCTGCTTCCTGAAAGAGCCCAGAAGAGCTTGCAGGTGGCAGGAGGAGAGAGACAAGCCTGCATGAAGTTAGAGCTTGAAGGGGAAGAGATATCAATTTGATCTGCAAATCTTAAAGAAAAAATGCTCTGAAATTGAGCAAAAAAGATTTACAGTTCCCAAACTACTTATAAACTTTGTTGATGATACTGAGATGATCTCAAAGCAAATAATTTTCTCTCACACTGAAAACAAGCCTGACACTGGTAATGCATGCTTTCAGTAAGGAGCCCACAGACAACATAACAAGGACATTTTCATTTACATAATGTGAAAAAAACAAAGGATACTATTTCATCTCATAAACATGAAAGACGTCAACCCTCTATAACTATTAAAGCTTGCAAATTTTCCCACATAGTGTAAAGGAAAGTAGAAGAAAAAAGGCAGAACCTGTGGTGATAAATAAGGTCATGAACGTCCCAGTAGAGATACTGCACAAAATGCTCAAGACAGTTTAAGGGATTTTGGCACCCAGCGTTGCTGGAGGTGGATGACTAAGTCTCCTGCACGCCTTAGAAAATCCTTCTGAAAACTATACTACTTTCATCACCTCAGTTAAATTTTGTGCTTGCATATCACATATCCCATCAAACTTGGGACTTGCCACTTTAAACACAAGACTTAGTACCAGTAAACATGTCTTTTCTAGCCTGATTCCAGTATGACTCTATTCATCAGTAATAAACTCTGAGTATAAATCTTTTTTACTGCTGTACTTCTCCGTGTGTCAGAAATTCACATACAGATTTGGTATAAGCAAGTCCAACTTCCTCTGGAAGTTTAGGAGGCAAACTCTGCAATGACAGGACATTGTAAGTTATATACGACTGTAAAACATTCAAGTACCAAAATATACCTACTTGTAATTCAGGGAGAGTAGCAAGACAGCAATTCATGCTACGCTTTTCAGAACAACTAAACCTTTATAGCCAGGACAAAACATTCAAAAAATTTCAGATCTCACTAAGACACCAGAGGAAGTGACCAGGTTTTAATAGGAATTCATCCCACAAATTGTCTACTTGGAGCTCAACATTTTACTGATGTCCAGCACCAATTGTGATCAACTCTACTGAAAAATTAAAAAGTAGCTTGTGAACTCTTTCTAAGCTCTATTTCTTACGGATTGCATGATGGGAGGACATAGAGGCTTTAAATCATATTAGCTGTACTTCAACCCTTCTTTTCTTTTTTTCCTGATATCATTTCTATCTTTTTAAAATGTAGGACATTTCATGTCATCCACATCCACAAGCCTGTAAGCCACCATTTCACCCCAATTTCTGGAAAAGATGACATGGAGATAAAAGCAGTCCGGACTCATGACTTGACCCATTAGATGCATATTGCTTAGCCGTAAGTTTGGGTGCAAGTCTAACATATGGTACTTAGGCCATCTGCAGAATACATGTACTCTAAGCCACAGCTGTTTCCTTCAGTACATACTATTTAGTCAAAATGCCTAAAAGTGGTGCTGTGGTGCTATGGATGGGTGAGGTTACTTCTAAGGGTCTAGCTCAGAGGCTCTCTGAAAATCAGCCACCTGCTGTCTGGGAAGAGGTGTAAATTAGTCTTATCATATAGAAATAAATAATTGCCTCTTAATACAATCGTCCTCCACTGATTGTCCAGTAGACAGTCATTCTTTCTTCATTAATTCTGCTTTAAGAAGTATCTTCAATTAGGGATTAAAGGACCCCTTGTGAACTTGGTATTTCAACTTAAGAAAAATTACTTATTCAGTTCTTGGTAGTCAAACTATCAAGTTAGGCAATTATTAAGGACCAATTAGTTGCAATGCAGTTCTGAAAGAAGTCCTTAAAAATACATACATGAACAGAACTTAAATTCTGCCAGTAATAAGCAGAAATAATTTTATGCAGTAATCATGATTCTATTTTTAGAGAATTATATAAAACAAGCATGTTCTTGAATCTGACAGGTTTGAATAACATATGTTTGAAAAACACATTTTTGTTTAGTAACCAAGAAACATTATTCAAGAATACTGCAACAACTCAAAAATATACATCATTATCTTCAGTAATTGGCAAAATCAATACTTTACTGCATGAAATACACTATCTGTTCCTGGGGGAACAATAAATTGAATCTACTTGTGAATAGTGGTGAATAACACCCTAAACTTTCCTAGAACTCAATTTGTCATGTATGATTTACCAATGTGTTTTCATTGCGTGATGCAAGTGTCACTTCTTGGTCTCATCTTCCTGTAGAAAGCAAATTGTTTTGATGAAGGCCAACTGTATGAGCTGGGAAAAAAGGGCAGTCTGGTCATGATATTTCAATTAAATGGATAACCATCCTGCATGAATGCCATGAACAGTATCCTTCCTGATTGCAGAGCATCTTAATGCAGTGACCCCAGAAGGGAAGCACTCTCATCTCTGAGATTTACCTTAGGGATATTAAAATTTAAGTCAGAGTGGAGAAGACTGAATACAAAGCATGCTTCAGCCCTCCTTGCACAGAGAAATAGAACTCAAAAAAGACAGATTTTTATTTGTGTTGCCAATTATATTATTATATTATTATATTATTATGGTAACTCCTAGAATTTTCCCTTCCCCTTAACCCTGTCCTACCCTGTTAAGAGCTTACTGTGTTAAATACAATAGATAAAAGCCCCCATGAGTTAGAGTTCAAATGAAACAAAATGCAAACAGCGAGAAGGAATGAAGTAAGAAGGTTGGAAAAAAAAATCCCCAGTAATTACCTTAGACTACGACCATTACAGAATTTGTTGTTTGTAGGGGAGAGATGGGGAAAGGGCAGAGGATAAATGACCTAACTTTGGGAACTTCATCTATATAGGATTGATGGCATGGAACAAAAAGCACCATTATCTGCAGAAGTGCTTAGACAAGCAGTGAAATTGATGTTGTTGTCAAGAACGAGGGGCATTCACAAGAGAAAGCATGAAGGAGAAGCTGTGACACCACTTCAGGACAAGAGCCTGTGATGTACCTTGACTGGCATTTAAAGTTCGGTTTTCTGGATACTGAAATTAGAAGTTTCTTTAAAAGAGAACAAGTATACGATCCCCTAGCACAAATCTGTATTATTGATATTTGTCTGCTATGTAGGGCCACATGTGATGTAAATCACCACACTGAATAAAAAATCTAACAACCTCTGTTCCCTCTCAGCCCCAAGATTCTCTTGAAAGGAAAGTTCAGTGTTCTCCAAAATGTCAACCTCTTATGTTACTATGGTATTAAATCAATATCTATCTCTAATGCTTTGTGCTATTCAGTTTGGTTTGGGTTTGTTTGGGTTGGGTTTTTTTTCCTGTTTTTCTATGTAAGTAATTGTTTTATTAAACAGATTTGATCACCACATAGCAATCTCTGGCTCAGGCTGAATCACAACAAATACAACCACAGACCTTTAGATCTTTCATGTCCTTTAAAAGTGAGCTAAGATGTCTCATCAGAGAAAACAGAATCTGCAAGATGATTCTGAGTGTCCATGTCAAAAAGAAGTAGCAGTGAAACAGAAGACAGATGTATATAAAAAGGACTGAAGCAGCTAACATTTTATATTTTAGTTCAATACGTAAATCTCTGCTGTACCGAAAACTGTTAAATCTTTTCTTTTGATCATGATTTGTGAACATTTCACTTATCACTTGCATAGATACTGTTCATCATTTCAGAAGAACTGCCCATACGCTATGGTCATAGTTAGTAGTTGTAGTAGTAGTAGTAGTTTTTCGTATTCAATATATCCTTCTAGGTAGCTTCCAGGAAGCAAGTAAGGCCAGGGGCTCAGTCCTGAGCTGAAATGGGGCCCTGAAGCTCTGGGCAGCGGGTGCAGGCAACATCCTAAGTGAGGTCAGGGGCACTTGGGGCCCTGTTAAATAATTTCAAAGGTTTTTCTCCCCTCAAGTGTAGTATTTTATCTTCCACAAGAATGCATGTAAAATTTGCTCCATGTACTCTTTCATCCTAAAGGACATTGTTTCCTGGTCACTCTAGGGAAAATTAAAATTCCTTTCTCAGTTCTTTTCAGTTGTTTTCTTCCCAACATACACTCTCCCCATACATGGAACACTCTGATGAGCTTGGTAGAAGCTGAAATATTAAAATCACTTTGAAAGGGGAAGATTTAAACCACTTACACCTCCAGGTCAATTGCTCAACTGCTTAACCTACAGTTGGAAAAGTGAAGAGGAGACAGTGGTGTGAGAGCCAAAATGGTGTGTGGAGCCACAATGACCCAATTCAGCTTTCAGGCAACCACTTGGCCTTGATTTCAGTGATGGCTGCAATAAGAAAGAGAAGAGAGGAAGAGCACAGCATAAATTGCTAAAGCAATGTGACAAGCCTGTTTGGAAACAAACAGTTAGTGACTGGCTGGCAGAATTAGCAAGAATCAATCATGCAGTAAGTTCATTGGAAAAAGAAAATGAGAGTAACAAGAGATGAGCTAAAAAATAGCTAAATAAGGTGGCGAGGTAAAGTCTCAACAGGCTGGTGAGAAACAGTTGATGAAGGATATTATAGCCATTGAAACAGAATTTTAGCAAATGTTTAAGCATAGAACATCGTCAGATGGTGGGTCTGAGCTAGGAAAGCACTGCTGCTCGGGTGTGGGAACGGCTCCAGTCAGTGCTCATTCCAGCAGAGCACAGCAAGGGTTTGATCATAGGTCTCTGGATGAGAAATTAACCTGTGGATGGGTAGACTTGCATTTTTTAACTACTGTGTCATGTACGCTCCCACTGCCTTCCAGTAGAACATAGGTCAAGAGAGCTTACAACCTTCAAGGGCAGAAAGACATTTATATCTGTTTCTATGGCTTGACATGAAAGCTTATTTTTACCTGCTGAACAGAACATAATTACATGATCTTATGTTGATGTTTAACCCAGTTATTTCATCCACAATAGTCTCACCTGATTCAAGAGACAGTAATCATCAAATTTTCGAAAGTGTATATCCAAAAGATAACTTAGCTCATTTATTAGTAAGGAAACAAAAGGAAGATAGCATATAACCTAATGGAAAAATACAGACTGAAACTTCTATTTACTTGCATTAAAAATGTTTAATTGTTTTAATAACAGGCTCACTGGCAAACTTCTAATTTGGATCTATTATCTTCCTCATTAGAATTCCAGTGGCAGGGTGAGCACACAGGCTGCTTATTATACAGGAGTTCATTATCAAAATCTACCATAGATTGATTATCAATAAAGTGTTTTTCATTTCCTTAGAACCCTCATCACAGCACTCTTTTATTTATTATCCTTCCACTCTCTTTTCTTTATCTAATCAGCCTGTGTTGAATCAGCTGCTAAGCATTCAAGAGCAAATGGTTTCTCCAGCCTCGTAACCATTAAAAGTCTGTAGGAGCTATCATTCAGACCAAATGTGTTATTGTTCCTCTAAAGATCCAGCTCTCCTTTCATTTTTAAATGCCTATGCATCAAGGGTGTAATGATACTAAATAATGACCAAATGCTTTTTCAGATAGATAAAGAAAACATGCTCGAAACACGGAGTTTGCCCTTCTGATCTAGCAAGTCAGAGTGTGTACATGCACCTTGGCACCCTCCTCCCCACTAGTAACCCTGGAGAGCAAGTACTACCCATGCTAAATCGTTGCAGGGAGAGAGCAGGGCCCAAGAAGAGACCCAGGGAAGCTGGAACACTAACTAGATGGCCAAGGTTCAGTTGCATGCAGCTGGTCTCTCCGGGTGCCTCTCTGATTAACAAGGTTGTGTTAGAAAACAGCACATGACATCTGAGGTTCCTGCTCATTTGCAATCAGTGAAACTGAATTACTCAAACCTCCTCCGGGGCTGTGATTGGTAGGGAACAAGGGAAAAACATGGGTAATGTTTAAGCACCATCTTCTGTACATGAAAGTTGTCAAAGTTCATATAAATAAATTGTAGAAAGAGGCAGCTCTGGGCACTCTTTTCAGGAGAAAAGAGGGAAAATAATTACAGAGGTTTAAAGGAAGGCCGCAGAGCATCCTGTGCTACTAAACAGAGCAAACACTACATGCATCGCCTATTTGGGCTGAACATACCAGAGGGAACAGAGATGACTGAAAAATTTTACTAGCTCTGACAAAGTTCATTTATATGACAGACTAGTTATATCCTTTGAGGCTTACTACTAGCAAGTGGAGATAAAATAAGAGCTATCTGCCTCCCCTATATACTAAAGAGGGAAAAAGCTAATTCCTGACCTACGATTTTCATCCCAGCTATTTTTATTCACCTACTGTGTAACACAGCATTCAGTGCAACATTACTCAGAACTTTTGTATTCTGATCTTACAACTGATGAGAGTTTAATGACTTAACAGTTTTAACCAAAGCCGATGGGTCTGCTGGTTGGAGACTATGGCACGGGGGAGCCTTGTCTCAGCAGCTGACACTGATGTTGCTCGGTTTCAAGACAGGAGTGAAGTTTCAAAGTACCAGTTTCTGGTGGTACCAAA
Organism: Porphyrio hochstetteri; assembly: GCA_020800305.1. NCBI lineage: Eukaryota > Metazoa > Chordata > Aves > Gruiformes > Rallidae > Porphyrio > Porphyrio hochstetteri. The sequence goes on from CM036905.1 coordinate 52,141,398, forward strand.
GTGTTACCTCCGAACAGGACAGACTCCCTGTAATTGGAACAGCATACTGTACGTCTGATACCCTGCTGGAATTTTGCTGCTCTGTTTGAAAAACATATTCCATGTTTTACCCACAAAAAGGCACCTACCTATCCCATTCCAAAGCATTTTTTTATGACTTGGGGGAAGAAAAAGCTGCAAAATCTTTAGAGTACCCAAAAAATGTGGGAGAAATATGTTTAAAAGTGGTGCTGGTATTCATGGTATTTATTTAAGAAAAGTTCCTTGGTAAGTGGCATCTTGGTGATTTTCTCATCCCAAAGGCAGGAATTTTAAGGACACAAAACTATTGTCTAACTAAAGGCTATATAAAACTTTCTATCGAAAGCTGTCTTCTTAAGGCTATCTCTTAAAGTGACTGTCTCAGTCCCTGCCCCTCCAGCAAGCTCTGTCAGAACTCACCCTGCAATCCTGTCCTGTGTGTTTTCTGCCATGGATCTACAGAAATATCTTTCCTATCCTTCTGAAAAGCTATTCTTGTTCTTCTTACACCTTGGACCACAAATCCAGATGGAGTGGGTAAGAGCCTCAAATTACCTAACATTCTTAAGAAAAATATATGAGAGTCACATATAAAGGTGAAAACAGAGAAAGGAAGGATCCTGTTCTTGTGAAGGTGCATAAAATAAAATACTTTTTTGTTGTTCCTTTGTTTATATTTATGTGAACTAGGGAGTTTTCTGTAAGCAGATGGTTTCCCAGCATTGGAAAAAGGCTTCTCACATAATATGCAAATAACCTACACAATTTTTTTTTTTAGCCAAAAAGTTTGGTAAAATTTAACGAGCATTAAATACACCTGCACAGAAAGACCACAGGTAGTATATACGAGCTGAAATAAGAACTATAAACTATATAAACTAAAGCCTGAGGGCTCAAAGTGATCAATGCTGAAAGCCAAGGAGGATTTATATCCCCTTATATAATACTGTATTCCTGTCTAGGTATTCTGTGAGCATTTTCTGCCCTCTTTGACAGGCTAGTATGCTTGATGAATCATTGTTTGTTTTCCTATTTGGCAATTCCCATGTTCTTATAAAGAAAATAACTTATGACAAGGTCAAGAATATGAACACAATTATAAAAGAAGGTTGACAGATCAGATAAAACTTCTAGGGTGTAAAGGGAAAAAAGTAAATAAGGAATCTGAGAAGGGACATTAGCGTGGATAGTAGGAATACAGGCAGAAATAGACAGTTCCAGTCCTAGAAAGGCACAGCAGCCAGTTAGTTGTCAGCAACAGAAAAAAAGAGGGGAGAAGTAGGCTTCATTACCTCATAGCAATCTAAGCCATAAACAGCAAGGCATAAGATTATTAAAAAAAAAAAGAAAAGAAAAAAAAGAGCCAAATTTAAATGAAAGAGAGAAAAAGGAATCAAATTCTGAGATGGCATAAATGAAAATAAATCAACATTGATGTAAGCCCACCTACAGGGCATGGTCCCCACAAGGATCTGGTTTGGATATACCTCAATCAGTGTTCAAAACTGCTCAAAGCAAGGACACAGGGTTCATCAGGAAAAGAAAGACTGGGATGAGCAGATTCAGAATGGAGAAAAATAATCAGAAACAGCATATCAGGTTTCAGGTAAGTAAAGAAAAGAAAGTCTTATTGAATAAAAAGCATTTTACAAGCGAGCAGAAGAAAAAGGAAAAAATTATGATCTAAGGAATATCAGATTTTAGAACAAGAGGGAGAAAGTTCAATAAAAATTAAATGCTTCCAATATAAATTACCAAAAATATAAAAGAATTTGGGATGACAGTGAGAGATAGATGTACAGAAGCACTATGTAGAAGGGAGTGGAGAGCTGAGGTGGAAAGGGATGGTATCCAGGTGCTGGGGTGGGACTGTGATGAATAGCATCTGTTTAATTTCCTGGTTTGCAGTTAGGGATTTTTATGTTCCTTTGAAAAAATCAGTGACTGGGCAGCAGGTAGGACGACTGCTTGTTTGCCTTGCCTTGACCACTGGGCTTTGGCAGAAGAGGAATATTTTACAGACGGGGTAGTTGCTCCTTTTCTGACAGCACCTGAACTAGCTCAGCGGGAAAAAGGTACAGGAGAGAAGAGATGGGCAGCTGGGAAAGGCCAGACTTGGCAGGCAGGGAGCTGCTAAGGTGCAGAAACAGGTGGAGGGGAGCAGAAAACAAGAACGAAGTCAGCCCAGAGCTAAAGAAAGAAAAGATAAATTTCTGAGGTAGATAAATTTCTGGTGGAAGTTGATCCAAACCAGAAAGCAATGGAAATTTGCTAGGCTGAGAACAGGGCTGGAGAGAAAAACCTGTCCAGCCCAGAAGTTTGTGGTCTTTTATTTTCAGCCCTTTTTATGATTTTGTCCATTTAAAAAGAAATAAAACCCAAACCCAACCAAAAAAAAATAAAAAAGCCTTACTGTTATAATCTGTTCTAATAAAAATTAGTGTTAGACATCAGGGGGGTTGGACCCAATAATCTCTTGAGGTCCCTTCCAACCCCTACGATTCTGTGATTCAATGTAATCTGATTTTATTTTTTTTTTCAGTGTTTGCTTTAAGAAGATGTAGACAGTGGCTTCTCTTCTTTCTGGTACATTCTAGCCACTGCTATCACAGGACGAGGACATGCTCGGTTCAGCACAAACTTTTTATGTGATCTTATGGTATGGCCTTTTCGTTTCTTCTTCAGTCACAAGGTTTTGATGTACAGTCAGTGTATGACAGCAAATCCTTGCTTAATTCTGGAAGTTGTACACATCCAGATAAGCAGTGTAAGAAGCCACCCTTGCATGCCCCTTGAAGAATTTGTCCTCTATCTGCTGCAAAAGCTTTTCCATTAACATCTTGGCTTTTAGGCATAGTATAGTGCATATCAGTAAGAGTGTAGATATGCAAAATAGAAAACATTAAACCATTTTTTAAAAGAAAGGAGGATATTGGTGGTTTAGTAAACCCAATAGTTCGTGTGGCTGTAACTATCATGTATGTTCATACCCCACAGTAGCAAAGTGAGAAACATCAAGTGGCCATGACTCTCTTGTTAGGGTCACAATTCGGAACCATATCCAAAACACAGTGATAAGCTTTTGTAACACATCACCACCAGAAACCCAGAAACCTCCAGGGAGGTTTTCAGATGATTCAGAAGACTTTGTCCTTGAATGGAACTGGGATCTAACCCTTAGCAAGGCAGTTGACAGTAACTCTGTCTTAACTCAGCTACCACAGAGCTGCTTTGCAGCATTGCCTTTATCTATGTTTTCTCTAAAGAATAACAGCCTAATTTTCCACAATTTATTCAGATGAGTAGTCCCACTGATTTCGGCAGGAATGCATAGAAACTGCCTCAGAGGCTTGGATTAAAATTTAAGGGGAAGGGAGCAATGGAGATGGAGTGGGCGTAGCTATGTTGTTTCTGCAGCTGGAAGTGATGATTCCTGCAGGCACATGACCCTGGCAGAAGTGAAAAAAAAGGGATGAACTATTTGTCATGAGCTTACTGAGGTCTCATGTCCTTCCCATTCTGAAAATCCAAAGGAAGACCTGCTGCTTTCTTCAGGCTCCTGCATAAGACAACCTCTGGGCTTTGCACTGAGCTATAAGCTGTCTGGGGATTCCATTCCCCTTAGCAGAAAGAAAAAAGAAAAAAAAAAAAAAAGGTTCATTCCTAACCCCTCTAAATTAGAACTACCCCAGCGTGCATGTCCTGGCTTGTGGACCTGTTGCACTGGAAGAAAACCTAACCCTGAGGCTGGAGATTTGTCTATGAGAATGTCTCTCTGGCCAAACACAAAACGTACATGGTTGAATCATGATGTCATTGTATTATTAGAGATTGAACGATGAAATGTAAACTTCATTTGTGGGAGTAAAGCAAGGTAATGCACTGTGCTGATTTTGGCTGGGATAGAGTTAATTTCCTCCATAGCAGTTTGTAGGGGGCTGTGTTTGTATTTGTAGTGAAACACAGTGCTGGTAACACAGGGGTGTTTTCATTACTGCTGAGCAGCATTTACACAGAGCCAAGGGCTTTTCTGTCTCTCACATCACCCCACCAGCAAGTGGGCTGGGGGAGCACAAGGATTTGGGAGGGGGCACAGGCAGGACAGCTGATATTCCATACCATATAAAATCATAAAGCTGGTGAAAGAAGGAAGTGGGGACATTTGGAGTGCTGGCATTTGTCTTCCCAAGTCACCGTTATACGTGATGGAGTTCCACTTTCCTGGGGATGGCTGAACACTGCCTACCCACAGGAAGTGGGGAATGAATTCCTTGTCTTCCTTTGCTTGCACGCATGGCTTTTGCTTTACCTATTAAATTGTTCTTGTCTCAACCCACAAGTTTTCTCACTTTCACTTTTCTGTTTCCCCCATTTCTCCATGGAGGAAGTGAGCGAGCAGCTGCATGGTGCTTAGGTGCTGGCTAGGGTTAAACCATGACATGCACTTTCTCAAAAGTCAACATATACACTCATGATCACAACAGTGATACCTATGGTTAAGCTGATAACGGGTACTGAGGCGAGCAAAAAGAGAGGATGCTGACACATCATGGTGTGATTCAGCCAACCGTGGAGGTGAAACAACTAGAGGTTGCTTTGTGTGTTGAAACACAGTGTGGACACTTCTTAACCTATATCCTTGTAGTAGAGTTCAACCTGTTCAGTAATAGAACCATTTAAGGAAAAAACACTGCTATTCATTTCATTAGATCCTCATGTAATTCCACCATTTGGATGTCTCCAGCTCTGTTTCAGCGTGGATCTTGTTTAGGAAATAATTCTGATAAGCAGGCAGAAATGTAGCAGATTAGTATGTTAAGAAAACCAGCGTATTAAATTGCATGCACATAGCATTAGCAGCCACTGTTTTTGTGTTACTGGGCAGTGCCATGTCTGCTTTGTGATTTTTTTAGTTGAGCAGTTATAAACACAGGGAGTAAAATTTTTAAAAGGTGCACCTGTATTGCACCAATAAAACAGGCAATTTTGTGCCTAACAGGCCATACAAATGCACTCTCATGCTCTTGAGGATTTTCTGAGCACAAACATTATTATGGACCTAACTGAGATTGAAGTAACAAATGGTGCAGCCTGTAGCCATGGTTATCTATTTATAATAATAATCTTTCTCTCTTGAAAGCTGTATCCAACCTGTGACATGATTTCAAGGTAAAATTAAAGAAATGTTTTTCTTCAAATGGAGTTAGGGTTGATGCAGCCAGAGTTGGCTGGCTGAGGGCTAATCTAAATCCTTTACTGCAGTCAAAATTTCCAGAAAAACACCATACTTTGAACCCAAGACCTGTACAGCTGGGGAATGGAATAAAGAGGTTACAATAATTTGTTTTACTCTATTAAGAGCTAAGAGTCTATCAAGAAGATGCAGAAAATGCCTTGCTTTTTAATTATGTAAGATACCATCTTTAAACATAGAGGAAAATTTAGTTCATGACTTGCCCTGCTGCCGTAAAAATGCGCAGCATTGCCTGAATTCCAAGGTATGTTATTCTTAGCACCCCATTTCAGGCTAGAAGTTCACAAGCACTTTAAGCTGGCATTTGCCAGCATTTCCACCACCAAAAACATCCTGCTGGCTTCCTCCACCTCTCCTGCCTGCTGTTGTGCTTTTGCATTTCAGCACAGAGATGCATGCAGCTGACTGGGACTGGGAGCTGATACAACCTGAATCTGAACTGGGAGTGAGGGAGGGGACAAAAGGGTCACTGCATTATTGCATGAGAAATCCAAGCACAAAGGGGAAGGCAACGAACAAGCAAGGTCAGGTAAGCACTGCTGAGGAAGGGTGTAACGCAAGGCTGCTGCTTTGAGCAGCAGTGCCAGCTGACAGCATTACAGCATGCAGTTACACTGTTCTCACAGAGAAACACTCAGCACCCTTTCCTTCCCTTCACCCCCCCAAAGAAATCTTCCCGTGCTGAGAAGAGCAGTCTGGACACAGCCCTAACCCTGTAAATGTATGCCTCTGGCATTTCTTAAATCATTTATGGACACTCCCAGAACTGTGGAGAAACTCTAATATAGATCCTCCAGAGTTTTCCTTTGCACACTGAAAACAAGCCTGTTTGCGTTAGAGCTGTCCAAGCCAAATGCCAGTTGTTTTGTCTTAGATTCACTTTAACTCTGTCCTAGGAACTTCTTTTCTCCTCTCCTGCATGAGTAATTGGGCAATTATAGTACAGCTTTGGTATAATCTGAGAGCTGTGTGCATGGCCTATGCTGCATTCTATGCTTCCACAGCAAAAGAAGATCTCCATCCCGAATTACAATCTGTTCAGAAAAGGTATTGCGTGAATGCTCTGTGGGCAATATTCATCACTTTGTCTCCCATCCCAGCACATCAGAGCAGCAGCTCTGCTAAGGAACTGTATATTTAAGGAGGCAAATCGGGTTTCTGATTGATTACCATTTTGACAAATGTTCTATTTTACATATTTATTTTAATGGAGATGAGTTCAGAAACGAGCATCTCATTCTTCCACAAGATGAAATAGAAGTGGGAGGAACTATTAATCAAAAGCTGATAAGTGATGACACGCCTGTTTTGAAGTGGGCATTACCTAAGGAGAAAGGCCTTTGTTTCTCTAGGAGGCAAGGGGAAAAAGATGTTCAGTGAAACAGAAAACCTGCATGATGATTTCATTATGTCAGGTCAGCGATCCAGTTAGATGGACTAGGACAGTTAGTGCCAGCAAATCTTCTGACTAAACACGTAGAGAAGGAGGTTACTCACCCTTCCAGGCCTTTGGAAAATGACTGCAGGCATCATGGATCTTTTTAAGCACAGTTAAAGAGGGCAGATGTCCTTGCTGGTCACATATAGTTAGGCAACTTGTTGCCTGGAAACATATCCCAGTGGTTTAAGCACTATAAAGAGTCAATTAAAAAGCTGTCTTTGCTCCAAATTTCAAGTATTCTCATTTCCATCTTTTACCTTCTTTAAGGCAACCATTCTATATTTTGTAAATTAGCCATAAATAGACATTAAACTGATGAAATCCCTTAATCCGTCCTTCACTGAAAGCAGACAATTGTAGGAATGGGTACTTGAAACAGCACAGCTAACTCAGCAGAGGTGTAAAGGAGTGAGCATCCTTTTGGCCATCCCACCTTGATTGACTGAGTCACAGAAAGATGTGGGATAAGGGAAAGATCACTTTAAAGCGCCTGAGAGGTAAAAGTGAGGAAAATAAAATAGCGTTGGAAAGCTATTAAGGGATCTGGCTGTGAGCAGCACGCTTGTGTTTGCATAAGGGCTGTCCTTCAGACAGCATCGTCAGTATGCTTGGCCCTTTATAGAACATCAGAGACTCCAAGGCTCAATTTAAAATAAAACCTGATCAAACACTGTATGTAATCTATGCCTACCCTGAAGTGAAGGGAAGCGCTTCTGAGGAATGAGCTATATGCTGTTCCTGAATTACAAACACCTCGGCCTGGATCAAAAAGAGACAAGGTGCTCAGTCTCACAGGAGCCTGCCTGAGATACTCGCTGCCCAGGGATAAATCTTTCCTCTCTGAAAGCGGCCGGCTTCATCCAGTTCTTTCATGCAGTTGCTTAGTGTTTAAGTCACCAAGGATACAGGCTGCTTCATTCCCTCTGTCTCTGTATACTCTGGAACACTGCAGTGGCAGAACTACCTCCCCAGAGGGGACTAAACCGCTGGCCAGGCTGAGGACAGCCTGTCGCCCTTGTTGGAGATGGGTCAAGGTGCAGCCGTGGTTGCAAAGCTAACCAAGGCACAAAGCAACCTCACAGCAACGAACCTGGGTTGCTACCTTCGCTGCAAGGGAAGGTGTCGTGCAGGGGACGTCCTGCGTTTCAGGTCCCGCTGTAAGCATTTTACAACCCAGTTAGCATTTCACGCAGACACTGCATAATGCATCAACTTCCTCAGGAAAAGGACTGAAACTCAGGATTTTCCTTTCCCCTCTTTCAAGCGAGGACCCTGGTTTCCAATGCAGACTCCAGGCTGAGAGCCTGTCTAACACACCACACATCCGCGCCGAGACAGATGGTACAGCAGCCACTTTGCGAAACCTGAAAGCACTCAGGTGTAACACAGATGCCAAAATGCTCGATATTGTCAAATAGAAGGCATCTGTGAGCACGCACAGAGGCGAAGTTTCATGTTCCTACAGTTAAGCAGCAGCTGAGCAAAATGCTTTGGGATTTAGGCATCAAATTGTACTTACGTCCTTCAGAGGGATATAGGATTTGATCTTCAAACCCATGAGCGGGATTATTGTTTGATACTTTGTCACTGCCCCATCTGGAGCCTGCCATTACGGGTCCCCCCGGGAACTCCCATTTTTAATGTGTGGAATCTGCCACTATGAAAGAACTAAGCTCATTTAATTTGCAGGATTAGAAATCAGTCACACAGGACAGTAGTTTATGGGGAACGGGTAGGTGTAACGCAGCTTCCAAAGTAACAGAGAAGCCTACAAACTAGTTTCAATGTAGGGAAATTAATTAGTAGTTATTAGCTTATTATATGGCTTACAACACTCCAGACTGGAGTCCTGAATGGATTTGGGTTTTCTCTTGTGCCGTAATGACACATTTTATGCCCCAGACATGGGCACCTTCTTCTGCACACAGGAGGAAATGGGTACCTCGGGCTGGAACTGCAGCAGCAGCAGCAGCACTGCGAGTGGTGGTGACAGGTCAGCTAGCAAGCAAAAAGGAGATGCTGAAGTGAAAGCTGTATCTGCTACCTTCCATGCATGGACATACAACTGTCAAAGTGGGGCCTGATGACTGAAAACTTTTCTTAGGGTTAAGTACTTAGATCAGTCTCGATATAGTGACAACTGTTTTACCTGTGGGACTTTTCTTTCTGTGTTTGTTTGTATCTAAAGGGATAAATTCATGTGGGAAAGGACCTCAGCAGGTATCTAGACCAACCTCCTGTTCAAAACATGGTCAGCCCTTAGGCTTACTCAGGGCTTTGTCCAGTTAGGTCTTGAAAGTCTAGAAGAATGAAAACTGCACAGACCTTCTGAGCAACCTACCCCACTTCTTCACTGTCCTCACAGGGAAAAAGGTTTTCCTTATATTCCACCTGAACATTTCTAGTTTCAGTTTATGCCTGTTGTCTCTCACCCTCCTTCCATGGCCCTGTGCAGGGTCTGTCTCCATCACCTTGATGCCTCCCCATAGACACCTGAAGTGGCATTCCATCCCTGCTCCAGACTGGATGTCCCCAAATTCCCTCTGTCTTTCAGAGAAAGTACTCCAGTTCCCCACCATCATGGTGGCCCTCAGCTGAACTTGCTTCTGGTTATATTTCTGTCCAGACCGGAGACCCAGAACTACCTTCCTTCTTTCCTATACCCCACTGGATGATGCAAATACCTGGAAATAGAAAGCTCCTGCTCAGTGCCTCCTTCACGCTGTAAGCCAGCTCCCAAGCCACAGCTTGGTGCTCCTAAAAGGGCTTCTAGGAAACCGGTGCAGTAGGATGGAAAGGTGTGTCCTCTGCAGGTACACCTGGCCCATGCAGTCGGGCCTGATTTTTGTCTCCCAGTCATTTGGGAAAGGGGGAAGAAGGATGAGATTTCTTTCCTGCTGCATTTCTTTGTTTTAGCTTTAGCAGTGGCTTCATTCAGTTGAGCTTTATCATTTCTCATCCAGTATCATTTTGAAAGTCACAGCTTCTCCAGCTGTTTTGCATGGCTCTAAGCCTTAAGTTTCCTTGTTAAGATGAATTTCATTTTCCATCTATTGATCTTACCTTCTAAATTTTTCATTCTCTCTTTGAAGTTGCAGCCAAATAGAAATGTTCCTGCCACTGACTGTGATTTTCTCACATGAAAATTAAACTCAGAATATACTGGTATGTAAAGGTAATGAAATCAGATCGTCATCTGAGAAAAATCAAAGCCTTTACTGAGTAACTTTTATGAAATTTTCCTCTATTTTCCTGTACAATGGAGGGCCAAAATCTGCATTCCTGGACTAGGTGTGGCACTGCTCAGATGATAAAGATGTTCTGATTCCATATAACTTCCTAATGATTTTGTTTACTCTCATAGATTCACTTTCAGCAGATTAATGATTGTTTTCTTTCTAGAGAAGATGATTTGGTAATAATCCTTTTGGGTCAGAAAGAAAAACTTACTGGATGAAATTGCTAGTGTTTAGGTGAAATATTACATAGGACAGATTTATTAAATGAATGCCATGCAGATGTATCTGAAATGAGTAGAATTCATCTGAGAGACCTGTTTGTACATTTACTCTGCTGTGAACTTGGGGAAAGTATTTAGAGTCAGGTGATGATCATTAGTCAACTATTAGATAAAGAGATAGGAAATGTTGACTTCGTAGACCCACAGGATTTGGTAATTAAATTTTCTTCTCTTTTTAATCAGTGTAACCCTAATTATAAGTTCATAAACAAGCTTACTGACCAAACTACTCTGCACAATTTTTTTCTGTGCACAGTGCCTCTATTGCATGGAGGGTGTTTGTCATATAATGGAAGGGATGAGCAAGAGTGAAATAAAAAAATACAGATTTTTTTTTTCCAGACCTCTGTTTTATTGCAGTTGAGACAACTTACTTATTGCAGGAAAACCATAGTCAGCCAGGCTCTCTAAGCATCTAGTCCAAATTCTACATCCTGATCCAGTAGCTTCTGGATCCATCCAGAGGTGGATGTTTCAGTCTCCCCATACAGTGCGAAGCCCTAGGGATCCCAATGCCCCTCCTCACCCCCACCCTCCAAGAGAGCAGCTCAGGCCAACAGCAGCTCAGTGGTGGCAAAGGGTCTAGGCAGAATAAATGGGATGCTACCTGGAGCCTGACAGTATCAAAGCATGGGCATTGAGGTATCTGAGGAGTATCTGGCTGCCCTTGTAAAATCTGGTCCATGGTCGTGGATGGATGCATAGTCATCTTCTGTTTCTGGAGCTTGGAAAGCAGGAGAAGTGGCTTCCAGCCCAGCTGGGTGTTAGAAGTTGTCCCCTGTGGGTCTGCCATGGGGCAAGGAAGGGGAAGGCTCTGTCTTGCACAGTAAGAGGGTGCAGCTGGGGCTGAGCTGCTCAAGAGACAGGAAGGTAATAAATCAGGCTCCGGTCCCCAAAGTCAGATGGGTGTAGGGGCCATATGGATGGCACTGAATAAAATTTGTCTGTGGACTCCCAGCTGGCAGGATTTTGCATCAGGAATGTTGACTACCCTCTAGCGCCCATGGGATTTCAGTTTTCCACTATCAGTATTACAGGGAAGAGACTCAGATTCCCAAGGGATGGAAAACAGTATAAAAACAAGCAAACAATTATACATCATCTTCACTGACTCCTAAGCATGTTAATCACTGAAAATGTTAATACAGCTGTTAATCCTCCATTTAATGTTGAAAATGCCTGTCTCAAAACCTGTCTGACTTTCATCTGTATGCTATGATACTACAATGCTCTGGCCATCCTTTGATCTCAGACAGAATGGGACTTTGAAAAGCAGCAGACTATCCATTCCCGCTTCAGAATCTCCTCTCTGATCAGAGTGTTTCTGTCTGAACAACCCCACTTCTACGCTGCACTTGAAAACAAAGGTCCTGCCTTCTTTCCTCACCCCTTCACATCTTTTCTGACCTATTTCCCACCAAAGCTTTGTTCTTTTCAGAATGGCAACTGAGAAAAATTTGCAATTTTCCTTCATTTCCTTTTTTTTTCCTTTCCCTTTTGATGCCATTGTGGTGACATGCTGAACTCGGGACTCTGCTCTCAGCACTCCCGTCCCTCTGGCTCAGTTTCTGCCACCCCTCCCCACCTTCCTGCATTCCCTCCTCTTTATGCTGTTTGGTTTATGGTCTCAATGAATATAACTGCTCTCTTTAGGAAAAAAAAAAAAAAAGAAAAAAAAAAGAAAAAAAAAAGACCACTTTTTCTTTTCATCCACTTCCACTGCTCATTGTACTACTTCTTATTTCATTCCTTCCACAAAAGTCATTGTTAAGCCCCATTTTTTCCAAAGTATATGCCTTTTTTGATTCAAAAATCACTACTTCAGTGCCTTTTCTTAGGAGCTCTTTTATCAGTGCTGGTATCTTTTGTCAACTCCCACCGCATTTTCAATCTCCCTTTCCCTCAGTATGATCCCTGAAGAGGTATGTTTTATTTTTTTCTTACCTCTCTTCTCCTCAGCGCTCGTTTCAAACAGGTTCCGATGTTACAAACATTACAATTGCTCAGTACCTCATATTTTTGGACAAACCACACATTTAGCCTTCTGAATATTAGCACACCGAAATTTGTCTCATGTCTGCTGTTCCAATTCATAAACGTCGTGATTTTTCGCTCTGCAGAAATGAGCGATCCTGCAAGTAGCTACATTCACCCTCTACTAATCTTCAATAACAGTTTGCAGTTTTCCCCTTTTTTTAAAAAAAAAAAAATAAATAAAAGCCTATCTGGTGATTATTGCTCGTATTTGCAAGGTATTTATTCTCCAGACTGAAGATTCAGCATCTTTCTGACCCATAACTTATTTTTGTACCATTGTTAGGAGCCATTTAGAGCTCAGCTTTGCAGGATGCCAAGCATAATGCTGCATCGGAGCACTTAAACGTCGGCTTGCTGTTCAGCACACGTGCGGTCGGCCCCAGCTGTAAGCATCTGCTCAGATATTGAAATTTAAGTAGGAAATTAAGTTCTCAGGTGGATCAGGGTTCATTAGCTCCATTGCAGAGCTGAGCCTTCTGTTTTCCTCTGGCACCCAGAGGTGCTGCTCGGTGCAGAACAGTGTCCATGAGGCACTGAGCTCTCCAGAGCCAGATCTGAAGCATGTTTTTTCGTAACACCAGTGCATGGAAATTCTGTGCCCTGAAGTGCTGGCATCTAATTTTAGTAAAACCAAAGATAAATACTGGCACAAATACCCATCCACCAATCAGCACATTAAAAAGTAGCTGCCTATGGATGTATCAAGCCACCTTACCTGTCTTACGTTGAATAATTCCCCCCGTGATATTCAACTGCCAACCCTGATACTCCCCAAATTAAACCAGATTTCCTACACTACTGATGCAATAATTTTCACATACATCCTAGATTGCTTTTCAGTACAATGATCTGTTCCTTGTAACACAGGAGGAAATACAGCCTGAAATATAACTTTGGAAATGAATAGAGTCCAAGTAATTATAAAACCTGATATTGGAATATATTATAGTTATGAAAAGCATACCAGAGAAATTGGAATAAATTGAAAACTGGAAAGAGAGAGGATATTAAAAGGACATAGAAAAGTACAGTGCAGGGATCAAATTTACTAATGTGAATATCTGAACAAACTCAAAAGTGATATTGCTGCACATACTAAATGGTTAAGAGAATTTTATGAGGAAATAAAAATAAATGTGCATCTCTTACAAAGCTGCCTCATTTTCTGATTACAAAAGCAGATGATTAGGGTCCCTTGAATATCACCTTTCTGACATGCAACTTGACAAGGAGTGATTGAGTTTCACCAAGTTATTCCTAAACCAGTTTTTCTTGCACATTTATCTTCTCTAATTGCATTTGCTAGCTAGACTATTTCTGTGACTTTCATGAGGACTTTATATTTTTACTCTGGGTCAAGATATTAATTTAAGCTTTCTAAAGTATGCTCCCTTACAGAAAATGTAAAATAAAAAAGAAGAACTACAGAAATTCTAACACCACTTATTCCCTCTATCATTTAAATAATCTGCTACCTTGTAGAGACTAAGTACCAAAAGCTAAATCTAATCTTCAGAAATATCTGCCCAGTTTAGCAGCACTTCCAAAACACCAGTAGTGCATTTAACTAAAGTACAAAACATTACATTTAAATAAAGGTAATATTGTGGAAAACGACTGCTCAAGAGCATTATTTTCAATCCTTTATAAATTTCTAACAGGAACAGAAGGTGAAGCATGCCCTGCAGATTTAAATAGTAAAGTTACAGATAGGCTACGAGACTGGATTACTAACTGCTGGTGGTTGAAATATACAACTTAAAGTAACCCCTGAAACCCCAGTTGCCCCTGACCCTGGAGTTACTGAACTTCCCACTAGTAAAATGCCCCAAGGCACCTGGTGGCTTTGTACATCAGAAAGTTAGGCATCTGGCTTGAGCATTTGACTCCAGGAAAATAAGGAACGGTGCCAGTGTTGTGAAAGTACAAGCTGGCTCCCTCCGGGGTCCCAAGAGTGGTTGTGGCTCTGAGCTTCTTTAAAGGTTTCTTAAAATTACATCGAGAGCCTGTGCACAGGGCTCACAGCTGAGTTAGGAGCGATAAGGGCCTGAAAGCAGACTTTCTTTGGCACGTGCTCCAAATGCACGTGGCTTCAATGAAACACACACGTTTCGAGCTAAACAGATGCTGAGAAAGTTCACTGGGGCCCAGGGCCTGCAACAAGCTTTTGGAAAGAGCTGTGAGTGCTCAATCAGACAGCAGCAGTGGCCCAGCCTGCCTGCATTGGCTGCTGAGACTGCGAGGCAAGCCGAAGCAGCTTGTTAAGAAATGCTCGAAGCGATATTAAACAGAGAACATCGTTGCAAGAAGAGAAGGGAAACACTTCAAACACAGCCTAAAAATGATTATTCTGCAAATAAGTGCTGCCTCCAATCTCAGTAAAAATACCTGTTTGCACAAAGCCAGGTGCTGGCAACAGCGGTGCATGCTGTAACGCGGGAAGCAAGGGGAGAGACACTGGAGAAGCGCAGCGCGACCTGGGAGGAAACTGCTTCCCTGCTCTGTTTCTCCTGTGCTGTCCTCATGAGAGCCTTCCTCTGCAGCTCCAGGTGACAGCTCAGCCTCACTGGGACTCGTTTTGGAGAGAAGGGTACTCAATCTTCCCTGGGAGGGGGGCTTTCAGTTAACCCCATCCCCAGGTTGTTGCTAGGGCTTGCAGCAGAACAGACAGCCTCGTGGGGCAACCACAACCACAGCCACAGCCACAGCAATGTATGGGGTGAGGGAACAGAAGCCCCTCCATGACATCCCTCCCCAGACATGGTTGTCTTCCTCCGGACACAATTTCAGCACCAAAAATAGGAACTCAGTTGTTCACAATAGACAGCAGTTGAGGGAATATTTTGCTAAATTTCTTAGAAAACAAAACTTATCTGGAATAATACAGTAAATATAGACCAGACAGCCTGTATGGCTAATTCCTTACCTAACAGATGCTTTCATTCCTTCATTCAGGGTTCAACCAAGACTTGAAAACTGGGATGTCCTGGAGGGACCAAGGCTTTGGGTTTGTCAGCTTCTTTGAATACCATATTGTCTCCAGCTCCTCCCAGCTGTCTTGTCCGGAAACCCAACAGTAGAGAAAGCAATGATTCTTTCCCAACTTGCAGGAAATGCTACCATGAGCTGGTGCAGAACATCACCCCATAAGCACATGCTTACCACTTTTATGAGACTGTGACTGCATTGAGGTTATACAATCATAGAATCACCTGGGTTGGAAGAGACCCTTAAGGTCATCGAGTCCAATCACAGCTTAACCCTGCCTAGTCCACCTCTAGATCATGTCCTTAAGCACTTCATCTATACGCCTTTTAAATACCTTAGGGGATGGTGACTCCACCACCTCCCTGGACAACCTATTTCAATGATTGACAAACCTTTCAGTAAAGAAATTCTTCCTGATATTTAACCTAAATCTCCCCAGTGAAATTTTAAGCCATTTCCTCACATCCTTATATTTCCCCTCCTTGAATGGTTTTGTTTGTGAAACTGCCAGGAACAGACACAGTTCATTAGGAGATGTTGCATCCTGTAGCCTGGTAGGGGTGAGGCTGCCACCGCTCCCTGTACCCATGTCTACACCAAAAGGATCAGATGTCCTACTGGGGATGCATGGGGCTGCAGGGGCTACTTACACTAGACCTTCTGGTCCCTCCAGTAGCCAACTCTCAGACCCTCTAGACTCTCCAGTACCTATTGCTGACTGGGGGGCTGTTCCCCTGACTGTTCTACTGGGACTCCACCTGATGCCCCTGCATTCTTTCATGCATGTGTGGAGATGGGCTTTTATTCCTGTAATTTAAAAACTTGACTTAGTATATATATTTTGTGCTGAAATTAGAATTTTGACTATGGAAAGTATAATATTAGTGGGTATTTAAATTTTACTGGTACTCATGTGATCAGTAAAAATACGTACCTTTCAGGAATGTCTCCATATTTCCACACTATAGTCATAACTTGCTTCAGATGGGCTGAGATTTATCAGAAAGGATTAAGGAAAAGATCATGCTGTTTCTACAGCTGTTACATTATGTCTCTGTTTTCTCCAGTGCCTGGCCACGTATCCCCAAAATGAGAAAGAGCTTCTCCTTTAAAGAAACTGAAGATCTTGGGAGTGAGATATATAAAGACACTGTACATCTAGTTTTATATTTTAGACATTTTCGGCTGATTCTTCTATTTCCATTTAGTAGGTCACTTGCAAAGCAAGGAACATAAATTATTAATGGAAGACAATAGGTCTTTTTTTATTTATCTTTTTTTAAGTCATCCCCACTGGGCTCAGATCAGTGGAGTTACACCAGAGATGAACTGTACCAGAAGCAGGGTTTTTTTTTTTACAGTCTACTCTGTAGTAATCAAAATGCATAAGCAAAATGTTATCCAAATTATTTCACAAGTTGCATCCCAGTGTTCAGTGCTTTTTCTAGCTCATTACTGCAAGGCCAGAATCGACTTGCAAGCTCTTACCGGTCTTAAAGTAGACATACTTCTACAACACAGAGGAAAAAAATAACATTCATGCATTCACAGTAGAGATTTTGTGTAATCAAATGTTATCTGTTCATGCTGGCATATGCAACTGTTCTTAGATTATCCTACCTCCAAATTGTATCAGTAAAAGCTGATTATTGGGGAAATGTTTTTTGGAGCTAAAAAAAAAGACTCTGAAATATAAAACTACCTACTGTAGCTCTCAACTTACTGAACTCAAAGAGACTTGACATAGCTCCAGGAAAGCCAGCAATGAAATTTCTGACAAATTCAGTGGAAAAGGGATCTGTCCCTTTGATATTACACACCTCCTTTCCCTTCTCATCTACATAGCTGAAAATACTGAGTTTATTTCTAATTATCTTTCATTAAGCTTATGTAATAAATTGGGCTTTTTAATTACTGAAATAGAAATACGAAAAACAATTTGAAACACAGAATGATTCTTTCTGCCAACTGAGGTGGAAGATAATTACTATCGGAGTAAAGTATTATTTGTAGAAGGCACCAGGAGAGAAAGAGCTTTTGAGAGACACAAGTGGCAATTACACACTAACCTCTCCAGGAATCTCCACGCCACTGAACACAATCAATGCTTGTGTGAAAAATCCTCTCGTTAAGGTATTTCAGCATCTCTCATTAGCATTAGGATAGGTTGTAACCTATTTTGCAAAATAAAACACTAGAACAGCATTGGCAATCCTGCATATGCAACACCTGACATCCCCAGGACTGTCAAAGTCTAATGACTAAAACAACAAACCCACGACTTGCTGTTGCCAGGTGAGCAGTGAAGGAGCCATGTGTGTAGACAAGTTTAAATTGACTGTTATGCAACCTCTTCTATAGACTTTGTTGTGTGCAGAAGCAGATAAGTATCACTGTTCTTATAATACCATGTGTTTAGAGCCCTGTCTTACACTACTGTCCTTGGTGGAAGGACATGAGGCTGGTGGTGGAAAGTGGCAGTAAAAAAAACCACCCTTCTGTAGACACAGACTTTAGATGCTACTTAGTGGGAAGCCATGTGGGGTTCAGAAGTGCAGGGGTATATTAGATTACAAGAGTTAGTGCAGGCTAAGTAATGAAAAACATGCAGAAGCACATTCTGCAGTTATGAATCATTTTTCTATCACAACTATCATTTTTATTAGCTACAATACTAATTGAGTTTCTTTGCAGTTACTTCAGTTCATCTCATTATTAGCAGAAAATATATTAAATTGTGAATCAGAGCCTGTGGTGATCTCATGGAGGTAGGTCCATAATGAAGGACTTAAATTGCCCATTTCTGCAGCTATCTTTCATGGAGCTGCACAGAGAATTTACTGGACTCCTGCTAGACATCTTCAGCTTCTGAAGCTGACAGGAAATGTTTACGTGCCACAGGGAAATCAGGAAGGGTGGGAAGAAATATGATGTGTAGGAAGCAGAGATGGATCCCATACGGCCACGAGCTTTTTGGACCCTTCTTAAGTGCAAGCTAGTGGACCTGAGGCAGGAGCAGTGTCACAGGTGGCTCAGCTGCCTTTCGGGGCTTAAAGCTGGTTGTGTCCTCTGCCTGCAGGGCTTATGAGCAGAGCTCCATGCAAACCACATGTCACCCCACAAAGATGGCTCAGATCCTGAGCTTAGTGGGAACTACAGATCAACACCAGTTTTTCTTTTCCACGTAGCACAGGGGAATGGCTGTACATGAATACTGAGCAAAACTGTCCCCCAATTATGGGGCTTTTCCACATGAAAAGCAATTGGGCAAATATGCCTTGCTCCCTGTCACATAGCAAATCAATCAGTTTGCAGAGAACAACAAACCAGTTGCACCAAATTTCTGTAATAATGATGCAGAATATTTTTTTTTCTTTTTTGCTGTAAAATATTTGGTAGGCATTGGTATATATTTGGTTGTTACATTTCTGATTTAAAATGATTACTGGGAAGTGGTGTTAGTAACTGACTTTGGAGCTAGAAAGTGAGAGGAGTCAGGAAATGTTAAAACTAGAATCTCCCCTGCTTCCTGGAAGGACTTCACATGCAGTCAGCTGTAATGTTTGTCACATCTGATCTCCAACCTCACGGATGCCTGCAAGCAGGTCTGTCCATTGCAGACACAGCCAGGGTGGTCACAAGCTTGGCTTATGCAGGTGAGGAGGAGAAAGGATTATAAACTCCAGTAGCCTGAAGTGAAGGGCCCAAAGAAGGTGACTCAGAGCTGTAAAATGTCCTAAGTGCCACCAGGTAGGTGAACGTCAGGGCTGGTGTGGAGAACCGGGGCATGAACTGTTTTGTAAGCAGCAGGGGTGCGAGAGACTGGCAGTGAGTTCCTCCAGGAATAGGACAGGCTCTGTAGGTGAAGCAAACAGCCAGAATCAATCAATCAGATGTATTCAGAAGAGGAGAAAGCCTGTGTGTTTGCCTGCAAACCTTTGACTTTTAACCTGCATTTTTCTTCCTGCAGAGCCATATGTTCTGTGCTTCGTTGTAAAATATGTTCTTAGACCTCAAAGTCACAACAGACCTTGCCTCCTTCAGTCTGTGAAATTACACCTAGCATTCGTTGGCATGGAGCCAATGCTTTGGGCTAACACTGTGTCTTCTAGATAAATATTAGGAGCTGAACCATTCAGCACTCTCATAGTTTGCTGTACGAGATGATCCCACTATTGAAGATCTGATCTCTATTTCCTGCCTGAGCTTCTCCACCTCTAATTCAAGGCAGTGGTTGTACATTGTCTTCCTGTGCTACTTGAGAGAGCTGTTAAATAGCAAACGTATTTTTCCTGGGAGCAAGTAATCCCTTTGTCCTTTTTGATAAAGCTAACCATAGCAATCTCTTTATATTTGATATCATTAGGCCTGTTCTCCATCCTCTAATCATATTTGAAGTTCTTTTCAGCAGCCATTTTAATTTTTCAGTGTTTGTTTTTTGTTCAGCATTTGCCCTAAGATTATTCATATACATTTGATGAATATACACAGAGAGAAAAATGTTTCTCAGCTTCCCTTCTGCTAAATTAAGGAAGCTGAGCTCCTGTCTTCTAAGGTTGACCTTCCATTCTCCCATCCCACTAGCCTTTTCCTACACACAGTCCAGACAGAAATCCCCTGTCTTGAACAGGAATGAGTAGAAATGGACACATGCATTTCATTCATCATCTTTCCCTCGTGACAGTGATTTTCTAATGGCTGCCTCAGAAGTCTCTGGTTTGGGGTTTTTTTTGGTTTTTTTATTTTTGTTCCCAGGAACTGCTAAATATGAACAGTTGTGCCTCTGGGCCATTTTTTTTTTCCCAGCTTGAACTTTATAGTGTTCCTCTTGCCTTTGGCAGCAAATAAGTTCTGGAATATTCAAGGAATGTCTTTTTCAGCCATTCCCTTGCTGTCCATATCTGCTACCTGGTATCCAGTGATAACCAGCAATCCAAGCCTGCTGCCTGTGCCAAGCCCCGCTGGCACATCAGACTCAAGAATGAATGGGACAGACCAGGGTTCTGCAGGGACTGCAGAAACCCAGCTTCAATTGTCATTTCTAGCTAAATGGAAACACATCCCTACCTCCAAAAGAGTACCTAATAGTCATATTTATTCTCTCTCTTAGAAACCATAAAGTAATTCTTGCTGTTTAGTTCTGGTTATTCACTGAAAGAGGGATCATTTTCTCAAGGACTGAAAACATCGAATCACCTCAGAAGTCTAAAGATCTGAGTGTTATCCTCCTCACAGGCACAAAGAGACCTCTTTCTCAGAGATCAACAATGGCACCTAATAGCTAAAAATACTGAAATATACACAGTAAGTTAATTCATGGCAGTAGCATTTTTTCCCAGCCCTCTGCATTTGAAGGTAGGCAACCTGTTGTTTAGGGAATTAGTGACATGGGATGTGGCTGTTGGATAGTCAGCATCATTTTGAAATGTCTGCGTCACCAACAGTGACACACTCAAGCATCCGTGGTGCAAAGTAGAGATCATTTACTGTGACTTGCCGGGGTGCACACATAAAGGGATCAATTTTTCTTCTGGCATCCCTGCATTTAACTGACCGGTAGTTTCTTACACAAGCAATAACAGGCACAACTGTTCATAACGATTGCTGAATTGAGTGAAATGGAAAGTCCTGCCAAAGCAAGGGGAGACAAGATCTTGTTTTGCCATGTCTGTTGACTGTCCTCTTCTAAGTAAAGAGAAAAACGTTCAAGTAATGAAATTATTGTAATAAGCCCATTTGTCCAGTAAACACCTCTCTGAGTATTAACAGCAAACTAACGTGTTATAGAGGCGAAGCAAATAAATAAAAGAAAAATAAAGCAAAGAAGCTGCATTTTTTTGCAGGAGCAAAAAAAAGAAAAAAATCTTATTAACGAAATAGGAAAATTACACTCTTATAGGACTCAAAGTCTTGGGCTCCTGTTGCAAATTAATGCCTAGAGAGTCATGCTCAGCAAGTGAAAGGGCACACTCCTGCACCTGTATTTTCAGATACCCTGTGGTACGACTTCGAAAAGGCCCCCGCTGTGTAACATCTAGCCTGAGTGCCAGACCGGGCTCTGAGATCAATACAGGCACTCAGAGCCTTGCAATACTGATAGGCCATTATAGTGATTCTAAAATCAATGGAGTATTTAACAAGGTACTAATGAGACCAAAATAGCAAGCATGTCCTAACAGGCTTTGTGGCAGGCTTTTGCAGAGGAGTCTTCAGTTTCTGTGTATTTTTGGAGAAAAGCAAGGACACTCCTGATAACTGATAAATAGCGGTGGTCTTTGTGCATGGCATCCCAAACAGCAACCCTCCCCCACGGCCCAGCTTGCCCCCACCGTGCTGCTGACATGGAGTGAGTGGTACTAGTGCTGCTCTGCTAGAATCAGCCCAACTCTAAGCCAGTCCTATCTGGCGGCTGTGGTTCTGCAAAGCCACTCACTCACTACCTATGCCAAGCATCCAAAGTTGTTGTTCTGGTACGCTGACATGAGATGTACTATAGCTTAAGAAAGCAAAGCCCAGAGCAACCTCTTCGGCTACAGCCAATTATTTAAACTCCCGTAGAGCGAGCTATATAGGATATTCCTCAAAGGTCACTTCTAACTTAAAGTAGGCCAGTAAATTACCCCCTCTTAGCATCTAGTACACAGAGCAGATGCCACAGCAGCAATATTGATGGTAAAATTCTTTCTCTGCGTGGAAACGTGTGACCTGCAGCTGCTACTTTTTGATCCCAAAGTGAGAAAGGGGATGAGAGAACTGCAATGACATGGCTATAATCCATTCACCTCTGTCACCCAGTCTCAGGCATGGGCTAGATGCCAGTTCTCTACAGAAAAAGTAGTTCCCACCCTGTCCATCCTCCCTCGCTGTATTTTCTTGCACCTGACAAGTTGTGCAAGTACCCATTGTGAAAATAATCTAAACTGGGCCAGTAAAATGGCTGTGTGTTTAAAAACAAGAACAGGAACAACAAAACCCCTATGATAACTAGCACTCAAAAATAATTAACCTTGATCCTATTGCAGAGGTGGCTCAGAACACGGTCAACAAGAAATTGTTGGTCTTACACTGCAGGCTGGGTGTGGAAAGCCTTGCAACCCATGATAAAATCTGGGTGGAAATATGCCTGGACAACAAATGTGATGGTCATCCTCTTAGCCTACAGAGCCCTTGCTTCTGGAGGGATCAGCAATCTGTCTTCCCTTCCACCCTGGTCATCTACTTAAAAAAGCTGTTGGGGATGCCACTACAGTAAAATTAAGGTGCCAGCAATATGCTGGTGGACTGGGGTAACTTTTGCTTAACATAGAGGAAAAGTGGGATTTTTATTAAACTGCCTGACCTATGGACACTGTTGCTCTAAATTATTTCCATTATGTGGCATTTGTGCACTGGAATTGGAGACCACAGAGAGTGGAGATGGGTTTAAAAAAAAAAAAAAAAGAAAAAGTGAAATTAGGGAGTCACTCAAAAAGGTAGATGTAGTCTGCAATGGTTCCTTCATGCTTTCTATCTCAAGAAACTGACAGCAAAGCACCCAGGTAAAAGGATAAAGCACTTGGGCTCCATATCCTCCTTCGAATCAATACCTGAAGCTGTGGACTTACACACCAGTTGCCAAGAGGGAGATGATTTCCTTCTTTTTCATTCATTCATCTTGCTTCCTCCTTTCCTTTCTCCCTGATCCTAGCCACTTTTCTCTGTTCCCTATATTCTGCCAGCTTTCCTCTGAGATTCTTTAAATTCCCTAATGCAGTGATTTTTTTTTTTAAACTTTTTAGGATTTAGGCTTCACCCAGGCACAGGCACATTTAATAAGATGGTGAAAAGCTAGATCCAGCACAAAGTAAGCAGTGCAGAGCTAGGAATGACACAAGATGTGGCAGTGGCTACTATCACACAGACCTGTTTGGCTCATGGCACTGCATGAAGCCATATACTGGGTATCTAAACTTCAGGTTCTTTTGAATTTATGTCCTCAAGTTGTTTTCAATGAGATATGATATTGCAGGCAGTTGTTCTTCCAAGTAATAATGAAATGTGGCCAAATTCTTTGGATCTCAGTCTCAAGAACCTGGACTTATATACCACCTAGCAATAATCAGAGATGCTTCTGAAAAACAAGCTTCTTTTTACTGAGCTCTAGCATTAAATATTAGCGTGTTCTTAAAGCTTGGCATACAGTATTTCTTTAAGACTGTTTTTAATAAAACATACCCATCTGCAATTATAAATCAAATAGCTTTATAATTAAAAGACATACTTGGCCTTTTTTATCCTGTGAAGGTTTGTGTGAAATTAGAGCATTGCTGTGGGGTTGGGTTTTTTCTTTTACATAATTGAACCTTTTCACAAATGACTTCTTCATACCTCTTAATTAAAATGTGTAACAGCTTTTTATTTAAAGAGCACAAATTCATCAAAACAAATAACAGCCCAAACTGTCACTGAATTGTTGCATCTGTGTTTCCTTGTCACCTAGTTAGAGACTTGGGGAAGTAACGCAGAGGTGTAGATGACGTCTCATTCTTCTTAGGTGGTGTCACTACAGACTCCCAGCACCCCTCCAGCTTTTCTCTGCAGAAACAGCAATTCCTTTGGAGTGTCAGTGCTATTTGCAGCTCAGTTATAATGCTTTTCTACTACACTATGGGTTTGCCTGTTCTTCACCATTAAAAGTGTTCATGCCTTCATTAATACCTCCCTTGTCTTCCCCAGAGACCCACAAATCAGCCGTTAAAGGCATTTTTTCTCAGATGGAATAAAATCCTCTTTCTTGGACAACACAGTTTAAGTTATCCTTATGTCTCCTATCATAGAACTACTTAATTTCAGAGAAAATTCGTTTTTATTCTATCATCATCTCCAACCTTCTCATGTGGTGCCTGCATTGCAGCATGGTGCAGTAAGTCTATGACAAAACGTCAATCTATTCTTTTGTGGCTGCAGGAAAAAATGTGTGCTTTGTAGGCTGCAGTAATTGGGTGATCCTACCGGGACACCCTCATTCTCACAGCAGGATTTGAAGTGGCAGGTGTTTAGGTGTGATGCAGATTCATCCTCTCATGCCTTCACTGCCTAACAGCTTGAAGGCAAATCCAAAGCTTCCAAAAGCCTGTAAAACTCTGATAATCCTGCTAAGATTTACTGCAACTGTTCAAGAAAGAGATACGAGCAAGTCCTGAGATTAGATAAAAAAGAAACATTTCTTTTTTTTTTAAAGATAAGTAAGTCCACTCTGAAGGAAGAAAGTCTGTAATTCACCTTAAGTACTATCCAAGGAGAAACTAGCTCCTTTCAGATGTAAGGTCAAATTTTATGTGTAGCTGTCTTGACCTGTAATCAGTTTGGCTATGAATAAACATATGTGCTCCGAGGAACCGTGGAGTGAAGATAAAGTATGGTCACAAACATATCTAATCCAACTCTCTTGGAGGTCTGTGGAAGGGCTGCCAGTGATTTTGATGGGATTTGGATATAATTCTGTCTTTCGGCACAGGTACTTTTATTCAGGACATTCTGGTTTTCTCAGTGTCAGAAGAAATGCGTCCCACATTACCATCAGAAGGAGCCAGAAAAGCACAGTACTTCTGAAAATTAAGCTAGCAAATCTTTTGGAAGGAAGATATGTTACCTGCAAAAGAGTCCTTGTCTACTGGTGATGAACACCAGTTCAACTGCTAGCTTAAATAGAGAAAGGGTTATCAGCTCAGCTGGAAAAAGTCAGGCAGAGATTTTGTGAAGCTCAACATTGCTGCTTTTGTCCTTCCAAGAGTGGTGCTTTGTTTAACCTATGGTCATTGATAACAGCCACGACTAACCAGTGGATCTTCTTCCTAAAATGGAGGGAATAAAAATACATAATTCCATTTTGCAATGGTTAGCACTTTAACTGAAGACTTCACTATTTCAGTGATTCCTATAACTACTAACGTAATGTCACAAACAGCTGTTTCTCAGACATGGTTGTAAAACTGAATTCATTTTACAGTGCTGAGATCCATGGGCTAAGTTCTTCCTGCTGTATGACAGAGTCATAAAAATTTTTAAATGGAAAAGAAGAAAAAAGAACAAAGAAAAAATCATTCTCCACAACATGATGTATTTGACTCTCAATTTCTGACTGGAGCAGAAGTTACAGAGAAGTTGTAGAGCCTAAGTATCTATTTAAAGCAGTTCAAATAAGACACACATAGCAATCCACTCTGACCATAATGTCATTGGACAGTAGATCAATGGTTGAGCATAGCTTTGGCACCCTATACAGCTTGCTGATAATTTTCTGTTACAAAAAAATTGTTTCAGAAAACATTCAGAAAATGAAAGCAAAATTCTTTGTGGAAACAACCCAATATCAATGAGTCTTTCCACTGAGCAGAAGGACTGACAGGACCCTTGTCAGTCAGGCTGGATTCCACTGGAATATTTGTAGATTTCAGCCAGCTGGACAGATTCCTTGGGGCTGTACCTCAGCTACCAATCCCTACACACCATCTGAAGCGTGTAACCTGGGAAGGCAGAAGTGATGAGGTTCCCCCAGCTCAGCAGCCTGGATATCAGGTCCCACCTGGGCCACCCAGGACAGTCTGTCAACTCAGTGCAATGCCAGTTTCTAATGTCCCCAACACCCTTTGTTCTTTCATCCTTCCCATTTTCCCACTGCATGCCAGGCATTTTTCCTGACTAGTGTTGGCCACTGAAGGACCCTTCTTTCTCCCAGATCTCTGGACTTCACTGCTGGCTAAAAGTGCAGGACTTTAGGTCAGCTGAGGAAGAACCTGCTCTCCTGTCCATAGGATCACCACTGAGCAAGGATCAAGCACTGCAGTTTCGCCAGTTGCTCTGAAACTACTCTTAGGAAAGGTTCAGAAAAGCCAAAGCAAATCCATTTACCAAATTCAAGCAAAGCAACTCTGCTGTCTGTGGGAACAGTTGGACAGAAATGAAGGGAAACGAAGCATGCTTCACACGTGGCTGCTCCATTGGCATGGTCCAGCGGAGAAGTTGCCAGCCACTCCCAGCCCTTCTGTTGAGGACACTTTCATCCAACCTCATGTCCTCCATTTGTACTCTTAGAAGAGGATGTGGATATAGGGAGTCCTTGTGTCTTTTACAACCCAGCTCCACCTTTGAGTGTAACTTAAATTCAGAACTCTCCCTGGTTTATTGTTTATTACATCAAGCAGAAATCTCTCTACCTCCTTACACAAACCCATCCCTTGTCACAGCCACTTTCCCAAGCTAAAGTGAAGTGTGGCTCTCAGCTGGCCGTTACTCACCAGAAGCAAGCATAAAGTGTTAAATTATCATAAGGACTTTTCCAGGGATGTTGTGCAAAGGCAGGAATAAACTTTTTCACATGTAAACTCCAAGCTCTGCATATACATCCAGCCTGTTTATTGTATTTAATAGGATGTCACAACCAGACTGATAGATGCCATTTATTACCAACAGCAAGTTTAGATAGATAGAATGGTTACCACCTCTGAGATGACAGGGAGATGAATTTGAGGATCCTCATATCATCCTGTCTCCTACAAGCCTGACTTTAGAAGTTGACTTTGAAGACAATCAAGTGGATCTTTTGTAGGCAACTGGGAATACTTTGGTTTGAAAGCCACATGTTTTTACATTGCAGGAATGAAACATTGCAATATTTTGGTGGGACATTTTTACTTGAGGTGTTTGTCACAATTCTGAAAACCGTTTTTAAAAATATCAAAAAAGGATATAAGACGATAGCAATTACATCTCCTGGACTGAAAGCAGGCACTCAAAGGTTGGGTTTTCTAGGAAGTACCTTTCAAACTATGCACAGGTATAAGTGATGCAGCCAACTCAAGGCATGGAAGGCAACAAATGAGAAGAAAAACTTCCAGTCAGATGGAAGTTATGTATTATGAATTTGCTTTTCACAAGGTAGAGAGACACCTGCTTTGTTTGCTACAGGAAAAAAATAAAAAAAAAATTTACAGACCATTTAGGTGAAATAATGTTCTTTAATTCAAGAAATTTGGAAGGGCTGAGTTACTTTTTAAATAGCATTTTCTGTTGCCTGAAAGATTTTGCTGTAGAGCATAAGACACAGAAGTAAATGTAGTCTGTCTCCAGCCCCTGAAAGCTAAAGTGGCAGTGCTGACATATGAAATAGTGAATAATACAATGAAAGTAGTCTGCTCTTCTTCTAATATGAGCTTGGAGATGTCGGTGCTGGTACTCTTCAGAGTAATAACATTGTGCATTATTAAAGACAAGATCTCAACAGCTGCTTAATGTTAATATAAGACCCCTGAACATATTCTGAGAGGCTCCATGTCAGTCCAATATAGGCACTGCAATTTTAACTTACAGTATAATCACCACCTTCTCTTATGCTTTGAGAGTTTGTTTCCTGTTTTGTCAGGCAATCATTAATCTCTTCTTCTTCTTTTTTTTTTTTTTAAATGAGTGTTCAGAAATAACTCCTAAAAGCTCCCCACAGCTCTCCGCATCTTTATTTGAAGAAAAAGAAAGTTATTTTAGAGTCAGCTGAATCTCTGTCCCTTTCCCGGGCTTTTGGCATTCATACCCCTAGTCTTCACTTTTCCTTGAGTACAGTTCTGCTGATTGTGTTTTCCAGGGCTGAAGAATACTGGCAACAGCTGTGAGTAGATCCATGAAGAGCCTCATGCAGGATCTGAGTTTATATTCTAGCTGCTCACACATTGTGTGCTAGCGTATGTTATAAGCAACTATAAATTGTGTAGAGATGTGTGCTGGAATTCCAGTGTGTAGCCAAGATAACAACACTGAACAACATCTCATATGCTTTGTAATTATACATAATGAATGCACCATCATATAAGAGGGTCCATATTTGTGGCAGGTTTTATCCACTGACTTTGGAAACAAGGATTAAGAATTAGGGTGTGAGTTTTTAAATGAGATTTTTAATACAAGTTATGTAAACCAAAGAAAGACGACTGATAGCTGGGGAGCAACTCATATAAGGGGGTCTGTTTAAATGAGCACATGAGCCAAGACTTGAGAAAGATTTGTTTAGAACAAGTTTTTAAAGTCTAAAGGCAAAACATTTATATATATATAAGCAAAAAGAGAAAGTATGCAAACATTGTCCTAGTTGGGAAAGCAAAGTGCCAACAAACAGCAAATAGAGGTAGCAGGGATCAGGTGGAGAAAGGCTGCTTTAAAGACCAGGAAGAGCAGGGTGAAGGGGATGAGTATTCTTAAAGTAGTACCTTGTAAATAATCTCTGCTGTCCTCTTGAGCAAAATTGATGATTTTCATTGAGTGAAGATTAGTACGTTGCTCTCTGTAAAGCAGAGTGTGAAGAATAAATGCTGGGAATACTGGCTGCCTTTGTTTTCTGCCACTTGGAGAGGGCAGCTCTGCATTGCCCACATAGCAGCCCTGCAGCTTCCATGGCCCCAACAGAACAGCAGCACTGCTTCTCTTCTGACTAGTGGCAAACACCAAGCAGATAAAGAGAGCCTGCCTGGAAGAAGCAACGCTTTTCTATAAGCTGTGTGAACAAAGCAGTAGAGGGAAAAGCAAGGAAAAGGCCGAAACACACTCTCAAAATGCAAGCATAGGCTCGCTAGCAGCTGGCAGAAGATCAGGTGTTAGTGGCACCTCTCACTCAGAGCCCTCAGGAGAGGGCTCTCAGCATGTGTTTTAAGTTAATCTAAATCAAGGTTGCTCTGGTCCCATGATCCTGCCCATTTCCAGCTTTTTAGGCCCTTCTCTGTGAGGAGTACAGCCACTCATTTGATTGCATAGTTCAGTGTTTCAGGGAGCTGGAAAAACTGATAACTTACCATGAAATAAAATAATTAGCTTTCAGCCAGGTCAATTCCCTGAACAGGATCCGCATGAAGTCAGAGAGATGCCAGGGCTAATGCAAGAGAGGAGATGGAGGCGTGCAGCCTTGGTCCATGGGGAAAACGCAGGTTACAGTTATCTAGTCCTAGATTGCCTTAAGCTGCCGTGGAAGCACACCACGATGCTTCTCAGCAGGTATCACAAGCTGCTTTGCCACCCCATAGATACACGTTTGCCCCTTTTCGGTAATAGAGAGAGAGACCTTTTTCTATAAACTAAGATGTTTTGTGTTTCCTCTTCCCCAGGTTGCCATCCCGATCGAAAGAGGACTTGTAGGCTTTAATGAGAGTACTCTCCAATACAGTAGCAGCAAATCATTAGCGAACAGCATCAGCTCTGACAGAGTTACAGCTTTCAAGATTCATCCTGCATTTGAAGGTGATATGCTACTTCAAAGAAGAGAATATATATTAATAAGAGGGGGGGAAAAAATCCATTGCAGTTTGATTGTGTCTCGCATTTTTGTTGCTCAGCTTACATTTTGGTGTAGATCTTCCTCTTGTATTACACATTCCAGTGCACTCCTGCATACACATAGCATACTTGCATCATTTGGCAGTGAGCATGCAAACCCAAATGCCGATCAGGCTTTCCAGACTGTGCTGGAAAGGGTCTGTTAGCAGGAAACACATGCAGTAAAATCACATCATACTAAATCAGCAACGTTTTCTTAACCCTGACGCATAGAATCTTATTATTTATTGACTGCTTATTCTTGACTCTTTGGACTCCTTGTATCTCCCGAGGCTGATTAGCTACATATCTGATGGTTGTTTTCTCCTCTCTTAACATTCTTGCCTTAATCTCTGCAGGTCATTTTGCTTGACCCACTTTGTCCAAACTTGCTATACTGCTCAGTAGCCTCAGAGTCTACCTTGCAACATTGATACAGCTTAATGCTGGCTGGTCTCCAGCCTTCCTCTGACGCAAACAAAAAGCTGAACACTCCCATCCCTTATCTGGGAGGGACAGCTGCAGCTGTACTTCCCAGCTCAAATTTAACTGTGTATTTCTGAAAGATTAAGTGCTATATACAAATTCAAAGTGAATCTTTTGGAAAAAAAATAATCTATGGAAAGCATGTAAAAGCACAGAAGAACTAACACTAGGATGGGCTGTGGCTCAACAATCCCAGGTAACATTAGCTTGTCTGGCTACAGGCTGTACCTGTCAACAAGCAACACAGTTTTTCTGCTATTTTATTGTCCCACTGCCTTATTTTTTTTTTTTTTTGAGTTGGACGCTACACTATTTCTTTGAGATTTTGAGACTATAAGGCAGACTATATTTGACCACTTTATGTAACAATGTTTCCTGAATATCTGGAAGAACTGGTCTGAGTTACTTGACATTATGCTATATAATGGCCATAGGAGGGAGCAAACTCTGCTGCCACTTAAGTAGTTTCTAGGCTGGGATAAACTGCAGCAGAGGAACAGGACTCGGTGACAAGTTATGATGGGAGGAGGTTTTTTAAGGGACTGTCCTTCAACTAAGAGTCTTAAACCTCACCTCAATGGAGTGCTGTTATGATGGGGACTCGAGGGGTTCAGCGGCAGTGTGCAGGAACTCACAAAGAGCCTGTCACCAGCTCTCAGCCCACAGCCTTTATGGTAGACCTGGTATCGAGTATACCCTATACAGGGTAATTTTGTCAAGAAAGTAAAATATGAAGGCAGTGTGCATACATACAAAATAATCCTGGTCTCAACAACAACAACAAAATCAGCTATTATTACTAGTTCTGGCCATTTTAATATTTTTTAGACAAAAATAAGATAAGAGGAGCCCACTCCATCCCAAAGGACATATGTTGCTACACCAAAGCATGACTAACTATACTGTTAGGACTTCAGCTGTAAGACTTACCATGCTCCACTGCATTCCCAATTGGCATTCTCTACTTAACAGATAAGGAATTAGTTTGGTGATTAAATTATTTCCATCAAATGCTCTCCTCTTTCAGCTATGCTGGTTGTCCTTTTGTTGTTTTATTGACCTCCATTTTCCAGGCCATTGCATTTCCAAACAGCAGTCTTCAGAACCATTATCCCATTAAAGAAACAATTAGTTGGCAGATTTTAAGATATCTGGGGCCTTACTTGTATCTGGTTGCATTTCTTCATCTGCCAGTTTGTTTCAGGAGGTTTTACATGCCCTTGCTGCCATTTTAATTCTTTGCTCTGGTTTATTAGAAGTACTGCAGTAGCTGCAGGTAGTAGACCACATTGTGTTGATAATGTGATCATTCAGCTCTGGAGCTCCCCAGATTTCAGAGGCTGAGCGAGCCTCTTGGAATGTTTTGCTATGGGAGGTGATTGTCTTTCCAAAGAAAATGTGAGCTCAAACTGCAAAAAGGTGACATAAGCTTCATGGTTGAACTTTTAGGGGTTGGTCGTGTCTCTGTAAGCACTGTGGCATTGTGTCCCCACTGCAGCAGGGAGACAGTGTTGCCTTGTGCAAAAAATGAGGCAGGAACATCATGACTTTGCTTTTCTCCTTTGTGACACCATTGGCCAGCATCTGCCTTTGTAACCAAGAAACCACAGAAACTTTAATTAGGATTCATCCCTACACCATGCATGTGATCTTTTTGTCTCCTTCCGTTTCAATATTGAACCAAGTTGCAGAGACGAAATCTGGCCCCGTGGTATTACTCAAGGTGAACAGCTGAAGGATTCAGATAGTCACTCTCTGAATGAGCTTGCGGAGGCTAAGTAGCTAGATTAGGAGAGTACAGGTGGGAAAGAGATAAATCCCACAATCAGAGGCATTTACAACCAGCTATGAGACTCTGCTTTGTGCTGTTTGTTGCTTTAGGCTGGGATTTTTAAATCCCAGTCTTTGTTGTTTTCCCAGCTTTGTTTGCTCAAGGCAAAGTGATTGTCGAATACCTCACACAGAGGCCCCTAATTCTGACTGGGACATCCGGTAATATACAGCTTAAACAAGAAGCAGAACCAGTATGCAGAATCATGTCACTCTGGCCTTACTGCCACTGTTATTTCACTGATTTTACCATATGGCAGGTGTTTTCAGGATACTCTTTTCCCATACAGAGCTCCAGTCCAGATGCCAAAGCACAGCACGATGTACACTAAAGGCTACATTTTGCCAGCTTAGCTCCCTTGCAGTTGTGTCCTCTCAGACCTGGCCAGTCCCCAAACAGCAACAGGAATGATGCTGCATTTTCCTAGGTTCTGAAAACAGCATCATGGCAGGTGAAATACTTTTCTTCTGCCTGGCCCTGAGACTGAAGGCAAGCAAGCAATTTCCGAAGGCTGGCTGGCAACGTAAGACTCCCTCTACGGCGTAAGGCTTTTGGACCGTGTTTGTTTTTACCATAACTTATGTTATAGCTGGACATTCGGTTGCTAAAGTCTTCTTTCGTATGCTCAGGAGTAAAGGGTTACTGCTCGGGAGCCGAGCGCTGAGAGTGCAGCTCCGGGCTCCTTGCAATCGTAGGATAGATGCGCCCTCCCGTGTACCAGCTCCGAAGTGTTTTCACAGACGCGGCACTTGGAGACCAGAGGCACCCCCCCTGGAGATCTGGAGATTGTTTTATTTTGACTAAATTTGGCCAGAGAGCAACTCTGCCAAAATTCTCTTTCAACCATCCAGAAGTTATTGATTAGAATTTTAATCCGGAAGAAATGGAGAAGTTTAAGACTTGCAAAACAGGTAACAACAAAAACCGGTGGGGCTGGCTCCCCCCTCCCCCCACCTGGCTTTTCTGCTCATGCAGTGAAGCCGTGTCGGAAGGAACGGGTTAGTTCGTTCTCTAGGAATGTTTGCTACTCCAAAGGCTGGTCTCATCAGGTTTTGTACATCCACCTTTCACAAAAGCAGTAAAATTCCTGTCAAATAGACCAGGGTAAAGAAAGAAACATTTCAAGGCAACACTCACTTTGCATAAACTTCTTGGAAGGAGCGTAGCACCAGGTGTACGTTTTGATTCCAGGGAACCCCTAGTTTAGCCAGAACCGTTGGGAAATCTTTTGCTTTATACATGTTTTGGTTTCAACATCATCATCCCTGCATGAACCCACCACAAAGCATTGAATCGAAAATACTGGCCATTGGTTTCTGTGTCCAACAATGTAAATGGTGGCGTTTTTCAAATGTCCATTTTCCTTCCTGGAATATCAGAGCACACCAGTGCGTTACACAGATATAACATGGGAGTTCCTGAGTGACCAAGGGAGTGGCTTTGTTGGCAAAGAAAAGATCCAGGAAATAATTCTAGTTCAGAAGAGAGAAGAGTTATGCCATTTATCCCTTTACATTTCTCCACAGAAATGGCATGGAGCAGGAGGGGGAGGTATTCCTTTTGCCCATTATCATGTTGCTGACCGGTCCATCTCAGCTTTTAGTGGGGCTCTTCCCCAGTGACTGGGGAGCAGGATGTAGGTTAGAGGCTGTCAGCTGTCTCCCTATGGAAGCAACCTAAAAAGGTCAATTCAGTAATGTAGACAGCAAGAAAAGCTGCTTAAAATTGGTTATTGTGAGTAATACCTTTTCAGTTGAAAACATAGTTGCCTCAAAAATATGCTTTGCCTTCTCTCTTTCTTTGCACTGCTATCCAAGGGTGATACAAATGATGGTAGTATCTTTATTTGGCTAGAGATGTATTGTACTGCTTTCCTTTCCATGGATTATCCAGTCAGATTAATTTCTATCTTTTCTTCTTCTCCCTTTTTCTTCTTCTTCAAAAAAAAAAAGAGTAGCATTTTTCTTTTTGGATGTTTTTCAGGCTATTCCTCTTCATCTCCTATTGTAGGATGGGAAATTCCCAATTTATTTTGCTACCATTGATCTATTTTGCCTAGTCACCATAAATTTCAATCTTCTTCCTCTGCTGCATTTATTCCATCAGTTGTCTTAACTGACAGTTTCTTTAATAGTCCTTGTTCACGTATGAGATTTTCATAGCTTTGAGCTACTTCATTCCTCTAGAGAGGAAATTAATTTGCACTTTAAACATAAGCAACACTTAGTCTCCATTCAGACACTGGCAGCTCTTACACTGTGGGCTGCCTCAGATCTATCAGTATTATCTTTTTATTTTTTTCCTACCCCAATTTGTTTCTTTCATTTAATAAAAAAGAATATCAGTACTGGAACCTGATTTCAGATGCTGAAATTACACTTCCTCTCAGGCCGACCAAGAAAGAAACCTACCAATTACTTCTGAAGTTAAAATCACTCGCTTTTCAATCAGCCAGAAGCTGATGCTGTAACACTTCCTCGTTCTGCAGCTCCTGTTAGTAAGCCTTAAAAGCCAGAAGGGGGAAAAAAATGGCAGGAAATAGAAAGCTTATACAGAAGACTATGAAAGTGGAGATTGAAGCCTGTGCTATTACTGAATGTTTAAACATATTTACTGTGTACAACAGAAAGTTACCACATGATATGACAGACTAGGAAGATGCTTTCACATTCTAACACTTCAGGTCCAAAATTCGATTTGACAAAAAAAAAAAATCCAGAAGTACACACAAATGTTTCCCAGTATTGGGTTTGTTGGTTTTGGGTTTTTTTTATTTTGAACTGAGCTTAAAATGTAGCTGGTAGCTGTTTATTAGTCAAAAAGAGGTTGTCCAAGATACATATTCCCATACATTCTTGGCATCGGGATCTCTAAACTATGCTGTTTGAAATCAAACTTCTACTTATTATTGCTGTATAATCCATTGTGCATTGATACCAGCTATGTACCTTGGATGAGTTCCAATTATGGTGCCTGTTCTCTCTAAGCATCATTTTCACTCCAACCATTTTCTGCAGCTGCCTTGCCTATCAGCAAGGAGTCTAACAGGGTCTACGTGAAGAGCTCAGAGCACTCTAATGAACTGAAAGCAATAATTCAGAATGAAGAGATGCATCTTTGCAATATTCCTGCTCAATAAATCTTGATGTAGTTTTCCCTAGATCTACTTGATAATTTGAAATTGAGAGCACCACTGCTGTCTTACAGAAACTTTTTGCGTAAATACTTCACCAGAAAGTCGTATAAAATACAATCAATATAGGCAAGTAGCAAGACAAAAGATTAATGTTGTTAATTTAGTTGAGGAACAATGATTTAAAGTCATCTAGTTGGGCTCTTTCATACAGCGATGGGTCTAGCTAACTACAGAGAGGACAGCATGGTGACTTGGCATTTCTGAAGCCGTAAGCTCCAAAGCTTGCCTTTTCTCTGGACATGGGAAAACAACAGATCCCCATGCATAAAGGTGAATGCAAGATTTAAAAAAAGTCTTTCAAGAATGAGTTTAACCTCTGGTATGCAAACACTGTGTGTCACCTCCTATCATATGCAAGTACATGTCAGGCAGCTGTTCCACTCACAGTAAACTTAAGCAATCACCTCCAATTTTTAACTTCCCAACACTGTTTCTTGATACTGGTATTCCTCAACAAATGGTTTGGTTTCCCAACAGTGAAGTTAGTTTGGACTGATAATATGCTACTGGTGGGTTACTAGTTCGGGAGGGGTGGGGGCATTGTTTATTGGATTGGGTTTTTTAAAGAACGCATTCGGTCAGGACACAATCTGTCCTTTTGGTTGCTGACATACTGTTTCTGTCCTCCTAAGCAATATGTAGGTAGATGAAGCAAACAGAGTTTCACCATAATTTGTGTTTTGGGAATCTGATCAGACAAGCAGGTCCTCCTTTGGTTATTTCTCAAGTTCTCAATTCCTGTCAGATACCATCACCCCAGACACCACTTCCCTGTAGCATTTCGCCCAAGACAAGGACAAACACACAGTCCATTCTGTGAGGTAGGAGCTTTATCTTCCTCATTGTCTGGAAAACAGATTACATAGTTTGTACACTACTTAAATAGGAAGACTAAGCCCTACCATTACTATTACTTTTTGGTTAGACAGAATGGGAAATTGTGTCCTATACATTGTACTTAGCGGCCTATAATATTTATTTACATAACAAGTAGCAGGGAGAAGATCCCAGTGCTAAGATCCCATTTTAAAATGAAGCAATTTGTCAACACTTCTTTTTGCACTCATTTCAATTTGAACGCAAGGCGACTACATTTTATCTCTGGCTGTGCTGCAGGGCTACAGTTTATTCACAGCAGGAAAGACAGCAAATATAAACAGCAAGCTAATGGGCTGAGCTGCTATCTAGCCGGAGCTAAAGCGCAGCTAAGTAAGGCTGACGTTAGCACACAGTAGCTGGAGCAAACAAGTCAGCACATCCTTCAGATCACAGCTTATTTGGGCCAGAGTTTGAACTTCAAGCATGCATTTTAGAAGTACATCTGAGAGAATTTATGGTGCTTTCTAATGCATGTACAGTGGGGTTTCAAATTAAAATTGCTGGCAGCCACTTCAAAATTTGACGACACCCATTCTGACATCCAGCTAGGGGCTTGTCCCACGGGCTCCTTCAGTGCCAGTGCAGAGGCAGAGAAAATTTTCAGGTGCCGCTCTCTTGGCACAGTTCTGAGTTACACACAGGGGTGATGTCCCCTGGAAGGATCTGCTCCTCCCCATCGACTGCAAAAGCAGTGTGTGCCCCATGCAGATGTAGATGTCTGCATTTCTGGCATGCTGTAGAACACCTTGCCTAAGTATGACAGAGTGACTACTTCACCAACACTTTAATCTTGCAGCCAGACGTCCCCTAGTCAGGCCAACTTTTTGTGCTTACTACTTTTCTCATGGAGTGCTTGTTGGATTTGGGTATTCTCTGCTGGCTACAACTGCTTTTAACTGAATTGATCTGACAGCATCTTCGCTATTACTGTCAGGGTATCTCCATAATGAATACAGCTTTCCACAAAAGATCAGGTGTCCTTGGATGGAGAAAGATGGACTTTTTTCTTACTCTTCAGTGAATAACAGAAGTACTGTTAGCTAGCGTGACTGCAACCATCACAACTTTTACATCACAGAGGATGACTGCACAGGCTGGCCCTCACCATTGAAACATTCAGGCAAAGTCTCTTGAGAAGCCTCTGTACTGAGAATGCAGCGGCAGCTTCACCTGAACGTGAGGCTGTCTGCCTCCCAGTATTTTGATGACAGTGATGGAAAGAAATCTACTAATTTTTCAAACTTACATAAAATTTTCCACAGATGCAACCATGGTAAAATATCGGAGAAGAAATAAAACAACAAAACCGTTTCTTTACTGATGTGCCAACTTCATTTGTTCCTGCATGCAAAAGCAGAGTTACTGATTTGCACAAGATAATCTGTTCTATGGGGTTGCAACAAATACTCGTTGATGCCTTCAGGTACATTTTTACTTGATCAGGTAAGTATAGGACTAATTATGTTTTTTCTTCCAGATGCATAGCCTATTGTTAACTACAGCCTAAAAGTGTTTCTACAAGCACAGCTTTGAGCTGGAGTCACTGACTTCTATTTAGACCAAAAGTGGTGAAAAATTGCCAAGTCTGTTATGTTGCCTAAGTTGTTAAAATGACATTTTATGAGTGTGATAGCCATCTAGCTACTGGTAAACTTGTGCATCCTGTTACCTTCTGTGAACTGTCATGGCAGCTACATATTTTGTATTTCTGATGCTGCTAAAAGAGTGAACAGAATTGATCAAATGGGCTGGTAGCAGGAACTGTTCACTGGAAATCTGTCCTTTCTGGAGGAAGATGGAAATGCATGAAAATAACTAGCATGTGTGTGTGCCAGAGTCTGCATTCCGAGTTTGAGGATGAAGTTGTCCGAGTACCCCAAGAGGTGCATTTCCTCATCTTTTCTGGAAATCAGACATTAATGGGAAGAAAATTCATCCATTCTCCCTATTTTTTCTTCTGTTGCTCAGGAATTCGGAATGGTCGTCTTCCCATGACAATCTCTGAGTAGGCACAGGCGGCTGGATAAGAAGTTTCTGGGATAAAGTGGATTTGGCCACAAAAGCCAGATGTCACAGAAATGAAATCTCAGTCGTGGAGGATTCACAACAGGAAAAGCAAAGCAAGCATGTACAATGACAAAGGCAGTCCAATGGACATTGCAGTAGACTTTCGCTAGAAATTTCTGCCCTTCCTGGTTTACACATCTAGATTTTTCCACATTAGGAGCAAAAGGAATACCTGTGCTGCAGTTGACTTTTAAGCCGGTGCCCGGGGTGTAAGTTTCTGAGGATCTCCGTACGTACTGGTGGCAAATTCAGACTTTAATTTTCTGTTGAGGAAGCTTGATCACCAGCCTAAATGTGGGAGTTCAATTCAAACAACTATGCTTAACTGACTGCACACATTAATTCTCATTTGGAAGCTTGTAGGAAATTCTTTTGGCCAAAAAGGCTCCTATGTTTCAGAGCACCTGTCTCTGAGAGGCTTTCTGTAGGATCACATCTCAGCCTCTTTTCTGGCAGGTATCTTGACTCAAATGTACAGAAGACTTTGAAGTGTTAAAAGGTGCTTTGACATGGTGACATAGCAATTTAATTATTTACTCCAGTGCTGCCTCAGCTATACTAAGATTAAGGAATTAGACAGGATGCAAGATTTTAGCTTTACCTTATAAAAATGCAAATCATCTGGAATGAAGTTGCTCAGGAACTTCACTCTCCATGATACAGTGATTAGAAGTACTTGTGCTGGAGTCCCTTCCCATGGCACAGCATCCCGCCTGAGTGACTGCTGGACTGGGAGCTTTTCCATCTTGCCACTTTTTCCCACCTCCAAAGAATTTAAAGCACTTCAAAGCACTTACCTTCCTCCCCACTCTGATTTCAAGGAGGAAGCGACCTGAATTGTGGGTATGATTTCTGGAAAGTCCTTTCTGTTGCATTTCACATTTATATTTGTGGGGTATCTACCCAGGACATCAGATAGACACCCAGGACTGCTTTTGTACAAAAAAATCAACAAATAGCTTTCAGCTACATCTCCCAGCACATTTATTGTGGGACCTCGGGACCTTCACCCCACCTTCTTGATCTCTTCTGCTTTTGAAAAAGTAATTTGAAAAATCTCCCCTTGATGATTTTCTGCAGGATCTTCAGAAGATTATAGCAGGTGAAGAAACACAAATTTCATTCAAGATGAGAAACCAGCATGATTACAATTCATCATCACTCAAGCACGTAACAAAAAGATTGCCCCCTGCATCCCTCTGCCTCTTTTTCCCTGAATGCTGAGTGGAGTTTTAAACAGAGAAGTTATTAACTTTGCCTTCCATTTAACCAGGCTTGTCTATTTTTCTCACCCCACTCACCTGGGTTATTGAAGTCTCCCGGTAGCTTCCTTGATGCAAGGGACTCAATTTCCCTCTATGTACAGGACGTCTCTCCTTGCATGCTAATCTTCTTAAGCCATCTCTAATTATCCAGCTCTTAATGATGGTATATTTCACCTCCCCAAAATGAAGCTTCCTCTCCTTCTTCACCTCCAGAGACATACCGAATTCTGTACCTCCTTTGTGTGCTTTGCCCTGACTCAGTCCATGAACCACCCACCCCCAGGTTTAATTCTGCTGTGGTGTCAAATTTGTCTTCTGCTTTGTGCAGAAAGTGCCCAGTACTTTCATAGAATCACAGAATGGTCTGGGTTGGAAGGGACCCCAAGGATCATAGAGCTCCAACCCCCCTGCCACAGGCAGGGCCACCAACCTCAGCTCTGGATCTATTTGTATGCACATGGTACACATGGAGACATACGTAGCTGTCTGCTGTGACCTCGCACAGTCCACGAGATACCAGGGCAGAGCTGCAGAAAGGCAACTGAGAACAGAGGTTTTGCTACTGCATTTTCTCTCGTGGTACAAAGTCTTGAGACCACAGAATGCGAACACACCAAAACCACCCTTTGATATAGCATGCAATGCCCTTGATGAAAACAAGAAATAAAGGTTTCCACTCTATGGAGCACTTCATAAATACACATTTATTTCCTCATCTTTCATCAGTTTTACAGTTTAACCAGTGCCTCAGTGTTAATATTTGTCAGAAGCATACAATGGAACTTCAGATACTTCCATAGTTCTGAAGTTAAAACAAACTCATGGGCCTTTCCATAACGAACTGAGCCAAAAAATAATGAAAGTAATTTCTTATAACATATTACAGAGTTACATAAGATTTCAACTTACATTTCTATCCTACTCCATGTACTGTATTTACACTGTTAACTAATTTATTATTTACATTTTGCAAATACTGTAGTCATAAATCTTTTTTATATTGTACATTCTGGTTTAAATTTTTATTACAGAAATTCTTTCACAAGCATTTTAGAGACTACAATTTTAATATTTCACATGAGTTCTGGGAAATTACTGCCTGGTTTCATTAGTGATGTGTCAAGATGCCTCCTTCATAAGAAAATACATATTACAAAGGAATTCTATAATGTTCAGAATCTTGAATTTTGAAAAAAATAAGTACACAGGATGCAGTAATGATAACATTATTTCCATTTCTATGTAATAGTTAGTTTGGAATGGCATTTTACCTGAGATGTAGAATTGCTAAATGCAAGGTGGTCGTTGTTTGCTTTTTTTAATAAAATGAAGTATTTTATGTAAATATTAAGGTATTGAAAATTTGAAATTTTACATAAATTTTGGCCTTCTACTTACTGAAAACTATTCCTTTCTGTATAGATATATAAATGCCATTTATATATCTATATCTTATTTTCCAGAAAAGTCTATATCTACATAAATAAACATTGTTATTATATTAGGAAACTTCCCACTATCCTTAAAAAGCAATGTGCTCAAGTACAATATTCAACTTCTGACACAGACACAATAGTAAATGTGACCTCGAATGGTAATACTTTCTTCCAAGGGAAGTAAGAGGTACCTGTTGAATTTGGAAGACATGGCAGACAACTTACGTGGACCCGATGAAGGAAATTTTCTATATCCAGTCCCGTAAATGTTATGCGGGAGCATCTGACACAGCAGACAACTGTGGGTCAACTTTCCATGTTACACGTAACTACCTAAGTAACATCTACATAGAAAAATGTTAGTTATAGAAAACCCTTACAACATTGTACACTTAATGCTGTGTGTCTTCTCTCGTTACAATAATATGCATTCCTATTAACAAATGATTGCAGATACTAAGTTTAAAGCAAATGGTCAGAAATTTCAGGTTTCTTTTATTCTGTTATCGGTAGATATTCTGTTAGGCACAATATGACATTCTTTGTAAACATAAAAGATACATTTTAATACATTAGACCATGAATTAAAGAAAATGGTACACAGACATTTAAGAAACATGGATCCACTACACACTCCAGGCACAAACGCAGCAATCTAGGAGGCCTGCTCTTGTATCCATCACAACTAAAAGCCCCAGCTGACACCAGTGGAACAGAAATGCATCAGTCTCCAAACACTCTGGCTTCTGAATTAATTCATTTTTTTCTCTTCCATGAAAGTGTTCAAATAATTTTAAAATACAGATCTCATAATCACGCTGGTAAAAATGTACTTTATTCTATTTACCCTGAAACAATTATTACAAAGTCAATATCAAGAACGAAGGCCCCTAAAACAAATAATGTAACTAACATAACACATCTAGAAAGCTTCTTCCAAAATATGTATCTACGTATTTTTAAGAACTTGAAAATAATCTTCCAATAACACGTCATAAGAGAAAACCTCTTTAAGATCTTTTATTTCCCAAACTTAAAAGTGCACTACACTTTTCGTGCAACACTGTGCAACTCAAGAACTGAATTGAGCAATAACAAATCTGAGCTTTCTGTATATTGCTTATTGCAACTCTCACCCTTAATAACCTGTATATGTAGGGTAGGCACAAATTAATATCAGCTATTTACATCCAATAGAGCAAGATCAGAATTCTTATCAGAAAAAAGTTTCTTGAAAATAAATAGTGCACTTAAATTATGCAAGTTTTAAGAAATGGTTCAGTATCCCATAATTATAAGAAGAAACCTTAATTTCAGTCTATAAAGTCATAGGTAATTTTTATTCTGCTAGTGACACGTGTGACCTGACTAATTACTGCTATTGTTATTG
This sequence comes from Porphyrio hochstetteri, assembly GCA_020800305.1. NCBI lineage: Eukaryota > Metazoa > Chordata > Aves > Gruiformes > Rallidae > Porphyrio > Porphyrio hochstetteri. Next base: position 52,183,540 of record CM036905.1, read on the forward strand.
GGAACTATCTTCTCACTTCCTCTGAAGAATCAGAAAAAACAGTATTAAATTATTTAACAAATAAGCTTTGGAAAGATATATTGATTTTCCTTTTCTAACATGCTAGAAATGGAGAATAAGGCAACAACTGAGACAAAAATATATCTTGCCTTGTAAACCAAGCTTCTTAGTATGTTTCTTAAAAGTGAACTTTCATGCTGAAAAATTGAAAGGCCTTGAAACAAAAGCTTAAATTACTGGGACAAGACCATGTCTTCTACTTTGTTCTATATTTTAAAAACACTCCAAAATATGTAGAGAGGGATTTATTTTAGTGTTAGAGACAAGTCTTCAGCTTTAAGTAACTCTTCGTACGGCTAAAAAGCTTCTACAGCACCCTGCAAGTCTGAGTAACGTCTAGAAAAATGCCACCAATTTCCATTACAACCTTCTAGATTCTGATATTATTGAAGTATTCTAACCTAATTCAAAGGAAAAACAACAGATGGTGTGCGAATATCAGTGTCTTTTGAGTTATAAACCAAACCTCGAAACGCAGGCTTTGCTGTCTCATATGGTCTTTATGACTATGGAAAGTTCTTTTTTTTTTTCCCCCCACTCAAAGTAAATAACTTTTACTGGCCAAAACTGGCTGATAAAGTCATGGCAGGTGACACTGAAGTAATGACAAAATCACTCCATAAGTAGTTTTAAGTCAACATAAAATAGACAGCCTGCCATTCTCCTAATTAGATAAGGGGGAAAAAGAAGAAAATTATGTGATAGACTTCTGAACTCACTTTTTGTGCTGAGCAAAAAAGTTCACTTTTAAGTTCATTCAGTGCTCGATATCCTGCTTTGTCCATTTCTTTGGTATTCTGTTCTCATCCTGCAAATTCTAACAGAATTTTAATGGTCATCTTAATTCAAATGAAAAAGCAATGAGCTGAAAGCACAACCAGAACAACAGATGCCATAATACTGCAGAACACGTTGGTCTTAATGATTTCTGTCTCTTTATATTCATTTCTTGTAATGATTGGGGGCATCCGCAAATGCAAACTTCAGTCTGTAGGCCTCTGCAAGGAGTACACTAATTTCTTCATTTCCCCAGTGTACTGTGGGCAGATTCTGTAAAAATATCAGCAATTCCTACATGGAGGGAAAAAAAAGTAAGTTAGTTTGTTTTTTAAATGTCACTGTAATAGCAATGAATTTCTTATACAATCATTACTTATAAGCAAGCACTCATGTTGTACCTCGGTGTCCCAAACAAACATGACACAGTATTAGATTTAGTGATTTTCCTGTAACTTTTATAGAAACACTTTCAGTTCAGAAAACAGCAAGTGTTGGGGGAAAAAAAAATTAAAAAGTGTATGAAATCCCTTGCTCTGGAAATACTATGTGTGAAAGAAAGCAACACTGTCCAAGTGTGTAAATTCTATATACCTGCACTTGCCCTTGTAAGGATATACCACTGCTGCTCTCCTTGATCATGGATGGAGACCCCTTGCTGTACTCAGAGAAGCAAGAATTCACACCCAGTCTGTCAGAACCATTCCATTAGACTGTTAAGAGGTAAATAGTGTTACTCTGTCCACTTTATACCTGGTAATTGAGATGCAATGCTTATGTGTCCCAGTCACTAGAAGCTACTAGAACTTTAATTCTGAGCTTTGTAAGTCCAAAATAGTGTAACACAAGACCCAGTCTTCTTTTAGATTTGCCAGATTATTTTAGCAGACAGATGTATCTTACGTACTTGACAATTCCAACCAAGCTCTAGAAGTTTTCCCATATTGTTTTGCATATATCCTTTAAAAATTCCACGTGCATCTTCCACATTTAAGATCTTCAATCTACTTTCAGTTTGTAACATCTGTTGCCCAGACCATCTCAATATCCCTGGGCTAGGTATGAACAGGAGGAATAGCTACACTTCCTTTTTAAGGAGCTATATGGTATTCATTTAATGTTCAATACCTTAAATGTTTCTCTAACCTCTTTATAGGCGGGTAAGAGGCAGGCAGCGATGGACAAAGCAAAGTTGCTGACCATGTTGCAGAAGCGCTAAAATTCTCTGCCCTAATTAGTCTTTTCACATGCAAAGATAAACAACATCTGACCACTTCTGGCGCTGCTGCTTTCTAGCTATGCCTTTCAAGTAGCACAGAAAACAACAGCTCAATATCTGTTGACATAAATTACACAGAAATACAGATAAAATTAATCAATAGGAGTAATTTGAATGGCAATTTGAATTTAATTTGAAAAGCTCCTAAAATATGGACTCCTGCTTTTGTAGGGCATATGTTTTCTTGTAGCATATACTTATGCATTACTTGTGGCAACACAGTATCCTCAAATATGCCCAATCTCCCGTTGGCCAGAACTCCAGGGTTGTAGCTCCACGCTGAACTGTGAGGCACACCATCAAATCCCACTGACTGCGCTTTGAAGGATCCTTCAAACGGGGTTACTCGAAAAATGTTTGCTTCCTATCCCACCACTGAATGGTCAAAAGGGCATTTAGATCTATCTGTGTTGTTGCCTATCCAAAGTATTGTTGTGCTCCAGGTCATGGAGTTACACAGTTCAAAATTATGTTTGATTACAAAGCATGAGATCTCTGACAAGAACTTCCCAGTCCCTTCAGATGTTTTCTTCTTCCCTGATATTCTGGGGAGACATTCCTCTCACTGATGCAAAGATAAGCTGTTTTTCTCTTTATACATGAAAAATTATAAATCAAATTACTATTTCAGTCAGTTGCAGTCAACTCCCACCTCAATTCTTAGCCCTGTTTTCCCATTCTTTTCTTGTTTCTTGCCCTGAAATATTACACGGATCAGTTTTTCCTCTCTCTTCTATAAGGTTTTGGCAAAATTCATTTCCAAGCAGCCTAAGCCCAGGAACAGAGGTAACAAGGAGCTCACTGGGACAGTGCCTGTATGTTCCATTTTGATGATGGCACCAAAATTCAGCAATACCTGCAGCAGCACAAAGTTTCCAATCCTCAGCTGCAGGCTGAAAATCGCCTGAGAGAGAGGACTCTTTGGAAGATCGACTACCATAAATTCTCTCCTGAGTTCATACAGCTGACAATTTTATAAGGCTCATAATTTGACCAAAACTTGGTAAACTAGGGCTTTTTTTTTAAAAAATAAATGGTGGTATAAAAGGTCATAAATCCTGAAACGTGACGCAAAAGTCACCTCAGGCCAAATAATGAAGATAACATTTTAAACTTTCCAAAATGATCACTTAGTGATTCCTTCTCTCATGCTTTTAATTATTTTGATAAAAAAACATTCCTTAAATTTTAAGCTGTGGCAAAGCAGCAAAAGGGACATATTTGGATGAGTTACATCACAACAAACTGAATATGGAATTTTATGATGAGAGCTATAATGCAATCTCAGGAATAAGTGCAGTTGTTAAGCCTGCTTGTTTCTTCTAGGTGCTCTGTTTTTTTCAGAAAAAATGTAGATTATTTGTGTGCATTTGTGTATGTGCATATATTTGTGAGCATGTGCATATGTATATTTTTGCATGAATTTGTTTATTAAGATTTATTCTAAACAGCAGGAATAAGTAAGCAGGGATGCAATTGAAACTGCAACAATGATCTTGCAGTAAATCTGAATCCTGCAGTAATACTCTCTTACTGTCCTTGTCCCCCCTTCTCCCTCCTCTACACCTTCTTTCACAGAAGATGGCTGTAGGACACTTAGTGAGGATGCTGTGATTTCGGGAAAGAGAGAAGAGCAGAAATGAACATGAAATGATTGGGGGAGTGGAGGGTGGGTGAGAGAGAGAGAGAGAGAGAAAATTATTTTGGCTTCATCTATTTCATGGTCTTGCTATGATGGTTCTTTTGAGTTGTACTATATATTTAATTACAACTAATAAGTAGTAATACAAGAGAGTTAGCATGAAAATGTCTCTGTTATACTTGAGAGAACACATTTTTTATAAATTGCTAAAAAACTGCCAAAATCCCACGGTTTGAGGGGGGGTTTGGTTGTTTATTGGTTGTCTTCTTTTTTTTTTTAAATTCCTATATACTTACTTGACCGTAATGCTGATAACTGTAATTAATAAATTAGCAGAGCGGAGTAGGAAGGTTGTGTGGAGGGATGATAAATGCCTCCCTCCATTAAAGTAGCTTCTCTCTTTTGCAAATGTAACTTTCAAATTGATACAAAATTATTCTTGAGGGAAAAAAAAAATCCTATCACACATGATTCAAAACACGTATCTAAAAGAAAACACCAGACTGCAAGATAAATGCCTCAAAAATATGATTTCCAAAGCCCCTCAGTTTTCTCTAACATCAAAATGGTCAAGCTCTGTTCCTTGTAAACTAAATCAAAACTGAATACTAATAAAACTTCACAAAACACATGTTAAATAATTATTATTAAAGTTATCAGCCTCTTCCTCCTCACTGAGATTGTAACTCAGTGAAATATCAGCCCATTAATACAGCCTTAAAAAAACCCAAACAAAACCCAGAAGCAGAAGCAAGCAAATTTTATCATGGTTGGAAATTTGTTTCATTAAGTGTATTATAGCCCCTTTAATCAATACAGAAGGTTTTGACAGACGACCTGGTAATAATACTAGTTATTTGGTAATGGCTATCTATAGTTGTTATGCTAAACATTAAAACCAATTATAGGAAAAATAACATGTTGATGATTAATAAGACATAAAAATGTTATTCTAATGAGTAGACCTTGAAGGCCTCTTCTGTGATAATCACAGCAATTTATTTACTTTGAAAACTCAGACTTTTTTGTTTGTCTGAATTATTGACAAAGTTCAACTGCAGGGTTTTTTTAACAGAAGAAACTTAACAGAACATAAAAACCTGTAATAGAATAGTGTTCTTATTTCTAGTTAATATAAAAATGGCAATAACTAAAGTTAAAATCAAACTTGAACATACTGAGTAAATTAATAGAGTTAGTTTTTAATGTCAAAACTGAGAAGTGGTCTATTAATTTAACAAATAAAGGCAGTCCTAAAATACAGTGTATTTCTCTGAGAGCTGTTAATCCTTCCTGCTGCTAACTGCAATGTAATTATGGTCTGAGTACTTCTGGTCTACCACAGCTCTATTTTGTACTTATAGGCAGAACCTGCAATCTTAGGATATTTTATGATCATGAACTTCTCAATACTATATTTTAGGACTACCTATAACTAAATGGAAGGTAAATTAAGTTTATATATAATCTTTCATTATTTAATGAGGAATTGCTAACAGCTGTATTTTGAACAAGAGCTGTACCTATTACACATTATGCGCAGATATAAAACACTGCAAAATTTATGCTGGCAATTTGATTAAACAGCTTCTTTATGGGAGTTATTTGTACTTTCAAAAGTTGCATTTGAAATGTTAGAACATGGCACTTACTTTTCAAGAACTAATGAAGTGCAATACTACTAAAATTTATTTAGAGGAATTACTGAGACAAGCTAAGGAGGAAACCAATTATTGCCAGACAAAAATCTTCATTTTTTGCAGATAATGGAAAACAAGAAATAAACCACATGCACACATTCAAAGGATTCTAAATGCTCTTACAATTTCATGGGAAACATGGGGCAAGAAATAGCCAGAACTGGACTATTCAAAGTGTTTTTTTCCAACTAGATGTAACCGCTACACAGGTTAAATAAATACTTAATGTAGGAATAATTTAATTCCTATTTCCCTTAGAATATTCTTTTTCACTTGCTAATATTTGGGATCATCTAGTGTGAAAGGAAGGGGTGGTATGGATGGCTAGTACCAAACAGGCATCCTGTTTATGGACTCAGTCCCTCCCTCCCCTGTGTTGCACAGTGAAGCAGACAGACAGACGTGCCAGACCTTCGGCCTGGCTGAGACCCTGTAGTAGCTGCAGCGGCCAGGCTGGTAACATGCTGCGTATTGCCAACCTCTAATCCTCTTCCCAGATACTTAGGATGAAGGATACCTGGGGCTTTGGGACTTGGCCAAGCTCAGTCCACATCCTCCTCCTTATGCCTGCTATCAAAGCAGTAACAAACGCACTGGCTGGTAACATGAAAGCCCAGGTCCAGCATACACCGCAGAGCCCGGCTGACCTAGTTCAGTTGCCTCAGAGCTACTTTTCCCTTCTCTCTGCCCCTTGCTGCTGATACACAGTGCACCAAATAAAAAGGCCTCCAGCTCTGAGACAAGTTCTCTCTTCTTTCTCAAGTACTGTTTTTCCTCTTTCAATGTACTCAGCAATATTCCCTACACTGCTGCCACTTCTTATTTCTCCAGCTGTCCTAACCTGCTACATGGAGTTGCAAATAATGAACTGTATTTCTGGAGTGCTGTGAATCTTATTAATTACCTATGTCTCGGAGTCAGAGAAAACATTTCTTTCCTATTGGGCACAGCTGGAATAGAGAAAACTAAGATTTCAAAATCTAGCATTAAAAGAGATAGTAGGAATAGGTCATCTACTGCAGCTTAAGAAGTATTTGCTGCGGATACAGGTTAAGAGGCATAAGTGGACCCAGATCAATCAGTGATACAGCTGAAGACCCGTGCTGCTTCCTGAGCATGGAGAGCCATACGCCACAGGGCATGTACAGCGCAGGCAGCGACGGCTGAGGTAGCACAAAACATTCCGATTTGGATACCGGCTGCAATAAGGACCTCCTTGGTCTTGTAATTTCAAAGATTATGGATCAACCTAAACTTTCATGAGCAGAAGATGGGAAAATGCTGGTTTACCTATTCTAAGTGGTAGGAGCATTCACACCTGCACTGGACATAGTCTGAAGAATTTGGAGAGAGATGTTCTTGGCAAGTTGTAAATCGGTGTCACTCGGGAACTCCCACCTTGAATGTGACAGTTCACATCCCGTCCCATGACAGTTTACAGAAGAAACACCCCTCCCCCCAAATTTACTGAAATAGTGAACATTCAGTGTTGCAAATTCAATGCTAAATTTTTTTTTTTCTCGTACACTCCGTTATTGCAACTTACCTAAGCTGTGCAACTGGAATTTCTTGAAAGGGTTATTAATTCTTTCCAACAAAATACCTACTGAACAAAAATGACTATTTATCTTAATTTTGACCTTTCTCATACACCATGATGTCTTAACCAATAGACCACAGCATACTTGGAACAGTATCAAACTAACTACAGAAAAAAGGTTATTCAGAGATCTAACTAGACTTGTTACATCTCAAAATGGATTTTTAAAAAAAAATTAAATAGGTTAAAGGTTAATTTCTCCTGCTATCAGCTTACATTCAGAAACTCAAGTACATAGTGATTCTTAAGCATGTATTTTTTATTCTTTTATTCAAATATGTAATATATATATTCTTTGATTCAAACATACATTTTTAGTCTTTTCAACTGGATAATCTCCTGCTGATCTTTTGAAAACATATGGAAGTATGCTATTCTTATAATTAATTTCATATTCTTAATGAGAACTTCACAGAAACACACCTTAACAATCTGAAAATGAAAGCTTATGAAAAGCTGATGGTCTTATCATTTCTCTTTCATGTTTTTCTTTTCATGACTACTGAAAAAGATTCTTGGACTCAGCATATTAAAACCACTAAAACAGCAATTAAAGTCCTGTTTCATCCAGTATGGATCTCTCACACAAGTCATTAGCAACCTTAATTGCTAATCATAGGATATGTGGTTCTGAAGAACTGAGTTGGAGAAGCTGTGCTCACTTAGCTGAGGAGAGGATTTATATCTTAATTTACCCTGGTATTAAAATGTATGAATTAATATGGTAAAAAAGTACAGTAAAGGATCACATCTTAGCTGATGCTGTAAGTAGTCTTATGTCCTTTTTCTCAAATGAAAATAAAAAACAAACCCACAAGTAATCCTCATTCCTGTATCTTAAAACAGCAGACAAATCCACGTTAGATCATCTTCTTAAAAACCCTGACTGTCTACATGTTATTATCTACAAGATTGCAAGGGTTTAGACTTAAAAACCAAAGCAAGCATTGCCACAGAACCTAAGAGATGTTCAACTCCATAAACAACATCTTGTTTTTTTAATATCTTTTTATTCTGAACTATCTCAAAACGTTCCAAAATTACACGCATGTGAAATAAAAGAGGGCATGGTTCTGACACAGAATATTCAATATCCAAGAAAGGGAAGGAAGTTATCTTACTCGACCACAAATGTACATTTACAAATGTACAATGTACAAATGTAAATTTGTATTTAAATCAGCCAAACTAACACAGTCTTATTTTTTTCCTTGCTTTTAAACTAGAGGAAACAGAATGTCCATTTTCAAAATCTCATATAAAAACTGAATATCCCAGGAAGAAAAACAGGAAGATTTCTCAGTATTGTTAATGCCACAGCACAGAGTAGAATAGTCCTGAACTACTCTGATTATATTTTTTGCTGTATTAGTTTATGAAATATTGCTATATTGCTGGTATTTAGAGATATGTATACTTCTTATGTACCATATAAATCATAACAAGCAAATAAAAGCCCAAGTATATTACTTGCCACTAGCTCCATGCCAAGAGCAGCAAATAAAGGAAAACGGATGCAAATATCCAGAGTATAAAAAGTCATGAAGATCAGCAGTCATTCTATTAAAAACAAATCCAAACAAAAGCCCTCCAAACATAGAACCTGCTGTACCAATTCAGACTGCAGCAATTATGGCAGAATTTAATTTCTGAAATGAATTGCCAGTGAATAAGTTCCTACATTCTATCACTTTTTTTAGTAGTCAAGCAAGATCAAAATATTTGTACAGCAGATTCCAACAGAAAATTTACAATTCTGCCTCTCCATAAAGTCCATATGCTACCCACACTTCTTGGTTTGGGTTCCCTGACCATAATTTGGCAAGGCATTTTAAGTGGAAGAGTTTGTAAAGCACCAAATTTACACATATTCCCCCTCTCTACAATGACTTTGATTTCAACGCTGTAGTATGAGTAGCCAAAAGCTCAGCAAAAATGGAGAAAGAAATATGGAAAAATATAATGACCACAGGGACAAGCATGTATCAAAATTTTATGTTTCAGACTTAAAGCAATTAGTATGTTTTGACAAAAAGGTATTCCACATTGTAAATCGTTCTGAGTAAAAACCTCATCTTGTTTTAGAGAAAACATATATTAAGCATTGCTGATGCAAAACTGCCTGTATATATAACTTAAGTAGCACTGTCTGAGATATATAATTTTTACATGTCATAAATATGTCACAACACAGCAGCTACTTACATTGGGATTTTTCTGGAAGCAAAAAAAATATTCCTAAACATAATTCAAATGGAATATTGTCTGTATCCGAGGGATACAGGACTGAAAGAGGTCATTTCCATCACGCTCTTCACTTGCCCACACCACATGAAGCCATAGATAGGTTTTCATTCTGAATAACAAATAAATGCTTCCAAACTGCCATGTCAAAGCTCACAAAACATCTGTGCACCTCTAATGGACTTAAGGACACCGATGCAGAGAACCAGGGGCTTGGAGGTGGAAGAGGAGAACTGAACCACCTTCATGAAGATATTGCACTTAAAGGAAAGGGTAGATAAAGAACCTGCCCAAAGTCCTATGTTGCTACATTGGCAGGGCATCTGATAACTGGAAATTTCCAAGTTAACCTGAGCAGCCTCACAAAAATCAATAACTACTTATCCAAAAGTCCCTTCAACTCTGAGGAGAATACCACTGTTCACATTAAGAAATTGTTTAAGCTTCCGTGGTGAGGAAAACCTGCAGGCACAAGACGAGCAATCTTCGATGCTGCACAGGATCTCTAAACATACAAAACCAGCAACAGTCCCCCCCAAATCTCTATCCATTCCTTGATGCCTTAAGAGAAAAATATATATGAAATTGCATTTCATATGTACCTCTTAGAAGAAATGATGCTTCAATTGCAGAGAAGTTCCAGAAATGCTTTCATACACAATCAGACTGAACCGTTAATTCAAATTAACACAACAAAATTCAATTGTACACTACAAGCTAAAGAATAAAAATATTCTAAACCAGCATAAAGACTACGCAAGGAACATGACCTACAGCTATGCTTAAGACATTTTTTCAAACTGCTTGGGGACAATAAGATATCCAAACCAGGACTAATCTTACTGTATCACACAATAACATAAATGAATAAAGCATTGTCAGAAAGTATACACTGCTCTTTACCTCCTGATATTTTACATAGAAAGCACTTCATTTTATCTAATAATTTATAAATAAAAGTGGAACAATGTATATCCTTTTGATTTTTCACCCAAATTATGGTATGGCTTAAATCTTTACCCCCATTACAAAGCAAACCAAATGCATTCTAGAAGATAATCATACTCACTCTCAAGCTTCATAGTTTATTTAACCTTGTAAGATATTCTTTTAATACTCTCTGCTAGGGCCAGTTCTTAATTTCCCAGTCTACTGTTGTTGTCAAACATAATTCTGATGAGATTACAGAAAACCCTAACACAGGATTCTCATGGAGGTCCCAGAGAGATGCCATTTTTCAAAAGTGTATAGACAAAGGATATATTACAGGGATTGTGGAAAGTAATAATTCTAAAAGGAGTACATGAAAGCCCTAGGGTATATACAAATATCCTAAGGCCCTAGGATCCTAAAATAATTAAAATACTAACATGGTTCATTTACATAGTATTTCATTGCTTTTCTTACATAGCACTATACTGATAAAAATAGAAATCTACAACTTCAGTTTTGGCCAAGAAGAATTTGAGATCAAATTTCTATATAAGATGATGAATGCCTCAACTTCTGTGGAAAATATGAGTCTGAAAACCAAGAGCTGAATGTAGGATTTATTCTTTGTTTATCAACAAAAGAACAGCCTCCAGACACAAACATAAACTGAATGTCTTTTCAGTACAGTGGGTGACAATGGGCTGGGTGAGTTTTTTCCCCGACTGCTGATTTTTAAGATCTCCAAGATTAAAGTTCTGAAAGTGCTTAGGCTGTGAGTATCTCTTGGTAATTCTAGTCAACACATGTAAGGAAATAAACAAGTTTACACTCCAAAACTTCACCAAAATTGACACGTTGAAAGTAGTGGCCCCCATCGCAGCATCAATAGCCAACAGAGTAGTTCGACAGAGGAGTAATCTGACAGTTGCAAAGCAGCTAAAGATTGGTCATCAAAGGTTAAGTCAGTCAAAATCCTATATTTTCCACTATGTAAAGGCAAATCTTAATAAATGTCGTGGTTTTGCCCCAGCCGGGGGCCGCACCCCACACAGTCGCTTGTACTTTTAAAAGGAAGGGGGAAGGGAAGTTGGGGGAGGGGGAAAAAGGGAAGGAAGAAAGGAGGAAAAGAAACCACAACCTAGAAACCAGAACCACGCAGGTTGGGATAAGGATAGTTTACTAAACAATAACAGAAAACTAGATATAACAATAACAGAAGTTTAAAGCACAAAATAGATGAAACTGGTGATACACAATGCAATTTCTCACCAAACCACACAACTCAGGCCGCACAGCTTAGAGCCCGTCCCGGACAACCCAACCGTCCCCAGAAACTGCACGTCCTGGCGTTGTCTCCCCCTCTTCCCCCCAGTCCCCCTTATACTGAGCATGACGTAACTGGCATGGAATATCCTCTTTGGCCAATTCGAGTCACCTGTCCTGGCTTCGTCCCCTCCTTTCTCACTAGTAAGGAAGTATGCAGAGCTGAGAAAGGTACTTGATTGCCCGGCAACAAATCGGAAACATCAGGGTGCTATCAGCACTATTCTCATGCTAACACCCAAACATGCCATTCCATCCACTGCTAAAAAAAAATTTAACTCCATCATAGCTGAAACCAGGACAATAAACCATGGAAAATAAATATGGAGAGAGAAATACTGTTACCATAAAAATTATTTTAGCACATGACAGATACTAGCATTACATAAATTACTCCTTAGGAGTTGGACTTGATGATCCTTATGGGTTCCTTCCAACTCAGGATATTCTATGATTCTATTAATAATATTTCACAGTATTTCTCCTAGGTGCAGCATTCTCACACATGTGCTTTTGTAAAAATTCAGATTACATTAAGAAGAGGTTTGTAGCCTTGTGGCCTTCAGAGATTCAGAGAAAAGCCTTTGAAAAAAAAAAAACCTATCTGAAAGGATTACCTAAAGACTTAAAACCACACAGAAACCAAACAGGTTTTAAGGAAAAATGATACCTAAATTGATTTTCTTTGGAGAACTGGGCTTCTGACAATATTATTTCATTTATAAAACCATTCCTTGTGAACAAAACACCATTTTGTTTAAATAAATGAACATGACCAAAAGGTGTTTATGGGTTTGGCCAAAACTGTAATAACAATGCCCCACTGAAGCACTTTTCCACTAGAAATAAGTGGTATAATGTAAGTGTTTGATGGGCTGGTTTGCCCACAGTGACTACATCTCTCATCATAGGCAGATGAGAGGAGGAATTCCTGTATTTATCACAATAATCTCCTAGAAAGGAAACTCTAACACAGCTAGGAAGATGTGCTCTTTTCTCACAGAAGAGAATAAAGACATCAACTACACAAAATATTCCTTTCAGAGGTATATTACTGGTGGTAATTTCACTTCACTTTAATAGGCCTGCCTGCAAGCTGGCATTTAGAGGCAGCTCAATGCTATACTCATCTTTTCTCGGGGACAGCAATCTTTAAGAAAGAACATGGTAGAGAATAACAGTTCATAAGGACTGCAGATGACCCTGTTAAACCTGTTGCTCTATGCAGATCAGCACCTGAAACCAAGGACACACTTTCGAAGGTTTCATTTGGAGGGCAAATCCTATGAGGAGCGGCTGAGGGAGCTGGGGATGTTTAGCCTAGAGAAGAGGAGGCTGAGGGGAGACCTTATCACCACCTACAATTACCTGAAGGGAGGTTATAGAGAGGTAGGTGATGGTCTCTTCAGTCAGGTGACAGGAGATAGGACAAGGGGGAATGGCATGAAGCTGTGCCAGGGCAGGTTTAGATTGGATGTTAGGAAAAAATTTTTTACTGAAAGAGTTGTCAGTGCCTGGAACAGGCTGCCCAGGGAGGGGGTTGAGTCACCTTCCCTGGATGTGTTCAAAAAAAGGGTAGATGAGGTACTTAGGGATATGGTTTAGTTTAGGATGTGAATGGTTGGACTTGATGATCTTAAAGGTCTTTTCCAACCTTATTATTCTTGTGATTCTGTGAATCATGTTGAAAAAAGATTAACCCAAGGCTGTTATGGATTGGTGCATTGCAACCACTGCTATTCACTCAGCTAACAGCAAGCAAATGCTACTGTGCCAAAAACAAACTAGGATAGGCTACATGGGAGCTCTTCCTATATTTCCTAAGGGATGTCTAATGCAAAAAAACACTACAGAGAGCAAACAAGTTGTTGCATGTAAAGGCCTCGCTCTTTATGGAAGCTGAAAGAGAGAACTAGGAGGCTACGATGGAAATAGTAAATCTGCTATAACGGCATTTCTGGAAGAATTTTAAATCCCAATTTGTTTACAAGTAGATGACAAAACAATAGGCATTTTAATTCTTGTTATTTTTATTGTCTTGCAGTTGCAGTGAGACAATTTTGTTGTAAGATAGCAAAATCTACATGCACCAGCATTTAGGAAGCCATAGGAGAGAACAGAAGATTGAAAGAAAGAAAATTAATCCTCTTCCATCTGCTTGTCTCAAATAAAGGCATATGTCACTTCATCCTATTATTCAGCTCATATTCCAAAAGCTTTTAGTTTCTCTTTGTTCTCTTATCAGCAGTTTTGATTGAGTTTGGTAGTCAAGTGTACAGGCTCCTGTGATTTTAGTCTTCTCCAGGGTTACACACTGATAAGGCCAATAATTGACATTGTTATGCTGCAGTTTCTGCTGAAGAAATAAACATGGAAAGAAAACAGTTTTCTTTGTAGAGAGATGTCTCCAGTGACAGCTGTGAATTACTAACTAAATGGAAGCCCTGCCAGTGCATTTAGTTTAGCAGGTCACTTAAATTGCTCAGGAAGAACAAGAGTTTTTTCTTTGTTCGTGAAAATCTTTTTTATATTGAAATGGAGAAAACATAGAGATCCCTTTGTTGTATTTACTGAAAATAAATAAAAACATTGATTGGTGAGAGAAAAATACCTTACAGTAATCAAAAGTGCTTTTTCTGGAAACTTACAGGCTAATAAAATCAGATTTTCATCGTGTGGAAGATTTGATTTACAGCGTGGATAGTAACAGAATCTCTGCAAAATAAAAACCATAAAGCCAGGCTCACAGGAAATCTTCCCAGACTATACGCACCATGCACTACACCCTTCCCTTCCTTTAGCAGGAGTCAGACCAAATGTAACACTTGACAACACATGCAGATGAGGGTGGATCCCAGTTTTGCAAGGTGTTCCTTCCGGCCTACAAAAACGCATCCTGGGACCTCTATGTGCTTTGGTCTCAGCATCCTTAGAGCTGTAAAGCTCCGAACAGAAAGCATACATATATTTACTGTCACTTCATACAGGCTTCCAAAATAAGAAGGGGGAAAATGTACTGGCAGAACAAAATGAACTTATTTCTAGAGTTCAATTGTGTTATTCAACATGGTGACAAAAATTAAAATATCGTAATGAAGAAGCTGTGAATTCTCAACTACTACTGAAACCTTCTGAAACAAAACTGCTTTTCCTCTGCAACTAGGCTTTACAGAGATCCACAACTTTAGACTTCTGTTTCACAATGGCAGTATGGCTCTAACACTGTGTGCACCTTAGAACAGACAACTAAGAATTACTAGATATGAAAACCTTTAAGAGGAAATTTTGTGAAGGCAAAAACATATTTTAGAACTGACAACTGCCGTTTCACAATCGTACTCCAAGGCCAATTTATTGTCTAATTGTTTCAACAACTGTCAGAACCTCAGATGTTTTCTGTATCTACACACAACAGCAACCACATACATCAGTGGGAGCACTATTTGTCTGATACACAACAGAAATTTTGGGCTGATTCCTACAGTCATAGATGTTAAAGCCAGAAAAGATCATTACTTATCTTGGTCTGACCTCTTGTGTAGATAACAGGAACTAAACCTAAATCTGTTTTTCTTTCAGGAAAAATTATTTGAAATCCTTAAGAGCTGAAGAAATTAATCACTTATTTTGTTAGTGCCTTAGGATTCCTTGCTATCGTATTTCTCACACATTAATCAATTCACCTATTGGTTTTCTTTTTGACAAATAAAATATTTTGAGCACTTCAGTCATCCTCTCTGAGCCCTTTCTGTGTCTTTGTCTTCAGACATCAGAACTGGATACAGTATTACAAAAAAAACCCAAAACAAAACAAAACATCCCACAAATCAAAGGGCAAAAACAAAGGTCTTATGTTCATTAATTTAAGGATCCAATTACTCTCATGTGCCACCGCATCATTCTGGGAGTTCATGTTGAGATAGCTGTCAGCAATGCCCCCTAGGATCTCTTCAGAAGCCACACATCCCAGGACTCAGTCTCTCACTCCAGAGACATGATGACCTATTCTACTTATCCTGTATTTGCAAAAAAATTACATTTGACACTATCAAAAATACAGCTTGCCTGAAGAGGTCAGCTGAGTAAGTGATTCAAGATTAGTTTATGAAACTGATCTGTTCTTCTCACTTTGTCAGAATGTCATCCACAGACTTTAATTATCTGCTATCTTATTAGTGGAAATGTTGAATAGCATCATGCTAATTACTGACTTCCACAGAAGCTCACTAGAAGTGATCCTCTGGTATGACATAATAATATGTTTTTGTTGATACTGTGAAATGCAATTTAAAAGTAAAAAAAAACCAAAACCAAACAACAAAACTAACCAAAAAAACCCCACAGCATGAAATCATTGTCTTGTGCATTTACATCAACCAAATACCCCTAAAGAATCAAATCGAGTTTCACTGTCTTGTCTGTTACCTAACTGAGGTTCGCTTTTCAGGAATAAAGACAGATATGAAGCTGTTAGCAATGACAGGGGAAAAAAGTTTCATATGTTCTTCTTAACTGATAGTAAGAAAATTGGATATGTAACTAGATAAATAATAGTTATTAGAAAAATACTAGGTAAAGCTGATAGTATTTAACACTTAAAATTAAAGCAATATCTTTATTATCTTCATGAACATAACCGTACTATTGCCTTCCCACAGAGTCTTCTGAGGTAGATAAGAATTATCACACATAGAGGAAGACCATATATGTATTACAAGCCTGCCACTGAAATCCATAAAAGAAGAGAGTGATACAGCTATTTTTGTAGACAATATTAATAACATTCTTCCTGTTAGCTGGACACAATGTGGTCACTAGAAAACTGCAGTCTCTTTACATTATTATCCACTGATAACTTGGAGCTTCCCTATTAGTGCTGGAGCGTGTCCAGAGAAGGGCAACAAGGCTGGTGAGGAGACTGGAAGACAAATGTTATGAGGAGAGGCTGAGGGAACTGGGACTGTTTAGTCTGGGGAAAGGAAGGCTCAGGGGAGACCTTATTGCTGTCTACAACTACCTGACAGGAAGCTGTAGAAGAGCGAGGGCTGACTACTTCTCCCTAGTGACAAACGATAGGACAATGGCCACAAGTTGCACCAGGGCAGGTTTAGATTAGATGTTACGAACAATTTCTTCACAGAGAGGGTTGACAGGCATAGGAACAGGCTGCCCATGGATGTGGTAAATCCACCATCCCTGGAGGTATTTAAAAGATGGGTAGACGTGGTGCTTAGGGACCATGTTTGGTGGTGGATGTGGCAGGTTGGGTTGATGGTTGGACTTGATCTGAAAGGTCCCTACCAACCAAGACAATTCTATGATTCCTGAGAATTAGGAAAAGGCTTTGGATAGCACTCTCAAGTGTACAATGCCTACCCATGAAGAAAACAAACCCATCACTAAGAAGAGTTCTGATAAGCTGTACGTGGTGAATACATTAACAAAAAGCAAGAGTATTCAAAAGCTTCATGGAAGCAAAATATTTATATATACAAGACAATCTAAACAGCTAAAAGTCTTTCTGAAAAGTAAACAAAACATAAATAAAGGTAATCAAAAGTCAAATTCTTTCATCACAGTTTCACATTCATGACCTACACAGTATCTCTTATTGGTAAGTGATCATGCTGCCACAAGGGAAATGATAACACACTCAGCAAGACTGAAATAGGACGAGACAGAATCCTTGCAGCCCCAGCGAACCATGAAGTCAGTCTACTTATGATGACTGGAACCAGTCCAACCCTAATGCTACCTCGTTTACTTTTTAACATTCTGTTGAGATAGTGAAGTTGCAGCACAGATTTGGAAAGCTGCAACAGTCCACTGCTGATTCATGCTGTTAAATCATGCTGTTATTACATTATATTTATGCTGCTATCACACTACTTTATGATGGGAGACTTCATTATGGTCTGAGCCAGAGCAGATGATGAACTACATGTCAAGAATAAACAACACTTGCTTGCCTGCATTAAAATACATAAAGTCTATACTTCAGGTGAAATTAATTCTAGTGATAAAGCAGCATTACAAGTTTCAGATCCAGTCACACAGAACTCTATTTCAGTAATTACACAAACAGACAGGCGTGTTTTGCCAAATGAAAGGTTTAGCTGTTAATCACATGGGGACAGCAGATAGGTTGAAACAGTAAGAGAGTCCTTTTCCTTTGATCCAAAGAGACTATCTTTAGCTGTGTCCTTTCTATCTTAAGGAGTTCCGTGCTTTGGATTTTTCTAGTGCTTCTTATGGTGCACCTGCAGCAACTTTAAACCAATGATTTTCAAAAGATTCCTAAGAACCTGAACAGTAGGAGAAGATAATCAATCATTCCCTTCTAAAATTTCACCCTCTGGGCTACTGACAAATTTTACCTGAAAAGCCAAAACTTCAAAGCCTCTAGATTTTAATACCTGATCTGATGTCAAACAGGTGGCTCAGAACATTTCTAATGAAAACAGTCATAGATGTCATATATGTAAGATATAGATGACAGATCATCTAACTTGAAATACTAAATCATTAGAAGTATAAGCCATTTTGAAACCAGTACATCTTAACGTTCTGTTGAGATAGTGAAGTTGACTTCTAGAAAGCCTCAAAATCCTTACCTTCAGTGTGATCAGCTTTTAATTCAGAGTTAAAGAAAGACGACATTAAATCTCAGCAGAGCATCAGGTACATCTTACCCATCTGCAGTTTAGACACATAACGACAGCAACTAATAGCTAGATTTTATGTAAAACAGACCTTGACATGCATCCTTTAGGTATATATATGTGAAAATCATGCAAGCAATGTAAATATTTTTTTTCTTCCCCACAATTTTATCATTTCAGTTAATGGATTGGGCAGTTATCTAGCAGGAAACTCTCTGACATTCACAACATGAATGAAATTTAGTAACCAACAGCAGATTAAAGCATACCAAATGAAAGCATACCCAATGAAAGCAAGCCCAAACATTCTGAACTGACTTTTCAAAAAAACTTTTCAACCTTAGGTTTCATGGATATAAGCTAGGTAAGAGACAGAAGATGCACTGTGTTCAGTGAAGGGTCTTCTTAATGTCTTTGGAGTCCCTTATACTCTTAAGTAGGTTTTTAATGGAGTAAGTGATACTTTGAGTCAGATATGAACTTTTTACCTTCTGCGAAAATAAGGATTGCCTATAAAAATCATCTGAATAAAAAAGTATCAGTAATATGTAACCACCTTTCAGAACAGAACCAAAACTTAAGAGATTTAAAAATATTGTGAATTAGAATAAGGGCTCAGACCTCACTTTCCAGTCGGTCTTAATTCCAATCACTAAACAGCACTGTGCACTGATCACCTAAAGAAGCCTTCTATCCAAAAATTTATATTTTAATTTCTAATTTTGATCAAGTCTACAAATAAATTCAGTAATTTCATTACAGAGTTGTATTGGGTTTGTGTGGCAATGTTCTCAAGAGCAGAGAGAGCTACAGGGATAACTTCTGGGAGAAGCTGCTAGAAGCTTCCAGGATGTTCAACAGAGCCAATGCCAGACAGCTTCAACACCGACCCAATGCTGGCCAAGGCTAAGCCCATCAGCCACGATGGTAGCGACTCTGGGATAACAGAGTTAAGAAGGGGGAGAAAAAACCTGTGCAACTGTAGCCAGAGAAGAGTGAGAGTATGTGAGAGGAACAACTCTGCAGACACCAAGGTCAGTGAAGAAGGATGGGAAGGAGGTGCTCTAGGCACTGGGGCACTGTTAGTCCTGCAGCCCATGGGTAAGATGAAAGGCTGTCCCCCTGCAGCCCATGGAGGTTGATGTTGGAGCAGATACCCACCTGAAGCCCATGCAGCACAGCATGCCAGAGCAGGTGGATGTATGCAAACCCCATGGGAAGTTCATGCTGGAGCAAGGTCCTGTCAGGACCCATAGAAAGAGGAGCCCACAGTGGAGCAGGTCTCCTGACAGGCAGGATTTGTGACTCCATGAGGAGTCTGAAGGTCTGCACCCAGTGGAAGGGACCCACACTGGAGAATTTAATTGAGGACTGTCTTCTGTGACAGGGACCCCATGCGGGAGCACGGAAAGAGTGTGAGTAGTTCTCCCCCTGAGGAGGAAGGAACAGCAGAGACAACACGTGATGAACTGACTGCCCCATTCCCCGTCCCTGTGTGATACTGGGAAGACAGGAGAGAAAATCACAAGTGAAGTTGAGCTCAGGAAGAAGGGAGGGATGGGGAGAAGGAGTTTTTAAGATTTTATTTTATTTCTCATTGCCTTATTCTGATTTTGATGGTAAAATTAATTTCTCTAAGTTGAGTCTTATTTCTCTGTGATGGTAAATGGTGAATGATCTCTCCCTGTTCTTATGTCGAACCATGAGCCTTTCATTATGGTTTCCCTTCCCTGTCCATCTGGGGAGAGGAGTGATAGAGCAGCTCTGGTAGGTACCTGGTCTCCAGACAGGGTCAACCCACCACCAGACTATAATTCTGGGTACTCAATTTCTTTTCCTTAAAGAAGTCCAGTTCCATTGCTCTGAAATAAACTGGGATACTTTCCAATCTGTTTAAATTTGTGATATCCATTGAAAGACTCGACATATTTTTTGATCATGTAATTTTCCCTTAAATTAAATTTATATTTATTTTATGTCTATTTCTCTCCCTATTAAGTCCGCAGAAACAGACATTGTGTAATAAATGTTAAAACACCTGCCAATTTCATGTATCCAGCATTAGTCCTTTTCTCTTGGTCAACTTTCTCAATTTTGTTGGTATTCATTCCATCACTTTTAGCTGAATAAGTTTCAGTATAATTTGTTGATGCACTGACAGTCTGGCACTGCTCTTCTTACAGTAAATGCCCTCTATTATGTAGATATTTTTATCCTAAGGCTCAAATTGTTAAGGCAGGCAACTTCACTGAAGACAAAATATGGTAATTCTGCAATTAAGAAAAACTCAATGTTTACTCTGAGAAAGAAATGATTAAACCATTCAAGATATAGCATGATTGTAATATAGCAAAAATTAAATCTGGACTGACAAGAACAGCCAATGAAACATGCAAGAATCAAAAATGCCCTCCAGTTCCAAGAAGAGTAGCGTTCTGTTAAACAGGTGATAATTCAAACGTCACAGAAAGTTACTCTTTATGTGCTGTTTCAATACATAAATCACAGATGGAAAATATAGAGATGAATACATTAAAAATTTATTCATTTTTGTTTTCTTTTTAACCAAAAAGATAGCATAGACAGCCTTTTCTGCTTCAGATGTTTTTCATTGGGTTTTGTTGCTGTTGTTGTTTGAGGGTTTTTGAACATGAAGGGAGACTCAATACCTTTGAAGTTTTGCCTGTTCTAATTTCTGATTGCAATTTCATTTTTTCCTGGCAGAAAGTCTCGTTTGGTTTTGGTGCCCACTTAAGATTAGCTAAGAGCAGCATACCCAGAATGAAACAGCACTTTTTAAAAAGCAAGGATGACACCAGAATATAGATGTAAAAACCTCAGCTCAGCTTTTTCATCTGATTTTCTGCCAGGATCTTATTATGTAGTATTAACAATGATATGCGTTAGTCTCGACTATAAAATGGAAAAAGTAAAATCTTCACATCTTGTTAAAATGCTTTGCAAATTATACTTGAATTGCTCTGCATATTTGCAAAACATTTTTGGTTTTGAAGCCTATTTATTGAACTTACATTTTATTGATTCCTAATGTGCCCAAGTGAATATGCTTTGAAAAGAAGTATGATTGTATTTATGTAATAGCAACATGCCTCTGGATCCCTGAGGTCCTACTCAAAATATTCAAAAAGACTATGCCCTTTCTCTCTCCATGTACAATTTAACTCTTTAACAGTAGCATTTACAAAAAAACAGTGAGTTGAATTTGTCAAATAACTCAGTTGAAGTCAAAACGAAATAATTACTCCGATTCACTTAAAGCCTTCCAAAGACCCAGAGGATTATCAAGGAACTACTTCATGGATAAGTGAACGAAAATCAGTCCTTATTCTTGCATCTTTTCCAAAGGCTTATTAAATAAACGATACTTTTCATACCCATTGTATCTTCTGTATATAACTTTCATCTCATTCTTTTTTTCTAGAATAAGTGGAATGGAATTCACTTTCAATTATGACATACAATGTGATTTTTAGATGCAATCATAACTACTTAACCATTCTAGCTTCTCACTCAAATGTAATTATAAAATTGTGCCAGAACCATAATTTTAAAAGTTTAGCAAAAGTTATTTAAGCAAACTCATTGAAACAATGACTAGATTTGTTAGAAACTGTCAAAAGCCTGATGTCCCTACCTATTAGATATATTGGGGGTGGGAATCACCACCCCTGTGTTATCCTGATAATCTGGAGAAACATAAAATACAGATAGGTGCCATGTGCTGTAACAATACATCTGTATTTCTGTTTAAAACCCACAAACCTCACATTAGAAACAGCACTGTAAAATTATTTTCTGATCTCAAACAGCTGGATGACAATAAATTACTTGCGTGTCTATTCCACCGTTGTAAAATAACTAGTACGTCATTTCATCCTACTTTTTGTAATCACTTCGGAGCCTAGTACTGAGAAGTATAATTCAGCATAGAATAAAATTAGATATAGTGACTAAGCCAAAATTTATAGTGCTTCCCACTATGAAATGCTAATAAAGCTACTAGAGACATCACTTTATTTGATTGCCATAGGTCCGGTGAGTGACACTTGCGTTATTTCTGCTTTGTAGTTTACTCCAAGAACAACAGCACAAAATCCAGCATCAGCTAATCATTTAGCCCTTTCCAGATTTTCAGAATATATAAAATTAGGAAAGAAAGTCCAAGTACTACACTTCAGGAAAATGTTGTTATCCATCATTACATACCTTATGCACGAATGCTTTTAGGAACTCATCAGAATACATGGAGCTGAAAACTAGTTTCTACAACACTGTTCATAAAGAAACCTTCTTTAAAACAACTATTACACTACATTCAGTCCAGGTCAGTCTCATTTACTCAGAAAGTTGCATTTGCTATTTATTTTTGTTGCTACATCTGGGCCTATTTATTGGGTGTCAGTTCATTCTACAAGGACAACCTTCAACAAAAACAATCAAGCAAAGGACACAAAGCCATATTAAACATTTTCATGCAATTAAAACAACAATATTCATGAATACAATAGAGGAAAAAAGCACTCCATCTAGCACAAATTTCTCTAAGCAATTTCCATTAAAAAATTGAGAATTAATTCCCGGGGCAAATAGGAGAAGCTGACCAGTGGCACTGTAAGGTTAATGGGATCAATCTAATCACATTCGAAATATGCAATTTTCAGGGAGTATAATGAAATAAAGATTTTGGTAAACTGCAGAACTATGCAGATATGTAACAATAGGTAGTCAGCTTTACAAGATTAAAGTGTTAAGATCTTACGGTACCTAGTGTCTGAGAAAGAAAATACTACTATGCTATTTTTACTGGAATGGTCTCAAGTCCTATTTGAGATAACTTTTCATATCCTCTGTTTCTTGTAATCTTTTGTATTTCCTTATTCAGGAAACTCCATTCTGAAAACACTATTACGGTAGATAGTTAGAGACCAAGTGATATGTTGAAAATCCTTTTTAGGTTGTTCTCCTAACCAGTCACTATACAAAATGGGTAGTACAGGAAAGGTTTAAATCAATAAATTACATTAAATCAATTATTGGCAAGAGTATGAAGAACATATAGTATCATTTTTACAGAATGACTATAAATAAAATTAAAATATGCATGCTAGGGTTCACTCAGTTACAGTAAAAGGATACAATTCATTACTAAATGAGTTAAATTAACATATTCAGAACTAGAAAATAGGCTTCTTATTGTTTATACATTTGAAAATCATCTTCCTATCACTACCACATGAATGTGTTTTCCACCAAAACTGTCCTGTATTCAAAGCTGTAATACTAATTTCTTTCCAGTCCAATAATAATAATAATAAAATAGATCTAGACAGAAGCAGGGAAGGTTCCGGATTCCCTTGTGGTCAAGTAACTGCCCTGAAGAAGAATGAATGCATGCTAAAGAAACATTTAACTTTTGTTTCCCACAAAAACACCCAGAATTTAAAAGTATCTTTCAAGCAGTATGAACTCTATAAAAAAATCATGCTCTACAATTTTTCTCCACACAACAGCAAGTTTTGCAGGTGGAATGGGGTTTAATAAAAGCAAGTGTAGAGTCTTGCACCTGGGGAGGAATAACCGTCAGTATCAGTACAGGCTGGGGGATGACATGATGGAGAGGAGCTCTGTGGAGAAGGACCTGGGGGTCCTGGTTGATGACAGGTTGGCTATGAGCCAGCAGTGTGCCCTGGTGGCTAAGAGGGCCAATGGGATCCTGGGGTGCATCAAAAGAAGCGTTGTCAGCAGGTCAAAGGAGGTGATCCTCCCCCTCTACTCTGCCCTGGGTCAGGCCCCACCTGGGTTATTGTGTCCAGTTCTGGGCTCCCTGGTATAAAAAAGACAGGGATCTCCTGGAGAGAGTCCAGAGAAGGGCTACGAAGATGATTAAGGGCCTGGGGCATCTCCCCTATGAGGAAAGGCTGAGTGAGCTGGGGCTGTTCAGCCTAGAGAAAAGATGGCTGAGATGGGATCTGATCAATGTTTATAAATACCTGAAGTGTGGGACACAGGGGGAAATGGCCAGCCTCTTTTCAGTGGTTTGTGGAGACAGGACAAGGGGCAATGGCTGTAAACTGGAGCACAGGAAGTTCCGCACCAACATGAGGAAGAACTTTTTCACAGTGAGGGTGACAGAGCCCTGGCACAGGCTGCCCAGGGAGGTGGTGGAGTCTCCTTCTCTGGAGATATTCAAGACCCGTCTGGACACCTAACTTCTCCCACCGGTCTTAGGGAGCCTGCTTTGGCAGGGGGGTTGGACACGATGATCTCCGGAGGTCCCTTTCAACCCCTACGATTCCGTGATTCTGCAATTACATTTAATATCTCTTTCCCTCTACTCAGCAATCTCCACTGGATTTGCTTCTGGATGCTTAAGGGCTTCCCTTCCTTCTCCTTACTGATGTCTCTAGCGACAATATTAGGGCTTGCAATGAAGTCTTCAAACTATCTTCAATATTCAGACAACTAAATGAAGGCACTTAACAGATGCATTCTAATTTCTGCTAATGCCATGATCCTTTCTAATTAATGGAGTGAGATAAATATTTGCAGAGGGTAGGGTGAGATCAGAAGTTACTGATTCACACTCATGTCTTCCTACTGGCTACAAATGTAATTTAAAGTGACTTTATTTCTAATTTAGACCTGGCTCACAGGATTGGCTTTATTTCATTAAACTTTAAGCCTAACTACATAATGCAACCCGTTTTCAATCTAACTGGTCTCTGTAACATAAATCATATCTACATTTAATATTTGTACTGAACTATGCACCTGGGTAACATCTTTCTATTGTCACTTAAAAGATTAACATTTAAAAAAATAAGAAAGACCAATATTAGGTAATGTTGCATACAACTGATTTAGCAAATACAAATGAGTGCTAATTTTGTCATACAGTTGCTTTGTTCTTTTTGAAGAACACAGAAAAACATCAGAGCTACAACTCGCTCGTACTGATATATTGTACTACAACCTCATCTGTCAAATATGTAAAATCTGTTGTCAAAGATTTTGTTCTGCATGAAAGAAGGGGTAGAATGAATTGCTGTGTATTGCACATGAAATCCAAGCATGAAACTGCACTTTCAGTGCTCAAATTCGTACTTTTAAATTTGATGAATCATCTCAAATTGCAACATATTCCCTGACTCTGACAAAAGCAAACTATTCAAAAGGTAACTTAATTTGGAACTAACTGCAGAAAAACCTTGCACTGGCTAAATGCAATTTTTCAAACGGCATGAACATTGACATGGACAAGGTCACTGGCAATCACAGGAAAAACATTCACTGTGTTGTTCTTACCTCTTACACATTTCTTCTAAAAACAACCACTGCAGCTTTTATAGTGACGTACCCTTTCAGATGTTCTAAACTAATGTGCTGGGGAAGAAGGCACTTATTACATCCCAGTAGATGGATTTTCAGATCTGTCAAACTCCTGAGTAATAAATGACATCGTAAAAGCCATGTGCCTTGAAATTACACTTCAATAGATTGGAGTAAAAATGAAAATAAACTTATTAACACTCATAATAAAGACTACCATTACAAATCCTTATAAAAGATGAAGAAAAATAAGAAAATGTATTTATTCTACTTATATCAATATAAAACCCTGAAGACCCTTGTTTCACTTTTCTATTTTTCATGCTGCATTCCTAATAAGAAAAGTCCTATGGAAGCATTATGTCAGCCCTAAAGACCTGCTAGTCTCCTTCACCAGGGATTTTGAAAATTTCCTTCTGCTTTATCAATCTTATTTCAGTAGAAATGATTTTTAAAAAAAAACCAATATTCTTTAGAGTAGAAGATGGGTCTGTTAAAAACTAGCCAGATCTCCCATGGTAAGTTGTGGCTGCAGTAATTAGATATTTACCTCTTTCCATAAGTAGCTAAAATCTACTACCCAAGGACTTCTATTTTTGCTCAATTGCTTTTGAGAGAGCAAGGCTTCATTTTCACTGACTCCTGTGATTTACCTAACAATATTAGAGTAGTTCATAGCACAGAGTAACTTCTGAGTTTCAGCTGCAAATACATTTTTTTTCCCCCAAGCTACTTGCAATTCAGTATCATGGCACTATAACTTACAATTTTACTACATATAACTGTTCCCCCATCACATCCTTATCTCTAAATTGGAAAGATGTGGATTTGATGGGTGGACCATCCAGTGGATAAGAAACTGGTTAACAGACCGTAGCCAAAGGGTGGTGGTCAATGGGTCTATGTCCAGGTGGAGGCCGGTGACAAGCGATGGTCCCCAGGGGTCTGTCTTGGGACCGGTTCTCTTTAACATCTTTATCAATGACATCGATGATGGAACTGAGTGCACCCTCAGCAAGTTTGAGGATGACACCAAGCTGGGTGGTGTGGTCAACACCCTAGAAGGAAAGGAAGCCATCCAGAAGGATCTTGACAGGCTGGAGAGATGGGCCCAGGTGAACCTAATGAGGTTCAACACTGCCAAGTGTAAGGTGTTGCACTTGGGCCGGAAGAATCCCAGACATAGATACAGACTGGGAGAAGAGCTTCTTGAGAGTAGCCCTGCTGAGGAGGACTTGGGGATTCTGGTGGATGAGAAACTTAACATGAGCCAGCAGTGTGCTCTTGCAGCTCGCAAGGCCAATGGGATCCTGGGCTCCATTAGAAGAGGGGTGGCCAGCAGGGACAGGGAGGTGATTGTCCCTCTCTACTCTGCCCTCATAAGGCCCCATCTGCAGTACTGTGTCCAGATCTGGGGGCCTCAGTACAAGAAGGATGTAGAACTGTTGGAGAGGGTTCAGAGGAGGGCCACGAAGATGATTAGAGGGCTGGAGCACCTCCCCTACGAAGAGAGGCTGAGGGAGCTGGGCTTGTTCAGTCTGGAGAAGAGATGGCTGCGGGGGGACCTCATTGCAGCCTTCCAGTACATGAAGGGAGCTTATAAGCAGGAGGGGATTCAACTTTTTAAAAGGATAGACAATGACAGGACAAGGGGGAATGGATTAAAACTAAAGGAAGGAAGGTTTAGGTTAGATATTAGGGGGAAGTTTTTTACAGAAAGAGTGGTGAGGTGCTGTAACAGGCTGCCCAGAGAGGTAGTGGATGCCCCATCCCTGGAAGTGTTCAAGGCCAGGTTGGATGGGGCCCTGGGCAACCTTGTGTAGATCCAGGCCTGAGGTTGGTGGCTCTGCCTGTGGCAGGGGGGTTGGAACTCTGTGATCCTTGGGGTCCCTTCCAACCCAGACCATTCTATGATTCTATGATTCCCAATATTTTGAGGAGTAACTATGGCTTCTGGGAGAGGGAGCTAGATAGAAAGAGGGCAACAGAAGCAGATTTCAAATTCAGATACAAACCCCAAAATTTATCTGTATTGCTGCAGGTAAGCTAAATGTTATTTTTAAAAAGTCAGAAATGAGTTATGTATTATTGCTATGAACTCTTGCCCTATAAACTCGAGCAAAAAATGAAAAAAGAGGTGAATATAGGTATAAAATATATGCATTGATAGCAAAATAAAATATAGAGCAAAAGTGGGGTTTGGGGTTTTTTTTGTGAGGTTTTTTATGATGTCTATTGTCAGCTTTGCACATTTAAAGCCAAGCTTTAGAGGAAAAACAATGTATAAAATAGGAAAAATAAGCCCACAGTCTCATCAGAAGAAAAAGGATACAGAAAGCCACGCTGAAACTTCATGGGTAAGAAAAAGTAGTGTTAGGAGTTTCATTTCATTGCTCGTGAATCTTAAAACATTTTTAATGTACTATATAAACTGGTCAGAATCTTTCAGTAACTTTCTAGATATGTCATGTCCTCCTCCTGCTAGAAGGCAAACATCTCTAGTTTAAGTTAAAAGAAGGATAATGTGGAGTCTATTCTTTATATTTCAGATTAATATTAAAGTTTGGAGATAATAATTTCTATGTGACCAAACTTGTATTTCTAAGACAGTACAAAAGATCTCTGCATTTAATTTATGATATATTTGCACGTGGAGATCAAGTCAAAATATTCATGATAATCAAAATATTCAACAGCTTTTGACTAAATTGAGTAGACTTGCTAACAGAGCAGTTTAGAAAGAGACTGTAACAGCTGAATTTGGGACCAATGGACACTTGATGATTCTTCCCCTACAAGACTGTATTTAGATACAGCTTTTACCACTCACCTCATTCTCAGCTGATTAATCTCAGTGCATTGAAAAACAACATCAGGAATTTTAGTATTGTAAGTTTGCTCTTCTGAATATAAATGATCTAACAGTGCTAACTCCCAGTTGTCTACTACCAGCACTCAGAGATTGAGGAGCAACAGCTTTAGATTGCTAGCTATGATGTTCAAAGTCTAAACCAGCAGAGCTTCCAGTTTCTTGCACACATGACAATATACTGAATGTCTTCCAAATGCACTCACAGCAGGGAATAAAAATCACAGCAATGTTAGCAGTCAGGCTCTTTAAAGTCAAACGGATTTCCAGGTTCACACTCTTTAACTCTTTACAGGTTTTGGTATGTTGACAGAAAAGACCCTGTTAGCTTCTGTATGTAGAGGAGTGAGGGTGCAGGATCCAGAACCACAACAACATCTAATCATAGAACTTAGCGAAGGGTAAACACTCCTTTGCTCAGAAAACTAATCAGCTCAGAAACATTACTCTTCTTTTTCCTTTTTTTTTTCTTTAATTGAGAAGCATTTATTTTTACTGCAGTGGCAATAGAAACTAAATTTCTAGCACAGTACACCCAGAGAAGCGAAATTAAAAGTATATTAATTAGTTACGCCACATATCATAAGAAGTGAGAAGTCCTGTATTTTAATGCAGAAAAAAGAACTATTTAAGAACTTGCATCATAAACAAGATCACAAAGGATTTATGAATCCTGCATCAATAGATGGTATAAAATCATGTTTCTGATATATATCATGTTTCTATAGCACATATTCACTAGGAAGGATATTCATATCAAACTTTTTAAAACCTGTTACTCATGCCAACAGCGGTGTGAATTGAATTTGCCTTCAAAGCATCTTGTTACGCAGTCACCTCTGTAACCATCTACTAATCCCACTTCTAGGGTGCAAAGTTATATTGTTTAACTTATGTAACTGTAGCAAATGTTGTATAGAATTAGATATGTCTTTCTTTAAACCTTTCTTTTTAACCTACTTTAATAAAAAATTCAGTTCATATGAAAAGGGAAATAAAAGATAAACTCAATAAATTTAACAGTCTAAAATCTGATAAATGCAAGCTACAGACTCCTTTTTCATTGCATACAAAGACTGTAATACTGCAATGAAGAAATCTGGCAGA
This sequence comes from Porphyrio hochstetteri, assembly GCA_020800305.1. NCBI lineage: Eukaryota > Metazoa > Chordata > Aves > Gruiformes > Rallidae > Porphyrio > Porphyrio hochstetteri. The sequence goes on from CM036905.1 coordinate 52,213,086, forward strand.
CAAGGCCAAGAAGGAAACAAGGAGACAACATGCTGATCACCTACATGTTCTTAGAAAACATATCTAGGAAACAAGTATTTCTAGTTACTCTATTTCAGACTTTCATGTTGGGTATTAATCTCATTTAATGTAGGTATCAAATCCTCTGCAAGAAAGATAAATAGCTTTTTTTTTCATTTTTAAAGTTTACATTAAGCCTTTAGTGATACAAGCCAGCAACCTTTAGATGCCAAGGGTTTGCTCATAAGAACACAGTGTTATTCCTGTAGTTCTGGGAATAACATGAAGCTTCAGGAACTTCAGAATCCAATAGGTAGAAAACAGACCACAGGTAGAAACAAATGTGAGGAAGACTACTGAAACGGCAAGCTCACATGCTAACTGAGACTTCCAAAACCACAGTGTATTCTTACCATAAATCAGAAGATACTAACCTGGACCTTTTCTACACTTATGTGAAAGAAGGGGGCAAAATATTCAAGTGAGCTGAGATTCAAGAAGAGTGGTGAGTAGTAGTGACACTTCTAACCCTGCACTGATTCTAATTAAGTGATTATTCAAAAGGGAAGGAAAGGCAAAGGAAACCAAAGGCGTTTAGAGTGCAAACTTCACCACAAAGCTGAAGATGCACTTCAAAGTTACCCTGTGTCTGACTTTCATTCAAACACGGGACATGTGAAATACTTCACTATCCTCTGAAACAGGGATCCATCTTAAAGCCAACATACACAGAACCTAAGATTTAATCTAAGAATAAAGCTGACAACAACTTCATAAGGCACAGACATTTACATAAGTAATAACAATAGCTTCAACTTTCTTAAAAATTTATTGATCATATGATATAGGAAGATGGTGGTTCACATTAACATTTGAACTAAGGTTAGCTTGTATTACTTCACCATAATGAAAAGTTTGACAAAAAAAAAAATCACGACCACTTATCTAAATTTAATAGGACAGACAATTGTGCACACATTCATTGTGGTCAGTAGCCAATAAGGCTTACTCCCTAGTATTTACATTAAATAATGACTTGAGTACATAAATCAGAATAAAGGAAAGTCACTGTGGCGAGGATTTTACAGCTCAGGTATAAAAGGAGAGGCAAGAAATTCATAGAAAAGTATAAAGAAGCAGCATAAAACTAGTCAATATGACTAGAAGTGCTATTAACAGTCTCAAGCCTACCTGTCAAATCTATTCTGGGTATTACAGAAAAACAGAACTTACATAAGGATTTACAGGAAAGTAACTTAGGATCTGCATTTGGCGCTCCATTTAAGACAGACAGTCAACCTGGGAGATAGCAGAGATACTTTCTTGCAAGCTCAGGTGTGTGATGAGGCTGTCATCACTGGCTGATAAACTGGCAGACGGCATCTCAACACTGAATATGAGATGACATGTAAGGTGTCGGTACTAGTCTATTAAAGGCCTTGAAAGCGAAAGCATCTAAGTTTTCCTTGGTGCTATAAAGGAAAGGGAGCTAAAGGAGATGCAAAGCAAGAAAAAATGATGGACTGAAAAATGATCTTTGCAGCTTCTTTGCAGTCTGGGTGAATATAAATGAAGCAAAAATGCATTTGTCAAAGCCAGAGAAAAGGACAATGCAGTAATAAAGATGTGAGTTGATGACAGCATGGGTGAAAAATCCTGTTAGACAGACAGAAAAGCCCATATCTTAGAATCATGAAGACGACAAAAATCTGCAAGACAGATTCCTTACCACAATGTACTGAATATATTTTTATAGTTCAGCTATGTCAACAAAATGATAACTTACTTAAACTGAAAATTTGGACTAAATCTCTAATACCTAACAGTCAAACAAGTATCAGTCCATCATTTTTATTAGCTTATATTCAGTTTGACAGCTGAATCTAGACCCTGAAGTCCTGTTTCCTTACAAATCGTTCAGATATCCTGTACATAACACCATTAAACTTAACAGCAATATTTTTATTAATAATTTAATTCTAAATATACTTAAAATCATGTTTTAATATTTTATCACAACATCATCAGCTATTCACATCTCAAGTATTCAGGAGAATTTTGGAATTATGGATGTAGTTAGGAATATGAATAAGTCAAAGTCTAAGACATGCTGATAAATAAAAAGAAAGTCTTCATTACTGGCATCTTTAATTACTTAAGCTAGGACAGTAGAAATTCAATTAATTTCAGATTTTCCATTCACATTTCTCACATAAAAAAAAATCAATATTAAACTTACCACTTTTTTTCCTTTTTCTAACCTGATGCTAGTGTGGAACCAGTGCATTAATACAGAACATTTATACCATCACAGAAATATCATAAACCAAGAATGACCCATTCAATCCTATGAGACATCACATCAGTAAAAAAAGAAAATCTGAGCCAGGATTAAAAAAGTTCTTCCATTTACTGTCTGCCCATTGCATCCTCTGTTCCCTTACGTGTGAAGTTAAAATTACTAACCTGAAGCATGAATTAAAGCAGTGGAGCTACTCAAACTGGCTTTCTGCACCTGGATTTGTGCAGTCCGCTATGTAGGTAAGGTGGATTCTCTAGACTGAGAACCATGAGAGAGAATGTTACTGTAACTAAAGCACGATCAATCTTGACAGCAGTATTAACCTTTGTACTATATGTGCACGTGAAATATTTAAGATTACTGCCCTAAGACATATCAGTATAGTTTTACTGCTATCAAAAGGTGACCCTCGTAAATTTCAAAGCTGTGTGTAAAAATTTTTGGCCTCATTATAGAGCATTGCATCACACAGCTCACTGCATTGCACAGCAAATTTCAAAATGGGATCAAAATTTACTAGAAAGGTTACTGAGTGAGCAGGACAGCATGTTATCAACTACAAACTTTTAGCAAAATGAAAAAAAATTTGACATTTTACCCCTCCTCATATTTCTAAAATGATTTTTTTTCTCTTGGGACACTAGAGTTTGAAATAGTCCTTCATTCACCATAGAACTGTATCTTACAGTAGTCAGACAAGAATAATTGCTAAGGACATGGACACATGGCATGGAATAATCTGTGGAATGTCAAATACTCTAGATTTACATATAAAGCATCATCCTCCTCAGCTGTCTATTGCAAAAATTTATGCTAAACTGTGAATCTCATGCTTCCGAGGAGGTCTATATTGATATCAAACTGGTGGCAGTAAGAACAATAACTTGTTCAAACACAACTTTGATCATGGCTGGATTATCCTCTTACAGTGAGAAAATCATTCTGTTAATTTCTTTCAAATGTGAAAAATATTGGAGTAGCAGGAACACAGTTTTATATGCTTCTGTTACAAGTTTACATACATGGGATTATTTATATACATACATATAATATATATACATTACTATTTCAACATCTGGAGACCTGAACAGGTTTCTTCTATTTCCCTCATCAAAATTTATTTAATTTGACGTAAAAATACTTAAATCTACAAATGTAAACCAAATATCAAGCAGTTTTCAGGTTGTATCACACAGTCCAGCCAGCCTGAGTCCTTTCATTGCAAAAATCTTTCTCTGCTACACAATACAGAAAAAAAACCCAAACCAAGAGCCATCTGTACTAAGGAACTATTATCACACACAGCTGAATATCTGGTATACAAACCAATTAGTTTGTTCATATGAGGAAGAGTAAATGCCACATACTTTTACTCACTGCTTAGGCTGCAACAAGACATATTTAAGAGAATAGAAATAAAGATCTTAAGAGCAAAAGTTATCATTGTTCAGTCTGCCAATATTATTGGCAATATACCTCATTAAATAAGTAAAAAAGTGTGGCAAAACTGAGTCTTTTAAAACTGAACTTTCAAAACCCACTCAGTGTCTCAACTGGCATATCACCACATCTGATGTTCTGGGGAAATTATTCTGTCTTAAAATTCCTGAAAGAGGTCAAACAGACATGTAAAAGAAAACCATGGGTATTCACAGCTAGTTCAAAAGAACCAGACACTCCCAACTAGGGGAGACTTGACTTATCGGTGTCACGTGCATAGAAACAAATGCAATGTGCACTCTGCAAGAGAAATGACTGGATGTATGTTTGAGGGTTCTTTCTTGATGTAGTCCACAGAACACAAAATTTCAGTACAAAATATACTAGAGCCATGATTGCTCAACAATGAGAATTCAACACAATCAAGAGCTCTCCAACAACACATTGAACTTTCCAAATTTCCAAGGTATTTTAAAGGCCTATTGAGCTACTGCTTTGAATCATAGGCAACGGTCTACAGTTATTAACAAAATAGATTTCATTCTTACCCATGGGAGAGAAGTATTATTTGGAGAATTGATAACACTTTAGTTTAGTCATTTTAAAAGGTCACATTACACAACAGAAAAGGCCAAGCCTTTTAGTGATAACATATGATAGTGATAAAACTATCATTAGTCTACAGAGCCTCAAAATTACTAATTGCATTTCTATATGGTAAGCAACCTCAAGCAGTCTGATAAATGTGTTCCAGTGTGTTCCTGATTTATACACTTTATAGTCTAGCTAGTTAAAGCAATTAAACCATAAAGAAATACCTTAATTACTCCTCTGAACGTGTGTAAGAACAAAAAACTAAATCTTCATAGTACTATATACATTGGGATTATTATTTACTTTAAACATAGTTGTAGTACATTTGGTAGAGGATAACATTTTTATGAGCTTGAGTGTGGGAAACCAACAGGAAAAAATTAACAGGAATGATTAACAGTGAACAGTTGTAATTGAGAGGGACAACTTCCAAAATTGAAGTTATTTTTGACAAAATACCATAACTTGAGAAAATCTGACAGTGTTAGCAGGTAGTATAAATTAAAGTTGTTATGTTGTGCCCTTAGGTATTTATTTATTGGAAAGACAGGCAACAACAGATAAGTGATCTGAATAAATCATTTTACGAAGAAAGATAAAATAGATTGAAGCAATACAGAAAGTTACACAATGGTTCATTTGTACAGGGCAAGACAGTTCAGTCAGCTGCAGAGAAAATAAGCTGGTACCGGGCCATTTCCTCAGGGCAGGCGATGGTGTGGGCTTTGCAGCATGGCTTGTTTACAGGCAGCCTGTAAACAGGACTTCAATGCCTTTCAGGCACTGCATGTGTATCATAGGGTAAAATTCAATATAAAATATATCTATGAAAGTGAACTGTCACCAGTTCACAAACATAACTGAACTTCTACAGGGGTATGCAAATGATTCTCCTATTTATCATATTCAAATCCCATTCCAAACAGCTCCCTGATATGCTCTTTGCTGGAAAAATGTAAGGTTTTGAAATGCAGGGACCTGAAGTAAATACTCTGACAGACCTTTTACTTCCCACTGAAGCTCAGGCTCCTCATTTTAAAAGGCTGCTTGCCTAGCTTTTTTGAAAGAATGAACATCACCTTGTTAAGAGTGTGCTGTTATATTATACAGATGAGAAATTATAAATAAGTAATGGCAAGTGATGCATTTAAGATGAAAAAAAATCCAGTTACCTTTTCAGAAAATCTCTTTGTGAAATACCAAGGCTTTACTTGTAACAGCATCTCCAGATATCATCTACTCAAAGTCTGCCTCAGTTAAAACAGCTTTTTTTTGTCTTTTTTTTTTTTTCCCCTCTCAGAGTGGACAAAGAAAATACATCTCCTACTGCTTATAGTCCATCACTTCATGACTAACAGTCTTGGAGCAACACTAACAGCCAGTCAGACACTGTCAGTCATGCTGCAACTGCAACTATTTTGTTATAAATTCATCTACAAGTAACACTAGGAAGCTAAATTTAATAAATACCACCCTGTGCTTGAAAAATATCCTCTTCACTTACCTGAAAATCTTTCTCTTCCAGGATCTCTTTCCTCCACTTGACAAGGAAGGCAGCACAGACGTACAAGTGGAAGTGAGAGAAACCCTCTGGCTCAGACTAGAAAAAATAAAAATAAATCATCATTTCAATACAGAAATGATACTTCTGATCACCAGATACCCCAGGTGTATTTTTATGGCTTTCACTACTAACTACAAATATCAGCTAAATGTCTCTTCATAACACAAACACGGATGCATTTCATCTATGCCAAATTCATTTGATACTAGTAGCTCTTTAAATGATTAATTCTGCTACAGGAAAATACCAAACATTTTTTTAAAAATATACACTTTGGTCCATATTAGACTAAATTAGAGGTTTTTATGAAAGGAAAAAAATCTACTCCTTGTAACACAAAATATTTACAACTCAGATTTGTATTCAGATCTGCAGCTTTCTGTTCCAGTTCTAGTCAGCAGATTCAGTCACTTTGCAGAAGTCCCCCAAGAAATTAAGATTTTAAGTATACTTAAGAGCTTAGAAAAATGTGATCCTACTTTTAAAAGACTTCACTAAGTTTTCTTGTATTACCAAATTAATCTTAGATTTTATTTTCTATACCACTGAGAACTGAGAAAATAATGACGATATTTAATTATCAAAGCGATGACTGTGAACTAATGCTACTTAAAATCTCATTAAAAGAACATTTTAAAAAAATAATCAGAAAATTAAGCTACATAATCTGAAAAAATATAGGGATACTTAAATGCTGATATCTAAATAACTTATAAGATCTAATGTAGCACCTTAAAAGTATAGCAGATCTTCTTCATATTCTCTCCTGGTCCTTTCAAAACTGCAGTTTACTCTCTAGAAAGACACAGTGCTCTGCTCAAGTAGCATAAACTGACAGATCATCTTGCCCACCAGATTGGTAAGTCAAGAAAAGAAATAATGCAGATTATTTGTAGGGAATTTATAAGTTAAAAAATGTAGTTGGAACTGAAATTAGAAATTAGTTTATTTTGGAACCAGAAAACAAAGATTCTGATTATACCATGATGTGGTATTTTTCCTACTCGAGGAAAACACTGTTCTTAAATAACATGATTTGAATATCATTGTAAAATCCCAGGACAGACAAAACATATGGTAACTTTAAATAGACTTCTCTCTAGAGTTTGTCTTAATCAGAAAAATCAAAGTAAAGTCCAATTTACAATATTAACATTAGATTTTTAGAGAATTGTGTATTCACTACTGTCCTGAAAAATTCCATGTCTTTTACTTTAGTGTTGGCACTTCTCTTGGGATAGAAAGTTAACATATATAAAAGCACAAAATGGTATCGCAGGAAGACATACTTGCAAGCAAGGTGCTGCTACCCATTATCATATCAGATATTCTGGCAGTATATAAATAATCAAACACAACTCTTAAAAATGCAGAAAGCCAATTCTATGAAAACAACCCTCTTCCTATTTTACTGTATAAATAAATTTACAGAAGATGCAGGTTTTTTCAAATTCACCCTTTAATAATATTTTATAACATTTTGATCTCTACAACGAGAAAAAAATATTTTAAAAAAATTAAAATTAAGACTAGAAACAGTACTTGTGATCTATTTTTTCCTCAGCACTGAACTGCAACTTAACAAGGTTTTTTAAAAATGTCCTTTGAATCAGTAGCCTTTAAACATACATGAAAAGTTCCTACTCTTTTGGAATACACAACATAAACTGATAGAAGTGACATTTCTTCAAATTTGGAAGGCAACCAGTACTAAAGCCCAATAAAAATAGACTGCACTTAAGTACATCAACATGTTTTCCAGAAGCCCACTCCGAAGTATGTGCTGTCACTGGTGAAGACATTCTGACAGTCTAAGAACCAGCTCAGTTCACCATTACCTCATGAACTATGACCTACGTGTAGATCTACTTCAAGAACGGGTAACTGAAGAGCATGGCACCAGCCTGAGCATTTGCAGTCAAACAGGAAAGCAGGAAAAGAGAAAAATTATGGTTAAAGGATGGAAGCTGAACTGAGATTGTTGATCAGACAATGAAAATACAGAAATACTGCGGAGGGTAGATTAAGAAAGAGGAAGACTATTTTTGAAGATGAAGAAGTAGGAAGACTGAGTAGTCTGCAGACAGGAAAATTTAATTTAAAATAATAATAATAATAATCAGGATATTTTATGCATTAGATTATTTGTTATCCTATCTGAAAATATTAAAGGTATACATTTCTTTAATTTATGACATAGCGAGAATGAGAGAACTGAAAGAAACTTGGTTTGATATTAACATATAGTAATGCTCCTTTCTTCTCCCTACTCCTCCAACATTATATAAGGCAAGAAGGGGGCAGGATTAAAGAAATCTATATGAAAGCAGAGTTTTAATTTCCAAAGTAAATTTGTAGTAGCTTTTGGCAAAATTGTTTATTTTGCTCTCTCTTGCATTGACTCACAAAACAAAATCTCAGAGAAAATAGATCATTGGAGTATTCTTTTTTCTGATAGTAACCTAAAATTCTGATTTTAAGCCAAATAATTCATTCTATTTTTACATAGTAAAGAAAATTCTCCATAGTCAGAAAGTCAAAATAGGTGGCTTAAAAAATAAATTAGAAGTGAAAAAAAAACCCCATAGAACTGCAATACTGGAAATTGAAAATGTTTTTGAGGAGTTACAGAAAAAAAATCTGCAAGTATATGAGAATCTGCAACTTTTTATTGAGATTTTTCTGTTCACCTGTTTTTTCCCCAATACAATTTTCTTCAGCTCTTTTAAATGAAACCAAATAGGTTTAAATATGCAATTCATTAGAGAAAAAATGCATATCCCCCTATAGATTTAAAAATTCATCATGCTTCAGAAATAAGTCTAGCCTACAAAGTATTTCCAATGGATAGTTTTAGACAGTTTTGGAAATTGAGTAAAACAGCTAATGCATAATTGCCTTTTCTAACACCTGCTACCTATTATACTTTTTCATTTGTAGCTTTTGAAGTTACAAACAGTTTGATCTCTAAATGTACAGAAATCCAGACTACCAGCTAAAAGCTATTTAAAACCAAATATAAACAATGACCTTGATTTAAATATTTTAGCAAAAGATCTCAAGACAGATGTACAACCTTCCAGAAGACTTATTCTGAACATATTACAGACAGCTCAGAGCACATTATCTAAGAACCATCTGTCATTATCAATAAAAATCATTTAGATTGTTAACATCACAAATATCTCATTGCCCTGCAAATGCTGGATCTCCTCTGCAGCTGAAATGAAAAACATTCTTTATAACGCACTTCCCAAACTTCTTGAATTAGACAATCACTAAAAGAATGCAAATTTTGTTGTATGACTAGACTGATTATTGTCTAGTCAACAATTAGTCTAACCTGCCTCCCATACCTGGCTACTTCAGCATTTAGGGAGGATAATACCTCATGGTATTATATTTGCTGATAGAGTAACTACAAACCGTGATTATTTTTTAAGTACTCAGAATGAGTAAAGCTACGAAATTGTGCCAGGGTTAGGTATTAAACCACCACATTTCACAAGCAAATAATGGCTCAGAGACAGACTTCCAAACACTACATGATTACAGATGAATAAACCAACCTTAGGCAACTCAGTTTTTACTATTACAATGAAGCTGATAATTCAGCTGTAAGTAATTTTTCCAAAATATATTCAAGCAATCTGTGACAGAAAAAGAGAAAGAACCCAGTGCAGGATCATCATGGAATGTGGAATATGCTGACTGCTCCTCCAAGATCTGCCCCTCCCATCACCCAGAAGCCTCAACTTCCTCGGCACAGGTTCAATCCACTGTCAAAATTAAGACTCAGAGTTAAGTCTGAGAAGCAATACAGCACAAACACACCATGGAGAGGTCCATCAGAGAAACTATGCTGCTACCAGGAATGACCAACTGCAGATGACTAGAAGTACTTCCCCCGAATATTTCTCCAACTTTCAATGATTTCATGATCAGAGATGTCCTTACACAAGATGTAGAATATGCCCATTTGTTAGCTGCTAATGCAGTTGTCATGTATCACTTCTTACTCACTTTCTTCAGTCCCTTCACCTTTCTTCCTCTTTCACAGACCAGAAATTTTTGGTCTACTCAGCCATTCCTCGTATACCAGTCCCACCACTATTTCTCAGCCTTCTTAAGCATACTTTCCTGTATTTCCTGGTTTTGAAACATATTCCAAACCATACACAGCATGTAAGATGCTGAGAGAACATAATTTATATAACTATTTGTTCTCCTTTCCTTTCTCAGTAATTCCTGGACTTTGATTTTCTTTCTTTCTTGTTACTGAGCTGATATTTTTCTCTGGCACTTGAGTGTAGAAAGCTGACTTGAAGCCCATAGTTGCACAGGTAAAGTCAGGATTATTGCAAACACACACGCATGATGGAATTGAGTGCACCCTCAGCAAGTTTGAGGATGACACCAAGCTGAGTGGTGTGGTTGACACCCTAGAAGGAAAGGAAGCCATCCAGAGGGATCTTGACAGGCTGGAGAGATGGGCCCAGGTGAACCTAATGAGGTTCAACACTGCCAAGTGTAAGGTGTTGCACTTGGGCCGGAAGAATCCCAGACATAGATACAGACTGGGAGAAGAGCTTCTTGAGAGTAGCCCTGCTGAGAAGGACTTGGGGATTCTGGTGGATGAGAAACTTAACATGAGCCAGCAGTGTGCTCTTGCAGCTCGCAAGGCCAATGGGATCCTGGGCTCCATTAGAAGAGGGGTGGCCAGCAGGGACAGGGAGGTGATTGTCCCTCTCTACTCTGCCCTCTTAAGGCCCCATCTGCAGTACTGTGTCTAGATCTGGGGCCCCCAATACAAGGATGTGGAACTGTTGGAGAGGGTTCAGAGGAGGGCCACAAAGATGATTAGAGGGCTGGAGCACCTCCCCTACGAAGAGAGGCTGAGGGAGCTGGGCTTGTTCAGTCTGGAGAAGAGAAGGCTGCGGGGGGACCTCACTGCAGCCTTCCAGTACATGAAGGGAGCTTATAAGCAGGAGGGGATTCAACTTTTTAAAAGGATAGACAATGACAGGACAAGGGGGAATGGATTTTTTGGAAGATTTAGATTAGATATTAGGGGGAAGTTTTTTACAGAAAGAGTGGTGAGGTGCTGGAACGGGCTGCCCAGAGAGGTAGTGGATGCCCCATCCCTGGAAGTGTTCAAGGTTGGATGGGGCCCTGGACAACATAGTGTAGATCCAGGCCTGAGGTTGGTGGCCCTGCCTGTGGCAGGGGGGTTGGAGCTCTGTGATCCTTGGGGTCCCTTTCGAACTCATACCATTCTATGATATGATTCTATGATACCATTTTCATTTGCCCACATGGAATTTCACCTGTTATTTACTGCCTGGTTGCTTACAGCAACATGAAGTCCTACTTTGAATAACACAGCATTGGCAGCAAACAGTTATTTCACTCCTTATCTAATCACTTCAGCAGCAAACAGTTAAAGCCTCATCACAAAGAAGTACTCCTTTAATTTCGAAACCTTCCTGCTTATATCTACCATTTGTTTTCTATCTTTCAGACAGTTGTTGTCCATACAAGGGCACAGTAATAACCACTAGTGAAGAACCTTCTTCACTGTTTTCAGCAGTCTCAATAGGCTACATCAAGCTGGTGTATATATTCTTGGCTCTTAAACCTTTGAAAGGTATGAGTTATCACTACAAACATCAAAACAACATGCTTAAAATGTCATATTTACTCATGGTAAAATAATATGATTAAGTATAGAGAACACTATAATAAAATCATAGAATCACAGGATGGTTTGGATTGGATACGATCTCAAAGGTCAGCAAGTTCCAACCACCCTGCCATAGGCAGGGACACCCTCCACTACAGCAGGTTGCCCAAAGCCCCATCCAGCCTGGCCTTGAACACTGCCATCTACAACCTCTCTGGGCAACCTGTTCCAGTGCCTCACCACCCCCACAGGGAAGAATTTCCTCCTAATCGGCATTCTAAACCTGCCCTCTACTAGTTTAAAGTCATTACCCCTTTCCTATCACTCCATGCCCTTGTGAAGAGTTCTTCTCTAGCTTTCCTGTAGGCTTCCTTCGGGGACTGGAAGGTTGCCATAAGGTCTCCCCAGAGTCATCCCTTCTCCAGCATGAGTTGCCTAAATCTTGTCTTTCTACAAGATACTGAAATACTTCAAGGATTGCAACTATTTTTCTTGCAGAAAAACAGAGCAGCCTACCTATAGATGTAGGATCATAACCTTCCACCTGCCTGCCTGCAAGTTTTGCAGTCAGATATATAACAAAATTTAGATTATTCTGTGGTATTAAAAATTTAGATTTCATCATGGTACGTAAGGTATTTTACAGTTATACAGAAAAATACGTATTAAAAACATTTATTTTTGTCGAGTTAGCATATTTTGTATTATATTTTACCATTGCTTTTGTTTCATCATGACTAATTCCAAGAGGATGATCCTAAAACCAGTAAGTGACCACAAACACTTGTCTAAAATGAATCTAATCTGACAATAAACACAGCAACAAAGTGGGATCACTGGTGTTTAAAAAAAACTCCCACACCCTCAAAACAAAAAACCAAACTTACAGGTAAGGTCTGTAAGCAGCTGTTTCAAATGTAAACACCAATTATTATGAAAATGTATGCGTTGGTTTGATCTTTGCATTAAAATAAATCTGATGCAAACACATTTCATAGCACTTTAAAATCTGTAATGGAAGCTAATTTTTTCAGGTTGTAAACTAGAAGTAAGAAAGCTAGTAGTATCTGGCTCAGCCAAAACACCATGCAAAAATTAGTATTTCAACCCTTAGTGCTTGCTGTAAATCCTTTATAGAAGAGCTATTAAAAAAACCAAAAGCGCCTTTAGAACGGTGTTTACATTTCCTATTTCTTCTAGGTATGATAAAAAAAATATTTATCTTACAATCTTCTATTAGGTTTGGCAGATTTATTCTGAAAACTAGGCAAAGATCAGTTTTCATAACAATTTAGTAGTTGGCCTCTGCTCCAGTCAACAAGAACTTGGCAAGAGTTCCCAAAAGACGACTGATAATATAAATTTCTGCTGCAAAATCCCACCACAAGGAACACAGACCACTGCTGGATTTTTCTGGATCAATGATTTGCCCGGTTAGAATGTTCCATATGTCTTGAAAAATTCATTGTAAGACTATTAATCAGTGTCACATGTACATGGACGCCACTGATAATTACTTTTAACTTGCTTTATCCAGTAGCCCATTAATCATTAAGTTTTAAGAAGCATCTTTCATATAACTTTCCACATCAGTTTACAGAGTTTAAATTACTATCTTCTCCACCTGTTAATATGTCCAATTCAACTAGAATAAAAAAACAGGTAACTTGAAGTGTGGCTTTGACTTTTTGTCCTAGATTTTCCACAATTAAACTGTGGTGAAAAAGCCTGTTTCTCATTTGGTTAATTTAAAGAATTCATTGTGAAGTCCTTTAAGAGCTCATTGTGACTAGGAAGTCAAGTGGATTCTCATTCAATGAGGTACCTTCAAATCTAATACCGAAATGTGTTTTTCTTTTGTAGTTATTTATCTCCTTGTGGGTGGTGGTTTATTACCTGGACAGAGAGAAAAGGTGCTAGATCTCAGCAAGGGAATGGAGCTTCCTGTGCAACTCCCATATAGTCCATTCTTGATAAATTGGGTATTTACAGAAGGAAGTGGAATAAGGCAGTTTTCTTTGAGAATGCCTTCAATACAAATGCAAGGTGACACTGAATGCTACACAAGGAGAAAAATTACATCTTACAACATTTATTTCCAACATTACTTTGAAAACAACCTAGATATACAGGGATAGACATATGGGAAAATTATGCATAGTAAAACTACCAGAAAGTTTATTCATTCTTTTCACTGTGATTTCCCATGTTAATAAGCCTCTTCTCACCTGCATTTCATCATCTCCATTCATTGCACCTTTGAATTTCTACATAGCAGAAGTCAAACAACTTCCATTTTACCTACTAGTCATGGCTAGGCAAAACATGGCCAGAATAGGGACGTGGTAATGTCGGCATGAATTCTACCAGTGATAATTCAATGCCATTTCAGCTAACAACAAATAACATAATGGTGAGGGATAAGATATAAACACCCAATACATATTTATGGTTCCTCTAGTAAAAAACAAAAAAACCCACCAAACTGCAAGTCTTTCTTCTGTGTAAAGTATTTAAGGTCAAAAACTCCTAGCTTGTTTGGAGGTGAGAACAGCAGAGCCAGCAGGAAGAACTAATGGAACTACTCCAGGATGGATTCAGTGCATTAACAAATAACAACCACATAAAATTGCAAGTCCTCATCAACAACCATGGATAATTTACACTGTTTAGGTTTTAGAAAGTAGTTGATTACTTACAGCTATATTTTCCTTTGTTCACCACAGCTAATGTATTAAAGAAGAAAGTATTACAGTTAGAGCCATTAATATGGTACCTAATTATCTTAACCAACCCATGGCACAGTGTAATTTCTTTGAGTAGAGAATTTCTATGTAATTAACATGGAGCATCACTCTGCCCTTTACTTCCTTTAACAGCAGGAAACACAATTATGCAATGTATTTTGTTTCTTGTGTAAGTATAAAGCTGAAGCATACACTTCCCTACACCCCTTAGATAGAACTATTTTCTTCAGGGCTTAGGCAGTCCTATCATGCAAGCTTTAAGAGGAAATGAGAAGTCCATACCAGCAACAAGCTTTTCAAAAATCTATACATGCTTGAGAAGTCAAATCCTCTGGCTATTTCCCAGGAAATTTATTTTGCATCTTTAATTTCCTCAAATGCCCCCCACTGTGACTTAAAACCCCTCTTGCATGAGAGCAGTTACAGAAATACTAAGTTGTTATCAAAAGGCTGAGGAGCAGTATGATAAGGATAAAAAACAAAAGTGACAGACTAGTTGGCCTCCCCAGTACTGGTGAAGTTGAAGAAAATACTGGCTAAAAGCTGCAGGCTGTTTCTTTTTTAAAAGATTATACGACATTTTTGAGGAAAAACCTGCAAACAAAATGTCTTCAAAAGGCAATCACATTTGGGATAAAGAAATTTAAATCTCATCTTTGGTTCGTCTACATTCAATGTCAGTAAAAACATTTATTGCAAAGTCTCCTTTTATTTTAAGCTAGGCTTAAAGTTGGACTTCAATTATTCAGACATGATTCTCCAGCTGGAAAGAAATGTGTTTTGAAGCTTCCTTCTAATTAACACTTTATTCATTCTATCTGAAATCACTAATTTAATTTGAACTTAAACATTTAAATTCTTTCTCAAGTAGTGACTTGACACCAATTAGTTGGCCAATAACACGGTGGAAAAAATCCAAAGCTGTGTAATACCAAAACCAAAACTGCTTTTATCCACAGAATTCTCCTTAAAGATATGATTTCCCTTACAAAGTACACTCAAAATCATTAGTAAAAATATGCAGCAACTGATTTAATTCTCATTAACTTTGCTGTAAGGCAAAATATTTTTACATAAATCTTAACTTGCCTTAAGCAGACCACTGATCTGAAACAAGGACAGAGACCATTGATTAAATAGGAATATGGCAACTGTTCCACCTGTGAGCGAAGCTTCAGCAGATCATGTAAATCAAAACCAAGATACTTCCTCAATAACCTACTTTTAATAGGCAAATGAGCACAGATAAGCAGTATGACTAATATTTACTAAACTAATTCCCTATTTCACCTTTTGAATTTCTAAACTATTTACCTCATGAATCATTTTAATTCTTTTTGCAGTTCATTCCCAGAGAACCTTAATGCTTGGAAATTAATTAATGGACACAATAGAAGAACTGTCAGCATTGTTTAACTACAATTTCAGCACTGGCCTCATTTACATGTATCCCTTTATTCTAAACAATGGGATAGCTGATTTTTTTTTTATTAAATTGTTAGTTCATTAAAAAGAGCACAATGATATCCTTTTCTGCAGATACTCATCAGTTATCACATTTTGCTGAAATACATAATGACATTCAAGAAAACCACTAGAGCTCTTAGCCCTCAGATTTCAAAGTATTTCAATTTCAAAGATTTCAAAGTATTGAAATAGTTGTATAATTGTTTATTTGCTTTAGCTTTATCATATTATTAGCTTTAATAAAAGTTATTAATTATTCAAAGCAGACCTGTAGAAAAGTGTTAGCTTAACACTTCACAGTTGAAAAAAATAATTTGAGTAACTGTAAAAATACATATCACGTATTTATACTGAAAGACAAAAATCAACATCTAAGTAACAGTATTAAAAAAAAATAGTTGCTTATCTCAACTTCTCAGTAAATAACAAGAATATGCTTACTGACACACAGCCAACACGGAATTCAAAGACATCTTCTCATTGAGTATGTTTTAGGCCACATATGTCAGTTCCAGATATGGAGGCTTAGTGCTTTTTTGGACAATAACTGGTATTTTTGTTTCAAGGAATGCTTAAATGAAATATTACTAGTCATCTGCATAAAGCTTATTAAGTAATTCAATAACGGTATTAGTGAATTCATGGCTAGTGAACAGAATTTCTACAATCCTCAAATTCCCACATCTGTAAAATGAAGCTGTAATTATATCAATGTAATACGTAAATGTTTTGTGAAGATTTCTTATTAGACTCTGAACATTAAATGACATTTAACCCAAAACCTTGTGTGGTCTAAGAAAGGCCTAATCTCCTCTTAATAATGATGGCCATTCGGCTGGACATTCAATCTGGTCTCATGATGATGACCTCATTGCGCCAAGCTTTTTGTGCCCACACTTAAACAATACACCTTGGCCTTCATGCTTTACATTTCGTTCAGCTTCTATTAAAACTAACACACTAATAATGACACAGAAACTACAGTAGGCAGCTGCTGAATGCAGCAGCATCTTCACTGATTAAAGAGAAGAAAAATCACATCATCTGAAACATTAAATCGCTACTTTTTAGCTAAGTCCAGCACACAGGATCTATAGTTGTGATTCTGCAAAACTGCAGACTTTATATATGCTTGTATTTTAATTAAATTCATTAGATACTTGATAGCTATTACCAGGAGCTTGATCTTGTCTGGATAAGATAAGCTGCTTTTTACCTAAACAGTTAATACAAAAGACTCACCAAGCTGATGAAAAAACACACACTTCACTTCTATTCCCATCCACCAACTGGTTAGTACAGAAACAGAATAACAGTGATGAGAGGGTGCAGTTTTGCTGAACTCTGATCAGAATGAGAAACTACATCCACTAAATATAATTGACTTTATTAGCTTCAACAAAAATACTTCCTGTGAATAACACGGCTGTTCTTTAGATGCAACATGTCTCAAGGGATGCCACAGCCTGCTCAGTACTTAAGTATCTCTCAGGACATTAAATCAAGGTAAGTTCTTTGACTTTAATCTTCTCAAAATACTGAAAATCAAAACCTGGAGGACAGCAGAACTATAGAGTCAAAGTCTGCACTAATAATCAGTCTTCACACCGTAACACTGATTGAAGACAGCAGCATGAAACAAAAGACTTCTGTGGGAATGGCAACACTGGTGGAGTTGTCACACTGCTAACCACATCAAGGTTCTCTGGAGGTTAACTCTGATGCTACTACTCTTATCTCAGACTGAAAGATCTGTCTTGATCCTGAAGAGCACCAAGTAATTACAAGGCAGTAATACTCTGATACTTTTCTCCAGTTCAAGTGCATACACTAATCATCAATGCTCTCCTATGTATATAGATTGCAACCGCTTTGTAGAGAAATTCTTCTATGCAAATACCCTATAGCAGTATAAAAGAAGAAAAAAGGGTCAGAGAGGCAAATTTTAAGGTATCACCACCTGCATGCAATTTTATTGGTAATATTAGAATTCATAAAGCAGTTTGTTGGTTTTTTGGGTTTTTTTTCTGGACAACTTTACTTCATCACAGATACAGCACAGCTGAGTATCTTTAAAAGCCTTTGCTCTACAACAGCTTCTTCCACACTGATGGCCTGAGGTGACCAGTACAGCTTTATGTTTTCCCCATTTGACATGACATCACCAGAGTTTAAAGTTTAAGTTATTCAAATCTCTTATTGCTCTCAGTAAACTTGGTGCTTTGGTGAGCATCTCTTTTGGTGAGCATCTCTCCGCTAATTCATGTTGACATTTAAAGGCCTGAGTCTTCAGTACCAGTATCTTGAGACAGTACCAACAGACCGCCAAGTGAACACTACCTCACAGTCTTAAGCAGCTCAAAATGGGAGGTCAGCTTTGATCCAAATAAAAGCTTTCTGCCTGAACTTTTCAGCTAAATGCAGAATCTGCGACTGAAATTCACAGTTAGCAGCTGGTATAGTACTTCTGCAAATTCCTTAATCAAGAACTATTGACCAAATATTCTGAAAGCACAATACTACTCCTACTAAAACAACCTGGGCACTCCATACTCCATCAAATTCCTAAAAGACACTCCAAATTTTCAAAAGCGTTTCACAATTTATTTTATTCAAGCCTTCAAAAGAGTGCCTACCGACGTTATAAATGACTTTTACTGGATTTGGTTTTTACTGTTATAGAAGAAAAAAAATTATACTTCCATATAATTTTCTTCAAATCTCTTTTATTAAGCTGTAACAAGCAACAATAAGACAATCATAAAAAAATCATGCTGCCAGGCTTCAGGACAAATTTTATCACAATGAATGTGAAAAGAACAAACATTTAGCAAATAACAATTCAGCCTCTAGAAAATTACAACAGAAGCCAAACAAAGTATTATCTACCAAAGCTGTGAATTAAAATAATAGATCTATCATCAGAATGTATTTTTACCGAATCCGTCCCTCAGCTTTACAATATTTTTCAAATTAAACAGATTTTTCTCCATAAGATTTTGGTAATAGTAATGACGACTGAAGACTCTGAACTTTTAGGCTTTAAAAACCTGACTAGAATATAACCCAAAATGTTGGGAGGAAGGAGCATAGAATCATAGAATGGTCTGGGTTAGAAGGGACCCCAAGGATCGTAGAGTTCCAACCCCCTGCCACAGGCAGGGCCACCAACCTCCAGGCCTGGATCTACACAAGGTTGCCCAGGGCCCCATCCAACCTGGCCTTGAACACCTCCAGGGACGGGGCATCCACCACCTCTCTGGGCAGCCTGTTCCAGCACCTCACCACTCTTTCTGTAAAAAACTTCCCCCTAATATCTAACCTAAACCTTCCTTCCTTTACCTTCAATCCATTCCCCCTTGTCCTATGTATGATTCCCCTAGGATGTCAAGCTGTGTGTTCAAACATAAAATTCATTCAATACCAATGTTTTAATATTTCAGGTATCACTTAAGCTGCAAATACAAATTCATTTGGCACCTTGCTACAAGATTTTTGATGCAATTTACTCCTCCCCAGTTATTTTGTGTACATGTGTATTCCTCGATTCCCAAACACCTACATTAACATCAAAATGGTAGAAAGTGTAGAAAATTGAAATTAAAAAACACCAAACATTAAAAAAAAAAAAGCCTGCAGAGATTTTATGATGGCCAGTACTGATCATCTAATGCCACTTTTGGAAAACTTTTCTGTACTCATCATTTTTCCAGGTAGTATCAAAAACTGACCAGTACAAAATCTCTGCTCTCACAGAATGACTCTGCAGAGGGATGAAGCTTACCAGTCTGTAGCTCCTTCCAGTGAAAAAGGAGGGAGTACAGTGTTACTAATTGTAAGAAACACGCTCTAACCAACCAGTGTGTATTGCAAAATGAGCTGAGAAGGAATCAGTTCTCCCAAAGATCTACTGAAGGCTTACACACCAAAGGGACTCCCAAAGCCATGCAGAAAACTGCTTGCCCAGGCACAGGGAGAGGAACAGTGGTGTAAAATCATTAACTGATTCCAGAAGTTCTGCGATTCTTGGGACTAGCGATGAGCTACTGAAGATGGATCCTGGACACCCTTTCAAGAATCTGTATTTGCCACATAACTGTCAGGCACCAAGGACTCTATCAGGGACATTTCTAGGACTGTTCATTTTTTCATGTTACCTCAATAACGCATGGCTAGTCTTAGAAGCCTCTGCATCCTTGGGGTCCTAAACCATAAACCAAATTAATACTTATTTTTGAAAAACAACAAGGTGCTGCTACTATGGAGACAGCCAGGAAGCAAAGGTGGTCACGCACTGCTCATTGAGAGACTACAGAGATCTAAACTACAGACTTCTGTTTCTATTAAAGGTACAGGACCAGAGACAAAGAGAATTTAAAATAAAAAAAGAAAAAAAAAAAGTCATAGCCCAGTTAGAATAAAAGAAACAAATAATTCATGTCTAATGGCATGGACTCAATACCACAGGGGAAGGGAATTTACAAGCCAGAAAACTGAAAACCTTTTTACCACATCCCTAATTTACGTAGTAGGTATTCAGAGATGGCATCGATAATCACATTTAAAACTTAAAAAAAAACCAACCCAAAATATACTGCAATCATACAAACACTTAGTCTGTACTTAAATAGTTGACTTGAAAAATGATAAAGTATCATGCAACAAAATATATTTCAAATTATGGAAATCTCAACAAAATCTGAGGTTTTAATTATGAAAATGTTTCATTAAAAAGCAGGTGTTGAGTAATTTCTAAATAAAAAAACAGCACATCACTCCCATAAAAGCATTTTTTTCCTGAAATATTAAAATGAAGTTAATATATACCCAAGAAACAACTTTCCTCTATCTGCAATCCAAGCTTTAATAAAGTATCATTAATGAAAGTTGTTTATACCTTTCAGAAAGGACAGATTGATTTGTTTGCCCACTAACACACTGCTTTTCCTCAGGTTTGATAAATTACTACAAACAAAGAAAGAATCTAGTTAGAAAGAAGAAAAACCTGTTTATTAACAAACAGGAAGACTATTAGAACTTAAGGCCTCAATCATGAAAATGCTACAGTTAATTCTGTGGAAAGGTAGTTGAGCACAACATATAAAAACCTTTTTCAGCTACGTGAGAAATTATTGAAGGATAATCAGAAGATACAGGCTTTGTTTGGCTGATCTGTACTTAGTTTATACAAAACTATTCTCCATTTATGGTAAGAAAATAGACCAGCAGACAGCTGACCTTATCTGGAAATTTTCATCCCTAACATTTTGCAAGGGAGAAAAAAAAAAAAAAGAATCTGCAGTTTTTAAATGAAAAAGCAAGAAAGCACAGACATTTCAATTGTAATCTCTGTTGCACAATCTACTAGACCATGCTTCCCCTCCAAAATAAACTATTTATTTCTGCCTAGAATGAAAAAAACCCCTGCTGTATAGCTTTTTCTATTTAGCTTATTCAAGGTATTATTACTATTTCCTAAGCCACTACATAAAACTTGCATTTTCAGTACTATTTATTGTGTTTCATAAAAGTTAAATTAGAAACAAATTCAGAGCAAATATAAGTTGGAGGCATCATTTCCATTTATTACTTTTCATAATACCTTTTTCATTCAGAGGTATCAACACAATCTACAGAATTATTACCATTGTTCTCAAAGACAGATAAAGGACAAAAAAAACCCCAACACAGCATAGTGTCTAATTATTGTCTATCTATCAAAACAATGGAAGATATATTAAAAGTTATACCAAAAAGTGTACAGTAATCATAAGGATATTTATGACGATCCAATTTAAGACTATTGTGGAAGACTGTCAGTTTGATATATAAGTTTTCAGTTTGTGTGCATCACGTTCCTTTTCAAAAACAGGTATCAGGAGGCCAGGATAATGTCTTTGGAGGAAAAGTGAGGCCCCTCAAGAGCTTCCCTTCCAAGCAACTGAGGACACCTAAGAAGGAAAGTTCCAGTGACCATGGTGAAGATCGTAAGAAATATTACAGCATAGAACTGGGGGCCTGCACCAACCAGAGCTGGAAAGACTGATGTGAGGATCAGGAAACAAACAGAGTTTGATGAAAGAAATCTTGTAGAGGGGCTTGAGAAGGCTCCAAAGAGCTTGCTAGGATTCAGAAAGTCATTAAGGGCACAGCTCCTGCAGTGGTTTGGGTTGGTTTGGATTGTAAGCATTCTTTATAAATACATTCATGTGTTGAATCATGGCTTGCATTGTGGAGTTTCTTTCCACAGATCCACTCATATTGCACTGCACTATTTGCCAATGCAGACACCCAAAGTTTGAAATCAAATCTGGAAGCAAAGCTGCCCTACAAAGATGCAACAGATGTAGAGTTGCCTACAAATTCCCTCTACTTTTGCGCTCTCATAAACAGAAATAATTTTGTGACTAGTAAAGAAACTAATTATTCTAACTTCTACTTAATAAAAAAACATCCTTTAAACAATTCAAAAAGCCTTTTTGGAATGTTTTCAAGTGAAAGAGGAGGAAGAGCTCTGTTAACCTATGTCCAAGCTCAGGCCAGCTGGAGGTATTACTGAGCATCCAGGGTCCTGCCTGAGGCAGTACAGGTAGTTAAGAACTATCTTCTTGCACATGGTAGACTTCCTGCAAAGTTTTCATATCTTCTGTTCCCATCATCACTTATAAGCATACCAGAAAAAAACAGGAGTCAGACTGGGAATTTGACATAATGTTTCCCCATATACTCTCTCTTTGCAAGAAAAGACAATCAGATGCAAAGTATTTTAGTTTCAAAAACGTTCAAACTAAACTGCAGAAGACTCTGCGATTTTCTCTCAGCCATCTGCTTTGTTTATAAGCAAAGAATGTTCAATATACCACAGTAAATTCCAAGCCTTCAATCTGTCTCCTGTCACAAGAAAAATGAGAACACTGCAGTGTAAAAGATGGGAAAAAACTGTGAATTTCCATTAATTCCTGAAGTGGCCAAACACCTTTTGACTCCAAACTAAAATAGAGTATCATACCCAATTTTCTGTATTCAGACATTCAGAACTAGAGAAATAATACAGCCACAGCTCCAATTGCTACTTAAAAACCAAAGAGTTCTCAGAACTTGGTAAATATTTTTCACATAATTCTTAGCACTCTAAAGTCAAATGGACACCACCATCTTCCCTCTAGAAATGGAGGGCATAGCTAATTCATAATTATTAACACACCCTCTCTTTCATTACTCACTGTAAGAAAGCATGGACATGCACAATTGCTAGTCCAACCTCCAGCAGTAATGGTATTCATCAGTAATCTTCTTGTGAGCCTTTACAATGGCCCTACTACTTGACTTCAATCAGCTGTAAAGCTCCTTTATTCTGTTATCACATCAGTGTGAGGGAATGAATGCCAAGGATTGAATGCCCTCCTAAAGGAGCACAGTCATGCTGTTAGAATAGCAATGAGCTTCATCTGACACTGCTCAACACACACTTTCACACTCCCTCACTCTTGCAGAGGAATGCATGCATGACAAAAATAAATATCTGTTGAGCAGGAACGCTAAGAAACATATCTGCAGAATATTATACTAAATAAAGCATGTAACAGTTTAATAGCAGGAGTTAGAAGGTGATATAAAGGATGCAATTAATCGACATAACTGGCAGCAGTTGTGTTCTATTTGTCAGAAGAAAGGGATGGGCGGAATAATTAGTCTACTAGCAAGAAAGATAATCAGAATTTCAGTACAGAACATCTATACTTAATTCTCCTTAAGTTCTTTTTGTTTTTGCTGATGCAAGGGCCTAGGAATAGATTTATTCTTGCTCACTATAATAAAGGGAAAAAAACCAAGAGAAACAGATCCAAAAGTGGATGACTGTAAATATTTTAAGTAGAATCCTTTAGTAGCTGGTAGACAATAGTCAACCTGCACTGTTGACTATTGTCCACATTGTTTTACCCAAAGCAAGGGGTTTAGGCCAATATGAAATCTTTCCTAGTATGCCCCCAGAATCTAGACTGTTGTATCAACAAAGTTATTAGAAAATCCAGGCACGAAACCCAACTGTCATTCATAATTTAATACTGGTTTTTAGGATTGACTCAAACAGCGGGTTTTTCGCTTCTTTCCTTTTTTTTTTTGTTTTGTTGTTGTAATTTCAAACACATCGTCAGCACTCCACAAAGTGTAACTTTCTACCTCAAGTATACAGGTGGATTTTCCAGTAATAAATATAAAATGTTTTACAAAAATTTATATTTCAACAGTTATAGTAAACTCCACTCTCTGACCAGTGCTTTTTGTCTAGAAAGGTTATTTCTATTAAATATATTTTAAAGTTTTAAACCAAAATGTATTTTCATGATACTGAAAAATACACACAATCTTGTGAATATAAGATAGAGTGGTTGAAATGAAGAAATACATCAGAATGTTTGGCAAACAAAATGCAGCAACTATCCTAAGAAAACTTTTTTTTTTAAGGACATTTTCTTTTAAATTAACATTAGGCTTCAAGTCCATTCATTCTGTAAATCGTATACTTCATAATTTCAAAACTGATGTGTTTATGTTCCTATTTCCTTACAGTCACTAAATTTTTTTCCACTTCTGTTAAAATTTTTATATTAAAAAAATAACCTTCCTTGTGTGCAAGCCTATTTTAATTCCTTGCTATTCATTAAGGATGAAGAAAAAGGATGGTGCCATAGACTGTGAAATGCCTTTCTGTTATTTGACCAGAAGCAGATTACTCCTGTAGTGTGTTACACTCCACAGTCTATCTTAGAGCAAACAGGAATACAGCGCTCTGCTGTGAAGTATCTGTCAGCAGCAACTCCTGCTTGGAGAACCTTTGTACCCCTACTCAGGATTAAGGCATTGAAGTGGCAAGTGAATGAGGCTTCTGACCATGGTTTTGAAAACATGAACTGACATCTCAGCATACTGGAGATACATTAAAATTTAATGACTCTATTGGTGACATCTTCTTCAGGAGCTACAATGATCCAGTGACTTTTCCAGTAGGAATGTTTTAAATATTGCTTCCTGCACCACTCAGTCATACTGGATGCAGGATGGAGCTCTACAAAACACCTTCCCCAGTGAAAGCACATAGCTAAAATTTCATCTTCAGTGGTGCTAGACTTTTTTATATATATTTTGGTGATGCCATTTCCCAATAATGTAAGCAGCGATCTCTCAGTTAAGGAAGAAAAGGCATTGATAGAAATTAGAAAATAAGTTTTTTGGTTGGTTGGAGGTTTTTTCAGTATAGGTGAGCAACAAAAACTTAATGTAACTGGTATACTATAAAGTTACAGTCTAACAAATAGTTACCAGCACATACAGGCAGTAAAACTGAATCACATCCCATGTGGAAAGGGGCCAGAAATTATTGATTCTAATGATGTCAGACAGCCATCCCTTGCCTCCTCTCACAACAGCGTGATACAGAACTGCCCACCTTGCTTAAGCTTAATTACATCTAATAAACAATAAAGCTAAATTAGAACAGGATCCTCCTTGCAGTCACGGGCAGAAGAAAGGAAGTGAATGGCAGCTGAATTACCACCAGTCCAAACCTCCCACTGACCAGAGAACAAGAAGGCACCCACAGATCACACTTGGATTCAGTAAACAACATCACTGAAAAGAACTAGGCTGCGCCAAAGGTAGACTGCAAGAAGACACAAGCTTGATAAGCTAAAGACCTCTCAAGGTTGTTAACATGCTGTTTTTACACAACATAATGAACTCCTGGACATCAGTTAAACTATTAAACACAAGTTTCCGCTTGTAGCTAGCACCATGTGCTTTAGTAAAGCCTTCTTCAGGAAGTGTACTTCCACATGTGCTCATCATCATACTTCCAAGAACCCTTTCTAAATATGAAGACTTGTGAATCAGGATTTATTTGCATTCATTAAACCAACGAAGCAGAATACGGGCAACATTAAAAAAAAAAAAAGAAATTAAAAGTTACTGCATTGGTAGAAAATTTAATGAAGATTTAACTCCACAAAGTCTACTTTTCTACTGACACTAGCAGAACTTTTGTAAATTACACTAGGAAAAAACATTTATACCAACAAGTTGATAAATCTGAAAAAACCTAAGGTGATAAAAGAAGCTTAAATCATACAAATAAAAGGCCATATACACCTAAAAGAAAACAGATACCCATTCCATTTTAATACTGAAATGAGTAATTGTTAAATTCCTCATTAAAAAGTCCTTTGCGGAGACTGAAATTTACTACAGTAAAGGCACCTGCAACATTACTCTTACTTTGCATAATTTCCTGTTAATGACCTAGACCTATCAATATGATGGAAAACCTAATAATGCAGTATTTAGTTTATATAAAGGAACAAGCTGGGATAAAAATAAATTCAGAATGGTCTTAAATGTCTCAAAAGGATGAAAGAATTTCCTTAGTTTCCCGTAAACTCACAATCAGTTCCTTAAGGGACACAAGCATGTTAATACAACCATTTTATTTAGAAATGTTAAATACAAGACAATTCATTTCTACTACAGTTTGTTCTCCCTGCTCCCTTCCTGCTCCCCTGCTGAAGGAGATGCTTTGTCCATAGTGGAGAGCCATCATTTTTAAAAGTAAGAAATGTTTATTTCCAAATATATGTGCTCCTGGCATGTAAACCCATATAGGACTGATATTAATATTTTGTGAAAAATAAAATACTTCCAAGATCTATCTTGTGAGACTATGGAACTAAATAAGACACAAACGAAGAAAAACTGGATTGCTGAAAACTCTGGAGGTCAAATCAGATGTTTGCCAGAGATCAGGAAAAAGAAAAAGTAAAGACAAGAGCAGATGAACAAAAGTCAGGCCTTGTCTCTGTGAGCAATAAAGGAAACCACCTTGAGTAAGAGCTTATTCACACACAGAGGTCAACCTATCAAAATTCCATTGAAAAACAAAGATTTGATTAATATTAATTTACCTAATTATAGACTTTCTTGGCCTAGTTTTTTAAAAATGGAAATTATTTTCATATAATATAAATCAGATTTTATTAAAAATACTGGTATTGATTTTTTTTCTTAACACTCCACTTCACTTATTTATTTGTCAGCAAATCGAGCAACCTGCTGGACCAGACTGAAAGAGATCAACAGTTCTTCTTGTATTTGTACGTGAAACAAGAAAATTAACTTTCCCTACTGGGTTACACTGACAAATGCTGGAATAAAATCCACATGATTTTATTTACCCTGAGGTACCAGTATAGTTTGGGGACTGGCCTGTTGGAGAGCAGCGTAGGTGAGAGGGACCTGAGGTCCTGGTGGACACCAGGATGACCATGAGCCAGCAATGTGTCCTTGTGGCTAAGAAGGCCAATGGTATCCTGGGGTGTATTAGGAGGAGTGTGGTTAGTATGTCAAGAGAGGTTTTCCTCCCCCACTACTCTGCCCCGGTGAGACTGCACCTGGAATATTGTGTCCAGTTTTGGGCCCCTTAGTTCAAGGAGGACACAGAAATCCTTGAGAGAGCCCAGCGCAGGGCCACCAAGATGATTAAGGGAGTGGAACAGCTTCCTTATGAGGAGAGGCTGAGGGAGCTGGGTCTCTTTAGCTTGGAGAAGAGGAGACTGAGGGGTGACTTTATTAATGCTTATAAATAAGTAAAGGGTGAGAGTCAGAGGATGGAGCCAGGCTCTTCTGGATGGATGGCCAGCGACAGGACAAGGGGCAACGAGTGCAAGCTGGAGCATAGCAAGTTCCATGTAAATATAAGGAGAAGCTTTTCCACTGTGAGGGTGATGGAGCACAGGGACAGGCTGCCCAGAGAGGTTGTGGCGTCTCCTTCTCTGGAGACGTTCAAACCCCGCCTGGGTGCGTTCCTGTGTGACCTAATCTAGGTGATCCTGCTCTGGCAAGAAGGTTAGACTAGATGATCTTCCAAGGTCCCTTCCAACTCCTAGCATTCTGTGATTATGTGATTCTGTGATAGGAAGAGCAGGAGAAAAAAAATTGAAAAATAAAGGATGACATGTTTCAAGTACTGGTTTTAAAGAAAAATAATATTTACATGGAAAATGCAGTTATTTCCAGTTGATAAAGCTTTCTGGAATTCTTACCAAACTCTCTCTTAAAAAAAACAAAACCAAAACACACCTTGGCTTTAGTCAGCAGGAATAAAAAAACAGCCTCAAACTAAAATTAAAAATGAGTCACTTACAATGAACCTGTGTTTTTAAATGTGACTTAATTTGCAGGCTGAAAGACCATCACACATAGGAAGATAATGTGGACTTTGTGTGAATCGCTGCTAATCACCTATCCCCAAAAAGAAAAGTATCTTTGATTGAAATCTCTGTTAATAAGTTCTGGAAAATACATACCTTAGATCTTTTTAAAGGATCAGCTACAATTTATGAACTATATTTTAGTTATTGCTGATTAGCAACTGGCATCATACAGAATTTTTTCTGTTCATTCCACACAGCTACATATCAGCTAGCAAGTTAAACCTTTCGGAATATTCTCATTTCTAAATCCTTTCCCTTTTGACTGTGATCCATGATTATTTTCTGCTGAGGAAAAGGCATAAAGGGCTTATAAGTTCAAATGCTTAATGGGTTTATGAAAAAGGATATTGTAAGAAGGATTGCTTTGACAGTTAGATTAGATTAACACAATCAATCAGTTTCAACAACATACACCATCCTTAGAAATACCAGTACTGAGACTTTCTTAGAGGATGCTACTGCATTTAAATTGAAAAGCACCAATATCACAGCTTTCCAATGCAAATTTTCATGGAAAATTAACAGAAACACACTGAATAAGGATGATGGCATTTTTAAACATATTCCTCTCACTAGAAAAATAAATTAGCAAAAATGAAGCATAAGTACCTGTAAGCTCATTTGTGAAGATGCATTTATATTTTAAAAATGTACACAGAATTTGTAACTATTTTTCATCTATGGAAAATAACGTGGTGATTTCTGTAATTGCTGAGATATACAAGAAAAAAATACTAAGGAAAAAATCGGAATATTTACAACATAGTTTAAAAATAAAGTATGCTCTATATTTTATAGCCACATACCATGCTGTAAACAAAAATATATAATGCTATAATTCTGTCTATAAGAAATATACCAAAATTTCAAAATATGAAAGAACTGACCAAGCATGTCTGGAAATTCTTAACAGGTCTGATTCAAATAGTTGCAGAAAAGGAAATGATCAATTATAGTTTTGCCTTCTTGAATTTGTTGTTCTGGCAGTCATAACCTCATCTAAATATTGCTTCACTCCTCCCTCAAAGTGAGTTTACTAAATTTTAGAAGATGTTTAATATTTCATTCATTAATAAAATAAATGTGTGATCCAGTACATCTATAGTGCAAACCTCACAGATTTATAAACTCCCTGTCACAGCAAATCTCACCTTGGTATAGGGGAGATCACAGTAAGAGGTTAGTAGCAGGATAGATATCTCCTATGGTTCTTCAGTTGCAATAACAATAGGTCATTATTTTTGATTCCGCAGCATATAAAAGACAGGTCCTTCTTGTTTTCAACTCTATTGCAAACATAATGTTCTACATTGTGCCAAAATTTGAAAATATTCTATATGGACACTACTTTCCATAATAAAGATAAATACAAGGGACTAGGTTCTGCTTTACGTTTGCACAAATACATGATGAATTTTGTCCTGCATAATGGTACCCAGTGATTCTATCATGACACAGCAATGACAGCAAAATTAAATAATTTGAAGTCTCGTTAGCCAAGCAGAAATAAGTCTGAAATGACTATAGAAAAAATGTGAGCAACTTTTAAATCCTTTCAGCAGAAGTTGAAGATGCACTAAGTAACATTAGATACAAAGAGCCATCTGATAGACTGCAGCAATCTCCATATAATAAACCAATGCACTACTGGCCTTGAGATAATGCCTATTCAATCCAGTCTTCTATAAATAAGATGGACCAAACAGGGTTACCTGAAAGCTTGTGTCTGCACTTACATTAGCAAGTAACTGAGGGCAACAGAAGATGATAAGAGCCATGGATCTCAGTAAATGCAGTTTGGATTTGCATCTCACTTCACACTCAATTTAATCTTGGATTTTACTTCATAATAGATTTAGCCTTGAGCCCTCAGATAGAACGGTCCCACCATACACAAGGTTCCAAGATGTGCAAGTCACTGTCTTGAGACATGTATATCCCTGTTAGGGAAAATTAGCTGTTGGGGCCTCTTTGGTGTGTAGTTTAAAAAGAGGTTACTTTTAAATCTCCACATAAAGGAATTAACATTAGAAATATTCCACTAACCAAACAAACAGTATAATAAAACAATGCACTGTTCTGAGGACAAAATGGGAGTTTGCTTCAGAACTTCACTTTTATTCTAGATCAAAATACAGACTTGCATCTGCTGCATTTATACGCAGACTTGCATCTAAATTTTGTTTCCAAGAGAAGAATTTGGGGAAAAAAAGCACCTAAAAAACAGAGAATCCAAACAACCTAGAAAGTGCCAGCATATTAAAATTGGAATTGAAGAATTCATGAGTTAACCATGATTATATAAATTAGCATATGTATCTCACATGTCTGCAGGGATACAGCCAGTAAGCACAAGCACAAAGCTGCAAAACTAGCAGCATGCCTATTAACACAAGATTGTTCAAAAAAGTTGGAAGTTCTCATTTCCATGGCTGCAAAAATGTCTTTTAAACAACAGCTTAATGGTTCTAGAGAGAGAAAACACCTTTAATTTCAAGGGGGAAAGAAAAAAAGAAAAAATTAAAAAAAAAATGAAGGCTGCAATTAGAGGACTTGGAAACAAAGAGAGAAAGGTTGGTGATTTGTCAGTGCTGATTAAGATAGTGGAGAAATTAAAGCATTGTGAACCTGTGCAACTGGAATGAAAAGAAATCTCAGTAATCAACTAAGTACAAGTGTACTTTACTACTTTGCTAAAGTGGGCTGAAGTATCCTTAACGTAATGATATTCAACCATACAAGATAATAGTAGCTAAATTCAGCATATAGTACTGTACATGTTGAAGAAAAGGGTATTGTTTAACTTTACAAATTACCAGTTTTGAAGGCACTTTAATTTAAAAAGAAAAAAAAAAAAGTATTATTTTCTCAACTCATTTCATAAGCTACCTTTAAATGAAGTTCCCAAAAGCATTTTTGGCACTGTCTATCAGCATACATGAATGACAAACTTGTGCCATTGGCAACACAATTCAACTTTTATCCAATTGCATGAAAACTCAGTATTTCTCAAACATCAGTTAATATGAACTGAGAAAGCTATATAAAGAACGCTATTCTTTCTTACAATAAACTTTATAATAAATAGAAACAAAGCCCCATTTTTCCCTCTCTACTGTGGAAAAACAGATTTCCAGCATTTAACCCAAGTACCTCCAGCTTCAATTGAAATCTCTCCTCTTTCAATTACCACCACATTCATAGCTTTCAAAAACTGCACGAGCAGATGCAGAGTTGCCACCTGTGAATGATGTGTTTCCCACGATGGCTATTTTAATTTTATTTGTAAAGTCTTTCATTTGTTTACAAAGTCATGACAGTATCACAGCACAAAGCCATGATGCTCAAGTTGTGATTCTAACATTATACTTAGCCTTGAGTGAGTACCTCAGAAAGATATTTAGTTTGATTTTTAGCTTCATTAAAATACATTACAACCCTATGGAACATTGTTGAAAACTACAGAGCTGCCTGAACTGAATCTGACCCACTGACTCCTGTGAAGAAGTTTATTAACTGCTTTATTAAAGACACAATGAAAATGGAGTAGGACATAGCTAAGAATGAAAGAACAGTAATTTCTGTGTTCATTGCAGACACAGCGACCTGGTTCTAGCCAGGCCAGAGTTAACTTCCCCAAGCAGCCAGCACAGGTGAGCTGAGTTAGCCCAGGCTGTTTTCCACACCACCTGACATCACTACCCCATAAGAGGGTCGATTTGGCACAGTTCTGGGACAACAACAGTCCTCTTTTTGGTGCCCAACTCAGGGCTTGAACTCACAACCCTACAATTAAGAGACCCATGCTCTACAGCTACCCCAGCCTTTCAAGCCCCAAATTGGCCTGGCCAGAATCAGGACACGAAGCTTTTCAAATAGGTGAACAGACTAGGCAAAATTTTTTAAAAAAACCCAAAAATCTTGAGAGAGTACTATTAATTCATTAATGTAAAATGTACAGCAATTTGTATATTTAATCAAACCTAATATTTCACAAACTGTTCAAGATTTGAATAATCAGGACAACTGTGTAAACCAGTCTCAAACTTAAAATTCCTATGCTGAAATTTTTTGTTGTTTTGAAATGAATCTTAAAAGATATAGGCAGTAAAGGTTTAGCAGAATAATACTTATTCAAGACAGTCCAAATTTAATTTGAAAACCACTGCCCAAAACTGATGCCACACTAGGCATCACTTTAGAACCTCTTCATATTCACCTACATACTGCAGCATAAGTAGAATTATTTGAATTTCACACTAAAAAATAGTAACTCCAATTAAGCAGAGAATAGCCCAAATTTAGCACAGATTTATATACACTTTGAAATAGTTGGGAGTTTTTTGATCAGCAATTCCTGAACTACTGCTGGGAGAAAGAAAAAAAAAAATCACCCTAAATTAGGATAAGCACAAGAATACTTACAGAGAAAGTGGCAAGAAAATGAAGCAACTGAATGATGGAAGATCTGAGTAACGACAGAAGCAGCAAATTACATATGCTATCTGATTTAAAGAGATTCATATTATTCATATTAGACAAAAAGTTTAAAACAAGAATAAGAACTGGGCTTTTTGAAATTCTGTGAAGGGAAAGTCGAGTACAGATACTCAGGAAAATGTAACAGAAAAAAATGAACAAAAATATCCTATGCAGGATCTACTGAAAAAAAGACAAGAGAACCAAGAGCTTTTGGGAGGAAAAGAAGAATTCTTCCTATAAGTAATTGTCATCAGCTATCTAGGGAGAACTGTCACACAGATGGTCTGAAATGCACATCTTAACTAAGGGAGTTAGGTCAGAAAAAAACCCCGTAGATATGCAAAACATTAGCATAAGCTGACAGTGAAGTTGTAGGAAAGCCTCAGATCACCCATGAATAGGATGGAGAAAGAAAAGGAAAAAAGGACCAAGAACCCCTGTGAGACTGGAAGAAAGGGCAGAATAGCTCCCAAAACAGACAGTCAAGGGCAATGCAAGTGGCAGAGCAAAGCACATGACTGTCATGTATCAGGAAAACAAGAAAGGCCAGAATATTAAGGAAGAAGTGATCATTACTAGGAGCTAAAGCACTGGAGAGACAAAAGAAGATAAGGTTCTTAATATTTCATGTAGTTCTAATGATGTTGTGCATTCCAGAAATGAACAGTAATTATACAGATTTCATAATCCCTCTAAAAGTATCCATGCTACTATAAGGAAGCTATTTTTACTGGATTTTACTGATTTGTTGAATACCAGTTTCCCCCTCTCTTTTCCCGCCAGCATGTTGTGTTTGAATTTTGGTATGGTGCCTTACACAGTAGAAAAGAGTTAAAAATTATCTTGAAAGTGTAACAGATTCTCTGTGCAGGCACTTAGAATGTTCTGCAGTACATCAATGAAATTTCATTGTACATACTGGTTATGTTACATAGGGCAGCGAGGCTGCCCTATTTTGTACAGGGGTATCAACTGTAGACTTCTGAATTTTAAGTCTATTTTATGCTAAACAGGAGTAATGAAATTCCAGTTTTAAAACACTAAACTAAACAAGTTGAACTGGCAGTGTAGTCTTAAAAGACCCCTATGAGAAGCTCATCAAGGAAGAGCTCTGTGGGAAGATGGAGCAGCTCCATCCTATGTTGCATGGGTGCTGTGCAAGGTTCCTGTGGTGCTCCAGCTCCTTCCTCTGGAAACTGTGAATTCTGCACTGACTCTGCATTGCCAGCACACCACCTACACGGCAGACTCCCTGCATCTGTGACACAAACAGAATGCAACAGTGATGTTTCCACTAACTTTAATGTTTAAAGAACATTAGGGGTATGAGAAGAAAAACCCTGTATTGGTAAACTCAAAGTTTTAGATAAGAATGCTTGTAATGGATTGTTTCCACTCTTCCTTTTTTCCTTTCTTCTTTTTTACTTAAATAGTACCTAAAGGCAGAGAAGGGGACATGTAGAAGCATAACTTACACCAAATCAATTTCACCTGAAAACCCTGCAAAGATAGGGACAATTATTTTGCTGCATTGCATAAAACGATGCCTTACAATGGGTTTGAATTTTTTTTTTCCAAAAGCATTGAAGGTCTAACACTAACAATCTATTTCTAAAGTAATGAAGGAAGTTTACTCTCCTAATCTCCTTATTTGAAGTCAAATCCATGTGGCTGTAAAAACCACATAGCTGAAAGCAACCAATAGTTTGTATCCTTCCTTCGTCATACATCAAAGGTACTTTTTATCAACAGTGAACCAGCTTGTCAAGAACAAATGCACTGAAGACAAACTTGGGGTTATCTCTTACTACGGCCATTATTTGGCTTCTAAAATTTTTACTGTAAATAGCTAAAATTAAGAAGTCTCTTCGGCTTTCACATATTAATTTTAAATTGCTTTATTGTCAGCTATAGAATGAAATTTAAAAACTTAAAAATAATACGTTACACAGATAATGCAAAAATTTCATGGAGATAATCCAGAAATAACTGAACCAAAACAGGTTACAACACTTAACAATAATGTATGTAGAGAATGACCTACTTTTCAGGAGCAACGATTGTACTTATTTTAAGCATCTGACTTATGTGAATCCGTGTGACTCAGACTATGAAAATAACAGAATTAAATAATTACATTTTGACAGTGTCATATCTTGTAGTGATACTTGGGGAGCTATCATAGGAATCACAGAATGCTTTGAGTTGGAAGGCACCTCTAATGACCACCTGGTTCCAACACCCTGCCAAGAGCAGACACCCCCTCCACTAGACCAGGTTGCCCAAAGTCCCACTTCCATCAGACCTAAGTAAACTGAAAGAATACCTTTCAATCAACAGAAACTGCAGAGTGCAGTTTTGAGAGAACAGCCATACACTCAATAGCAGTTAAACAGTAGTGAAAGGAGATTAAAATCTGAAATATTTAAATAAGTAAGCCTACTTTACTGTGTATCAGGTATAGCAATAAAGCACATTAATAAAGCAAAAGTGCACCAGGGTTTTTTAGGAAGATTTTCAGTATTTCTTTCTTTGGCCATGTATATTTCTCCTTTTTCCATGACATTTTATTAACAGCAGAGCAAAAGCGTCAGTTAATCTAGAAACTGTTGGCTTATTCATGTAAGTAGCAGTAACAAAGGTGTTTCCTCACTGAGGAACCATTAGCACTTCTTTTAAAGAAACAGGAAAATAAATTAGTAAGTCGAACCTAATTATTTAGGGAAAACCTACACTAATTTATTTGCTTTGTAACAGGAAATTATTTAATGACATATTGAACTCAATTAAAGGCATTGTATTTGTACAGTGCTTGGAAAACTTCACCTCTACACAGGCATCCTCACTCTGACAGTTAGTAGTTGTGCCTATATTGTGAGGCCTACGGGCTAAACAGTCTTGCTCACATCTCCACATGAAGGAGATATGGCTATATGCCTCCCCGTGTAAGTAGACTTCCTATAGAGGGGAAAAAAAAATAAAATCCATGTATGAAGACATCTGTATAACAAACTTCAGCAGTTCCACGGCTACTTTAGGACAATGTAAACACAAGCTGCTGTTGGAAAGGTAGTTTCACCCTGCTCACCGCCTTGCACGTACTTCCGCAATTTCATTTATGCAAACATGAAGGGTTATACAGGCATGTACAGAGCCAGATCACTCCACTGATCTAGCTGTAAAATTACCCCACAGGGAAAAGTCCTATCAGCTTAAAGCAACAGTGAAACCACAGGAAGGATGGACAGTTAAGTGTGACAGGAAACCTCTAACAGCTCACTTACCAGAAAGACATCAATTTTGACCATTCTAGATGATTCAGCTCATTGTGGGACAGGAAAGCATGAGATCAGTGTAAGGAAAGTTGTAATAATGGACAACAACACATAGAATCATAGGATCATAGAATGGTATGAGTTGGAAGGGACCCCTAGGATCATAGAGCTCCAACCCCCTGCCACAGGCAGGGACACCAACCTCAGGCCTGAATCTACACAAGGTTGCCCAGGGCCCCATCCAACCCGGCCTTGAACACCTCCAGGGACGGGGCATCCACTACCTCTCTGGGCAGCCTGTTCCAGCACCTCACCACTCCTTCTGTAAAAATCTTCCCCCTAATATCTAATCTAAACCTTCCTTCCTTTAGTTTTAATCCATTCCCCCTTGTCCTCTCATTGTCTATCCTTTTAAAAAGTTGAATCCCCTCCTGCTTATAAGCTCAAGGCAGAAATATCTGTTAGCGGATGCTTCATGCAGGTATCTCAAGTAGCAAATGTGGACACACATGTTCCTATCACTTGCAAGGAAGCTCCCTTTTGAAAATCATGTGTTAAATTCTCAGTTCCTACCTTCCCAATCTGTACAGACATAACATGTATGAAGGCAGCTACTCTTAATGCACACTCATTTAAATTATGCCAAAGATGGCATAAATTATTTCAGTTGCAAAGGACCTCCTGAGGTCATCTAACATCATCCAGTCTAACCACCCTGCTAAAGCAAGATCATCTAGACTGGGTGGTCCAGGTTCATGTCCAGATGGTTTCTGAATATCTCAAGGATGCAGACCCCACAAATCTCTCTAGGCACCCCATGCCAGTGTTTGATGTCTCTCACAGGACAAAAATGTTTTCTTGTGTTTAGATGGAATTCCATGTGTTTCAATGTGTGCCCATTATCTCTTGTCCTGTCACTGGGCACTGCTAAAAAAAGTCTGTCTCCCTTATCTTCATTTCATACTATTTATCCCCAGATGCTGGACTCTGAATTTCCCCTTGCTGAACTTCATGAGATTCCTTCCCTGCCCGGTTCTCCAGGCTGCTGAAAGATGCGCTACCATCCTTGCAAACACTCATCTGGTGTACAAGCAACTCCTCACAGTTTTCTATCATCTGCAGACTGTTGTGTTGCTCTTCACACCCCTTGCAAGATTCAACTCCAGGTCAGACTTGGCTTTCCTATTCCTATTCCTATCCCTCCATGACACTCACACCGATAAAAAAAATTTAAAATGAATTATTTAAAGAGCTGTATAGAACCACATAAATCAGCAGCCTGTATTTTCCACAATGCTTCACAGTCCAAAATCCTTACTTTTCATACATATGAAAGTAGAAATCTTTCAGCCTTAGCTGTCGTCTTGTTCACAAAAGACATTTTAAGCTCTCTCCCAATAAAAGTTAATTTTTTACATTTGGGAAAAGGAACAGAATAAAAGTAGATGACTGGAGTTCTATGCTGCTATAAATAAGTCAATGAATTTAAAATAAAATTTGCTTTACAAACATTAGATACAATCAGAGGAAACTAATATACAGAATACTAGGTTGAGCCACAGAACACTGTGCAATTAATATTTATATACAGCTATTTTCAGAATATGAGTCTTACATATTTTTACAAATATAAACACAACTTAGAGACCAAGTGTTTGTATAGGAAATAGAGATACTAATTTTAAAATTACCTTTTAAATTACAGAAAAGTATTGTGAAATTCTGATGTGTACAGGATCCAAAAGATGCACAAAATTAAAAAGCAAATGCCTGTAAGGCAATTTTCCTTTTTCTTCGTGTATAGCACTGTGATTCTCTTTCAGACTTTGGACTTTAAGAACAATATTAATTTTAATAAAGCCTTCCTCTAGAAACAGCAAAATAAACTATTTTCTAGACTGTGCCTAACATTCAATTATCACCCTATAGAGTCATTCATCAAGATCCTGATCAATAAAGCACTTTAGAGTACATGCTTAATTAACTAAATTCTTGAGTTGTTCTATTGAAGTCAATGAGATTATTCACATTCTTTAAGTTAAGCATAAGAGTACTTTATCTCATTCTCTCTACACTCACAATCAACTCCATTTACCCACAGAAAAATCTATTTCAATAGCACTGGAAGCTGCCTTAAAATTTGAATCTAGGAAAACCTACAAGCTTCCCTCTACATATCACCAAGTTTTCAGGTTTTGTTTTGTCTGTCTAAATACCTTCCTCATAAAATAGCACGTCTACACATCTTTTTCCGTCTTTTATTTTCCACATCTCATTCTTCCTGATGTCAGTGAAAGCTACCAAAGGAAAATGGACAAAAATTGGCAATAGGCAAACATATTTGCAATCCACACATATAAAAAACCCCAGTTGATCTAGTGGACAAGAATTCCACATGATAAAAAAGTCCTTTTGCATATTATGAAAAAAATCTTAACTTTTTGCCGAAATTCAGAGCTTCTGTTTTGAGATTCCGATTTCCACAAGAAAATATATTTAAATTACACAGGTAATGAATATCTAATCAACAAGCTCAGTGGAGCTTAAAAGATTCAGCTGACCAGCCACTCTAAGGAGGTCACTCCCCTGACTGATTCACTAGGTCTCCATCAGCTGTTACAGATCCCTACACAGCAGTACACAAATCAACACTCATACCTATATTTTTGCATGTATATCTCAAACCGATCCCTGCCTTCACC
The DNA here is from genome assembly GCA_020800305.1 of Porphyrio hochstetteri. Taxonomy (NCBI): domain Eukaryota; kingdom Metazoa; phylum Chordata; class Aves; order Gruiformes; family Rallidae; genus Porphyrio; species Porphyrio hochstetteri. Next base: position 52,251,605 of record CM036905.1, read on the forward strand.
ATTCACAGTAAGCCCACAAGCAGAAAGCCCAGAGACTAGGAACCATGGAGTTCCAGGTCCAACAGACCTCTAAAGGCAGAAAGTCCCAGGTAGTGGTGAGTAATATGCAAACCCAAGGGCACACATTTGTGCTAGATGCTAACTTCAATTTTTATGGGAAGGCATATTTAAGCATCTCATGGGCAGCTACTCTTGGTTTTATAATTGCTAGTGCAAGTATATATTTTTTGGAGTTCAGGTAAACACCCCTATACAGACATTTACTCGCCCGAAGTAATCCAATACTCATCTCTCATGGTCCCCAACCTGCTTTGCTGTACCAAAGAATTTAAGCAGAGATACAGAAAGTGCCAAGATTGATTCTTCCTGCAAGGCCAAGTGAGAATGCAAAAGGAAGGACAAGGCTAAAATATGAGATGTATTAAATTATATGGCTAAGATTCCGACTAGGAGACATAAAGGACAGGCACAGGTATAAAGCTGATTTTTTTTAAATTTCATAGAGGGAAAAAGTTAACTTTATTTTCCTAAATCCTCGTTGAGGCAAAAAATACAAGACAGGATGGGGGAAAGTGAGGATATATAACTGCAGATCAAAATTTGGGATCTGAATGTGGATACCGTTCTGTGTAAGACTGTGGAGCAGCTCAGTCTGCTTTCACTGGGAATTTAGGAACACTGTTTCTCAATAAGAAACTTCAAAATAAGAACAACTAACAAACTTGGTCTGGATGATCAACAAAATACCAATCATATACACACATTATAATTCTACAAATAGGATTTGGTGTTCTTCTCTGGGAGAAAATCTAAGAGCTTACATAAATGTGAATGAGTGTATTTTAAGGTCACATTGAAAAGCTGAATTATTGTTTAAGAAACTTGTTTTTTCTCCATTGTACACATAATCCTCATGCACATTAACAGCTATACATAAAGTTATATACACAGTTCAAGACAAAGCAGACTGGTTCTTTTTTTTTTGACTAACATTCTTACCTTCCTTTCTTTGAGTTCTCTCTTATTTCAGACTGCGGTTAGCACAAGATAAACAATAAGAGGTCACTGACTTCACTCTATACCACTGAAATATAATTGCCTGCCACAATAAAGTCCTAATGAGCACAACTCTTGTCAATGGGAGGTTGCCTTGGCAACAAAGTTATCCCAGAAGATAACTATCCGTGTGGTAGAAGGTGATGACAGTCAGTTGCCTGACAAAGATTTTAAAAGTATAAAAACTTTACTTTTGCTCAAGTTGAAGGGAAGCTTTTACTTATTATGTCAGTCTACTGACACAATACTGACTTGCTGATCTAGAAACTTCCAAACAATGCAGTTAGATTAAGGACATTTTGTTTTAACAGGAACATGTTTAGGCTGCCAGTCTTCTAAGTAAAAGTGCTTCTCTAATGTCTTCACACCTTCCTATGGTCTCCAAGAACTAAATTTTATTTCAATAATACTTTTAGATATACTTTTAAACAAAACAACATGAAAAGGTGTTCTTCTTATAGTGGAAATAGGCGAGATCAAGGCTGGATTCAATAGACAGCAGAACAGTGTTCTCAGGCAAGATGCTAAAATAAATCCTCCTGAGAAAACAAGAGGTGGCAGAATCACAGGGAGAGGCATGACATGAATGTAGTCTCCAGAGGCCACTGATGCTTTTTAATCCAGGAGCAGATTTCTCTGACGGGTATGTCGCAGGTGGACAAGAAAATATCTTACAGACATGATCCTACCATTGTGTTAGTAATTGGATATTAAATATTCAGATGTCCAGACACTTCTAACAAGGTCACTAAGCAAGACTCTGAAACTAAGTTGTCAAACAAGAGAGAAAATGATCATGAATTTAAAGGACAAAAAAAATCCCAAACAAATAAGATCTGTGTTGCTCACTAAATTACTAAGGCGCCTTGAAAAAGAACAGTTTGGAAGGGATGGAAAATTATTCAGGATAGCATTTACTAGTAAAAAATAAAGCTGGCTGCAAAAAGTTGTGGAAAGCTGTCATGTCACTGAATAATGAAATGAGAAATGAAATTCAGTCTGGATATACAGAGAGGAAAAACAATGCAAAGCACACGTTCCTTATGTTCTCCTTGACATTAGCCACTAAGACAGAAAAGGTGGATTAACTACAGTTATCTGAAAGAACTCGTATTCAAGAGAAGAAAAGGCATGGGATATTATAAGTACAGAAGTAAAGAAACAGACAACTTCATCTCACACTGCAAATCTATGGTGTGCTCATTTCCCAAAGATGTTTCCATTTTGTATATACAAGAAATAAAACTTACAGTAAAACTAAAAAGACTACAGAGAAGAAAGATAAGCACAAAAAGTGCATGAAATGACTTCTAGGAGTACAGATATTTTCAGCTGAGTGAATATGAGTGATTACATACAGAGGCAGACAACCATTCTGAAACAGGTGATGGGGAAGTGAATAAAGAATGATTTGACACAATTTCTCATAATCAAAGAAATAAGTGGAAGTGAATTCAAAAGAATCTTCTGTTAAATCAAAGGAGGAGAATTTATTTTCACACTACATAAACTGCACAAAATCACTGTCACAGGACATTTCAAGCAGTGTATTTTAAAACAATTAGATAAATATTTAATACTCAATGGGCATTTTTTAAAAATGTGTGTGTGAGAGAGAGAGATGTAATAAAACTTCTGAAAAGCACAAGACAGGAGGGTATGTACCTTGCCCATTCTCTTGCTTTCACTCTAAGTGTTTATTGTTGTTGTCCACTTAACCTAATGTGGTTCAAGGGCCTTTACGGTCCTAGCCATGCTTAGTATTAAAAAAAAAAGAAGAAAAGACCAGGCCACAGTGACATTGAGAGGTCTTATGCTCCTGTTGAAGAAAAGGATGGCAACAATTGTCTCCCTAACATCATGGGCTCAATAAGAGAGACATTAGAACTACCCAAAAAAGAAAAACATTGCCAGCCATGAAAAATTAAATGTGCTTTCAGTAGATGTATTTTGAGTCTGTCTCAGGTGGCTTAAGGCTTTGATTGAGACCAGAGTAGTAATAATGTCTTTCTTGTATAGATTCTCTAGTGTCTGTTGAGAAATGCACTCCTGTTTCAACTTAATTGATTTTATTTAAATAAATACTGATCACAAGACAACCCTATTGAAAACCAGACTTGAATCATTCTCATGTTCAGTAAACCAAAATCTCTGATTGAGCCTATGTAAAAAATGGAAACACAGGAAAAAACTGTAACTGCGTTTCTGAATATTTCTTAAACCTCATTGTCTGACAGAAAATAACAAAATTACATGTAACCTTTATTCCTTCTCCCTTTTTTTGTTTTGTTTTGTTTTGCTTGTTTTGGGTTTTTTGTTTCCTGTGGGAGGTGACTTTGGATACTCAGCCCTTCTGGAAAATCATGCCAATGTTATTTATTAAAATATAACAGTAGGTTACTACTTCTAAACAAAATCCCCTTGATCAAAAGCTAGTAATGATCTACATAAATGATACCAATGGAAAACCAGGACAAAGACATCTGTTACCATATTGGCCAATAGAGAATATGAAGTCCCACATGAGATACATTGCAATAAAAATGAACACTAAGTCAGAGAGGCAAAATACACTTCAACTCTCCTTGAAGAAAGAAAGGATATAAAGGGTGGTCAAGTACATGTGATAATATTTGGTATAATGAAGACAAATTTACATTTATCAGAAATAGTGTGGCCAATAGGTCCAGGGAAGTGATTGTGCCCCTGTACTCGGCACTGGCGAGGCGGCACCTCAAGTACTGTGCCCACTTTTGGGCCCCTCACTACAGGAAAGACATTGAGGTCCTGCAGCGTGTCCAGAGAAGGCCAACCAGGCTGGTGAAGGGGCTAGAGAGCAAAGCTTACAAGGGACAGCTGAGGGAGCTGGGGATGTTTAGCCTTCAGAAGAGGAGGCTGAGGGGAGACCTTATCACCACCTACAACTATCTGAAGGGAGGTTTTAGAGATGGGTGTTGGTCTCTTCGTCCAAGCGATGGATGATAGGATGAGGGGGAATGGCCTCAAGCTGCACCAGGGCAGGTTCAGATTAGACATAAGGAAAAAACTCTTCACTAAAAGGGTTACTGAGCATTGGAACAGGCTGCCCAGGGAGGTGGTTGAGTCACTGACTCTGGATATATTTAAGACGGGTAGATGAGGTTCTCAGGGATATGGTTTAGTAGAGGACAGATATGGTTGGACTCGATGATCTCAAAGGTCTTTTCCAACCTAGTGATTCTGTGATTTTTCAAAAAAAATGAAATCATGTTTATTTTGAGCAAAGGAAGCATCAGTCTCCTGGAAGAAGAAAGATTAAAATTTCAAGAAGGAAAAAATCCATTTTCCTGTACCCATCTGCATGACTTCAGGTTCCTCCACCAGCAAGGAGTGCTCTCCCTTGAAGCTTGTCTAATAGACGCCACCTGAGAAATATACTATCCACCAAGAAAGAAAATCTTCTCAAGAAAAGATGGCAAATAAGCTGGAAATGAACAAGGGATCATTCTAATTTAATACTGGGGTTGAAATCACAGGTTTTCTCTCTCATCCTCTTGCCCTTGCACTTGCTGTGATACTCATCAGCCCCCTCACTGGGCTAAACTGAAGCAAAGAAACATGCTGCCAAGGAGTGGGTGGTAACAGGAACTAAGAGAAAAACCTACTTCAGCCATAAGACAGTAAATCAACTCACCCGTACTGTCAAATTCTACCAGTGTTACTATTTGCTTTTCCCCATACCTTTTGTAAGTCTTTGCAACTCTTTTTCATTTTACACAGTGGGATTATATGCTTTAATTTCCATTTATTTTCCATTGTAAACCTGAAGATATCTTGGTAACACTAAAGCTTTTCTCACATAAGAACAGGGTAAAGCTGTGAAGTAGGACAGCAGGGCACTGTAAACAGTACCTATCTCACCTGCCTGGACTGTGGCGTATCCAGCTTGCCTGAGTGTCTGACTCATTTCAGCTACATCAGCCTACTGGAGAGTTGGCAATACAGCAGTCTGCTAAGTGGTATGAAACAAAAAGGCTTCCTGGCAGGAGAAAATATTAGGCTGTACACTTCTGATCTAAACATTCACACGGCACTTGCCACCATGTATTTAAAATTTAAAACCAATATGTGTAGCTGCTACAATTTTTCTTTTTTTTTTTTTTTCCTCTCCTGAACAAGTTTTTAGCTATGGAAATTGCGTCAGTTGTTTCTTCTGTGAATTATGTACTACTCCAGAATTACTTATACAGAAAAATTACTGCACAAAAGACAATTTACGTAAGTCAAAATCAATTTACAGAGGGACAACTAAGCAGAAGGAATGTACTGTAAAAAATATACATGTACTCCGTTCTACATGAAAAGTAACTAAAATGCAGTATATATATGCCAATAAAGCTCTTGTATTTAAAACAGCAGTCAGAATAACACCGGATATCTCGCATCAGAATGATGTGATGGCATTATTAAAAACTTCCTTCCAGCTGCAAACTGTCCAGAAATCAAATGCGGTTTTGGACTCAGTATTTAAGTGGTTTTAAAATACTGAGATGCAAAACTAAACACTCTTCTGCTCTAAATATTGGTATGAAACCACCAGTGTTCAAGACCTGTATAAATGGATGCCATCACTGTAATGACATTGCTTCCTGATGCCCAACAGAGATGTATACAGCTACATAAACACCGTGGATTTTAAAAGTGCCTTAAGGACAACACACATTTTAAGAAATAAAATAAACCAAAAGAAAAACTTGATGCAAACTTCAATAAAATGGCTTAAACTGAAGCAAGGATACTTTCTGAGGTTTTGATGGTAAACATTTAAAATATTTATCTAGAACAGCAGAGACACCGAGCATGGAGATATTCCCACCACTTCTAATGCAGTATGTTGACTCTTTAAAGTCAGAGTTAGAAGCCAACAAAAGTCAGTTTCAAATATACAAAGCAATCTTCAAATTAGTGTCAAAATGCCCCCTGGCAAGCAACAAATATAAGACTAACTTGCGTTTCATGCATCTATAGAAATATGTTAAACACATATCCTGAATAATTCCGTTATCATGCTATCTCATTTTACCAATCCTTTATGCCAAAAAAGATGACAAAATGTAAGATTAAAAAAAGCAAGAGACATAAAAGGAAAAAACCAAGGTCTTATGTTACACTGCTTTGGTTTGTGGAATCTTTCATATACGACAAAGTCTATGAACATTCATAGTAATCAGTTCTACAGATTTAAAATTTGATTGTCTTAGGCATAGCTTAAAAAGCAATTTCTAGTTTGAAAGAATTTACAAGGTATTTACAGCATTTATCTTTTTTTAAAAAATGAACAAAAATCACCAATAAAGTCCGCAGCAAGTAAAAAAAAAATATAAAGTGAGATAATTCACTCATTAAAATGCAATTCAGATTAAAGAACAGACCAAACTAAATATTTATGGCTAAGAAGCTCTCATAACACACCCTTTGTAAGCAAGATGCATAATGCCATTAATTTTTCTACTTTACAAAGTTCCTCTACAGAAGACAGTGATGTATTTTAGTGGATTTCATAGATACAGTTACAGAATACCAGAGTATTTGCTTAAATGAGGATTTAGAAACCTTTCCAAATTTCTCTTCCCCTCAACTTTCTAGCTCGAGCCCAAGTATTTTGGATTACATGATCAATGATGTACTTGACAAAGCCTAACAAATTACTGGTGAATCATAAATTAATCTTTGTTACTGTCCAGACCAAGGCACCAGTGGACATCATGTAAGTGTCCAACTCTATGCTCACTGAAGTCAACAGATGAAATGCAACACATATTGAGAGACAGAATGTGTTTCTAAAAAATCTAGAAAATAGTTATCTATCACACATTCCCTACCACACTAGAGAATATATATAACAGCTGACTGTTATACATAAATGTGCTGTCATTCCCTAAAAAACTCCTGTTGCGCTTCATGAGAAAATGGAGCCTGCTCTGAGAATGACCAGTTTGGAATTTAGGCTGGAGACAGTACAGTATTTGTCTTTCCACTGCAAACAGAGGAAAACGTGAAGCTCAGTGACACAAGCATTATTTCAGCTTTGATAGGGAGAGGGGAAAGAGAAAGGAGACAGAACACTTTTTCTGTGAAGACATCAGCAGCAGGATCCTCTCTTTCAAGAAAGACCACTGTTCTGTAATCCTTGGGAAAGGAGGGAGGTCATCCGCCATCAGCCTGGATTTCTGCAGCAAAGGGGCGTCAGAATGCACCCCTGGTGCAGACATTGAAGAATCTGACAGTTCCACCAGTCTTCTCATTCCTGCCACATGAAGTTGTCCCAGTGTCCCACCTATCCTGACCTTCCTCTGGCACCACTCCCATGCAGCTCCAAAACTATGTCACACGCTACAGCTGGAGCTGCCTGTAAACAGGGCCTGGCACACCGCCCCATTCCTTCCCAAGAGCTGTAAGGTAGGCAGAGTCTGAGCAGAAGCCCTCACATGCAGTGTAGAGATGCCCATAGTCCACACTGAGGGTAACATTACATTGCAACACGATTAGTCCACCTTCCCTCTGAACTTACACTGTAGCATTTCTCTTTACAGCAGCTTGAGAATATCAGGGAGGAAAAGTCAGTAAATGCTGAGTAGCCAGTAAAATAGCAGAAGACATAGGTGTGGAAATCTAAGGAGACTCCATATGTTTTCTTACATTTCATTTTCAGGACACATGAGGTAGCAAATACAAGGCTGGTAACAGCATCATCACCCTTTCAATACTGTGAGCAAAGCAGTTAAACATCTAATCAGGGCCCTAGAAATACAAGTAGGATTCGTCCTTCCATCTGTACCTGTAAAGCTAAATTTCTTTCAAAAATAAGATGTCTTATTATACTTCTGCCTTTACAATGTTTACATCTCTCAAATCCAACATCACAGGTCCATCCATAGCTAGACCCTCTGAAAGACTCTAACTGACACTCTGGCCTATAGAAGGCTTTACAGTTAAAAATATGACTCAGAAGATAAAAATTAACCAACAGAATTCCATCTCTACAGTGTTTTCCATTTGGAAAGCAGCAGAGTTGATAACAGTTGTAAATGAGTAAGTTAGAAATCACATGCAATGTTAAGTCTTACAGACAAGTTATTTGTGTAAAAATCCAAATGTTATTGCTTAATTCTTCAGCAAAAACTTTCCATAAACTTTACCAGATCTTGTAAGTTTATTATACACACTGTTGATCTTACTGGCATCACAGAGAAGTGGTGGGATGGCTCCTATGACTGGAGCATTGAGATGGCAGGATACAGGCTCTTCAGGAAGGGCAGGAATGGCAGTCAAGGAGGGGATGTCGCCCTTGTATGTCCATGACCAGCTGGAATGCATGGAGCTCTGCTTAGGGATGGATGAGGAGTCCACTGAGAGAGCTTGTGGGTCAGGATTAAAGGAAGGGCAGGGACAGAGGACATTTTAGTGAAGGGTCTGCTAACAGGCCACCTGACCAGGAAGACGAGGGAAAAATGTTGCCCTGCTCCAGAATGAAACGGGAGACCTGTTTACCCAGGATCTTGAGAAAGATGAGTAACTCAATGACTGTTTTGCCTCAGATTTTGCCATCAACTGCTGTAGACACACTGCCCAAGACACAGAAGACAAAGTCAGGGACTGGGAGAATGAAGAACCACCCATTGAAGGAAATCAGAATTGAGTCCATCTAAGGAACTTGAAGGTGCATAAGTCCATGGAATCCAACGAAACGTATCTGTGGGTCCTGATGGAACTGGCAGATGAAGTTGCTAAGCCACTATCCCTCTGTTCTGGCTTTAGCCCTGATAGAATTAATTTTCTTCCCAGAAGCTGGTTAGCACTGGTGGCTGGAGGGTGGCACAGCTCAGGAGCTATGTGAATATCGACTTCAGGTGAGCAACTGTGCTGTACATGACTTAATTTGTATCATGTTTGGTTTTTTTTTTTATTGTGTCCAGCTCTGGGACCCCCAGTACAAGAAAGAAATTGAGCTGTTGGAGTGAGTCCAGAGGAGGGACACAAAGATGATCAGAGGGCTCTGCTACAAAAAATAGGCTGAGACAGTTGAGCTTGCTTAGACTGGAAATGAGAAAGCTCTGGGGAGACCTTATTGCAGCTTTCCAGTACCTAAAGGGGCCTACAGGAGAGGGACTGGTTACCAGGGGATGGAGTGGAAGGACAAGTGATAGTGGGTTTAAGATGAAGGAAGGTAAATTTAGATTAGATATTAGGAAAAAAAATCTTCCCTATGAGGATGGTGAGGCCCTGGCACAGGTCACCCAGAGAGGTTGCAGCTGCCCTCTCCCTGGCAGTGTTCAAGGCCAGGTTGGATGGGGCTTTGAGCAATCTGTTTTAGTGGAGGGTATCCCTGCACATGGTGGGGGATTGGAACTAGATGATCTTTGAGGTTCCTTCCAACCAAAATTATTCTATGAATTCTTACCAAGTTGTTAAGATCCATATTACTGGTTTATAAAACATTTGGTATAAGCATAAATGAAAACTGCTAAGTAACTTGTGGAATTGATGGAGGCTGTTTCAATAAAGTGTTAGTAATATAGGTGACACTTTATCCTTATTTGTTATAAATACACTATTCACCAAGAGTTGCACATGCAACTGTCTGTAAATAACCTAGAAAACAGTACAGATGTGCTGCACCTGCCATGTCAAAACACAGAATTACTCTCTATGTTTAATATACAGAAATAATCCCACTTATGTAATACAGTAGCACTTCTGTAATACAGCAGAATTTGCTCAAATTCTGAATTAAATAATCAGAACAACTTATTATGGTTAAAAATTCCACTGAAGTGTAACTTGACATATGGACTATCGATGAGAAATGTACTTTCAGCACGGCAGCACTTAGTTTGAGAAATAACCACATGCTTGGTGTTCAAAAGAAATTTCTCAACATTAATGCAGAATCATAGCTCACAGATGAGCTCAAAGTGAAGTTTTGGAAAAAAATGGCTATTCCTTGGGCACATATGGGTGGTTAGGAAGTGCGTTAAGGAAGAGCTTTTATATCATTTTTGGACATTGATAAGACTAATCATCAAGTACCAAATGCAGTGCTATAGTTAACATGGTAAAAAAACCCCAACCTTCAGGAGTTAGAAGTGCTGCAGCAATAGCAACAAAAATTATTCTCAGAAAGATCTTATAAAAATAAATATTTTCTACTGGAAGAAAATGCCAGATAATAGCATATTAGAATGAGTAACAGATGTTATAATGAGACAAAGGAGGTGGAAGGACCACGGATGAAAGCAATAGCTAACAAATTCAGAAATTTGTTGAAAATGAACAACCAAATAAAACCTGTGAGAATATCACCTCGTAGGACAAATTAACAGTAGAAGAGATAAAGCACTCATTTCTTAACATTTTCTCATCAGATTTGGATACTGTTCTGCAAAACACATTTCACTGAAATAACTTACTGGACTGATTAAATGAATAGGAATCAATTCTTAACGCCCTGTTACAGGTCTGGATAGATGGTCTAAGTGGACATCCTGGCATTAAAATTTATGAAACTAAATTTTGCTACATAACAAGCAGAGGGGAAGACACTGATATCTAAAGATGTTGTGTCTTATTCCCATATTTATTGAACTAATTAAAATGAAAATTCTTATGGATTTTTTTTGTTATCTTCAACAACAAAGTAGGTAAGTGTATATTGTTGAAATACATCGATAAAAATTGCAACCAGAAGCTACTGGAACATCAAGGAAGAGCTAAGAAAAGGTAAACTTTTTCTCTGATATCAATTCCTTCACTTGACAGTCAGGCAAGAAAGTATTGAGGAACAATAATTATCTCAACCAGAGGTCAGTAAGGTAAGGTATTTTGTCTGGACAAACAATAAAATAGAAGACAACGACAGAAGGATGAATGCTGAGAAGCTAGTAGTATTGGACTGAGTAGCTAAACAGACAGGTAGTAAGAAGACAAACTCAGAATCGAAGGAGGGCATTGATTAAGCACAATTCATTGTTTTGCTTCTCTGAAGAGACAGAAGGGAGTATCGGCATTAACCCATGCTTTGAGTGAGTGTTCATTTTAGTACTAAAAATTATCATGACATCAAGTGCTTGTTTTTGAACGGCAAGAAGACTGAAGACATTAAACGCTTCTAAGTGGTAATGATCACTGAAAGCTTCTTCTCTTAAGATGATTCTCAAATGGCACTAAAACAAAAGGTACAACACACACACACACAAACATACCAACATGTCTAAAACACACTCTGGTGGTTTAAAAAATACTTACTTGGTACGTGTCCCACAACCTGATGGTACATCGTAAAGGGACTTCTCTCATCAGCAAGTTATTCATCCAACGGAAAGCAAATTGCAAGTATTTCACCTCATGCTGATCCAAATGCCTATGAACTTGTTCTGAAGACAAAACAAACAGACATTTTACTGCAACTTTTTCTGAAGTTAAGTATCAAGTGCAATGTTTGAGAAAATAAAATACTTCTTTGATCTTAAGCAAATAAAATGTGGTATTGCTTGTAAGTTCTTACATCTGAATGAAAATCCCCAAAATAGAAACAACTAGTTAAACATCACATGGGATTTATTCTTCTGCCTCTGGATGGATTAAACAACTGATCCTAGTTGTACTATCTTAAGAAAAGATTAAGGTCAGAGCTTTACAATATACCACAAAAATATACAAAGCTCTGAAGTGAAATGATTAGATACATATATCCTGACTGATTTCTTGTGCTACAAGCTATTTGGGGCAAGACTACAAGAAACAAGGTTTGTAAATAAAAAAAAGTCTTCCAAAAATAAATTGCTGGTAATAAAAAGGCAACAACATTAAATTAACAAGGCAAAGAAATAACAGGAAAGTACATGAATATATATTAATGTATAGGAAACACAGTGAGTGAATTTAAATAAGTTGCAGCTGAAATAATTTCCTGATATAACAAATAAATACAAATAAAACACAATCATTGATTTCTAAAGCTGTACTTGCACACACTGCTAATTGTAGCCTGTTTACTGTTGAAAGCTGTGATAATAACTTTCATGGGTTATTGCTAGAACTAATAAAACTAATCTACCACATGGCTTTTATATATTTAACAGAATTTCTCCCAAAAAGGATCACAGACAATCTGTTAACAGGTTTTTGCTAACAGGGTCACACATGACATTGGCATGGTGTCAATGACAACTACTGCAGAAATGCTAATGTCTTAAGGAATCTTTCTTAAAGCTTATGAAGACTGTCTTTATACAAATACATTCTTGGGAGATTTTGCTACCCACATCATCCTTCATCCATGTTCACAGAGGTGTATTATCAGGTAAGACAATGAGTTGATCTTCCAAATTTCACGTTTCCCAGCAAAATCACAGAATCACAGAATGGTAAGGATTGGAGAGGACCTCTGAAGATCCTTTAGTCCAACCCCTCTGCTAAAGCAGGATCACCTACAGCAGGCTGCACAGTATCATGTCCAGGTGGGTTCTGAGTATTTCCAGAAAAGACGAATCCACAAACGCTCTGGGCAGCCTGATCCAGCGCTCTGATACTCAGAGTGGAATTTTTCCTTATGCTGACATGGATCTTCCTGTGTTCCAGTTTGTGTCCATTGCCCCTTGTCCTGTCACAGGGCACCACTGAAGAGTCTGATCCATTCCTCTAGACATCCACCATTTAGATATTTATGAGATCCCCTCTCAGTCTTCTCCAGATTAAACAGACCCAGCTCTTTCAGCCCTTCCGCATATGAGAGACGGTCCAGTTCCCTAACTGGGCTTGTAGTGCTCCCTCGGAATCTCTCCAGTAGTTTTGAGTCTTTCTTGAACTGGGGAGCACAAAACTGAAAACAGTACTCTGGATATGTCCTCACTAGGGCAGAGGGGGGAGGATAACCTCCTTTGAACAAGACCTAAAGAGGCATTAAAGTAGTAAATGAACAAGGACAAAAAATATCTCAAGGGTATGACAGCACTGGTACAGGAAACATTACCTAAAGATAAGGTAGCAGAAGTAAATTATACTAATTATAATATAGAATAAAGTTATTAAAATATTTTTTCTCAAGATGTATTTTGTGGGTATATGAAAGTATCAACCAATACAAACCAGTTGTTTCAATATGGAAGCAAGAAGTAGCGATTCTTTACATTTTAAAAATTGTCAAAACTAAGCTTTTTTTTTTTAAAATAAGACCAGTCACAACACATTACACCAAAGGTCCACCTATCACAACCTCTCCTCTCCAGTAGTGCCTAAGAAAAAAAAAATGCCCATGGAAATATATAAAGTATTCTCCATGGTACTTCTCAGCCTCTATCAATCAGTGGTTAAAGCACTCTTCAGCAGACCTGGTATCTATATTCCTAATGCCACATTCTTCTGTTATACAATTATAGAAAAATATATAAAACTGTTTATATACACAACTTAAAACTATCTGTAACTTCTCCTAGGAACTTTTTAAGCCATAGCTATATATAAAGATGTGTGAATCTTTAAATGATTCATTTGTATGTATAACACTAACTAGGTAATTGGATACTTCTGCTATACAATAAATTGAACTGCTACTATGGGATGTGAAAAGGTAGAGAATGACGGTGGAGAGGTAATGATCTCATGCTTTTATAAAGTGATCTCATCAAGTACTGGAAAATCCTTCTTCTCAGTCATATGTGTAGAGGAAAAGTCCTACAGCATTACCACTGTGTATCGTGCATACATTTTGTCAATATTTCTAAAATTACATGAGAACTTTTTTGATAATACACTCAGCCTTCCTGTCTCAAGGCTCTGTGACTAATTTTCAAACCAAATATCCTTTTATCACCTTCGCACTTTCTTTCCCAAGCTTTCTGCAAAAATCATCATCTGCTACAGCTGGGAGAGAGACAACATCCAACATCAAGGCTGGTTCTGAGCTCTGCATAAAGGGCGCAACCTGTCCAAGTGCAAGGAATACCTCTCCAGCACTCCAAACACAACAGCTACCTGTCAGGCTTACTCTGCAGCTCTTCCTCAGCAGTATTGTTAATCTGAGTCACTCTTAATTATTTTTTAAAATAATAAACAAATGAAGTTTATAAAAGTTGTGGAATTCTGCAGAGTGAAGACATTTCTCCCGTTGTAAAAAAGCTGATAAAGCAAGTCCTCAGCTTGAAAAGTTAGTGGAAGAAGAGAGGTACAGTAACTGATGTTCTGCAACCTTAGAGAAATAGGTTTTAAAAAAAGAAAGAAGGCAGTTTATATGTAGAAGTCCACATTTTGAAGACAGTATAAACTTCAGAAGCCTCTGTATCTTCATTTTCCACACAAAGGTCTTGCACGCCTTTAACTTCTCAACAGGTGGAATGGAATGGCACAGCATGGCATAGTTCAGTAGAAGGGCTAATCTGCAATAATCCTCCAGTTCAACTGCCTGACCAACTCAGGGATGACCAGAAGTTAAAGCCTATTATTAAGGGCATTGTTCACTTTGGGCATCTCTCAAGGAAGCCTGTTTCAGTCTTTTATCAACCTCTTTGTAAAGCAATGCTTCTTAACATCCAGTCTAAACTGCCCTGGCACAGCTCTGAACCACTCCCATGCGTCCTATCACTGGATACCACAGAGAAGGGTTCAGCATCTCCTTTTCCACTTCCCCTCATCAGGAGGCTGTAGAGAGCCATAAGGTTGCCCCTCAGCCTCCTTTCCTCCAAACTAGACCAACCCAGAGTCCTCAGCTGCTCATCACAGGACCTTCCTTCCAACTCTTTCACCAGCTTTGTTGCTATCCTCCAGATGTATTTAAGGACCTTCACATCTTTCTTAAATTGTGGGTCTTGGAACTGCACACAGCACTCAAGGAGAGGACCCATCAATGCTTAAATACAGCACCTCTTTGGACTGGATAGTTATACCACGTTTGATGCACCCCGGGACGTGTTTTGTTCTCTTGGCTGCCAGAGCATGCTGGTGACTCCCATTGAGCTTGCTGTCAACCAGCACCCCCAGACCCTTTTCTGCAGAGCTGCTGTCCAGCTACCCCTTTTCCAATCTGCACTTGTGCTTGGCATTACTCCATCCCAAGTGAAAAATCTAGCATTTCAACTTGGTAAATTGAGCTCTGAGGAGCACCGCTGGTGATTGGTCACCAAGCAGATGTAGCCCTGTTCACCAAAACCCTTTGAGCCCTACCCTCAGTCCAGTTCTTTGCTCAGCACGCTGCTATTCACTTAGTTATTCAGGACAAGTACAGAATTACTACTATGTCCCTGCTTTTGCTCTAGGCAAATTAAATTGTAACTTAAATATACTGAAGTGAGATATTATGGTTTGTTTTTTTTTTTTAAGTCACATTTATATACCTATACTGCAAACTATTATAATTAGATAATCCACTACATCAAGGAGGATGCAAAAGAAGTGAGTTTTATTTCTAACTGAAGTTACCAACTTGGAAACCCTTTTGTTCTTCACAGAGCAGAAACAAATTTCGTTCCGTTGCTCACAGTCATTGAAAGTAAGTAATGAAGAACAATAAATTGTGCCAGTTGTGATATTTCAACTACAGTTGTTAAGAGGCATAATGAATTTCTTGAAATTTGCTTTCCAGTCTAAACAAGTTGAAAAATAGACTACTACTCTGTGTAATATATACAATTGATGCGAGACTGGAATAGAAGATGCACTGACTGAAAAAGCTGATTCTTCCTATTTTGTAAGTATCCGTGAGTAAAGGCTATTTTGCTGATAAAGGTAATTTGGATAGCCATAATCTAAATTTAAATTTTCCATTTCAATGAAAATAAGTACGTGTGTGCAATGAACAAGGAAGACATATAATTACTGTCAGCTTTCAGACTTCAAATATAAGAAATACTTTTACTGCAGTTTCTGATAGTAAAAATACTTCAGTTTCATAAAGATAGTCCTTTAGTCAAAATTCAAAAGAAAGAAGAATTACATTTAATAAGTTTCCCAATACTTTCTGTAAATCTACATATAAAGTTTTGGAGAAGCAAGCCTTCTGATTAAAGAATAAAATACATTATACAGATGCATTCCAAAGTAGCAAACTGCCAGAAATATGAATTTTGTACATAAAAAGCATTTATAACTATTTATAATTTCATGAATGCACTTATTGGATATATCCGTATGAATGACTGCACTTTAAACAGAGGCTTCTTATGGAAAAAGGACATATAAAATATTGTTAATGTTCAATGTCAGCTTCACATGCTGTTTTACTGATTTCAGAATTCAAGTTGTATGTGACTACCAAATCACAAACTAAAGCCATGGATAAGGAAAGAAATAAGCTACATTAAAGCATGATATATCTGTTGTCCTGACTGGGGGACAGTCAGAGTGAATGCCTTGGGATATTTATATATAAGCAAAAGAGGGGTGATCAAGTAATAGTAAAATTATTCATGAATTGCCAAGTAACAGTGGCACAGTATAGTGCCACCGTATCCATCCATTTCTTCAGAATATTGGCCATTTGGTGTTGACCTTTATTTGAAAATTTCTATAACTCCAGCAATCTTTTACGATGTTTGACCTAATTTTTGCACATTTAAAAATTATTAAAAGGTCATTTTTTACTCATATTTTATACCCTGGGCACTTCCTTTTTAACTCAGCTTTATAAATTCTTTATAAGTATTTCACTGTAAATATAAAACCCACTAATTGTTAAAAACTATCTGAAAGGCAGTTAAGAATCTCTGATAAATAGGCCTTTCAGTTCTACAACAGGAAGAAAAGTGTGCATTTCTCATGAAAAGCCACACAATTCTTCTTGAAGGCTACACACTAGCTACAAGAGTAACTCCTCTGGTACCAATCCAAAATGAAGAGTAAATAATGAGCCAGCCTTTTCTACAGAGACTTACTGGCACTGCCATTTACACGCAGAGTGATGCTTGTGCATTGCTCCTTGACGTATGTATGAAAACATGCTATAGATACATGCTAGCACTCCTCTTTTCCAACGGCAGTCTAGCAGGATTGTCTTCTTTTGGGACCATGCCAATAAAGGAAAGCTTTATAGACCAGTCATTCAGAGACTAACATAATGGAAGACAAGACAAAGAAAGCAAACAGCACTGACACACTTCAGTAAACAATTTCCGAGGCTACTACAGATGAGAACCTCCACTGACTAATCCTCTCATTTTTTTTTAATTAGTCACCTTATTATTTTTAAACACAACTGACACTGAAAAGAAGTAAACATCATAATCTATAAACTTAGAGATGATAACATAAGCACCTAATAGGAAAACATGACAATGAGAAGAACCATTGTTTCAAAACTTAAAACCCTTTCATTTTGAACTACATTAAGTCTCTTGCAGAATTAACATAGCAGCTTGTCTTTCTTTTAATTCTCTAATGACTCTTTTTGCAGGCTCCCTGCATGAGAACATGAATCAAATAAAAGTTTTTGAAAACAAGAGAAAATATTTCTTTGGCAGGAAAATAAACTTATGGAGGAATCTAGTGGAGACAAACTACTGTGGATAACTAGGAATTACTTCAGAGAAACTTATTTTGTCACTATGTTATTAATTTTTTTCCTCAATTAACTCTTGCTATTAAATATAACCAAATGTCTTTTCAGACACCTTGTAAAAAACTACTTAATAGACCAGCGTGATCCAAATTTCTCCTCCTGTTTTCTGTCCATCAGTAAAAAAGATAAAAATCCAGCAAGTTTTCAGATGCAGAATTGGATAGGAATTTGATAGGATTTGTTATTTCCCTTAGGAAGCAGTTTTGGAAAAAAAAACCTCAACGAAAACAGTTCAATTTAAAATCCAAACACCATTCATCCTATGTTTGGTCAACTGTAGTAAGAAATTACTGTTTATGACTTAACTCACTCAATACGACAGTGAACAGTGATAATGAAGCTTCATAACATAGGTTATAACAAATCCATGAATCCTACTAATTTTTTCCAATTTCCTGTGAAAAATAGTCAAAATATGACAACCTTTGGTATTTCATTACCTCATTGCTAATCAGATTCCTTCTATACACTACCGTGCAAACATTTACCTTTTACTAGACATAACAGATTATCAGTTACATTTTGCCACTGATTATTTAAAGGATTTTTTTTTTAAATGAAATCATGTGGTTTCATCTCAAATTCATTTACAAGGTATGGGCTTGCACACTTGGAATTTGTCTGACCATTAGATTAAAATCTGTACACTGCCACAATTTGTGTGATGTTGAGCAGGCAAGAAGATATGTTCTACTGTAATTTAGTCCACTAAACGCACAGCTAGTAGCTATGACTGAGAAATATGTTCTTCATACACAAAACATAGAGCTGATATTGCAATACCAAAAAGGCCAAGACGCTGATCCCAAAATAAAAGAAGAAAATAGGGAAGGAGGCAAGGAGGAGAAGACCTGGTTGCCTCCAGGAATCAATTGCAAGTCACAAATCTGTGGTATCTACTGGAAAAATGGAGGGGACTATAAAGAAAAATGATAGCAATCAAGGAAGATTTACTGTTATAGCTAAAAGTTAAAAACATTCTGTGTTTCCAGGTGGAACTCAAACTTTATATTCAAAGTGCAACAAACAGTGAGAAACATCTTTGATGAGACACTTATACTCCCAGGTGGCAATAGTTTGACTTGTGTAGCCTGTTCTTCTAAAACTTCACTATGTGCCTTCATAACAGGGTTTATGTCTAAAACTTTTTAAATTCCCCATCATGTTAAACTTCTTTCTTCAGGGTTTTTTTTTTTAATGATTTGCCAGGGAAACAGTACATTTTGGCTATTTAAAAGTTACAGTGTTTACAGAGGTCAGGAATTTACAAATGATTTTACAGGCAGTCTCAACTCTTGCTAAGACCTCTGAACTCTGTAAGAGCATGAAAATTTGATTTAAAAGATACATTAAATAATTATAATGCCCAGTGAGCAGCATTTAGGAGTGGATTAAAATATAATACAGTAATTACAACCATAAAATCAGATAAAAAATAAGTACTGGTGAGTTAAATAATATGGCTTTGTTAAAAAAAAAAAAAAGCTTTACAGCACAAATTAATTAAAACAGTATTATATGCTTACAAGATTTTTAATCACTGCAGCATCCAGCTGACATATAAAAATGGACCAACAGAGAAAGTCCTTATTAATGACTAATTTTCAACAGCAGCAGTAAAGTTTAAATAAATTCTATTTCCATTTCCAATTCAAAAATGTTTCTGCATGGCTACAGAATACCAGTTTTTCCAGCTATTACAATTAGAGGTTTTTTCCAGATACTTCAACACAATCCTAGTTAAAAATTATCGGTGTCAGTAAAATGCTTTACAATATAATTAAGCATGAACATAATTTTGCACATGCAATTAAGTATTCTTTAGCCGTACTTTAAAAAAAAAAAATCATTAGTATGATTGAATACATAACAAGGATTGATCAAATGTCACCTGTTACTACAGTTTCATCATCAGTTCATTGTATGAACACCAAAGATTCAAATTAAAACCCAAATTGGTTAATCTATATCTGTCACGGTATATTGAACAAATCATTTGTTCTCTGAGTTCTTATTAATCAGTAAGTTGTTTAATAAGAATGCATATTAGACTTGGTTGATACTATAATTTTCTTGAGATTCAAATTTTCCTAAACAAAAAGCAAACCAATTTTTCTCTGCAGCTTAAAAAGTTCAATCAGCACAGAAATTGAACATCTTATAGAAACTAAGGAAGTATCAAAACTACTCAGTAATTATCTCTAAGCACTTTCTGGGCTTAACTCATCACATGAAATTAAGTTCTGAACAGAAACATTAAACTTTTGAAGTATTGGACAGTTTTACAGGATTAGGCATCTTCATCTCTTAGGATAAGAACATGTTGAGCTCCAAACACCAACACAATGTTCAAAGAAGTAACTATAGGAATTACAAGTCTGAACATTTAAAACTTTAGCAGCCTAGAAAGAATATGCAACTCTTAGCTCAGATGTTATAAAGTATATTCCACCAGTACTCATTCTAATGAAGGATGTTTTAGAAACATCTCCAATTAAATAATATCCCGTAACACGATACATAACTATTAAGCATTCTATCAGCCAACCTTTCAGACACACCTACAGCAAATATTTCAAAGCATGAGAAGTACACAGAACGGTGCAATTAAATAAATTCTTGAACTGTGAATAAACAAAAATACATAGAAAAATAAAAACTTTTTATTGACTACATTTAATGAAAAACTTGACCTGCAGAACACATCACACACAGAACATCTATATACACAAGAGATTCATATTTTAAATATGTGCATAAATAATGAAAGCATATGCAAAGTATAAATTTAAGGCCATGACATCAAAGTACTTTATTACAACTCCTTACCTGCAGCATTATTTACAGAACTGCAGATAACTGACCAAGACATTTTTAACTAAAGACAGGAATAAGTAACTAAAGTGTGATTAGTGGAGCCAACATTAATTTGTTCAAAACAATAAACCAAAACATATTATCTAGTTTATATTTAATTTGAAATGAATGAAACAAGCACATTCACAATATGGCAGCAACAAAAAAATAGGACTTGTAAAACCCTTAATACAACATGGTTTTAAAAGGTGAAAGAACATTTTAACTGTAGATAGGCATAAGTAAAAACACTTTCCCAAACAGTACTATGTAATAAAAAAATATTTAAAATAATTCAAACAACTTTAACTTTTCACTAAAGATATATTCCTGCCTCAATTTTATTTTTTTTTACAATAGTAAAATGGAAATAAAACTAAATCTTATCCAAATTAAAATACCATAGGCAATAATACCTATAGTAACTCTCCAAAACAGATGGCCAGAACATGAGGTTACAGTGGACAGAGCAGAAATACTGAAATATTAACGAACCTTTGAAAAATGTAGCTGAATTCTAAATGAACTTCACAGAATCACAGAATGGTAGGGATTGGAAGAGACCACTGGAGATCATCTAGTCCAACTCCCCTGCTCAAGCAGGATCACCTACAGCAGGTTGCACAAGATTGCGTCCAGGCAGGTTTTGAATATCTCCAAAGAAGAAGACTACACAACATCTCTGGGCAGCCTGTTCCTGTATTCTGCCACCCTCAGAGTAAAGTAAGTTTTTCCCCATATTCAGGTGGAACTACCTGTGTTCCAGTTTGGATCCACTGTCTGTTGTCATGCAACTGGGTACCACTAAGAAGAGTCTGGCCCCATCTTCTTGAGATCAATCCTTTAGCTATTTCTGTCTTGATAAGATCCCCTCTCAGTCTACTCCAGGCTAAACAGACCCAGCTCTCTCAGCCCTTCCTCATACGAGATGCTCCAGGCCCTCAACCATCCTCATGGCTGAACTCTCTCCAGGAGTTCCCTGTCTGTCTTTAACTGGAGAGCCCAGAAGTGGACACAATATGGGCTTTTCCTCATGGGAAAGTCAAAATGCAGCACTCTTTTTATGCTTTTAGGTATTACTCCATTACTTCTATTTTCAAAAGGAGGGAGAAAAATATATATAAGCAACAGCAAGAGCTTTTTGGTTTTGTTTTTTTAAAAACAATTTTTCTACATTTCTATTTTTCCATTTCTTGTTACAAAGGTTCAAAGTCCAATTCTACAATAAGATTGGTGATTACCAGTACAAGAATCCAGAACACTAATAACACAGACTTTATTATACTACAAGAGAACATAAGCACAGATCAGGGTGTGCAGAAAACAGATGCAAACCCCAGGAGTTTTTCTATTAAAGATGTAAAATAAATCTTCCCAAACTTACCTTCACTGAAGATGCAGAATGTTTATACTAAGTTGAGTCATCAATATTACTTTTATAGTTCATTGTAATGCTAATGAGAAACTATCAATTATTTTTTTTTTCCTAGGACTGCCTTCTTGCTAATTTAGAGGGTATGCAATAGAAATATTTTTTTACCAATGTTAATGGAAATCCAAGAGTATTTTTATCTACAAATGCTCAGCCTTCACCAAATGGCTACCTCAAACTCTAATGTAATTACCAGATGTCTTTTCGTAAACTGAAGAAGCTGAGGATTTCCCAAGCATGAAACCAGTCAAATGCTAAAAAACAGTAAATTATGGATGCTAAATATCTGTAAATTATACACACAAATACTGACTTAATTTTGACATTCCTACACCACATTTCTTTGCCTTCAAGCATAAATGAAGCAAAAGTAGGAAACAGTATGCCACATGAGACTGACCTTTTAGAAATCTCGAGAGATGGCTCATGATTTAGAGCAGAAAAGCTCTACTAACATTACAGAAAACAGAAAAGATAATTAGTTATAGCAGATTCCTTATATTATTGAGCTGTCTATTGATCCTCCCTCTCAATAATTTTTTTGTATAATTCCTAGAACAATCTGAATGATTATGCATGGAGATAAATGAAATTAAACAATGTGCTATCTTCAGATTCCATCTGGTCCATAACAGCATTCTATTAACAAACTAAAAAAATCCATTTAACACATGATTCATCAAAATTATTTTCTGGAGTTTAAGCAGACTGAGATTATGATTAAATTAACAGAGTAGCTTGGCTGTTTGAAGTCGACTGAAATGTTCTGCAGTGTATGCAGAAGAACATTTACCCTGAGAGGAGTTGTAATCCTTAAGATGCTCTTCTCCATGTGGCTACCCAGCATCAAGAAAATAATGTGACACAGCCAGTGGAATATTATTTTCTTCCACAATAACCTTAATTAGCACTTTAAGAAATATATAGTACATACAGATGATGAGATTTCTTTTAAAAGAAAAAGTTACTGAATTCATATCAACCATACATTTCACTTTAACTACAGTATAGTAGACACAATGTAGAGATAAAAACACAAAAGTAAAAAGAAACTGAGATGAGTAAAGCACAATAACATATAATTTAATCAAACTACATCATGTATCAATCAAAGTGTCAATGAGGTCAGGATACCTTAACTGAGGCATCTAAAAGTTTATGAGATGACAGGAGGACACATCCACCATTGCCTATCTAACCAATCTTACATGTACTTTGCTGCATTTTTCTGGCAAAAGAAATAACTGAGTGGACAGTCTTATAGACAAAAAGAAACACCCCTAAAAATATTGAAAATGAATGCTTGCAGCACAGAAACTCAACCATATCCCGGGCTGCATCAATTGAAACATGACAAGCCCATCAAGGGAGGTGATTCTTCCCCTCTACTCTGCTCTTCTAAGAGCCCACAGGGAGTATGGTGTCCAGCTCTGGGGCCCCCACCATAAGAAAGACTTGGACCTGCTACAGAGGAGGGCCACGAAGATGATGAGAGTGCTATAAAAGTAATTAGAGGGCTGAAGCTCCTCTGCTACAAAGACAGGCTGAGACAGTTGGTCTTGTTCAGCCTGGAGAAGAGAAGGCTCCAGGAAGACCTTACTGCAGCCATCCAGTACATGAAGGGGCCTATGGGAAAGATGGAGAGGGGCTGTTTACAAGGGCATGGAGTGATAGGACAAGAGGTAATGGGTTTAAGCTGAAGGAGAGTAGATTTAGGTTAGATATTAGAAATAAATTCTTCCCTGAGGGTGGTGATGCCCTGGCACAGGCTGCCCAGAGAAGCTGTGGCTGCCCCCTCCCTGGCAGTGTTCAAGACCAGGTTGGATGGGGCTTTGGGCAGTCTGGTTTAGTGGAGGGTGTCCCTGCCCATAGCACCAGGGTTGGAACTAGATGATATCTGAGGTCCTTTCCAAGCTAAACCATCCTATGATTCTATTAATATTTCTATGCAAATTTATGCTTATATAAAAAGACAGACTTCAAGCATTATTTTTGAAGTACTAAACATATTGCTTTAAAAATATTTTTAATATCAGTATATTTCTACCCTACACAGAAAAGCATCCCCTTAAATTTTTCACAGACATTTACATTTTAAACAAAGAAATACAACATAAAGTTTTACATGCATTTGCACTGATATTGTAATAACATATAAACAGCATCCTCCTGCCCTTAATTTTTGATCATTAGAAATACTGTAACATCCTAAAAGGGCACAAAGAGCATTATCAAATATTCAGGACGTAAATATGTGCAGGCCAACCCAAAACCTGCTATGGTAAGCACTGGCACAAAAACCCCTCACAGTATTTGTAATGAAAAGATGGAATTAATCTTTCCAAGAAGATAATCAAACATTAAGCTACACAAGAAATATTTTTCTATCTCATCGCTGACAGGCTAGTGTCGCAAATATATGCCTGGTTCTGCTTGGCAACATTTTGTTAATACTCTGTTCATTAGTTTAACAAACTATCAAGAGGGTATGTTTAGAATGGGCAAGCATTATCTCTTGCATTTCATTTAATTAAACTCTGTTCTAGCAATATGACAGTCAGCATTTCATGAAGGGAATTATTTTAAGGATGAAGGTAAGAAAATATTTCAAAGTGCCCTGCTAAAACATGAAAGCATAATCTAAAATTACCCCTGCACACACTGTAATTTATCTATAATATTAAAGATGTTATTTCCAGAGTTCATAATTAATTGGATTCCACAGAGGAATTTTTCAGGCATTCCAGATAGCAAAAACGATGCACAAAGGCACAAAACATAGTGCCGAAGGGCAACCATAAACAACCACTGTGACTTGCCCGAATTACAACAATCATTGAGCTTAATGTGAAACGAATACTGGCTGCCTTTCTGTATGTGGTCATTACTGTGCCGCAAAGAAATTGCCATTGAATTTTGATTATATTGCCTTAATAAAAAGTAATGAAAGTGGCTCATGCTCTAGTGGCTTTCTTTTAAATGATACACGACAGTGATCTTGCAAAGGCCAGTGTGCAACAAACTGATTGAGTATGACAACTCATCTGAGGAAGGTGATGTTACCTCACCACTGTAGGTAACTGCAGTGATGTTGGCTTGACTTCTTGTAAACATTTCAACTAAAGGCTTTCAGTGAAACACCAGTCAGAAATTAGGTTAGCTTTTAAGACTTACCATCAATCCGACTAACAAGCTCTTCTAACATTTTCACCTTCTTTTGAATTCCTGGCTGTGCAAACGTGTAGTTATCCTGAAGAAAAAACGATATACAAAAATAAGTTGGGGGTTAGAGGGAAGAAAAAACCCCAAGTTTATTTTCCTTCAGCAACGTATCTCAATCCATATATTTTTCTATGCTTTGTTAAGGTGTTTGTGTTTTGGTTTTACGTTTCCTAGGTCTGCTTCTCCAGTTACCAGTAAATCATCGCATTGTGTAGTCCTGCTTCAAGTCCCTAACAGCATACCTACCTTATAGCTACTGCCGCATCAATTGCTCTCTACTTGCTAATCCGGTGCGCCCCTGAAGCTACAACTTTATTGCAGAAGTCCAGGTAGCTTTAAGAGCCTGTCATCTTAAATACCAAAATGTGCCACATTGAAGACTTTTTAAGGTGATTTTTTTTTTCCTCATAAATTTACAGTTTTAGCACAAATAATGAAGGAAATATGAAAAATTAGACCCTAATCTGTGACAGGATGAGAACTTGATCTTTAGAAATTCAGAAAAATACCTTCCAGCAGCACAAGAAATCACAAATCTATTTCAGTGGAGTCATGACTGTTCTGAACCCGAGGTTACAGTTAATATCATGAATCAAAATCTAACACACAAGCTGTATAGCTAAAATGGCAAGGCATTTGCATGTATTGGTTTGAATGAATTAACTCTAACTGGATTTTTGCTTTTTGGATTGCAGCTGAACAATATAGACTATAGTTTAAAATAACGAGAAATATTTTCTCCAATTCAATGCCAAAGTGACCAGTTCTTTCAAATACAGTCATTAAATACATAGCAATGTTTCTGAATATTTGATTGACAATTCCTCCACTCAACTAATTTTCTTATGGTTTGCAATATACAGATATTCAAGAAAAGACAATTAACAAAGAAAGTAATGTAAAATTGTTTACATGTAGCCACTACATCAACAGGAAATCAGAGTAAAGTATTCTTTTGCCTCAACTGCTATTGTTTGAATAATCATTTTATGAAAACCAACTGGAAAGCTGAGCAGCTGTTCCAAACAACATCCTAAAAGATTTTAATTGATGATGAAATATAAATTTTTCTCGACTTGATTTCAAATTTTAACTTGGCCTTAAAGGGAGGAGTATCCATTCATATCTACGTTAAAAAAGGTCATACTGACTTTCTGACTCTATTTACACAGCAGGTTTTTTACTATTTTGATTTTTTACTGAAATAAAATTGAAATTTAATATTCAAATTCTATAAAATGACGTAAAATATGATACCTGAAAGTTCACAAGGGAAAATTATAGAAAATTATAAACTAATACTTTTGTTGATTAGAGTACATCAGTCAACAATACTGATTGACAGCATTAAGAGCATATTACGTGGTCTCTTCACTTATAACTGACCATAGTAGCTATTTTAAAAATGATAGCAAAGTTCTCTACTGGCCTAGTAGTAGCACTTTCACAGCAAATCATTGACTGTACCCCATAGAAGTGACCCACACTGGGGCAGCTGGTGAAGAGCTGAAGCCCCATGGGGAGGGACTGTGATTCTGTGTGATTCTCTGACTCACACTGGGGAAGTTGTGGAGGACTTTCTCCTGTGGGTGGGACTCCATGATGGAGCAGGGGAAGGGGTGAGAAATCCACCCCCTGCTGAGAAGGAGAACAACTGACCAAAAGCCCCAGCTCCCAATTCCCTGCCCCTCCTGTGCCACAATGTGGGGGGGAAGAAGTGAGCAAAACCATGACTAAAGTGAAGTCTGCTAAGAAGGGAGGGGTGGGGAGAGGTGCTTTAAGATCTGGCTGTGCTTCTCGTTACCCGACTCTGGTGTCACTGGGTGTGCAGTGCAGTGTAATACATCAGAGAGTTTTCTCTCCTTTATTCTGCACTGATTCTGTTTTGCCCGGGACGCCAATTGTGGACTGATCTCTCCCTGCCCTTATCTGGACTCCTGAGCCTCACAGTATCTATTTTCTCCTGTGTCCATCTGCAAAGGGGAGTGATACAGCAGCTTTGGTGGGTGTCTGGCCTCCAGCCAGGGTCAAGCCACCACACTGGTATTTCTAGAAGCAGTATTGTCCTCAAAGAACAGCAATGTGGTCCTCAATTATTTAATCTGTAACAGATTCTCTGTAAAGGTATCTTCATGTATTTAACACTGAATGCCAACACAGAGGTAAAACACTGCTACTTCAATCATTAGTTTCACCCCAGTAGTGTAACTCCCAACTGTGATCTATGAATCTGAAACTGTTTTCTTCTGAAATCATCATTTACTCCTTACACACCTGGAAATGCAAGCTCAAACTGCCATTTTGGATTTGAAAACAGATAACTTTGCTCTTGACTATATTTGATCTTTTGCTATTCATTTATTTTTCTGTTCATTATTTCAGCTGCAAATGAACACAGCTGGGAGTCTCTCTTCAACTTGTGCTGACTCATCTAACTGGCAAGGTCATTGCTGGCTCCTCCAGTCCTCTCTTCTAATTAAACTACACTATACATATTCCCACCTATGACACTTGCAATTGACTTTATGGAGTTTGTGAAACAGAGAAGGACTTTATAAGCATGAAAAGTAGTCTGTTACCTGTTTCATGGCTTCACCTCAGCCATGAGCTGAGCACCATGCAGCCTCTCTCTCTAAGGGGTGAGGGGGGAGGGCAACTGGGGGAAGAGCAGGGAAAAGAAAACCAAAAGCAAACCTCGTGGGTTGGGATAAGGACAGTTTACTGGGATGGCAAAGGGAGGGTGGAATAACAGTAACAGGACTTTACAGCAAAATATACAAAACTGGTGAGACACAAATGCAGTTTCTCACCAAACTGCACAACTCAGGCTGTACAGCTCAGAGCCGTCCCAAAGCCAGACCACGCCCAAACTGTGCATCCTGTACCCCTGTGCGCTCCACCCTGCACCAGCCCCCATTTACGCTTAGCATGACATAATCAGTATGGAATAGCCTCTTTGGCTACTTAGAGTCACCTGTCCTGGCTGTGCCCCCCCCTACCCCGTCCCCCCCCACACACCCCCCTTCTCATTAGCAGGGCAATATGAACAACTGAAAAGCCCCTGACTGCTCAGCAACAACTAAAACATTGGTGTGTTACCAGCACTGCTCCCATCCTGACTCCCAAACATGGTACTGCACCAGTTGCTAGAAAGAAAATTAACTCTAATAATAACAGGACATCTGTTATTCTTACTCCTTTTGTGATCAGAGGTGGTGCTAGTAACACAGTTAAAGAAAAAAACATGTCAAACACGAAATGTATGAATTATTCCTCAGGGCAATATAGAAGCACGGTGGTTAAGATTTTAATTCCTCTACCACACAATTTAAGTGGTGATAACAGCTTCAAAATTTGACTTTACTTCAGTCTTCTTCCACCTCCCTGTCAAGTGGCACAGGGTGGTGATGGCCAGGTCATAAAACTTCATCTATGCTGCTTCCCCTGGGCCGTATGTCCTGCAGGCTGCAGTTCTGCTCAAGAACCTGCTCCAGAATGGTGTCTCCACAGACTGCAGCTTCCATCAAGGCATCTCCACCTGCTTTGGCTTGAGGTCCTCCATGGGCTGCAAGTGGATATCTGCTTCACCATCAACCTCCATGGGCTGCAGGCAGACAGCCTACTTCACCATGGTCTTCACGGTCCACAGGGGGATCTCAGCTCCAGGGCTTGGAGAGCCTCCTTCTGCAATGGCATGGGTGTTTGCAGGGCTGTTTCACTCACTCCTCTCTCACAGGTGCTGCACAGTGTTTTATACCCTTTCCTAAATATGGTATCACAGATGCACCATCAGCATTGTTGAGAAGCTCAGCTTTGACCAGTGACAGGTACATCTTGGAGCTTGCTGGAGCTGTCTCTGTCCAAAAAGAAGCCTCCTCTCACAGAGGACACCCCTGCAGCTCCTACGATACCAAAACCTTCCCATGTAATTCTAATACAAGTTATTTCCTAACTTTTTCAGAAAAAAAGAATTCCAGTATCTAACTCTCCTGCCTATTGCCCCTCAATCCTGGGTCCTCACAGGAATGTTTTATTACTCATCAGCAAATTTTTGTTACATTTCGTCATTTATTTCTTGTGTAACTTTGACCATCAATATTAAGTAAAAGACAAGCTACAAAAAAAAGTTGTAACTGAGAACAGGATTGTCTGGTGTCAACAGATGTTCAGCAAACATTTAACATAAAACACAATTCTAATTACTGTTCTTGACACTTTCTAATATGTATTTACTTGCTCTGACTTGGCTGGCCCTGTGTAGAGCCAGGAATCAGACTTTATGATCCTTATGGGTCCCTTCCAACTCAGGATACTCTACGATTCCATGATATAGCAAACTATGCATGAATACAATAGAATCTATGATAAACATAAAGAATTTATGCATTAGCATGCAATTCCTTTACGTTCTGCTCAGATAGCTTCTGACATACTTTCAGTGAACTATGCTAACCTTCTTCACAGCTGAGTAGTTATAATACCTAGTTCAGATTCCAACACATAATTAGTTTCACCTTATAATACAGGAGGTTAAGGCTTTATAATGTCACAAGGGCTAAAAACTTGCCTCAGCCTGAAATCTTTCTGTTAGTAGTCTGTTCTTAATCTGTAGAAGCTAGTATAGCCAACTCACTGCTCTGCAACTACAACTAGATCTGGCAGGACTTCTTAAAAATACAATTTAAAATAAAATATTCAATTATCATTTTCATTAAACATGCAAATCTGTATGAGGTAATTCCTTGTATTTTTTAAGGTATGGGGACTTCTAAATGTAAGAAACTTGATTAGAAAATGAAAATAAAGAAAAAAATGCACTGAACAGATGTAATGTGGACAGCTATTGGCCATACTCACAACAAAATCCCAGACAGAGATCACAGTTTCTAAAAGCATGATGAACCACAGGGTATCAAATCCCACCCATAGTGCTATCTCTATTCTGAATGCTGACAGTAAGATATAACTCTGAAAGGTGTTTACCTGCAAAAGTATGTCTTAAAGTAACATTTTTTTCTATGGATGCACTGAGAA
The DNA here is from genome assembly GCA_020800305.1 of Porphyrio hochstetteri. Taxonomy (NCBI): domain Eukaryota; kingdom Metazoa; phylum Chordata; class Aves; order Gruiformes; family Rallidae; genus Porphyrio; species Porphyrio hochstetteri. The sequence goes on from CM036905.1 coordinate 52,281,790, forward strand.
AGTTATATTGAGTAAACCAAAGATGGTCTTTCTCACATTCTTAATATACTCCAAATGTTGGAATGCCTACACCATACACTGCTAGCATCGCTTACGTGTCTACCAGGAACAAAAATTCTCTAGATTCTAGTATTTTCAACCACCCAAACCAATGAGATTCTTCTTAGCCACTCTGATGAACATTGTAACAGATACAATGTTTCTAATCACCACATGCAGCCACAATACTGACCGCTGTCTGTTCAAAATATTAACAACTGGGGATGGAGTGCTAAAAATAACACAGATGCTTTGTAAGTGCATGTTAAATGTACTTCTAAAGCACTGTTCAGTAAGTTCAACATACATCCATAATATTTTAATTTTATATCTTATTCAATATATGAGTACTTCCTAGCAATTAATCTGTAACAAATTTGAAAATCTTTCTTTGTGACTTCTTCAATGATTTCAATTACACATGGAAAAAGGAATGCAAATATAATTTGTGAGTGCCATCTGGTGTAAAAGTACAAAGGTAAGCATATACAGATGGAATCAAATACATGCCATTACGTATGAATATAGTAAGATATGTATTATTATTAAAATATAATTTATAAGCACAAGAAATACCTACATATATGTCCTTCTTTGTACATAAATATATATATACACACTTCATTACTTACACAGACAAAAATGAAAACACACTGTATTACTTCCTAAGGAATGAGCAGAAAAAGTATTTTCACGTTTCAAAATGCAACTTTTTTTATCTACACATCAGAAGTTTTTACATTGCATTACTTTGAGCTTCCACACAGATTTATATAATTTTAGAATATATAGAAGGAATTACAGAGTATTAAAAGTTGTTTTCCAGGGTCAGAAAACGAAACACATTTGCAACTCTAAGCTAAGTACCTTGAATGATACAGAACCTTACTGCACTATTAAATACATTGTATATATGACCTTATCTACAGTTATCTTTACCTGGAATACTTCTTATTTTGAAAATTCAAATTTTGTGGGCTTTAGCTAAGCAAAATGTCTCTTCTTTTTCTTTAAATAGGTAATTGATATGATATAAATGATAATTTGAAGAGAGGGAAAAAGCTGAAGAGGAAAGGAAAAAACCTTTTATTTCATCATGGAAGGAGAAATAAAGGCAGCCAATGTGGAAAGAAAACACTGTCAATTACTTGACAATAAAATGACTGCAGCCAAGCACAAATATAGGCAGAGCACTTCTCATCTTTTCAGGTGACAAAAGATGTTCACCAACAAGGTACTGATGAGAAGCAAAAGTTCTGACACAAAGTCTTTACACATTCACTAGCTTTTAATTACGTTTTTATCAATCTCATCAGAGCTTTTAAATATAAAGGATACATTAAGCAAGATGTGTATGTGTCATGGTTTCGCTTTAGCCAGGAGCTGAGTACCACACAGCCGCTCTCTCTGGCGGGGAGGGGGGAAGAGGGAGATGGAAAAAGAAAACCAAAAGCAAACCTCATGGGTTGGGATAAGGACAGTTTACTGAGACAGCGAAGGGAGGGAGAAATAACATTATCAGGACTTTGCAGCAAAGTATACAAAACTGGTGATGGACAAGAGCAGTTTCTCACTGAACCGCACAAGTCAGGCCGTACAGCTCAGAGCAGTCCCAAAGCCAGACCATTCCCAAACTGCATCTTGCAGCCGTGTGCTCCTTTCCCCACCATCCTCCCCCTTTATGCTGAGCATGAAATAATTGGTATGGAATAGCCCTTTGGCCAGTTTGGGTCACCTGTCTTGGCTGTGTCCCCTCCTGTGTGCCCCCCACCTTCTCGTTAGCAGGGCAGTGTGAAGTTGAAGAGTCCTTGACTGCTTGGCAACAACTAAAACATTGTTGTGTTATCAGCACTGGTCCCATCCTAACTCCCAAACACAACACCACACCAGCTACTAGAAAAGTAACGCTATCCTAGCCAAAACCAGGACAATATGGCATACCTAGAGGTCTGTTTTCTCTACTGATTTACATTTAAGAATTCCTATACATAATTTAGGTATGGCCAAGTGTATTACCATTTGAACAAAAGATGACTAATAAAAAAGCTTTCTGACATTGTATATTTTTCTCATTACTTCAGTGTCCTGGTTTCAGCTGAATAGACTCTTTCTAGTAGCTGATATAATGATGCATTTTGAATTTAGGATGAGAATAATGTTGGTAATACCCTGATGGTTTTAGTTGTTGCTAGGTAGCTGTAATGTCTACACTAGGTCAAGGACATTTTAGCTTCTCAGTGCATGCCAAGTGCACAAGAAGCTGGGAGAGCACAGCCAGGACAGCTGGCCCCGGCCTGCCAGAGGACTATTCCATAACATACAACATCATGCTCTGGATATACTGGGGAAGCTAGCTGGGAAGTGAGATTGCTGGTTGGAAACAGGCTGGGCATCAGGTTTTTTTCAGAGGTGGTGAGCAGCTGCATTTGCCCATCACTTGTTTTACATGTACATATGTTGTTGCTAGTATCTTTCTTTGTTATCCTACTAAACTGCCTTTATATCAACAAACAAGTGTTTTGTTCCATTCTCCTCCCCATCCCCTTGCGAGGGGAGGGATGAGCGAGCAGCAGCATTGTGGTCTGTTACCAGCTGGGGTTAAACCACAACAATCAGAAAGGCATCTTCTCAATTTTAATTTTCAAACTCATTTCAGTAGTTCATTCACCTATCTGTGAATCTTTTAAGACAACTCCTGTTAAAAAAAAAATCTCAGTTCACCTTGCTCAAAAAATTATTCAAAAAGGTAGAGGCAGGTGGGAGGGAAGAGTGGCACTTACATGACGATAGCCAACATGTATATTAACTATATCAATGGTATGCAAGTTTTTTCCAAAATGTTTCTTGAAGCTGGAAATCAAAATTCAAATCTTAAACACAGGCCAAGAGAGAGACAGTGCACATGCACAAGAACACACACACGCACACGTGTGTCCTGGAGCATGTTATCTGCACATATTGCATACCATGTTCCACAATCACTCCAAGATACTAAAGATTTTTCAACCTTGTTATATTTAAGTTTGACTTTCAAAAACTTCCTAAGCAGTAAGAAATAGGATTTACAAACCATTGCAGTCCAAAATGTCCTACACATAAAATTGTATCTTATTTTTTCCTACATTAAAGGATGGAAAAAGCAATATCTTATTAAAAAGTAGGTGGTGATTCTTGTGTTATAATAGTATCCATAGTCTCAGAATCCGACTAAATCTTCTATTGGGCGATGTAATGAACCCTCAGTTTTACACAACTCAATGTACTAAAATTACAGAAACCGTTAAAGTAGCAATAAAAAAAGTGCTCATATTTTTGGATTATGGTAGGCCAGACAACAGTTCAAATCTGGGTAAGAGCTAGAAATCATAAATACAGCCACTTACAATCCCAAAAGCTGGTGCTGTAAATTTTAGGTAGAAGATAAAATATTTTTATTCTGAAACATACCGATAGTACCGCATATTTCATCAAAACCACAGAAAACAATGCCTTTTATATAAGTATTCAGAACCAATTACTACTAGATATGTTCTCATCCTGAAAATTTTACTCTCAGTGACAGGTTAGCAAACTACATTACTGACTTCCAAAGAGACACAGGCTCCTTCTTGAAGGCACCCGTCCTAAAGAAAAACTTCAGCCCTCAGGATAAACCCTACTGAAGCCCTCAATTTTCTATTACCTGAAGTCCCAATACAGACTTACTGTTACAAACCTAAAATTGGCTACTGGTCCAAATAAAACAACCACCTTGTGTTTTACCTTTTAAGAGCAGTCAGCAGCAAATGATTACAGCAGATGATAGTGGGAAAAAATTCTTCACCAAAAGAGTGGTGAAGCATTGAAACAGGCAGCCCAGGGAGGTGGTGGAATTGCTGTCGCTGGGACTGTTCAAAAAACAGGTAGACAAGGCACTTCAGAAGATGGTTTAAAGGTTATGGTGGTGTAGGGCTGACAATTGGACTTGATGATCTTGAAGGTCTTTTCTAACCTTGATGATTCTGTGCTTTTCTAAGTGCAAAATAAGCCTGCAGTGATACGCTCGCAGCATTCTTTCAGTTTCCAGTGCTGAGACTTCCCCAAACTCCAGGTGGTATCTCAGTAATTAAAGTTGTTTCAAGATTTTTCTTCAATCAAACTTCAAACTGTTCAGCTTCTAAAAGCCATGTAAAATGCTTTTCATCCTTTGCTAAGTAGCCTCACAGCTTAGTTACTCAACCACTCTTTTTAAAGCCTATCACTCAGCAGCATAACAAGATACTATCTAGGTCCTGCATCAGAAGAGACAGAAAGCAACTACTCCCTATCCACCTTCTTCATGCAGCTCATTATTTTAAAGACATCTATTACCTTTCTCCACTTAGTTAAGTCATCCAAGCTGAAGAACATAATCCATCACCCAGAAACTCTTCTAGACCGTTGATCACACTTATCTTGCTCCATTATTATTTTTTTTACTTTCAATATATCATTTCAAAATGGGATGGACAGAAGGGATTAGAACAGCATACAGCATACCAAGCACAAGGCCATTTTAGGTTTTAAAAGAAGCAAAGCGATGTTTTCTCTTTCAATGACTAGTTACATATACCTTCCACCTTGCAGTGACAAGAACTGATTCTACTGTGGGTGCTTAGGTTCTTTATGAACTTCTGGTAAAGGACTTTATCAGAATGCATTTTGAAAATGCAATTAAACTGTACAGTTGTCCACCAATTCCCTCCAAAAGCCGCCAGATTCGTGCTGCTTTACAGGAGTTATAGAAAATATTAAATAATATTAGTTTTATCCTTTAGCTATTAATTCTATTTATTTTTACACTTCATACAAATTTTGCTCATGTGCATGTCTCTTTGTCTGTGCTCTCCTGAATTGCCTTGAAATCATTTTCAAACTCTGATTTCATATCCACTCCATTCCATTCCTCTCATACCAAAGCAGTTTCAGCATTGATTTTCTTGTTTACCTATTACAAGAGACCCTCATAGGAGGTACTCACAGATATATTTCAAACTAAGCAGAGTTAGGAACTGCTTCTGAAATTCTTTCTACACATCCTGGTGCACAGTATCCTATTGATGCATTCAATTTTCTCAAAACGATGGGGCTGGAAGTCCCCCAGTGACCAAGAAAACCACTAGAAATTTCCAAAAGATCTCCTGTGGACAGGTTCTAGTCTAACCTCAGCAATTTTCATGCCAAGCTTATTGTTGTAGTATAGTGCTACCCTACAGTTCAATGACACCACAAAAAATGAATTGCAATGCTTCTAAATCAATGTGCAGTTTATACTTTGCAAAGTAGACACTGATATCTGACTCAAGCTCCTTGCTGATGACCATCTCAGTGTAGATCAGTTCGAAGAATTATTTATACAAAAAAATCTCAAATGTTGACATTTTTAATCTCAGGTTTTGGCACATCAAGAGTTTCAGGATGTGCTTTAAAACGACGTGTCTGAGGTCAAATCATTGACAGCCATGATATGGTCCTCAGCTGCTCAGGCTAAGCCTACCCAGAGCCATATAAGGTACCATAGCAGATATGCTTTTTTGACATTTTGAACAGCCAATAGCACACCTGCTTTAATTACTGTCACATCAAAAGTAGAGGACCAACACAACAATTGTGTTAATTACATTCCAGCAGCTCCTAGTTACAACTACTCTACTGCCTGAGTTTGTTTATTAACTGCCTAGCATTGGTCAACAAAATATTGGTAGGGTTTTTTTTTCTTCAGGTATTAATAAAGCCTTCAAAGAACTCTATGAAGACCAGCTTCAAATAAGACTTTGAAGATCTGAAGGACCTTTGGGAAAGGACAAGTCACAGAGGATGACAAATACTGAATGTGTTCTGCCCTCAAAAGTCTGCCCTTAATAGTATACATTTTTAACAGTGATTTAATATGCATTCTGTGTAAGAAAATTCTCTTGAATTGAAAAAGGTAAAACCTGCTTACAGAAAAATTTCTAGACTCCTGTTCTACCTGTCTCCTTTTTCTTCACTCTAAGTTTAAAACACCATAAAATAGTATTTGCTCCAACAGATGATGTCAGAAAAATAGAAACAGACATCTGAGTATGAATACAGAAAGGATTCTGCATAGAAGCACCTCGTGTGGCCACGCATATGTTTCAGAAGATCTGAGTCTCACATGTGTCATCCAGAGAGAGTAACAGAAAATCATTTGGTTAGTGATTACTAAAAACGTTTGTCTATTTCTCATGAAAAGAAAAGCCATTCTAGAATCCTGAACAGGCACAAATGCCTGCCCTAATTGTTGAACCTATTTCTCACAAAATTTCCTATGTTTATAACTTTCCAATTAATAGCTAGATTTGAGAAACTGGATATTTGCATTTAAAACCGTTCATCATTTACAAATAGCTTTATGAAAGCCACTGATAATGAGAAGTATAAGAGTAATCCCAAACTGTTGTTTATTCATCAGAAGTCTCCATTCACCAGTAAACTCATGTTCAGCAAGACAGCAATCTGTTTATAATCATCAGTAGTCATCCCTATAATTACATGTCTTATCAAAGTTTTACAACACAACTTACACTTTAATTCTAAAATAAAAAACCTCTTGTTTTTATAAGTGTTATAAAACACACTTCTGATCAAGCAATCCATTGGTTTTCTTTAGAATAGTCATAGCCTCTAGAAAAAGACCCACCATGTTTTGTCATGCTCAGGATCCAACTTGGACAGGACACTAGCACAAAATTATCAGTCTGGACTCCTGGAAATAGCTGAACAGTTATTACCATATAGAAGTTCTATCTCACAGATGGAGTTGCAGTGATAGGATTTGCAGAAACAGACACAGAGCATGAATATGGAGATCTAATTTTAAGAGATAATAATAACTACTGCTAGCATTTCTGGTAATTCCTGACAGGACCTCCACACTTCGAAATCCTGTACCTCCGACTGGCATTAGGCTCTGTTTATACAGAAACTGGGGTATGGCTGCAGTACTGTATCATATAGCTGATACTGAAAGACAAGTGGAGACTCTGAAGACTGTTTGGGAGACAGTTATATATGACATTTTCCATGAACACACCATATAAGCACTGCTATGTTCAGGTGGAGAAAGAAGAGGGAAAGAAGAAGAGGGAAAGGAAGACTACTTTGTCCATTTAGCTAAGCTGAGCAGAAGTGCTGGGGCTGATACATACATGCCCAGAAATCTGAGAGAAACTATCCCTGCTTTGCACAGGTAGACCCTGCAGTACCTGTGATACAGAAACTTGACCCATCCATGCCTGAGAAGTCCTATGCAATGCATATGCATGGTTCACGCCACAGGAGACAGATAACAGACATGAAAAAACACATATTCCTTATATGTATCTTGGCTAAAAAATGCATGTTCTCAGACATAAGATCTGCAATTTATCATAACCCTGAACTGATTACCCAAATAAGCTGCAGACATAATCAAGAAACATTTTTTGCAGGAGTTTAATGAATAAGTACAATGCAAGCTCTCTTTGACCTATTTTTTCCTCAAAAAAAAAGCTTTGGAAGGTCCTGCGAAGAATTTTCAGAAGAGCTAGTGTCAGTTATTTCTGTATGTACTTCTCAGTATTTGAGCTGCATATTCATGCTATTTATTTTTTCCCACAGACCTCTGAAAGGCTTTCCAAGCAGCATTCCAGCCATCTGTCCATCCATCTATCATTCAGACCTGAGGCACATGTTAGCAACAACTTTCCCTAACCCATGAGCAACAAAAAAAACTTTGCAGGATTCCCTCTGCAGATCATAAATCTTGCTATTTAATCAGTCACAGAAACTGCTAATACATACATCAGTATACTCCAGTCCCTCAAAATTAATTATCTCCTTTTTATTCAAAGAATTCCCAGGCCCTAATACGTAACTATATTAATATCTTATTGCTATTTTTAATACATCTGGTTATATCATTATGCAAGGCATATATTTCCCCTTTGGTTATTTTATTACCATCATACTTGACCGTAAAATGAAGAGTTATACTCTATTTTATACATGACCATTACATTTTCAGGTGGCACAGATCAGCGTGAACTTTTTACTTGAATGTTAACAGGACTCTGTTGAGTAAAGTGTTACAAAGAATGATTTAGTAATAAAAAAAAAGCTAGTTATGATGGATATATGGGAACGTCTATTTAATTAAGTGGGAAAAGTACTTAACCTAAAGTTCTAGTTTTCCCACATGCACGGGCATTATTCCTACGCAAGAAAATGCAAAAAATACTTATGCTTCATCTAGAGCTAAATGCAATCTAAACACAACCAGCTTTATTATGAGCACAGTGGATGGACAATGGGAACACTTAATCTTTTGAATGTTCAATTTGAAAGACAGCACAGTTTTGGAAATTTATTAGCCATAGAATAAACCTAAAATAGGAACGCACCAAAACACTGTTGTACAGATTATAAATGTGAAATAGTCAGCTAATGTGTTGAAAATAATCAAGAGCGGTGGCCTTATTTTGACATGTTTTGCACATTGCCACACAGCCCCTCAGAAATAGGTTTTTATAAGTCATCATTAGAGCATATTGCAAGGACACAGGCTGAAAACAAACTGGCTGGGAAGGACTCTATGGAAAAGGTCCCAGAAGTCTCAACAGCGAGCAAGCTCAGGCTGAGCTGGTGGTATGCCCTGGCAGCAAAGGCAGCCAGCAGCCTCCTGGACCACTGGATGAAGGGAATGTTTATAACAGATCTATTTTAACACACTCTGGTCAGATCCGCTGTTACCCTCAACCCTTTGTGTCCCAAGTTGGGCACCAATATGGCTGTTGTGGTTTAACCCAGGAGGCAGCTAAGCACTACACAGGTAAAATTCATAGGCTGAAATAAAAGACAGTTCAACAGGACAAAAAAGGAAAGGAAAATAATAATGATGAAAGAATGTAAAAGTGATGCACAGCACAATTGCTAACCACCAAACAACTGATTCTCAGCCAGCTCCCAAGCAGTGGCCACCTTGACAGCTTTACCACAAGTTTATACACTCAGTCTGACATCATATGGTATGGGATATCCCTTTGTTTAGCTTGAGCCAACTCTATCTCACATCTCCCAGCTTCTCATGCATCCCCAGCCTACTCGCTGGTAGGCCAGTATGAGAAGCTGAAGAATACCTTGACTGCTTTGCAAAAACTGAAAAATCAGTGCGTTATCAACATTATTCTCATCCTAAACTGAAACCATTGCACTATATCAACTGCTAGGAAGAAAACTAACTCTACCTCAGAAAAAAAACAGGACAACTGGTGGGGTTTTTTTAATTGTATTGTCAGGCAATTCAGGTCTGTGAATCTGCTCACAACAGGTCACCCTCAGCAAGGGACAGACAGGAATTGGCATTCTGGTGCAGTCAGGAGCATAATGTTAATAAAATTTTATTCCAATCAGCCTATGCAATTTGGGCAGAATTTAATCTTAAGTTTAATGATTCCAGGTCCTACCTCACTCATTCCCATCTAGTTCTTGATGTCCACTAGTGGATCCAGAACACAAGTCAGTTAGAATCATATAATCATACAATGGTTTAGGTCAGAAGGCATCTTTGAAGCTTACGTAGTCCAATGCTCCCTTGTGGGAAGGGACAACTTCCACTAGATCAGATTGTTTAAAGCCACATCAAACCTGACCTTGAACACTTCCATGGATAGGGCATCCACAACTTCTCTGGGGTCCCTCATCATAAAAAAAACCCCTATTTGTTATGCCCAATCTAAATCTTCCCTCTCTCACTTTAAAACCATTACACCTTGTCCTGTCATAACAGGCCCTAGTAAAAAGTCTCTATTCATCTTTCTTCTAAGCCCCCTTTAAATACTGAAGGGTCACAAAAAGATGTCACCAGAGCCTTCTCTCTTCCAGGCTAAGCAACCCCAACTCTTTCAGCCTTTCTTTATAAGAGAGGTGCTCCAACCTTCTGATCATATTCACAGTGGTCATGTGGACCTGCTCTAATAGCTCCATGTCTTTCTTGTACTGGGGACCCCATAGCTGGATGTGGTACTCAAGGTGGAGTCTCACAACAGTAAAATAGACAATCTCTCCTTCAGCCACACCTCTTTTGATATAGCCCAGGATACATTTGGGTCCCTGGCCCACAAGTGCACATTGCTCGTTCATGTCCAGATTTTCACCCAGCAACATCTCCAAGTCCTTGTCTGCAGGGCTGATCTCAATCCATTCATGCCTCAGTCTGTACTGATATTGGGGATTGCCCTGACCCATGTGGAGGATCTTGCACTTGCTCTTGTTGAACTTCATGGGCCCACTCCTCAAGCCTGTCAAGGTCTCTCTGAATGACATCCCTTCAGTAAAAAAAATATTTGTTCTTTAGGGGTTTTTTTATCCCCTTCCTTTCAATGAGCTAATTTCCTGTTGGGTTACTTCTCCCAGTCAACTTAACCTGCAACTGCATGACCCCTCTATCTGACAAGAAAAGTCGTATCAACACAGGAGGGAACCAGAACAGAGGAAAAGAGCCCAAGCAAACCTTTTCATTGAACAGCACTCTGCAGGTGCATTGAATTAACTGTAATCAGTCACACCACTAGCATCATCTTTTAAGCCTCCTTTTGGTAGGTGAGAGCATCCTTGAATACATCCAAATGATAACCACTGCATTTATATTATACCTTAAACTTTCATAAATGAAGCTTAATTCCATTACAATTAGTTTCAATATTTTGTTGATCAGTACTTGATAAATTTTGTATGAAAAATAGAATTTTAAGGAGAAATTATGTAACCTCTGAACTTCCTTTTCTAGAAAAAACCCAACAGAGCAGCAGGCCTGTGAGAGAACATGTTCCACAATCAGGTAGAACAGTTGGAGGGTTTGTGTTTCATTATTTGGTTTTCATCAAGTAGATTTCAAGTTCTCACTTTTTTTCTTTAAAAATTCACATATTTTTGATATATAGTCAAATATTATAAAATGTAGTTCTGAGAGACTCAAATATGCAAAGCAGCATTCTTTTACAGAAATCAGCATGACAAAAAGACTATGCTTTTCAATGACAAAACATTGAGCTTTGACCTTTAGCCAGGAGAAATACACATAAAATGCCAAAGTTAAAGACTTCTGTTTATTGACTCGATTTATAATAACTTTTTCAAAAACTGTTACAAGTTTAAATTCACAATATGCTTTAACCAATGAAACATTCATATTAAAACATAAGTCATTGGGAAGAATATTTTAAAGCACTACTTAAAATACTAATTGTAAAAAAGAAATATCCTTTAAAAAATACCATCAAAGTAAAGAATCTGGAAAATATTTAGTTTCACTAACTACAACTTAATCATTTTTATGGTTATTCACATTTTATGATGATTTATTGATGGGAGGGTAGGCATTTTCCACACACCTAAATTCAATCTCTGGGGTCCTTGCTACTTTAAAATTTGTAGAAACAAAACCTCTAACTTTCAAGCACTTGTCTAAAGCATTTCAAAACAAATAAAGCTACATGGAACCTACCAAAAGGATTGAATCTACTAAGTACAGTAGGACCATATCTATCACCTCATGTTATATTAGGAACATATCAACCAAAATTTTTCTATCCCTGTAACAATTTCTGTTGTCACTAAAATACTGAAACAATTTCAGAGAAAAGTTCCTCTACACTATACAAGTAGCTCAGCTGAAAACAGAGAATAATCAGAAAGAGAAGGTGTGAACTTAAAAAAAAAGGAGCAATGTGCTAAATATCTGTAGCCTTAATTTATTTTCTAATCAGCTCACTGAAAGCAGCAAATGAACCCTAACTTCAAACATCTGCCTACCCAGCATCACTAAAAATGATTCTTTATTATGAGTGCAAAATATAAATTATCACCTTTCAGAAACTTTCATATTTCTAGCAAGGTCACTTTTGAAATTCACAATGACTATTATTTTAGTGCATATATTCTGACTTTACAGTATCAGATCATTTTTGCTTTCTAGTAAGAATCAAAACATTTCTCTCAAATGACACAGATCTGAAAAACAGACATTAGAGACTATTTGATGCAACACAAAGCCTATAAATTTGATTCAGGTAACTTCTTTGTAATCTCCAAAGTCCAAAGTTTCTACTTTAGTGTGTATCAGCACTGCAGCATAAAGTGCTTTAATATGCTAAGCATCAAATACAAATGCTTGGACTCCCATTTAATCTGTGGTAGATCATATGGATTCCTTCCTTACCTAAATACAAGGTATCTACCAACTTATTTACCATTTCTTGTAGAACCTTCTCATCTTCATAAACTTACAGGCCAAGGAATGCAAACATGTACACACAGTCTATAGCTTACTGCATTCAACAGAAAATTGTGCCCAGATTTATAGCTTCTCAATGTAGGAAAAAAAAAAAAAGAGAAATAAATCAGACAGCGCTCAGTGAAATAGCCAACGAATCAAGTTTCAAATGGATGTTTTTAAAATAGGAAGATAATTTCAGGAGCTATAAAGATGAAATTTTTTTACAGCTTGCTCTATTAATGACTTCAAAAATTACTAAAAAAGCTAGCATCACTTCAGTGAAACCATTTTATATTTGAAGACTTGAGCAAACATTATCCATGCTTGGTGATGGAGGTGCATAACACGCCTCTAGAATTCAAGATTTATGTCCTGCTCTAGAACATTATACTACAATGAAACACTTTGACATTTTGATGGAAAAGAAATCGCATTTTTTTCCTTTTTCCCCCTCCCTTTATACTATGCCAAACTTGCAGCAGATTTCTCCAACAGGAAAATCTACTTCCCCCCCGTTTTTTATAGATGTACTCTCTCTCAACAACCTTAAAGTAATTCAAAGCCATGACATTAATTGGTTTTCTCCACTACTTACAGACAGGAAAAATCAATTTACCTGAATACCATCAAGCAACTTGCTCATGCACCAATAACTGTCAGCTTCTATGTTCTGCAGCACTTCTTCAGGCAGACTGGAAACATCAAAATTTTCCACTTCTTCTTCTGTTTCAGGAAAAGAGAGAGAGAAAGACAGACAAGTCAATGAAGTAGAAAGAATAAATAAAGCAAGGATGAGGAAAATAATTGAAAATAAAGACAACCACCATTATCTTCTAGTCAGAAACTTCAACACACATTTACTTTAACAGGAACTAAATGAATCATTTATTGCTCAACTGTGTCATCTAATGGCTTTAAATGTTAATGAATACTTAATTTCCTGCAGACTGTGAAAATCTCAAATCATGCCTGGTTAACCAGAATTAATATGTAATAAATTACTTCATTCTAAACATTTAACACCTGAAAGAGGATCATCACCACTCTGAGAGCCCTCAAGCTATGTATGAACAACCTCTGCAGAACACGTCTATGTTTGCATCATACACAGCAAAATGTTGCCAGTCTTGACAGAGGAAAAAGCCCTGAAAAATACTTTATAGAAAACTAGTGAAATTTATTTAGAAAGGTGACTACAGCTCTTCAAGGAGGATTTGATTTTCCAGCAACCATTTGGAATCAGAAGGAACTCAGACAAAAGGAAAAAGGCAATTAACACTCTACCCCAAAAAAATCTCAGTGATTCTCAGTACTAGAAAAGCACAGAAACCCAATGATGTCTAATTCACAGAAACGGAGTCTTCCTCTTGTCACGACACAAGTGTATTAGAAGAAATTCATGTTTCACTGTGAACCAAACTTTTAACACTTAAGCTAGGTTGGTTTATTTTTAAACCATGGTATCTGAATTAATCCATTTTAAAAAGAACACAGAGCATGCTGCCTTACCAGCTAACTCCCAAAGCTCCCACACGGCCCCAGGAGAGAGTTTAACATGAGCTGGGAACGCTTTGAGTAAATAGCTTCCTTCTTGCAACAGCTTACAGTGCCTTACTGTACCAAGATGAGAATCAAAGAAGCCCCTTTCCCAGCTCTGGTTGCTTCTCAAGGAAGGGATGGTGCAGAAGAGAGGTGTTTGACTCTATTTAAACAGCCAATAAAATACCAAAGAAGGAATTTCCTCCATTACAAAATTGCAAGATAGTATAAAATAAATACTAAAAGAAATCCAAGAATATGTAATATCTCAAAACTCCTCTATTATCCATCTTGCAGTTTCGTACTATGTCATCACAGAAGCCTAAGTACATCTTTAGGCTGTCACATTTGATTAGGCTACCTTAAAGCACGTATTTGTTAATTGGTAATAACCATGAGCATTACACCTATTGTAGGACAACTTTCACATACCACTGACTTTACCATTACTAGTAGACACTGGTAGCAAGGTTTTACCAAAGCATTCTTGTTTGCATTGGAATCTATTGCAGGTGTGCATCCTATAAGGGATCACCACTTTTGATCTGTGAAATATTAATAGCTGTAGGACAAGGTCACACTAATAGAATATTAAAGATACTCCATAAAATAAAAGCACGTGATGGTGTCAGAGGTGGCAGGACAGTAACCAATGCACAAGTAGTCACTTACTGGTTATTAAAGGAATGACATTTTTGCGTCGGAGCAGTTTTAAAACCCCAGTTTCTACAAAAAAAAAAACACCAAACCAAAAAACAAACAAAAACAACAACAAACCACAAACCCACCAAGATCAAACAAGTATCCAACATGTTTTAAATACCCTACATAAGAAAATCAGTTATAGCACTGCCTTGCAACACCATGAAGAAAGGCTGAGTAGCAGACTGCAACATCAGATTTTTGTAATAGCAGATGCTTTCACAAGGAGGAAGACACTCCTTGCCCAAAGTCAGTAGCATTTCTCCCAGCAGAAAGGAAGACAGATCCCCCAGAAATCAGTATCACACTCCTCTCTCAGCAAGTCAGCAAATTCTCACAACACTCTCTGGAAAACGTGGGTAACATTGGCAATAACTGGGAGGTAACACTTCCCCCAACACTGTTCTGTTCAGTTCCCATCAATTTCTCCAATAGACTCCCCTCATTAAAGATAGCTTCTAAAAGAAACTTGGATTCATTTAACTTATTAAATCCAATCCTTTCACAAAAAAACACGTTAAGAGAAAAGCTTAGCATAATAGAAAAAACCACTTTCACTGTAAAAATGATTGAATTCAATGGAGATAAGATTTAATGCAAACTGGCCAACGTCAAGAAAAAACCCAAGAAACCTAGCAACAAAGAAACCTCACTCAGATTAGACAAACAGCCAAGGTGATATACATTTGACAAAACTAATCCAAATCAAAATGCCAGCTCCATTCCTTAAAAAGAAGATAACAGTAAGGTCCCCCAAAGTCCAGAAAAAGTATCAAACCGTTATTAATGTCAACATGTCCTTTACTAAGTCCACTAGCAGAAAAATTACTAACGAGCGCTCAAAAGACATACTCACAGAAAGACAGAAAATTATTAGACATTAACATCGACAAAAAAGGTCATTTTAAGGTGGCAAGTTTCATATGAACCTGAGAAAAATCAATATTAAGTATTTACCTAGCTACCTCCAACTTAATATGCCTTGAGATTTTTAAAGTAAACAAGAAAACCTCAAAATTTTCAGCAGAGAAGCCCTTTTTAACAGTTCAGAAATTTAAATTAGGAATGATCATTCCTATTAATTTAGAAGATAAAGACTTTTCCAAGCAAAATAAAATGACCTACGTATCCCCTACAGCAGGAACAATTTTTGTGGTATATCCTATACGTATTAACTTGTACAGGTGTTGTACAGTTATACAGTGCCATAATGGAGAAAAAAATTAGCTAATATTTTTAATTTTCATTTTATTATTTTAAACAGTGAAAAAAGGAGTAACCCATTACTCACTCTGCCTCACAATGTCTATGGAAAAAAAAAAACCCAAAAAGTGAACCAGAGTTTCTCATATTTCTATAAAACACAAACATAAGTTGATCTTCATTCCCCTTGAAAGCAGCAGTCTTCAGGCCCTCCTTCACTAAACACTTGCTGAAAGAATGAGATTATGACTACTTAGCTAGTGTGTTCCTTTGCAAATTTCCTGCCTTTGAGCATCTTTTCTTTTCATGATATTGCTATCACATTTCTGAACAAAAAGGAAGTTATAAACCACAGCACAACACAATAACTCTTCTACAGGTGGGCATGGGAAAAGATAACAAATGAAAAAAGACTTTTTATCTTCTCTTTCTCATCTTTCTTATCTTACCTCTTTTTTGTCCTTCTCTTTCAAAATCTACCATTTCACTGTGTATTCTCATACCAGGATTCAAGCAACAAAAAAGCCAAAAATACACCTAACCATCGAAGGTAAGTGTTTTCACTTCCCTTTACAGCCAACACAGAAAAGCAAGTAGTGATGCAGTATTAGCTGTCATTAGCTGTCTTGTTCTGAAGTAGAAACCTAAAATAAATCAGATGAATCATACACAAAGAAAATCCTGTTTCTCAATACCACTTATAACTTGAACTTAAAAGTATTGCATCAGAATGCAGACCTCTACACTCTGGAAGTCTAAACATAGCTGAAACTTAACTTTAAATTCGTAACAAAAGACTTCCCATCCTGTGACTGAGCCACCTGCAACAAGTGAAAATGACAGCCTGGAAGAAAACAGCTACAATTTGATAAATATGGCTGAAGCAACCTGGGACAGCAGACACCCCAGCATTAGTATTTTGGAAAAATTAGATTCATATTGTTCTAGTATGGAAGACTACCAAATTAGGCAGACAAATTTTTAGTTTTTCCCCAGAAAGTAGAATAGAAGAAACATCTTCTAATTGTTCCAACTACTTTTCATCACAGGTATGTTCACCAACACAAAAGGGCTGTCAGGGCAGGTCCTTCTGACAGGACATGAACTTACATCATGTCTATGTCCTTGATTTCAGCTGGGATGGAGTTAATTTTCTTCCTAGCAGCTGGTATAGTGCTGTGTTTTGGATTTGAGATGAGAATCATGTTGATAACACAACTGGTGTTTTAGTTGTTGCTAGGCAATGTTTACACCAAGTCAAGGACTTTTCAGCTTTTCTTACTGCCAGCAAGGAGGCTGTGGGTGCACAAGAAGCTGGGAGGAGGCACACACAGTATAGCTGACCCCAACTGACCAAAGGGATATTCCATACCATATAACATCATGCTCAGTATATAAACTCAGGGAAAGCTCGCCAGGGGGCTGCTGCTGGGGGACAGATTGGACACCAATCAGTTGGTGGGCAACTGCTTTTCATTTGCATCGTTTTTCTTCCTTGAGTTTTTATTTTTCTCTCTCTTTCTGGTCATCTTCCTTTTCATTACAATTTGTTACTATTATTATTTTATTTCAATTATGAAGCTGTCCTTATCTCAACCCACAAGTTTTATCTACTTTTATTCTTCTGATTCTCTCCCCCATCCCAGCAGGGGAGCGAGCAAGTGGCTGTGTGGTGCTCAGCTGTTGGCTAGGGTTAAAACACCACAATTCACTATTTTAAGTAGAATTCTCATTATTCCACAAGGGGCGGGGGGGGAAAGAAGAAAAAAATAGAGATGAAAAGACAACTATTAACAAGTTCTTTCTGGTCTAATTTGTATAATCAAAAGATGTAGACAGCATCTAAGAACTATCCAACTAAAAGGATCCATAGTCCCAGAATACAATGTCACAGAGCCGTGAGCTGAATCATTCCAGCATTTTTAGGAAGAACCCATCTAGCTTTCTTGTTGATTCAATGATATGTAATAATACTGAATAGATTGATATAGATGTAGCTTAAGAGATAATTCTTTAATATAAGGCTTTGAGGCTTCACTGTTCTCTCTCTGGAACAGCCACCCAAAAAACATTATGCTTTTCTGTGGCAGATACTGACTGATCTCTAGCATTTTCATAAGCCTCAAACATGAAATAAATATTCAGGATTCTTATGTAAGTTATGTCCAGTATACTTCCATTTTCGTCGTGCTTCTCATGCATCACTACATCTAATGGCACAGAGTAAAGTTTTTAAGAAAAAAACCCCAATTAATTAAATGTGTAAAGACAACTCAATTTTATTTCAATATTCACTAGCAGTATTCACCTTACGTAAAACTGTCTCAAGCTTTACTTTGAAAATCTACAACCAAATATTTCAAAAAGGAAATCTAATTACTTAGAGGATAAAATACGCTTTTCATTAGATCAGCTAAGTCGTAGAATTTTGTATATGTTATATTAACTAGTACTTTTTCATTTAAATGTAGCGTACACTGAACAAAGAGCTATGCTGTAGAAGCCATCCAGACAGTAAATCTAATAGACAACACAGCATCACAAAAGCCACCAACCAAGCAAATGTTCGGTGATGCGAAATGGTTTCTGCTGAACCAATTCACCTTAACTTGCCAAACTTTACTGAGAACATTCAAAACGGAATCTGAATATTTGAATGACCCTTTTCCATACTCCACCTGAAATAAAGAAAAAGGCCATCCATTTCCATGACAAGCTCCAATTAAGGAACATTTGACTGACAGAATAATATGTAGAATAACAGTTTACATGTTTAACATTTATTCAATTATTTGTGTAGGCATATTGTGCCAAGTGCTGCTTTTTCTAAATAGATTTAAAGGTAAAAGCAATCAAATTGCATGCTTGTCATTTTTTTTTGTCTTTTATTTGTATGAAGAAATACTCTAGAGATGTTTAGAAAAGAAAGAGAAGGAATTTCAGGACAAACAACAGAAGAAACAAAAATAACCACCTCAAAAGTTAAATGACATTATTTCAATTTAAGAATTGTGCTTGAAAACAGAATTGCAAATTCTGATTTTAGACAGTTTTACATTTATTTTCAATGACTAAGATAATCAATAAATTATGAATTCTTTACATACATCCAATATAGAGAGTAATACATATAAATATTAGAATGGCTAATTCTCTGAACATTTTAAAATTGTTCTTTTTGCAGTACTCATTTGTGTAAATTTATTTTTCATCTAATGTATTAATAGTAGTACCATATACCTAAAGTCCACATTACATAGCTCTTGCAGAGGTACAAGGAAATCATTCTGACTCTACATGCACATGTCTGTATAAAGTTTACTTACCTTAGATGTATTTTCAGATAGACCTAACCTAAAAGTTGCCAGCTAAGTATACAACCTACAAAACTACATACATACAATTGCATTCAGAGATGCATAGTAATATTTCCACATCTAGAAGATCTTACACATTTCACTTCAAACGCGGTTTTCAAAAAGCTTTATGAAACAGTTACTCAGTCACTGCACTAAGGCAACGTTTTTCTAAGGAGATCAGGACATAATAGACCATTTAAATGTAAATTCTTTCAGTAACAATTACCTAATTAAATATGTACAGAACCACATCAATCCCTCATTGAAAAAAATCCTAATTATATATTTATCTGATAGAAATAGCTTTTGAGCTGTTATGGATTAATCACCAGAGTAAGAACTTCCCTTTCTTTCTGATACTGTAGTCACAAAGGTAAAATTGAAAAGAAAGAAGAAAATTTAAAAAGAATTCAATCATCTCATCAGTCCAGGCTTAAGCAAAGATGATCTTATGGCATTTCAAATACTCCCCTACTAGCCATGTTCTTACACACATGATGTATCATTGACTTGACTATTCGAACACTGTTGATAATCGTGCACTTGTTTTCAGTTGATCTGCCATAATTTCCTTTAAGGTGCAACAATAAGCAAGATAAATATATTTATACATTAGTATAAAAATGATGTTTTAAACAACAATCATTTAACTTTATTAGCATTAATTCTCTAAATTTTACCACTCCTGGGGAATGTTATAATCTCCCTTAACCTGGAGAACGATGTAAATCACGAAGTCCAAAACCATTTTAGCATGATTATTTTGACCTAAGCTTTATCTTCATCAAAATTAATGTATGACCCTGAAAGTACTCTCAATTTGTTCTATCACCAAAGAATAAATGCTTCACATACTTATTCTCTAATTGCAGGTTCTGCATAACAATAATCAGTAAATCACTGAGAGACTTGTTTTAGTGGGCCTACATGTTTGCCAGCAAGATGCTTCTACTCAGGCTTTTTCTAGATTAAATTTTAATAGCAATTTTTTTCCCCAAACTAAGTAGTCCAGAACTTTCCCTCAATTCCTGCTCATAATTCACTGCACATAACAACACAGAAATAGGCCTGTTTTTTAGGATAAGTTTATTTGTAAAATAGGGAAATTCTCAACTCGCAGTGCAAATTAAACAGAAGACATGGGTTCCGTTTGGGCTGCAGACTGAGATTACTGCTCAACAATTCAGATAAAATATCTTTACTACTTCAAGAAATCTGACACCAAAACAGGGTACAAAAGAGAATGAAGTAAACCAGGTAGCACCAACAGGTCTTTAACCCACAGAATGTGCATAATGCCAACTCCAAGACTGGAAACTGCTTACATAAGTGAGAAATCTGGCCAGTTTACACTTAGAAAAAAAAGGTACAAGCCACATCCATAAGTATGACATTATTGTGAAACTGGAGTGTTCAGCGCTTGTAAGATGACAGCTCTTCTTAAAAATGTACTTTAACAACAATGAAGAATACAGCATTCAGCACAAATTCTTCTTAGACTAATCACTTCAATAAGTATGCTGCTGTCAACCAAAACAGATTGCCACGGAGAAGTGGAGCATGCGATACCAAATTACGGGACTAGTAATTAGCATCCACTATGCACGATGAGCACAGGATGCTGATGAGCATTTTCTTAGAATGCCCGATAAGGGAGTTTCCTGAGAAATTCAAAAGGTGCTTGGAGAATCGGAAAGGAAAGATTAAAGGGCAAACATGGCTCCCAAACCACATTTTTTAATTATCTAGTTTGTGCTTATCATTTAATTTTTTTAAGCATCGAGCCCATGTGTGTGCAATCACACAAACCTGCATCGCACAAAACAGCAAGAATGAGATAAACCACGGCGTGGTCAAACAAATCTAAAGCAAGATCCAGGAACACCAGGCCTTGCCTGTGTTAAAATATGGGATTAATTACAGGGCTATTTTAGAGACACAGTGCTAAAGTGACTTTTTTTTTTTAAATGGAAGAGCCTTCTAAAAGAATCTATAAATTAATGTAGATTTTAAACAGAATTATTTATTGGACAGGGAGGAAAAATGTCAACTTCATTAAAGGCCAAAACATATTTCAAAGATTAAAAAAAGTCTATGCATGCAAGGGTGAATTCTAAAACTACTGAAAATTAATATGACTTCCACCTGAAACCATAAAAAATTTGTCTTGAACATAATTACTTAATATAAAAAAGCAAAGAGAACTCATTTACCAATCCCACAAACAGTAACATGCCTAATACACTACCAAAATAACTTTAATCAGACTAAATGTTCAATATTAACTTGGATAAATAGAAAAGGAATAAAAATTATCCACAGAATTGTATATAAATATGAAAAATATAAAATTCAGATGTTTAATGTTTGCACCGATGAAAGACTGCAAACGCTGCTGCTGTCAAGTAAGCTCAGCAACCATTTACATATGACAATAACTATATAAGCACAAATTCACCCACTCCTTAAGATTATTGGGTTTTTTAACCTATTACTGTCATTGAACTGAACAACAAAATCCCTTCTTAAAGAAAAGTGGATGTCAGGGGAAACAGCTGTTCTTCAGTGACATCATACACACAAGCCTGTGATTGTGCCAGTTTGCTACAAATCCAAACTATGTGAGGTTGGTCAAATTTCTTATTCAAAATGTCATACCTCCTTATTTTGTAGTCTTCCATGTCATCCACAGCTAGTAAAAAAGAAATGCCCCTTACAAACTTCTTGCCTTATTTACAACTCAAGTATTATATTCAGCATATACAGCATATCCATTATATTCAGCATATACTGAATAGCTGCACCAGCAACACTACTTCTTATATTGCTTAATTGGTGAGAGGATCCTGATCGTATTTCATAAATTCCTTGATTTAAAATTTCCCCATGAAACATCTGTGGAAAAAACCCCACCAGAATTGCTTTGTTCAAGAGATTCAATCATACTTTACACACTGTATAGGTATTTATCATTATTGGTAAAGAAATAATCATCCACAAGGTACAAAGCAGAGGAAAAAACACTGCTCCATTTAACCAAAAATAGGAGTATGGTTTGTTTTTCTTCCCTTATGCTCCAGTTAAGAAAGGTAGTTTCTTTAACTTGCAGTTGGACTTAAAGTTAACTTTTATCTTATAATTAAATAAAAAAAGAACCTGCATATCCATGCAGAAATGTCTTTGATGACAATACAATAAGTCAGTTGTTGGGTTTTTTAAAGTGTCAGGATTTATTACAACTAATGTTCTATAAAAGCATTAACTCTGATAACTCTGCTCTAGTTAAAGGTGCCCCTGCTTGCTTGCAGGGGGGTTGGATTAGATGACCTTTAAAGGTCCCTTCCAACCTAACGCATTCCATGATTCTGATAAATATTTTCTGTTTCTACAAGTTAGACAAAACATATGGAAGAAAAATTGTTTAAAAAACCCAAACTTGCTCACTTTTTCCTTTTTCAGTTATTGTTTTTCAATACTTAATTTTACATTTCTGCACTATAATTGCTTTTCCACAGCTTTAAGTAGAAATTAGAAATTTCAGATTTCCCAAATTAGAAACAAGCAAAAAATCCCCAGCTGACAGAGAGGCCAAATTGCTTTATGATTGCTATGATTAAAACAGGTTTACAATTAAACTACAAGCAAAGCCTACTCAAATTAAAAAGTTTCAGCATACAAACTGTATTTGAATCGGTTTGGAATTTGTAACTAACCATATATCTTAACTGAAAATAGGACAAAAAAGATGTTTAGAACTACATTAAAGCACTGATCCACCTAATTCAAAACACTTCTCTTCGATCAAGATACTACTAATCTATACAACAGTATTTGGATGTTAACACTCCTGACATTTGTACAGCATGTTATAGTTGCTTAAGTAACTCTCTTCTAGTTTTTTCTCCTGCAAGTTACTTCATAATAAACACACAAAGTTGTGATATTCAGATGCCAAAAGCCATTAAAGTAATTTCCCAGTCTGTTGGAAAACACGCTTGAGAAGATTTAGATCTGAAAGCGTAACCACCTCTGTGCTGCTTCACTATAGAAAGATGAACATTAATTATAACTGTACAGAAACCATGGGGGAAGAGTAAAACGAATGCATAAGCCAGAACTAAAATATGCGGCTCCCTCCAAATACATGTCTCTCCCATAGTTACATTAATCGTAATTAATGTTCTCCCTCTTCACGATTCTTTCACTTTTACACCTGCAGAATTCTTTTGGTTTCCCTTCAATTTCATTTTATTGCTTCTACCATTATTCAAGATCTTGTTTTCCATTTATTCCCATGATGCAACATTTCCAGTTTGTAATTTCAAATAAAATACCTTTCACTAAGCTCTCACGACTTCCTCACAGTGCGAGTCTGTCAGTCTCTTAACTGCCTTCAAAAATGAGACAGCATAAACCACAAAAGGTATTTCAAACTTAACAGAAAGATATTATTTTTAAAGTAATGTTCATATTAGCAAATTCATTTAATTTTTAAAATTCTGGGAGCGTACATTAACTACCATGAACTAGCATATCCTCTTTAGACAGATGCATTTAAAGACTTAGAAATACATGTAAGAAACTTTAAAAATAAGATAATTAAAATCCACAACCTTAATCATATTTCTATCCATAAATACATCATCCTATGCACCGAAATAGGACTTTCATTAGCAGATATTCTTTTATATGCCTGGGGAATAAAGATCTTTTTTCATCAAGTGCTCTTTAGCATACCTCAAAGGAGAAAAAAAAAAAAAACCCAAAGAACTAGAAGTAAATACTTAAATCACAGACTTTTTGTATTCAACGGATAGATCTGAGAAGTAGCTGAAAACCTCAATTACTTAAAATCAATAGAAAAGACTAGTTCTGATTTATTCTGATTAGTAATGACAAAAGTTTTGAGCTGTTTTTTTCTTATGAAAATAATAAAGAGTACAGTTAGATACGTAACTGTAGGCCAGAAGAAAACCCATATTGAGCCTCCAAAATATCCGAGGCACTTAAAGCAGAACACAAGCAAAATCATGCAACTCCATCTGAAGAACAGTATAGAATCACAGACTGGTTTTGGTTGGAAGGGACCTCAAAGAACATATAGTTCCAACCCCCTGCCATGGGCCAGGACACCCTCCACTAAATCAGGTTGCCCAAAGCTCCATCCAACCTGGCTTTGAACACTACCAGGGAAAGGGCAGCCACAGCTTCTCTGGGCAACCTATGACAGGGCATCACCACCCCCACAGTGAACATCATTGCTTTAGATAAAAAAAAAAAAACCCACAAAAAAAAAAAATCCTCAAAATCCAAACCCCGAAACAAAACCAATAACAAAAAAATCCCACAGTCAATGGAGGACTGATATGACCTCACAAGGCTTTCTTTAAGAGAATGGAGATACCTGGTAGTACAAAAACAATACGTAATAAACTTTTAGGAAGAGCAGACAGCAGAGACAACCTGCGTTCTAAGAAGTAATTCTGCTCACCAGTCAGCAGAAACAGGCATCAAACTAGTACAAATAAGCTACCTCGGCGTTTTTATAATTTGTGCATTTAATTACAATATAAAATCAAATTAATGAAACTTGAAGGTCTTGAAGAGTTCGTCTAGTAAAACACAGAAGGTTGCATGCTGAGCAGTTCAAACTGGATGAATCTCTCAATGAGCTGAAACCGTACAGCCAGGGGGGAAAAAAAAAAAAGCATAATCAGTAATAAAAGCAAAGTAAGGTTGTGGGATGAAGATTGTACCTTGTCACATCAACTGATTCAGTATGGAGAACACAAGTTTAGACAAAAAAAGCTACTTTAATGGTCTCTAAAAAGATACTGCCATATTACTGAATCACGAATTTCACAGTGTTAGAAACCTTTGATTTATCCCATTTGAGCTTAGAAATTTCTTATTAATTTAGAGATATGTTCCATGCATCTCACAGAAAAATTAAAATATTTCCTCTGATTCTCTCCATAAGACAAGGTCTGGAAAAGTTCTTCTCAGGAAACATCCAAGCAAAGAATCCACTCAGCTACCCAGCTATGGAGTTACATTCCACAGGTTCCTTTCACATCTCTGTCAGGCTTTCTGACGCTTTGATAGGCTTCCTGGCACCGATATGATTGAAGAAATTTTTATTAGCGGCTTTCAAGTCCCTGCTTGGCTGTTCCTCTAAAATGTAAAACCATGACAGCCATCTAAAAGGAGATTTAACTTCCTGGGATTATAAACCCCTTTCCATTTTTCATATTTTGATTTTGCTTTTCAAAACAGTCTTCAAACCACAGCTTTACTACAAATAATAAGTGGAGGCCGGGCAATACATTCCAACACACTGATCAGTATTCTCAACATAATCTTCTTTCATATGACACAGAAGCACACAGACAAAGATTTAAAACCAAAACAAAGTAAACACAAGATCTCAACCCTCACAAGCAGATTTCTGCACTAACAATGATGTGGAGAACAGAAGAACAGATAGCAGGAAGCTGTAAATTTAAGGCAATATAATCCAGTTTTCTGTCCTAACAGTAGTAAGGAATTGCTTACCAGAATAAGATATTCTGTTAGTAAGATTACATCTACAGACATAAACGATTCCAAAAAGTTTATATGAAATGTCAATTGCCATTTTTTGTTACTATCTTATGCCAGCAAAGATTAAAAAAATTTACATTTAATTTTCTATTTAACAAGAAAGCTAGTCATATACAGCAGCATCTTTAAGATTAAAAACAATTAATTCAGAGGCACCTGGGAATAATTGCTACCCATCATCAGAAATCATTAAGCCTGATAAAATCTCTGTCCAACACTTAACTATAATCTTTGAGACAGTAGGACTTTGCTGCTTCAATAGTTGGTTTTACAGCTTTTCTCCATAGCAGATTTTTCTTAATCCCTTTAGGCTTTTTTTTTTAAGGCATGTCAGCCAAACACAGACTAAACTACAGCAACTCTTGCTTATTACACTTTCAATGAAAATATTGCAGTATGCTAATTAGATATATCACTGTTTTAAAATACTTACTTAGCTGGGTTAAAGTGACCGTTTGGGGAATACACACACCAACTTAATATGTAGATGCCACTCCAAAGAAGAAAGAGCATTTTCTAACATAAGTCTGAACAACTCAGATGTTTTCCTCTAAGCACAGAAAAAGCCCTTTTCTTTTACTTCAAGTCCTACAGAAATGATGCTGACGTTAAAAAAAAAAAAATTTGGGATTATTTTTAAAATACACATTCTTTCCCTCTCTTCTCCCAAAGAAAGGGAAAAGCACCTTTTACTATAAACTCAGTTTTCCTGTGAAGGAAATTTCATGAGAAATCATTTACCTTTTAAAATGTGAAATACCTGAGAAACATATAACAGAGTCTTCGACAAAACTGAAGTTGGTGGATTTGTACTAACTTTTCTTTTCCTCCTATTTAACAAATCGATTGAACAAAAGTTAGGACTAGCTTTTAAAGTAGGTAAAAGGATCTTTCTCTTTACACATCTATTTATAAAAAATGGATCAAAGTACATCAGTCAAATGAGGGAAAATACACCAAAGAACTGTTCTTAGACAAATATTACAGTTTCGTTTAGGACATGAAATTAGTATAAGTGCAAAGAAACGCTTTTCAAGGTAAAAAGAAAAATATTTTTTATGTCTCATAAAATAGAAGCTCACAAGAAAAAGTTTAAAACACAGCATAATCTTAAAATACATTATAAAATATAATTTGGCCACAAATCGATGCTGAGTATGTAACAGTTCAGAACTAAAAAACTCAGAGGGAGCATTATATGAAAACTCTGTGAATAGTCAAAAAATACCATGAATATCTAGACAGTAAAAATACATTACAACGCAGTTGAACAATTGTATCAAGATCTAGTAAAGTCTACTTTACTTATTGAAAAGAGAAAGCAAACTGTTTCAAATTAGATGCAAAAGGTGACAGATAAAGAAACTTCATAAAATTCCAGTAAATGAATACAGCTGTGCCAGCTTTTCTATCTCTTTTGTTATCCAAACTTGAATTTAGACTGCAAACTGGAGTTTGAAAGACTAAATGCAACAGAGAAGTTAATTTCACAATAAAACTGATTGCTCCTTTATTTTTCATCAGATCATGACCTTTTGGGATTTTTCCTTCTGTATATTTTAAGAGTTAAAACACACTCAGTGTTTTGGTTTCATGACCTGAATTCTGGCAGCCACAGTAACTCTACTAACACAGATAATCACACATATGGTGTGTTTTACTGTATTACTCTAGTAACTCCCCCCACCCCCTCCACAAAGGTCTCTTTCATATATATTTTACATACTGAGACCTTTTTCCATTCAATATTAACATTCAAGAATATGTATTTTAGTTATGTGGATTACCCTTTCTTGGAAAACAACTTAAAATCTTTTAAAATTTTAAAAGGCTAATATACCTTTAAATTTCAGGGTTTGGGTTTTTTTCTTTTATTTTTCTTTTTGTAACAGAAACTCATAAGACACAACGAGCAATTAATACCATTAGTCAAAATATTAATTTTCTCTCGGAGAGAGAACTAAAAATAACAGGCAATTAAGCAGTTGGATATACTTAGTAGGATAATCTTAATGTCTCTTTTTCACTTCTGACAGTAATTGTTAACTGCAGCCAGAGAAATTTAACTTTAATTAGTCTTATTCCATTTCAAATAGATTGGAACCTTCTTCAAAAGTGTCCATGAAAAAGTGTTAGTTAAAATGTTATTTTTTCCCTGACAGTGAAGCTGAGTGTATATCCTATCTCCTCAACTAACACATCCATATGAATTAAATATCCAGCACTATTACTACCATATACCCCTAATCAAACTAAAGAAGGTATTTTATTACAGCCCACACTTTATTCAAACTTGAAATATGTGACATTTCATAAGAATAGGAATTTGGATTTTCTAATTTATGTGGTTAACCAAATAGATTTTCAAGAACTTAATTTTGTGTCTACAGAGGTCATGAAGTCGACCAGAGTTACTTCCTCCAGCCCATCAACACGATATGACATCTAACACTTTGGTTATAAAGAACTATGGAACTACTCAGAATTAAGATTATAGAAAATATGACAGAAGGAACATAAAAAACAATTCTACTTATAACAAGGAAAGAAAGGGACCAAAGCCTAAGCTTTGCTGCCTTACATGAGAATTTTCAGGGGCATAAAAAAAAAATATGTCAATTATTTATGCTGGCTTTGTTTAGTTTTGGTTTTGAGGGGATTTTTAATTAGCCTTGAAGTTGGAACTGGCAACTAGAAAACTTACATTCACAGTGCTTGGTTATCGCAACTACTGGTAGAAACCTGTTCAGTCAGTCTCAAATCTTTCTCCAAGAAGTCTATCAGATGCAGCAATGCATCCAACCTTTCAGATGAACTGTTATAATTCGCTTTGAAATCTGACAGTACATGGAAGAGAGCAAAAGCAAAATTTAAAGAGTTAGAGGAGTGATTTTGTAAAACAGTATTGTCTATTATACTAAATCATGGTCATTCAAGACAGTACCAGAAGTAAAAACACTAGAAAAGTAGGTTGCCATACCCTATATCTGTCCATTGAGACGTTTTTATGAGTGCCCTCTAACGTAAGTGAAAAAATAAGTGGAATTCATGAAGACTTATCAATAGCATGCAATTTAATAATAAAGCAGTTTAAGAGCTGGCATTAAACCTGGCATTAAACAGAGATCTTTCTTCTCCTTTGTTCCCAAACACGCTCCCATCCCCTCTGAATCTGGTAGACCTATAAAATGAAATGCCTAAATAAAGTCAAATCCTAAGAAACAAACAAGATAAAACACAATTTAGCCTCGCAAAGTCTATTTCTGAATGGTAGAAAGCACCCTGTTAGGACTCTTTCAGCATCTATCATTTCCAGCTGCTTCCCCACTAAAGTCCAAATCCATGCTGCCACACAGCACAGAAGATTGGCAGAGAAGTACAGAGTCCTCAGTCCTGTGGATGGGCACAACATACTCAACTTACTTGTGGACCTTCTTCACTTTTTCCATGGTGCAAAGCAGGAATCATCACCATGTAAAAACAAATTCAAATTCTGTTTAGCTTATCATAGTCCTCACTCTCTCCAGCCACTCTACACCACTTTCAAAATACTTTCACTGGAACATAAACTAGCACATGAACTGGATTAAAGTGGGGCAAGATGCTCCTAGAAATTCAAAAACTGAATGGCAGTTAGCTCAAAGCAAGCTAAGCTAATGCTGAATAGTTTGTGTTTCATAATAGCTACATCTCTGTATGCGTGCATACACTAAGAGTTAGATGTTGCGTGACAGCAGAGAGTGCTTCAAAGAGTTGACAGGTAAGCCAAAAGTTTCAGATCACTGAGCAGCTCATGTATGTTTCAGATCTTTTACAGAGGAAGGCATATGCAGTCTTCTGGACTTATGTAGAAGATTAAACTGGGCTTTAAGTATTTTCAAGACTTTGATTCAAAAGAGCATTATGTAAGCGTCTTCATTCCTTGCCCACCCAAATCACACAGATAACAATATTCCATCCAATTATCAAAGAATATTTCAGATAATATTGTTCATGTTTATATGAGAATTTCAGTCAGCTTCAGTGATGCCCTGACTATTACAATAAAAAGTAATGGAAATTATTAAGAAGCAGCACTGTAATATATATTTGTATGTGGAAACTGCATTACCGGTGATTTGCATTAGGAGAGAAAATTTAGTGTGATCAAATGGAACTTGTGGCATTGAATTTTCATATGTCAGAAGAGAGATTTAAATTATTTTGAATAGGTTTTCATGTAAGTTTTACAACAGTTTGTAAAAAAAAAAAATAAGGAAATGTTTTCTTAATACTTTTCCAACTTCCAAGAAAATGTTAAAATGTCAGTTATGTTTCCTGTCAGTGCTTTTATGCAAATTTAATTTGTAAAAGTTTCATAAGTCATTTCAAACAAATGTGCAAATAAAACCATTTTAATACAGTATTATTCAAACCGATATGGTTTAAATAAACAACGAAAAACATTAAATCAAGAGACATTTGTTATAAAGTGTCATGCCAACATTAGCAGAAAAGTTCAGAAGCAGACAATTGTAAATAAAATATTTTAGTCTCTCAAACTAAAGAAAACCCCAATATTCCTGAGTATTCTGTCCTAGGAGGTTTTCCAGTATTTCTTTCCTGGTAAACCAGAAAACAGCAAGGTGATTCTGCCAGTCTCCAGCCACTTGAAGGGCCAGGGAGAGGGAGAAGCATCCAGTTAGACCAGCTACAGCTCCTTGTATAAATTCCATTTTATCAAAACAATTTGTCATTTCTAAGTAGAATAACTATAAATATACTACATCTTTTCCACTGTATCTCCTCCAAATCCCAATGCATGAGCTTTATTCATAATTCTCCATGGACTACTGAATGGGTGGAACTGAATAAGAACGGTCTAGGTGTTCAGATAACAGAAGTAATTATCTCAGATTAATTTACATACTGCAGCGATCAGGATTTCAGCTTGGTCTTGTAAAGGAAATAATGCATGCTGAACAAAATGTTACCTTCTAAGTTAAGTATGAGAAAAATCTTCTGGCAGCTCTCTGCAGTCAGTGGGTTAATAATCTTTGCTCTCTGGCTTATTGCCTCATCATTCAGAAATGCAGTTTTATGTGCATTCTAAACAGGCTGACTTATTGCATAAAAATTAAAATTCTCTTTCCCGATAAATAAATCTCTGCTAAATTGATTTTTTTTCATATTTTATAAACTAACACTGAGTAATTACCTCAGAAACACCATGATACAATGCCCTAAAACATTTCTCTAATTATACTATGAAAATAATGATTTTAGATACATCATTTAATAAAATATGGAAAAACCAAAATGAATAGTTTTATATTTAATTATTCACAACAGATATGCTGAAAAGGAAGGAAAGAGGCAATAACACATATGAAATCTCATTTTAAGGACAAGAAGACTTCCTGTGACACGAGAGGGAACAGCAAAAAAGTTAAGGGATCTGTAGACAGAAGATGGCTTTTTCAGGACCAAAGAACCTTTACATTCTCATAGTAACACTGATCTGGGACTAAATGCCATCCCAAACCCATTGGGACTTGGGCCTGCAGTACTTATTCCATAATATCATGGTAGTATTAATTTAAGAAATATTAGGTAAAAGTTACATTTAATACCTTCTAGAAAAGGATTCAAGATCACAAGAAAAATACTTACAAGGGTAAGACCCATCTTTCCAAAGTTTTCAGTTGATGAGTTCTTTAAAGCATCCTCAAATTGTCTCAAGCTCCTCTACCACAAGAAGATTTGAGACAATGTCTCAAATGGCTCACATCACCATTCCAGTCTTCTGCAGCTCATTTTTCTTGACATTGTTTATCCAACAATAGCATTTGTTTTCTGCCTTTGACTTCCTACAAACTCCCAAGTTTCTCTTGATCCAACACTGCTGTGGATCATAAAGTTATTCACACAAACATTCCACTTAGCAGTGGCCTAACATGCACCCTTATTATGATGGTGTTTCTCTTGTGCATTATCCCTCTGGATGATGAGTAAATCCAGGCCCTCTCTGTGGCTCTACAGATTCACAGAAGGCCTAGTGAATTACTGAAATGCAAGATGTAGCGAAATGTAGCCAACTCCATGAGCAAGAAACCACAAGGAACTCTGCAGCACAAATACTTGGAAGGAATATAGGTCAGAAGGACTCAGAGCAACAGAAAGGTGTACAGAGAGAGCACAACACCTGTGGCAACTGGGAACAGGACTTGCAGCCCAGTGCAAAATTTCCTTGTCCACATTAAGTCAGTGAATAGTAACAAGGGATATCTTATCTCATTAAAAAAACACTTCTGGCATTGCATCCACATGGATGAGATTCACTTCGACACAAGCTAATACACCACAAAGACACAGAGCCTTCAGAAACACTGCCCTAACAGTAATTAGTATTTGTACTGACAACATATAACGCTGCTATATCATGTAGGAGATTAGAAGTAAACTCAAATAGTTGTCCCATACCACTAGTGTTTGAAATTCCAAAGAAGCTGTTATACTATAGCAGAATAAGCTCAGATCTGTAGCATTTTTGGGGGAGTAGCAGGGGGAAGGATTTTAAGTGACATACACAATGACACAGCAGTAGAAACCTAAGGTTTCAATTCTTTCTCCTCCTAATTTTGAGCAGAAGTCCTAATCTGAATCTACTAGATTCCAGCAGGTGCTGCTACCTACCCCCTCCAATGTGTTCTTTAATTGTGGTTACACGTCTCGTGGATTGGAGTTTTAGCTGGCAGAAAACGTTACAGTATTCTGCTTTTATTACAGAGTGGGGAACTAATGAGACATTACCGAATTACACTTCCATCATACTTCCACTTCTGGAAAGGTTCAAAGAATGCTCTCAGTATTTAAAGTGGTCAATTCCTACATTTAGTTACTCAACCCTTACTGAACATGTGAATCTATGTGCTAAAATTAAGTACCTCAATCCATTCTAAACATCAACGTAACTATGACTTCAATCCTTATAAAAAGGACACAGATACCGTTTTTTGTACCCAGATTTGAATAATAAAAAATATATGACTAGGCAAGAAAATTATCAATTCCATATATGTCATTTGTATCTTCAAAAATTCTTTAATAACACTTTTAGAAATGGTTTTTGGATATCTTTAGCAGAGCAGAAAGACTCCCATCACTAGAATAAGTCACAGATGTCATGCAAGATTAAAGATTAAGGGTGCTTTCATTTGCATAAAGTTAAAATAACCATGGCTTTCTTACCACCTAAATATTAAACGTAAGTGCAACTGTGTGTAAAAGTTATCAGGATATACTGTCAGAAGATCTAATCATCACAGGCTTACTATCAATAGCATTGCTAATAGTAATTTATTATTAATATTTAATAACCCTTTAGGACCTCTTTTTTTTAATTACGGAAGAGCCTAAAAGAAAAGGCTTTCCTTTTTTCAATGGCATGAATTAGAGTCCAAGAGACTCAGAGCTGCCACACAAAGATATTGAAAAAAATACCAAAACAAGTAATTAAAAAAGCAATAAAGGAATTTAAGGTACAACCCAAGTCACTCAAAGTCTGAGCAAGAACTCAAACATAAATAAATAACAATACTAATAGGTAACAATAATATAAATAAGTAGAATCTAGAATAAGAAAAACCTATGATAAATACTATTACTAGACTAAATATTAAATACACTAAAAGCTTAAACATTTTTACTAGGAAATTTCTGCAATTCTGAATTTATTTCTATGTAAATTATTAAAGCATAATTTATAGTCAAAGTTTTGAATCCTTCTATAATTTTCCTATAAAATCTAAGGTTTTTCTATGATTCTATGATTCCATGGTTTAGTGGTGGTTGGCAGGTTTGGGTGATGGTTGCACTTAATCTAAAAGGTCACTTCCAGCCAAGACAATTCTATGATTTTTGGGGTACTTCATAACTTTTATGCTCCCATTTCAAGTTTAAGATGCACACTCATTCATTCTAACTAGAACACATCAATCTGTGTAACTTGAATGTATTAGAAAGACTGCAGTTAAAAAGCCATTTAAAGACAAATCTTAAAATGTTGGTGTATGCCAATGGGTGAAATAACTGCTGGTAGCACTTACCTAGGACCACTACTATAGCTTTCAGTATTTTTCTTACTATATATTCGCTTTTAAATGATATTTGAGAATAAAATTTTCTTGAGTTTCACACATTTTCAGTAGCAAAATGTTGTCACGTTTTGAGTTTTGTCTTTTTTCACTGGACACATGGTGGAATAGCGATGCTCCCCAATACTGATACACTGACAAATTGATAAATATATTAACAATCACCTGGGCCTCCAACTGTAAGTTGGTGGTAAAGACAAACTTATTTACCATATTAATTAAACGGTCTATTTAACATGGAATATCA
This sequence comes from Porphyrio hochstetteri, assembly GCA_020800305.1. Lineage (NCBI taxonomy): Eukaryota > Metazoa > Chordata > Aves > Gruiformes > Rallidae > Porphyrio > Porphyrio hochstetteri. The sequence continues at coordinate 52,315,912 of CM036905.1, forward strand.
ATGCTCTAATCACATCTCATTTGAACTTCTTATTTCAATTAACAACCCTAAAGTCTACTGGAGACCCCACTGTTCTAGGATCATTAGGAACATTTTCATTATCTGTCAAATGAGGGAGTAAAAGGCAGAAACTGAAAGTACTCTCAGGAGTAAGACTCTACCCTACTTAAGAGATGATTAGGGAGAAAACAGCAGTAGTTCTCATTAGTTGCTTAGCAATTAAATGTCCCCATATGAAAAAAGAAACAAAGCAACAGAGGTGTTGCCATGCAAATGAATCAATGGATAGTATTTCATCCACTCAAGGATAATCTGTCCTTCATTAAATCTAATCAATCTGGATTAAGACACCAATGGCTATCTTGCATAAAGATGGTAGGAAGAATCCACTGAAGCAGCCAGGCAAGGTGTTGCTCAAATCCACATATATGCATTCCACATATTCATTGCATGTGTGTATGACAAATAGAAATACAAGGAAAACAATTTTAATACAAACTAGATAAAAATTGTCATTTTTACTGTTTCACCTTACCTTGGGTAGATACAACCAAACTCTTAACGAGTTGTTGATAATTAGTCACTCTTAATGTTTGAGGACTTAAATACTAATCTACAAATTTAACATATGAACGATATTCCAGTAAGAAATGAACATTGAACCAATATCAGTTTGCCAATTAAAACAGTCTGCAAAAAGTATACTCACTTAGAAGGCCAAACACTCAACAGGAATACAGCTCTTTATACTGCTATTGTTAGTAGCATTGTGAGGCCTAGAAGATCAGAGCTCCTAACTAGAGCAATTTGGTTATTGCTGCCATCATTTTAAGATCCTAATTCCAGACTGCCATTTTTTCAGTTTACTAGGTTCCTTCTACTTTGATTTCACTGTCACTCATTTAAAAGATTTCCTTGTTTCATGTTGGTTTTTTTTCTTGTTTTGGATTTTTTTTTTTTGCTGTTGTCTGGTTTGTTATTTTGTTGTTTTTAAAACACTTGCTCGTTTCACACACACAATTTAAAGATTTCGCAAACAAACTGTGAATTAGAACAGACAAAAAGAGAATAAAACCAGCTCTGAAGAAAAAAAAAAAAGCATCAGAAGTGGTAAATGCTTCTTAACTAGAAACCAAGATAAAAGCAAATGCTATATTCTGCTTCTTTCCCTTTCTTTCAGATCTGAAAAACAAGAACACTTCCTGCAATTTGTACAGAGGGGGTGGTTTGGTTGGGGTTTGGTTTTTTTTTTTGGCAGGGGGTAGGTTGCTTGGAATAAAAACCTGAAAGATTTCTCAACTCCACTGACTACTTAGACAAAGTCTAATTGCTTCCCAGTATACATTTCAAGAGAACTATACAGATTTATAATTATAAAAAATTATTATAAGATTCATGTATCAAATTATGCTTTCATTATTTAGTCCAAGTAATTATTCAGATTAAAATTAAGATGCTGTTCCAAAACCAGTATCAAATCACAGTTTGGTATTAAGACAAATCTTACCTATATATTCACAAACGAAGACTACAAAAAAAGGAGTAACAAGATCATTGATGCCCTGAACATATCCACTGGCTGGATGACGTATTGCCCAGATGAACAAAATTCGTTCAAAGATCTGAAAAAGAGTTAAAGAAACTATCAGACAATTTATAGTGTGATGAGCACATTTTAAACAAGACACCTGGAAACTATCCAAGGACAAATTTTATATCATAGAGTTACCAGTATAAAAACATGCATATACAAAAATAAATTACTCTGGTATTCATAATTAACTTTCAGTGCTAAGTGAGCTGCTCAGTTCTTCAAAAGGAAGCATTTTCAGGGGATTAGCACATGTTAAAACCAACCTAGTATATATTTCACTTACAGTAGCTCCAACAAAGTAGCACTTATTCACTGGAGCTTTTCCAGGAATATAAAATTCCTCTTTCCTCAAGAGACAGAAATATTAAGTAATCTTCCCATTATTTTTTACTGCTCTGAAAGAAGTATTTTATCAATAGTGTATGCAACTTCCTCCTAAATAACGTAAGTATTTCATATATCTTAGATTTCTTTCTTTCTCTTTTTTTTTTTATATAATATGCCCCTAAAAAGATTCACAATAATTAAGCTAATACTGCAGTGTGGGGTTTCAGACTTCAGAAGCATGTATATTGCTTAATAAAAAAAAAACTCAAAAAAAAAATCAGGAAATGTAGAAATAAGGCAACTGCCTGTCATAACACATAACCTTGACCCCTCAACTCTGCAAACTGTACCTTGCTGAGGATCTATGAAAGCTCCTAAGGCCACGACATACCTGATCATGGAAAGGACAGCATGATAAAAGTATCACAGAATCACAGAATCACAGAATTGTAGGGGTTGGAAGGGACCTCGAGAGATCATCGGGTCCAACCCCCCCGCCAAAGCAGGCTCCCTAGCTCATATTGCTCAGATAGGCGTCCAGGCGGGTCTTGAATATCTCCAGTGAAGGAGACTCCACCACCTCCCTGGGCAGCCTATTCCAGTGCTCAGTCACCCTCACTGTGAAAAAGTTCTTCCACATGTTGGTGCGGAACTTCCTATGCTCCAACTTGCAGCCATTGCCCCTTGTCCTATCCCCACAGACCACTGAAAAGGGGCTGGCTGATTCCCCCTGCATCCCCTGCTTCAGATAATTATAAACTTTGATTAGGTCCCCCCTTAGTCTTCTCTTCTCAAGGCTGAACAGTCCCAGCTTACTCAGCCTTTACTCATAGGGGAGATGCTCTAGGCCCTTAATCATCCTCGTAGCCCTTCTTTGGACTCTTTCCAGGAGATCCCTGTCCTTTTTATACCAAGGAGCCCAGAACTGGACACAATACTCCAGGTGGGGCCTGACCAGGGCAGAGTAGAGAGGGAGGATCACCTCCTTTGACCTGCTGGCTACACTCCTCCTGATGCATCCCAGGATCCCATTGGCTCTCTTGGCCACTGAGGCACACTGCTGGCTCATGGCCAACCTGTCATCTACCAGGACCCCCAGGTCCTTCTCCACTGAGCTCTTCTCCAGCAGGTCATCCCCCAGCCTGTACTGATACAAACAGTTGTTCCTTCCCAGGTGCAAGACTTTACACTTGCTTTTGTTGAACTTCATCTGGTTTCTCACTGCCCAGCTCTCCAGCCTGTCCAGGTCTCTCTGGATGGCAGCGCAGTGCTCCTGCGTGTCAGCCACTCCTCCCAGCTTTGTATCATCGGCGTACTTGCTGAGGGTGGATGTTATTCCCTCATCAAGATCGTCAATGAAGATATTAAACAGGACTGGACCCAACACTGAGCCCTGGGGAACACCGCTGGTAACAGGCCTCCAGTCAGATTCTACTCCACGAATCACAACCCTCTGGGTTCGGTCCGACAGCCAATTCTCAACCCACCTCACTGTCCACTCATCTATCCCATGCTTTCTCAGCTTTGCTATCAGGATGTCATGGGAGACAGTATCAAAGGCCTTGCTGAAGTCAAGGTAGATGACATCCACTGCTCTCCCTCCATCTACCCAGCCTGTCATGAGATCGTAGAAGGCTATGAGGTTGGTCGAGCACGATTTCCCCTTAGTGAATCCATGCTGACTACTCCTCATGACCTTCTTCTCTTCCAATTGCTTGGAGATGGCATCCAGAACAAGCTGTTCCATTACCTTTCCAGGGGCAGAGGTGAGGCTGACTGGCCTATAGTTACTAGGTTCCTCCTTCTTGCCCTTTTTAAAGACTGGAGTGACATTGGCTATCCTCCAGTCTTCAGGCACTTCTCCTGTCCTCCAAGACCTGTCGAAGATGATAGAGAGCGGCTCAGCAATCACCTCCGCCAGCTCCCTCAGCACACGTGGATGTAACCCATCTGGGCCCATGGATTTGTGTGCATTAATCCCTTTGATGGAGCAGGAAAACCACAGAATCATCTCTGACACAATTTAAGTCTGTGACAAACTGCATTTCCTCTCAATTATTAGCTTCTGAATGTGCTATGTATCTTTAAAATGCTGCAAATAAGCAGCAGAGTGAAAGCAGCAATGAGCTTTGACCTGATTACAGGTACTCCATCAGGTATAATCTTCTGAAGCAAAAACACGTTTGCTCTTTCCCTGCACGGGCTGCCCAAAAAAGCCAGAATGCAGAGGCAGGTACGTGGGGCAAGGAAAGGACAGCTCAAGTCAAAGAACTATGTTGCTCTTAAAATCAGTCGTAATACTAATGTCAATAATCAATACTAATAAAAAAGAAGTAATTTGTAAGGACCCCAAGGAAATTGTATAGTTTGCTGCAATCCTGGAAGCTTTAAGCTTCAACTAAGCCCATAGAAAACCTACCCTGAAGGGATGCAATAGGGAGAAAAAGTTTAATTTATGAAGCCTTCATCTTTTCTTAATCTAGTAAAAACTTAAAGCAAGGTTGAATAGAAGTCCACTATTCTAATTCCATTTTAAATAAAATCTTATTCTTCAGTGTAAAAGCCCTCTTGGAGTCATTTTCAGGTAAGGAAAGGTATAGAGGTATATATGCGTCAGATCCAGGTGCTTGAGAGTCCCATTATATGCATCCACATGAGCTACCTGAAGCTGAAACAGATTTGTACTTTTTGCTTTGAAAACAAATCCCAAATATCAACATCTACCCTCTCCCACAGGCTTTCCTTCTAAAATGAACTTTCCTTAATCTCCAGGTTTTATGTTTCCCTGGCATGCTGCAAATCCACAGAACAAGGGAGACCATCAACAACAAGAAGGACAAAAACCTTATCTGGGCACTAAAACAAAAGCAACTCACATCTGATCCGTTACATTTACAATTAATATTTTGGTTTTGCTCAGTGTGACCTCAGTTTTGGGACAAAGATTATGCAGAAAGGGAGGTATTCATTAAGCAAGTTCTCCACAAAAGCCTCCTGCTTTCATTTGCTGCAAATTCTTCTTGGTTCTAGTCCCGTCACCTCATGATTTTTAATATGCACTGCGTATTAACCTGAACAAAGCACCAACCTCTGCCCATCAAACAATAGCCAGTGGGGTTTCCTTGTTTATCAGCAACTGTGTAAAGACCTTATGTGCTGCCATTTACAGCTTGTTTTTACATTTTCCACAATTATGCCTTTATGAAATTACAGGGGATTCTGTCATACTTCTACTATTACTGGAAAACTGCACATCTATGTAGGTTAGTCAGCTCACAGCCACCTTTCCTGCTTCTGTTGGCACTTCTAGTTTCAGTAACATTAGGGTTTTTTACTATAATCAGTGTTATCATTCTGCGTTTCACTTCAAGAAAGTTATTTGTAGTACATTTAAACTTTATTTGAAGTCACCTGTATCCGACAGTTGCTTTCAAAAATGTATTTTAACAGCAATTGCTGAATGTAGAATAATGTGATGTACTACACTAAACAAAAAAATAGGGGTGCTACAGCACACACACCAAAAAACAACCAAAAAGAAAGAAACAAAACAAATGAAAAATCAGTAATTCAGTTAAGTAACAATTACCAAAATACTGACTGTAAGAACTATAAAACCTGTACCACCAACTTTTCCCTTCCTCAGAACCTGATAACATACACAGTTTGCATTGCAAATGGAGATGCCTATGGATTTCAAAGAATTTTTTAAATCCAGTTATGAAAACTGTGATTTAGGGTGGGGTTGTGGGGGTCTTTTGGGGGTGGGGAGTGTTTAAATATTATTGAGCAGGAAAGATCACTCAGCAATTGGCACACCAGATTTAATATGCCCAAAGACATCTAATCAGAAATTCAACAAACACACACTGAAATAGTGTTTTCCATTTCCTACCTATTTTCATAAAGTTTCATTTACTGTTCTGAATTGAAAAAAAATGAGCATTGAATACCTGAAAGGTAGACTGATTAAAGTTTCTATACAGCACTCATCACTGTGCTCAAATAGGACTCATTAAAAAGGTCACTTTCCCAAAAGGTTTCCGTCTTGATTTCCAAACCAGCAAAAGAAACGGGAATTACTTTTCTACTAGAAACCACTACATCTCATGAGATGTCATTACCCATCAATTATTCTCCTTTGAATTTAACTTTCATTCATGATAACAGCAAGAACTATATTCATACACATAAAGAGAAGAATCCATTAGCTTAAATACAGATTTTTAATTTCTTGTGGGTTTTGCCACCGCAGAGGAACTCCAAAACCCACAAAGCTTTAATCTTGAAAACTTTCCAGAGTGTGCTCTGGAAACACAGCCATGTGCTACTCATTTCAACAAAACTCAGTTAAAGATAAAGCAGAAGTTGATAATAAATTACAGGCTACTCCACATCAACTAACCAAATGTATTAAACCTCTGCTTACAATCATTAGTCTTTAAAATAGACTCCAACTCCTCTCTCCTCCTCTTTGAGGAACACTATTTATTTATTCCCAGTACTTTAAATCTTTACTACAACATTACCTTCCCTTTCCATAAGACACACAGATTAAACCGACTGTAAAAAGAACATATAATAATGAGTTATTTCCACACTTCAGACTCAAACCATTTTTTTCTAAAATATATTTTATTAGGAGAAACCAAATTCCAAATTCAGATAAGAAATTAAAACAATTTTATTAATTCTAATGAAAAGCCCTTTGGGAACAGACCACCGTTATGAACAAAAATCCTAAAATAGTAACATTTGGAAGTCGAAGTCAGAAGACACTATGAGGTGCATTAATGTGTTGTGTTACTGGTCTTTTGACTAGCAATTTTTTTTCAGCTCTGTCATCTACAGTCTCTTCACCTCATTCTAAATAACATTCTTCCCTGTAACAGCATCATTATTCTAAATCTCTACAGCATCAGAAATCAGTGCATTCAAAAAATATCCTGATATCCACAATAAAAGTCTTGCACATTATGACACCTTTTGAAACCTGCCTTTGACCCATCCTCCAATTCCTTTCTCTTTATAGCTGTTGACATCTCACCTTGAGACAGGGGAAGTGGCTGTTGTTCACCTGGACCCAGCAACACCTTTCTCATCCCTACCAGGGAGTCAGCACTGGGAACAACCCACTGAGCCCCTGGCAATAGGAAGGGATCCCTGGGGGGATAAGGGATCAGGCTGTTCTAGCACAGGGCTCCAAATCCCAGGAAGGGGGAGGAAGAAACAAGACACAAGTTGGATGTTATGGCCCTTCCAGCACCATTTGCACTAGTCTGTCGAAGGCGACATCAAGCAAGTTGGTCTTGCCTCTCTTGGATCAGACAAGAAGCAAGCCCACCCTCCCAGAAGCCCACACATCTCGTCAGATCAGTGGAGCTCTAAAAGCATGTAACACATGATAACCCACAACTCTGTATTCAGAACACTGACAGATCAGCAAAAATTAAATCAGATCTCTATCACTCCTTTTTAACTTGAATACTTCCCAGATTTCCCACTGACCACTGCTGTCCACCCTTTTCACTACCCACCCGCTTTGCATTCTTACTCTTTATCTCAAGACCCTTCACTCCCAACTAACACACCTTTGGTTTACCCTTTTTTTAACCAGCTGTCACATCTCTCTCCTCCAAGCTTTCTATCATTTTTCTATCTATTTCATTACTACTCACTCATGAAGAATAAAAGGGGTTGAAGTAAGAAAGATGGATGGATGGGATACAGACAGGGATTATTTGTGTGGGGGTGTGGGAAATTTTGGTTTTAGTTTTTGTTTGTTTGTGGATTGGTTTGGTTTTTTTTTAACAGGAAAGCAACGAAAATCTAGCTGTATGATGCTTTGATCCCATTAATGAGAAGTATGTCCACCTACTTTAAGTAGCTCAATTACATTTGTTCAATGGCTCAAATTACTTAACATTAAACTACAGAACTGTAAGTATGACCAGCAAGTAGGCATCTTGGGCTGTATGTAACAGACTAAATTAATTTAAGGAGTAACTCTGTCACTTGCAAGAGTGATCAGTTTCCAGAAAGTGTGGATTTAAAATAGGTGTATTTCAAGGCATTGCTTAAGATGCACATATACAATGAAGTATTAGAAAAACATACCTTGAGACAAGTTTAAAAAATAACTAGAAAATTTTTTAAATGCTGATTTTATGCAAAAAATATATTTTAATAAAGAAAAAATATTTTTCATAAAATATCTTTTATGAAAAATATATGAGTAAAATCACATTAAATAAATGTGCTACCTGGGCAATAGTATCTGCTGATAGACAATTAAAAGGGGAAAATACCTAAATAATTTCATGCGGTTAATGATTCCACAAAATTAACCAAAATTGAATTCTAGACTCAAACTTTACTGAATAATACTTGCTACTGTAATTCTATTGACATACTGGATTTTACTTAGCAAGAAGATACCTAGAGACAGCATGTCTTTTTATTTTAACTTCTCCCAAGCAATGGTGTTTTATTCTGTGACCATCTACTAATTGTGAAGTTGACTGTTCGCAGTTTCACTCAATCAGATTAATTATAATTCAGCTATTAAAAAAAACCAACTCCTTTCAACTGTGACTGCATGCAAAAAATACTGCGCTAATACCTTTTACACATTAACATACTTTCCAAATTCCCAAATAAACTCTTTAGCTCTATGTTAATCATTCAACCAGTAAGGGCTTGAAGCTATCCAGTAACTTATTATTTTCAATGTCTTATTATAGGTTCTTTCTCCAGTACACTAAATAATTAACAAAAACACACATTTTAAATGTTGGAAAACCTTGACCATCTCTTCTTTATTTATCAATACAAGTTTATTCTAACATTTCTAGCTGTATTACAGGGAAAGCAGGTATCCATGGTAAATTTGGATTTACAAACTATTACCAAGTTTCATCTACCCTAAAGAAATGATTAACCACCTCTTTAGAGCAACCATAAAAATATCTTGTCTCATGCACAATTAAACAAAAGACAACAGACAAAACTAGTCCAAGATCCTAGAAGTTTCTATTTCTAACAACCTCATCATTTTACTAAATAAGACTAACATTTTCACCAAAGACTCTCTGTCTTAGTATCATATCTATTAAGCTACTTGACCTCTCATCTAATTAAATTGCTTAAAAAAAGGACCTTCAATTTATTCTACAGAAGATGTTTACCTGGAATTTCTATTTTAAACTTCTTTTTACAATTGTTCAGCTAATTAGAAATTAACAAACTATCTAGAACCCATTTTGAAGAACTGTTTTGTACTTTGCAATCTTCCTTTAAAAGCAACAATATACATAGATTCTTAGACCAGAGAAAAACAGCTGCTAATTTCTCCTTCACTAAAACAAAGGTTGCCGGGGGCAAAGGGGGTAGGGGGAAAAACCACCACATAATTTCAGGGTATGCTCACCCAAACTAAGAACTATAAAACCATGATCACTGTACAGCTGAACCACCATAATATTCCAATTATCTTCATCAAAACCTTAAGAACAGTTGAATCCTACAATAAAAGGAAGTAAAAAAAAAACCCCACCACTTTATGCTGAACGCAAATACCTTTTTAGAAAAATTTAAGAGAATATCATTGTTCAATATACTGTTCAAGTATTTCTTTCCTCTTAGATGTATCTGAGCCATCTTCTTTCTGTACCCATTTTTTTCATGATAATATTCACCTTCAATTTCATTTACTGGGTCATTTCTAGCTACACCACTGACACTGATCTTGTTTCCTTTCTTGTCCCTTTCTTCCCTAGAAAAGCCCAATTTAAACAGTGCAGCAAACAGACAAAATGAGGTATTTGTACACCACTTTCTTTCAAAGAATTCTAATAGCCTATTTCTTCAGCCCAATTTCTCCAACACATATGGAGAAGCATTTGCATTAAGCAAATAACTGCAAGAGTAGAAAAAAAATGAAAACTAGTTCTGCAGTTCACTTTTCATATCGTCTAATCAACTATCAGATAATATTCGTATCTATAACAATACTAATAGAACCTACATTTGAAGGAAGTACATTTGAAGGTCTAATTAGAAACACCAGAAAGGAGAATAAAGCAGGATTAAAAGAAATAATTTTAAAAGCATGATTCACACCATCTACATTATTTATGACCTGTATATTTTACCAAAAAAAGGTCCCTATGGGATTCAATTATCTAACAATATAGATCAATTTGATTAACATATTTAACATTAATTGATGGATATCTACTACGACAGTAAAATTATTTAAATAGTACACTCAACATATAAAACTTACACAGAAGCAAAATCAAATAAGGAACACAAACCAGTTGTGCTACAAATTCACAAAAATTGAATTTCCCAAGTGGAAGGCTACAGTAAGAACTTCCAGACCTTGAACAATTTTGACAAATACATAGAACCATGGGAATTATGCTCTCGATTACTTCAAAACCAGGTTATTAACAAAATATAAAAAGAAAAAAAAAAAGAAAAAACAACTCAGAGGAACAAGACCAATGAAAAAAATGACAGATTTGATGCAGGAGATTAATGAGATGCCTTTTCATTTACTACTCATATTTACATGCTTATTCTAGCCTATACTTATTTTTTGGACCTTCCTAAGCTAGTTCTGAACTCAAAATAGTATGTGTTTTCAAATTAATTGATAAACAACATTGTGACATAATATTCATTAATAAAATTATTTCTAAAAAAGGATTGTTCAGATATCATTCTTACCTCTGTTACTTTGGGCTGAAGTCTTAAAACTTCAGGACTCATGCGTGGGATATCTATATGGATCTAATTAGACAGAAAAGAATAGTGTAAAATGAACCAACAGCACACTTTTTCAACACAATAGTTCAAGCAATCCCATCACTTTGCAGTATTAGTTATCTATTTGGAGTAACATGGATTTACTGTATTCTGAAACACACAGCCAAATCTTTAAATCCTTGTTAATCTATCAATGAGGCAAACAAAAAAAAACCACCATATACTTTACTTTCACATTTTAGGATCCTTATGACTAATCTACAATCAAAATGTGATATCTCAGAAATACTCATTACCTCAGAATAATTATGAGTAAATGCATACTACTACTACTACTATGTCAAGTGATGCTATTGACACTATCATAGATATTTCTTGCTACTAAGGATCAGGCTTGAAGCTGAAAAAGATCTCAGCTTCTTCTATCCTAAGGAAGGCTAAAGTAGGGACAGCTTAATCTATACATAGTGACACAATCTAACCACTTTAATACAAAACTTAAAGAAAAGTTATCTGCTTATCTGGGTGGGTAGGAATTTTGACACAGCCATGTTTAGTGCACATCATATACAGTTTCAACTTCTTAAGCAGAAGTAGGGAGCCAGTAACAGTCATTGTTATGCCTTCCCTGAACCATCCTCACTCATTTCAAAGAGGATCTGAGCAGAAGATGAAAGATTTGAAAATGCCACTGGTTTTAAGTAGAAAACTGTGGCAGTGTCACACAGCATGACTAAAGGTGGCATTAAAGGAAATCAACCATTTTAAATTTCAGACCATAATATTTAATATTTTTGCTTCTGACATGTAGGAAAACAAGTGATTAAATAGCTATCAATTAAGATAAAAGAAATAAAAACAGAAGCAAACGCTAAAACCAAATTAAGTTCTCTAGCATATGTCCTGTAGGTAGAAGTCACTTCAATAGTTGTCCTACCTGTCTATAGGTATCTTGGTGATTTTCATCGTTTCTGGAATCATAGTATTGTTCGACAAACGCAAAATACTCTTTGCGCTTTCTTTTTAAAGTGCTTTCTCTTCGGTCCACATTTGCAGGAAGATAGCCCTGAAAAACAACAAAAACAAAAACAAAAAAACCACCACAGTGAAATGGAAAGGATATTACTCTTTGCCTTACAAAAAAACCCCACCAGCACTTGATTACATGTGACAGGAAAGTTAATAAACTGATGTAGTGCCATGCAGTACTACATGGATCCTAATGACCCTTTAGTAAATCAACTTTCTAATCATACCGACTGATACAAAAGTTCAGATACAAACATCTTAATAGAACAAAAAAGCTAATTTTAGTAAGAAAACAGTTTCAGGTTTTTCCACCTTTAAAAAGTATTTTCTCATCAAGAATTCTAAAATTATGATTGTCTTCTGAAGAGGAAAGTTCAAATAAATAAGATCAGGTAAATGTAATGCTATATAAGTTCATTAATTTATGCAGTCTTATATGGCCATTATTGAAGCAATTCATTTAAATTTTTAAACAAAATGCCCATAATCTCAGTTGCCTTCAAGTAGGAATGATACACATTCACAAATGTACTTAAATTATGGTTAAGCTCTTAAATTAATACTCAATTGTATTACAAGCTTTAAAAACATTAGAGCTACTTTATTTCACTTTTTCAGATGAGAAAAAGATAATTTCAAATTTTCAATTAATCTCAACAGGTTAGTAAATGTTTCATCACAGAAAAGGACTCAACAGCACCAGTTACTGGTCTCTCAGGTGTAAGAACACTAGCTATACCTTTCCTTAGTTGTTTCCCAAGAGTTGTTTCCCAGTATTTATAAATATTACCTTATTTTCCATAAGGCATGGACCGGCTAAGGAAGTCATGTATCAGACATGCAGGACTATACATTGTTGCATTAAATACAAAACATACCTAAGCAGTTCTTCATTGAACTCATTCATGTATGTGTGTGTGCATATTTATATCTGAACATCCTAATCTTAACAAAAAAATCCAACCAACCAAAAACCCCAAAATAAATCCATTCTCATTTTCTTCTTTTGTCCAACTTGATCCCCATTTCTGGCATCTCAGCTTGCTTTCCCTTTTAATAAACAGCTCAGGTTACTATTTCAGCATTTTACAAAAGGAAATATAAGTGTTATTAAATGCTCAGATTACATATAAAATAGACTTACAGAAAAACTATTGTTCATGTAATTGGCTACCAAAAAGTTTCCTGAAGTAGGTAATGCTTTCTTGTAAGCAGCTCAATTTCAAATGATCAGCATCAATACATCATAACACTGCAAGAAGAAAGCTAGTTCATGCTTTACGTACACAGCAGTCCTGAAAAAATACTTTGTATAAGACTCATTCTACAGATACATGGCTTTGAGAGAGATCTGGATAGCCACAACAATATATATTTTTTAAAAATCTAAGAATCTTATTATTCACTAGTGAAATCAAATTAAAATATATATTGCCAATATTACAAACACTCGCCTTCCACAATATCAGCTATTACCATACTGATGGCAACTAGTGAAATAGAAGATTTAAGCTTCCTTAAAAAATACAATCCTCAAACAACAAAAAATCCTATACTAGAAATACAGCATATATTTGCACCTACACAATGAGCCATAGCCACTGCAAGTAACTAATGAAGTGCTGCACTGGCTTCAACTAAACAACTTTAAGTCCTAAACACTGTAAGCAAAATAGAAGGGGTAAACCTAACACAGTAAAATGGGTAATTATATAATAAAATTAAACACTCTAAGTGTGCAGGTTTTATTATTTCCTTGCAACCATCCAAAAATCATAACCCATTTCTATAATTTCTGTTTTGCTCAGCTTTTATGGAAAAATAAGAAAATACACAACATATTAAAGCTTTTTTTTTTCAAATTTCTCTACATTAAAACCATTTAAAATGTTATTCCCATATATTTTCATTTCTTAGTTTAAATTGACAACAGAGTAAGTACACACTGTATCACATTCCAGATACCTTAAGAGGTACTTGGCAAAGCCATCTTTTATGATGTACTGACTTACGTCTGGTTCCAGATACTTTAAATTGCACCAGCTTAACTTTTGCCTCAAGACTCAGTCTGACATTTAATATCCTGTCCCAGTGTTTTGTATTAAGTTAAATATTGAATTCTGCCTCCCATTTATTCTCAAGAGTTGGTGGGTTGTTTTTTTCCTGTAGGATATCTTAGTTCCATTAGAAAAGAATTCATTTGTGAGATCAAATGTGATTGTTCAAAGGATACCAGTATTTTCCTCAGCAAGTCTTTTTGCCGTTATTCAGTTTCAAAGACTGAAGTAATCTTTCAATTGGACATGTCTTGTTTCCTGTTCACTTTACAAATTAGGTTTTATTTTTAAAAGTTGGAAAGGCTTGAACATATCATCAGGGAATAAATTGGTGGAGAACTTTATCCGTTTATTCATTAGTTTCCTCCAAAGGCTTTTTGCAACCATATCTTCAGTTTTGTTATTTAAAAGAGAAGTCAGAGAAGTGAGCCTGAAGAGTTCTTGTTGTTTAGGTACAGCATACCTAACCTCCTTCCTGTGTTTTGAAAATAACTAACGTAATTTTTTTTATATACTGTTACCAGCAGAGGTGAATAACATCAACAGCCCCTGAGCATTACATTGACTTTCATCAAAGACTTTCATCATTGACTTTCATCAAAGACTTCTTCAAAGGCTGTTGATGTGGTCTACCTAGACTTCAGCAAAGCCTTTGACACTGTCTCCCACAGTATTCTCCTGCAGAAGCTGGCAGCCCGTGGCTTGGATGGGTACACCCTCGGCTGGGTAAGGAGCTGGCTGGAGGGCCGGGCTCAGAGAGTGGTAGTAAATGGAGTTAAATCCAGCTGGCGACCGGTCACGAGTGGTGTTCCCCAGGGGTCGGTGCTGGGGCCTGTCCTCTTCAATATCTTTATTGATGACCTAGATGAGGGCATTGAGTGCACCCTCAGTAAGTTTGCAGATGACACTAAATTGGCTGGGAGTGTGGATCTGCCTGGGGGTAGCGAGGCCCTACAGAGGGATCTGGACAGGCTGGAGAGCTGGGCTGAAGCCAATGGCATGAGGTTCAACAAGAGCAAATGCCGAGTCCTGCACTTTGGCCACAACAACCCCAGGCAGCGCTATAGGCTTGGGGCGGAGTGGCTGGAGGACTGTGTGGAGGAAATGGACCTGGGGGTACTGATTGATGTACGGCTGAACATGAGCCGACAGTGTGCGCGGGTGGCCAAGAAGGCCAACGGCATCCTGGCTTGCATCAAAAATAGTGTTACTAGTAGGAGCAGGGAGGTAATTGTCCCCCTGTACTCAGCACTTGCGAGGCCGCATCTCGAGTACTGTGTTCAGTTTTGGGCCCCTCACTACAGGAAAGACATTGAGGCTCTGGAACGCGTTCAGAGGAGGGCTACTAAGCTGGTGAGGGGTCTGGAACACAGGCCTTACGAGGAGCGTCTGAGGAAGCTGGGATTGTTCAGCCTGGAGAAGAGGAGGCTTAGGGGAGACCTTATAGCTCTCTATAACTTCCTGAAGGGAGGTTGTAGTGAGCTGGGGGTCGGCCTCTTCTCCCGTGTAGGCAGTGACAGAACTAGAGGGAATGGTAGCAAGCTGCACCAGGGGAGATTCAGGCTCGACATTAGGAAGCACTACTTCTCAGAAAGGGTAGTCAGGCACTGGAATGCACTGCCCAGGGAGGTGGTGGAGTCACCAACCCTGGGGGTGTTCAAGGAAAGACTGGATGTTGTATTGAGGGATATGGTTTAGTGGGAGCTAGTAGTAATAGGTGAATGGTTGGACTGGATGATCTTCTAGGTCTTTTCCAACCTTGATAATTCTGTGATTCTGTGTGATTCTGTGATCTCCTTTCCATTTAAAAAACTGCACTTGTCAAACACGTTAATATCATTAGCCTTCTGACTATGTAATAAATCTCAACTGTTCAATTTTTTTATATCATATTCAAAAAATTCCATCTTCAATGCTGATTTTACAAACAAGACAATCACCTAGTTTAGGCTTATTAAGTAGGACTTCTGAATAATTAAAAACAAAACCCAAAAAACAACCACATGGAGTCTTATTTTAGCTCTGAACTATGCTTTGGTTGTTTTGTTTTTCTGAGGTTTTTTGGTTTTGCAACTGTTCTTTAACCAAAACAGTTGTGCTTTCATTCATTTCCCCAATAGCTCCCAGTGCACCTTACTGCACAGAGGATTATCACATTACCCCTCTTACCTGCAAAGTACGCTAGCAATAGGTAACATGTTTAAACAACTAATGTGACTTTAAAATTAATTACCGTTAGAAAAAAGCATCATGAAGTTTATGACTGCAAATACTCAGAGCACTTTTTCTTCCCCACTTTAGAAAGAAGATGAAACAAGCTGCTGCTTTACAGTAAAGTAAGGATTACTAAATTATTCACCTCTGGGTTTCAGAAAACATATAAGGGAGGACCACTTAGTAGATAAGAAATCATGGTATGAATTACAAAAGAAAAGCTGAGATTTTCTTGTCACCAAATAACATTAATTTGAACAAAAAAACCTCCACACAAATATAGCCCCACTCTGAACTCTCTTACTCAAAACAAACAAACAAACAAAAAACCTATTAAGTTTTGAACTAAAACCAACCTGAAGACAGTTTATTTACAGAGGCATAGCAGAACAAAGATAAGAATTAAGCTGGAATGGATCCTGAACTAAAGTGGTTAAAACAACAGAACAAGGGAACTCTACACTTCCAGAGATTTTTCTAGATTGGGAATCTCAGGAATACAAAACTAAACATTAACTCATGGAATGAAGCTGCAGCTCACAGAAAGTCCATGCTTTTATTTGCAAGTAGAAAGTGGCTGCAGTTAATTTTCCATAATTCCAATTCTCTAAACCTCAGTGTCAGTCCTCAGATTCAGAATTTAAACTATCCTTATGCTTTAACTTATCCATATGCTTTAACTTACTGAGTTTCAAAATCAGTTTGGAGTTAGCTTTTGTATTTTTACTTAGAGTGTTTTAAAACAGGCATCCTAAACTTCAAGAAGGCGGCGAAAAAATAAAAAGTTAAAAAGTTCTTTTCACTAGCAAAGTCTCAGACAATAACTTAGGAAACAGAACTAAAATAAATTGTACACTGCATGTTTAATTTCAATTACAGCAGGATATTTGAATATCCACCATTAAGAAGCTGCATCTGCATTTAGCATTAGAAGGAACTAAGCTGCAAATTTAGTAGAACTCATCAGCAAGAGAGACTCTCTCAGTCACTGGAAATCAGTCTCAATCTGAAGTAAATACTTCGCATTCCCTGCTGAATTATTCTATAAAAAGCAAAGCTATTTAAGTCTACTCTCTGAAAAATTCAATAGTGTTAAACTGTTGTGTGTATAACTCAGAATTTTAAGCAGTTTTTAAATGCATGAAGATTTGCTGATAAAGTGTCTTTCACAGCCTCTGGAGAATAGACAGCACGAGATTTTTGCTTCTTTTTAATACAAACATCCTCACAAGTTCTTCTCCCAACCACAGGCAGGCAAACAACAGCTAAAATGCACAACCATTTGTCATCGCAAGTATTATAGCTGAAAAGATTGACATGAAAGATACTCCTATGAGGAATACATTGTATTTCTGCAGAAGAACCTTTTTAAATATACAGCAAACAGAGACCACAGAAACCCAGTTCTGGAACACCAAACCCAGTGAATTCCAGATTCCCACAAGCTTGTGTCTGATACTCTTCTAAAACATCTCCATGTACTGTTCCTTGGTATTTCAGTCAACCTACTCCCAAGCTACTGCCACTGCAAAATCCTCTGAACACCAAGGTTCATAGAGCTCAGCCAGCCAAAAATTCACACTACAAAAAAAAGTGATTAGCTCCTTAATTAGCTTGTCTTCCTGAACCGCCTTACAGGTCTGAATCAGGAGAGCTAACGCCACAACTGGCTACACTGGTTCAGATTTGTTCATCTTAAACAACTACGGGAAAATCAGCCAAAAAACCCAGTAAGATCCTATCACAGCTTTTCCTCAGTACAGTGTTAATCCTTTCTTGTTGTTAATTTAACATGAAGTCAGAATGAAGCCTTTCATAGGACATCAACAGGCTTCATTTCCTCTACTGTGTGCCTATTTTCAAGCAAACTGTAAGAATGTACTTGTCTGAACTCTCCACAGTTCCATCAAAACTGGTTGAAAGAGGCCACTGTTATCACATAAGCCTTTCTTTCATAGAAAGCCAGGCTGAAAAATAAAGATATACAGCTGACATGATTTACTACTGCTGCTCATTCCCCTCCTTTCAGTTTGACAAATTAATCTTGAAACTGAGTAAAAGAACAGAACTTTCATTACAATTCAGCAACAATACACAATGTTTTCAAGTATCACTGATGGATTACAACTCAAGCAAAATTATTTGCAATGCTTGAAAAAAAAACTATTACTACTAAATGCAAAAGAAGAAGAAAAAACCCACAACTTACTGAAAGAAGCTTCCATGCAATCGGACGAATATGTTTGGGAATGCCAGACCAACTCAATTTCCGTAATTCTTCTATTAAAAGAGAAATATTTCATGAGAAGTAAGGACATTATTATCCATTAATATAAACAGATATATTCAAATCAGCACAAATTTGCTTCCAACAGTGATCATGTTTTCTTATAACGTCCAACAAAGTCAGGATTATATGGCAAGTCTAACAAATTAATAAAATACTGGATAATACCTACACACAGGAATACCAATGATAATATGTGATATATTCAGTCTTTTTCTAATATGCTTATACAGACCCTAGTTTAAACTGAGATTCACAGTTGCAGAAAGAGAATGATATTTTACGTCTGAATGCTGGAATTTAATGCCATATTCTCACTCTCCATGCTGTCCTTTCTCTTGAAAGCTGCCTGTGAGATACCATATCCAGCTAAACCAATTTGTGCTGACTGTGAAAACTGTTAATCATTTTTTAAAAGTTATCGAAAAATCATTGAAAATGTAAAGAAAAAATTATCCTTAACAGTGCCCCTAAGAAACAGTATCTTTATGAGATACCTACCTGTATAGCTTTCTCTTCTTTCTGAGAAGAAAATATGGGTTAAAACTGTACAAATTTAAATCATCAACCTGGTAGAGAACTGAGAACAACATTCTACATTTTGCTTTGTATATACTTACTCCAATTATATATATTTTTATATGTATATATATGTATATACCTATGAATTAACTATATATATTCCAGCTAATTGGGTCTCTTGTATCACACGTATACTATTTCCAAATCCTATACCTCAACAATGACTTTATAAACTTTCTCTCTACCCACACAAATGAAAAAAAGCACAGAAGGAATTAGAATAAGAAATTTCTGAATGGATACCACAACTGACTTTGGGCATCTTATAGATGCATATTCTCTTTATTTTCTGTTAAGACAAGGATTCCTATTAGCAGGATCCGTCTTCACCCTCCCACCCTCACCTTCCCTTCAACTACTCTGAAAGAAATGAGATTCTATACCAAGAGATGGAAATTCCATATTAGGTTTGGTATGTTATCATAGAGCAAATTATTTCCAAATTTTTACAACTATTTTTGACTAGGAATGAAAACACAGCCCATTGAAACCAGTACGATAATTTTTAAAATATCATTTATTCCAAGAAGCAGTGACCTGATTTAAAAAGTGTACTGACGCTAAATGGTAAACTCAAAAATTTCTTTAATGGCAATTAAAGTTGCTCAAAGAAGGATCAACTAAAGCAAACAAAAAGGTCTAGTAACCTGGAGTGTGCAGTAAGAAGTTACCCAATCACTAAGGCTATTTTTATTTTAGAAACATGCCTGTAAAAATGATACTTGCAAAATCTATTTTGTCTTAAAATGAGATGACAGCATTAATATGAAGTTAAATAAATCACGGGGTGGGGGGCGGAAGAAATCCAGCTAGGTTAATTCATACTTCCATCTATTTTTCTCACAGAAAATATATATAGAGAAAAATCTGCAGGAGGCAGTTTAGTCCTCTACTAACCCATATCCCCGAAAACCTCATCTACCCATCTTTCAAATACATCCAGGGTCAGTGACTCGACCACCTCCCTGGGCAGCCTGCTCCAAGACCCTTTTGGTGAAGATTTTTCTCCTAATGTCTAATCTGAACCTGCCCTGGCACAGTCTGAGTCCATTCCCTCTCATCCTATTACCTGTTGCTTCGGTGAAGAGGCCAACACCCACCTCTCTACAACCTCCTTTCAGGTAATTGTAGGCGGTTATAAGGTCTCCCCTCTGCCTTCTCCACACTAAACAACTCCAGTTCCCTCAGCCGTTCTTCATAAGATTTGCTCTCCAGCCTCTTCACCAGCCTGTCTGTCCTTCTCTGGACATGCTCCAGGACCTCACTGTCTTTCTCACAGTGAGGACCCCAAAACTGAACACAGCATTCAAGGTACGGCCTCACCAATGCTTTAATTCATCTTCTCTTTCCACCACTCTCCTACCACCTTTTCTCTGCCTCAAATCAGCAAGACACTCCAATTACTTCTTCCCTTCACGGTCCCAGTTTCACTACAGCTATACCAAAATATGATATTTCTGAATTGACTACCTCAGCACTGTTGGTCTTGTAACACTGCACCTTCCAAACCAGCCCCAGTGCTCCCCTCCATACAATGGCACATTTCTCACACAATTCCCCCTTTACTACCTGTGAAATCCAGGCATCCCGTAGGGTGCTATCTGTAACTTCTGTCAGCTTCTCACGCTGTTGTTTGTTATGTTCAGCAATTTCTCATGTTGCCTCCGGTAGTTCTCTGCACCCAAGGGAGTTAGCACAGCCGCTGAACAGGGCAGTCAGCAGCTTAGGTATTTGCCTGCAGCCCTAACACATCTGCAACAAGTTTCAATTCCACCGGTGATTCAATGTCCTAAATCCCCAAGCTACCCAGCACTAAATCATAGGTAACAGTATCACTGGTTATGTTCCTCTAAAAGCCATAAAAGGCAGGAATTGGTCAGAACAAGTAGAGGCAAAGTAAGCATATAACATGAACGCTAGAAAAACGGCATTTACTATAGTTCACAAATAAATTTTTTAAAAGAAGAGAGAATATCTGCCTTAACTGAACACATCTACAAATTATATATGTATTTCTCCTCTACCCTGGAACCTGGATTATAAAACTCCAGTGTTGAAATAATGACAACAAAGGCCCCGAGTCTCCAAAAGCAAGTGATCTCCAACTGTGCATCATACTGCACAAGGACAACTGGAGCCCTATTTATGAACAAGTCTGCTTTACTGGGGACCTGTTCTGTTTGTGTCACTGGTAGTCTGGCTGAAAGGAAACAGATCTTACGCTTTAGTTTATTACCTCCATAAAGAATCACGTTGCTAAAGCTTTAAGTTTTGGCTACTGGTATCTACAAGCACACCATTAACAAATGATGTAATAAGTATATGCAGAAAATAGAAAATAAGTTGCAATTCAAAACCTACCTTTATTACTTTCAAGTAACAGCCACTGCTCATTCTCAACTTTATATCCCATTGAACTCTAACCTTTCACCTTACTGGTTTTGTTGGTTAGGGGTTTTTTTTCTCCTCCATTAACTTGAGCCAAATTGGAATCTATGCACAAACATGGGGATCAACCTCTAAAAATAACCCATGTAAAGAGGGGGAAGAAAAAAGAAAAAAAAAAAAAAAGAAGAAAAAAAGCTTAAAAGATGAAAAGATGCAAATCTACTGTCAGAATCAGAAACATAGAGTATATGATTAAATCAGTGACAAATAATCCAGGACAAAAAAGCCCCACTGATTCTTAAGTAACTTATTTAAGGCTAAAGATAGGAACTATGAAAACCAATGCAGCTGAGCTTCCCTTCCACATTCAGGACCAAAGACAGTTTTGACAAAGAGAATTTAAATTACAGCACTATTTCAAATGAAACCTCTGCTTCTAGGCTAAATATAAACAACTCTGAACTAAGGAGTCATTCTTTGAAAATGAAAGAGAAAGGATGAATAATGCTTTATTTCATCATGTTTCAAGAGGAGTAAGTTTCCATTCCTGATGCCGTTCTGCAAGAAACATACATTTCCTCTAATCAGGAATAGCTTAAGCTGTCTTGTAATTCCAAACAATAACGTACATATCCTATGGGACTGGGTTTCAAAGGACTGGTCTTTCTGGAAGAAAACCTCAGCACTGGACATGGAAGTAAAAAGGTACACAAAGAAGAAAATACCTTTGTTTTACAGCATAACACTTAGTTCAAACAGATCCTTTTGACTAATTCTCCATAATGTAGGATTTTGGAGTGAATAGTTGCCTACATTCTTGAATGCTGAACACAAATTAAGTAGTTATTTATGTTCCTCTGCCACAGCCTTATCTACTCCGGATGCCCTTTTTACACCTGTATTGTCTGCTGGGCCTACAGAATCTTTGGCAATGCCCCTGCTCCTGATATATTTGATCAAAAGCACGAAAGACTAGTTGTCTGTTGTCATGTCATACAGGATCCTTCTGAACTTTCTCAAGGCTTTTGTTTCTGCTTTTGCTTCCATAAGCAAAATTACAGTACTTACTTTCAGCATGGAAACTGTTAGATGATTGCACATCTGAGAGCTAAGTCAATTCCATCACAAAGCATTAGCCCTGGGTATGTCACCATTCCCTTGATGCACCAACACTGACTCCTGTCCTATATCAGAGTCCTCCAGAATTCCAGGATCCCAGACTGCTCTAAAAATCATATAAAATTCTGTTCCTAACTTTTCACTACAGTGAGCTCAACTAGCATTTTGCCAGTGACAAACAGCACATGTTACAACTGAAAGAGATGATGCAAGAAGTCTTATCAGGCTTAGCTTTCATGACTATCATCCCAAAAGCACAGTCTGACCCCTGCACACCGCTACTGTTAAAGCATCAACCCCATGCTATGCTTTCTTCTGATGGTTCAACACGAAAACAAGAGGAAAGAAAACCAAGAACCCTACCCTTCCCAAGAACAACTATGAAAGTGGGAAAAAGAGTCACTCCTAGAAGACTTAGTCTAACTTTACTACAGCATAGAATAAAAGAAATGTTTCTGATGACAAGCAAAGCAAGAGCAAGTTAAAACATAAAGTACCATTTCAGATATACTTAAAAGATTGTCAGTGAAGTTGTTCTAATAATACTATTAAAATACATTACTTACAAGTTTATTTTATTTGAAATACAAGCGAAACTTTTACAGCAGTGTATCTACGACTGTTTTCAAGATGGCTTTATTCTTATAAATCACTCACCAGATCACTTCATTAAATCAAATGATAACATGCCATTGAAATACTTGCATTCGAGTTCTCAGGTTTCTTTAAAACACAGGAATCTTAATTAGAAAAAGGAGCTGAGGGGCATTAAATAATTCTGATGTTTTTATTTCAAAATTAAAATACTAATTTCTAGTCAGTAAATTGCCACAGTATCTTTTTTTTTTAATCCAATATTCATTCGCTTTTCTTTTAAACACCTGGTTCTTCTCTTTCATTCCCACATTTCCTAATAAAAATTTAACTTTCCAGCAGAAAGAGCTAAGTATGTTCATATGCTGTAGTACCTGGTAAAAGAAAATACATTTAAGGCTCAATCTTCTCCATAGAACACATGATAAAAATTGTTTGGTTTTGGGTTTTTTTTTAAAGTTCCATATTGCACAAATGTAATACACAGCATGCTTAAAGACGACATTTATTTCTTGAGAATGTAAGAGTGCTACAAAAACGTTACGAAATGTCTGAGATCAGAAGTACAGCTTAAGAGCAAATAAATCCACAAAGATGTTGTGCAAAGGAAAAAAAATAATTACACCTCTAAAAACAGTATCTTCCCTTAAAAAAAACAGAAGCAAATGAGACACTTGAGAAAGCACTGTTAGAAAACAGGTAAGATATGCCTCTCTTACAAACAGCCTTGACGTGATAAAAATCAGGACAAGATGTCAGCTCATACTAAATCCAATACAGAATCCTTTCTGGCATCCAAAAAAAGAATTATTGTTAATAATTAAGGAAAAGGATGAATACAAAATCCAATTTACTTAGTATTACTTCTGAGGGCAACATTCCTAGAGCACCTATCCAAATGCAACTACAATTGGGAAAAACAAGAATTTGTGTCAACTACTGATGCCCTCTACAATGATTTCTATAACTGATTACAGAGCAATAGGAACAGCTAATATTTTACACCCCTGAACAACAGCTCTGAAGAAAGGGCTTGTACTATTAGAGTGCTGGAGCCTTTTTCTTTATTTGGGGTTTGGTTGGTTGGGGTTTTTTTTAATATTCACAGCATTTCTATACCCACGATGCCACAGACATGACTCTTTTACCCCAATAGTCCTTGGCTACAAGAGTATTGTTAATGTTGGTTTTACTAACACCAAACAGGAAAGAATGAAATTAGGGGCAAAGAAAGAACAGATTTAAAGCTATTACATTTCTGTTGTATACAATACAAATATACCACACAGTAAATTTATTCATTTTTATTACATATATCATAGCAGTATAGAAGTAAAAGCATAAAGGTTTCAAACTTGGAAGTTGTTGTCTTGTAAAAACCTATTTGACTACGTATGTCTATCCCATAGTTCACAACACCAAGTTAGGGCATTAGAAGAAAGTCATCCTCATCCAAGACTTTGAAAGTGTCAAAGAAATGTACCTGAACTTGTTAAAACTTGTCCTCTATTTAATCTAATTAACCATTAAACTATTTGTCATTGGTTGAAATGTTACATTCTCCCTAGTCAAAGTATAATTTCAATTTATTCTCATTATACTAACTCTTTCCCCTTGTAGATTTCCCAAGGAATTAGATGTCCTAGTTATGAGCTGGAGAACATGCTCCCCTGCACAGGTTTTATACAAAGGAGTTTTAATGCCACCTACAAATCAGACACACAATTTCAGTCAAGATAGAACTGCAGAACTACCCTTGCTTCAATATAATTAGCATTTTCTTATAATTCCAAAACAATTATTTTGAAAAGGGTGCTTTACAATTGTTCATTATCACAGACATGATCACTTGCTAAAAATGCGAGCACAAAATTAAGTTTAACCTACTGATCCATGGCTGAAATCAGCCAGATCCAAGAGCAGCATTTGCAAAGCTGTGTCTATAAACCCTGTCCCAGGTTGAAATGATACATTCTGAAGCAACACTTTGAATCCCCATTGCTACATTCAGTTGTCTCATTATTTTACATAATTCTGTAAGCAATAAGTATTAAAATATGTATAAATCCCCATAGGTTTTAGACAAAAAATATCTCCATTTGATAGCATTAGCCAAATGTCATTTCTACTTAGGAAACAGCATTTATTTTTTGCAGAGACACTGTCAGGTTCAGATATCTTATTATGAAAGAATAATGTGGTATGTGAATGCTTCAAATTGATACAATTCATATAATTTTGAGGAGAAGAGTTACCTGGTTTGCTACGATACATTCGAATACAAGATTCTTCTCTCTCAACAAGAAAAAGTTTAAAGCAATTATTCTAAAGGAATCTTCACCTTTTGCTGAAGTAGATTTAAAGATTCTTCACATTTTGTCAATATTTCATAGGGCATTCCACAAAGAAAACATCCACTAATTTACCAGCTTTCTAACACCACCGGCTATTACTAGAGCTATCACACATTACACCTATAACACACAGGGGGAAACAACCAAGTCTACAAGTGTTTTACCTGGAACTACAAGCTCATCGTTGTATCAGTTACAAAGAAATAAAAAATAAGTCAAGAAATATTAGAGGAGTTCAAAATTTCTCTGTATGCATTATTCATTTTTGATACAGCTGTTATTTCATTGAGATTACTGTAAATGTCCACATGAAGTGATAGCCTGCATGAACAGCTCCATGATAGATATGATAAACTAGATTTACATGTTTTATGCTGCTATAACAAAAATTCCTTGGATAATTTAACTATGCAAAGCTGGAAAATTCTTTCAAGAGCGTAGATTCATGGAACTGCAGCTCCCCCAACAGTATGTTACAATACAGGCAGTACATATAGAAAATAGCTTTAATAGAGGGCTTGTTATTACTATGGCAACCACTGCAACTGGTTTCCAAAATGAATAATAGCTCTGTTAGGCACTTCATTATTTTTTTTTTTTTTTCCAAGCAAACACTGCCCCTAATCTGCTCAACAGAACAAAGAGTTATTCTGAATGCATGCAGAAAGCAGAAAATAAAGTCCAATCCGATGCTGTAAACACAGGGCAAGACCCTTTTTGGGTCCCTTGCTGGGAAAGAGGAGGATAGTACACCTCGTTTGCTATTCACTTAGAAAGTTGGAGAAGCAGAAGGAGGTGAGGTTGGTGTTAAAAGGTTCCATACAGCAAGTGAGCAGAAGACTAGGAAAACTACAACAAAAGGGAGACTAATAGAACCACTGAGAGAGAACTGCAACAAGTGAGGCCAACAATGTAAATTATGAAAATAACTAATGAGTAACAACTGTGCTAGCCAAAGATTTTAAACAGCATTATAGTCGTTCATAGCTCTCCTGCAACATTCAATTTCTGTGCTTCATCAACTGTTTTTATTTTTCCCTTAAAGCCAAACTAACAGTCTAACAAGCTTTCTAAGTAGAACTAAGGTGTATCTCTATACAGAAATAAAGAAAATAGGAAATACAACTTACAAGACCAGTTAATGAAAGGAAACTATTTTCCCACTTATTCAGAAATAACACAGTATTTATTTGGATGGCATTTTGCAGGCTATTGACCAATCACAAGAAACACTCCGTTTTTGAGTGAACAGCCAAGTAACAATTCTTTACTTTTGGATGTCAGCTGTGTTCCATCCCCCCACATATTATTTTTAAAAAAATACTCATAAGCATTTGGAACAAATAGCCAAGGTATAAATTTACTTTTTATATTAAAGCTTCATGTTATTAAGAAAAGACTCCTACAAAACAGACTTTTTTTTTAAAAAAAATAAGCCCACTATTGCAATATCTACATTCAAAAATGAAATCAGACGCTGGTCTTTCATAGTGAAACTGTAGTACAAGAAAGGCACAACTAAAATAATCAGGATTAATAGATACATGTCTAGATTACTGAGCCACAAAATTAATGCAATTATTCACAAGAGCTAATTCTAGAGATCTTCCCTCATATAAAAAAAAACAACAACAACAACAACAAAACCAGTAAGTTTACCTACAATGTATGTTTATTTACAACATATGAAAAGCAAAGACTTCCTTTCCTTTTATCATTTCCCTTGATATTTCTGGCTTCACAGGAAAGCTGCTGATAAACTCCATGATGTACAGAACAAAGAGGACCCTGATCAGGCAAAGAATTTCACATGGTATCCACCTAACAAGCTGCAGTTCTGCTCTTGGATCACCTCCTCCACAGGCATTCAATGTTGAACTTGGGGAAGTCAAATAAAAAAGCAGGCAATCCTGCAAAATTAATGAATTGACTTGGTCATCCAAAATAGTTTACAGATTGCTTTTCAACTACCAAATTTGGGTCTTTCTGTTCACGTTAACATAGTGAATTCTGTGTCACTTCCAAACATCTGACACTTCAGTATTTCCTGCCTCTACGGAGGCCTAATGTCTGCTGATCAATTGGAAGTGAGGCAGCTACCAGGACTGTAACGCATTCCTCCTATGTGTTTCATGGATTTGGAACGACAAGACTGAATTTCAGTTTGTAGTCAAGCACTAAGGGAGATGAACCTAGCTCACAGTTCACAAAAAATGAAAAACTACTAATATGTACAATAAGAAATCCTGCTCTCATCTTAACTGTCAGTATTAGCCTAGGACTAACACCTAGCTGTCAAAGAATCTCATCTATACCTAAATTGAGCATAACGTTTCCATTACAGTCATTGGAATAAAGACTCATAATAGTAAGAGTCACAATTTTTTTAAACATTCAGGATAAGGTTTAAAAGCTTGTCCTTAATTTCCCACCTCTATTACATCAAATTCCTGTAAAAGGCTAGCCCATAACCTCAAATCCACGTGGTTTTCTTTTAACTGTGAACATGGGTTACATCTGCAGAGTAGATGTCCATTATAGTGAACATATGTGAGGGCATATCCAACCAATAATCAGCATCAGAAAGGCAGCACAACATCAATGTACACAATGAAATATGCTCCATTGTGAACACCTTCCCACGCAGTAACTACTGTATATATATTCTAGCTCTGGACTTCCTTCTAAATATAAAAGCAAGACTTAAAACTTCAGAAACCACTTCTCATTAAGATTTCTTCTGTGCACTTGTCAAGCAAACCACTACAACGGTTCCACTTGTAATTCATGCTGGCCTTTTCCAGCTTGACCTAGCAAACATTACTATCTTAACAAGCATTAGGCTTTCATATTGAAAAATATTTTAAATGCAAGACTTGATTGCAAGTATCTGAGTATTTTTCTAAAGGAATTCTTAAGTTACATCTTGCTATCAGGAAAGTAACAATTGTCTGTCTTCACAGCATTTTCTAAATCTCAACTATTAAGTTATGATTTCAAAGGATGCTTCTTTAAAGCTATGTTTTAAGATGACACACTTTATTGCTAGGCAATTTCCATTTATACTGCATTTTAAAAAAATCAGATTATAATTCAATTCACATGTGAAGAATGGTATCCTGCAAAGGAGACAGATTTAACAGACTGCAGTGATGTTTCAGAAAGTATTCACAAGATCAGGGAATCTTATAAAAATTTCATACTGTAATTTAGGTCCTGGCTCTTTTCAGCATCAAAAGAAGCTGAAATCAGAAGGACAAAGCATCAACCTATTTTCTGAATGTGACAGTTATTTCCTACCATAAAGCAAAACATTTGCAGAAATATTAATATTCCAATTTCTCAACAGACACACAAATTCAAGTTTTTGCAAATGAAGTAACTAACTGTGAATTAATTTTCTGGGTTTTTTAACAGTGGAAGACATGGTGGCAAGAAAACATGCAGGATGAATTATGCTTCCTTGAATTTTGCTAAACTGGCTTCCAAGCTAATCTTGATCCTCAAAAGCTTCAGGGCCTATAAAAAGTTCAAAGTTCTGTATAGCCTTGTTGGTGACATTCTTCATAAATTCTTTCCCTGCTGTGTCTCTGCACAAAGGTATATGAAGCAGGCAAGGCTGCTCGCCTGAAGAGGCCATGACTACCACTGAACTTCTCACTCAAGTCTCTTTTACTATGATAAAGCAGATTACAGGCAGTGTCTGCCTATATTCAGCTTTCATGATGCTATCAGCAAAGAAAGGGAAACAGAATATTGAAGAAAAATAAGTTAACTGCAAGAATACTTCATCATATAGTACTTTTTTACCCTCCACACTCAAGAGTGAAATATCCCTCTGAATTGCATTGTTCAGGCTTAAAGATAATTTTTTATCAGCTGTTCAAAAAACAATACAAAGGGCATGTGACTTCCTATAAACTCTGCTAAAACTTTATCCAAGAAAAAACCCTCCAAATTTTAATTTTGCAACTTGAAGTAGAATGCTATTTAAATTCTTTTTTTTTTTCTCTCCAATGATCCATTAGTGGAAACTATTAAGGCAATTTTGTGTACACATAGGAATCTGAAGGATAATTTGGGGATTTTTTTTTGTGTGTGTGTGGGAATCCCTTAGCATCAGCTGAAGTTATGATCCCACTATAATGCTCTACGTTCAAACCTATGTGAAAACAGAATTAGTACAGAACTCCCCATCTTGCTGAAAGGGACATACTGCCATGAGTATAACATGGGAGTTTTAAAGATTGTACTATGAGCACATTTCTTTTTGAGCAGTGTTCAGATCAATGGTTTAGCCTAGAATGCTCTCTGTGGACTTCAGCACAAAAAGAAACAGTTTTACACTATGTCATGCTGCTGCAATTGCTACTAACAACAGCAAGATAAGAACTCTCAATTTACAGGCAAGTATTTCCTGAAAGAAGTCCAGAAGCTTGGAAACAGGGCTCTTCTGTGTAGCCCACAATGTCCCATATCCCTGCATTGAGTCATACCTGAATACCAAAACTCCTGTATGCAAAGATTTAGCATACAGCTTCCTTTTTCACAGCTGAGAAAAGGTGAAGATTATCTTGTTTGTTAGCAGGATCTGCAGCTCTTCAAACTTAGAGCTTAGGGGATTTTTTTGTTTGTTTGGGGTTTTTTTTTTCCAGTAAAAGATTAATTAAACGATAGGTGGTGTTTGGAAGTCCAAACAGGAATCTTTGCTCAAGTCAAAATTAACAAATCCTGTCTAAAAGAATACAAATCTACATTTTTTTCTACTCAAAGGTATTGATTCCAACTACAGTTCTTCTGTAAGGCCTTTGCTAGATTCTTGCCACTAAATTGGAGATATAGGGGTTTGATGGATGGACAGTTAGATGGATAAGGAAATACATAGATGGCCACTCCGAAAGTGTTACAGTCAGTGCCTCAATTCTGTGTGGAAACCAGTAACAAGTGGTGTCCCTCAGGTCTCTGTACTGGGACCAGTGCTGATTAGCATCTTTAGCAATAGCACGATGGAGGGATTGAGTGCACCCTCAGCAGGTTTGCTGATGGCACCAAGCTGAGCGGTGCAGTTAATTCACTAGAGGAAAGGAATGGCATCCAAAGGAACCTCAACAGGCTTGAGGAATGGGTCCAGGACAACTGTACTGGTGTGACACCCCCCGCTCCCTTGAGCCATTTGATACAATTTAACATTTGATTGACACTGTACTATTAATAAATTGTGAGTTGACTAAATCGTATCTGTGTCAAACCCTTTTTCACCCATGACACAAGCTTCATGAAGTTCAACAAGCCCAAATGCAAGGTCCTGAACATGGGTCGGGGCAATCACTAGTATCAATACAGGTTGAAGGATGAAAGAATTGAGAGCAGCCCTGAGACAGACTTGGGGATACTGTTGGATGAACATGAGCCAGCAACGTGTGCTTGCAGCTCAAAAAGCCAACTATATACTGGGCTACATCAACAGAAGCATGACCAGCAGGTCAAGGGAGAGAATTCTCCCCCTCTACTCTGCTCTCATGAGACCCACCTGGAGTACCATGTCTATCTCCAGGATCCCCAGTACAAGGAAGGACTTCAATCTGTTTGAGCAAGTCCAGAGGAGGGCCACAAAGATGACCAGAAGTCTGGAGGACCTCTCCTATGACGACACGCTGAGAGTTGGGCTTGTTAATCCAGAGAAGAGAAGGCTCCAGAAGACCTTACAGCAGGCTTTCAGTATTTCAAGGATGAGACATGTTTTATCAAGTCTTGTAGCAACAGGACAAGAGTAAGTTTTAAACTGAAGAAGGGTAGGCTTAGATTTGATATAGGGAAAAGAAAAAAAAAAAATTTTTGATGTGAGTGATAAGACACTGAAGAGATCTCAGAGAAGTTGTGGATGATGGGGCAGTGGAATGTGGAAGTGTTCCAAGTTCAGGTTGGATTGGGCCTCGAGCAACTTGATCTATTGAGAGATGTCAACTAGATAACATTTGAAGTTCCCTTCTGACTCAAACCTTTCTATGATACTAACTGTTGACAATTCACTTCTAAGAAACTATTTCTTGTCTGAGTAGTTTTCATCAAGTAACTATAATCAAAACATAAACATTTAGTATACCTGAAAGAATACCAGAACTGTCTAACATCATGCAATTCAGTAGCAATTTCTCTTGAGACCAGATAAAGCTTACAATTCAAATGCATTAATCTATATAATGCCAGTCAACTGATATCTGATACCGTATGTTATATACTTTATGTCTGCATTAAATTGTTGTCACATTGGATACTGAAACATTTATTTTTGCTTTTTTATTACCATATATTCTCTTGTCCAGCTGAACAACAAATTGATTTACACAATCCTTGGTATTACTGGGAAAGCAAAAGAAAGTACAACTCTAAAGCCTCTAACCACAATCAAAAATTGTTTAAAAGTCAAGGCACCTCAAATTTTACACCTATGTGTATGACACACACAAATGAGACTGATGAAGATACCTATTGATGTTTTTCAGATCAAAAGGAAAAAGATACGATTACCACAGTTCTAAATAGCGTAAGGCAGATGTGTGCACAGCTTCTATATCTGCTCCAATGTGTTCTAAAGTAGAAATGAAGTTAATTGCTTTGCCCTAGTTGGACTAGAATATTACATGGAGTAAAAAAAAAAAAATGAACTAATGCTCATTTTAAAGGAATATGGACTTTTAAAATATGATTAAGGTGTGTGCTCAGTATTTTTCACTAGCCATGGGCATAAAAACTAAAGTAACTGAAAAAGTGTAAGATACAAATGACTCAAACTAAAAGTGTCATAATAAAAGTGGTTTAATTCTGGTTTGTGTGGATAATCTTGAAGGTACAACTGAAGGAAAAGTTACAATTATATATAGCAATGACCCTGTTCCATAACCAGTCTCTGATCATGGAATTCTCCTAACCTCCCATCATTTATTTTTGACAGATACTTTTTAAGAATTTTCCTAGCTATATGCCCAGAATTAACTTTGTAACTTTTCAAACCTAATTTTTCTTTTTTCTATTTAGAAAATAAAATTAATTCAATTTCTTAAAAAAAAACCCTCTAGAATTCTATTATACTGCAGAGTCAACCAGCTATTGTTAACAAGAATATGACATTACTGTTATTTCTATAACAGTATTTCCTAGGTACTTTTTCCTTTGAAAATGTAAATTTAGAAAAAAAAATTTAATTCCTCACAATATTATCTGTCTTTCATGAGTTACAGTTCTAAACTAGTAAATAATTTTAACTTGTAATTTGAATACTAGGATATAAGATAGGGGTATAAAGGAGAAATTGAAATAAGAAACACAGAACATTGAAAACCTGAGATCAAAAAAGGTACAGAAGTCAGAGGAAAAACTGTAAGAAAAGAGTTTATTAAAAAAAATCTACACCTAAACAATGGTCCAATACAGAGAAAATTAGTTTAAAATGTCAATGCTTATGAAATGCAATGACTATTATGTTGATCAAATATCTTTACAAAAGGAGAAAAATACACAAACTGTGCAAAATCCTCTCAAAATTGTTTCATGAACCCATTATCACCTAGTTACAATGAAAAATAAATTAATATCTTTAAATTGAAATATCCCACTAAAGCAGTAATCAGGATAAATCTGGTTATTACGTGAAACTATGAGAACCAAACCATGAAAAATAGGAAGATAAAATAATAATCCTGAAAAAAATGCTATTGGTATAAGGAATCATTACGGATACTTAGCACAGATTTTTTTCAGAAGTTTTTTAAATTTTGGAAAAAAAAAACCCCACCATATTCTAAATCTTACTGGTAGAATACTGACCTTTTTTACTAGCCAAAAAGGCAAGCATGTTTTGCAGATAACAATCTAAGTGGAACAGAATAGGAATCAGGAAGGACACATTTCAGTGATAGTAGTTTGAAAAGAAACTATTAAAAGGAAAGCTGGAAAAGCATTTTGCAAAGGAAAGCTATTTGCAATGGAATGCAGTGACAGGACAAGGGGTAATGGGTTGAAGATATAAGAGGGTAGATTTAGATTAGATATTAGAAAGAAAGCATTCCCTGCAAGGGTGGTGTGGCACCGGCACAGGCTGCTCTGAGAAGCTGTGGCTGCCCCCTCCCTGGCAGTGTTCAAGGCCAGGCTGGATGGGGCTTTGGGCAGCCTGGGCTAGTGAAAGTTGTCCTGTTCCTGCCCACGGCAAGGGGGGGTTAGAAGTGGGTCATCTTTGAGGTCCCTTCCAACCCAAACAAGCCTGTGATTCTAAGATAGATGTAACTAATGTTATGCCACATGGAGATCTGTTGTGCTCTTTATACTACATATCAACAAACTGGATGAAGAATAAGCTTTAACATGATCAACTACAGATAATTTAAAACTGCAGGTGGCAATAAAATTCTAAATTATATGGATGGAATAGAAGCATGAAGATAAATCACTATGCAGTTCAGCGCAGATAAATTAATGAGGCTGGGAACAAAATTAATCAAGTTAATTTCAATTAATGCATTTTGTAAAGTTATTGAAACTTCAGTAACATTAGTTTGACAAACAGTTTTAAAGGATGTAACAGATTGCTGTTAGGGATGACTATATCTATGAACCATAAATAAGAGACATAATTGTTGTAAGCACAAATAGGAAAATCCTACTTTTCAAGTTGCTGTAATAATACAGATGACCGCTGTGGTGGGGAAAGAGAGACATACTTCTAATCAGTTTTCTTTCTAGGTTTCACTTCTAGAGAATCACCCTAAAACACTTTTATCACAGTACACAGAGGCAATCAGCTATTGTTATGGGATAATTTGAGATAATCTTTGTAATTCCTGTAAAATTACAGGATTAAATCTTGCCATCCGATTAATTAAAGGTTCGCCTTTTATTTATACACCCTGGATGACTTCACAACATTGTCTATTACTCCTATAGGAAAGGACTACCTAAGAGACAGCACCCCACTCAGGAGCTTGTGGGGCTCTCTGCAAAGGCTTTCTTTTGGGAGAATTTTGTTAGGATGAGTAAGAGGTAAGTTTTTTAAAACTGCAAAGAAACAGTATGAAGGTGACTATAGGATACAGCAATACAGGCAAATTAAGACAGGAGCACTTTACCATTTTCACGTATACTTTACAGGACTGCTATTATTTTTACCACCATAGTAGGCTACTTCAGTATGTTATTCTGTTCAACTTGGAATAAATTTTGATTAAGTAGAAAGAAAAGTCACTTTCACATGTAGAAAAACTTTGTGTCTTAAGAAATTAGGTATTTTGACTTCAAAAAATTGGATAGACATGTGCTATGTTGCACAACAGCAGCACTGAAAGGTTATGAAGAGAACACAGTATACCAAGCTGATGTGATAAAAAAATTTTGATGTGTAAAAAAAATGTTTTGACATCCAATTACATACTCAGCAGCTGTATGTGTGCAAAAAAAAAAGCAAATCAGTTGATTTGAATATAAAAACCGAGTTAAGGAAGTGCTTTAATATGCTATTCTTTAAATTGATATTACAAAATCCATCATACATCTGACATGGTGAGGTTACTTGTTAGTTGTTATAAATCTGCCTGATTTTATCCCCATAGTTTGCTGACATTGTGTTTGCATAGCAAACAGCTACCTAAACTACTGTACAGGACTGCTTGAAAATACAAGACTACAAATTTAACAGTTAAACTTAAATTGGAAACCAGATAGGCATAGCAGTACTGTCCCTCAAACATGTAAACAGTGACCTGTTGGTGGAAAGAGAATTTTCTTCTCAGAGACACTCTCCCTATGTTGGTTTGTTAAAGTCCCATCATCTCTCCTCCTCTTAAAGCAACCAATTATTTGCAAAAACTTCTACAAGCCCAAAGCCAATCTTCATTCACTACCCAAGGTCCATTACAAGGAACGACAAGGCCTGAAATGAAGTAAATCTACATCAAATTGACTGCAAGGAAAGCATAAGCACGGGTTGATTGCACAAAACAGCTAGTGTCAAGTGCTCTCTCTGAATAACCTGGCATGCAGTACCAGGAGTGGGCGGCTATGCAGACACACAGTCTGCAGCTGTCTACTAATCACAGCTGTGCTGCTACCCCCAGTCCCACCCTGCTTCCTGAATTGGCACCCAGAATACCTCAAAAGGTTCTAACTGATGGGGGGCAAACCTCAAGTCCCTCTCCAATCAAAACTGCTTCTTACAACAGGCTCCTACCAGCACACTTTTCTTGCTGTAACATGGTTCAGCTTGTTTAGCAGCTTTCCTTTTCTAATTTTAACTTTATGAGGTTATCTCCCCATTCTTTGCATTATACTACTACTTGAAGGTATATTGTCAAGGCTTTTGACTACTTCTCTCCTGCAGCACAAATCATATAGCTAGAAGTAACATTTCTATAGGAACCAGGATTTTTTTCATATAGCTAACTACTCTTGACATTCAACTCACATTATGCTTTCCCCATTTATATTAGAGGTAATAACAGCACAGCAATTGTCAAATAAAAAGTGCCAAATGGAAATAAGGCATATTATTTGCATCTGTTTATCATGCAAACAACAAACATGTCTGCAGGATAGAGAAGTAAAGTGTGTTAGGAGAGCTTAAGGGAAGACTCAGAACAACTGCAAGGGCAATTATAAATTATAAGAGTGAGTTGATTAGTTTAGCTCTACAAGACATTAAAAATGAGTTAAGGGTACTTTTGATCCATGGAAATAACTCTTTTTTATTAATAAGAGCCTAAGTAACCTAAAAGAATTTTTTCTTTTATAATCTTAGAATTCTGGTGTTTATTTCTTCCTTTCCTACTTTGTGCTCTCAGACTATGCCTTAGTCTAGTAACTATTTGTGTATGTAAGCATCTGCTGAATAAAGCAGTACACAGAAACTCTGAGAATGGCTGTCAGGTATTTATGTATTATTTACCAGTGGATTCATATCCCAATTGCAGACTATACCTGGCAGCTTGTTTTGCTTGGTGTAGAATTTGATGGGGTCAGTAGAACCTACTTATCTCCACAATTTCACAACTCATGTATGGACCCAACCCAGCTCCAAAATCTATTAATGGACTGCTATGGCTAAAAGAACCTTCACTTCCAAATTTATAAGCATTATCAATATTTGAGAGTTTTCTTGTGAAAGAACACACTCTTCCACAACCTCTAGTTGACATACAAGACTAACATTGCATTTTACACTTTTATAGGATAATGACTGAAGTGTGACTGAAAGGATTTCAAGGTCATTTGTATTACTTTGTGCATGACATAGTTTCAATTTCACAGACTAACTTGTTTTTATATTGCTTTGAAAGGACTTGTCACATAATATCTCTCAACAATATGCTAAACTGTATCAAGAAAGGTCAACAGACATACTTTACATTTGCTACTAGCACTTCCCAGCAAAACCAACAGTAGGTGCTGAAATGAACAGAAGTCTTTGCTAAAGTGTCTCCAAGACAGCTACCCACCAATTCAATTAATTACAACAAATAAAACACAACTACCTGTGGACAAAGAGCCACACAAGAAAAATGAGCCAGCTGCAACAGAGTAGCTACTTCTCCCTTCATTGCTCACTACAAACCTAGCTTGGAGCCTGACACCTAGCTCTACCATAGTGCATTTCAGTAACAACCACCACCCCACCACACACAAACCACAAGTTTCCCAGGCTACTACTGTCATCATAAATGAAGAATCCTTTTTAAACATAGTCTTCATTGTAGCATGAAGCTAAAACAATTATCTCCAAAAAATGCATAAACACATGCCCATACCACATTCTGATTAACTATATGCATGATCATATGCATATATATGTGTTTGTATATGCATATATGCATACACACACATTCCCCAATATATACATCTAATGTAGTCCAAGCACTACTTTCACATATGATGTACTACTAATAGCTTTGTGATCAAGCACTTGAATGATGTTAACCAGAAGTTTGATTCTTTCACTAAGAAAAACCTCTTTGGGGTTTTTTTGGGTGGGTTTTTTTTTTTTTTGTTTGGTTTTTTTACAAATTTATTAGGAAATACTACTGAATATGTCCCAGATAAAAAAAAACCAAAATATTTTTATCAAAAAAAAAATTAAAACTTGACTTAAAATTTTAATTTGCACAACTTCAAATTCTGGACTCATTACTTGTACAGCAAAAGAACAAGCTTCCTACAGGCACAGAAGGCATTATTTAGTGATATCTACAAGAAAGAACACTGAGAGTTTATTGTTTATTATATATAAGAGCAACATTCAAATGTCATATTCCTGACTATATTTCTATGTGAGATTAGGGAAAGAAAAAAAAACTCAATTTGTTTAAATAACAAACTCTCACCACAGCCAGGGTGACAGCACTCCTAGTAAGAGTGGAAGTTTTCTTTCACTCCCTAAGTTTGATTCACCAGAAAAATATTGCCTTCTAATTAGACGGCAAAAGCAAAATGGGTAGGTTTAAATTAAACTTTGTCTTCCCTCTGACTGTGTAACAAAGTCTCTGACCATTACACTATTCTTCAATATTATACAAGTCTTCATGTTAGTCACAATCACATAGCTCAAAACATCTGTTAGATCAAAGGCAGAAAAAGTGGCATCTGATTATCATTTTTAAGCTTATATAAAATACATCACTTGTTTTAACACCTCAGAGTTTATTCACAGTTGCATTTTATAAGAGTGTCCTATAATTCACTTTAGTCTAAGTCTCATCTAGTTTATTGCTTCCATAGCTGTCCTTTGCTCAAACCAATCTCACAGTAAGACAGAGCCCAGAAAGGTGGGGAGAGGGGGAAGCTGCAACTTGGAGAATATGACACTGAAGAAGTCAGTGACAACTACAGGGTAGGAAAGCGTCAATTTAAGAACTGCAAACATGCAGTTTCTACTTCCTTCCATAAGAGTTTCTAAAAGACATGTTCCAGAATGGCCTAACTCAAAGTCATTTTTGTTTACCAATTATTTTGACATAAACTCCCACTTCTAAGTGACCAGACAAGTTCTCCAAATGCAGTGTACTATTTCTACTTCCTCCAGATTCCTTACTTGGGAGACAAAGCCATTGATTCTGTGATACCCTCTCAGCACTAGTATTTACTATTCAGCTTTTAAAACCCAGTGCACAAAGAGAACAGTCAAGTTATCTGACAATACGTTTGTTCTCACATTAACATGTTGTCAGCGTTCACAGATGAGACACAGAACTAAGTATCAGTCTGTGAACATGAAGAATGCTCACTGAGTAGACAAGCAGTAACGCTTCCACACCTCATCGTTTCTCACTTTCGTATTTCTAAGTGTGAGAATCATTCTTATACTGCATGCTGTTCCATTATTAGACATCAACACTAAATACAGTGAATCATATTTTATTTCTTCCTAACTAGACTGATCTCTGAAGAAAAAGCAATGTGAGACAGCAAAGAACAAGAATCCATGTAACACCCTGTGCATCAGTAGGACGTATGCAAATTGTCTATTACAAGGATGAATACTACAAACATTCAATTACACTCTGTCTTTCTTTTGCAAGATCAATTCTAAATGCTGAAAGGATTAGATCCTAACCATCAAGCAGAACAATACATTTAACAAAAAAAAAATATAGTTTAAAGAATAGTTTAGATGTAATTCATAGCTCCTATGAGAAATACTCACCAAGATCTGTATTAGGGCCAGCAAGTAACTGCTTAAATTTGTCTAATCGGGATGCTTCTCTTTCAGTTAATGCAGGAGTAACTGAGGTATTATAGTCTGCCACTCCACTCACCAAGGGAGGTGTGGAAGTTTGTGGAAGGGACTGCGATCTCTGCATGGAAGAATTTTCACTAGCATTATCTGAAGGGGAAAAGAAGTATAGCAGTTAGCCTCAGCTACTGAGAAGGCTACTAATTACTTGAATCTGATTTTCAAATTTAAATTAGAACTGTGTTTTGGATAGATGAAAGCTCGGGTATAGCACAAGTTTGGACTTCAAATGCCTTGGATTTAACAAGAGGAGCATTCCTCTCCCAAGCAGTATTCCACAATTAACACGTATCTATCAGATTTCTAAAATCCCCATGCTACTGAAAGCTGTTTCTATCCCACTCACCATTTAAAAAAAAAAAAAAAAAAAAAAAGAGAGAGAGAGAGAGAGAAAAGGACTGGGAAATCATTGTAACTGATTACTTCAAAGTTTTCAAAGTCTATACATAAAAACATGATCACATGAAGATGAACTTCCCAGTCCACATATAGTTTTCTCCAGCTTTTCAGTATACTTGATACTGTAGTATTTTAATTACAATTTTTCACAACAGTAGGAATACTATCAATTGCACACATCTTGGTGCAGTTGACTATTTCAATACATTCAATACTGTGACTTTCTTCCAAAACTGAGCATGCATTAAGGCTACAAAGGAGTTTAATTACTCTTCCTTCATCCTTGTATTTCTCACACACATGCTTTACAGTTTAGTATGACATGCTGTATCTCTCTCAAATCAATACTGATAAATAATATTTTCCTATGTTAATAAGAAAAGGTTTGCAAAGGGCTAATGTTCTCAAAGGGGGAATATTATAACTCTCCTTGTTTGATTTTCACGATCTTTTTCATTTTTTAACATACCCAATGAACTTGATGCATGACCTTCACTGACTGATTTCACAAGCCTATTATCACTACATGCAATTGAAGTCAGCTCTGCAGATTCTACTTGTTTTTCTTCCCGTAGATGTTCTTCCTGAAATTTATGCTGTTCTTGTAGCTTGCTGTGATTCTGAATTACTTTGTGAGCTGTTTCCATGACCACTTCTGTATTTAAGTTTTCAGCAGCTATTGCTAAGAGTTCATCATCATCATCCCCAAGATCCCAAGCATCACTTGTGTTACTTTCAAATTCTTGGAAGGTGCTGACTTTCTTTAGTTTCACTGGAGTTGTAGGTGGCTTTGAACCTGGTTTTATCAAGCTGTCCAAAAACAAATAAAACAATATTTAGAGAAGTAGCAATGGAGTAAGCAAAATACTATGGATTGAGCCAAACAAAAAGCCCACACTTCATGTGATATATGCAGCAAGTATTTTTTCCCCCTCTACTCATTTTACTGCTACATCCACTCATAATAACATATAGCTAATTATGTCTGAGAATAAAGCCAGATAAAAGCCTAAACTCTTCTTGGCTTTGAGTAGAACCTGAAGAAATACTTCCTTCCCTTCTTAGGAGAAAAAAAATGTGACAAACAATCAGACAAATTAAGAAGCCCGGCCCCAAAGTCAAATAAAAAGAAAGCTACTGGAATAAGATAGACAGGACATACTGGTCTCTCTTGCTTCATGAGCATGTAGAGATTTATTTCAGACCTTTCAATGCAATTAATCACTACATAACAACACAAGAGCAGTAATCAAGTCATCAGGTCTACTCCCAAGCCATCATAAGCAATCACATAATACAATCACAGCCATAAACAAATCAAGTCTCGCCTTAAAACTCATTAGATCTATCATTTCTCCTCATTCAGGCACTCCAGCACAGATTTCCTTCAGAACTTTGCTCTTTTCATATGCACAGACATTTCCTCTAGTTACTAGTCTTAAGTGTACCCTGATCAGCTCCTAACCTTTTGTCCCTCTGTCAATACGCTGTGGAAGAGGTGAACAAAGTATGCCTCCCTAGGTTGGCACTTGTTCTCACAGTAATGCAGAGCAATCACAGCTCTCTTCGGATTTCAGCTTAAATTGACATTAAGTTGAGAGAGTTTCCCAGTCTGCTTTCACAAAAAAAGTTGCTGCCATTAACTTAATTGCCCTTTCTGACCATCCCTGTCTTTCTGCCGATGCTGGTTTAACTTTTTTCTGGTAAGACAAGGCAGCCAGAACTGTAAATCAAAAGAAATTCTCACACAGCCCTCGTACAACATCAGCAATGTTTCTCTCGTGTTACAGAGAGTATCTTTCCTAATAGGCACAACAACACTAACACTTTCACCCAACTTGTCATCATTGTCTAAAACAGCAAGGTCTTTCTCCTCTTCTGTCATCATTTTGAGCAGTAAGTTTCTAGGTTTTGTTACTGGGTCTCTCCTTATTCCACATTTCCAACCAATCCACCCTATCCCTTTTTCATCAGTCCTCAAGGTCACACGTTTCAACTGCCTCCAACTCTCTCATCTGAAAATTAACTAGCACATGTTTACTTCTTGTGCAGTTTCAAACCAGCCCTTGAAAAATAAAAGAAATACACTACAAGTATGCCCTCCTTCCAAGCCAATACTTTTCTTTCTAACACTATTTTTCTGTCCCTACTGCTTTAGGCTGTTCATTTAATTGGTCAGGCAATTTTCCCAAAACTCTCACATACACTGATGTTTTTAACAACATTGCTGGTTTCAAATAAGCTCTGAAACCTACCAAACCAGAAACAACTTTGTCCTTGACAAAGCTTAACAAACTGTCTTTCCAAAAGAAATTAAAAAAGGAAAAAAAAAAGAAAAAAAAAGAAAAAAGAAAAAAGACAATAAAGCAAACTATAAAAAGCAGAAGCTGTCAGAATGCAGCATTTAGCTAAACACCTCAGCCATAAGGAGATTCACTTGCATTTGTAGTGGATTATTAGCATGAAAATTATTTGGTTACTAATCATACACTCATTAAGGTTGGAAAACACTTTCAAGACCATCTAGTCCAACCATCCCCCTACCACCTATATTAGGAGCATGGTTTAGTAAGTACCTCATCCAACCTCTCCTTAAACACCCTGAGGGACAGTGATTCCACCACCTGCCTGGCCAACCCATTCCAATGCCCAACCACTCTTTCTGATGTTTAACATAATGCTGCCACTTTCATGCACTGTTCTGATATCCAATAATTGAGATCTAAGGCAATAAACTCTGTAAATCTATAAATCACTGTAAAATCTATTCTGCCTACTGTCCTCTCACTCACAAGCAAAATGCCACCTTTGCCTCAAAATGATCCACACCACAACCTGACTCTTTTCTCTTACAGACAGATAAACCATCAGACAGGTAAACCATCAAGAGAAAGACATGACAGGAAAGCCACTTACATCCGAGTTGCAAACTTCACCTTAAGTTAGCAAGTGAAGTTTGCAACTTCAAGTTTGCAACAACATAATTGCCAATTTATAAGGCATTGCAAGCAGACAACACAAGCTGGCAAGCTATGTTCGTTAGGAGCTGAACAGCTGATTTGTTGCTACCAACAGGGTAAGCACCCAGAAGTCACAAAGAAGAATTTAAAACAGAGAAATAAAGTTTATCACAAAAATTGAATGAGGAAGATTCACAATCAGCTATATAGCCAACAGGGAAGAAAAGGAGGAGAGAAGGTAGAGGAGATCCAAATTACCTGGAATATTTAAATATTAAGTTCACTTACGTTCCATGCAACAATGGATCAAAAGGTGGATGCTGAGCTCCATAAACATGTTGAATACTAAAGGAAAAGAGAGAGTTATTACAAAAACAATAAAGCGTTTGGGGTTTTTTTGTGTACTACATAAATACTCAAAAATAAACAGAACTGAAATGATCCAACAGCTCTCCACTGCAAACAATCCCACATACAATTAAAAATAATGAAGCTGAAATTTAAATATATGCTAAAAAGTAACTTAAAAATCATAGATTTCCCAAACAGGAGCTCTTTTTGAGGCTTCATGAACTTCCACTGACTTATTTTTCTGACCAGGAAATAAAACAAGGAAAAAAAAAACCCCATATCTGCTATCTGCACTACTTGTAAATTATTTCTCTTTTCTGATACATCATTTCTCTCTTTGTTTTGGGTTTGCGTGGCAAGGTGGTTTTTTTTTGGGGTGAGGGGGACTGCAGGGGTGGCTTCTGCCAGAAGCAGCTAGAAGCCTTCCCTAGGCTCCACCGAGTAAACACCAGCTGGGCTCAAGACCGAACCTGCTGCTGACCAAGGCCGAGCCCGTAAGTGACGGTCACAGTACCTCTGAGAATCATATTTAGGAGAAAAAAAAAACGCAAGCAGCCACTTTTTGCCCCCAGAGAAGGGAGTGAGAAGATGTAAGGAACTGTGCAAGCACCAAGGCCAGTGAAGAAGGGGAGGAGGGAGCACTCCAGGCGCCAGAGAGATTCCCCTGCAGCCCATGGATTATGACATGGGCTGATTAAATTATGACAGGGAGCAGAGATCCCACCTGCAATCCATGGAGACCCCACACTGGAGCAGGTGGAGACACATGAAAGACTCTGTGATTCAGTGGGAAGCCCAAACTAGAGCAAGCTCCTGGAAAAACCTGCAGCCCACAGAGAGAGGGGGGCCCACACTAGAGCAGGTTTGCTGAGGACACTTGTGACCTCAAGGGGGACCAGGCTGGAGCAGTCTGGTCCTGAAGGTCTGCACCACACAGAAGTCATGCTGGGCAGTTCATGAAGAACTAGAGCCCCATGGGAAAGGACTCATGTTGGAGAAGTTTATGGAGGCCTGTGTCCCATGAGAGGGACCCCATGCTGTGGCAGGGGAAGAGTGTGATGACACATCCCCCCAAGAAAGAAGAAGCAGCAGAGACAACTTGTGATGAACTGACCAAAAACCCCCATCCCCATCTCGCCATGACACCTGGGTGGGAGGAAGGGAGAGAAACCATTAATAAAGTTGAGGCTGGGAAGAAGGTGTTTTAAGATTTGGTTTTATTTCTCTTTATCCTACTGTTTTCATTGGATAGTAAATTAGATGTACTTTATTCCGTGTTGAGTCTGTTTTGCCTGTGATGTTAACTGCTGGATGATCTCTCCCTGTCCCTATCTTGACCAGTAATCCTTTTGTTATTTATTTTCTCCCTGTATAGCTGATGAGGGGAACGATAGAGCAACCTGGGTGGGCATTTGGCCTGAAGCCAGGGTCAACCTAGCACAAAAACAAAACAAAACAAAAGATCTTAAGCATTTGCAAAGATCGTATCTTCTATATAACCCGTCACCCAAAATCCAACCAGACAATTCTTAAACCTTACTGAAATACAAGGCTGATTAAATTTAACAAAAAAGAGGTGGCAAGCTAGAGACTAAAAGCCACAAGAGTATTAAAAAAAATGCTGTGAAATAAATAAGCTTCCAAGGACAGATTTATTCACTGTAATCTCTAAC
Organism: Porphyrio hochstetteri; assembly: GCA_020800305.1. NCBI lineage: Eukaryota > Metazoa > Chordata > Aves > Gruiformes > Rallidae > Porphyrio > Porphyrio hochstetteri. Next base: position 52,360,386 of record CM036905.1, read on the forward strand.
ATTCCAAAATGACCTGTTACTGTGGGAATAAAACTCTACAAACTAAAAGTTCATTTCCTCCCAGCTTTCATCTATTAATTTTTTTCAGAAGAATACACCACAGAAGGCACGTCAAGATTTAGATGTGGCTCCATAATGGAAATTATTACTACAAATACTCTGATTGCATAAGGAGCAAATCATACGCAACGTTAACATCTACCTAAACCTGTACTAAGAGCTACATAAAAGGAGACAAGTATGCCCTCCTGATAAATAAGAGCCTATCTCCAGACCATAAACAAATTCAACCTTATTAAACCTTAGTATCAAGCCAAAAAAGACTGCAGTCATAACAAATTTTAAGAGAGGCTTAGAATTATACTACAGAGGCAGTATTAACAGTAGTGAAATTAGTCCTAGAGATGACTGAGAATGGTGATTTATCAACTCTATCCATTTTAAGTGATTCCATGCAAATCAAAAAGTTAGTCCACTAGAAGTCTTTCGACACAACTCTATGCCACACAGACCATGGTCAAGTCTCTGTGCTCTCCTGCTCTACCCTCACATTACAGTAAGGTGTAACGTTCCATTTTGGCATACACATAGAATCTGACATTTCCTTTCAGGCACTCTGAATGACCATGTTGGGAATCCACCCAATATAAAGCAACAAGAATCCTCTGCAAATCATAAACAAAAAACTGTACATTCTCCAGCATCCTCTTTTCTCAACATGCCTGCAAATTAACTAACTGCAATCATTCATAGATGCTGTGTAATCAAGGAAGGTCAAAAGTGTTTTACCCAAAAAGGACTCAGTAAACTTACAAAATAAGAAGCTCAGAGAGACAAGAACATTTGGACTGGAAGAGTTTATAACTAGATAAATAAAATTGCTACCAGTTAGTACTTACAGGCAAATGAGAACGGAAGAAGTTAAACGATGAGCAGGATAATTTTGCTGAGTTCAGGTTAATTCATATTAAGTACTGAGTTACTGTTATCTGACAACTAAGAATACACATAATTCTTCCAAAAACAACATAAGAAACTGAATTGCCCTTAGAACAAGTTTAGGGGCAGGAGCAGAGAACACTGCTGTTAAATAATCATCTGAACATGTGTTCCCAGTCTTAAGTTGTGGTCAAAAGAGTTAATGAGACTTTGGGGATGTATTCATTGGAAAATTTTGAATGAAAGAATGTGTTTGTAGCTGTATCAGCGATATGACTAGGTCTGCTGTTCACGCTTCAGGAAAGAGTTGAGAAATTGGTGATCTTTTGAAACATGAAGCAGAAACCAAAACACAGATATATTCCCATACAGCGCAGTTTCTCACGTACCATTTCAAAACACCATAACCTGCATCAAGTCACAAAACTTCGTAACTTGCCAAGATCTACAAATACCTTCTGCCATTCAAAACTTCCCCAGGGAACACATCCCTAGAGTCACGTTAACTCTTCTGACCGTGACACGGTGCTGGGAACGTGCGTTCCGGCAGTTATTTAACAACTTTTCCCCGCACAAGTTAGAACTAATGTTTACTGGCACCACTAGCGATCTTCAGTCACGTAACTGGAGGCGCCCGGCATGGCAAGACTCTGGTTACCCGAGGTAACGAGAGACCGAGGGAGGGAGGGAGAGGCCCTGCGCCAACCGCCCAGCTCGAGCAGTGACCGGCCGGACCCGCTCCCCGCGGCGGGCACAGGACCGACTGGGATCCCCCAAACTTGGGGGCAGGAACAGGGTGCTGGGAGTGACAACAGGACGGGACGGGCCCGGCAGCGGCGAGGCCGGGTAGAACCGCTCCCCGCGGCCCGGCACCATCGAGCTGAAAGCTCACCCCGCCGCCCTGCGCTCCAGCTGGCGGCGGGACGGGCCCATGGCCGCCGCGGAGAGCCTCCTCCCGCGGGCCCCGACCTTCCTCTCACCTGCCCGGCACCTTTGCGCTGCTCCGCTTCCAGAACTGCTTCCTGCCCCCGTCGTTTGCCATGGCGGCCGTCACCTCATCCCCCTCCGCGCGGTGCGGCTCGCAGCCCCGACCCGCTCCTTCAAGCTTCACTCCCCCCCATTCCCTTCCACAGGAACGGTACTGAGCGCCGCCATCTTGGGACCAGGAAACAACCTTGCTTCTCATTCGCCCGCCTAAGCGGCCCGGAGCTTACAGCCAACCTGAAGTGAGAGTGCTGCTGGGTGGGTCCGGTTAAGCCAATCGCAGCGAGGAAGTGTTGGCTGGCGGGTGGACAGGGGGTTTGGGGCGGGTCGAGCTGCCACGGCAGCTTTTCTCGCGTCCCCTCCGCTTGTCATAGTAGGGCTGCGACCAGTCTGGCTTGCCTGGCCAGGTAGTACCTGGGCAGAGAGGCGGCGAGAAAGCAGCTGACAGCGGTGGTGCTCAGCGGGCCGGCGCTGGGAGCCTTGGCCGGGCCCTGTCGCCGCTGTGTAAGCCCAGGCGGGGCCGCCTCCGCCTCCCCCTCCCCTGCCTTGTGGTGTGTTAAGGAGCCAGCCTGTAACGGCACAGAGACCTGCCTTGCTTCCTGTCTGTGGTTAACTAAAGTATTCCTATAAAGGCCGGTTTGCTTCATGGTAGTCTAGGTATGATGTTTTCAGGCTTTAATTATTTTTCTAACCGTAAAGAGTAATTTGAAGTGCTTTTTAGGAGGAGATGCAGAACTTCCCATGTGAATGGAAGATGTTAATTGCAGACAAGAGGACAGATGTCAATGAAATTAGATTTAACACTGTTTAGAACAAAACACATCAGATGGTTTACATTTTTTTTCCCAAATTATTTACCCAGTTACCTGGAGGGAGAGCCTTTAGTCTTTATTGGCTTTAAAGTTCTCCTGAAGATGGGTTCATCCAATCATTGTATCCACTTCATCTGTTTGCTTTGAGATGATACAAGATTGAGGGTCTTTGTATGTATCTGCAAAATTCTCAGCAATTCTGACCCAAGAATACATCACTTCTGCAAACAAAGTAGGTATGGGTTTATGTTACTCTTTGGAGTATGGCTCCTGAGAAAACCATGTTGATTTACAGAGGCTTTTGCTGTATCTTGATGCAAGACTAATTTAATATGTCCAGGATTGTTCAGAAGACATTCTGCATACTTAACTCAAAAACTGCCATGTAGTACAAAACCTAACCTGCAACACAACGTTTGTTCTTTAGTATGTATTTCATGTGTAAGTTATTTATATTAAACTTTCTGTCTGCTTTGGGATTTACTTTATCAGTTATCTTCTAAGAACTGACACAGAGCTTGCTAGGTTACAGCCCGTGAGTGAAAGTTGTATGTCCCAGTGATTTCAGTGCTAGTTGTAGATAAGTATGAATCATAAAATCTCATTCAAACACTTCCCTGGACAGCCTGCCTCCAGCTCCTCATAAGACTTGATTTCTAGACCCTTCACCAGCTTTGTTGCCTCAATGTCTTTCTTGTAGCCAGGGGCCCAAACCTAGACACAGCACTTGAGGTGCAGCCTCATCAGCCTTACACAGCTCATACCAGAAGTATGGGGACATGATCACTGTCGTAGTCCTACTGGCTACACTGTGTCTGATACAAGCCAGGATGCCATTGGCCTTAGTGGCCACCTGGGCACACTGCTGGCTTGTATTCTGCCAGCTGTCGACCAGCACCTCCAGGTCCATTTCCAACAGGCAGCATCCCAGCCACTCTTCCCAAGCCTGTAACGTTGCACGGGCTTGTTGTGACTCAACTGCAGGACCTGGCACTTGGCCTTGTTAAAACTCATACAGTTGGCCTTGGCCCATCAATCCAGTCTGTTCAGATCCCTCTGTACACCCTTCCTACCCTCCAGCAGATCAGGACTCCTGCCCAACTTGGTGTCATCTGCAGACTTACTGAGGGTGTACTCAATCCCCTCATCCAGATCATTGATGAAGATATTGAAGAGAACTGACTCCAGTCCCAAGCCCTGGGGAACACAACTTGTGACCAGCCACCGACTGGATTTATGCACCTTAACTCCATGCACCACAACGTTTTGGGCCTGACCATCCTGATGTTTTTTTACCCAGAAGTGTGTATGCCCACCCAAGCCATGAGCAGCCAGTTTCTCTAGGAGAATGCTGTGAGAAACAGTGCCAAAGTTATGCAACATCCACAGCCTCTTTGTCATTGACTAAGTGGGTCACCTTGTCCTAGAAAGAGATCAGTTTGGTCAAGCAGGACCTGCCTTTCATAAATCCATGCTGATTGGGCCTGATTGCCTGGTTGTCCTGTACATGTGTGATGGCACTCAAGATGATCTGCTCCATAACATTCCCCACCCCAGAGGTCAGATTGACAGGCCTATAGTTCCCTGGATCCTTCTTCCAGCCATTCTTGTGCATTGGCTAACCTCCAGTCAACTGGGACCTCACTGGTTAGCTAGGAGTGATGATAAAGGATGGAAAGTGGCTTGATGAGCACTACTACCTGCTCCTTCAGTACTCTTGGGTGGATCTCATCCAGCCCTATGGACTTATGTGTCTAAATGGTGTAGCAGGTCACTAACCATTTCCCCTGGGATTATGGGTGCTTCATTCTGCTCCCCATCCCTATCTTCCAGCTCAGGTGACTCAGTACCCAGAGAACAACTGGTCTTACTACTAAAGACTGAGGCAAAGGCAGCATTACGTACCTCAGCCTTTTCCTTATTCTTTGTCACTGCATTTCCCCTCACATCCAACAAAGGATGCAGATTCTTCTGAGCTCTCCTTTTCTTGCTAATGGAGTTATAGATACATTTTTTGCTGTCTTTTACAGCAGTAGCCAGATAAAGTTCTAGTTGGGCTTTGGCCCTTCTAATTTTCTCCCTGCATAGCCTATAATGACATCATTGTCATCACTCTTGAGTTGCCTGCCCCTTCTTCCAAAGGCTGCAAACTCTCCTTTTCTTCCTGAGTTCCAGGCAAAGCTCTCCTGCAGCCAGGCTGATCTTACCCGCCAGTTTCCCTTTCGGCCCATGGGGGTGGCCTGCTCCCACACCTTTAAGATTTCCCAGCCTTCCTGGATTCCTTTGCCCTTCAGAACTGCCTCACAAGGGACCCTGTCAACCAGTCTCCCAAACAGGCCAAAGTCTGCCCAAAGTCCAAGGTGGCTGTTGTGCTGACACCCCTCTGTACTCCTCCAAGAATCAAAATCTCTCTCATTTCATAATTGCTGTGCCCAAGATGACCTCCAACCTTCATACCACCCCAGCAGCAGGTCCAGCAGGGTGCCTTACCTAGTTGGCTCACTCACCAGCGGTGCCGGGAAGTTACCTTCCACACACACCAGGAACCTCCTGGACTGTTTCTGTCCTATGGGTAGTACCTTCTCTACTCGTGTCCTTTAAATGGGATCCCTTTTACAGAGTCTGGACCAACAAAGATTTTGTGATGTGTTCTGACCTCGAGTATCAGCAGCTTTAATAGAATACACAAGAAACATAATATAAACTCCATCTGTTAGCTAAAGTGAAAATGAAACCTGCAAAGTCATGAGTGGAACTCTGTTTTATCTCAGCTAGATAAAGTTATACTTGAGATGTTGTGGATAGAATGTAAAAGTGAGGTACCTTTGGTTGTGACAGTCAAAAAAGTGATAAATACATGAAAGATACATTATATTACTAGCATTAATATAGATGTTGGAATTCTGTTCTTTTTACTTGTCCATTGTTGATATTTGTCAAAGGGAAGCTTAATTATCTTCAGCCTAGATAGCCGAAGCCATCTGTCATCCTTACAGAAGATGACCTGAATCCTGAAGTAACGCTGTTTAACTTTTGCGTCAGTGTGGTGCAACCACGTGGAACATCTGGTTCATTTTGGTAGCAGAGGTTTTATTTAATTACATAATAAACTCAGTACAAAGTGAACTGCATTATTTAGTTTTCATTATATTTAATAAAATTGTTATTGTGCTTAAGTTTTTATTGTGCTGCAGAATTTTGTACTGGAAGCAAATAACTCTTGCATTGATTTTTTTTTTCTTGGGGTGAATAAGCCTGACCTGCAAATAGGGCTACATGTGTATCAAGAGTTGAAAGTACAAGAGTCAAAGAATCCCTGTCCGTGTTACTGTGGGGAGTGGCTGCCAGGTTAGACCCTTGGACTGAAGTTACCCTTAGCTCTGTTGTTGATTTTCAAGAAGGCAGGGACATTATTTTCATTCCATTTCCATTCACCTTTATACAGTTTTCCTTATTCTGTGTTTTAATTTATCCCTGACACAAACCTCTATTGCCAATGTTCTGAAAGTGGAAGGAATTTGGAATGAGGAACCTTTCAAGACCCCATCAAGTAATTTAGGTCCAATTCTTTATATCCATCACTTAAGATGATCCAGTCACAAAGAGGGTGTCCTTGAAAAGGACTTACAAAACGTTATTAATAGCTTGTCATAAGAAGGCAAGTTTACAGCTATACAGTACTTGCAGAGGGAGAAGGTGGTCTAAGCATGCATTTTAACAGTGTTCCTGTTTAAGTTTTTTGGTTACAGAAATGTAACGTGGGGCGCTGGGGGTGTATGAAGATTCAGCTGTCAACCTCTTCACTGTGTTTGAGAAGATCTGCCCATGTTCATTCAGGTGTTGTCATTCAAGGAGCATAACACCACTGCCCACTGCCGTCACCACTGGGCTGCAGCCGATTCGCATAGTCTTCAAACACCCCCAAGAACCTCAGTAACACTGGGGACGTTAGTTAATCTTGAGTTGTGCTTAACTGTAGTTACACAGCCTCAAACATCCAAACTTGCTATTTCAAAGTTCACACAGCTGTGCTAACCAAGGTCTGCACCAATGGGATTGCAGTATAAACTTCAAGTATTATTTCAGTTACCATTTGCATAGGAATTTTTGTTACTTCGGAGCAAGAGGAAACACTCAAAGGCCTGGTCCAGTATTTGTTTTGGTTCATGCAAAGTTATGTGCAAAAATTTATACTTAGGACGAAACTTGTTGCCAGCATGGGCAAATACTGTACTGAGCTAAAGAGAAGTCTGTGGGCTCTGGACTTTTATTTTTATTTTATTTTTCCATTGATTTTAATTTTCTTGGGTATTTTTCAAAATTAAGTCACTGTGTATGGTTGGTAAATGTTGTTGAGGATGCCTGGGAAGTTTCTGTATGTTCTGAAATGTAGAAGTGTAGCCATGTTCTTGGATGATGAAAAATAGTAGTGCTGTAGCTTGCACTAGCAATATTTTGCATGAAGTAGCCACTGGAATGTTTATTTAGTGTTGTAGCTGGTGAGCTACACATGCATGTGTTTCAGTAGACATTCAGTTGCACCAAATTACGGATTGATGCTAAATAAAATTAACTAAGCTGACAACAGCACTCCCTGCTAACTTAGCTACACTCACACCAGGAGGATTTACTGCTGAAGTTGTGTAAGCCAGTGAGTGTGCTTATCCTTACGTTGCTGCATCAGCAATACACTGCAATGTAGATGCAACAGCAAGGTGTGGTTTAAACTGACTTTTTCTGCAAGCTAACAAGTCCATGTTTCTCTACATGCATTTATTGTTTGCTTTAATCAATAAGGAAAAAAACCCAAACAATTCAAACAAGCCACTTTTGTGTTGAAGCATTAGTTTCTGCACGTTTTTACTGCTTTAACAGACTGGTAGAAGTGCTTCTGCCACACAGGGCTTTCTACTGTGGCTAATCACTGTTTTGGTTTGGTCCATGCACATGCTTTTCTACTGAGCCATCATATCCATCTACTTTATTGTAGATATCATGGAAGAAGCAGTTCTTTAAAATAAAGTGAGCAAAGGGAGTGAAGTTTCCAAGCAAGCTAACCCAAAACCGGCATTCTCTGCAAAAAGAAAAGGGTAGTAAAGACATAGAGTGCCACTTGTGCTCAGGAAGACAACATTCTCAGAAGGTAGAGTACTTTGTGACAGAAGGTAGTGGGAGAAGTATCCATGTAGGGCCATGGAAGAAAGAACCAAGGAATGTTAAAGACAAAGGATAGCAAATAGCTGGATAGAAAGAGGTTAGAAATGGTCCCGCAAATCTCAGTCACACAGCAGCTTTTTCAGTGCAGTGCAATTCTTCTCCACAAAGCTCAAGAGTTAAAAATGGGGGAAGGAATCAACACGGGAGCATAATGGCCAGGAGGAGGCATCATTGCAGACAGACAGTCATCACAGCATTTTATAACTTCTCTGCAAATGGCTTTCCCTGTTACACATGAATTAAACTGATGTTGAAAATAAGGATGGACTTGCCAAAGCACGCTTATATTGGTAGTGCATGTCTATGGAGTTGTGCACACTCACACTCTGTATTCAGTCACAATGAAAGAAGACTGTGAAACGGAAAACAGCATAAATAAATATGTGCTGTCTCTGAATAAATGTGTTTGTCTCTTGTTTCTCCTTCTAGAAGGAGGGTAGCTTTCAAAAGCTGTCATTCACTAAAGTATTACTAACAGTGCTCATGTTTACATTTCATGCATTTTTAGGTGAAGGTTTTTAGTTTTATTTTTATCTGTGTAAGAGTTTCAACTGATAATCTGACACCGTCTGTTGGGCATAACCTGGAACAGCACTTTGTTTCTAAGGAGCACTTGCTCACTGGAAGCCCAGTGGATGAAACTGCTCTATCCTGAAGTGTGATGCAATATGTACCAGAGGCTGAAATGACTCAGAGGTGGAATCTTGGGTTGAAGACTGAGAAGTTGGCAAAAGCGACAAGTCCTCTTTCCAACATACTTCTAGTTCCTTGAAATGTATCATGTCTCCATACATGCATGACATACAAACATGGCATTGCAGCATGACAGAACTTCAAACACAGAAAAATAAATCAATGCATATTTGGCTTTAAGCCATGATGGTTTTCTTTTGTTCATTGCTGATACAAATTTCTTTAAATTATACAATTCAAATGAGTTTCTAAACTTCAAATTCAACTTGAACCCAGAACAAGGTGAAAAACTAAATCATTGTAGCATTGGTTGATATTTTCCCAAGGCTAAAAGATCTTCCTCAGTTACTGGAAGAGCTTTAGAGGTGCTAGAAACCCTGCTTAGTACTGTGGCTTGATGAGGAAGTAGGTAATACCCGTTCTCTAAAATCAGTAAGAGGAGGTAATGCCATGGAACAGACACAGAACCAGCCTGTGGTTATGACTTTCCAAAGTTGTAACAAATAGCAAAACTGTCTACTACTGCTTTAATCTAAAAACTGGACATGAAATAAGAGAATGTAAAAGATGGGCATCTGGACATTTTCTTCTGAATTTACAAATGAGCTTGCTTTTATATATATATATATATATATATAAAATCTTTGTAATTAACTGGAATGCAAAATCAGATTTGGGCATGTAATATGCAAGTAAGGCTCTCAGGTCCCTTAGGTTTCTTTTTAGAACAGGTACACTCATCTCACTAACTGGCCTCACTTTTTTTCTTCTTTTCAAGTCTGTATTACTCATTTTTTTTATAAAGTATCTAAAACGAGGTGTCTTGGAACTCTAAGAAGGAATTGAACAAGATTTAGGTGCTTTGATTCAGCCTCTAAGTTTTGCTCATTTTGAATCTAATGGACAACTTACTCTCAAATTTCAGGTTATCATAATATCATAGAATGCATTGGGTTGGAAAGGACCTTTGAAGGTCATCTAGTCCAACCCCCTGCAGTAAGAAGGGACAACTTTAACTAGATCAGGTTGCTCAGAACTTCATCAAGCCTGACCTTGAATGTCACCAGGGATGGGGCCTCCACCATCTTTCTGAGCAACCTGTTGCAGTGTTTCATCACCCTTATAGCAAAGAACTTCTTCCTGATGTCTAATCTAAACCTACCCTCCTTCAGTTTAAAGACATTACTCCTTGTCCTATCTCTACATGCCCTTGGAAACAGCCCCTCTCCATCTTTCCTGTAGGCCCCTCCAGGTACTGGAAAGCTGCAGCAAGGTGTCCCCAGAACCTTCTCTTCTCCAGGCTGAACAAGCCCAACTCTCTCAGCTTGTCTTCACAGGACAGGTGCTCCAGCCCTCTGATCATCTGCATAAATGCACCAGGTATGGAGAAAAGTATTTCTCAGCATTATTTATTTTTTGGTTATAGTGCTGCTGTAACTGTTGATACTGACCTGCTCTGACCTCTGGTTTATAATAGCCTCTGATGAATTTATATGTAGATCTTTGAGACTTCCTCAGTGTTGGAAACTATAAAGGTCTATAAAAGGCACGTTCCCTTTAGTTCATTCCCTGGCCAGTCTGTGTTTCTCCTCCTTTTTGATCCATTTTTCTAAACAAAGTTTAATCACAGATGTATTCCACATGGAGATATTGCATTTGGCATGCCAGTGGCATTAATCATGTCCTTGGCCCCTGCCAGTTTTTGTCAAAAAAAGTTATATAAAAGTGAATATTTAACTCTTCCCATGTATGTAAGAAGAATGGAGGCATGATGCTACACAGAAATTTGGATGGATTATCTTCAGCAAATATTTTCAAATGTTAGAACTCATCACACTCTGTTTTAACTGATATCTACAGTTTATCTTGAGAGCATAAATCTGTTCTCTGAAAATCTTAATAAGTGACTGCTGCAGGGTTTGGTGGGTTTGGTATTTTTTTTTTTTTTTTCTCTAGTCTTTGACCACCTAGCTCCATCACCAGTGCTTTTTGAAATACCTTTTGCAGTTTCTCCTTGGATCTCTACATCTAAATCTACCACTGACCCCTCTTTTCATGCCTCAAAACCATCATTAGTGCCTTTTTCATGTCATTGTGTCTGTGTGAGGGATTAGGTTTTGTTGGTGTTTCTTGAGTATAGCAAAGTTTTTACCGAGCTGTTCAACCCCATTTCTCTCTAAATTAATTTCTCTTTGATCCAAATGTATATCAGAAGGTAATTAAGTTTCACTGTTTGCTCTTTAATCCTTTTTTGAGTTCCTCTGCATAGCAGCTGAAATGTACACTTAAAGTGAAAACAGCCTCCTTCCCTTCTATTTTAGTGTTCCACATATTTTCAGTATTGAAATCCTATTAATGCAATTTCTGTGGAAAAGGATTAGTGGTAGAGTGATTTCAGGTAGTGTAAGGTGAATGACAAATACAAGACAGATTATAAATTCACACTGCCTTGCAGTGTGTTGCATAGATATAAATTCCAGAAATATCTTCAGTACAGTGCTTTATAGGTTAAATTAGTGGGTTGTATCAAAAGTATGTTTTCTTATAAGTAATGGAATTTGCTGTTTCAGAGGTATATCTATATCAGGTCTCATTAGCTGTTCTTTATTTGTTTTTTGCATTGCTATTTTTGTAGTTTGTGTATGCTCTTGTTTGAATCAAGCACATGTACACACGAGTGATGAGCATAATGGAGATATTGCAGTTTGAGTTCTAGTAACAGGGTCCTTCCAACATGACTTTCAGCAGAAAAGAGTTACTGGGTGCTCCTGCAGTAATACTGTTGGCCAAGCCACCTATGTCACTAGTGAGAGTGCTGGGAAGGTGTGTGATTAGCAGTGGAGGGGTGAGAGCTTGGTTGAGACAGAGGAAAAATTGTATTACAAAGAAAATGGGAGTAACTTCAGATATTTGGGTGAAAAGATATGATAAAGGTAACAAGGTGATTTATACATTTGCTTTTAAGTGTCGCTGCTCCTTATCCACGAGTTTTACTCTGTTAGTGGATTGGATTTATGAAGTATGTATTAGGTGAAGATGATAAATATTTTCCTAAATTTAAGAATTTTGGTGTAATTGGAAAAGAAAATCAGAACCTGCATAGTTTTGTTCTTTTTAGATCCTGTCACTGTTGAGAAAAGGTTAGGAAGAATGCAAGTTTTTCAGCTAATGGGAAAAAAGAAAACTCGGGCTAAAAAGTGAGACTAAAGTATTTCACTGTTGATATCACTTTTTTGTATAATACAGCATGGAGCATCATCTTGTAAAGTAATAAAAGAAAGAACAGCTTAGCTTCTAAACCTTGAAATGAAAATTTGCAATTTCTCTGGAATGGTCTTGACAGTTGTTTCAGGATTGGCAATCTTAGTGCAAGAAATGAACTAAGAAAACTGACGTAAACCCACCAGAGTCTCTGGGTTTTAAAGAGAAAATGATAAGGCAATCACAGGCAGCTCCTCGGAAGTTAAACCCATTTTAAATAGAAAGAGCTCAAAGGATTAATCTCTTCTACTGAAATCCTGAAGTATAGTGGTAATAATTCTAGTATGCATGGTCATTAAAATAAGATTTCACAAGTAGCCAGAGGAAATAAATATGTTATGCATCATTTTTCAAAAATCTCTCTAGCTCCGAAAAATCAGCCATGGGCTGCAGAACAGGAACAATATTGAAATACTAATGAAGCTTGAAAACTTGTGTGCTTTATTCTTTTTTGGCTTTGTTTTGTGAGAGGAAGATTTGTACAAGGAGATAGTATTTTATATTAGCCTAGCTATCATAGCCAGGGCAAGAATGGATAGGTTTCTACAGGACAAACTTTTGCTTTTATTTTTTTTTTTACCAAAAAACCCCAACCAATAATTTATTTGTTACTGAAAAAAACAAAGTTTGTAAGTACTGTGTAATAAAAACTTTAAAATTTTAGTTTATGTCATACTTTATTCTTGCTCCCACATTAATGATAAAATTATCATACCATCTTTATTGCCTCATTTAAATGTATTTGTATGTGGTACCCTTCTGTTTGTACCAGTTCTCAGGAACGCTAGCCGGTATTTTTACTAATGCCCTAAAAAATTCAAAATCACAGGTGCCATGCATTTCTAGGTGGCAAAAATTAAGAGTTCCAAATAATCATAATGGCAATCACTGCTAAAGAACATACCAGAGTCATAGCCTGATTTAATGGTTGGAAATGAATACTAGAAGTTAAGGGGAAATACAGAATCACAGAATAACAAGGTTGGAAAAGACCTTTAAGATCATCAAGTCCAACCATTCACATTCTAAACTAAACCATATCCCTAAGTACTTCATCTACCCTTTTTTTGAACACATCCAGGGAAGGTGACTCAACCCCCTCCCTGGGCAGCCTGTTCCAGGCACTGACAACTCTTTCAGTAAAAAATTTTTTCCTAACATCCAATCTAAACCTGCCCTGGCACAGCTTCATGCCATTCCCCCTTGTCCTATCTCCTGTCACCTGGCTGAAGAGACCATCACCTACCTCCCTATAACCTCCCTTCAGGTAGTTGTAGGTGGTGATAAGGTCTCCCCTCAGCCTCCTCTTCTCCAGTCTAAACAGCCCCAGCTCCCTCAGCCGCTCCTCATAGGATTTGCCCTCCAGCCCCTTCACCAGCCTGGTTGCCCTTCTCTGGACTCGCTCCAGGACCTCCATGTCCTTCTTGTGGTGAGGACTATCTAAACAGTAATGGTATGTCATTGCATCATTGGGTAGAAGATGTAAGAACTTCCCCATAAATTTAGTTCCTTAAATCACGACAGAATGTGTTGCTGAAAAATATGCTGCAGTTCAGCTACAACTCATTGGGCTGGATTGAGGTTTTTACTGTGTGAGAAATCTACGTTCTTTATGCAGAAAATCAGAGTAGGTGATTGTAAAAGTCCCTTGGGCTGTACAACTTATGATTGCTCTCAAAGCTATTCCCTTCTGAATTTCTTATTATTCATTTCTCTTTTGGCTTGTATTACTTAATACAATAAAGAAACAGTTACATTACATTGTTTTAGAGATAGCATATGTATATATATGAATGCACATTAGATACAGAGACTTGGTCTTATGTAGGAATCAAATTAAAATGTGGTTTTGTTGGAGTGTCTCCAGTAATAGTGGTGGTGGGGTTTTTGGTTTTGGTTTTGGGTGGGGTTTTTTTGTGAGAAGAGGAAATTTAATGAAAGACATTTATTTAAATCACTGTCTCTGAAAAATGAGCTTTCTTGTGTTTCTGTAGGTGAAGGAAGAGAGCCACCTCTGCATAGCTTTTAGTCCAGCTACGACCTAAACTGCTGTCTGGAAACATGTTCTGTGTCTCTTCACTGAGAAGTCTGCCTCCTTCTGTAACACGCCTCATGGCGGAGTTGGGGGGGGGGGTGTCTGAATTTTGGCTGTTTCCCTAGGAAAAAGTAACTTGGGGAATTTCTTCATACCTCTTAAATAATTAGCCAGTTGAAGTGTGAACATATGGGAGCAGTGAAGGAATAAATCACCGCAGCAGCAGCAGCTACATGAGTTCTTTGCAGTATTCCAATTTCCTGTCTGTTACACACTGCACAACTGAAGAAAACGTCCGCTTTATCTCACTGCTGAGAGTTGGCAGCATGGGCACAACCAGTACAATTAATGAGAAAATTATTATGGTATGCAAATAGCAGTCAGTTCTAATCTAGTGCTTAGAAATGACGGATCTAGGATAAAACTGCCTTCAGTAGACTTTGGGTTGAGTGTTTTACATAGCACCTTTGTTGTTCAGTAACCTTTCCGTATCTAACTTAGCTTAGGAAATCTGTTTGGTTTTATAAGATGTGTTGAAGCCTGAAGCTTATGTGCTTTTTTTTCACTCATCTGAAAATGTGAAAGAAACATTTATGTTAATAAATCCTTGTTTGCATTTGGGTTCTCCTTTCTTGAAGGCAAAGGACTATTCATCAGCACTCTGCATCTTGTTGCTCTTTTCAGTGTGCTCAAGTATGTCTGGAGAGGGGCTGAGGTGCCCTTGTCTCCACTGGAAATATTATGTCATCATCTCAACAAGATGTTGTAATGCCAGGAAAGGATCAATACTTTGATGAGGAGCTGCTGGCTCAAAACCACAGTACTGTTTGATAAAGGACTACTTGGAACACTTTGCAGAGCATTTCCCATGGCATGAAACTCCAGGGACATGATTTGTCTCTCTGCCTGGGAAACTGAGTTGATTCATCCGTAAATACATGTCTGCCAACCTCAGATAACAAGAAAAATTGCACCTTGTTCCCACACTAGGCTTCAGCCTTCACAAAGGTATGCTCTTTGTGAAGGAAGTACTTTGTGTATCAACAATTAATTCAGTGGGGAAGGGAGGAAATGCTTTTAGCCTTTTTCCTGCTGCGAACACCAGTCATGTCTAACATTTAGTCTGTATGAGCCCTGGGAGCAGTGTTGCACAGGATGTAAGGGGCTGGAAGCCCCACAGGAACTTGATGGCAGAAGTATATTGTGCTGCAGTCCTTTCATCCACCCTCAGCCAGCTTCTCTGCCAGGTTGCAGTGCCAGAGCCATCAACCCTGTCCCACACAGGATCTCTGGCTGAGACAAGCCAGGACAGCCACATGCCGCTGGGTCAGTGTGTTGTGAAAGGCAGGACAGATAGAGCTAAAGGGCTCTCTGTTGAAAACAAGCTCAGCTCTCAGCTGAGAAACAAGTCTCAGAAGAGATTAGGGTTGTTCAGGGTGCTAAACCAACATTGCTTTGGATAATATCACTACTATAAAGCGATCAAGGATTATGCAACTGGTGAGTGAAATGGATCAGAAAAAAATGGGCTGGCCAAACTATTCAGACTATTTGTATCCTCTTCACACAGTCAGAGATAGCTTTAGCAGAAAGGCTGTATGGAAGTCCTGTAGGTCTGTATGGACAGCCTGTTATCTGAGGGGAAAACTCCACCTTCCTAGATATTACAGCTTCATTTAACGCCATTGGCTCGAGTCCTAAGCAACAAAATTTGAGAATCTTTATGCCCAAAGACAATTACTTTTGAAGGTTGTGGGGTTTTTCTTAAGACTCAAGTAGTCTTAAAAAATAAGGAAGAAGAAAAAAGGAGGAGTTGGCATCTTTTCACGATACGTACATGTAAATATATTTTGGTATGTTAATTTTCTGTTTATAATCTAGTTGATAAAAACTCGGTACCTAGTGCAGTTTTGAACTATTTTTAATAGAACTTGCTCATTTGTGTTATCATAGAATTGCAGATTGGTTTGGGTTGGAAGGGACCTCAAGGACCCAGTGATCTCTTGAGGTCCCTTCCAACCCTTACGATTCTGTGATTCTGTGATCATCCAGTTCCAATCCCCCTGCTGCTATGGGCAGGAACACCCTCCAGTAGATCAGGTTGCTCAAAGCCCCATCCAACCTGGCCTGGAACACTGCCATGGAGGGAGCAGCCACAGCTTCTCTGGGAAATCTGGGCCAGTGCCTCAGCACCCTCACAGGGAATAATTTCTTCCTAATATCTAATCTAAATCTATTCTCCTTCAACTTAAAGCCATTACCCCTTGTCCTATCACTGTATGCTCTCGCAAACAGTCCCTCTCCAGCTTTCCTGTAGGCCCCTTCAGTTACTGCAAAGCTTCAAGTAAGGTGTCCCCAGAGCCTTCTCTTCCCCAAGCTGAACAAGCCCAACTCTGTCAGCCCTCTGGTCATCTTTGTGGCCCTCCTCTGGACTTGGTCCAACAGCTCTATGTGCTTCTTGTATGATGCATCCCAGAGCTGGACACACTACTCCAGTTGGGGTCCACCAGAGCAAAAGGGGAGAATCACCTCCCTCGACCTTCTGGTCACAATTTTTTTGATGTAGCCCAGGACACATTTTGCATATGTATATTGCTGACATGTTGAGCTTTTCACTAGTCAACACTCCCAAGTCTTTCTCCTCAGGGCTCCTCCCAATTGCTTCTCTGCCCAGCCTGTAGTTGTGCTTGGGATTGCACCAAACCATGTGAAGGATCTTGCACTTGGCCTTGTCGAACTTCATGCAGTTCACACCAGCCCACCTCTCAAGCCTGTCAAGATCCCTCTGGATGGCATCCTTTCCCTCCAGTCTGTCAACTGCACCACACAGCTTGGTGTTGTCAGCTGACTTGCTGAGGGTGCACTCGATTCCTCTGTCCATGTCACTGACCAAGAAGTTAAACAAAGCCGGTCCCAGTACCGACCCCTGTGGATCACCACTCATCACTGGTCTCAGTTTGAACACTGAGCCATTGACCACAGCTCTTAGAGTGCAACTGTCAAGATAACTCCTTATCCATCAAGTGGTCCATCCTTCAAATACATGTCTCTCCAGTTTAGAACCAAAGATGTTGTGCAGGAGTGTCAAATGCTTTGTATAAGTTCAGGTAGATGAAATCTGACACTCTTCCCTTATCCATCAGTGCTGTAACCTCATCATAGAATGCACAAAATTTGACAGGTAGGATTTGCCCTTAATGAAGTCATGTCGGCTGTCACCAGTCACATCTGTATTTTCCATGTGCCTGAGCATAGTTCCAGGAGGATCTACACCATGATCTTGCTGGGCACAGAGGTGAGACTGACTGGTCTATAGTTACCCCATTGTCTTCTTTCCCCTTTTTAAAAATAGGGGTTATGTTTCCCCTTTTTATTCTAGTAAACAAGTATTTACAATGATAGAAGGGAAGCTTAATAACGTCAGATAATTTCTATTACCCTTGTTCATGTCTAATTTGTTTTAAAATGCTCCCTGTTTTTTTCCTTCTCTCTTGGGTGCTGAATTCTTGAAGAATTCATGTTCATAATTTAGTTGTTCTATGCCACTATCGAAATGTTGATTATAACATTTGGATTGTAAGAGCTTCAGAATTACTGACAAAACATTGCTTCATCTTATTTTCTTCAAGCTTAAACAATGCAGAACTTGCTTTTCATATGGAAACAATGGAATTCTTGACATGTGGAAGGCAGGAGCAGGCTGAATACTTTTTTCATCTTAAAAGAATTGCTCAGTATTTATTTGCTATTTTGTTTCTTTCAACAGTGAAGCTGTAAGATCTTTTCCTATGGCATAAGAAACAGGCAAACAACTTTGTCAGTGCAGTTTGAAAAGCCTTTCATAGCATCCCTCAGCTCCCATGAACTTCAGTGGGGTTGTTCATCTCTTTCATACCAAGGAAAAAGGATCAATATCCAAAAGATCTTTTGTAGGCCTAGGAGTCCTGAAGAAATCAGCCATCAATACGCATCTCTGGTTCTCTGAATCTTTATTCTTCCAAGTAGATTTTTTTTTCTGTCACCACCTGCTTATTGAACCTGCATTGTTATAGATTTCTCCCTGGTAGGTAGGCCTCAGTACACAAATGTACAGTGCCTAGGAGAAGCTAAACCTAGGTGGTAGGTGGTAAGGCTTCATGCTGCTCTGAGAAACACCACTGGTTTTTATGAACAGTCCAGATACAGATACTGTGGATTCTAAGGACAGTAACCTTGAACAACAGCTTTCTTTTTTTTCCTTCAAAATATTCTGAGAACTTTCATAGCAGCCCTTCCAAAAAAAAAGAATAATCTTCCGTGCTTTTGAGAGAGCGTGGGGCTTTGTGATTAATCCTTTGCTGTTACAATTAATCTACTTCATTTGTTCTCTATTATGCAATGAAATGAACTCATTGTAGCATCACTGTGTAAGAGGCTCTCACTGTCATTTCCTACAGGTCAATGCTTTTTCTCAGCTAAACAGGCAAAATGAAAAAGTTCCTCTTGCTCTCCCTCGTATAAAAGCAATGTCAGAGCCCACTGTCTCGCTTTGAGTTTTTTACTGACCAAGAATTGGGTTTCAATGTCCAATTTCTCCTCTTGGATCAAAGGCAATAGCTTTGGTGCAAGAGGTGTCTTGCCATCTGGAGAGGAGGAGACAAATAATTCCTTCCTTGTCACCAGCACTTCTGTCCGGTATATTGCAATACATGGAGTTTTGCAGTTACTGATAATTCTTCTCCAAGAAATAACAAGCAGTTTCCTCTGAGGTGGCTGTTAATACCTCATTATGAGATTATAAGAGGTGTCCCTGTAGTCTGTCAGCAAACCAGCTGTTGGGAATAGATGAGTTGGTACTGCTTAGTGGTTAATGTTTTGGTAATCCCATTCTTGAAGATCAAGTCAATTATAATTTGCAGCATGTCCAGTTGTCAGTCAGCTGAAGACCAAAGACTTCTGGCATAACCTTTGAGCCTGGCCTTTTTCATGTCAGCATGATCACTGGGCTGCTAATGTGAATCTGCATTTGTGGAACATCCCTACTTTGATAGCATGAGTAGTGTACTAGGAGGTAAAGTCTGTTTATTACACTAACTGCAACATTGACAGCATTAAGATTATCACTGAAAATGTTAATATGGGAAAGAAGAAAACACAATCTTTCGTGAAGTTTGAGGAGCACATCCAACTCTACCCTGCCCTTACAGGGGTTGCCCTTACATATAGATAGATGATTGGAGGGGAAATTGCTACTTGAGACAAGTAAAAAATTTGACATGATTGTTTTATCTATATTTAAGGGGTTTTTTGGTCAATTCACCTTTTCCCTATACATGGTTTCCAGAGATTTAGCTGAAGAATATTGAATTTAAAAAGGATTCTTCCTAATTCCAGTGCTATGAAAGCTGTGCTCACACTAACCCATACGAAAGCTGCTTGAGCAGCAGTGGTAAGGCCTGTGCCAAACATATTCAGCTGCTTACTTTCAAGCTAAGCAGTGCTGCAGGGATCTTGGCATATGGCCCCCACTATTTGAAATCTGAGGAAATTCCCACTGGGCCTTAGACCAAACACTTTCTTCCAGCCATTTGGTGGGCTTTTACTACTGCGGTGTTTTAAAAGGCTGATGGTTAGTTGTCTCTCAGTGCTCAGGAATCCAGCTGAGCTGCTTCACAGCGTGATGTTCAGCTTGCCTTGGTTGCAAACACAATTCAGCCACTCCCAGCTGTGTTCTGCCTACTCACAGCAATGATTAATTTCTTCCCAAGACATCAATAGAAAAGTCATCTGCACTGAGCGATGTGCAATGCTTCTGTCCCTTGCTACATTTTTTAAATATCAAGGCAGTGAATGATTGCTTTTCCACATCAGAATTTTCAGGAATATCATCTCCTACATTCCCAGTTTTATTCTAGTGGCCCTACAGAAGTGGGCTGAAAACAAATCTGTAACTGAAAAAATTATTTTTAATGTAAGCGGTGGGTTATAATATCTTTAAACAGCACATACTACATACTACAGAATTAATACATATTAATTAAAAATATTCATAAAGTTGGAGTAAAAAACACTTTCCTTATTATTCATTTTTCACCAGTTTGGTGTTTCTAATATGTGTTTATTCTAAGCCAGGCTCAAGGCATTATAGGGGTTAACATGTTATGATGCCAGTAAAGGGTAGAAAAGTTAGTTGTAGACTGCAAAGTTGGTAGGTTCAGCACTTTCACACTTTCTCAAATAATTATGGATGCCAAAGGTAACATCCCCATGACTTCTTATGGCAACCAAACTGCTGCAGTTCACATTAGTGCCCAACCATGTAGAGAGGTCAACTGCAGCCCAAGAAATTAAGTATAATGCTTAAAAAACATTCATGTTAAATGTCCCAGAATATTGCAATAAAGAAAGCTTCTGTAATTGAAACATGTTCCAACAAGCCATGAAACGATGCTTAAAGTTGCATCTTTTTGCATCCAAGAGAAAAATCTTACCATCTGTTGAATATCCATTGATTTGATGAAAGCTTTCAGCCCCTCAGAAATGAGCTGGATTTTGAAGCATGAGGGAAGGACCAGGCTGTCTGAGAGAGCTTCCCTCAGGGTTTGTAAAGGTCAATGGAATTCTAAGCCAACCATTTCCCAGAAATAAATAGTAGCAAATAAGATTGCATCTAAGGGACTGCATTTTTTGTGCTATTTTGTGCATTTGTGCTCAGTGGTGCCCTAAAACAATCATCAGCATTTACTCCTGAACTATTCCAAGCTACAAAAGCTGACGTAGGATTTGATCATTCACAAGTAATCTGTTCTAACAAGATATTTAGTTTGCAGGCTGATTTTCTGCTTCTACTATCAGCTTTCAAATATTGATGACTCCAAGGAAAACAAAAGATTATGTGCTGAAGAGGAAAATACATTATACCTTCCAAATTGATTGGTAGAAAGAAACTTTAAATTTGATGTGTTTATGCAGTATAGCTACTGCATCAACATGAAAATAGCTTCTTCACCAAATTAGTGTGACACAGCACTTCTGTGTTTACCATGCTCCTGTATGAGTCAGAGATTTTGAATAGAAAATGCATCCACCCATGGTTTTCTAGTCATGAAAATCTGCCATGAGAGGATTCCGTGTAACTACTCCGAATTAAATAATGTGATCCCTTTTTTGTTTTAGTCAGATTGGTTGAATGTCTATTGAGTCTTTATTAACAGTGTCCCAGCAGCACTGGGCAATAGCTGTGGTTTGGATAGACTATCAATAAGTGATAAAGGAATTCCAATACAGTGAGATAGAACACATGAAAAGGAGGATGGATGGCAAGATAATACTTCAAAGTTATCCAGAAGTACATTTGACTGAACACCCCATGCCAACTAATACTTCTGGATTCCTAAACTAAAAAAAGAGGTTAAAATGGCTTACAGGTATTAGTGTGTTAACACCTACATCCTCATGGCATCAACATCTCTGACTGTGAGACCAGGATTCACATAATCCTTTGGGTTGGAAGGGACCTCTAAGATCATCTAGTTCCAACCCCCTGCCATGGACAGGGACACCCTCCACTACACCTGATTGCCCGAAGCCCCATCCAACCTGGCCTTGAACACTTCCAAGGAGGGGGCAGCCACCATTTCTGGACAACCTGATTGAACAAGCCCAACCCTCTCAGCCTGTCTTCATAGGAGGCAGGCTGCTCTGAACATTTTTGTGGCCCTCCTCTGGACTCGCTCCAACAGCTCCATGCCCTTCTTGTACTGGGTATCCCAGAACTGGACACACTACTCCAGGTAGGGTATCAGAAGAGCAGAGTAGAGGGGGCAAATCACCTCCCTTGACCTCCTGGCCATGATTCTTTTGATGCAGCCTAGGATATAGTTGCCTTTCTGGGATGCATGCATACATTGCCAACTCATGTTGAGCTTTCCATCAATCAACACCACCAAGTCCTTCTCCTCAGGGCTGCTTTCAATCCCTTCTCTGCCCAGCCTGCAGCTGTGCATGGGATTGCACTAACCCACATGCAGGACCTTGTACTTGGCCTTGTTGGACTTCATGAGGTTTGCACAGGCCCACCTCTCAAGCCTGTCAAGGTCCCCCTGGATGACATCCCTTCCCTCCAGGCTGTCAGCCAAACCACACAGCTTGGTGTTATCAGCAAACTTCCTGAAGATACACTCTATGCCGCTGTCCCTGTTACTAGCAAAGGTGTTAAACAGTGCTGGACCCAGTACCAAACCCTGAGGAATGACACTAATGACTGGTGCCAGCTTGAATATTGAGCTGTTGACTGCAAATCTTTCAATGCAAACATCCATCAAGTCTCCTTCTCTAGAGACATTCAAAACCTGCCTGGATGTGTTGCTGTTTAACATGCTGTAGGTGATCCTGCTTTAGCAGAGGGGTTGGATTATATGATCTCCAGGGGTCCCTTGCAATGCCTAACATTCTGTGATTCTATGATCCAGCCAAATTCTTATCCACCTAGTGGTCCATCCATCAAATCCATGTCTCTCCAATTTAGAGACAAGAATGTCATGTGGAACAGCGTCAAATGCTTTGTACAAGTCCAGACAGGTGGCAACAGTTACACTTCCTTTATCCAGCAATGCTGTAACCCTGTCATAGATTGTCACTGGATTTGTCAAGCATGATTTGCCCTTTGTGAAGCCACATTGGCTGTCAGCAATCACCTCATTATATTCTACATGTCTGATCATAGTTCCTAGGAGGAACTGCTTAATGGTCTTGCTGGGCACAGAGCTGAGACTGACCAGCCTGCAGTTCCCTGGGTCTTCATTTTTTTCTCTTTTTGAAATTGAGGGTTATGTTTCCCCTTTTCCAGTCAGTGAGAATCTCGTTGGACTGTCACAACTTCTTAAATATGACAGATGGTCTCTTAGCCACTTCATCTGCCAGCTCTGTCAGGACCCGTGGAGGCATCTCATTTAG
Source organism: Porphyrio hochstetteri (assembly GCA_020800305.1). Taxonomy (NCBI): domain Eukaryota; kingdom Metazoa; phylum Chordata; class Aves; order Gruiformes; family Rallidae; genus Porphyrio; species Porphyrio hochstetteri. The sequence goes on from CM036905.1 coordinate 52,383,261, forward strand.
TTCCATGGACTTGTGCACCCATCAGGTTCCCTAGATATTCTCAACCCTGGTATTCCTCTACAGTGGATGGTTCATTCTTTCAGTCCCTGCCTTCTGCAACTTAGGTGGTGTGACTAGAGCCTTTGCCGAAGAAGATTGAGGTAATAAATTCATTTGGTACATCATCCTTCTCCATATCTCAAGATATGGGGGGTTGGACCCGATGATCTCTCGAGGTCCCTTCCAACCCCTACGATTCTGTGATACTGTGATCCAGGTCTCCTGTTTCCTTACGGAGGGGGCCCACATTTTCCCTTTTGTTCCTTTTATCACTAACATACCTATAGAAATTTTTCATGTTGCCCATTGTATCCCTGGCCAGATTTCTTTCAGGGCTTTAGCTTTCCTTGTCTCCTCCTTTCCAGATGGGAATACACTTCTGAGCTATTGGCTTTGTTCCAAGAGGAAAAATTGTACAGTGAAATCCAATACTTGGTCAACAGAAAACTCAAACTGAGACAGGGCTTTAGCTCCCTTGTGTTCCTTGTATCAGTGACATATTAAATATAAACTTTTATTGTTGTCCTTGATGTCCCTAGCTAGTTTCAATTCTATCAGGGCTTTAGCTTTCCTAACCTGAGCTGTGGCTGCTCAGACAGTTTATCTGTATTTCCTCTAAGCTACCTGCCCTTGCTTCCATCCTCTGTTGTCTCCTTTTTGTGTTTGAGCTTATCCAGGAGCTCCTTGTTCATCCATGCAGGCCTCCGTGTGTTTTTGCCTGACTTCCTTTCTGTTGGGATGCATTGCTCCTGAGCTTGGAGGAAGTGATCCTTGAATACTAACCAGCCTTCTTGGATCCCTCTTCCCTCTGGGGCTTTGTCCCGTGGTCTCTGCCAAGCAGGTCCTTGAAGAGGCCAAAGTCTGCGCTCCTGCAGTCCTTGGTAGTGAGCTTGCTGTGCGCCCTCCTTGCTGCCCTGAGGATCTTGACCTCCACCATTTCATGGTCACTGCAGCCAAGTCTGCCCTTGAGCTTCACATTCCTCACTGGCCTCCTTGTTAGTGAGAACAAGATCCATCACAATGGTGACATGATTCTGATTTCGGAGACTTGCCATTTCACTAGAGTAATAGATACAAAAGGAGTTGGAGATTCTATAGTGTTTGTATAAGGTGATGTAGAAGATCGTGTGTCAAAGCAGAGAAATCAGCAGAATCTGTTGTATTCCTGGTAAACTGCAGAAGAATCAATTGACTTACTTGTGGCCTCTTATCACCAAAAGGTCTTCCAGTTTATGCCTATCTCTGCTAGAGGGTGTCAGACATGAGGAGTGACATTCCATTGCCCAGACCTAGGCATTTAGTGCTAGTCTGCATCACAGAATCACAGAATTGTAGGGGTTAGAAAGGACCTCCAGAGATCATCAGGTCCAACCCCCCTGCCCAAGCAGGTTCCCTAGGACAGGTCACACAGGGAGGCGTCCAGATGGGTCTTGAATATCTCCAGAGAAGGAGACCCCATGACCCCCCTGGACAGCCTGTCCCAGGGCTCTGTCACCCTCACTGTGAAAAAGTTCTTCCACATGTTGGTGCAGAACTTCCTGTGCTCCAGCTTGAGGCCATTGCCCCTTGTCCTGTCCCCACAGACCACTGAAAAGAGGCTGGCCATTTCCCTCTGTGTCCCACACTTAAGTTAGTTAAGTAGTTGTAGGGTATCTACCCAAGCTACCAGCTGCTGCTTCAGAGCATGTGAGTCTTTTCTGAGACCCTGTATCATATCTGCCGGTCCCAGCCAAGTGTCTTGGTGACTCAAAGACCTCTCAGTTGGCATTAGGCCCTTTGCTTTTAGGTGGCTGGGTTCAGCATCCAGGTGTGTCCTGAACAAAAATAACTGAAAAAAAAAAACCCCAGAGTTTTGAGCAATGAACTCCACCAGTCACACCAGGTTAGAAATCCAACAGCTTCCATGGCCTGTGTCCAAACATGGGATTTTGGTGTCTTTCCAGGAAGTGGGACAGGGATAGAGAGTGATTGCAAGGTCTTTCATTTTAAGTCTGCTTTACCCACAGGTGTTTATGCCTTTCTGAGCAGTAAACTACTTTTTCATACATTTGAGGCAAATTTTAGGAATAAGCACTCTCATTAGGCTGTATCTCACTTTCTGTCGAGGAACCATTATTTATTCTCAGGTATCATACTCTCTGTACAGTTGGATAGATAACCAGAGAGAGGAACACAAGAAGAAGCTTTCAAGAGTCTTAGGATTAGCAAATTCAATTTCAAAGGTAAGGAAGTCTAGCTGCATTATACTGGCATTACTCTGAAGTGTAAAGCAGAGTGAGGTGTTAACATCATGATTACCCAATCAGTTTGGAGGTTCAGGTGAATGTATTTTCACCTGCCTGTACATGCATACCTGCACACAGATCTATGTGCGTTGTAGCTATGGTATCTTCAGTGAGTGAGAGGAATTAATGTATTTTTGGAGGATTATTTTCTTCTTACTCATGTTGCTTTTTATCCAAGAGTCTTAGCATTGGTTCAGTTGCATAGGAACAGTTTGTCTGTTTTAATCCAAGTTACATTACTATCAAACTTGCTATGAGTGTTTCTCTGGTCAGCTGCATGCAACATTGCTTATCTTCTGCAACAGTGCACTGTGAGAACAGAGGTTTGTGCTGGTAAAAAAGGGAAGATGTAGGTCTTTACTCTTCCTGCTCTTAGAGTATTTGTAGCTGGGCACTGCCCAGCTTCTGGTAAGCCTATAGTTGCATTTCTGTTTTTCACTGAGACAGTCCATATCAGACTTCTCTATTTCCCTCTCCCCACTTCATGTTTTATCCCACAGTGTGTTTCAAAATGCATCCTTCCAAAACCAGAAAAATTTGTGATGTTGAGATTACCAACCATATGGTATAGTGAGTCATTCACACATGCTTGCTCAGTAGCCAGTGGTTGCTGGCTGTGAAAGCCCCACATAGCGTTGCATTAGCTTCTGTCCTAAGAATTCTAATCACAATCTCAACATTTGATAAAAAAGCAAGAGGAATGAAATGTTTTAGAGGTCTGCTTTAAACTGAATATTTATTTCAACTTAAGTGCTACTTCTCTGGTTTCTATTAAAGTTGCTGTTCTGGCCCTTCACAGGTTTATTTTATGCCCATCCTACTGTGACAGAGGAGAAAGTTTCTCACAGCTAAATCTAGGATGAATGTGTGATTAGGTCAAGTTTCATTACTGTGTTTCTTTTTCTAACCAAGGCAAAAAAAATCTGCTATTAAGTGTCATCTCTTGTCCTGTTAAGTTCATCTTACAGAGACAACCATAAAAGTGATCAGTTTGAATGGTTCCTTTGCACTCGGGTTCTTTTTTGAAACACTGATTACGCCTAATTGTCATTTCTGAGTCCCAGTGATGTGAAATTATGTCTTTCAGAGTCATGATTTTTGCAAAACTATTCGCATTAAACTGTCTGGAGATAGTTTTGAGGCAATTGATTTTTCAAAGCATTGCAGTGGTTTGATTCATAGTTTTGCCTAAATGAGCTGGTTGATCAAAACCCTGTGCAATCTTTTAAAAAGGTGTCACTTTCATCAAAATCTACTATTTCTATAAATTGTATTTAGAATGACATGTAGACTAGGCAGCGCTAAATATGTATCTAATGAAATGGTGTGCTCCAAATTAGTCAGCTATTTCCACCTGGTAAGACAAACAGATTACAAATGTTGATTAAGTTACTTCTCAGCATTTGAATTTTCTTTTCAGTATATTCTAAACTATCTCCAGGATGACTGTCATCCCTTTGAACCATCACAAAATCAGTTACAGCAAAGTTCCATGATTGCATTTGTTTGCTAGAATTAAATATTTAACTTCATTTATGAACTGATCCTGTTTGTTCACCGTTGCCCTCTATTTTGGGTAGCTGTGACTGATTTTATATTCAGTTCTTAGCCTTCCATTTAATTTTTATACCAGAAAAGAGAGGACATCAAGTCAACACGTGTGCTGAGATGTCAAAAGGCATTGTACAGAAATAGCTCTGCTTTCTGGATTTTATGCAAAGTATTAGCATGTATTTGCATTCTAGTATCAGTGATTCAAACAACTTCATACCAGCTGTCAGCATCTCTGACAGTAGTCAGCTGAAAAACAGTCAAAGTGAAAATGACTATTCAGATAAACTGCTTTAATCTGTCTTTTGTCTGATTATTCACAATCTCAGTCATTGAAAGAGAATTTCACCTGCATTTCTAAGCACTTACTTTAGGTTTATATTGTATTTTTTAAATATTGTACTAACCACAGAATGTAACATTGTTAATTAAATCACATTAGTTAATACAGCCAGTTTCAAAGAGACAATTCACTGGCAGTTAAAGACAAAAGAACCCACTCTTTCTTCTACTTTAAATCCACAAATGCAACTTTAGGAGACTCTACAACCAGGATCTTTGTCTTTGCAGATGTAGACATTATTAAAATATTAATTTATACACCCATGAACTTTCCAATTATATAATGTGTTAATAACAAGACTGATCTTATCAGACCAAAGAGTAATGTTTTATATTGCAAGAACAAAATTAATTCAGAAAATAGAAGAGGATATGAAATAATAACTTTAAAAAGGTTTTCTTAATCTTGTCCGTCTTTGGACTCAAGCACAACTACAGGCTGGGTGGAGAATGGATTGAGAGCAGCCTTGAAGAGAAGAACTGGCAGGTGTTGGTAGATGTAAAACTTAATATGAGCAGGCGGTGCACAACTGCAGCCCAGAAAGGCAACTGTGTCCTGGTCTGAATCCAAAAAAACATGACCAGCTGGTCAAGGGAGGGGATTCTCACCCTCTACTCATGAGAACCCACCTACATCCAGCTCTGCAGTCCCCATTACAAGACAGATATGGAGCTGTTGGAGCAAGTCCAGAGGAGGGTCATGAAGATGACCAGAGGGCTGGAGCACCTCTCCAATGAAGACGGGCTGAGAGAGTTGGGCTTGTTCTGCCTGGAGCAGAGAAGGCTCTGGGGAGACCTTATTGCAGCCTTTCCAGTACCTGGAGGGCCCTACAGGACAGCTGGAGAGGACTTTTTACCAGGGACTGTATTGGTAGGACAGGGGGAAATGGGTATAGATTTAGGAGGATAGATTTAGATTGGACATAAGGAAGACATTTTTTACAATGAGAGTGGTAGATGCTCTGTCCCAGGCTACCCAGAGAAGCTGTAGCTGCCCCCTCCCTGGCAGTGTTCAAGGACAGGTTAGATCGGGCTTTGGGCAGCCTGGTTCAGTGGAGGGTGTCCCTGCCCATGGCAGGGGGTTGGAATTAGATGATCTTTGAGGTCCCTCCCAACCCAAAACATTCTATTATTCTGTGATAAAGGTACTGTGTAGTTTTGCTTTTTTCTCCTGAAGCTGAAATGATAGGATAGTTTAAACTAAAACCATGAAACTATAAGCATCTATAAATATAAACTTGAGCATTAATCATTATTTTTTCAACATGAACTTTCCAGAAAGTCAAGTCTGTTATCTAATGCTACTTAACTTCAAATGGACAGTATTTACAAGAAAGAGTTTAATGCATCAATTTTTTTTTCTTTTAGTTTAAATACTTTTAGTCATATACTTTCCCTTCTGAGCAGACCTCTTCCTCATGTAGGAACTCCACTATCTTGTAAATAGTGTCGATGTCTTAGAACTTCTCTTGGTCTTGTAAGGCAATTCATCTTTAAGTGCAAATACTCATAGTCTTGGAGAGGTACTGAAAGTAGTATGACCTTAAGAATATATTGTCTAAAGTAGGTGTATTCCAAGAAAACTTGTGTGAATTTTTCTGTTTTAGAGTACATTTTATAGGTGATAATTTCACAAGGAGAAAAAATGATTCAAGTGTTGAAGAACAATGCGGGGGAGCAGAAGGACTTTTTGGTAACTGGTGATTAGGCATTTCACTAGCTTCTGAGTGAGCTCAATCTACACGTAATCACGGACGTGATTACCTTTTTAGAGCTGAGAAAAAAATTAAAATTATTTAAAACAATGTTATATATTAGGTTTATGTTTCATCTGACTCAGTGTGTGTCAGCTAGAGTTTTAACCCTGGCAGCTCTGCAGAGTCAACAACTTTATAAAAGACTGTAGATTCTTCACATACACATTCCGATTTCTGTGTTCGTTGTGGCTTTCCAAGTTATTGACATTGTGAAGCTACAGATATGCCCAGTGATTCTTGGACATGAGAGTGATTTGAGTTTCTTGGATGACATTTCTGTCAGGTATTTTCTTTTCCTTTCCTTTCCACCATACATAGTGCTTACAGAAATGCTTCCATGGTTGTGTGATAGGTATGTTGCCTGGTTTTAGATACTAGGTTAATTAGTCCAACTAAGCATGTCCTAAGTAATAGTTGGTCTGCAAGTCACGATAAATAATCACAGAATCACAGAATCGTAGGGGTTGGAAGGGACCTCGAGAGATCATCGGGTCCAACCCCCCCGCCAAAGCAGGCTCCCTAGCTCATATTGCACAGATAATGAGGCTGTGCTTCTCATATGTGCTTATTTGCTTGTGTTGCTAATCTGATTATCTGTATTTTATTACTTCCTGTGTGGTTAATCTGGAACTGAAGGAAGTAAATCGTATTTTTCAGTGTAATGGTTTCTATACTGAGATTGTTTCATTTTCAAATTATTTTATTAGTTGATTACTTTATGTCTTATAAATATACTCTCCAGATTTCCCCCTTCTGTTTCAGAGAAACTTGCTTCCGGTTTGGTTTGCATTCTCTTTGGAAAGGGACTGTTTCTACTGCCTCCATAGCATGCTTGATTTATTTCTTTTCCCTGTGCTTTCCTATTCCTTTACCTGCGGTGTCGAATAGTAGTTTTACAGTGTGTTCTTTTAAAAGTAGCATAAAGATATGTCTCTCCATCTAAAATGGAAGAATACATAAACTAAAGCATAAAGTAAGATTATTTGGTTTATGAAGGCCACCCTGTCTGGCATAAGCTAGAACAGCCCTGACATGGATTAGAACCCTATTTAGAGAAGCACCCTGGGAATAAAAGGTCCAGTTAAAATTGCTCAACTTGGAGATCTAAAAATGGGTTAGGAGAAAAAATGTTGCTTTGGTGATGGTATGAATTTTTATGTTAACCATACTTCCATCCTGGTGGTCTTTTACTGCTCAGATCGGAGCCCACACTCGAAATTTGTCAATAGTGTCATGCTGGTGGCACACACATGCCCTGCAGTTGTGTAAAAAGCCATCCAGGCAGAGTTATAAACCATTGAAAAATCTGACTGATCTTATACTCGGTGAGTGTAAGAGTTAGTATATACGATGGAGGTTACTACTGAACGTGACACATAGTTTGATAATAGTTTGATACCTGATCTATGAAAAATTGTCTTCCTGCCCAGAGTTACCGTCTCCTAGAACTCTTCTTGAGAACTGGTCCAGATACGTGGCATTACATGAAGCACCTGAGGGTGCTCTGGGCAAGGTTTGCATGGGCCTGGCCAAGAGCATTTGTTCTGCAGCATTGAGGGACTGGAAGTGTCAGCAAAGCATAGCTTGCCGAGAAAAGCATCCTTAACTATTAGAACAACTGAGGTAGTTGAGGGGTGGAGAGAAGAGAGAAACTCTTGGATGATACCAGCATTTTTTCAGTTCTGCCTCTTCAGTTATCCCTGCCTACAAGCACTGGCAAAAGACCTACTCTACCTATTCAAGCATATGAGAGAAAAGCAAAGATTTCTTACACAACCCCCTTACACACCCTATGCCATGCAAGGTCATCAAAGAAGATAACTAATCTCAGATTCCTGTATTGGTGTCTTAAAATAAGAAGGAAGCTCAGTGGTTCCTGGTCTTTTCAATCAATTGCAACAATTTTTCAACTTAAGACCACAGTTGCAAACTGCCAGAGAATATTATCACTGTCAGACAGGAAAACTTTTAATTTTACTGTTTCTTAAAAGGATGCAGTTGGATGAGAGGGAGGAGGTGTCTCAAAGCTCCTCAGGGACTCCAGTTGACACTCATAATTAAAATAGGAACAGGGATCTAGACAAAGAAATATAAATCTTTGTATATCTGTAGGTGGGAGCCACAGCTATAACAGCTTGAAACAAATCATATTTAGTATTTTTCACAGCAATAGGCAGTTTATACAAAGAATATGGAGGTAGGTTGGAGCTTTGGAAGAAAAGAAGGATTCTATAAACTTCTATTGTTCAGGAACAGTGTGCAACATTTCCCTGCACAAGAAAACAAAGTATCTTCTGGATCCATTCCCACACCCTCCAGTATGTCAACAACTTTCTCTCAATTACCTTTTGGCTCAAGAGAATAAAGGGCTGCAATCATCCTTTTTGACAAGCCTTTAAAACTGCTTTTTTCCAGATCATTTCCAATAATAACTGTAATTTAAACTTTTATGATAAAAGCACAGAAGGGCTTTAAAATAGTTCAGGTATTTTTCTGGAGAAGGTGATGTCATTCTTTCCATCAGCAGCAAGAATTTTCCACTCACACTTTAGGCTTTGTTTGCTGATAAGTAGAAAAGGAATTACATTATTAGCCAGTATTTTGATATTTTAAATGGATTCTTTTCATCTGTTCTTTTACCTTTGTTAGTTACTTTCCATTTTCCAAAAGTATTTCAATTGCCAAATTTGGCCTTTGAGTGTATTTATACTCTTCTAATGGGACTTACGTGTGTGTACTTGAGCACAGAATTTGATTCAAGTGTAAGTACTTTGATTTGCCTGTGATGCAATGAGATAAATTTTTTTGATAATCAAAGCAGCAGCTGTCTAAAAATTTTCTTGAGGCATTTTCTCTGTGGAAGAAAAAAAATTTTGTAGGCACCAATAGGGAGCAAAAAATACCCAAAGCAAAAACTTTCTATAGATTTTTATTCCAGTTTTAAAGTCCTGCAGGACAGGCAGGGACAGGACACCCTCCATTACACCAGATTCCTCAAAGCCCAATCCAACCTGGCCTTGAACACTGCCAGGGAGGGGGCAGCTACAGCTTCTCTGGGCAACCTGGGACAGGGCATCACCACTCTCATTGTAAAAAATGTCTTCCTTATGTCCAGTCTAAATCTACCCTCTTATAGCTTAAAACTATTACCCCTTGTCCTATTGCTATAGGCCCCGCTAAAATGTCTGTCCCCATTCTTTACCCATTCTTCGGTATCCTCAGGTACCAACAGGCTGCAATAAGGTTTCCCCAGAGCCTTCTCTTCTCCAGGCTGAACAAGGCCAGCTCTCTCAGCCTGTCTTCACAGGAGAGGTGCTCCAGCCATTTGATCATTTTTGTGGCCTCCTCTGGACTCACTCCAACTGCTCCATGTCTTTCTTGTACTGGGTATCCTGGAAATGGGCACACTACTCCAGGTAGGGTCTCAGGAGAGCAGAGTAGGGAGGGAGAAACATCCCCCTTGACCTCCTGGTCATGATTCTTTTAATGCAGCCCAGCATTGCTGGGTCATGTCCAGTTGTTTATAAACCTGCAAGTCCTTCACCTCAGAGCTGCTCTCAATTCTCATCCCCCAGCCTGTACTAAGACTGGTGATTGCCCTGACCCATGTGCATGACCTTGTACCTGGCAGTGTTGAACCCCATGAATTTCTCATGGTCCCACTCCTCCAGCCCATCAGAGTTCCTCTGTACACCATCCTTGCCCTCAAGAGTACCAACTGCACTGTTTGGCTTGGTGTCATTTAGGATGACTGACCTACTACAAAGTAAGTCAGACACTGGGGAGAGAAAGTTGGCTTTAAAGGTTTTGTTGTTTGCATGGCAGATAATAAATGGGTCATAGAGATAAGCCTTGTAAGTCGTGTTACCTTCCTGCATTTGCCATTGTACTTGTTACGCAACATATTATTGTTCCTAAGTTTTAACTACAGTTGCAACCCATCCTGTGGCCTCTGTGGACCTGTGAACAAAGTGAGGTGCTTTTGCAGCCATGTCATTTCTCAGGGTGGAGCCCTGTGATTAGCTGTCTTTAGTGCTAAGATTTTAAGCTCTAAATCTGCTGTTTACTGGCTTTGCTCACCTGCAGTTCTGTCCCCTCAGTGGCAATAAAGGCATATGTAGTAAGCAGTAAAACAATAATTGACATGTGTGTGCTTTAGCCTACCAAGTCAGTCACCCTTTAGAAATTCTTTCTTTGTTAGAGCAAGGGAAGAAAATCATGAAGTGATAAAGCTGATTGAAAAAAATACCCTGTCAGCTCAAATGTCACCATTACTTTCTAGGGACAAAAGCACGTGTTGGTGTTCAGGGGACAACCAGAGAGTGCCAGAGCAGACCAAAGACACCACTGGTATGAATTCCTGCAAGACAGTCTTGTAAAAGCATGGAGAATCCTGAATTACTGTCCAAAACACTGTTATGCTGAAATGGTGTGCAAGGAAGAAATAAATGGCTTCTCCTTATCTAAACAAATGAAACACCTTGAGTACTGTGTCCAGTTCTGGGCTCCTCACCACAAGGACATGGAGGTCCTGGAGCGAGTCCAGAGAAGGGCAACCAGGCTGGTGAAGGGGCTGGAGGGCAAATCCTATGAGGAGCGGCTGAGGGAGCTGGGGCTGTTTAGACTGGAGAAGAGGAGGCTGAGGGGAGACCTTATCACCACCCACAACTATCTGAAGGGAGGTTATAGAGAGGCAGGTGATGGTCTCTTCAGCCAGGTGACAGGTGATAGGACAAGGGGAAATGGCACTAAGCTGTGCCAGGGCAGGTTTAGATTGGATGTTAGGAAAAAATTTTTTACTGAAAGAGTTGTCGGGGCCTGGAACAGGCTGCCCAGGGAGGGGGTTGAGTCACCTTCCCTGGATGTGTTCAAAAAAAGGGTAGATGAAGTACTTAGGGATATGGTTTAGTTTAGTATGTGAATGGTTGGACTTGATGATCTTAAAGGTCTTTTCCAACCTTATTATTCTGTGATTCTGTGATTCTGTGAATGCCATTCCTGGTCGTGGTGCTGATATTAATGCCTTCGTAGGCTTCTAACAGAGTCACAGAATGATCGGGGTTGGAAGGGACCTCGAAAGATCATCTAGGTCAACCCCCAACAGACCAGAGAATATTTTATCAGTTCTGTGTTTTATCCTTGAAGGCTTTAGCCTTAGCTAAGCCAAAGAGAGTTGTCAAATTAATAAGAATAAAAGGAAATAATCATAGGCAAGAGTGGTAGAAAGAGTGAACTTTTTACTTTTTCAGCTGGCATGGATCACAGAGTAAGAATATTGATTCAGGTGACTGTAGGCTGTAAAAGCTTAGAACTAATTTGCCCAGAGGAGAAATGATAAATAAGGGCCTCTGTGCAGTATTTTTAAGAATATGGCTTTATATTCATGACCTGTTAGCTCCTGGAGCATGTCTGGGGGGGGTCAATAGCGAAAGCCCCTGTTGCATTGTGAGTGTCAGCATTGGGATGTGGTTTCTGCAGCTGTTCTGGCTTGCAGAAGTGGTTACAGACAATGGAAATGAGTTAGATATGGTACAGCCCAAAACAAAAAAGAATGTTCCTGGCCCACGCATCTTACCATGCAAATGTCATAGGGTTTGTAACGGATGAGGCAGCTGGCAAAACACAAAGAACCAGTGAGATGTTAGTGACTGTTCAGCAGTGGGTTTGGCAAACCTATGTTCACAACAGACTTTTGCAACTAACTCTATTTTAAACATCAACATAAAGAAGCTTATGGTTGTTTATAAACGGGAGGGTTCTGAAATGTAGGGGACAATACAACTCACAAAAACAGTGTTCCTTGAAATCGGGAGTGTGGTATGCCTAGGTGTTTCCAACAACGAAGGTGGCAACATGATGTTTTCTGAGGCCAGAGGAAAGGATGTTGCAATGATCGACACAGGCGACAAGTATTCATGGCACAGGAAGACTACTTTGAACATGTAGCTCGGATGGCAATGCCCACCTAGCTCATTTGTTTTCTGAAAATGAAATGTGGGAATGCTGCAAGGTTCAGAGCAGAGCTGCAGTGTAGAAAGTTTTTAGCCCAACGCTGGCTCTGAGCAAAGCCCGCTGGAGTGTTCGTGTCACCCTCACGAAGCAGACAACTGGCCCCAGGCTGAACTCACCTAAGAACAGACCAGTGACATTTTTCTGTAGCCTCTGTAGGAAACATTCAGAACCAGGCTTGGAGTGAGGACAGAGGTGAAGCAGCTGCATCTGTATTTTGGGAAGGATGCAGATGGTTATAGTGATAAGGTTCAGGAACCCCATGGAGAACCTGAAAGGCAGCAGTTGAAGAGTTTAATCGCAGTGAATTACTGTCACCATCTTTAAGGCAAACTCAACATTTCTTTATATTTATTTTTTAATGGAAAATGTTAGGTTAGATGGAGAGGTTTGTGGTCCCAGATGTTGTGGTGGATCTACTCATTACATTTCAGTGCCTCGGTAGGGGAAGAGCTTGTCACTGCCATGGGCGCCCTGTCCGCCGGCAAGAAGCACGAAAACGATGCACACACGTTACGGTGCAAAGGCGGGGTTCTCCGCGCGGAGCCGTGCCCGCGGGGCTGCATCCCCCAGCGCTGCCGGTGCCCGGGCCGCCGCCGCGGAGCACATGGCTCTGGAGACAAAGCGACTGGAGGAGGGCGGGCGGGCCTACTGCTTCCCCTGCGGCCCGGAGCCCCGGGCAGCCTGCCCGTGGGGGGTGGGGGCAGGGGCGGCAAGGGTGGTCGCCGCCGGGCCTTGCTGCCCCGAGCCGCCCCTGTTGCGCCGCGCCCCGCCCCGCGGAGCTGGGTGCTGTGCCGGGGAACCGCAGGCCCCGCCCCGGCGGCGATGGCGTAGTTGCTGACGCCGCGGCCCGCCCCGCCTGGGGGACAGGCCGGCTTGCAGCGGGCGAGGGGCGCCGTTAGCTGCCGGGCTCGCCCCGCAGTGTCCCCCCCCCCCCGCTCTGCTGGGCCATGCGGTAGCGGGCTGCGGCGGGCCCGGGCTCTCGGCGGCCATGGAGCAGCTCCCGGGCGGCCGGCGGCCCCGGTTGGTTTCCGCGCTGGTGCAGGGGCACCGCTTCTGGGAGGTGACCTTAGACGAGGAGCAGGGGCGGCTGTCCTGGCGCGACCCCCAACCGCTGCGCCGCAGCGGCGGCGGTGAGTGGAGCGGAGGGGCGAGCCGGCTGCGGCGGGCGGGCGTTAGCGCACCTGCCGCGGCCTCTCGGCGGGCCGGGGCCGCCTGAGGGGCCGCCTCTCCTCGGCGGCGGGGGAAGGACGTTCAGCCACGGCCCTGGCGGCGTGGGGCAGCGCGCAGGGCGGCTTCGGGCACGGGTGTCCGCGGGGACGGCCTGCGGTGGCGTGCGGCTCGGGCCGGCTCGGGGCAGGCTGAGCATTCGGTGTTCTGCCGGCGCTGAGTATTTCCTGTACTCGGGCGCCGTTTCGCCCCGTGAAGGAAGAGAGGCTGCCGGCGTCACCCGCTGTCCGCGAAAGCGGCCGCCTCTGGGGTTCGGAGTCCGGCGGTGAGAAGCGGAGGGTGGTTTAATCGCCTCCCCGTGCCGGGCTACCAGGACAGAGCGGTGGCCGGAGTGTCACCGGTACGCAGCCGGCGGTGCTGAGCGTGTCAGCCGGGTACCCCGCTTGTGTGTCCCGAAACAAAGCAGAGAGCTGCCCGGGGAGAGCCGCGGGACCGCATGCGAGTGCAGCAAGCTCCGGGCTTCCCGGGGAGGACAGCATCTGTTCTGAAAGCCTGCCTCTGGTAACAAAGGGACCCAACCTGTCCCTGCAGCCGGATGGGGAAAGCACAGATTTGCTTAGCTGAACCCCGCTCTTGCACTGCTAGTAGGTAGCAGCGTGTAGTTTGTAGAGCTGTAATCAGGACAGAATTGACTTGCAGAATTTTAAAACCGGGTGGGTGGGGCGTGTGTTTGTTGGTTACATTTTGGTGGGGGGTGTGTGTGGCTTTTTGTTGTTGTTCTATGACTTGATTATGATTAAAAATCACTTTGGTGGTGATGCAGTGTTTCAGGCAACTGTGGTGTTCTGTAGCTCTTTTTAAAGGCTCCACGGAAATTTCCAAGGAAAAGTTTAACTCTTGTGAGTTACAGTTTTAGAAATATATGATGTAGGCTAATAGTTTGTAATGGCGTAACAAAGTTGGCTATAGTTCCCCTTTAGTGCGATTAGAATAGTGCCTACTTAACACTACAGAGTGGGAGAGGTTACTACTGAAAATACCTTTACCAAGTTTCATAACTTCTGAAAACGTCTGTACACCCAGCATGTCAAGTCTGCGTCTACATTTTGGGTGCTTTTTGATCAGATTCTTTGACCCTGGTGTTTTTATACACTAATTATTCCCATTGTTGATACAGCCCTGTTAGCATGGTACGTGAACATCTGAAAACACGGAATGTCCCTCTTTCCACATCAGCTGCTGTAGAGCGAAGAGCTGCTGTCACCCTCACTTTAGAGGTTGGAGGAACTGAGACAGAGAAAAACTAATAATAGCAAGGTTGACTAGAAGTTTATCTGAGAAATAGAACGCACATCTGAATGTAAATTTCTCTAGTCCCTGCCAAGTTCATAAACTTAAATAAGTTAAATCATTCTTCCCTTCTTACCATGAACCTTTCTTAAATGTTTTCCTGATTTTATCATAATATCTTATTGACCTCTGAGGCCTTTTGAAAAATCGTGAGGGGGGGGGAAGGGAGAAGGACTTTTAAAGTATTGTAAGAGTTTGATGTTGTAGCTTTCATAACTAAAAATTGGTCAGGTTTTAAATAGATCTCTTCTTACTCCTGGTAACATAAAACCAGAGTTTGTTTTCCTTCCCTTGCTGTTGTGTGAGTACAACTTGGCATAAGCTAGGTTTCATCAGCTGAAAAAAGTATTTGAAATTCCTGAACTTACTTCAGATGTGCAGCTAAATGAACTTAAGACTTTGAAGACAAAGTAGTCCTTTAATACTGCCTAGCTTAATATAGCAGTGTGAAAAGTAAGCTCTCTACTTTTCTCTAAACTAATTTTCTTTCCTTTTGAAAAGTATCAGGATTATATTTCAAATACAAAGTTTCAAAGCTTTTTGAGACCATTGTCCTCACTACATAAATTAACCCCTGCTTTGGGGAGAATTTTGTTGCATTGTATAAATCCTTCTAAAATGCTTTTTCAAAGTTACCACTTGACTGATCTGTGGGCTTGAGCAAGTAGGAGGGGAACTTCATTCTACTACGTGGTTATTTCCTTTAGACCATGCAAGAGTTCTACAAAATCACAGTAGCTGTTTTATTCACACTCTTCAGTTTGCAGCCACTTTCTTGGCAGCTTCTGAAGTTGTAACTTTTCTCAACTTACTCCTGGTGGGCCAAACCAAGTATGAACCTGTCCTGAAGCCAGTTCCAAAGTGGATGTCAAAATGCTGGGGATGGTAGGAGAGCAGGACATACTGAATGAGACTCGTTTTGAGGCAGTTTCTGAAGCAGTGCCCAGTTGGAAATTGTGTAGGAAGCAAGTCTGGTTACTGAGTGTGGCTGCTGTCCTGTAACATACCAATTGCAAAATTTAGGGTAAGGTGACTTGAGGAAGAGGGCAGGTGGGAGCAGAAAAAGAAATACTGAAGTGTTCTGGAAGCACAGGTATAGATACAATAGATGATGATTAATTCACGTGTTTCCTGCACTTATGCTTTGATGCCATCATAGTTTTATGTTATTGCTGCCCTATTGTCCTTAAGATCTTTTAAGACCTGGGATTGCTCATCGTGTTCTCTGCAATTGTTTTGGAAAATGAGTAGCATACGTGACAGTATGTAAGCAATCTTTAAAATATGGAAGATGGCTAGTTAGAAGCATATAATTTCAGAGGAGTTGCTTGACCGAGATTAGCATCTTTCTACCATTTAGCCTTTGGCTGTGTGACTGCCATGCATTATGCCTAAATACAGACTTAATTATGCAGTAGAAAAGTGCTATATGTTTTGTTCAATAGGTAGCTATTACAGTGAAACAGTTGTCTGAAAAAGCTCAGTGAGGGCTGCTTATTTTCTGAGTATTTATTACTGTCTTGGATTTAGCTACAGAAGTACAAATGGCTTTACATATATATATTTTGTCAAGATTTTCAGACTTTGGCAGGCAAGGAACTACAGCTATAGTTGTGTATATCGTAGAAGTGTTGAAATATCTGTCACTCCCTATTGCGTCCGAATTCAGGAACAGAGAGGAAATAATGAAGACTTTGCCTAGTTGTCCAGGAAAATACAGTTTTGTGGAATATGGATAGATTCTTGTGTTTTCTCCTCTTTGTACAACAATATTAATATATAATGTGTGTATATATAAAGCCCATTTTGTCAAAGCACATTTTTAAAATAAAGAAGTATTAATTCAGGAACATTATCTTTAATGTTGTCATTGAGAACAATAAAAAAACATAAAATGTTTATTCAGGTCGTGGTATGTTTTTAAAACCTGAAATCCTAAACAATATCTACTTTCCTTTCTACTGTTAGACCTTGTTTAACAGCATCATATGTTCAAGTTTTGTCCTCATTTCCTATTCTTTGGTTGATTAGACTTGTTTGAATTTAGAGGGAAAAGTTTTATCTGAAACTTCTCGTGTTTCTCTGTTACTTTAAGCTATGCACCTTTTTGCCTGGACATACCTTGATCTTCAAATATTCTGAAGAATGTTATTTTTCATCATTGTAACACTTCACCATCAGATTCAGTTGATCTGCAAAGGTGGACAGATCAATTGTTTTACTGTTTTCTCATGCTGATGGTGCAGTCAGGTTTTTCTCAAGTAAGACATGTTAAAACTATGTACCAAATTTCATAGCAGATCACATATTGTGAATGTGTACTTATGGGTATTTCAGAAGCATTGGCTAAGATTGTATCATGCCTAGTACTAAGGGATTATAAACACAAAGTGAGATTATCTTTATTCTGTTCTTTTAAATTGTCAAGTACAACCATGAAGAGGGTGATCAGACTATGCCCTCACTTATTGTGTGTGTGTTCTTTTACCTCTTGCATTTCTCCCTTCAGAATTCTCCCTTGATGTGCCTTTCCCAGCTTACCCCCTAAAACGACCACTGGAGGAAACCTTAGTACTAGTGTACCCAAGACTGGTGCCCTTCCCATCCTGTGGATGCTAAGGAATGCTGAGTTTGCTAAACACAGTACTGAGGCAGCAGAGGTGGGCTGGCTCGGGAGCACAGTCTGTCCAGCACCAGCCCTGTGTTGGCACATCCTTAGTCAGTGTCCGCTGACCTTGCCACACCTTTGACAGTTCTGCTGACTGTGTTGAACTGGTAGGATGTGGGGAATAATACTTTTAGAAGGCATTCTGTGTCTTCTGGAGGATATGGTTTAAATTATAGATATGTACTACATTAATAAATACATGTTTATCAGCATACACCTACTTGATGGTTTGTTTTGTTCTCTTTTTTCCTTGAGGTGACATGCATCTTATTTCTTACTTCACCATTGAAATATTCATAGTTGATTTGAAAAGATTTCATTTGGAAATAAATGTTTAAAAAAATAAGTGGGAAAACATTAAATAGTACCGTTTAAATATGCAAATTGATCTAAGTTCAAACTTCTGTGATTTGACTTAAATTCAGATATGTGATGTCTAAGCATAGTAGAGACTGATCTTTCGTCTCTTGGTTTATGAAGTACTTGAAGATTTACTTTTAAAAATCCACCAAAAAACCCAGTTTCCCTATGCATACCAGCTGGGCCTGTTCAGCCTAGAGAAGAGAAGGTTGTGGGGGGACCTCACTGCAGCCTTCCAGTACCTGAAGGGAGCATATAAACAGGAGGGGATTCAACTTTTTAAAAGGGTATATAATGGCAGGACAAGGGGGAATGGATTAAACCTAAAGGAAGGAAGATTAAAATTGGATATTAGAGGGAAGTTTTTTACAGAGAGAGTGGTAAGGTGCTGGAACAGGCTGCCCAGAGAGGTGGTGGATGCCCCGTCCCTGGAGGTGTTCAAGGCCAGGTTGGATGGGGCCCTGGGCAACCTTGTGTAGATCCAGGCCTGAGGTTGGTGACCCTGCTTGTGGCAGGGGGTTGGAACTCTGTGATCCTTGGGGTCCCTTCCAACCCAGACCATCCTATGATTCTATGATCATGGTGAGGCTGTGGCCTTCAAATGTTTTTGCGACACTTCCACAGTTCTGAATTAAATTGTTTAGTCATCACCCCTCTTTCCACCCCTCACGCCCCCCTGTATGTGAATACTCTATTTCTGTTCTATATCCCTATCCATCATCTCCTCTTATTCTGGTCTTCAGCTTTCTGATCAACATAATGCAGCGAGCCTTCTGGTAGGAAGTATTCTTGTTTTCTTCCTTTTAGGTGAAGGCAAAACATAAACGTAAGGCAAGATAACTTATTGTTCATGTGGTCTGTTAACAGTAAATTGGTTTTCAGTGACTAGAAAAAATGCTTTGTCTTTAAATCTGCACCTCAACTTTTGAGTTGTTAATTTATACTCTTCTGATATAAAAGAAGTTAATTCTGAGTGCTGCTGCATCCATGGGCCTGGGCTGTATTTTAAGAATAAACCAAATGCTGTGATCAGCAATGCTTTTGTGCTTTTTGCACATCTCTGTTGCTTTGAGCTAACACATTTCTAAGGGAGGAATTTGGTCTGTAGGATACATAGCTGGCAGTGATGAACAAACCTTGACTTGGGTTCATAGTGAGTTTGCTTGTAAACTTTGGAGGTGTTTTGTGAGAGTGACAAGCAACTATATGCACAAAAAAGCCTTTCATAACACAGTAAAACACACTTCATCTTGCCTTGGGTGAGTTTTTTTCCCTCCCACTTGCTTAATGTGGGGAAAAGTGGTATGTATCTAACACAGTATTTTGCACTGGTTAGTTTGCACACTCAGAAGTGTGTCTGTTAAGACTGTAAGAGCACTGTGACCCAGAATGAGTGGTGACTAGCACAACCAATGTGCTGGGAAGAGTGTCGCTTGTACTTCCAGTGTTTTGTTTGCTTTTTTAATTACCTTTTTTGCCATGCCCCTTCATCCAGCAGCTCTGGATGGGCAGGCTGTGGGAGTTGGGCTTGTTCAGCCTTGAGAAGAGAAGGCTCTGGGGAGACCTAATTGTGGCCTATCGGTACTTAACGGTGTCTCCAGGAAAGTGGAGAGGGACTGTTCACCACATAAATGCGTGAAGATTTTACAATTACGCTTAAGAAAACAGAATTTTTAAACTCAAAATTCAGTCTTTTGAATCTAGATTGTATACATTGCAAAAGTCAGTATTTTGCCTGAAGTTTTGTCCAGGAACTGTTATGTGCCTCTTTGCTGAATATATCCTACCAAGCCAAATAAAACTTTGTTTGATGTGTTCTGAGACCACAGTTTAACTTCTTTTTATTAATGTTTATCTAGTAATACTGGTTTAAGTACCATTTATTTTATTTTTTTATAAAGTGGCAGTAAGAAACTAAGATGAAGGCCTTTATGAGTGAACAAGTTGTTCACAGAATCACAGAATCAGAGGGGTTGGAAGGGACCTCCAGAGATCATCGGGTCCAACCCCCTTGCCAAAGCAGGTTTCTCGCACAGGGAGGTGTCCAGAGGGGTCTCAAGTATCTCTGGAGACGGAGGCTCCACAACCCCACTGGGCAGCCTGTCCCAGGGCTCTGTCACTGTGACAAAGTTCTTCTACATGTTGGTGTGGAACTTCCTGTGCTTCAACTTGTTCTGTCCCCACAGACCACTGAGAAGAGGTTGGCCATTTCCCCCTGTGTCCCACACTTCATATATTTATAAACATTGATCAGATGCTTTCTCAGTCGTCTTTTCTCAAGGCTGAACAGCCCCAGTTCATTCAGCCTTTCCTCATAGGAGAGATGCTCCAGGCCTTTAATCATCTTTGTAGCACTCTGCTGGACTCCTAGGAGATCCCTGTCTTTTTTGTACTGCTAAAGCAATGAAAGAAATGGCTCCTTATACTTGATAATAGGGTTAAAGCTAGAAAAGTATGTGGAGAAAAGCAATCCTTTAATTAGTATGTATGTGAACCTGGTTGACCTTTCAAAAGAGGACAGGATAGTCCTTCCATTTGTTTTTATGGGTCAGGTTTTGGTAATTAAATGGCAGATGAGGGCATTGGGTTTACAGGATCAATATTGTGTTGTTGTATTGAAGTTCTCTGGTTTCTTAACATGGGAATCTCCTCCCTCTGTGGAAACTGAGTAGTTGATTTACTTGGGATTGTACCTAACCATGTGCTGGACCTTACACATGGCCTTGCTGAACTTCATGAGTTTGCACAGGCCCACCTCTCCAGCCTGTTGAGATTCTGACATCCCTTCCCTCAACCAAACCACACACCTTGGTGTCACTGGCAGACTTGCTAAGGGTGCATTCTACACCACTGTCTCTGTCACCAACAAAGAAGCTAAACAATGCCAGTCCCAGTTCTGAACCCCATGAAATTCCACTTGTGACTGGTCTCAATTATAACATTGAGCTGTTAACCACAACTCTGTGTGCAACTATCCAGCCAATTCCTTATCCACTGACTGACTGGTCCATCTGTCAAATCCA
Source organism: Porphyrio hochstetteri (assembly GCA_020800305.1). NCBI lineage: Eukaryota > Metazoa > Chordata > Aves > Gruiformes > Rallidae > Porphyrio > Porphyrio hochstetteri. The sequence goes on from CM036905.1 coordinate 52,403,815, forward strand.
TGTCTCTAGAGTTGAGACGAGAATGTCACGTGGAAAAGTGCCAGATGATTTACAGAAGTCCAAGTAGATGACAGATCTTGTTCTTCCCTTATCCACCAGTGCTGTAATTGTACCATAGAAGGCCACTAAATTTGTCAGGCACGATTTGCACTTTGTGAAGCCATGTTGACTGTCACCAGTCACCTTATTTTCCATGTGCCTGAGCAGTTTCCAGGAGGATGGAACTGCTCGTGATCTGTCCAGGCACAAAGGTGACACTAAGGAGTCTATGGCTCCTTGGGTCTTCCTTTTTCCCTTTGTAAAAATGAGGGTTATGTTTCCCCTTTTCCAGTCAGTGGGAACTTTGCCAGACTGCCACAGCTTCTTCTATATGACAGATTGCCATTCATCCACCACGTCCATCAGGACCACATCTCATCTGTTTCCATAGACTTGTGCATGCATTGGGCTCCTGGATGTTCTCAAACCTGATCTTCCTCTACAATGGGCAGTTCTTCATTCTCCCTGTTGCTGCCTTTGTGTGATCCTGGGCAGTGTGACTAGAGACTTTGCTGATGAAGACTGAGGCAAAGTTGGGTACCTCAGCCTATATCCCAAGTATCCAGCTCTCCTATTTCCTTCTGGAGATGGCCCACATTTTCCCTTGTGTTCCTTGTATCAGTGACATATTAAATATAAGCTTTTATTGTTGCCCTTGATGTCCCTGGCCAGTTTGAATTCTATATCAGGGCTTTAGCTTTCCTAACCTGAGCCCTGGCTGCTCAGACAGTTTCTCTGTATTTCCTCTAGAATTTGCAGGTTAGAAAATCCTGAAGTTTAAAAGCTTAGTAGGATTTAAAGTCCTGAAAATTCATGTGAATGCCCTTCTTTCATAAGCCACCTACTTACTCAAGAATAACAAATGACCTCTGTAGTCTCTCTGCACTAGATTTACTTGCACATCCTTTGGAATTGCCTGTGCTGTTCACTGTCCGCTAGCTGGACTGTCATTGAAGGGGCCATTTTGTGTCTCTGAAATTAATGTTGCTGAACTTGGCTTCATGCAAAAATGGTTTTGCATTCAGAATACCTAATTTTCTGAGAAATCGTGGGCATTTCAAATACTCGAGGTAGTTCAGGGGTGGTTGTGGATTACGTGCTTTGACTAAAGGCAGAAGGAAATTGAAGTGTTGAGCAAACTTCTCTTGGGTGCAATTATCGAGCAGCTACTCTAATTGCATGTTTGTATCATAGTATGTGTAGAAATAATCATTCTGGTGCAGTTTTAAGATGTTAACATGTAAGATCTTGTGTTTGTACAGAAAACTGTTTTGTACCAATCACTGAGATCATTGCTGTAGAAGAAACTGAACTTAACAAGAAGCAACGTAATATTGGCAGATGGCAAAAAATGGCAAGGCCACATGCTTTCACAGGTAAGGCAAACACAGCCTCAGGCTCCTTGTGTTAATTCCTTGTTTGGAGGTATTTTAGGGCAGACTCAAAACCAATTTTTTTATTAAAATGGAAATTATGTGTTTAAAAAAAAATTAACAAAAAACCCAACCTCTCCCCTCCCTCAAAAAAGCCCCAACCAAAAACCTCATATGAACAAATTCCCACCAAAAATCTGCCAATTTACATTTAAAGATCCTTATTTTGGAAAACAAAACCCTTTCTTTTTGAACACATTCAACTAATGTCTTCCTACTGATTGACTCTGCAGCAGGACACTTGGTTTTTACTGCTTGACAAGAAAAATCGAAAGAGAACCTGGGAAAATGGGTCCTAAATACTTGGTTCAGTTTAGGTTTGTTTTGTTTGGTAGTTGTTGTTTTTTTGGGATTTTTTTTAAATTCTCCTTAACAATCAGAAAGTGTGCTTATAAAGGATCTTTGTGTTTATTAAGCGCATTCCTAAAGTAAAGTGCCAGAAATACATTTGTGTTTCTTTTGGGGAAAGATTGGTGACCTCTGTGCTGTAAAGCTAGGGCAAATGTAATTGCTCCCATGCCAGAATTTTATGTTGTGGAGTGCTTTCCTTGGGTTTAGTACTTCAGTAACAATGTTTGGTGAGACTGTAGATGGAAAGGTAAGGGTGTTTCGTGCCTCACCAGTCTGGTTCTTAGTGCACAAGAAAACTCTAAACCTTTTTTCTCAAATGTCACTTTATGAAATTAAATTTACTCTGTCACTTGCATGGGAGCTGATGTGAGGGCTTGCCTTATCCTATTAAGCTCATGGCATTTAATGTTATATAGGCATTGCAGGCTTTAATATAGATTTAAAAAGATATAAAAGTGAACTTTTGTATAAGGATGTCAATAATCAGTTTATGGATTGTATTTGGTTTAAAATAAGTTTAAGTTTGGGTATCTGCTATAAGGCAATGACCTAAAGCAAGTGTTTTCATTCATGTTTTCACTTTGACTTTTTACAGAGACCTTGTTCACAGTGACTGAATGCTTCTGTCACTTGCTGAAGTGTGTAGTGAGGATTGATCACCACTTTTGTCCACAGATAGATATTTTGGAGATCTCTCTGAAATGCATATGTCATTTCACAGAACTGTCTCATTGTGTCACTTCATTTACGTTTTATCTCTCTCTTTTTTTTCACATGTTAATAGTGTATTACGTGAAGAAAGCCCGAAATCACCGCTGGCGGTGCAGTGATGTGACCTTTTGCTGTCTTGATGAGCACTTGTGTAATCAGTGGATAGGGGCGCTGAAAGAATTACTTGAAAAGCAGAGTAAGTTTGACTAAACTGCTAACATTTGCAGCATCATTTTACAGGCGTGCATGTCAATATTATTTCAATTTTTTGTTTGTTGGCTTAACTCTTTAAGAGCAGCTTATATTCAAAATTTAAGGGAGCTGAGCGTGGAAGTGTCTCGTTCTTATCACTACTTTTGTGTCTTGCATATTTGCTAAGTTGTACTGACTGTTCTACTCTAATCAGTCAAGACTATTGATAGGTGTCTTATAATTTTGCCCAGATATAAATTACTTTAACAAAATAGGGATGCATTAGAATCTTAGCAGAGGCTTTAAATGATTGTAGCTTTGAAGAAAATAAAGGGCAGATGTAAGCTGAGAGATTTGAGGTACTCTAGAGATCTGAGAACAAAGATTGTAGCAATGTAAGATTTATGGGTGGCTTTTTGTGTGTCTGTCTCACCTCTCTTGTCTCTCTCATCAACAATGTGCCTTATATAATAGGAGTTCTCATTAATAATTTCTAGGACTCCTGGACACATACTTACTTGGAAGCCTAAAAGTAGTTTTGCAGAAGCTATTCCTGAAGGGAGATACCTTGAGAGATGTCAGGGAGCAGCAGGAGCAGAGCCTACTCCATGACAGAAGGGAGGTCAAGGATGACCATAGCACAGGCAGTGCCCTCACCGACCAGGGTGCAGTCCCACTGTATCTGTGCAGGGATGGGGATAACAGCAGATCCCATTCACAGCCCACATGAGCTAAAGTAGTTGGGTCCATCCAAGGAGGCCAGACAGGAGCACGAGGAGATGGAAGTGGAGGCAGGACTGTAGGTAAGCAACCTACAGCACGTGTAGGTCTGAGGTCCATCTGTGACACAGAGCTGGAGAAAGGACTGGGTGTAAGTATACCTATGAGCAGGTAGTTAAGGCTCACAGAATAAAAAAAGGTATGTAACAAAAAATCTTCAGAAGAAGAGATATCTTACTAATGGGTTTGTTTTGTGTATGTTACATGAGGTGTCGGGCTTAAAATAGAGTATTTTAATTTTAAAAAAAATTTTAAAATAATTTTATTAATTTTAATAATTTTAAATAAAATTCATTTTTAAAAAAATAATGGGCTTTGTGCATGCATTCACTGCACCTGTGGCAGATGTTGCCCAGGGAAGCCATCTCTGCATGCAGGGGTTCATTCTATTGGGAACAGACTGTTTCAGAAAGGGTACCAGGTTCTCGGGGGGTGAATGGTGCTTTGCATCTGTGGCAGCTTTAAACCATTCAAACAGTCTAGCTTGGGTGGGTGTGTTATGCAAGTGAGCTTATCTGACAACTCTGTTTATTTCTTTTTCCTTTTAAAATAATAATTTAGAGTGCCATCTGAGGAAGTGTGAATGTTACAACAGGTCATTGTGTCCTATACAAAAAGAAAGGCTCTCTAGGTGCAGCAAGTGTTACCATTCTGTTTATCTATTAGAACGGATATGTAATAATTGTTCTCATTGCCACCACCCATGTAAGTCTGTAACTACTTGAACAAGCTTGAGATGGTAATATCAAAATTGTTTTCTGAGGGGAAGTGGTTACAAGCACTTGCTGTGCAGCATGTAGTTCTGTGAGGTGTTCCGATTGTGTCTTTATCACAGATAGGAAATGCATTTTACCTATGTTACCACAGCAGGAATGTTGTTTAAATAAATTGAGGTAAAAATAATTCTATGTATGCTTCACTCCCAAGTTTCTTTGCTATTGCTGTCCTTGGTTTGTCTTTTGTATTGTGTGCCTGTGATACTAATGTCATTGAGTGGGAAAGCGCTGCAAGAATAATATGCATAAGAACCTGAGAGATGGAGTCAGATGAAATTTCACCTGCTGTCTTATTACCCATTTGTTCAGTACTGTCAGTATCCTCAGTGTCATAAAGAGGATAGATGGAAGCTGGGGTTTATAGCTCTTCGATAATGATTTGCGCAGTTATGAGAGTTAATAAAAAGTTATAAAAGGCTTGGATGCTGTGTTCACTTTGATATTAACAGTTTGGGTTCTGCATAGCTTGTTGAATTTTTTGTTTTGTTTCCAAAAACAGTCTACTGTGTTTTTCCTTACTGCAGAATCCAGGCCAAAGCAGCTGCTTGTGTATATTAATCCCTATGGAGGAAAACGACAAGGGAAGAGGATTTATGAACAGAAAGTTGCTCCACTCTTCAGTCTGGCTTCTATCTCCACTGACGTTGTTAGTGAGTAATGAATTTTCTGAATTTTAAGAAATGCAATATGAACTCTTTAAAAGATATCTGAGTAGTTTAAATTCTTTCTGTTACTTACCTTTTCTTGCTAGGGAAATTAAGTGAAACTAAGTGGTAGAGAGGGAATTACAGGATAGGTAGACCTTATATCAATTTTCTGCTTACTAAATAAAAGCGTCTGCTACTCCTGAGCTATTTGAGCTCTTAATTTATAAGATTCTGTCTTTCTCCTCTTTTTCAGTTCTACTGATAAAACCAATTGTTCATTTGCATATTTTTTTAAGTGAAAGATTTTTCTGTATTTACTGCAGTGCGTGTCTCCATTTTTTCTTTGGCATATAATCTTTTGAAACAAATCCTATGGGCAGGCTGTTTTATGGTCATATTGCTAATAGAATCACATTTATTAATAAATTAATAATAACACTTTTGTAGTTGTATACTATATACCATTTTATAATAGTAATTTTCATTGTGTTTATTTCTTCATAGTAACTGAACATGCTAATCATGCTAAGGACAATTTATTTGAAGTTAATATTAATAAATATGATGGGTAAGTATAACATCACTTGCTTTTTCTTTTTTTTTTTTCTTTTGAAGCAGATGTGTTCTGTAATGTGTCTGTTCTTGTCTCTAATATAAAATAGTAGCCTTCATTGCTGATGCATTTGTTGCACCAGCTGAAGGTTCTGGGACATGTTTCTTTCCATAGGAGATCTGTGTGTAAGAGTATCAAAGGAAAACTAACTTTTGCAGTAAACCTGTTCAACACAGAATAAATTCAAGTGGAGTCTAACAAGGTTTGCATGAGACTTGTGTTCAAAAGATGAATGTAAGATTAGTTCTGCTCATCCAGAAGTTGAGCGTTCTGGGATACCCTGAAAGCTACCCTGAAGTGTTTTGTGGCATAAGTGATCTTGATACATGGATGAGTTCAGAACACCAGATTCATGCTACTGTCATCAGTAGCATTCAGCCTGGGTGTAAAAGCCATGAGCTGTTTTAGAAATGTTTCAGGTGGTTCTTTTTGCTGTGTAGGACTGTTCAAATAACAGCTATATCATTTGGCTTTATCTGTGTTTGTTCTGTTGTGGAATTACTATTTTAAAAGAAGAGCTAACTGAATGGTGAAATCACATTCTATTATTAAATCTGTAGAGGTAGAGAATATTAATGAATGAGCCAGTTACTCCAGTTTCCGGTTCATGACATAAAACAAGTTACACAACTGGAAAATAATTAATATGTATGTGGAACTTGTGCAAATAAAACCTCATAACTACAGCATTTAAAATAGTATCTTCTTGTGCTTGTAGACAGGTACATTTATACTGGCAACTTGCAGAAATAAAACATTTTCTGTGTTTTCACGGTATTAAGGGAGCAGGTCTATATGCATTGTATAAATTGAGGGAGGGCATGATGTTGACCAATTGTGATAGTCAAACTACATTTGTAAGCTGAAATGTGACTGTGACTTCACTTGCTTTAAAATGAGTTGACTTGGAATAAGCAGTCTTGATTATATGGGGATTTTTCTTAATTTTGCTGAAGCGCAAGGCAAGAAAATTGAGATCCTGGGAAAAGTAGTTAGTTAAGATCTTTCCTTTTCATTTAAGTGATTTGAAATAGATAATACCGACAGTGAGATTTTGATATGGAGCAAAAAAGGGAAGCAAGTGAACCTATGTCCACTTCTAGCAAATTGTTTTTTACAAGTGGCACTAACCAATTGTAGCGGTATGTGACGTGGTTTTTGGCAGACTGAAATAGTTTCTCATTGTATAAAGTTGTTTTGCTGGCTTGCTTGTTTTTTTTTTCTTGGTGGGGGGGTGGTGGTGGTGTAGTGTGCTTCTCTCTAACATGACTGAGATAAACAGTTGGTCAGAGAACTGTATCTTTTTAGAATCTCATGAATCTTCTATTCCCAGGCTTGGCCATAATTGCAGTTACCTTGAGGACTGCAACCTGTCTTTCTAAGCCTGATTTATGTCCATCATGTACAAGTCTGTTCCTGTGGTGAACAAATGTTAGGAAGGGAGTTCTTGTATTAAAGTTATTTTTCAAATAAAAGATCCTGTGTTTTTCTTTGTTTTGTTTCTTAAATGATGATAAATGCATGGTTTCTTTGGGTTTGGTTGACATCTCACATACTAGAAAAACTTCTTTGGATTCTAATTCTTCTTGTTACTCACCTGTGCTCTTAGATTGGTTAAGGACACAGTTGGCTTTTGGGGCTTCATGGGTACATTGTCGCATCATGTTAAGCTACTCATGTACCAACACCCCCAGATCATCCTCCTCAAGGCTGCTCTCATTCCCTTCTTCACTCAGCCTATATCTGAGCTTGGGATAGCCCCGACCCATGTCAAGACCTTGCACTTGGCCTTGGTGAACTTCATGCAGTTCACACATGCCTGTCAAGGCTCCTCTGGATGGCATCCCTTACTTCCAGTGTGTGAACTGTGCCATTCAGCTTAGGGTCATCCGCAAACTTGGGGGTTACATTTCCCCTTTTCCAATCAGTGGGAACTTCACTGGACTGCCATGGCTTCTCAAACATGATGGATAGTGGTGTAGCCACTTCATCTCCTAGTTCCTTCAGGACCTGTGGATGCATCTCATCAGGTTCCTTAGGTGTTCTCAAACCTGATCATTTACAGCAAGCAGTTCTTATTCTTTCAGTCCCTGACTTTGCCTTCTGTGACTGGGATAGTGTGACTAGAGCCCTTGCTGGTGAAGGCAGTAAATTCATTTGGTACATTATCCTTCTCCATATCCTGGGGAACAAGGTCTTCTGTGTTCCTTTTATCACTAACATACCTATAGAAGTTTTTCTTGTTGCCCATGGTATCCCTGGCCAGATTTCTTTTAGGGCTTTAGCTTTCCTAACCTGAGCCCTGGCTGTTCAGACAGTTTCTCTGTATTTCCTCTAAGCTACTTGCCCTTGCTTCCATCCTCTGTAGGCTTCCGTTTTGTGTTTGAGCTTATCCAGGAGCTCCTTGTTCATCCATTCAGGCCTCCGTGTGTTTTTGCCTGACTTCCTTTCTGTTGGGATGCATTGCTCCTGAGCTTGGAGGAGGTGATCCTTGAATACTAACCAGCCTTCTTGGATCCCTCTTCCCTCTGGGGCTTTGTCCCAGGGTCTTTACTGAGCAGGTCCTTGAAGAGGCCAAAGTCTGCGCTCCTGCAGTCCTTTGTAGTGAGCTTGCTGTGCAGCCTCCTTGCTGCCCTGAGGATCTTGACCTCCACCATTTCATGGTCACTGCAGCCAAGTCTGCCCTTGAGCTTCACATTCCTCACTGGCCTCCTTGTTAGTGAGAACAAGATCCAGTATGGCACCTCTTCTCATTGGGTCCGCCTGGGTGGAGGCATCATCCACCACTGGGTGCAGACTGCCCAGCTGAACCTGCAGCCTTATCTCTCACAGGTGCCCACCATTGCGCCTTGAAGGTCAAGGGCATCCAACCTACTTGACCCATCATTGAATGGTGCCCTGTTGATGGGCTGTGTGTGCTTCAGGTCTCCCACTCAGCCAGTAGCGTGCCCTCCCTGAGTGGCCTCCCATGCCAGCTGCCATGCCACACCGTGGCTGATGCACCACACCCTGTTTGCCCGCTCTGGTCACAGTGTTCCTGGTTGCTCACACTCCCTGGGCTACTTTGCGTAGGTGTGGGGTGAGAGCTGTGGCTCTGGGCAATGCCCAGACAGTGTCAGCACCTCCCATGAAAGCTGCAGCTCCTAGTGGGTCTTTCTGCTCCCCTGATGCTTCCCAGCCTCAGGACACCCCTGTGCACCAAGGGATGCTCCTTCGCTGTAGGCCAGGCCAGGTCTGGAGCAGTTTACCTTGATGACTGATTTGCTTCTCCTGAGCACATAGCTTAGTGTTATCATCTGTTTAAAAAAATCAAGTGCTAGTCCATAAGAACAGTAGCCCCAAATGTAGGAATTGCTTTAAGATCATCTCTTTTACAGTAGTTCTTCACTAGGAGCCTTCACGTGTTTGACTTACGCACTGGTCATCTGATGTTGGCAATTAATTCAGTCATGCTGATAGTGTGTGGAACTTGTTTATTTGTCAGAATTTAGCCTTGATAAGTATAGGCATTCATATCATTGTCATCTCTGAGCCTGATACAGTATTTATTATAAAAAGAACACTAGTGAGGCAACACTGACCTTGAACTGAAGTGGAAATTTTTGTCTACTTAACCTCTTTCTTAGAGCCTGCAGAGAAAGATGAGACAGGCTACAGTTAGGAAATAATGTAGTTAAGTTATAAAAAGAGAAAATAATTACAAAAATAAAAACTAAACATCCTTTTCTTTCTTCTGTTTTCATGGGTCTTGACTTGGGATATGGTTTAGTTTAGGATGTGAATGGTTGGACTTGATGATCTTAAAGGTCTTTTCCAACCTTGTTATTCTGTGATTCTGTGACTTGGACAGTGTATATTTTTTAAGACCGTGCTCCCCATTCACTTAAAAATGACTGTTCTTTTTCAAGCTTTCCTTCTGCTGAAAATATAAGTAAATTTAAGTCATTGGTACTTAATTAAAACAAACTAACTTGTCTTATGAAATAAGTGCTTGTTCTGCAATCTCTGTTACTATGTGGAAGAGTAAGTATCAGTTTATGCATTGGAAGTGATTGCTGTAGGTAACAGTAAACATTCCTAACCAGATATTGTGGGGACTACATGCATAACTTTGTCATGTGTTCCTTTAGAGTGTATCTGAATGAATTTTTCAGTTAAAGAATTGTTATGCTTTTAGAGTTCAGAGTGTGCATTTGATTATCATGCATGAAATATATCCTGCTGTAAAATAGTCTTTTACTTCCTAGTATTTGCTTGGTTGTGGACTCTCTGCTGAGCTTTAACATATTGAGGATCTGTGTAGCTGCTGCACCAGCTCTGACCTGAATTAAGTTTGCAAAACAAAGTTTTGCTTCTGGTAACACTCAGAACTCTGTGTTTCAGTATGAATGGCTATGTAGATACACCTCTGTCTGTCTGATGGGCTCTCCGCATGTTCAAAAGAGCATGCAAGCATGCACTACTTCTGGTTCTGATTTTCATACAAAGTATATCCCTATTGAATTCATAGTGTAAAATATACATCTGCCTGAAGCTACAAATGTTAACTTACCTTTCCCTTTTTAGTAAAGGTACCTTACGTCCCTTTTGCTTCCTTAGAAAGCTGTGTGTACAGTCCTGTTCAGTGTTTTCCTGTATAGTGAATTTCCACTGATACTTGTCTGTCTGCATAAAGCAAGAGAGGATAAAGATTTTGGCTAATTTTTAGGTTGCATTCCAGCATTGTTTCTAACGTTACAGACCTGTCTAGGTGCATTTGCAATTATGTAGCTTGAATTTTTTTTTTTCTGCTTTTTGTTAATTGCTGAGTTGACTGTGGGCTCCTATAGTCTGTAAACATGGGGGAGAATGGGACAGCTATTTTTAATGTGGCCAGTGCATGCCCTAAGTAGAACACTTGCAGTGTCGTTTATTGACTGTTAGTGTGCATTCTAATTTGTGTTTCCTGGCAGTGTTGTTTGTGTTGGTGGGGACGGCATGTTCAGTGAAGTGATGCATGGTCTCATTGGAAGAATGCAGAAGGACTCTGGCATAGACCAAAATAATCCCAAAGCACCGTTAGTCCAGTGCAATATAAGGATTGGCATAATTCCTGCTGGTAAGAAAGGGTTAACTTTCAGTTTACTTTATTAATTTATTCTTGAAGTTTATTCTTATTCATAACGGCTTGAAATTAGGCCTAAGTGTAAGATAGGAGCAATGATATTCCATAAAGACACCTATATAAATCTGTTTGTATCCTGGTATAATTATTGATCACATGATTTTATTTGGGAAGGGTACTTTGTAAAGGAAATCAAATCTTAATGTACAACTTTAGAGTTTAATAAATTTCTTTTAGGCTTATTTTGTGTTAATATGAAACATTGACAGTAACACCTTTGTCCATCTGAACACATTAATGAGTGAAACTTACTGAACAGAGACGTACCTGATGAATATTTTTCCACTTCCAAATGCTCCACAAATTGAAATTGCAGCAAGAACTTCCCACTGGTCTTGCAAATTCCAAACAAATGCTAAATTCCTTTTATACTTTTTTTCCCATTTTTTCATCCAGTTATCATCACAGAAAGCATAGGGCAACTACAGCCAGGCTCCAGACCAAGCTGCAGTTTCTGCCCCTATGTGGAGGTGTTCTCTACCATCACAGTTCTAAACATCAGCCATTTTTTCAGGCAATCCTGACTTCTCTCATTTAGAGGTGTTTGTGAGAACTTGTTCTTGGAATTCAGGTCTTTGGGGATAAACTTAACTTGTTCTTCTTATTGTTTAAATTGACCATAGGCACTATTTGGCTCAATCTTGCTGTTAAATCTAGTTTCCCAGGTGTTAACCTCACCCTGCCCAGTTGGTCCCCAAGATTCCTTCAGGTGTGGCCTTACAAGACTACACTCTCAACCAGGACTGGATTCAGTGTTGCAACTCTTTAATAGCATCTGCAATTTTGAGGCGTTGCTGGAAAGTTGTGTCTTTCTCAGCTGTTCTCTTTTCCTTGTCAGATGCTTGAGATTTGAGCTAAAGAAGTGGAATTTTGCAATAAGTGTTATAAGCTTATAAAGTCTGTGGTTTAGTTCTCATCAGAAGGAAATTTAGCACAAGTTATAAAAATACAAGTGAAATAATATACTTGTATCCTCAAGTTTTAGGTGACTAATTTTATGCTGCTTATATCTTTGTGAAGAATGTATCCAAACCCAAAAGGCCTGAATTGTTGCTTGGAAGAAGCTTAACCCTTTCTGCTTGCAATACAAATAAGGGTTAGACATCTAAAAGTTGCAATTTGAATATCCCCTTGTGGTTTCTCATTCCTGTTGTTAGCTAGCACATTAAGGATTCTGTATAACAGAATTACTGTATTTAAATACATTCTGATTTTATCTGTTTAAGCTTTGCATTGAAATCAGTTTGTGTAATAAACTTGAAGTGCTCTAACCTTCATTTCCCTTATTTTGGCAAATTTCTTGGACTAAAGATTTTTGCTTACATTTTTGGTTTCAGAAGCTTTTGCCTACTGGTCATGTCAGTGACCATCAGAAGATACAATTAAAAATAAAAAACAAAACCCAAAACAGAACCTCAATATTAAGAGCTATTTTGTGATCCTTAGGAAATTAACTATAAGCATGTTTTAATTGCAAGATTAACCTTGCGTTTTCAGCAACTTCTTAGTGCATTTTTCCAACTGCAACCAAAAAGTATGATCTTCACTGATATTTTTATATTAATAACATGTATAAAGTCACTTTCTTCTCTTATATTTTAGTGGTTTTGTTTGTTCTGTTTTGTCCATGGTAGCTGTTTGCTATGTGAATGTATAGTGCATGCTCTATTCCTTGAACTAACATGAGGTACAGCCTTGTAATCTATTCTATAATTCAAATATTTTTTTCAGTCATTCACACCCATCAAATTTTTTAGAATGTTGTATAGAGAAGCTGACCTTGAAGTTCTAATAATCAGGATTTTTGGAAGTACAGAGGGTAATACATATGATGATCTGTTTGTATATTGTACAGTGTTTAAAATTATTTGTAAGTGAAAACATGGGAAGTGCTTGTTTACTGAGAATGAGTTAAATCACTGAATAAATATTAACCCTTTCTTGATATATGTAGCCATCACAGGGACCTTAAACTGTGCATGAAATAGCCAAACCCATGTACTGCAGGGTGGCCAGGAAGACGGCAAAGAGGGTATTTTACCAGCCCTCGACAAAGCAGTCTCTGTTCATCTCTGCTTGATGTAATGGAGTTCTGACCATCTGTTGACCCAACAGATCCTTCAGTTCCCAGACTAGTGCAAAGACACTGTTCCAAAATAAATGAGATCCTTAAAATAAACTTTAATAACAAAGCTAAACTGACAGTCCTAAAATACCGTAAGTCAAACAGAATAATGAAATTTAAATCATGCATCTAGAAACACTTCAAGCATGATGTTCTTTTCAGTTCTTTAAAACCAACATATTTCTTAAAATCCTCAGAACTCATTAATGGATATTGAAAACAACCTTTACCCAGAATTTAGAGATCAAGTTCTAAAGTTCTGTGTACCTTCTGATACATGGAGACAGTTCACTCAGTAAGGGCAGAGCCTGGGGTAAGGTGACACTTGAATCAGTGTTTCTTGCCTTTCTCTCATTTAGTTCCTAATGTCTGGCTGTGTTAACATAAACATGGCAGGTGGTGGTTTGTGGCTGTCACTAAATGTTGTCTGTATTCAAACTAACGCTCAATTCAACTGACTTAATCTTTGCTCAGAAACTGTCAATTTAATTGTACAATGGTTTGAAACGACAAATGAAAGAGATTTAATGCTAAAACACTCTCATCTGTATGACCAATTAGAGTAATTAACTTTGTTTCATTGGCAGAATCCCATTCTGCAGGCTCTTTTTTTTTTTTCTTTCTTATAAATCTCGATTTTGATTTTCTGGAGCAAAGCCTGCTGGGCCCCTTGTGTGTCTGTTTCCAGACAGTCTCATTCCTTAATGTGTCTTCTGATTAAAAAAAAATCACTTATGCTTTATGGTGCATTATTATGAAATAACTTCCATTTTTATTGGCACAAATAAAGACTTCTACTCAAATGGCAAGTTTAACTTCTGAGTTTCTTAAAAGAAATTGCAGTCATTCTTCAAACCTGCCAGTGTGAGCTGGCTGACTGCTGGTGTAAACAAACTGGCTGTTGAGAGTACTCAGAGGGTGTAGCCACCCAATGCAGCTTTGCACTGCAGTGTGGTAACTGCAAGTGGCACCTTCAGAAAGTTCTGTGTAGTTACTACTTCCTCCTGGTGCCATCTAGCCTTAGAAGCACAGTCAGCTGTTGTTTCTCGCTGCGTTCAGGGTGGTGGCATGCCTCCAGAGAACTTCAAAGCAGAAAATTGTTTCTGCTGTGGCATGTGGCACTGAAGTTTCATCCACATGTTTTAGCATTAAAATTATGGCCTCTGGAGCAAGCCAAAGTAATTTGTTGTTCTAACTAAACCTGGCATAGGATAGGAGGACAAAGCTGTCAACTGCTGTTGGAGGACTCTTTAGTTAAAGAGAATAGATTAGATTAAATACACTTGTGATCTCAGCAGGAGAAAAAAATAATCCTACTTCACTCAGTACTGTGGCATAATATTAACACATTCATTCTTCCAAAAATCAGGTCTGCCAGCCTGCCCGGGGATACGGGAAAAGTCTTCTAAGCTCTAGGGAAGTTTAGGAGAAGTGTTAGATACAAAGTGTTAATTGCTACAGAGATTTAGGTTTCTAGTGTATGCGGATCCCTCTCACTTTTGTTGTGGTCAAGGTATGCACTCTGTAATGCCTAGACTGGGAGCATGCAGTATGATTATAATCAGGATGTTGATATGTAGCTGTAGAAGTTAAGAATGCTAAATACAAAACAGTCTTCTTCATGTAAGGGTAATACTGAAAAATGGTGGAGAATTCATTTGCAAAACTAAAAACCAAATGCAAGTAAAATCATGAAGCATGACTGGACTCTTACACTGCTGTCATCTAGGCTGTAAAATTTCTCTTTGAAAACGTGCTAAAGAATAGCATAAAAAGCTGTTTAATTCTTTTCTCAAAGGACTCCAAATGATGTGTCCATGGCCTTCTCTGTTACAATGTTTGTAATATTTAATGATCTTTGCAGTTTGGTTAGCATCTCATTTCAAGGTTCAGTATGTCCAGTTTGAAATTTGAATTTTTTGTTCCTCCTTCAGCGTTTTAAATCCATTATATTTCTGGAAATTAGAATCTTGGAGCTAACTAGTGCATTTAATATGGTGGTGCTACTATGAAAACAACTAAATCAAGATTACTTTCCCCATGAAGTTAATTTTATCCCTTGCATTATATTAATCTATTTTTGTTGTACTGTGATACCAAACTAACAAAAAATCCCAGACCAAAGTCCTTATGCACTGTTCCTTTTTAAGCTAGTCTGTCATCCTGCAGCTCTTAAACTTGATTTCTTGGTTTCTGGATGCAGAAAGGAAGGTGTATAAAACATGGAGTAGGAACACAGCTGTATGCCCAGTCCCTTCATCGCTCCCAGTAACAGTAGTGCCTCTGCTTTTGAATGTGTCAGATCCGTGTCATTTGAAAATAACTTCCCAGAAAAGTCACCATCTAGATTTTTTTGAAAATACTAAATGCTGCATGACCACGAGTATGCAGTTAGTCTGCCTTTGGCATGACTTACCTGATACTTCATTTGTGAGGTGACTGCATGGGTTGTGACATCACAAAAATACTACAACTATACGGGCCCCCTCACTGAAGAAGTCATTCTACCTGTTTGCCATACTAATTTGTCTGAGGGTTCTGTGAGTGCTGTGGGAGCACCTGCCTCTGCTAAGGGTATCTCACATGGAGCAACACTCATGAGCACTAAGAGTATTTCTACTTTGTTATTAAATTCACTCTGTTCTATAGGATCAACATCTAGCTGACTGTTCCTTCTGTAATCTGCTTAGTTTGGTGCTTCAGATTCTTTGGAATTAGTTTTGTTTCCTGTCAATAAAAGCACAAAAAAAGAAGACTTATAGCCCACCACATGTATGTGTTTTGGTTTAAGTAAACTTAATTGTGAGTTAGTAGCCTAGTAATTTTTCAGAATAATTCTGTTTGGTTTTGTGGGGGTTTTTTTGGTGGGGTGTTTTTTTGTTTGTTTATTTGTTTCTGGGGTATTTTCTCCCACAGGAACAACCAGTAAATCATCTGCTTTCGCTTGTGGCTTTGGTGGTTCTGTGATGAAATTAACACTGGTAATTGGTGTTGGTGTCATATTAAGTAACTTGCTACTTAGGGTGAGTTTCAGTTTGAAATTGATACTCAACTTTTCATTCTTACATTTAGGTGTCTGCAGGTGAGATGAGCATCTAAATTCATGTTACAGCCAGGTGGTGTCTGGTCAGTTCTGTCGGTTAGAGCCTGTAGATCTTGTGTTGCATCTGCCTGTCTTGTGAAGATGTCTTGTTTCCTAGGGCCCTTCACATGGGCCCTGTCTGTGAGTACCTTGATTCAAGGTCAGACTGCCAGCAGCATTCCTGACAAGCTCTCCTTGACCAGAACGGAAGCTTTGACACCATCTACAGTATTAACGTGTACACATGTAGCTACTTCTAGGTGTCTTAAACTGAAACTTAACCATCCCCTTGAATGCCAATTTTCTCCTCTAGCACAACAATGCAAAAATTAGTTTTCACACTGAAAATCTTTCTTTTTTAATTAATTAAGGCTCAGTTAAACAGTCCAACTACCTTGTTAAAATTTGCATGTTGTTCTGTGCAGCCCGTAAAAGCCTCTTTTTATTTTCCTTCACTCAGGCCATTGCCATTAAAAATCCCCAAAGACAGGCCAGCAGAGTGTGTATATATATATATTTTTTTTCTGTTGGTCTAACCAGAACAAACAACATCCACCAGCTACTATTAGTCATGTCACACTCTACAAAAGCTACTTGCCCAAACTGAGTGTTCTGACAATACTAATCTATTAATCAAGGGATATTAGTCAAGTTATATCTATGTTCTAATTGTGCTTTCTGTATCAGATTTGTACTGATGAAATAAGCCAGATTTTGGCGGGGGGGGGGGGGGGGGGGGAGGGAGGGCAGGGGTTGCATGTGCATCTGCTTGGAGTGCTATTTCAATAGTAGTAGAACCATCTAATGGTGTAGAATTCCTCTTTGTTTATGGAGTATAATCTTTAGTTATCTTGAGCATTTTTGTTCCCTTTAATCTAGTACCATTAGGTTCATGCTTGGTGTGATGGTATGACCAGTTATATTCTCTTGGAATGTATGTAGGGAACAGTATTGGTTTTGTTGCTCCATACTATTGGCTCTAAGAGAAAAAACAATATTTCACTGTTTTTATTTGGTAATCCACTGGCATATCTGAGAAAGAGGAATGATTTGACAGTCAGTAAACTGTTGGTGTCTTCCCCAGACTCCCATTTTAGAATGCCAGAATTAATTTCAGACTTCAGATCTAATTTTAGTCCTCCCTTGCTAGTTTACAAATAGAAATGAAAATAAGTTCTATAAATTTGCCCAGCAGATAAATCAGCTTTTAATTGACTAAAGAAGAGTATAGGGAGATAAGCCTCTGGTGTTAAAATGTAGCTCGCGTGAATCTCTTCTTCTCCCAAGACTACTTGGAAGCTCTGTTTACACCAAGACAAATGTGACTAAGGTAATTCTAGCAGCAGAATGTAAACAGATCTTGAAGAAATGGGAAACGCTGGATGAAACGTTAGGCTGTACATCCAGCACTGTAGGTTTAGGTCAGATTTTGTAGTGGCTATTTTTTCGTTTCTTTTTCTTTTCTGCTTAACTGAAATTCATGAGTATTGGAGGCAAAATGAAACTGAAAAAAAATGGCAGTAAAGCATAGCTTCAGTATCTAAATTCCACTTAATGTGTTCAGCTGTAAACCTCCAAATGTGGTATGGCAACACCATCTGTGTACCTTGTCTGTTATGATAGCAGGCAGCCCAGAGAGGTTGTGGAGTGTCCTTCTCTGGAGACAGCCTGAAAAAAAACTATCCTGGAAAAACCCACCTAGATGCAATCCTGTGCAGTCTGCTCTAGGTGATCCTGCTTCAGCAGGGAGGTTGGACTTTGATAATCTTCAGAGGTCCCTGCCAACCCATGCTGTTCTGTGAACCTGGGATACTGAGAGAAATGGGAGTCCCATTCCCTGTGCAACAGTATACACTTGTAATGGCACTCTTGTACCATCTTGAACCTCAACCTTGTAAAGGGAGATCTCTTTAGTCTCACTGTTTCTTTTGTTCTGCAGTTCTGTTATATTCTCTTTAATTGGCTCCAGGATTTGCTTCTTGTTCACTGTTGGCAGCCTTTTGCATAGTGTTTACATGACAGAAACCTCTCCCGTGCTGTTCTCTGGTAGAGGAAGTGGTGTCCCATTTCCTGAGAAGTGAGTTGGAGGGGAAAAGATTTTCTTTGCTCCTCTTGATAACTGTATGTGCCCTGACTATCTTCAAAGTGAGAAAGAACCAGAAGTGAATTTTAAGAACTGATTGTTCATTCCTCCATTTTTAGTTTTCTATTTCCATCTGATTAGGCCTCAGAAATAAATTACTCTCTCTCTGAGCTGCTCTATATCTAGTGTATCAGTAGCAAATCTGAGAACATGTATGTGGACAAAGTAAGTTTTTGTTTTCAGATATCTAGTCTTGGCTTTAAAGGAATTCAATTTCAGGGAATGGATGGGAGAAATGACAAGATAAATTTGGAGTTAGATGCTGTAACAAAAATACTTTGGTACATCTGTCCCTGAATTTCAAGTCCTGACTGCAGAGTAGGATTCAGAACCCTTTATAAGGCTCTAATATTGGGGGTTTTGGGGAGATTGGGGAGAATTTCCTGTCTCCAAACAGTACCTAAAATACTGGGTGGACATATACTGAGTGAGGAGTGGTCTGAAGGTAGTTAGTAACAAAGACAGAATATAGGTGGAACCTAAAGCTTCCCTGCTTTCTTGTAGGTATTTGCTCAAGACTGCAAAGGCACATTTCTATTCACTTTGCTCCCCTATTTACAAACTAATTAATGAAAGCAAGTATTTACTAGTTTTCAAATAATAAAACTAGACAGAAGCTTCTGGTTTAAGATGCAGCTGGAGGAAGATGTTGACAGTTTGGAATTTAGATCACTCCCCCAGAAAACAGAAGATGGGTCAACTTCTTTTAATGAGATTTCAATGAGTAAAAAATATTAAGCAAAGGAGAATCTGGCATATGCCTGCCTTCCCCTGTATCCTTAATTGATATAAAAGCTGTAATGTAATAATGAAATTTTTCATATGAATTATTTCCATTCACTAACTGCTATATGTTTATTTCTTATATAGTGAAAAATCTTTGTACTGAGATAATTCTACTGATTGGGGGGAAAGAAATGTTACCATTTAAATCCTAATATTTGTATTTACTTTGTTCCATAAAATAGAAAGGGCCAGGCCATAGGAGCATAATGCTTTTATTTGGAGGACCATGCCAATAATACTTGTTTTGAAAAGATATGAACTAATCTCTAGGGTTTTATTTTCCCAGGATCAACAGATTGCATATGCTACTCAACCGTTGGCATTTCAGATCCAGTAACATCAGCTCTTCATATCATTGTCGGTGAGTGGTCACAATTTGCTTTTTTGTTATTAAAATTATTAAAATAACAAAAAAACAGTAATCCCATTTTGTTATGTATATATGTTCATGAAATACAATTTGAACATAATGTTGAAATACAAAGGTTTTGTCTAAGCTTTAAGTCTCTGATTTTGAACTACAGAAGGTTAAAAATTAATTGCTTTTTCTACTCTTAATTCAGTTTTCAAGGTATCGTACTGCTCTGAAATTTTGTATCTCATGCTTACGTTTTCATGCATTTTGGGATGTTTTTGAAAATAACAGTAAAAGACAAAGAGCCATGTAAGTTGTTGGGCTATATCTCTCCTAGAGAAAGTCTGACAAGTGCATGTACACTTGAATGGTAGTATTTTATATTAGTTGCCCAATTTTCCTGTGCAATTTAATACTTCCAGGCTAAGTTGAAAGTATGGCTTCTGCTTGACTGGAATTAACTGATAATTCCCCATTTTTACCATCCGTAAGTCATATATTTGAGGAGGAAATAGGGAGGGAGACAAGCTACCCTTCACTAAATGCTTTTTGATATGTTGTCATCAGTAGGGATGCTGACATTGCCACTTCTCAAAGTCCTCTGGTAATGGAGTCCCTGAACTATACGGGGCCTGAAGGATCCAGCTTGGCATATTCAGTGCTTTGTGATTTGTGACGCCTGTCCTGTTTTACTGCATACTGAATAATCAGTCACCTGGTTCTTAATACTGAATTTGAAAAATTGTGCAGGATAAACTTCAGTTACAACAATCCAACTGATGATTTTTTCATTATCAGCTGTTTTTAAGTGCTTAACAGTTGCAGTTTTAGGAGCTGGTGTTGCAGAGGTTTACGCACGTGCTTCTCTGTTTCTAACCTATGGTTAAATCTGTTCAGTCTTAATAGAAACTTACACTTCTGATCTTCATAGGTGACTGTCAGCCTCTGGATGTCTCTTCTGTACACCATAACAACACGTTTTTGAAGTACTGTGTGTCATTGCTGGGTTACGGTTTTTACGGAGATATATTAAAAGATAGTGAAAAGAAGCGGTGGATGGGTCCCATCAGATACGACTACTCAGGTAACCTTTGGAATTATTACAGTTATTAGAAATTGCATTAAAAGGAGCGTGGCCAGCAGGTCAAAGGAGGTGATCCTCCCCCTCTACTCTGCCCTGGTCATGCCCCACCTGGTGTACTGTATCCAGTTCTAGGCTCCCTGGTATAAAAAAAGACAGGGATCTCCTGGGGAGAGTCCAACAAAGAGTCACAAAGATGATTAAGGGCCTGGAGCATCTCCCCTGTGAGGACAGGCTGAATGAACTGGGGCTGTTCAACCTTTAGAAAAGAAGACTAAGAGGAGATCTTATGAATGTTTATAAATATCTGAAGTATGGGACACCAGGGAAAATAGCCAACCTCTTCTCAGTGGTCTGTGGGCACAGGACAAGGAGCAATAGCCTCAAGTTGGAGCACAGGAAGTTCCGCACCAACATGTGGAAGAACTTTTTCACAGTGAGGGTGACAGAGCCCTGGGACAGGCTGCCCACAGGGGTTGTGGGGTCTCCTTCTCTGGAGATACTCGAGACCTCTCTGGATTGCCTCCCTGTGTGACCTGTCCTAGGGAACCTGCTTTGGCAGGGGGGTTGGACTCGGTGATCTCTGGAGGTCCCTTCCAACCCCTACGATTCTGCAATTCTTTTGTCAGCATGTAAACATACTGGAGCAGTTGACGTGCTCTCTCCAAACCAAGCTTCTCTGAGGCTTTCAAACAGAAGAGGCAGGCTGAACCTGATTTTAAATTCCTTTTGGTACCAAGTACGTTGGATCACATTATGGAAAGCTCCATAACATTGGAATGGCATTAACAGTGTGCTCATTACAGCTCTGTTGAATTTGATTTTATGGTACAGTTAATAATTTAACTGAGAGTTAATTTTTAAAGTATTTTATGAGTTTTATAAAGAGCTAAAAAGTTTATGTCAAGCTATTAAAAATTATATTGGAAGCAACCCTAATAACCCTAATTCAAACTTGTTTAATATGCTTTTTTTATTAATAAAACTGTTAGCCCTGTTCTGTGTTGTTAATAGAGATGTGTTGCTTTATGTCACCTAGTGATAGCTGCCTAAAAAGTAGTATCTCTTATGTGCCAAACATTTTTACTTTCTTTTCAGTCAGAGATAGAAAGGCACTCCTGAGTTTGATGTTTGGCTGATGGAATGAATTGTTACATTTGCCCTTCCAGCACTGATTAAAGAGAGAGATGAGTGGTTTATCCTAGTTAGCTAATATTGGGACAAATCCTGTGTTTTGCCTTCTTTAATTTGTTTTGTGTCCAGTAAAGAAGATACAAAAGCAGAATTTAAGTAGTGTTGGCTAATTTTAAGAATCAGCAGTGAGATACACCTAAAAATTTTAGTTGTCTTTTGAAGATGTCTATCAAAGTAATGGCACTATTGGCAGATGTTAATAAGTAGGGAAGGGGCAGTACTTCAGTGTCCTTTACAGTCTAAAACATTGTAACTTCTAGAGCTGTGAGCTTGAGGAGACCAACTATTGTTTTGCAGTCTGTAGAGAAGGAAAGAGAGGAACAATCAAGGAATGTATGCAGAGGTGTTCCCCATGTGGATTTGTAATAACGCTGCTTAATACTTTAATGCAGGCTTCAAGACTTTTCTTACTCATCATTACTATGAAGGAACAATTTCTTTTCAACCAGCAAAACACACACTGGGATCTCCACGAGATAAAGATACCTGCAGAACGGGGTAAGCTAATGTTTATTTCTGGATATTTGGCATGAACTATTTGAAAAGGCCTGTACATAAGTAGAAGCCAGTCACACCTCTGGGCCTGGAAAAAATCATGAAGCAGAACCTGCTGGAAACTCTGTTTAGGCACATGGAGAGTACAGAGGTGATTGGTGACAGCCAACATGCCTTCACAAAGGACAAATCATGCCTGACAAATTTGGTGGCCTTCTGTGTGGGGTTACAGCACTGATGGATAAGGGAAGAATGACAGACATCATCTACCTGGACTTGGTCAAAGCATTTGACAGTGTCCTACATGACATCCTTGTCTCTAAATTGGAGAGACATGGATTTGGTGGATGGTCCACTCAGTGCATAAGGAACTGGCTGGACAGTTGCACTCAAAAGAGTTGTGGTCGATGGTACGATGTCCAAATGGAGACCAATGACGAGTGACATTCCCCAGGGGTTAGTACTGGAACTGGCACTGTTTTAACATTTTGTCTGAAAAACAGATGGTGGGTTTGAGTACATCCTCAGCAAGTTTGCCAATGGCACCAAGCTGTGTGGTGCAGTCAACACACTGGAATGCAGGAATGCCATCCAGAGGCACCTTGACAGGCTTGAGAGGTGGGCACATGTGAACTGCATGACATGGCCAAGCACAAAGTCCTGCATGTGTGTTGGTGCAAACCTAAGCACAACTGCAGGCAGGGTGGAGAACTGATTGAGAGCAGCCCTGAGGAGGAAGACTTGGGGGTGTTGACTGTTGAAAAGCTCAACATGACCCAGCAATGTGTGATTGCAGCCCAGAAAGCCAACTGTATCCTGGACTGCATCAAAATAATCATGACCAGCAGGTCAAAGGAGGTGATTTTGACCCTCTGCTCTGATGAGACCCCATCTGAAGTACTGCATCCAGCTCTGGGGTCCCTGGTACAAGAAAAATACTGAGTTGTTGGACCATGTCAAGTGGAGGGCCACAAAGGTGATCAGAGGGCTGGAGCACCTCTCCTGTGATGAGTGTCTGAGAGTGTTTGGTTTGTTCAGCCTGGAGCAGAGAAGGCTCTGGGGAGACCTTATTGCAGCTTTCTAGTACTTTAGGGGCCTACAGGAAAGATGGAAAGGGACTGTTTACAAGCAGTGATAGGAGAAGGGATAATAGGCTTAAACTAAAAGATGGGCAAACTTAGGTTAGATATTAGGAAGAAATTCTTCCCTGTGAGGATGGTGAGGCCCTGGCACAGGCTGCCCAGAGAAGCCGTGGCTGCCCCCTCCCTGGCAGTGTTCAAGGCCAGGCTGGATGGGGCATTGGGCAACCATGGAGGGTGTCCCTGCCCATTGTGGTGGTGATTGGAACTAGATGGTCTTTGAGACCCCTTTGAACCCAAACCAGTCTGTGATTCTATGAGAAGTCACGGAAATATTTTTATCCTCAAAACACTCTGAGATAAGGTTTTTAAAAGTTTATTGACTCATTAAAGGGAATGCCTCATCCAGTCAGTAAACAAAAATGTAATAAGATTTTGTTTGATTGTGTCCCCCCCAATTTTAAATGACATAAAGCATAACAGCACCATACCCAGTTATAAGATACTGAGGGTTCTATGCTGTCTTAATGCAAATAATCAAAAGGTTCGGATTCAGACATTCTCAAATGTTCTCTTTGTAATTGGATCTTGCAATTTTAGCAGTTTCATTTAGTGCCATGGAGTTGGACTCAATGATCCTTATGAGTCCCTTCCAACTCAGTGTGATTCTATGACAAGCTGGCATGGCTTGTCCTAAGGATAGGTCCTTTCAGGACCAACCTATTTAGTCTTTTTTTTAATAGATTATGACTATGCTGTACAAATTCTGTGTTATAGTCTTCACTTGTTTGTCCAATCAGGGGGCCTATATTAATCTCCCCAGTGTTCCTTGCTTTCTTCTGCTTAAAGTTACACGCTAGTATTTCTTCTCTTCTTTGTATATGAAGCTATCAGAGATATAATAGTTGTCACAGCAGCAAGCAGCATAGCAGGATACAGAGGAGCCAGAAACTACATGAAATTTATTGAGACTGCTGTGACATGCTACAGATCACAGTCTCCAGCATTAGCTAGAGCAACTATCCTGATCCATGAGGTGTCTTGATGCAGGGGAAGCTCCAGAAGAAGAAAGCTGTCATCCAGGTCTCTGTCAGGGAGTAAAGAGCACTTGGTGCCTCATGAGGGATTTTGTACATCCTGATGATTGCTGGAAGGGCGATAGGGCTGGGCACAAGCAATTTAGGAGAACCCTGGAGCGTGGTGATGACAGTGATTCAGGTGAGTGACAAGTTGACTAGGAGAAATGCTCTGCTGGTCTTGTTACAGAAAAGAAAAGTTGGGGCTGTGACAGTTGAGGGCAATCTTGATAGCTGTGACTATGTGATTATAGAGTTTAAAATCAAGAGAAGTAAGCAAGACAAAAAGTAGAATTGCAACCATGAACTTAAGGAGAGCAGATTTGGGTTTATTCAAGAATCTTGACAAGATCCCTTGGCATACTGATCTGGAGGACAAATTGGCCCAGAAGACTTGATTGGTACTTACTCAGAGCACAAGAACTGTTCATTCTGATATGTAGAAACTTGAGTAAGCAGGACAGAAAAACAACATGGATGAGCAAGGATCTGAGAAGTAAACAGAAGGTGAAAGTGGGACAGATGACTTGAGGAACATGGAGATACTGCCTAAATGTGCAGGCATGGAACTGAAAAGCCAAAATTCAAGTGGAGTTGAAATCAGCAAGAGATGTGCAGGGTGGTACTTCATACAAAGGTATTATATAAGTATAGCAATCAAAAGCAAAAGGCCAAAGGAACTGTGGGCCTGCTGCTTAGTTGTATGGGAGACCTAGTGATAAATTATATGGGAAAGGCTGGGGAGTGCCTCTTTCACTGCAGTTTTCACTGGTCTGGTCTGCTTCCAGGGCTTACAGGTCCCCAAGCCCATGGATAAGAGGGAAACAGTGGCTATTACATATCTTGACTTTAGCAAGGTGCTTGGTACTGTTTCCTGTAGTATTCTTAAATTGATGTGGTGTGGGCTAGGTAAGTGGGTGGGTGGCTAGACTATCTAGAAAGGCTGTGTGCCCCAGGGATCAATACTGGGGTCAATACTGTGCAACATCTTTATTAATGACTTGGGTGGTGACAGTGCACTCTCAGCAGTTTTATGGATGGTACTGCATTGTGAGGAGCAGTTTACATGTTGACACTCAGGGCTGCTGTTCAGAAGCATCTTGCTGGGCTGAAGAAATGGCTGATAGGAACCTCCTGAAGTTCTGAAGAGGCAAATGCTGTGTACCTGGGGTGGAATAGTCCCAGGCAGCAGCACTGACTGCCTGGCTGGAAGGTAGCTCTGCCAAAAAGAATTTCGGGATGCTGGTGTGCAACAGCTGTACCTGAGTCTGCAGTGTGCCCTCGCAGCACGGAAGGCCCAACTGTATAGTGGGCTTTCTAAGCAAAAGAGAAGCCAACAGGTCAAAAGAAGTGATTCTTCCCCTATACTCAGCACTTGTGGTGAGGTGAAGGACTGGCTCCAGTATGTCAATGCCTTCTAATACTTGGCTGAGGTAGCAGTGAAACAGGTGTCCCAGAGGTCTTGTGGTCTCCACCCTGGCAGATACTCAAAACTCAACTGAATGAGGCACTAAACACCCTGATCATATAGGACTGGCTTTGAGCAGAGGTTTGAACCACATCAGAGGTCCCTTCCAACCTCTGTGATCTTACGGCTCTGTGATGCTGTTATCTCTGATGTTCAGGGATCTTCAGCACTGAAGTACCTGTCCTGCCTGCGGGGCTACCCTGGGTCATGCCACGTCAGGGTTGTCAGTGCCGTGCTGCATCTTGTCATGGGGGAAGGTCTTGTAATGACTGGGTGAAATGAGATTGGAAAACTGTCTCAACAGGCTTGTTTTCAGGGGCTGAATGGTATTTTTGTTTTCAGATGTTACATTTGCAAGAAAAGTGAGGAGCAGCTGGCAGAGCAGCACAAGGAATGTGGATTAAAACGCGAAGGTAATTTGTCATAAGAAGCAGGATGGTGTAGTACTAGACAAAGTAACTGGTTTTCAGAATATATCACATCAAGTGTGTGTGCTGGTTGGTTTGGTTTTGTTTGTTGGGTCTTTTTTAAATGTGAATTACTAAATAATCCATTATTTATTTAAGTTTAGGGAAAGTACATGTAAATACGTGAAAAATACATTAGGTGTCTCCTCCACCCAGACCTCAGAAAATTCTGATAAAATTACACTAATTACTTGTACAGTACAATGTGTTGGGGTTCTTTTCTCTAGGAAAGATAGATTCTGTGAGCTAGGACTCTGTGTTCTTTTTGTGAGGACTTAACTGATAAGTTGTGAGGTAATGTGGGAGGAAACAGTCCATTAAGATAACTTTTAGAATAGATTAGAATTAAAAATTTGTGCTTATTAGCACCTAAGTCACCCTATATAAAGCTGTTTGTTTAATTAATAAATTGAATTTAGACAACTAATAACTGATCTAGAGAACTGAAGTATTCCTGTGCAGTACCCCACCAATACTCAGTATAAATGATAAATGAGATTTCTCTAGTTATGCTACCCGTACTTCAGGTGGCTGAGTTTTGCCTCTGGTGTCTGTTGTCTTGGATAAACCCCTCTTAAACAGCAGTCAGTCTTCCCAGCACCGCTTGCTCCTGCTTTTGCTCTCCTTTTTCCTTTGTTTGTGGGGTGGATTTTGGTTTTGGGGTTTTCTTGTATTTTTTTATTTTCTTGTGTTTAAGGCTATTTTTTTTAAAGCTGCCGTTTTGTTAGTTTTGATCCAGCAAAGAAGCAAAGGCAGAAGAAAGCTACAGGTTAATGAGCAATCAAGGATGTTTTAGCCAGCAATGCACAAGACATTAAGCAGCTGATTATGTAGGACGTTGTTTACTTAAATCTGGGTTTTTTTTCTGATAATGGTTATGAAAACAGTCAGTCAGGTAAAATGTGATAAATACCCTGACTTTGTCCTTACTCCAACAGTGAGGCTTTTTTTTCTTTTGAGTAATATGCTGAAATCTACCCTAAAGGGTGCTTTTCTACCAAGTGAAGACAAACTATTGCAGTAACATATAGAAGCATTCTACCTTGAGTAATTTGAGGCTTATTTAGTACAGTGAGCATATTTCAAAAGTTAACAAATATCTAGACATGCTATAGACTAAATTATTGATGCTCCTCAGTTAAACAACAAATGGATTCATCGGGAAAGGCTGTTGTTTTCATTTTGTTATTTGTGTGACAGAAAATACCTGGTTTTCTCATAAGTACTTTGCACAGTTCTGGACACAGAAGATGTTTCCAGTCCCAGTAGTTTATGTTCTGTTAAGTTACCTTCATCTCAGAGCAGGGCCCCATCGTTTGCTTGCAGCCTGAACAAAGTCATTCTGCACTTTGACATTTAAGTCTTTCTCCTCTCTCTTTAAGGTACACATTTTGAATCTGATTTAAATTAGTTCTTTCTGTAATGTCCTGTTTGAAAGCAACCTAAAAAGATCGTCAGTGGAGCAAGCAATACTAAAACCACTCTGGCAAATGATGTGAAAATTTTTAATTTAAAAGCTGCATTTTTTTCTTGTTATTACTGATTTGTTGATAGAGAGGCTAATCTAGATGGAAGAAGTTTTTAGTTCCCTTTAAGTCTTTTGTCATGTTCCAGTCCTGCTCTGTTTTTCCTGGAATTCTGATTTTCTTGGTTCTGTTACTAAAGAGTGGATAGTAATTCCAATTAATAAAAATTCAAGGAGGTGAGAAAAGTTCAAAGGGCAAAGAACAACTGTAAAATACTTTCCAATTTTTTTTTTTTTTGCTTTTTCTGATGTATAAAGCTGGGAAGATGCCAATTCAGAATGAATGCATCAGACTTTAGGTCAAAAATTACCTAGAAAATTGTAATAATAATTCTCTAGAGTAAATGTGAAGTTCCTAAAACAAAGACAGTGAAGAATATCAGAATTTTAGGACATGAAATGACAGAATGTCATCTATCATCCCATCAAAGAAGCAACTTGAAAACAAGTACCCTGAGTCATTTCTTCCCTTTTTATCATTTTTAGATATAAATTGTAGCATTGAGGCAGAAGAGTAATACTGATTAAGAACTGAAATACTAAGCTGTTGTCTTTGCATCATTGTTTATTTACAATTAACATGTTGAAGAGCAAGAATAAATTTTTTTAAAAGTTAAAAATCCCCCTGAACTTTCACACTTGCACAAGGGTGACCCAT
Source organism: Porphyrio hochstetteri (assembly GCA_020800305.1). Lineage (NCBI taxonomy): Eukaryota > Metazoa > Chordata > Aves > Gruiformes > Rallidae > Porphyrio > Porphyrio hochstetteri. Next base: position 52,432,055 of record CM036905.1, read on the forward strand.
ATAGCATTGATCATGAATTTATCATGCCTGATGTCAAAAGTGCTGTGTGGTTTTAGTAGATAATCAGTCTGTGAAAGAAGAAATAAATTTTTTCAGTTGTTATATGGAAAACATTTTAATGCAGTTTATTTTAGATATGTATTGACAGTGCATGAATATACCTAGTTAAAACTTGTAAGTTGCTGACAATGATGATTGCTTTTTAGCATTCTTGTGAATAGATGAAATAATAACCTGTCTCCGTGCCTTTATTGATGCATTTCAGAAGATGAAGAAGAATGGAAGATTATTAAAGGGAAATTTCTAGCCATCAATGCAGTAAATATGAGCTGTGCCTGTTCACGAAGTCCAAAAGGTCTTTCACCAGCAGCTCATTTGGCTGATGGTTCAGCTGACCTCATTCTAGTTCGTAAATGCTCCAGATTTGATTTTCTACGATACCTTGTCAGACATACAAACCAAGATGATCAGGTGTGTATTCCCTTTGGCATTGCATTCTTCAGAGTCAGTCTAAATTGTAAACATTGATATTCTTATATGAGAAAAAGAAATCTGCGAAGCAGGGTTTGTTTTGGAGGGCATTGTACATTTTGAGTGGCACAATCTCAGCACGTGTACCCTTAAAAAATAAATAACTTTAGCAAAGTCAAGTCTTTGGCCATGAATTCTAACAAAATTCAACTTTTGTAATTGAATTCTGTTTCCTAACATTTTCAAAACATTTGCTGTTTGGACAATATTTAAAGGGATTTTATCACAACTGTGCCTCCATGTATTTGTCATGAAAAACTGCTCACAGCAGAAGATGTAGTAAAGAATAATAAATCCTTTTTTTTGTAAACTATGTAAAAATGTGATTTAGAAGTTACCAGAACTGCAGTTTGATTTTAAACCTCAGGCTTTTAGCAGAATTTTAATACATATATTTGACGAGGTTATGAGCTTTACGCATTCAGCTTCAGAATTATTCCTTGCATATGTTTTGGCTGTCAGGATGAACTACAAGGAAAGATTCATCACTGCTCTGGATTGCAGTGTCTGTTGAAACAAGCTATGGCTGTGAATACACGCATTTAATACTTGTCACAACCTGGTATTATTAACATGTCCTGGAAATGTATCTAAACAAAGGATTAATGTCGTATCTAGTTACAAAAGCAATAATAAATCTCACTTGTTTATGATGCTATTCCTCCTCCTCTGTAGAAGAATTTATATTAATTCTCTTTCCTCTGTTTCCTTATTACCCTTCCCTGAGATGTTGTGTTCGTGTCTGTATTCCTCCTTCCTGCTCTTCTCCATCCCCTCTCCCTTCACTCCTTCCCACTCTCTCCCACTGTTCCCTTGGTATTTTTGATTATTTGATGCTTTCCCTGGTTGCCTTTCAAACTGACTTCAACATTTATCAAGAGTCTACATTCTGCTTAGACTCTGTGCAGCCATAGGTACCAGTTCTTGCAACTAGCACTCTCTGTGAGACAGGGCTTCCAAGTGTTAGACAACTTCACAGTTTATTTATGGTTAAAAGTTGATGGAACTTAAGACCTAGGAGGTCCCTTCAACCTTGATGCTTTTTGTGATTGCCACTGCGGCTATTCCCCTTTCAGTGCTTCCCCACTGTTTCTCTCTGGGTTATGTTGGGTTTGCAGTGTAAATTAAATGCAGGGTTGTACATGTGTCCTCGCTCCAGGTTGGTGCCTACCATAGTGGGGAATGGATTAAAACTAAAGGAGGGAAGTTTAGATTAGATATTAGGGGAAAGTTCTTTACAGAGAGAGTGGTGAGGTGCTGGAACAGGCTGCCCAGAGAGGTGGTGGATGCCCCATCCCTGGAAGTGTTCAAGGCCAGGTTGGATGGGGCCCTGGAAACCTTGTGTAGATCCAGGCCTGGAGGTTGGTGGCCCTGCCTGTGGCAGGGGGGTTGGAGCTCTATGATCCTTGGGGTCCCTTCCAACCCATGCTTTTCTATGATAGTGGTGGGAAACCCTGTTTGAAAACTTAAGAAAATGTGGCGGGGGGGAGGAAAGGAAGCAAGAGGTGAATGCACATGAATACAGACTAGCTTCTTGGTAAACTGGGTTTTTACTCACTTTTGCTTCCTTGTCACCCAACTCCCATAGATGCACACAGACATGCTCCATTGCCTTTGCTAAGTGACATCTGTGTATTAATTACAGCTTGTAAAATATTTAAGTCTGTATCAGTGAAGTTGCTTTCAGAGCAGGTCAAGGCACCCTCTAATTTGATCGTTCCTTTAATTTACAAAGCCTTTATTAAAGCATTTGTACAGCGTTGTAATGTAAATCTGCAACCTGTATTAACAACAGCAATCTCATAATTGTCATACTTTTCCTAGCTGAATTAACTAGTTAAGATTATCTTTGTTTTGTTGGAGTGTAATAATACTGCCCTCTATTCTTATTTCCATGCACACCCAGCTCTGTGACTCATCACACTGCTGTGGAATTCTTACCTTCAGGGCATCCTTCCAAATGCAGAAGCAGAAGGCTTTCATAAAAGCCCACGTGTCTTAAGCACTGTAGTTGAACAGGTCCTGAGGATGCTACAAAGATTCAGTCCAAACCTCTTTGACTTTGATTTCGTGTTATCATGGTTTCAATAGGGTTTTTTAAAAGGTTTTTATAACCGTTTACTCATAATCTCAGAACCTGTGACCTGATTATCTATAAAACTGCAGTATTGCAGCTACTTGAAGAGGGCCACTGAAAGGTTTCCATTTTGGCTTGATTGTTTCTGACTTGTGCAGGGTTTTTTAAAACAAAAATCACTCTGTGCCTCAGATAAGCTTCTCTGGAAAATCGGAGTGCGAGGGCTTTCTTGAATACAAAACGCTGCACACTGAGTTGCTTTACACATCAAATGAATTTAATGCAATTGTTTGGTTTATTTCCCCCCCCCTTTTTTAGTTTGACTTCTCATTTGTAAATGTGTATCGGGTGAAGAGTTTTCAGTTTACATCAAAACTTTCAGAAGACAACGAGAGCAGCGTCACGGACATAGGAAAGAAACGTTTTGGCCACTTCTGCAGAGATCATCCAGCCTGCTGCTGTAATAGTGCTAATAGCACCTGGAACTGTGATGGAGAAACTCTGGACAGTTCAGCCATTGAAGTGAGGTAAGCATCGATTTTTCTCTCCACACACCAGAAAACATTAGGCCTTTCAATTGATTTTTAAGATTATCATGAAGACATCCCCAAAAGGTGCCTCTGCATGGCAAATTTGAGTCTTGTGATAATAAACATAATTTTTTTTTGTTAGTTTTTTGAGTCCTTTCCAGAGAATATTCCAACCATGGATATTCTAAATGATCCCTGACAGATATAGATGGGTGGCTCTACCGTTTAAGTCCCACTTACTGCATGAAGTGCTGAAGACGAAGATGTTGGGAGGATTCTTTTTAAATGAGTGCAGAACCTCCTTACACTGGGCACTAACTTTGCCTGTTAATCTTAAGTAGGCATCTTTGTCTTACAGAAATACTGAGTGTTTCCCATAATTTCTGGGTTTTGGCACACAGCACAGAGTCTTATCTCCAGCCTTGGCATATGGAGAAAGAAGTGTGCAGTTGTGCAGATGATTAAATTAGAAGGGAATACATGTTTGTGAAATCTGAAGGGCTTTGTTTTTTCTCCTTTTTGTTTGTTGATTACAAATATTACAAATATTTACATGCAAGGGTGTTCCATTAAAACATAATCACATAGCAGCCCAAAGTGATTTTTATAAATACTGTGTAAGAGCAGCTCATCTAAGTGCCCTATAGAACTTTCTGTGTGGAAAAGAGGAGTAGCAGGAGCGATGGCTACGTGAAAGCATGCAGTCTTCGTTGTAGGGGGAGGATTGTATCAAGATTGAGAGTCTGGTTTCTGTAGTCTGGAGCAACGAACTTTTTCCAGCTGCTTGAAATTCATGGACTTTTAAAATTAAATATGTAGTCCTCTTTTATTTCCTATTAATCAATTTCCATATTTTTCAGGGTTCACTGCCAGTTGATGAAACTGTTTGCAAGGGGAATCGAGGAAAACTGTAAAGATGAAGCTACCAACAGCCAGAGTAGCAGTGAACAATTACTATAGACATTGCTTCTCCAGTGGGGAGAAGATATAATAAAGGCTCAAGGAAATTGAGTAAATATACATTTTAGTCAAATTGACAAGTATTTTAAAATTTTAGAGATTTTTTTTTTATGGCTTCAGTATAATTTTAGACATTGTATTGTGTCTTTTTTTTAAACATTGTACTCAAAATATATCTTGGAACAATGTAATCTAAGTTATGTTAGAAAAGGTAGGGCTGGCGTATATAAATGTATTCACGGTGACTGATGCATTCTCTGTGCTCTTCTCATTTAGCAGTTGTGTTGAAATAATATCTAAATGTTAGAAAACATTGGACCTCACATTGTTGTCAAACCAAGACACCAGGACAATATATTTTTAGTGTCTGAGAAGGTGTTTCTGCTGGGAGTCTTACGTAGTTGCATGTGGCTTAAATGCTGGACAACAGTGTTGTCATTCTCATATTGTTTTGTTTTGTTTTTAAGTAATATCTTTCATTTTGTAATTCTGACTATACCTTGCAACTTATCAATGCAATTCAAACACACATTCCTGGCTTTAAGTAATAACAATAAGAGTTTAGAAATACTTTGAAAATAAAAGCACATCTGTATACAGATCATACTTTATCCTATATATTCTATTTATATAAAAGCTCCCTTGCATGATGCTTTTCGGGATTATAAAGGTTTTTATGACTGTTTGGATGATACCAAATACTACACACAGCAACTTGAAATGTCTTGCAAGCAGCTTGCTGGGATACTTGTAATACCAGGAAAGCACAGGCAAAGGAAAATACAAATATCTTCCAAAACACCAGCAAGATTTACATGTTTTTGAAGTATCTAAAATTAACGTATGAAAAGCTTCCCTCTTCGGTATATATACAGTTATTTGGAGGTTCTACTACATACCTTAAAATGTCTTTGCAGAATAAGATGCTGGAATGTTAAGTTGAAAAATAGGGTTTGATGATTGGAAGTTTTTTAAATAATGTTCATTTAACTGAATAGGAAACAAAAGAATTTGTTTTGTGCAGTCAGGGGAAGAAACTGGCATCTGATAAATAACGAATTCACTGTGCTGATTTCTTTATATAGCAAGAAACATTAGACTATCGTGTATCACTGTGGACTGATTCAGTGGTGTATGGGTTTGCATATTGTGACACACACATTTTCTCTGTGCGTGGGCTTGGGGCTAAATTTAATCTGGTTTGAGGATCAGAGGTTAGCCCCTGCCCTCTCCTGTCTTTTCTTAAGTGTGTGGTTCTCTCTAAAACTCGTTGCACCTGAGGATTTTTGGTTCTTTGGCTGAAACAGCTAATGATTTGCTATTCATGTATATTTATTGGCGCTTCTTTCATTCAGCTTGTGTTAGTTTTATGTCTCTCATGTATTTGCTCTGCGTAAGCCATGATGATTGGTCAGTTTATTACTGAAGCACTTGAAAATTGTTTAAATGGCTGATTTTCCTTTTTTCTATTTACATTATTTACATTCCAGTTTTGTGTAAAATGAAAATTGTGTGCTATATGTTTGCTACAAGGTGTTATTCATATTGCTTCATATGATACAAAGCACTTGCAAATTATGTTTGCCTGAAGTACACTCATAAAAGCTTAGGATCTGTTTTCTGTTAATATAGTATTTCAGGGAAATACTTGAATACTTTTCCAAAAGTACTGCTGTTTACTTTCCATATTAATGCAGTGAGTTTAACTGTTGATTGATCCAATGTTTTTCAGAAACCTGTAACATAAGTGATATGTATACTGTATTTTTAAAGCCATGTTTAATAAGTGAAATAGTACTTTTGACCTAAGAACCTCATTGAAAAGGAGATTATGCAGTTCTACAAATGGAAATATTTTTTTTAAACTGTCATTTGTTTTAGAAGTTCTATAGTTATTTTGTTCTATCCATGAATTCTGTGAGAAAACCCAGACGTCAAGTTACTGTCATTCTTGTGCAGGATATGATGATGCAAACACAGCTCACCAACTGATGAGGGCATTTATGAGGTGTTACCCAGATCACACCCTCATAACTGAGGGGTAAATGCTAACCACCTCTTTCCAACAGTTTACTAGCAAGTCAGGAGACCCTTACTTGAAAAATGGAGGCTAAATCTAGTTGTGAATGTGTATTGAAATGCTCCAAACATTTTTTTAATATCTGAAATCAAGTTCTTGGTGCTCCCAAAGAAAGCCACAGCAGAAGCCTCCTTTCTGAGAAACAAGCCACCAGAAAAGGAAGAGAAAAGATTGCTCTGTAGTATGGTAATGAAGAGTGAAGTAAATAATAAAGGTGTTGCAACATAATCAAATGAAAAGGTCATAATAATAATGAAATGGTAACAATACATATTATTTATTAATGAATAAAAGGTCTTAGGTAATAGACAAGCTGAATAGTTGCATTTGAATAATTCTATTTGTAGCGTATTATACTAGCAGAGCACCGTGAGTTGTCCAGTTTATTTTTGAGAGCTGCATAAGTAATGTCTGCATATTTTTTATTTCATGGGGGTTTTCTCTGAATGTAGTCACAATATGAAAATTATTTATAGGAGAACCAAGTTTGATTTTTTTTTCTTTTTTTTTTTTCTCAATCTTGCTGGCTTCAAGATTAGAAAATGTGTTCTGGTTTATGACACCTAGGGCATTTCATTGGAAAGAATAAAATAAAATTACATCATACAGCAAATACAGTGGTTTTCTTCTTTTCACAACTGGATTGGAAAAAAATACCTACCTTTCTTAGGCAGAAATCTGGCAGTAGACAATGTGGGAAGATTAAATCAGGTGGAGAAGTAATTCGTAAGCTTCCATTTGGGCTGACCACAGCTTTGTGGCAAAGTGTGAGTGTGAACAAGCACTGAGAGAGAAAGAAGCTATTGGTGAAGCAGGGCTTGCACTAAAACTAGGCAACTCTGCCAAGGTAAACTAAAACTAAAGATTGGAGGCGGGGGGAAGAAACTTAGTTGCATTTATTTAGAGTTACTTTGGAAAAATCTAAATACAAATTTGAAAGAAAAGTACTGTTATAAGAAGCACAAAGTCTGTATTATACTATAAATATTATCTAGTAAATATATAGGTGTTTTTTAGAATTTCCTTGCAATAATTATTGCAGATGCAGTACATATTCTAATAAGTAAACTATGTTCACTACAGGTGAATAGTGGGCATGGAGGAGAGCACACTTTTCAGCGTGACCTCTGCTCTTGAAATGTATTTGGTTTACGTGGCAAGGTTTTGGTAGCTGGGGGTGCTCTGGGTATTTCCCTGCAGTGGGTGGAGAAGACCATGGTGAGGCAGGCTGTCCCTCTACAACCCATGGAGGTTGATGGTGGAGCAGATACCCACCTGCAGCCCATGGAGGACCCAGGTGGATATGCTCTGAAGGAAGTTGCAGCTTGAGAGAGACCATGGAGCAAATTGCCTGGCAGGGGCTATTGCTGTGGAAAGAAGCATATACAGGAGTAGGGTTTCTTTTAGGAAATGCGGCCCATTGGGGGATCCAAGTGGGAGAAGTTCATGAAGGAGCAGGAGAGATGGAAGTGTTATGACCCGATCGCAATCCCCATTTCCCATCCCCTTGCTCTGCTTAAGGGGGGGGCAGGCATGCAGCAGAGTCAGGAGTGAAGTTGGGCCTGCGAAGAAGTTGAGGAAGAGAAGAGGGGACAAGGTTGATTTAGTTTTGTTTTCATTTTTGATTATCTTCCTCTTATTAATTGGCAACAAATTAAATTGTTCTTCGTCAAGTCTGTTTTGCCCCTGAGTACAATTACCAGGTGATCTGCCTGTCCTTATCTCAGCCCATGAGCTTTTTCATAGTATTTTCTTCTCATGCTGTCCTGCTGAGGGGGGACCGAGGGACAGAGTGGCTGGGTGGGCACCTGACTGTCAGCCAAGGTCAGCCCAACACATGGAGTTACACACCAAGTCCGTGTTTGCAGGAATGTCTCATGGCATAAATGGAACTGGAAATTTCTCTGAACACCTGTCTTGCAATCCAAGGATTATTTCCCTAGAAGTCCTGCCCTAATCCCTGTGCGGTAAATGAGCAATGGGAATTCATAATTTTTATTCTCATTAGTCACATTGTTCTTATTTCACATTTTCAGCAGAGTAGTTCAGTGCTTTTAATAGATTATAACTGGTGTTTCAGTTGCAGTAAATGAATTCTGCCCATAATGAAGTGACAGTCTCCCCAGACTTCTCTTACCCGGGCGTGTACGTGATGTACATCTTGCAAAGGCTTATGCATGTTCTTAATTAATGTGTGACTAGTCCCATTAATTAGAAGAGGGTGGGGCATTCATTCTGCAATCAGCCATGCCTTTCAAATCCCCTGCAATGAGAGGATTAACAATTTTTTTTATTCCATTTCCTACGGCTTAGGAATGATGCCTAATATGTAGCTACCAAAATTGCCAACAAGAGGTTGTCTTCAAAGGATGTTTGCTCTTATTAGGCTCTTACATGTCTGAAAGGCTGACTTGCTGTTGTGTTGGTAGCTGTGTCACCTAAAGTGTAGTTTTGTGGCTTATTTCATAAGAACTCTCTAGCAAGAAATAAAAGAAATAGGGTTTTTTTTCTCTTTTTTTTTTTCTTCATGTAAAGAAGACAAATAGTGTAGAACAGGGAAAAATAGGGAAAAAATAATTATTCATAAAGGAAAAATACTGAAAGAAGAACAGAAGCAATGCAAATTGAAAAATCCATGGAGACTAAATTCTGGAAAGGATGAAAGTGAACAACTGCAATATGTTAAAAAGAAAAAACCACAAAAAATAGGAAAACAAAATGCAGATTTTTTTTTTGCTGGAAAGCATTGCCCAGACACGTATATTTTAACTGCACAGCACAAAGCTAACACTAAAGGTTTGAGTAGATTGCTAGAAGGTTGACTATTTACAACTGGTGGAGAGAATAAAGGCTTTATCCGTGCTGTCAAGGCATATTTCTAAAAAAATGTTGGGTTGTGCTCCATATCTCTGCTCACAAACTTTCTCCAAAAAGCAGCATCACTACAAGAGGTGCGAAAGGGGACCTGTAAAAGCAGCTTCCTGCAGCACCACACAGCGCTCTGACATCACTGGTCAAGATAATCTGCCAGATATTTATTTTTCGTGTTAATATTTAGCAGCTGTGTTTTAGGGAAGGGGAGACTGGGCAACAAGAAGAAATGCTGGGTTAGTACTTAAGTGCTGTGGAGGTTCAGGTGGTGGGATAACAGAATCACAGAATCACAAGGTTGGAAAAGGCCCTTAAGGTCATCAGGACCAACCGTTCCTGTCCTATACTAAACCATATCCCTAAGTACCTCATCTACCCCTTTTTTAAACACATCCAGGGAAGGTGACTCAACCCCCTCCCTGGGCAGCCTGTTCCAGGCCCTGACAACTCTTTCAGGGAAAAATTTTTTCTATTATCTAATCCAAACCTCACCTGGCACAGCTTAGTGCCATTTGCCCTTGTCCTATCTCCTGTCGCCTGGCTGAAGAGACCATCACCTACCTCTCTACAACCTCCCTTCAGGTAGTTGTAGGCGGTGATAAGGTCTCCCCTCAACCTTCTCTTCTCCAGGCTAAACATCCCCAGCTCCCTCAGCCACTCCTCATATGATTTTCCCTCCAGCCCCTTCACCAGCCTGGTTGCCCTTCTCTGGACTTGTTCACCCCAGCTAAGGGTCTGCCCCACAGACCTTGTAACATCAGGGAAAGTTCCTGCAGAAGAAGATGGCGCACAGAAATATCGCTGCCGTTCCTGGCGGGTGCTTGTTTAACCTGCCTGTTGGAGCTTGCTGAGGTATGTCATACAAGCAGTTTAGCCATCAGAATAGGTTGCTTAAAGACTTTTTTATAGTTGGAAAACTTTGGTTACTCAACTCAATCCCCCTTGCTGTATTTAAGCATACTTGCTCTGTCCTCAGGGGGTGCAGAGAACAGATCGTCCCACTTTGGGGAAATTCCCTCCCCATGCCATTGTGCTCACTCAGCCTTCTGCTCATTGCCTAACCCGTATTAGTATTCAGACAGAGAAGGGAAAGCTGCAATATTTGAGCACGTATCGATACCAAGAGAAACTGCTTGAAGCTGATTTCTGTTTACCACTGAAGAAGGGACTTCATGGAATGAGAGCTGGTATTGACAGGGTTACTCTGACAGAAAAAAAGAGAGTATCTGCATAAAGTCTTCTGTCAAAGCAGATAAATTTAGTACCTAGCTATCCCATCTTCACATAATGCTGGCTAACGCTCTGACGGATGCATTTAGAGGAGGTATCTCCCCTCAGCAGTACCTATCAGGTAGGTAACTACTTGGAGGGTTACAGTGCTGCAAGATTCTGCTTTGCCCCTAGTCCAAGAAGAAATGACCAGATAAGTAGCTCTCAGGCAGTTAGAGACTCCCAGTTGCATTTTGTCTCATAATGCTGGAATTTTTCTAGGGAAAACGGGCAAAACCTGGCCACCCTGGCTTTGCTGTAGTTTCCCAGTAAAGGCTTTCAGAAAAGTCCCCAGCACATTGGTAGCAGGAAAGAGTAAACATGGGTGTGTTCTCTCACTGGGACAGCAGATTGTGGTGTTTGTTCCCTTTCTGTGCGCAGCCAAAGATTTGAGCCAACAGAAGTAGTTGTATTTTTTTCCTACGTAAAAAGAGTTTATAGACAGACTTCAGTGGAGGAAGGTGAGGCAGGGAGGAAGCACAAGTAGGCTTTGTGGTCAGAGGAGTCTGTCCCAAGGCTGTTACAGTAGGAACAGCAGGTTAGTAATGCTTCCTCTGGATGGACAAGTGCAGACCTGGGGTGAGGTGAGCAGGCATATCCAAAGATCTGTGACTGTGCAGGCTCAGCAGTCCAAGCTCAGCCTCCAGTCAGCAAAACGTTGTGCTACACCTGTGTAAATTGCTCTATGTTTTGGGACCGAGGGCTGTCGCTGTCTGCCCTGCCTTCATCTGTTGAATTTCAGTGGTCTGGGACAAAGCTGTCCTGTAACACTGCTGTGAAAAAGCACAGCAGGGATTTATTAGCAAAGTATATACTGTGTTGGGTTTCTTCATTGGAGCTGAAAGAGAGGAAAGAGGTGAGTGAGGAAAGGGTGTTGATTCCCTCTGTCCCTTTCAGAACCTGACAATGCATCTTAAATTACACGTGCAAGAGCACATACTCATTTCTGCCAGGGTTTCTGATTTCTACCTTCCAATAAAGGCTGCTGATCAGCCAGAACTCCTTTCTCCACTTGTCATGGGAGTGGGCTAAGGAAATCCATGCCATGGCCTTTCAAAAGCACCAATAGCTGTATTTGAATTGCCTTCAGTCCCAGAACAGAGCATGTGTCTGTCAGTGGGGACAACCAGGGCTTCCTGTGGAGTGCCAAATGCCTCCCTATGCTCTTAGGGCAAGATAGTGGTGAAAGGATCTAGAGTTACTATGGTTTTAATCTTTCTCCTAAAGCCACTTGAGTGGGAGTACATCTCTGCTGTAAAGGCTGAGAAACACACATGAGGTCACAATGACCCCTGCAGTGCCCTTTCTACTGTCATCAACTGATGTCTTAGAGAGCACCAGCAGGTTGTGGGCCATGTGAAGGTGCAGTCAGAAAACATCCGTCAGGGAACAAGGTTGCCATTGTGTTTAAGTTAAGGCCACGGTCATTTTAGCAGAAAAGGAGATGATGTTGGTGATTTTGTAGTAGGTGTCCCTCACACACGTTGAAATGTGTGCTGGGAACCCTTGGTATGCATCAGGAGAGAGATGTGGATACCTTTCATGGCTGTGCAGCCAACACTGAGCAGTAGTGATCTGTAGCCATTCAAGAGCACTGATGTGGAGTACACCTCACAGAGGACCTTAGGTTAGGGTGTGTATCTCACTGATGGCTCTGACACAGGTTTCGCTGTCTCCACAATGCAAGAGTGACACTGTGAGCAACAGCCAACAGAGAGCAGACAAATCAGGTTATGCAAATGAGGAGATGACAGAAATCATATTAAAGATGACTATAATGGATTTGCTGACTGCGAACTGCTGTGCAACAGTGTTGTAGGGACTGAGTCTACCCAGGGATTGTCCCACTCTACCCTGCACTGGTGTGGCCCCACCTTGAGTACTGTGTGCAGTTTTGGGTGCCTTGGTATAAGAAGGACATCAAACTCTTACAGGGTGTCCAGACAAGGGCTGCCAAGGTGGTGAAAGGCCTTGGGGGCAAGACTTATGAGGGGCGACTGAGTTAATGTGGTTTGTTCATCTTGGAGAAGAGGATGAGGGTGACCTCATTGCAGTCTGCAACTTCCTCAAGAGGGGCATAGAATTATTTAGGTTGGAAAAGATCTTTGAGATCACTGAGTCCAACCATTAACCTAGCACTGCTAAATTCACACCTAAACTGTGTCCTTAAGGACCACATCTGCATGTCTTTTAAAAATACTTGCAGGATGGTGACTCTACCACTTCCCTGGGTAGCCTGTTCCAGTGCTTGACAACCCTCTGAGTGAATATATTTTTCCTGGTATCCAATCTTGAGATATTCTATGATTCTCTGAGCTCACTGAAGACAATGCTTACTCACTCAGGTGAGGCTGAGGGCCTAGAAACAAGTGTACTGTCACTCCAGATTTTGTGGTAGCTATTGGCCAAAGGTCTAACAATTGACCTCTTGTAGGTAGTTAAGCTAAGCCAGGAAGGTGGAAAGTTTCTGATGCATCAGAAACCAGATCTCTAGTACATAGCAAGCCTGATCTCATGAGTGGTGGCCTCCAGTCATTCTCCCTTGTTTAGAAAATCTCTAAGGCAGTATGACTGCTGAGATGTCCTACCTAAAGCTGTCTGCAACCTCCGGTTTCCCCTTTTGCCCTTCTCTCCTCTCATGAGTACCATCATGCTACAACCTACTGATGGGCAAGGAGAATATCAATGCTGAGGGCTTACCACATCACAACCTTTTAAATGGGGCAACAGGGGTCTATATTGTGCAGAAGAGTTAACACAGAGGAGCAGAGTCTTGTCCTTTGGGTTTGTGTCATATGCCCAGTGACATGGGCATGAAGCAGCCATCAGGAGTGACGGAAGAGCAGCTCTACTTGTGCTGCCCCAGTGATATGGCATACTTGTGACTGTGAGTATTTGGGCATAATTTGACATGAGAAAAACAATTGTGACTAAGGTGTATTTTCAAGGCCTCTTCATGCTGGAGGACATGCTCAACTCGACATGAAAATCTCAGGCACATTCTTGGATGTAGCCTGAGACGCGCAAATAACATCAGATATTTTTGTTGTAATCTCATTTTCCTCCTCTCAGGCACCTGTCAAGGTCTCACTTTTCAGTCTTGGATGACAGTGGGGACACAGTGGTGTCAGTACAGAGAAGGCTCTCTAGCTAAACATCTGCAAGTGGCACAAGGTTTCACATGTTGCTAACTGGTCTGTGCTGGTAGAGCAACATCAAGACCAAAAAGGCTCCGTGTACGTTCAACCTAAAGAATAATGCTTGAAAGTGATACATCCAGAGAAAATTGCATGCATGTGAGAATTGCCTTTGGGTAGCAGCAGATTGTTTCACATACAAATACAACAGGATGGGGACAGCAGAAATAACTGCCTACTGCTCTCTGATGTGCACGCTGATTGACTCTCCCAACACGCAGTCTACAGTTACCCTATTGGAAATATGGCCACTAACTTTCAATAAGGAAAGAAATATAGCTTTGTTTTGGCTTTGGATCTTTGTATCACAAATCAATGCCTATAATCTGGGAAAAGAGAAGATTATTTTTCAGTAAAACATCAAACAATGCCTTCACGTGCAGTTATATGCATGTCACTTGTTTTCTTCACACCCTAGGCGGCAATGGAGCGTTCTGAAGTTTAAATCATTTTATGATAATAAACTCTCTGGTACACTGTTTAATAATTCTACATGTTAATGTAAATAATTTTTTATCTACTTTACCGCAGTAGCTGCTATTCGGTGTTTTAAGCCTGACTTGGTCCTGCAGCTCCCTCTACTGAAAAATATTTCTCTTGAAAATAACTCTGCGTTCCTGAATACAGCGTTTATTTTTAAGGTAGTCCAGCAAATCCATTTCCTATGGTTCCCTACGGATGAGCTCTGCAGTAACATGCTTCAGTTCAAATTATGTTTTAGTTCACGCTGGTAATTTCTACTTTTAATTTCCTTTACAGGATTACACGTGATCAAACAGTGATAGATGCTGCACAGTTGGGTTTTTGTCCCCAAAGAGCTGAACAATTTGAACAAGGTCTTCATTAAAAAAGGATGGAAATGCAGGTCAGATAGGGGAAAAGTGTAATTGCAAATTTTAGTGCCTGGGACCCTCGGATTCTTGCCGACTTTCTCAGCTTGGGAGGATTTACCTGTGCTGCAAGTGTGTTGGGCACACAAGTAAAGGTGGCTTAAATATTTGTTTCCATACGGTCTCAGGTAGTTCTAGTTCTCAGTGAATGAGAGTTAATTGTGCTCTACCCTATGCAAGAATGGAAGAATGTAATAAATTAAGGAAATAGCTTCTGTATCTGTTAAGCTGACAGCCTACAAGGACAGACCATGTTGTATATCGTTTTCCGTCAGCGCTATGGGGTATGTGAGAGGCTGGGGCGAATTTGCCTAGATCTGGTGTTGCTTTTCCTCCCCCTGCCAGTTCCTGGCTCTTGGGTTCAGCCCCACCTGCACCTTCTGTGGCCAAAGCATCCTTTCTGAGTGCTCCTCTTCTCCAGTATTTCCCCTTGCTCAGCCATCGTGCCCTGGCACCTGCCCTCAGCACAGCCGGCTTTCCTCCTCCTCCCTTCCTCACTGCTATCCTGACCTCTGACTACTCCCATTGCTTCCTTTTGCTGGCTCCTTCTGGACTCCAAGTGTGGTACCTGTAGTATTGTCCCCATGACATTTCTTCCTACTCCTTTGATCTCCTTTGCTCTTCTTTGCTCCACCTTTGGTAGGCCCTGGGTCTGGCTGCCCATTATGCCAGCACAGGGGTTATCAAGCTCTTCTCCATGTTATTTCTCTTCTGGAACTTTTCTGCTTGGTTTGGGGATGAAGACTTACCTCTGAAACAAGGGATTTGCTTATATATCTCTGAGAAGAGGTGTTTGGCAACAAGTCCTGGAGCACCCAAGTGTTTTTTGTTAAGGTTTACACAAGCCATACCAATCAGCTTTGGGTTTGTGGCTTTTGTAAGTGTTTTTCTGCCTGAGTGTTTGAAGATTCTCCAGAACTCCTTTTATCAAGGGGAAATATTGATGTATAATAAATGAATGACAATAGCAATAGGAAATCATTATTCGCTACGTGGAATTAAATTACAAATAAGTGTGTATTCTCCAAGGAAGCATTTAAAAGTCAAGCATCACTGACATGAGGCTCTGTAATGTCACCATCACAGTAATGTGCTACCATATTCATACTTCTTCTCTGTCTAAAAGGCTGGGTTAAAAAAAGCACGTCTCTGTGAACAGTGAGCTTTTCTTACTTACTTCTACATTAAACGGAATCTCCAAGGAAACAGAAGTACTGTGTGGCGCTGCTAAGATGTTTGTTCCCTCTCTTAACCTTCCAACAGCCATCTTTATTGAAAGCCTTAAAAAAAATAATGATTTCTTTAGCATGTACAAGTGCAGACAATATAAATGTCAATATTTATGCTCTACATATTTCCTCCTGTATAGCAGAGCAATGATATATATGTAAAAGCAATTTTGCAGAAAATAGGATAGAGTGATTTCAGTGAAAATGTTCCTAGCATTTATTGCTACGAGCTGGCTTGTTTACAATGGGATCCATAATCCGCACAACACTTGATTGAAGTGCATCCTAATGTTTGTAACTGGATTTCATCAGAAACCATAAGCTGTAAAAAGGGAGATGGCTGTTCCTACAGCCAAAAGGGCTGTGTAGTCCGTGCCGCGTGCAGATGTCTTTTAAATTCACCAGTATTAGGATCCCTGGGGCCTGCGGTGGAAGATGATGAGAGAACACAACGCTATCAAAAAGGTGGCAGGAGAAGTAGCAATCCCTCTGCCCTGGGGTGGCAGTAGGGGAATGATACACAGCACAGCGCAAACTGAAGCCAGGCCTCTGCGTGTTTGAGTATCCCGGGTCATATTGAAGGCTCAGCCAGTGGCATATTGGTTACAAAATCCAAACTGACTGCACTTCAGAGCCTTTGGCATGTCGCAGTTCCTCTTCAACAGCCTCACATGAAGGTTTTGAAATTCAGCCGCTGTCCAGCAGAGCCTTTGGAGGTAAGGATTGTGCAGAAGACCAGAGGGTCTCCTCCTCTTCTGAAGGCTAAAGGGGCAAGACATGGGTGTCAGGTCAGCTACATTCTCAACTGATGGAAACCAGCTCCTTTGATTTTCAGTAGAACCACAGTTTACCACAGCTGAAGATCTTTTGCTCTGCTTAGACAATATACGTGCTTAATCCAAGCATCAGGAAGTAGTTCACCAAAACTGTGAACAGGCTTTGCATCCATGGCCTGACCTCTGAATAATTTTCTACCAGCTCTAGCAAAAGAGCAACTTTTTATTCTACCTCAGTATACTCTGAAATAGGAATGTTCTAATAGGAATATTAGTCTCATTTCCAGGTGGGTCTCGAGTAAGGCAAATTTGCATTTTCTATTGAATACACAAGCCCATCTAAACACAGCGGAGGAGAAGATAGTGTATTGACATTATGTAAAGGCGGTATATCGGTTTAAAGGGTTCTGTTTGCCTAGAAGAGTGTGAAGGAGACTATTTAATTACCTGTCTAAGGTTGACAAAGATAAACACCCTGTTATTATTCTATGTATTTGCTTGTAACTCAATTAAGGATGTGTACTTTAATTGTATCACCAATATGAAGAAATAAGTGTTAAGGTGTTTGAAAGCTAGAGGAAATTAGATGTCCCTCAAGAAACATGAAAGGTCAGGGAGTAGAGAAAGCAAGGAAGCATAAAATTATGGCATTTGTATTCAACTAAGATCAGAAGTGAAGGGCTGTGTTATCTGAATTCCCAATTGTAAGGTTGAATTGAGGAGTTAACAGAAAAAGTGTGGACTTACAAAGCAGAGCAACACAGCGCAGCAGCATGAACTAAATCAAACGCGTCTAGCCATTCTGTCAGTGGTGAAGGAGAGCTTATGTTCTCAAGTTATTTCAGTTACATTGAATCATCCCTGACATATCTACAATATTTGCTGTCTTCTGTGTACAGCGCTCTTGAATGATAACGTTTAATGCATGGCACTAAGTGATCAGCCTATTTCATTTCTCTGCTTCCCCATATTAATTTTGCCATTAAAAATACAGAAACAACAAAGGAGATGAGTTGGTTTTGTGATATTTTTATTTTTTTTAAAATTTAAGATTAATGTAGAGGGCTGTCTGATCATCTCCTTACACATCCCTTTCAATGTGCTATATCTTTTAGCACGGATTATGACTGCATATATCGTATAAGACAAATTGCTTAGCCCCATCCTCACCGGATATACATTAGCCTTAGCGCTTTGCATAGCAAACACAGAGGAACAGGATGGAACTCCCCAGGGGAGGTGCACTCTCCGTACCCCTGCCCCTCAGACGATGACTGTTCCTTCCAACACGGCGCTGTGAGGGGATCACAGCCCACCAGCACCAAGGGCAGGAGACAAGGTGTATTGCAACAGTGAAGCACAGCCGCATGTTGCCCCTGTTGTACAGCCCCACAAGAGAACAGCCGGTGCCAGAAGCTCCCCTGTAATTACACCCAAGGCTGTCCTTTTAGGAGCAGGTGCAGAACAGTAAGTCACTGGGTGGCTTCCACTGTTTTGCACTATTTCCCCCTCTTTCTGTGGAATCGAGTGTTCTCACTGGCACAGGTGTGAGAAGGGCAGAAAGCGGGCAGAGGATGTCACTTGGACACGTTGGGTGGGAGGTGGCACTCCACTCTGGGATGCTAAACCAGCAGAGAACGGAGGGAAAGGATCTTCCCTGCTTCTCCCTTGTCATTACAATATCTCCATCTAATCTTCCTTTTGACACAGCTGACAATATAAACATGTTCTTTGCAACCCCTGGAGACCTCTCTAGCTGCAGTTTATCATTGAAATAGTTTGATGAAATTTAATTTTGCTCCCTATAATTTTTTTCTTAAATTACCTCAGCACTTTCTGAGGAAACTTTTTTATAATCAGTCTGACAGCTGATTGTTTTGAGGTTTGGTTTTTTTTTTTTTCTACAGCATCTGACAGAGCTGACACCACTGTTCTTATCATAAATATCTGCCACATTAGTTTAAAGCTGTGATTAAAGCTGCTCCGCATTCTGCTGGCAAGGCAGCTGGACCTGCACGAATTACAATAATAACCACAGAAGCTCCTTCCTGAGAAGAGTGCTGTTTCTGTAGCTGTGTCAGAAAGTGCTGCCTTTTAAGAATGATTGCTCAGCTCTAAATGACATTTTTGGCTTTCCTTTAGAAAAGTAAGTTATTTATTTTCCTGTGATTTTAACTAAAGAACACTATCATCCCTAGAGAACAATTTTGTTTTTCAGCACCGGAGCAATTACTTTCAGCTGTATCAAGCATCTGATGTTTAAAAGTCTGTGTGGTTTCATGGGTTTGAAAAACGTCTCCTCTTAAGGACTCCTAAACTAGTTTTTCTGTGGCTCTCACCAGCCCCACAATCTCAGTAGATAGCTGCATATCACCTGGCCAACCCTCCCTTGTCATTTGCCATTTGAGAATGGTTATACTCAAAGTTGAAGCAGGAGATGAGTGTATTTGGTTACGATGCCACCATCAAGACAGCAGAACTTTGTCTGGAAAACCTGTACTCATAAAGGACAATGATCACAAAGCCACAGAACAGCCTACCTTGGAAGGTACCTTGGAAGACGCTCTGGTCCAACCTTTTGTGGGAAGGGGAGCTGTGCTGGTTCTGGCCAGGTCAGAGTCAACCTCCTCAAGCAGCCAGCCCAGGTGAGCTGAGTTAGCCCAAGCTGTTCTCCACACCACCTGACACCACTTCCCCATAAAGGGGCTGATCAGGGAGGGACACTCCTTCGTGCCTCCAGGTCAGTTTGAGTGTGGCTGGAGTGTCAGTTGGTCAGTCCTTGTGTCGTGCAGCATTCTGTAATTGTTGGGTTGGTGAAGTACTGTGTTATCACTGGGTGTGAGTGTAATTGGCTGTTATTATTCCCCTTGCGCAGTGATTTTGTCAGTAAACTGTCCTTATCCCAACCCATGAAGGCTTCTCTGTCTGTTCCTCCTCTGGGAGTGAGTGAGCTAAACCACCACATGAGCCTCAGTGATGTTATCTAGCATCCTGTCCAATTGCAATGATGGGGATTCTAACATGTCCCTGGGAAAGTTGTTCTAATGAATGATTGTTCTCACTGTAAAAATTTTCTTTCTTATATTGAAATGAAGCCTCTGCTGGCATTACTTGTACCTGTTGCTCCTTGTGGTCTCCATGTGGCTCCTTGTGGAGAAAGAGGCGTCCTTTTTTTAGGCCAACCTGATGAGAGCCACACCAAGCTTTCTCCTCTCTGGGGAGAAAAAAAGCTAACTTCCTTCAGTTGTTCCTCAAAGAGCAGGTTCTAGAGTACTTTGATCGTCTTCACTGCCCTCCTTGGAACCTTCTCCAGTCTGTCCTCATCTTTCTTGAATTGTGGGGACCTGAAGTGGGTGCAGGTATGACCTAACAAGTGCTGAGGATAGTCACAGAGCCCACAGGAGGGCAGCAGGTGTAGAAACTACAAATTAAGCAGGAATTGAAGAGCTTCTGCCTTGCACAGGGGCAAGATACCACTGACTGACAGCAGCTTGTGTCTCAGAGTAAACATCTGCCTCTGCCAAATTTTTACCAGCCAGCTTCCCTGCACTTGGGTAGGCTTCTAGGGGACCACCGTGCTGGCAGGACTCTGGCATGTCTGGGAGAACCCCCACACTTTCTAAGCAGCAGATAATGGCAACAGGTCCCCTTGTAGCAGTTGGCACAGAGCACAAGCTTTAGTGTTGCATTGCCCAGAGCAGGGACATAAGCAATGAGACCTTTGGTGTCCATGCTGTCTGTGACCATGACCACTGTATAAGTAGAAGATGTATAGGGCTAGTCCCTGATGCTGGTGCAAGGAAAGCAGGACCACAGAGCTGAAGGCAAGATGCCCTGACAGCAGCAGAGCAGGCACCTGTGCTGACAGTGGATTACTGACATGAATCAGGGTCGTATCAACAAAGGATACACTGAGGGAAAGTCTTAAAAGCACAGCTCGTAAGAACGAAACATATATATCCAGATCAATCTATAATTCATAGTTACCAGAGGCATTTTGACACTCAATTCTTGCCACACTGAATAATGAATATGTTCTTTGTGCTAGCAGTATGTAATGTACATGAAACATATCATTCACAAAATTATATTAAATGCATAAGACCGTGCTATTGCCATCTTATCATGCTGGCACCTGGGGAGAAAAAAACCCCCACTAAACCAAACTGAAACCTAAAACCAGAATGGTGAACAATGACAAACAAACAAAAAAAAAAGACAATACTTGTAATCTGGGTCATTCTTGGGTTCTTACAGGTTTTCAGACTAAACACGTGGTCACCAGCTAAAATCAACATTCATGGCTTGCATTCTGTGGCAAAACAATTTGTTGCCATGTCATCCCATCCTTCATTCCACTTCAGTGTCAGCTTCCCAGTGCTACAGAGCCCGGTCTTAGGTTATGTTGGATCACCCAGGTGGAGTCCAAAGCACTGGAGCCCACAGCTCTTGTCATAGTGGCTGCTTTGCTTGAGTCTTGTGCTCAGCTACAATCTCCATTGTCCTGGTCTGTTAGATCACTTGGATTAGAAAGCATTGGAGAAGGAAATAGCAACAAATGTGAGGAAAATAAAATCAATTAGGTTGGTGAAAATAAGCTGGATGCCTGTTCTTCTGACAGGGAATCATTGTGTTGGGGAAAGCACTGAGGCTTTGGGGCAGAGTGACAGTGTATGGTCTATATGGAGCTGGCCAGGAAAGGGTGGTGAGCAGGGATGGGGGGTTACCTAAGGACACGCAAGACAGGAGACAGGTCCTGAATGCAAGCTGTCATACTTGGCCTGGTGCATTTATCACTAGTTACCACTCAGAGGATCTAAAGGAATAGGGTTGGGCCTGGCAGGAGGCTGTCTGGTTGCTAAATCCTCTGACTTTCATCTTCAGTCCAGCTTTCAGGTCTCATGGAAAAGGCCTGCATCAAAAACCTCAGGCCAAGCAGGGCATGTGCATTATGCAGTGTCTTTGCAATGGCCTTTAGACAGGCTGTCAGCAGAATTGCTGTCACCACAACCTCTTCTGAGATGTCTGTGAAACCTACTGTAAGTATTCTGGCCGCTGGCTTTTCTCCGTGCATGCCCAGGCTGATGACTACTATCACTTAGTGAGTGGTCTCTGAGGAAATTTGTGAACGTGCTCTGCAAGTATATCAAGCAATTAATTTCTCAACTTACCTAGTAATCTGAGGCCAAAATTAGACCATGAGCTCCTTCTTGTACCATTAACCTGAGGTGGAGGGTTGGAAGGGACTCGTGAGCCAACCCCATGGTGCTGTTTCTATCCTTAGACACCATGACAGCAATAGGCAGCTGCTGTGAGCAGCGGTAATACGCACACGTACTTATACAAAATTCCTGCTGATGCCTCCTGTCCTTCTGTGGCAGCCAGTCCCAGCCTGCTGTCACTGAGCCAGTCTGAGACACAGACATGATTTCTTTTTCTTCACCTCCATTAGCTTCTTTCATATGTGTGTGCTCTCTGTCCTTGGCTCCTCACCTGCTCCAAGCTCTTTGACATGGTGCCCACTCCTTCCTCTGGGAATATGGGCTCGTGTTAGGATGTGTGTCTGAGCACAGGGCAACACAAGATGACTTTCTCCCATGAATTCTGGCCTGGGGGGATCCACAGGCTGTGCAGGTGACTCGGTTGTGTGCCTGGAAGTCTGAATGCACAGGAGCTTCTGCCAAAAGGGGAAAAAGATGCGGTGTGGTCTTTAGTAGCAGAATATTTCATGGCATGGCATGGGTGGGAGAAGGCTTGCTAGAGATGCAACTGAGTTGGGATATGAAGATCCCATGTGACTCTCTGATGCATCTGGGGGTGCTTCTGAGGAGGACTTTTGCCTCTTTGGGCTCTTCTGTGGGCAGTACCTATGAGGAGTAGGGGGCTGAGTAGGGGAAACTATTTCCTCCATAACCTCCTAATATCCTCCGTATTTTCCTCCTGCTCTTGTCCCTGCCTTACTCCAGTGAAGTTAAAGCACAGTGTTCACGTTTCCATCTCTTTCCAGCAGTAGCCTGAAAACATGGAAATTACAACACAGATGAAGGATAGGGTCCTGGTCACCCAAGCTAGAATTTGTGCAGTGGGGACTGTCCCTCTCCAGAGACTGGTGCTGGAGTGCTCGTGGCTGGAGAAGGCAGCTTGCCAGGCAGCCCCATCCAACCAACAGACAAAACTGTCATGGCTCTCAGGTCTATGGCCAGCACCTTTCCCATCCATGCCATGCACCTCCGCTGCCCACTGATATCAAGGAGCATCTCTGTGTGTCGAGCTGAGGAAAGGCAGAGGATGAGAGTGCCGGATGATGGGTGGCACGTCTTGCAATCACCTCTCAGACGTGAGGGTGCTAGCTAGACTATGAGCCTAAATGGTGCTGAGCTGCCTGAAATGAGTGCCTAGGCATCTGGGGTGTTATTAGCAATCCAGGGGAATTAACTCTGTGGTCTGGGGCAATTTCATCATAACTAAATATAGACTTGTAGCCAGAGGGGAGGAATTTACTATACGTTGAGAGCCTAAACTAGGGCAGAAGAAACTCAGCTACTAGGTCTATGTACAACTAGTAATACTCTCAATACATGTAGACCATTTTTCTCTTTGTCTGTTATTCTGGAACAGACACTCTTTATTATTGTATTAAATTTCTTAATTATTATAAGAAAGTAATTCATGTACAAAGTAGATTCCTTGTGATACTTGATTCTTGGCCAGTATGGCTTGATGAAATGGCTGTGAAAGCTCACCCATAGCTCGAAGAGCAGCGTGGGGCTGAACGATGCAGCTCAGAGGTGCTGCCTGCCCCAGCTGGAAGGTACCAGCATCAGCCTGGCACGTACCTAGCCTGGGGCCGCAGTCTGCCCTTAGAAGGAACACAGCAGAATTATATTCTCTCAAAAAATATTACAAATATCACAGGCTCTTATTGATTCTGAGAGGTCTTATAAATCGGGCAAATAGTTCTATTTCTAATACAGTCTATGATGTCTTGAGGGGACTGGACCATTTAAAGGCAAAAGGGTCAGGATTTTACTCCTTGTTTAAGGGTTTATTATGTCATTTCAGGGTTTATTATGTCATTTCATAAACTTTCACTGCTTTGTTCCTGTTCTTAAAAAACATTTCATGTGGGTGTTTTGACCTCACAAACCAGACGTCGGCAATACTCCCCGCAGTTTCATGGGGTGGTGGGGTAGAGGGCTGCTCTTTTCTGTGAGTTTTAGGAGCATTTATTACTCGAGTACAGTTTATGTCTGACTAATATACATTTTCTCCACAGCCATCTCTTTCAAAGCATCTTTTTAATTTGTTCCCCATCCTCAAACCATGTGCTCACAGGTTTCTAGTTAGGTTTTCTGTCTCCCACTGGATGTTCAGGCCAGTTCCTAAAGCAAAGACAAGAGCTTCACCAGAGATAGGCTGCTGTGGACACATAAGCGTCCAGCTGTGGGCTCTGTGGTGTAAGGACCACCATTTTAATTAGTCAAGAAAACAGGAAAAAGGAAAATGGAAAATGGATCTTATAAATGTTTATAAATATCTTAAGAGTGGGACACAGGGGGAAATAGCCAGCCTCTTTTCAGTGGTCTGTGGGGACAGGACAAGGGGCAATGTCCTCAAGTTGGAGCACAGGACGTTCTACACCAATATGTGAAAGAACTTTTTCACAGTGAGGGTGACAGAGCACTGGGACAGGCTGCCCAGGGAGGTTGTGGGGTCTCCTTCTCTGGAGATATTCAAGACCCATCTGGACGTCTACCTGTGCGACCTGTCCTAGGAACTCTGCTTTGTCAGGGGGGTTGGACTCAATGATCTCTGGAGGTCCCTTCCAACCTCTACAGTTCTGTGATTCTGTGGTTCTTTTTGGTTTGTTTGTTTGTTTGTTTCTTATAAATACTTTCAAGTGACAGGTCATGGAACAAAGCAATAGCTATTAAAATTCACCCTATTGTAATAACAAGGCAAGAAATACTTATAATTAAAGTAACAAATGAAAAATTTGAATATAGGAGTCATCTAAACCAACAGCTGAGACACTGTTTGCAGCAGCTGGATGCGGCGT
The DNA here is from genome assembly GCA_020800305.1 of Porphyrio hochstetteri. Lineage (NCBI taxonomy): Eukaryota > Metazoa > Chordata > Aves > Gruiformes > Rallidae > Porphyrio > Porphyrio hochstetteri. The sequence goes on from CM036905.1 coordinate 52,456,524, forward strand.
GTTGCTCCTCTCCCAGCGTGAGATGTTCAGAGGGTGCCGGGGTGTGGATGGCAAGTGCCCCTCTGTGCTGCTCTCTGGGAGGGGGAAATTAAATGTGTTGTCAGACACAATTAAAACCAGCAAATGTTTATCCTTCTTAATTAGATTGTAGAGCACTTATCGCCAACCTGTGCCAATGCTTGCTGTTGAAAGCTAATTATTCTGAAAGCATTTTTAATGTAATTTTTTTGCAACTTGCTGAATTCCTTACCTCTTCTATAGTAGGGCTGATGGCTTGAGACCCACCAAGAGACTCCAGGAAGAAGGCTCAACTAGAGCATAAAACTAGAGTATATAAAAACTAAACAACCCTCAGGAGTAGTTCAAAGAGAGCTGTAGCCTTGAGCTGGCTTGGACCCACACATTCCTTCTCAGCAACTGGGGACATCTGCCATCGTGACAGAGACCATATTATAGGGACTGGTGATGGGAATCACATTGGTATTGTGATTGAACTGTGCCTGGCAATTGCTATACTTTGCTAAATGGAATTTACATCTGCACTGTGTTTTCAGTACATTTTGTTTTCTTCTACTAAATCCCATCTAAAATTTTCATATAAGTAATTTTGGCATTAAGTATTACACCCCCCACCCATGGTATATCCAAAGGAAACTGGTCAGAGAGTATTGGACTCCAATACTGCTGGTTCAATAACACAACTATTTTGTAATTATGTTGTTCATAAGTTTATATGTCTGTGACTTTTGTCAGATAGTTTCTCATCAGAGAAACTTCCTTAAGTAAATGCTAGCAGCAATGACAACTGGCAACCCTAATTACACTTGACAGAGTACAAGACAGTCTTTTTTTCTTCCTACCAGATGCTTCCACTGCTGCAGGCTCCCTCATCTCCTAATTCCTGCCCCCGGTAGAACTTATTAAGACACGCACCTGTCATTTGGGACATCACAAATATCTGGCAAGACGTGCAAAGTGTAGCAACGTGCAGCAGAAGTGCCAGCGTAAACAGCCTCTCTCTGTCACAGAAGACTACCTTCAGAAGTGAGGAGTTGCATGGGGCAGACACCTGTCACTAAGGTGAACTGATGGTTCTGCAGCAGAGACAGTCAGGGGGCCGCATCTGAAAAAGGTATTGGGGTGCGTCCCTGTCCAAGCACTCTAGGGATGATGTGCTGCTCTGATCTTCACAGGGTCACTTCTTGCCTTAACTGCCCATGTGGTCTCACAGCCTTGTGCTTGATTAAGTAGCAGATGCAGACAGGATGATCTGACAACTGCTCTGGTACGTTACCACAGAGTAGGCTGGTTCAGTGTTTCTATTCCAGATAAATCACAACATAACAATCTGTCTGCGTGCACAGATATATTTTGCCATTTTCCTTTGGTGTATGAGTTTTTGGTTTAATACCATGCTAGTTTGCCTTCCATGCGTAGAAGGGACTGACCTGATTTTTGCTGCTGGAAACAGGGAAGGCAGAGCAATAAAGGTGTTCTGTGGGAGAGAGGAAACACATCATTATTTCAAAGATCCTGGAACAATATTCCTGATGTGGAGCCAGATCATAAGAACAAGAAATGGCTGTACACTAATAAGGATGTTAGCAAGACACGAGCAAGTTAAAATGTCACATTATTGGGAAAACCCCAAGCAATACCTCATCAGCAGACTGATTCATCCGCGGTTCTGACTGTCATACACCGTTGTGAAGTATTTTCCACTTGTCCCGACTGCTGCCTACTGATAGAGCTTACTAATGAATTCTGGAAAGCATTGAGACATGCAGATCTTTAGGGCAAGTTTGTCCAGTTTTATGTGAGTTTGTGTGAGCACAAATCCACTGTGATCTGAATGGGGTACACATGCTGGTGCAAATGAAGAGACAACATTTCCTTAGCTTCATTCCTTCTTCCTAATAAACCATACTCAAAATGCAAAAAATTGAAATGAATTCCAGAGCATTTGCACAGAATGAGAATTTGGGAAGTCTAGAAAAGCAGCTCAGAAATTTTGTACTCTCTGATAAAACAACATTGGTGCATCTTCTCTTATTTGTTTGCTGCAGGCAAAAATCAGGACACTCCTCCTCAGTTTTGTTCCCATGGTTGTGAGAATTAAGTCAGTGCATGAGCTTGTTACAGAGAAACAACCAACCAAAGAGAAAGCAAAATTTAAATAACCTACTTAGAAAGTTTTGGAGAGGTTTTGATTGTCTAGAAGCTCTACTTTTCATATCTTTCCATCTCAAGAGCCAACAGCTTTCATGATTACTAGTCCAGATATTCTGAGCCCAGATGTAGCCTTAACATTTCAAAAATAGGGTTTATATGCTTTAAAATAGTTCATACTTTAATGGTCAGATATCTCAAGGCCTTCTAGACCTGGGAGACTGGGAATTTTTCCTTCCATTGGCAAAAAGGTTTCCATTTCTAGTCATACCCAACACAGTATATATGGGGCATTAAAACTGACATTTCTAGGCAAAGAAAATTTGTCACTGTAGCACTGATTCTTACCTTTCCAATAGCTCACACAGGTGTCATTTTAGAAGGAAGTCCATGTCTGAAATGAAAAAGAGGAACCATTAGCTATAGGGAGCTGCTCCTATTTGGGGACTATTGAAATAAATCCTAGGTGATTTGATTTCAGAAGCAGATAAAGTGGTGAAAGCTGTATGATAAATTAAAATATAACATGCCACTGTAAGTTAACACCCCATCTCAAAAGGCACCACTACATATCATCGGTCAGAAGGATGTGTGTGAGCTCTGTTGATTGAGTCTCGAAGGACTGGGAGAGGCAGCAAATACAAACTCAGCAGTGGACAATTATGGGCAGGTTCATCTGAAGTTGAGCAGGAAGTCCTCCTACCCCAGGTCTGATATTCCCAGGGCTCACTCCCTCTGTGATGCTTAACTCACAGGGTGCAGAACCAGGGCTGTGATGGTGCTCAGTCTGTCCCCTTGGCACAGCAGTCCCAGCATACACAGCAAAAAGTATGGGCTGGATTTCTACAAACACCCACTTTCTTCCTCCAGCTACTTTGCTAATTTTTGCTGATAGCCTCAGTGGTCAGGCAGGGTTTGAATAACTGTTAATTAGTCATTAGAGCAGTGATGAAAGGGTTTCACTGGGTCAGGACTTCATGAGGCTGGGTAACAGAATCCCTGCCCCAAATCACACCCAAGAGAGCTCAGTTGCTGTATTGATTATTTGTTTACCCTGCCAGTACGTGCTTCCACTGTGGAGCAGAGGAAGAAAATACACATGGGCTTTCCTACTCATCGGCTGTGCAGATTCCTAGTGACAGTCAGGGTGAAATAGGTCAAATTATGTTTCTGTGATAGCTTTTTTCTGAGTGCTAAATGCATACAGAATGCACCTAGACTTTGAACTTTGGGTAATGAGATTGCTAAGTTGTTATGATATTAAATAAGTAAACATCTAGGATGCGAGCATGTAATATTGAACAGTCATTCCTCCAGACTGTTTTCACATGTAAATACAGCCCAGGCATTGGTGCCTCTGCTTTATCTATGCGAACATACTGTGTTTAATGATAATGTACTCCCTAAGTTGTTCTCCCACTGGTTTACATTTCCTATAGCTAGTTTTTCAAATACATAATGGCACTGTAGAGCTTAGGCAATTATTTCCAATGTCTGGGCATATTTATCAAGTGGAATCAAGTATTGATCATCTGTAGAGAAGGTCTCAGCATTCCTTCATATTTTCTGTCTGGCCGAGTAGAGGGCAAGTTCATTCTTATAAGTGAATTGAAAGCTGGGAGGGGGGAAAGGTTGTATTCCTGTTTTTAGACAAAACCCATCAGGCCTTGTAGTGGCAGGTCCATCACAAAACCCAGTCGTAGTGCCTGCTCGTTGCAGTTGCTGCCACGGATTTATTTGGCTGTTCTGTTACAAATTCTGCACATCATGTTTTTACTGTGTTCAGATTGAAAGAACTAGTTTAAAAGGAGGTAAGTACTTTATATGACAAATACTATCCTAACTTTTTAAGACTTAATACATTTTTTTTTGTTCCTTTCTTTTTAGATGCACGTCACCCAAAACTCTGCCAGATCTGATTTTTGTCACCTAAACACCTCTTGCCAGAAGTATCTTGCTGCTTTCAAGGATGAAAATTTGCTTCCCAGCATGATTCGCCGGGTCCAGCACCCCACTGGGACAGCCAACCAGTGCTGGCTCTGCTTTTCAGCCTTTGCTGCTGAGGTCCTTATTGCCAGAGGGCTTTAAAGAGTTGTGAAATCGCTGCAGACCCATGTCACTCTAATACAGCAAGTGCGTATTGCTACCTCTGCTTTACAGATCAAAGAGCACAAAATCACAGGGAGGTGGGAAATAGCAAATTAACCCAAAACTTTTACTGAATAACTGGTGGAGAAACCATGAGTCTGTCTCCTCATCTCCTTACTCCGTGCCTTAACCATAGATCCATCATTTCCATTTATTTCAAAGATCTATTTGTATTATTACTGCTGCTAATACTGCTGTTTCAGCAGATGCCCTGCTTAACTGATGGAGGACTCCAGAGTTCTCTGTCTCCACATCCTTTCACCTCTGTCCTGTACTTTTCAATGGAAAGAACTTTTTCTGGGGGGAAAAATAATTGCTACCTAAGTACAGACAAAACCAAACCCTTGGAGCATTCACAAGGACAAACTTTCATTTCTGTTACGTGCTTTGACATACGATATTCGATCACGTATTTCCACTGAACATCCTCCTGTGCAGCAGACTCCTTGCAGGAATGGAGCATAAGAAGTATTAACACAGAGAATTCATGGAAAACTTTAAATCAACATTTCAATACTGACTTCCTAAGATCTGTTGGTCGTTTTGCTCCATGTTCGTTTTGCATATGTAACCACGTGTTAATAGGTGGGGGAGTTCATAAGAAACCAGAAGCTACAGCAGAGCAGCTCACAGCTGGAAGGTGTCTGGAATAACTGGTGAGCCAGCTGGCCCCAGATCTTCAGTGCCTGGCAGTTCAAGGACTGTGCTGCCACCCCTCAGCCTTGATCTTCCACTCAGTTACCTATCCTCGAAGCAACAGGGTCATCTTTGGCCAGTAATTGTTTGGCGACACCTTCATCTCCCCGCTAGTGATGCAGGGTGCTGCGTAGGACCAGTGGTGGGTGCTGCACCCTCAGCACGGCAGCAGCAAGGGAGGAGGCCAAATCAGTCCACACCAGAGGGATAACCAAAACCAAAAGCCAGAAATACACTGTGAGCTGCTTCTATATTCTCTGTCTGTTATATCACCATGTGACATGTCTGCTCTGCTTTTAAATCATTTCAGAGATGTGACTTCTAACACTTTTCTTGAGAAGCTATTTCACAGTCTATTAGACGTCCTTGTTAAAATTTTGGCTGGATAGTCAACCCAAATCTCTGTTTGCTCAGTTTCCTACTTTTATATGCAATTATACCCCTGAGAAGTGCTCTTAACGATCTCCCTAATGCCTCATTGTTTGTACCTTTCAAGTGCATGTAAACAGTTATAGCAGTTTTGGACACTGTGTGTGGCATCTTAAAATATTTAGCTCTTACAGTCTTTCTCCATGAATCATCCGCTGTAGCCCTTATGTTAGGCATTTTATTCTTCTTAAAGTTCTTTATAATTTGTCATCATCTTCCTAGGTAGGTTGGTGCCCAGACCTGCATGCAAGCTATAATTTGTACAACAAAGATTTCATATTCATAATGTTTCTAGGCTGCACGTAGTTTTAAATTCTGCTCAGTGCCCTAATTTCACCAGCACTTGAAGTATTTTTTTTTCTTTTTAAACCTTATCCAGAAAGTAGAAGAGTATACAGAGAAGTGAGCAGCTTTTCAGTTTAATTAATGTGGTTTCTGACAGCTTTAATGCTCAATGCTGTAAAGAACTGCAAGGTTAAAAGATTTTCCTGGGGTCCGTAGAACTGCAAAGCAAAATAAACACATTTTGCTTAGAAAACAGAAGCAATGCTAGATGGGATATTAAAATATTTTCCTGCCTTTGTTTTATTAAAGCACAGAACTGCTCATGTACAGAACTCGTGTAATATAGGGACATGGGTTTGTCATCCTCGCTCCTAAAATAAGTCACAGATAAACGTGTTCATAGTACCAGCCAGATATTTTTCAAGACAGTATGACAGTCAGATGTCACAGGGGAGATGCTGTCTGTTGGTACCCAGAGCATTCAGTGTTACTGCATGGTAGAACCTCTTTCTGCATAACAGCATGTGTAAGGACTCTACAGATGCTACTTGTAATATTTTGGTAGAAAATTATGATGCTTTTTATTGGTAGATACGTGAATTGGTAACAGCATCTGATTCCATTTTCTTAACAGTCATAGACTCAATGTCAGGAACTGTATGGAAAAAAGAAGTGTAGTTCCAGATCCAAGTTTTTAAAATTAACTTAATTTTGCTAAAAAATCAGGAACACCAATACCCTATGGACTTCAGGATGGTTTATGGCAAGATCAGGATGAAAAAGACCTGGGATGATTCTGTGTAATTATTGATAATGTGATTATAAGTATAGTAATAGTAATAATCACAATAACCAGAAAAAAATTATGCAGAAGCTCAAGTCAGGACCTGGGGTCCCCAGTGCTAAATGAGTAGAAAACAGAATGAAGGATGGCTATTTTTTCCCTCCAGGTGAGTAGGAGAGCTGAAGCGCACAGCTAATATCATACCCATCTTCTTCCATCATTCAGTGCAGTGAGATAAAAAAATATGAACAGCATGTAAGGAAAAAAATATATGAAGCCCACAGATGATATCTTTTTATGAATAGAAGCCAACTTTTGAAAGGCATAGCTTTATTACCTCTTCCTAATGTACTTTCACTTGAAGATATTCCCACCTCTGATCTTTTCAGCAAAATTTTAGTCTCCTCATTATTAATATCCTGGTGTCTGGTTTCAGTCTTGCTGCTGGTTGATTGACACCCCAAAATCTAAAACACTGCCAGCAAATTCCACCTCACTTAGAGCTACCGATCTGTGTTAAAGTAATAACCTTCCCACTTCATCCAAGCTCCTCTTCATCGGGATGAAGCAGGTCACAGAGGAAGCCTGAAGCTTTCTTCAGCCGTCCCTTAGATTCACCGTATGCTGCACAGTGGGAGCTGGCTACAGAGAGCATCGTGATGTGTGTTGCTTCTGTGAGAAGGTGAATGGGGACTACAATTCTGGGAAATGGTCTGATTAAAGCAGGTGAGCCTTTCATCTCTGTTTTGGGGCTTGCTTTCAGAACACGGTGAACCAGACTGCTATGGAAAGCATCTAGATGAAAGAGACCCAAGCACCTCTAAGATGGAAGATAAGGATGAGTTTAAAGAGGAAAAGGTTTGAGGGTTTTTATTCTTTCAAAAGGAGAAAAATAAGCTTTGATTTTTTTTAAAAAATATGTTTTTGGAAAGAAGGGGGGCAAAATATTTACATGTGACCATAACTCATAAGCCAAAGAAAACATTCACAAAGGCTAGATCATGTTACAAAACAGACCAGTGACTGTCACACACAGTTCCTATTTGCCTAGAAACTGCCAGAACCTACACATGAGAAGACAAACATCTAAAGTGCCCAACATAGGCCTTTTCTGAAAGGGATTTACCTGGAGGCTTTTCTCCTTTCACTTCTTTCCAATACTTCTGAATGCCAGAAGAAACTCATTAACAAGAATCATCCTCAATGTGTAGCAATCGTAGGCAGAAAGCTGCAGACAACTCTTGGCGTAGTGCTGGAAGCAACAGCAATGCAACACCACTGTTTTTCCTAAGTGATGCAGCATAAGGCTCGATTCTGGCAGGATCTGGTGTTCCTCGATACTTGGGCTGGCTAATTTGAATGGGATAAAAATTCAGCCATTGCTACAGATGGAAGATACTGAAGTGTTTTTCTTTTCCCATAAAATTCTTTATGTCATGTTTGAGTGAATTTACTTTAGCAAAATTCCACTTCCTTGTGCTTTCAGTAAACTCTCCAGTTACCAATCTGATTCGAGCGCTCACAGACAGTACATTTCAATACCGGTTTTGTTTTATAGCTGGTCTTATATCTTGCTCAGCAGTGGCAAACCCAAAAGCATTCTCACAGCACATGAAACAACTTGGTGACCGTCACATTTGCTCTGTCCATCTTGCCACAAGGATGATTAGAGGGCTGGAGCACCTGCCCTACGAAGAGAGGCTGGGGGAGCTGGGCTCGTTCGGTCTGGAGAAGAGAAGGCTGCGGGGGGACCTCACTGCAGCCTTCCAGTACCTGAAGGGAGCTTATAAGCAGGAGGGTCAGACAATGGCAGGACAAGGGGGAATGGATTAAAACTAAAGGAAGGAAGGTTTAGATTAGATATTAGGGGGAAGTTTTTTACAGAAAGAGTGGTGAGGTGCTGGAACAGGCTGCCCAGAGAGGTGGTGGATGCCCCGTCCCTGGAGATGTTCAAGCCCAGGTTGGATGGGGCTCTGGGCAACCTTGTGTAGATCCAGGCCTGAGGTTGGTGGTCCTGCCTGTGGCAGGGGGGTTGGAGCTCTATGATACTTGGGGTCCCTTCCAACCCATGCCATTCTATGATTCTATGATTCTCCAGAGAAAGATCTCTGTGGTGCAGGACATGTTGCTGCTGCGGTATGTTGTGGCTTTGTACAGATCCAGAAGCTGGGTGGATTGGAACCAGCATCGTGGTCATTGCTGAACAACTCCTCCAAAACAGTGCACCAATTACAGTGAAAAATGGCTTACAAGGAACATCTAAAGCATTCCGATACTTAGAACAGAAGGAAATATCACCCACTGAAATGTCTGTGAGGGTCTGACCCCTTTCATTTTGTGTGAGGTTGTAGTTAAAGAAACCTGAACATTGTCTTACCTAACAAGTTGCAGAAAAGGTGAATCTGTAGGTGAGAACTAAGATGAAACTGCTCTCATATCAAGATTTGGTCTAATATGCAATTTGTATTCTCTCAAATACTGCTTACGTCTTAATCCTTAACATAGAAAAATTAGTATTGGAGAAAATCCTGATCCATGGAGATGGACACTCAGAAAATAATAACCGTTAATTCAGTGAATGAATTAGCCTGTAATTCATCACAACTTATCAACTCTAGCTAGTGAAGAGAACTCCACATTCTTAGTCCCTCCCCCTTTTTTTTTCCCCTTCTTCTCAGTTTTCACTGAAGTCACTTCTATTTCTCTTCAAATCCTTCAGGTTGCATTTAGCAAAGTGGATGCTTTATGTGCAGGGCTGCTCATGTAACCCAGAATGGCCAGGAACTCTCCTGTAATTAGCTCTGTTGCGTGACTGTGCATTTTAATTTGGAAACTTGACTGCTCTTCCTCCACCTCTGAGAGGTGGCCTTCACAGGACCTTGTTGCTGACACAGAAACACCACCACCACCACCACCACCAAAAAAAAAAAAAAGGAAAATATTTCCTGTGCTTTCTCCTTAATTTAGCATAAGTTTGGGCTTAAATCTGGCTACCACGTTTTCAAGAGACCTCAAAAATATTCTGTGACTGATTTCCAGTATGCCACAAGACCAAGGAATGGATATGCCAGAAAAAAAGGAGGCCCAGTTCAGGCCAGTTTTCCCAGTAAAGATCTAATTTCTGTATTCTGTCAGGGGACTGTGCTGGTGGCAGTCATCAACACACGTGCACAGAAACACTGATGCTGTTGCTGTTTGCTAGGGCATGCAGCTCCCCTTCAGCGTGCACAGCACCGATAACCCTGGGGCTGGTGTGCTTCCCACAGCAGTCCATGGGAGTCTGGAGCTGCAGGCAAGGAGCAAGGCCCAGCCCGCATCAAACACACCATATATTTCAAACATACACAGCATGCCAAGCTGCTGGGAGAAATCTTCATGGGTGGGTGTTGCAATGCCATACATTTTAATGCAAATTCACTCTCTTACCGAGTTTGCAGAAGGGATTGAGAAAGATGGGGTAGAACCAGATTGCCCGTAGGCTTTCACCTCCCAGCAGCTAACATGAAGCTAACAGAAATTTAAACAGTTGCTCCTTCTGGAAACGCAGTTGCTTGGAGAGATAGATGCAAAAATGCTTGACAGATAATGTTGTCACCGCTAATGAGCAGGGCTGCTCTGAGCTGGAAGAACAAAGTGCTGGAGCCAACAGCCCCTGGGAAGTCGCAGGGCTGGAATAAAGCCTGGATAGTCCAGGTTGTGTTTTACACTGGTAGTTTAGCATCTTTGGAAAGTAACCTCTCTGTGCTGCAGAAAGGCAGCTGCTGTGGGTTAAAAGTGCTGTCAAACCCTGCAGAAGAGGTGATGATGTCTTTCATGGCAAGCCAGAGCTAGACTGGGTGTGCACTGACTCTCCAAAGCATGGAGCAGTCTGTGCCTCTGACACCTGGCATGGTGGGTGGTGCTGCACAGCACAGGAAAGGGCTTCATAAGACTTTGCCAACCATCTCCCTCCATATCCACCAACTCACGCTGAGCCCACGTTTGGGGTTAAGGACATGACTTAGCCACTCAGTGCTTGGAGGAAGGTCAAGGAAGCCATCCTCAAGGTTTGGCCATCCTCTCCAAGAAAGGAGAATCAGACCAGTACTCATGAAGAGCAAAATCTTCCTTCCTTGGCCAGCTGCCCTCTGACTTGCTTAGAGACTTAGAGAGTGTCACAGCAGCATCGTCAGGGTGCAGGGTGTCTCCTGCTGCCTAAAGCACCACCCTTTGGGCTTGCTTTGAAGGCAGTGCTATTGTCCTTAGGCCTTTTGTCTCTGCTAAACGCTGACTTCCCAAGTGCCATGGGTGTGCTGAACAGCAGTGTACTGTGGCTCCAGTTATATTTTGCCCCGCAGGGTAACTACCATGATTTAGAAAACTGTAATTCCTACACCAGGTCTGGCATGTGGCAAAGCAATAAAGTACTTCTCATTATTGTCATCCATGGGGTTGTTGCCTCACAGGTCCAGCCTATCGCTGAACATATGTCTTTAAGTGCACGCGGATGCAAGCACCAGGAAAACAGCTTTCAGCTCAACCAGGATCTTCTCCACAGGAACACGATAATCCTGATTAGTTGATACTGCAGACAGACTTCACTTACTTGTCAAACAAGCTCTGTCGCTTAATGAAATGAACAAATCCACTTCCAGCCTCAAAGGGGAGTTTAACTTGCCGTTTCTTTAAATTAAGCCTCCACTGCCTCAAACCTCTATTGAAGTGTCAGCAGGTATATTCCAAAAATGACATCTGTAAAAACGACTGCCTTCCCTTCCTGCTATTCTCTGTTCACCCATGTAGAATCTAATTCTGAAAAATAAAAGTTATCTGCTAATAATGGTGATCTAATCTCTATCCTGAGATCTGGTGATCCGCAGGGCTGGCTTTAGCAACCCTGGGGAAGTGATTACCACTTAGGGGTGATGTACAGAAACAGGGGGCAGATCCAGACTTTGTCCAGTCTGCTGTTTTGCTCCAGGCTACTCGTCAAAAGCAAAGATTGATGTTGTGCTGCTGTCCAGTCTTGCAGCAAGAAAAAATTCCCTAGATTTTTTTCTTTCTTTCTTTCTTCTTAGTTCTGTGAAAATTAGTTGCATAATGAACTGCTACATCTCAAACTTGTCTTCGTTTGAAGGATCGTGTCCACTTTTCAATTGTTCTTACGTCGGTGACACCTTAATAATAATTACACTGAACATCAGCCTCAGGAAGCATTCGTATGAGCGATTGCAGGAAGGAGGGAGGTGAGGTGTTTTCTCCCACTGGCGCATGGATGATGTACGTACATAATTTCCACAAACGCTTAAGGATTGTTCTTGTATGCCTGTTCCCCCTGCAGAGACGAGACACGCTGTCTGACACCCACATGTCTTCGATTGCAAGAGCAGCGGTTTCATTTATAGAAACCGGGAGCGAACAAAACCCAGCAGGTTCACTGGGAGGCTTAAGCCAGACAAATCTCCAAGGAGGGCTCTCTGCAGTCAGGTTTGATGCATGTGTCTGAGCGACGGCGCTGCAGTGGGAAGACGTGCATCCTTCAGGGAGACCGTGTGGCTTTGGGATATATTTCACCCCAATTAAACGCCCTCCACCTGGTTCCTGTGGGAGACGTGCTGCCCTGAGCATCTCCAGCACCGCTCTGCCCCTCTCTTCTCAGGGAGGCTTGCAGTGCTGCTTTCCATGAGATTCTGTTACGGATCTCTCAAAATAAACAAAAACTCCCCATCAGGTTTGGTATACTAGGAAGAAGGGCTGGTGAACACACAGATGTGGGATGATGTAATGTCTCCTTACGTCCTCTCAACTCAGGACATGCCCGGTGCTGGCTCTCCTGGCTGCCCAGATGCTAGCCCTCAGAGGAATCTGCTAGTGGGGCCCCTTCTGCATCAGGACGACAGTTATGTCATGTGGGGTCTGGATTGGCAAAGCCCTCTTCTGGGCACAGCACTGAGCCACTCTCTGTTGCACAGGTCCCATTTCTCTAACAGGGTGAGAAACTAATTTTTTTAAGTCCATCTTCTGTGCAGTTTTTGTTCAGGGGTTTTGTTTTATTTTTCCTTTTCCATCAAATAAAAATTACATCTCCACTCTAAATGAAATGAAAACTCAGTGAATATCTCTTTCCTGAATAAGTATAAATCTAGGTGTGATTTTGTGTGTTTAGAGATTTCTGTTCTGAGGATGCTCAGGATTTTGCTGAAGTGCTTTTCAGCTGTACGCACATCCTTGGGTTATAACTTTCTTTAGTCTCTGGTATATTCTGTAGTTATATTTTGCAAGCCAATCCAAAGACTTTTGGGTATGAGGTCTATTTATATCTCTCTACTATTCATAAACAATGTAATGATATGTGCCAGATAGTAGGGCGATGATCATTTCAATAACCGCATTTTCTGAAGAAGGCTGTGCTGTGCTACTCCTTCTTGACACCTTAAAACAGCTTTTAAGAGGAAAATTTATTCTGATTTGAAAAGACTAAAACATCATATTGTTGGAAAGGTAAATCAATCCATCATCCAATTTCCTTAATGCTGTAACACTCCATAGCTCTCCTCACTCCTGCTTTTTAAAATATCAGGCAGCAAGAAAAGTGAGAAATAAATGGCTGCTACTTAAGGAACACTGACATTGCTGAGGTTTCGATGGTCCTCGGGGGCTGCCCAGCCAGGAATGAAGCTAATGTTGGGGAGCAGCTCAGGGAGGCTCTCAGCACCCCATAAGTCAGCCGGCCGGCAGCAGGCAGTGCTTGGCAGGGGCACGGGCACTGCCTGGGCTCAGAGGCAGGAGAAAGAGCTGGGCCAAGCACCAGTAAAGGCAACAGGGATCTCTGGAGCAAAACTCACTGCTGGAAAACCGCAGCATGAACTGTGGAACCAGCTGAGGCTGAGGAGATGGATAATGTATAAGCACAGAGGTATGCACCTACCATCTCCTCAAATACAGAGGATCCAAGCTGGAGGTGCGAGGTCGTGTGGATACAGAGTGAAAAACCCATCAGTACTGCGGTTGCAATCAGCAGAATAAATTTACTGATGACACTTTATGGTGCAGTTTGGAAAATAAACCCTATTTTTCCCCACCAACGATGGGTATATTGCAATCTTCTTTCGATAGATATGGAATTCAGCTCGGATAAAGTTTATGAGAGGGATGATACTGAAACTGGATATGCACAAGTTTAAAGAAAACTATTTTCAGGCATTTATGGGGATGATAGCTATCTGTGTATTTAAAAAAATGATACAGTAGCAAAATACACTAATCTGAATGGATCCTGCTTTCCTGCATGTATTGAGAATGTATCTGAGATTACTTGAATAATCCTTAAAAATTGGCTGGGTGTTGTGCTTTGAATAAATGCAGAATTTTTTCTTCATCATATCCTGGATAAGAAAGATCGTGTTGTTCTGGCTGATTTGTGCAAAATTTTATATTCAAAACACACAGACAGACCCATATTTTTTAATGGAAGTTTTAAGAGAGATATCTTAAAATCAGCCAACAAAGGGATCATCTCCTGTGACTGAATATTAAAGTTATATCTTTAGCAGTGTCTGACTAACAATTATCTTCCCAGAGATGAAGTACTCCTCATCCTCCTCTCACAGGATCACAGAGTGTTTGAGGTTGGAAGGGACCTCTGGAGGTCATCTGGTCCAATCCCCTGCTGAAACAGGGTCACCTCGAGCAGGTTGCACAGGCCCATGGCCAAATGGCTTTTTGAGTATCTCCAAGGATGGAGACTCTACAACCTCCTTGGGCAACCGGTGCCAGTTCTTGGTCACCCTCACAGTGAAGAAGTATTTCCTGATGTTCAGAGGGAACCTCCTGTGCTTCAGTTTGTGGCCATTGGCTCTGGTCCTGTCATTGGGCACCACTGAGAAGAGCTCAGATCCATTCTCTTCAGGTATTTATATAGATTGATGAGATACTCTTGAGCTTTCTCTTCTCAAGGCTGAACAGTCCCAGTTCTCTCAGCCTTTCCTCACAGAAAATACACTCCAGTCCTTTCATTATCTTTGTGCCCCTTTGTTGCACTCCCTTCTGTATGTCCATTGTCTCTCTCACACTGAGGAACTCCAGGTGTGGCTTCACTGGCACTGAATAAAGCAGAAGGATCTCCTCCCTCAACCTGCTGGCAATACTTTGCTGAATGCAGTCCAGTGTACCCTTAGCCTTCTTTGCAGTGAGGGCACACTGCTGGCTCACGTTCACCATGGTGTCCACCAAGACCCCCAGGTTCTTTTCTGCAGCTCTACAGCTGGTTGGCTCAGCATGTACTGGTGCAAGGGATTGTTTCTCCTCAGATGCAGGGCTTTTCACTCCTTGTTGAACTTCATAAGATTCATGGCAGACCATTTCTCGAGGCTGTTGAAGTCCCTCTGGATGGCAGCACACCCTTCTGGCATATCAGCCACTCCTCCCAATTTTGTGTCATCAGCAAACTTCCTGAGGGTACACTATACCCCACCATCCAAATGCATACCTGTGTGCATGTACATATAAAGATGTTGCAGAGGACTGGGGGCACTGATGACCACTTGGGTA
Source organism: Porphyrio hochstetteri (assembly GCA_020800305.1). Classification (NCBI taxonomy): domain Eukaryota; kingdom Metazoa; phylum Chordata; class Aves; order Gruiformes; family Rallidae; genus Porphyrio; species Porphyrio hochstetteri. The sequence continues at coordinate 52,471,564 of CM036905.1, forward strand.
CACCAGGAGTGATTGACTTCCAACGGGACCTCGTGCCACTGATCACCACACTCTGGCCACTCAGCCAGTTTTCAAACCACCTCACTGTGCTCATCCAGCCTGTACCTCATCAGCTTCTCTGAGGATCTTAACGGCAGACAGTGTTCAAAATCTCACTGAAGTCCAGGTAGACAATACCTACTGCTCTACCCTCATGTACCAGGCTATTCATTTCATCACAGAAAGTTGTATGTTGGGTCAAGGATGACTTCTCCTTGGTGAATCTATGCCAACTGCTCCCACTGTCTCCTACATTTTCTCATGCTGGGCTATGAGCCTGGCACCTTCATCTTTGAGTACATCCTCATTACAGTACGTACTGCTGACATGAAACTTTCTCCTAGTCTTGTACTACTGATGATACTGTGTATTTCTTCTCATCTTCTTTATGTAGTCTTAATTTGTGATGGCCTCCACAGTTCCAAATCATCATTTCTTGTACCTGCTTTATATAGCCAGCTCCTTCAAAAAGAAAAGCATATTGCATTCAGCATATTTAAGACCCTGCATCGATGTATGTATGGATAAAGAATAATATAATGAATGAAACAGATCTTAAGTTGAATGACAACTGCCCAAGTATCAATGGATTTGTACTCAGTTTAGACCTGTACTGGAATGCTGCAGTTGAATACAGGTCTCCTCTCCAAACTACCTGTTTATGTGGCCAGCGTTTACAGCCAGATGACAACTGCAGTTTACAAGCTCATAACTAACACCCCTCTTTTTCCCAGTCTTTAATTTCACTGCTGCTTTCTCTACAGCTTATTGCTGTGCCGCTTCTGTATTTTGCTATCATTGTTCCCTGCCTGCTTTTTTTCCAGACTGAATCTCATTTTATTGCCTACTTATATCTCTAAATTCTGCAGGTCCCTTTTTATTATTTTGCCATCTATCCTGGATTTTGCAACACCTTACAATTTAGTATGATCTGTAAATTTAATTAATGTCATGTTTGCCAAAGACCATAAGGAGCCAAGTCAATTACACAGCCAAAAAAGAAGAAAAAAAGAAACCTTTATTATGCTATAAATGCCCTGCTAAAAATCCTGCCTGATAAGGAAGCATTATATATTTCTTGGCCTTCATAGATGTAATTGCACAGGGGCCTAGATGTTTTACCCACGTCATTTGTGTCATTTTAAAATTTAAAATATATTATTACCAAACTAAATAACAAAGAAATGAAAAACGGCATCTTAATTCCTTCCTGTGTAACTGAAATATGCCGGACAGGGTTAGACAAGCATTCATAGTACACATTTTGCTCTGACATCTAAATTAAAGCTACCACAGTGTTACTTAAGCAGAATTGCCTCAAATTGGTTCACACATTAGGGGCAAATGCAGGCAGCCAATTAATAATTGATTTTATTTAGAATGCCTGAGTTTTTTTCCGGCTTTTTTATTTTTTTCAGCATTTCCAACGTGTGTTATGCACATTGTGCAATTGTGTGATGCCTCAGCCCAGTCTGACAACATTTGAGCAAAGTCTATAATTCTCTGTCATTATTATCTCTTGGCTATTATGATGCTGGTAGGAATTAGAGCAGAGCAACCTCCATCATTCCACTAGGAACAACAGCAATTACTGCTTTGGTCTCTGACTGAGGTTAGAACAGATAAATTGAGCTAGATAATTATTATCATTTCTCAAATTCGTCATTAGCTGTAACTGCATTGCTAATGTGGAAGGCCAGATTATTGGGTCTGACCATGATAGCTGCTCCTGACATGCTGCAGAAGCATTACTAAGCTCACCCTCTTTAACAAGGCCTCTTGCTCTTAAAGCCTTCCACCTAAGATACACTAATAGGCATTAACTTTTACAAAATCATTCAAGACTTTGAAACCCCATGTTGAACGTTCAGCCTGAACACCCAATTTTCAGGCAGGCCTGTTCTCCACCAGCAGAGAAGGAAAGGGGAAAAGTTTACTCCTCCTCTGGTATTTAAAAGACAGATCGCACTTGCAAGTAAAATGAAACATATGCAGAATGTCATTTGGTTAATGAAGGTATGTAAACGAAGATGTGCAATTTAGCAAGTTGTGAATGTGCCGTAGTCCCATTGACATCAATGTCTTGCTCAGAAATTCAAAGCACATGCAAATTTCTCCATGGAAAAGTTAATTTCATGTCTTTGATTTAACCTGTAATTAAGTGCTTTCAGTTTTTAAGGATTTGTTGCCTCAACTGCTTTTGCCTATACTCCAAACACTGGTGTCTTATTGATGAAGCGATGCAGCCAGGAGTGTACAGGGAGATCAGCCAAGTGACTGCTGAGCTGTCTCAGCCTCCTGAGCTCCTGTAGCTGCTCATGTCAATGTCTGTCTGTCCTGCAAGGGCTCTTGGACAGGGCACAAAGAATACCCCTCCCATACTGTCAAGGGTGCCATGGGTCAAATCTAAGACTAGTGGCTTGATCCAGTTGACCAAACACAGGTATCAGGTGCCATGTAAAAAAACCCAAGGGTCTGGGGTTTCAATCATATGAGGCTACAGAGACGACACAAGGTTCCCCTTTCCCTTACAGATTCGTGCTCCTTTGTGGAAGCAACAGAATGGTCTAAGATGGACACCCTGGGGTACCGCAAACGGCATTTGATGGCTGTATTTAGAGCTCTCAGTAGTGCTCCTGATATCACCATGTCTGCAAAGATTCAGAGCATTCAAGCTATTAATTTTACACTTTTGGTAAATGTTTTACCCTATTTTTTAGAGAGAGATAGCTGGCACACACACAGAATTAGCAAATTGTCCTACTCAATACAGGCTCCTACTATCAGCTTAAAAACCGCTACGTGTTAATTATGAGATACCACAAACACATCACTCAGATGGCTCCTCAGCACAAGTGCCTGTGCTCTGCTCAGCTCCCAGCCCATGTATTCTTCTTCCCATCCTCCTTCTCTCTCTCCCTCCCTCCCTCTCACCTCTCAGTTGGTAACGGCTGCCTTCGTGAGACGCTCATCATTTCACAGTTTCAAGTTTCTGACTTGAAGTTCTGCCCTTCAAACTCTTTAAACGAAGGCACGGCTAATTCCTGCTTTCAGCCACTTGTGGTACTGTGCAAATGGCTCTTCTCACTCCAAAGCTATTTGAGGAGATTTCTGCTGGGTTTTGACTTCTGCATGTTTATCAGCCTCTCATGGAGAGCAGTACAGATGCTGGGGGCTGAGGAGAGAGGTTACCTGGGATGTGTAAGGGGGCAAGCATCGAGAAAACTACAGCACTGCCAGGAAAGGAGGTATCTTGTGGGAAATGAAAGCAAAATGGTATAGCTGAGAGAGGGGGAGACATGGTGCAGCCCACGAAAGATGGACACTGTCTTTCTGAAAGGCATTCAGACATTGTGATGATAAGCATGATAATCAGAGAAAACTGTAAACTAAACCCAGTCTTTCTGCAGTTGCAATCTGCTCTGGAGGGTCCTAAAGGGCTCTGGTGTGTTTAGAGGTGGGAGGAGCATCCGGGGATGGGAGATGGCCAGAGGCCAGGTAAGACCTGCCAATGGGCATACATGGAGCACAAAACCAAGCACATATGTCTTTCCTTCACAGACAGGCACAGCACACATGAGAGACAATAGAAAAATCGCTGTGTTACAGGGTTGTCTGGTGGAAATGCTGCAGCTGTCACTCAAACATCTCCTCTCCACTCTGAGACTTGCTAGCTGCGGTCCGCAGTAGTGCTGAGCCTCTGCAATGTGTGAGGGGGTTGCAGGCAAAGTCCAGTGCAAGCCAAGCTGAACATGTTTTCAGAAATGAGCACATAGGTCTAGTGCAGGCACAGCCACAGAAATATGTGACTTGCCCAGGTCTTCAGGTTGGAAACATGATGATGAGGAAGACAATGTCCCAAAAGCCTCAGCCCTCCCTTCCTGCAGCTAAGGAAACAAAATTGATTGAAAATGGTTAACACATTGAGAGAGCTGGCTTGTTTGAGTTTATAGATAACAATAATATTTTAGCTATTCTAATTACAAGCAGTAATTAGGCAGCTGGACCAGATCAGTGTTGGAGTACAAACACCTGCTCGTGTGCTTCCAGCTGTTCTCCACTGGAACTATTAACAAATATGTTGCATAAACATTTTAGAGGCATTTCAAGATCACCATGGTTTTCTTTCTCATCTCTTCTGAAGAATATAGTCTGCTCTGGAGTTTACTCAGCGAAAGAAAGCGGGTGCCTGGGCAATGATAGCATTTAAGACTTCCCTGTCCTTTCTTTCTTTTGTGTAATCACTTCTCACACCTGAAGGCAACATAACATGAAAAAGAGACAGACGTAGCAAATAACGAAACAACAGCTTAATTCAAATGGGTGAAGGAGGTTTATTCATTTCTAAATGAGAGAGGATGCCAAAAGTCTGCTGTAAATCTGAATGTCAAAACTGCTCTGAGCTCGGTCTGCCTCCACAGCAGCAGCAGGCTTTCTGTGCAGCTTTCTGACACTTACAGAGCTATTCACAAATATTTCTAAGCAAAGGTTGCAGTCACCTATTATCCTGTTTATTCCAGAAGTGCTTAGGGGCTGGCTGAAAGCAGAGCCCCGTTGTGCTGGGCTTTGTACAGGCAAAGCCACAGAGACAGCCACTGCCTTGCTGGTTTTACTCAGCTATTGTTTTGCTGAAATGTAATTTAAATTCGATGCAATTCTTCTGCCCATTAACAAACGGAGAAAATACTGTTTCTTAATCTGTATCAGCCTGTGAGATGGGTTTTGGGCAAGCAAATACAAATGAAGCTACATAATTTTATGCATTTAGGACAAATTTTTAGTTAAGGCAAATTAACCGGTGTGAGAGACTCAGTTCATTTGAGGTTGGAAGTATTTATTCGGGGAGCTGCGAGCTGGAAGGTGATGGAGGTGATGAGGAGGGATGATGGTGTTCGATCCTGTGCCTGAATGTATGCCCATTTGTTCTGCCCCGGGAAGAGCTCTGGTACATCTCACATGCAACCTCTGCAGTTGATTTCTTCACTGAAATACAAATATTTTTCTATTCTTCTTGGTTCACCAGAACCAGGAAGAGCCCTGGTACCAGCAATGAGGCTGGAAGAACAAGGTCGATGTGGGCAGATCCCGTCTCCCCAACATGCCTCCCAGAAGTATCCCAGCAATGCACCTTTCACAGACAGTCCTGTGAAAGCTACAATCCCAAGTGCTAGCATGAATGACAGCATCTATCTCAAATTATTTTTAGACCAGGTCCTTCCATTTCAGGCATCAGTGGCAGAGGAGATAGGACAGAGGCACGTGGGCAGACTGACTTTCCTGGAACTTGCACTACAGGCTTTCTCGCTCTGACAGTTGCTTGGCACTGGGTGACCCAAGCTCAGAGCAGAGCCTGCTGTGCCTGCAACAGGCTCATTGCTCAAAGGAAACCTGAGGCCCAAGGTTGCCAAACTCAGCTGGCAGCACGGGGCTGGTGGGGGCCGTCAGGAGTTCATCTGAACTTTTTCATCTGATTTTTTTCTGTTTTATTGAGGCAGAAGTTGCAGGCACAGAGAGGTGCTGTGAGGGACAGCATTTTCCACACTGTTTTTTACTCTGCTATTTTTACATAATGATTTTTCCCGCTATCTGGCTGCATTGGATTTAAAATAAGAACAAGTTTCATGACCAAGTATAAAATCTGGGCTGGGGAAGGTGTCCAAAGAGTCCTTTTGTTATACAGTTTCAGACACAACTGGGTGAAGGATGTCCCAAGGTCTCACCACCTGAATGTTGAATTTCTTTAGTTAGTGAAAGAAAGGAAACAAAAAACCTCTACCCTCCAAATACCTTTTAACTTTTTAATGTCATTTTCTTATCTGCTTTCTTTACATTCACCCATATCCTATAATTTCTTCACATTTCCCTTTCTATTCATGTGTTGGGGGGTGCCTGTCTCACGGGGATGATGCAGAGCAGCAGGAACTGCATCAGTCCTGGAGGCATGGCTATCACACTAGATGTGAAAGCCAATTACTGGACATTACTTTTCTCTTAGGTAAGTTGCTAAGCATCCCTCCCTGAGCAATGTGGTGTGCTGGGAACTCATATCAGATTGTCTTGGCATCTGGGACCTTACCTCGCTTTTAGGAGAAATATGGGGACAGACTGGCAGCACTGTTGCAAATGGGTAGAAAACGGATCTCAAAACTCCCTGCTAGTTAATGGGCATCTAAACATCTTTGATAGAAGTACTCAAATGTCTGACAGACTGTGGGAAGACAGCACAAAAGCTGCCTAATCATCTGGGGGCACAAGTATCTACAGAGCCGTGAGACACTTCCAAGCAGCTGAAGGCATGTCCTCGTGGGATCTCCTGGCCAAACAAACATGCAAGGCGCCAATTCTGGTGCCAATGCCCTGGTAATGCAGACCCAGGGCACGGAGAGGAAGGAAGTTTTTCTTGGTCTGATGGCCAGGATACCAGGGTGAATGACATGCCTGTGCTGACCTGGTCGTGCCTCTTCCTGGCCATGGAGGAATAATTCTTTTCTGTTCCATATGGAAGAACAAGGCTTAAGGCAACTGGGAATCAATATTGACAAAGCTTACTGCAAATCATTGCTTTTCATTACTTAAAATGTCTCCAGTGACCCGGTATGGTGATACAGCTTCTTAAAACCTCCACCACGCAAGTTCTGGCACAGTGACCCTGGCAAGTTTTCTCAGACAGGAGGATTTTGTTCAATAACTTTCTGCTGAGTATCAGTTTGTCATGAAACGTTGAGCATGTGTTGTTTAATGTCAGGCAGAAGCACAGCTTGAATACTGCTCACGCTCCTTCACCATTTCCCTTTGTATCAAAGCCTGCTCGTTTCCTGAGCAAGTGTTCATTTCGCCTGTGCGCTTGCAGTAAGCACCGATCCAAATCTACCCATTCTAAAAAAACCTCTTGGGAAAAACCAACACAATTATAATTTTATGACTAATGAATTTAAAATGACCCCAGGAGAAGTTGCTGGCAACATCAAAAGGAAAACCGGAATGTGTGATGACTTTCTGTTTACCTGCCTTTGCAAAGCGTGTTGGGATATATCCTCTAGCAGAGGTATCATCTCCCCTGGGATTATGAAGGAGAGATGCTAAACATTCACTTCAGATTTAATAGAGATGGAAGCTTTTCCTAGGTAATGGTTCTCACATATATAAAAAGAATTTGTTTGCAGCCACCGGAAGCAATGATTTCTGTACTTGTGGGATTTCTGTATGTTTTTCTTCCACCAGAACAAGGGGAAGTAAAAACGTCTTGACTTTGAGAAATCTAAGAATAAAGGCATCTCTGAAACTGGTGAAAGATGAGTTCTAAATAAAACCATCTCGGAAAACAGAGAGGGATAATAATGAAAAGGGAAGATTCTTGTTTTCTAATTACAAATGGCAGTTGGATTAAGACATCAGGTCACCCATGCCCGAAACACTTACTCTCATCTTTCATTTCCTAAAGTTCAACTGGCAGCAAAGGCCTCTGAGTTATTTAGATGCCTTTGGTATTAATCCTTATGGCATGCAGTAAATATTCATTTCGCAGATGCAGTTCCCAGTATTTACCTGACAAAAATATACGTACCTGGGTTCTTACGGTCTGCAAAGTGTATCTGAGGTGGCTTGGAGTCATGTGAGAAATTTATCTTCCAAAACCATCTGTGCTCAAATTGCCCACTAAGGTAACACAGGCATGCTGCTTCCTATCCAACCACTTCCACAAATTGCTTTCTTGCACTAAAAACCCAAACCACAGAAATGCTGATTATTCTAAATCCGAGAGACATAGGGAAAACACATTCAGCAAAATGACAATTAGGCAGTAGAGCTTTATTTATACTTGTGAAATAAACATCAGTTAATCATCACCAGGAGCACCAATTTCTAACCTCCGTTTAGGTGAGATTTCAGATGCCTAACTCATTATCAGCTTTCAGCAATGCCTGCTCATCAGCAGCAGCCACATTAGTTGAAATACAATGCATACGATATGACAGTAATTAAATCATACTCCAGGGAAGAGATAACAGTGAATTATAAGATATCCTGAGAAGTGATAATAATTACTCCATAGGGGTTCTATTCTATTAGGGCTTAAATACTTTTAAGACTTTGTAGAAAAGACTTACTTTGAAAAAAAAAACTGCTGAAGATGAAAGTAAACAAAAGCTAAGTGCTGTTAGACTTATCTGTCACACACATCTCTGGCACTGTTTCAGGTCTTTTGCTTTAACTTTAACTCCAAACTGTTTTAGCTCGCTTTCAGAAACCACTGTATTATTCACCGAAATTGAAGCAGACACTCGAGTCTGTTTAATTGTTTGTGGTTTGATAGCTCCTGTGCAGATAAGAGCTTGGCCAAAGCAAAGAGCACTCAGCTAAAGGGAGAAACTCCACTGGGGAGTTTGTGAAGAGCTCAGTGTCTAGAGAGAGCAATAAAGACCTTGGAAAATCCAGAGCCTGGGAAATGGAAGCAGAGGCCAAACCAAACATTTCATGATACAAATTAAGTTATTCTGAGTTGGAAAAAGGATGAAACTCATCCCGCGTCCCTGCTCTGCAGAATAGCACTGGATCTCTGGGATGCATTTGATGTGCTGGGTGTTAGGGATCTTGTCCTATTCCATTAGAGCCAATGGGTTTGGGTCCCTCATTTGCTCTTGGTTTCTTTCAAAGCAAAACTAAATGCTTGAGGAATTGTCATAATATGAAAATTAGATAAAATTTTCATACTCGTGTCATTTATGACATGTTCGAGAACATGTCAACAGCACTAGGTTCATATTGGTAAAGGATTAGTATTGGATATTTCATATAAAATTGTACAGCAAATGTGAAAACAAAAATACATGTGCCTTCTGTCAATGTTTATTGGACTGAATTTGAGACGCTCAGCTCTTACCGTGCCTCATTTGATCTTTTTCATAGGGTCTATTTCTGGTAGGGAATGCTTCAAAGACCCAGAGCCCTGAACATATTTTCTGCCTTTTCTTTCTCGGGTACAATGGACAATTTGTGACAGTTACTGCATGACACTTGGACAAGCACTTTGTTACCCTCCTGATTCACTACCACTAATTCTGTCAGTTTAGTTTAAAATCACCTTAATTAGCATTTCAATGTGAGATGATTCCCCTTCCATGGTAAATTCTGATGCAAATAATCCAGTTTGCTCTTCTCCTGTGTCATCACTTACCCTGAATGAAAGTCCTTTTATACTTTGATTATCCATCAGACCCTCTAATTCTTTGGTTGGTCAAAGGTAAATGGGAAAAGCAAGTTAGCACAGATAGTGCTAAAAATGTGCAAGAACTGTTGTCCCAACTATTTGCTCTCCAGCTTTATGAAGTAACCGTTTCTAGGGGACTCTTTGCATGTATTTTGAATGCATTTTCAACCTATAATTGTTACTGGAGAAGTAACAATTGTGACCTGTTAACTTAAAAACTATATCACCTCCTTATGAAGAACGAAACTCACTGGACACTCTTTTATAGCAAACACAAATAGAGTGAAACTTATAATGCAAGAAAATATAGTAAAGCCCAAAGAGGGTTGAATATTGGATATTAAAGTAATAAACATTCCATGCAATGCTTTTTTTAAGAATATGAAAGAAAAACAGAGCACCTTCTTCTGAGGCTGTCCTCGGGAGACGAGTGCTTTGTAAATCACGTTCCTCTGATGATACAGCAGTCTCTCACATCGCTGGCGGCCAGGCTGGATCTGGTTATTAATATGACGTGATAACAGGTAAACTCTAAAGCGAGCACACCGTCGTGTAGGTATAATTCCATGCGACTTACCGGCGCCTGCAATGTTTGTGAGGTAGCATGGACTGCACCATAACGTCATGATGCTTGCCAGGTAATGGACACCAATCAAGTCTAGGTAGATGAGAAGAAGGTACGGGGCGAAGTGTGGGGGCAGCACCCTTCACAACTGAGGTTATCAGCCAAACACTGTGTTACTTCCACTGTGAGTGTTTTGATGTTGACTGTGGGTCTATGCGCACTAGTGGTATCATACTTAACTCTTCAGCTACACTAGTCAGCCTTCCAATGACTCTGGTGAGAGACACACATGTCTAATGATGTCAGGGATAGATATGCTCACACTTATGCCAGGCTCTGGTGATTGTCCAGACATATACTTGTCTCAAAGGGTCCTCCATTACCATCTAAAAAAGAACTTTTTTTTTTTTTTTAAAGTTAGTAGTGTTTTTCTGTAGGCTCATGTATGATTCCAAACTGCTGTAGCTGTGTGAGATGCCAGGCCACCAAGATGCATTTCCACCTTACTGGCTGGGCCATACAGAAAATAATGAAGTATTGTAAACTCTGAGGAGATGAACAAGTTTTCTGCATCCTTAAATGCACACTGGAAAAGAAACATGAAGGGATGTGCATAGCTAACACCGGATGGCTCATACACTAGTATTCACAGATGCTGAGGTTTGTTCCCTCATACTTCACGAGCCTGCTTATTTAATGACTCTGTTTAGAAGTACAAGAATCAAAATGCAGAGAGAAAATCTTTGCTTGAATATATTTTTGACTCAGAAACATCAAAAGAGAACCTGATCACAGCAGAGCAGATAAATGTCTGTAATATTACTCTGACCGATCTCCTTCTGAATCGCCAACGTACACATTACATGCTGAGCACACTCTTGTGCCTTGAACAGATCTAACATATATTAGTACATGCTTTCAGGTTGTCAAATCTGATTTTTCCCTAGTCTTTTTTCATTAAATGCATACTTTTCCCCAACTGATACTGAGGTTGCATTCACTGTTCTGGGAAGATGCCCAGATCAGCAGAGCCAAAGACTGGAAGGAGTGCTGACTGCACACTCTCAGCAGATCATGTTTGCCCTGGTGTCCACCCTGCACACTCTACAGGAATGGGTTTGTCATTCAGTTCTTTAAAAAACTCTTAACTGGACTTGCTACTCACAACATTTACAGTTTGAGGGGTTTTGTGGGTGACACATGAATTAATGGGTTTTTTTCTTTTTTTTTGGATATGAGGCATCAGGTAGCAACACCGATGGGGGGTGGATGTGAATCTTCCCTTGCCAATGAAGTCTCCATCATTTATTACCAGTGACTCCGTACTGCTGATCCCTGTTTTCCCTACTTTCAAACCTTCTTTTAATTTTGAAATGTCAGTCCAGCTCAATTCTCAGTACCATTTCCAGACATCTGACTTGCCTGTAAGGAACTGGCCATCATTCTGTCTTAGCAGCCAGCTCTTCCTCTTTTCCATTTCATATTAACTCTGGTAGCACCCATGGCTCAAAGCTGTGGTGGCTGTCCATCATGGCCCTGTGGACCCAGCTGGCTGGGCAGTTGCTAGCGTGTTGGTTTCCATCTCTAGTCCACAGCTCAGTGGGGAGCACAAGTTGCCCCGGTTTATCATCCCTCTGCAATGCTCTAATAAATTCAGGCCGCTGAGGGGAACCTCTGTGTACCATCGAGGAGTGGAAATAAACCCAAGCACAGGCATATGCAGCTCATCTCCTTTAGCCTCAGTAATGGACGGCAGACTGGAGACAGACGGGATGCGCTCAGCAGATTTAACACACAATGGGAAGCTCAGGTTTCTCCTTCATTAGCAGAGTCGGCCCTAGCTTTCCATACCCTCCTCCAGAGTCCATGAAAACGGCATCTCCTCTCCCTCCTTCCTGCAGAGAGGTGCCAAAGCCTGTCTCTTCCAATCAGTGCATCTCCCCATCACTGGCCAGGCTGTGTCAGCAAGTGTCGCCACCGGCACTGCTCCGTGCCTGGGCAGTCTTCTGAGCAGGGCACTTCCCTAGCACTCCTGGAGTCCTGATGGGCCCCTCGAATCCCAGCTCCCTTTGCAAAGTGGTTAGAAATTCCAGTGGAGCATTTTCCCTGCATGTGACCTCCTCCCGTGCATTTCTGCCCATACCCCTGTCCTTTCATCAAAAAGCAAAATGAGCATCACTGGAAAGGTGCCTGCATTCAAGTGGCCATTCCAGGTGGGTCCAGGACACACAGGTCATCAGTCAAAGGCTAATGAGGTTTGTTGGCCAAAACACCTGCTCTTTAGCCTGTTTCTGGGGATGTGTTCTCTCACAGAGCTGCAGCCCAGCCTGGTGCTGCTTTGGGTACTGCCCTTGCCCATTTGCCCACACAAGGAGCAGGGTCTGCGCCTTTCTGCCAGGTCAGTGGCAGGCAGGGTTTGCCATCCTGCCCCATCCTCAGGGAGGACCTCTGCCTGTCGGAGGCTACAGAGATTTTTGAACCTATTCCTCAGTCAAGCATCACTCTGTGCAGCACCCAGGGGTCCTCTGGGCTGTTCTTGCCAGCAGCATTAATTATAAAATGAACATCAGTCAAAAAGCAAAACCTGAACATCCTAGTGCCAAAATGTCACAGTTTATCCTAGGTTTAAATTTCACATTTTAATCTTCTCCCACACAAGATAAGTTCAACCAGGCACAAGCAGTGTCTTTTTATTTCTGTTGCAAAGTTGCTGGAACACTTTCAGGAGCTGGGAAATAACAACAGTCAGGCTTAGCCCCAGTGCAGGCAGCCGCTGGGCAGGCAGCAGTTTGTTTGCTGCGGTACCCACGCAAACAAAGTAGCACAGCCCCACATCCAAGGCCAGGACAAGCCTGTATCCAAACGTGCTCAGCTTGTGGCCTGCATGATCACGGGCATCTTTATTTTGCCATTCTGCAGTGGAGTTCTCCCAGCCATAAAATGAGGATAAATTACATTTTTGCAAATGCCTGGCTACACACACATAAACAGTGCTCAGCTTTCTTGTCCCTCCCCTGCACTCGTACTCTGATGGCTGCATTAACACACATCCCACAGCCCCGCTCCCACTTTCCAGCACCACTGGGGACTGCCCTTTCAGGACACCATTTTTCAAAATCAGCTTCCCAAAAGAAACATCCCTGCTTTTGGGGGAGGTGCAGTCAGGTTTGCATGCTGCTGTGGTCATTCCTGTCCCCACGTCTTCCTGGTTCCCCAGGTCCTCCTGGTTCCCCACCTCCTCCCAGCTCCCCACCCTGCTGGCAGCTTGTTCAAAACAGTCAGTACCAACTGAGTGCGTTCCTTCAAAATGCTGCACTCCCAACAAGGGCTATTTATCAAGCCTACAAGATTCAAAACTGCAAGGCCCTGAATTTCATAGTCGTTTGCAGCGTCAGAAGCTGCTAATGGCCCATAAAATCTAACAACTTCTCCATAAGCTGCTGGTTAATGAAAAATCGGTTAAATTGTTCACAGATCAGCTGGTACGGTGCCCTCTGATTCACGGGATGCTTTCCCCTGCAAAGGTTATATTAACCATGCTGGGGAAGGAGGGAGAGGAATCGGGGTGGTTTGCTGGAGGCTGTGGCTTTTCTCAGGTGGGATGGGGGCAGATGAGCCCTGCTCCAGTAGGATGGGGGCAAAGGACCCCCCACACACATCGGCTACATGGGACAGGACCCTCTCAATCACAGCACTGAGTGGTTTCTGGGACTGCCCCTGTACTGGTGCCCAAGCTGCTGATGCCTCTGTCAGGATTAAAGCCAGGCTGCACAATAGTGGCAGAGTTCAGTTCAAGGAGGAGGTTTGGTTTCTTGAGAGGGATGCACACCCAGCTAACCCCTACTCTGGTTTTTAACTGAAACCAGAAGGCAGAGCCGACCTTCCCCTCTCTGGGGAAGCTGTGCACCGAGCAATGGGGAGTCCTTGCCTGCACGGTCCGGCAGCTCTTTGGGTGATGGAGGCTGAGACGAAAGGACATCTCAGCTCTTAGCCAGCCTCCCGTGGGGCCTATGTTTTACTGCCCCCACTGCTGTGGCTGCCGTTGCCTCTCACAGCAAACTGCTGCTGAGACTGGTGACAGCTTCACAGGGCACACGCGCTGCCCTGCGTTCGGATGTGATACTCTGGAGGCAGCACAAAGCGAGGGTTTGGCACCTGCACCCAGGAAGCGGTCTGATGTCAGCACAAATTAACGCTGCTCCCCAAGCTGACATTGCGAGGCCTCAACTGTCAGTGCTGGCATTTATGTTCCTGTGTATTTTAACTAACTAGGCACTCGCAGCCCAGCCGGTGCAACCCATCCATCTTATGAGCGCTGGATGGTTTTGCACTGGCATATGCTACAATAACGAGAATCAATGTTGCTAATGACTTTGCACAGCCCATTTTTCAGTCACCTTTGCAAATCCCCGTTATGCTGGGAACGCACGGAGAAGAAAACACTGACTTTGAAATGCCAAAGGCACGTTTCTGCAGAATGAACCCAGACTTGCCCCACTCTGGCTGGGCTGGAGCACTGTGGAAGAGGAGCTGCTCGCACCAAAGCAGCTACGCAGCTCTGAGAAAGCAATTTCTATTGCAGGCACTAGAACAGATGAGACTTCTGGGGTCAAATCCCCTAAACATGCTTCTTTGAATTCCCTCAGGGTCAGTCTTTCTTTTCATTGGGCAAGCTTTCAAGTTTTCTCTCTTGGCGAGTAGCTGCCCCTTCTTCTTACCTTTCCCTACAAGTTAAAACTGTCCCCTTTCCCAAGAGGGGAGCAGACGTGGGGCCAGCCTGTCAAGTGGTGAGGATGCTGGCTACCTTTCAGCGTGAGGGGCTTGGGAAAGCAGCAGCTGCCTGTAGCAGTCAAGAAAGGAGAATTCCTTCCTTTGCCTTCAAAAGCACCATCCCCTCGTCAGGAGATTTACCAGATGTTCTGATTAAGGCAGTTCAATTGCAGTGTTTAAAAGCCTCTTCCACCTGCTCCCTGCAAGCTCCAATCTGTGGGTGAGTAGCTCTAATTAAAAATTCCCTCCTGCTGTGACAACTCCTCCCTCACCTTTCCAGAAATCAGCATTGTACACACAACCTCTAGGGATTGCTCTGCAGAGGATGACTCTTCTCCCATTTGTTTTTTCCTCCTCTGCAGTGGAAATCAAAATTTAGGGGACTTGAATCCCAGGCAGTGTTGGACAGCAAAGCTTTTTTCCTAAAGCTCTCCCTCCAGCCCTGAGCACTCTTCAGAACCTCCTTTGCCCAACCTCAAGTGGCATCTGCCCTAGATCTTTTCAAGCAGCCACTAGCCCCTGGAAATGTTCTCAGCTTGTAGGAAGAAGCTTGAAGCCCCATAACCCTTCACCATCCAACATGCAGTCTAACTTGTCGGCGCTGAGACTGCCTGAAGGGCAGTGCCCACCTCACGGCAAAGCACTGCGCTCAGGTGGTGGCTCTTCAGAGACCAGGGTCTTGCTCTAGCTGTGTCCTTTTGGGGTTGACTCTGGAGAGAGGGACTGGGCTGCAGAGGGCACCAAAAATGCAGCATGAGAGCAAAGGAGGTAGAAAACCCAGATGCAAAATTTGCTGGCACAAAACCTGGGCTGCTCTTGACTTTGTATGGGTTTCCCTGCTCTGGCCCAGTAAGGAAGAAAAGCTGCAACCCTCTCCTCCTGAGGACCCCCACAGCTCTGATGTACAAACAAACAGGTACAGGGGGTCCTGCCCATCTTGCTGAAATAAATGGGTATTTACCCTGGGTCGGAGCATGCAGGGAGCCCACCCTGTAAAGCCATCCATTCCCATCAGTTCCTTTTTTTCACATATCCTAACAGAAATCAGACCCAAGTTTGTTTTAGAGGTGCCATGGAGACACCTCAGAGGGTCCCCCCACTGCAGAAGTGGATCCAGCAGGATCAGTAAAACTCCATTCCTGGAGCCCCACAAGCTACAGCCAGGCAGCTCCTCACCTCCAGGCACATTTGCTGGTGTGTCATAGGTACTTGAGCCCTGCTTTTTATTCCTCTTGATGGGCAGACTTCCCCAAGCTGCCCACCAGCTGCCCCTCCTTGAAAAGGCCGAGATAGAAAATCTCCTTAAGCAAAGCCTATGTTGATAAGTGTTACCCAGATGATGGGATTAATATTTTCCCTATTTTGCATCCACTCAAGCATGCAGGTGAATATATGTCCATTTAGCATGTTTTTGAGTGGTAAATATGCTTTCTGCCCCCAAAAAAGGGTTCACTTCTTTTTAACCCTCCAAGGATCACTAGGTGCAAGCCCGGATTTTACTGTCACAGGACTCAATGGAGCCAATCCCCATAGTAACAGGCTACCCACCCATGAATCCCAAACTGCAGCGGGTGTGAGCACTGCAGCATTCGGGCTAGAGAGATACTCAGCATCAGGATATCCACGTGTGTAGATACATATAAAATTCATCTGTCCTAGCTCAGCAAAGATGTGCACAGGACAGGTAAATGCTGCTAAAAAGCCAACAGAGCTGGGGCAGCGCTTGTGCACGTCCTATGGCCAGTGACAGCGAAAAATGGTGAAGGAATTGGACGCTGCTCCGCCAAATGTGCCTATCCCCATCCTAAAATGATCAGAGAAGGATTTCTGAAGCCGTGTTGTTCAAACAGTATATATTTGCATATTTTCATCCCCTTTAAAATGGGCACCCGCTGCAGCCTTGCCGTTAATTTGCATGGAAGGGCCACAAAAGCGTGCGGCTAGCACCACTTACTGGCAAAGCCACGGACACAGGCGCTGAATGATGTTACTTTGCAGGCTTCTCACACGGTAACGCTGAGCACAAATCTCAGTGCTAGTGTTTGAATATAATAAACAAGTGTATGACATCATCTTTCCCCTTCTCTGCTGAGGAAAAAAAAAAAAAAGAGGGAAGAAACTGAGTTTTACCTCTAAACCAGCCTCCAAATAGCTTCCAGTAACAAAAATCCTGGCAACGAAGAGCTGTAAACTTTGGCTCGATCCGTTACAAGCCTGTGTGCTCATAACACCTCTCATCTCAATCCTACCTCTGCAGCAATGGACACAAATCAATGGCCAGCTCGGGAACAAGGGACAGGGTTCTGCATCTTTTCTCCCGATACATCAAAGGGTTGGTCTGTGTCACTCAGATGCATATATATTTATATATGCATATCTGGGTGTGTGTTCATCTGCCAGGACCATGGATGAGAATTTTATCTATAATTTTTAAAACCACATGAAAAATGAAACCAATTTGGAGACATCCTCTTCCTCTGAAGTACTGCTTATGATTGATGAGCTGATGAGTGGCCTCACGGTCCCACTTGTGGGGCAGATGGCTTCAAAGTTATTCGTATTCCTTTAAACACAGCCGATGGATTCTGCTTCTTTAACAGAGGGTCTTTACAGCCACCCTCTAAGCTGTCTCCTCTTTCAGTAGCTGTGATTTATTTAGGAAACAAAGCAGCAGTTCAGAGGCACTGACATGACTCCAACATAAAGGCCTCTCTACAGCACTTGGCTGCATCTCTGACTTAGTTTTACGAACTTATCCTCTCCCACCTCATGCTGTTTGCATTACACTGATTTATTTAAATTCAGAAAACCAGGATAAAAGAAAGGAAAAAAGGTTCAAGCTTCTTGAAAGCTTCTGCTTAGGACAGAACTTACGCCAGTTGTATAAGCTTTTAGGCAGCAGCTGTACGTGCTTCTCTGGACCAGCATCTGTAAAGCTGGTCATCAGCCGCTGGCTCTCCAGGCTGGCTGGACCCCAGAGCACTGTTCATGCTGACCATGCAGGGTGTCAGTCATGGGGAAAGTGTCATTTGTTTCACTCTCAAACTGGAGAGGGTCTTTAGGTGCCCGATCTCCAATGAATATGAGAAAGTCACATTTTCGAACCTTGTCGTTTAGAAGGATCATCTTGAAAAAGAAGATTCATTAATTAGTTACACTGGCAGTCTCTTTAATTAGGCATTGCTGAGTACCTTCAGTCTTTGTGATCTTTAGCGTTCTTAGCTTGTTGTACTTTATTTACATATTTTTTGGACACGTACGTAATTCCTAATTAACGCTGTAGAGTCTACTCCAGCTATTTCAAGATGTCACGTACTGTAGATCTTCAGACATGTTTACCAGATGTCTGCTGAATTTAAATTACTCCTTTAATCAGACCAGAAAACCGGCATCTTTTTTTGGGGGGTACAAGAACACCCACCAGATACATCCAGGGGAAGGTAATCCAGTTTCTGGGAGGTTTCAGTATGGGAGCAAATGAAAGACGCTTATGAAATGAAACTTTTCAAAAGACATTTCTGTCAGGAATTCAGGAATTTTAAAAAGAGGATATGCCTGCAGGGAAATCCATCTGACAGCAGGCTGTCAAAGGCACATCCCCACCAGGGTGGTCTGAGGGAGAGAGCTGAACAGCACAGATCGTGTTGGGATTTCAAGACACTCGGGCAAGTGTGATGTCTCTTAAAGGAAGGGGAAGCTTTGTAACCTAATGGGAGAGCAGGTATTCGTGTATCAGAAGTGAGCCATAGCCCTCGGATGATAAATCTTAGCAAGGAGGAACCTAAGGAAATAAGGGGTGTTCCTCTAGTTTTGTGGTGCTCCCCACTGAACTAAGCAGTCATTTAAAAAACAGAAAGACCTTCTTTTCTTCGAGCTGTGTCCCTCCTCTGCACCAGTTTGTCCAAATGCCTTTTTGTTAATCCCTCCACCCTGATATTCAGTTTCTGTCTACTCAATTTCTATTTTTAGAGGCAGCAGAGAGGATATTTTGTGGGGGGACAATCCTACAGAGACGGAGAACTGGAAGAGAGGATAAGAACATTATGTCTCTTGCCTGTCTATCTTACCTGATCCTAACAAAACTCCATTTTATCCTTGCTGGCTTACTCTGATCTACTGCCCCAATGTTATCCATCAATGTAGCACTCCCCGAGCCTTTATACTTACTGGTAACAGTAATCAATATAAAAAACTAACAGGACCTTTCTTGAAAGCCCATGTTCTCTGTTTCTCAAGACTTGCTGCCCCTGCTTTCCCTAGGTTTAACCTTGTCTTTCGTAGGTGCTTATCTCCCCCTGAGATAAGGATTGAGCTCATACCTTACGCTGGCTGGCTACTGCCCTTGCACTAACAGATAACCATATAAATAAAATGGGTGAATATTTCTGCGCCACCTCCACAGCTTACACCTGCCCAGTTCATAAGCGTGTTAATAAAGCCTGATGAACAGCCCCAGCAAAAAGCACTTTCTCTTGTCCTCAGAGATAAGAGAAGAAAGGAGAATATGAATAAGGTGTGCAAATGATAAATCCTGCCCCGGCATTTACGCAGAACAGAGCTGGAAGGTCTGGACCTGGCAATCTCCCCATTACAGAAAGAAACGAGGTCCTGATTAGCACAGGGAGGGAAGAGATGCTGTGACTCCCCCTCGGGTTACTGGGGTGAGTCAGCACCACTGAGGCTGCGGTGCTCGACAATTAATCATGCTGAGGCAGTTCTCCCTCCGACTTGTTGCCATAAAATAAAGCCCTTTACTGCAGCAAATCTTTTAAATTCTGTGGAAAAAAAAAAAAAAAGAATTAAAAATGTTGAGGCTTCTCACATATACACAGAGCTTCACCTGGCAGTCGCTTGGCAGAAGAGGAAATCGTGGCTTTGGAAGAGAGTGCTCTAGGGAGGGGGCCATCGTTTTATCTTAGTCTGTTTGTGCTGTCCTGCAGTGGGAACGCTGCTCTGTAAGTGCAATGATAACACAAGTATGCAAATAACAGGAGTAGTAAGAATGTTTCTTGTCCCTACTACACAGAGACATGAGAGTTTGGCAGCTGATGCTGTTGCCCCCAAAGCAGAGTGCTTCTCTGGCGCAAGCTGTCTCTGTGAAACCAAAGCAAGGGCTTGTTTGAGTCAGATACATCTTCTCTCAGAAATCTCAAAATCTGGGGTGGCAAAGGATGAGTGTTACAGACAAGCATTCACACTCAGCCATCACCTCTCCCTAGGAGGAGTTAGGTGATGGACGTGGCTTCTATTTCTTCAGTGCAGTGAAAAGCCTTCACATCCTGAAAGCCTCTGGAGGAACGCAGTGGAGATTTGAGCCTCTGCATGTCCTTTCCCATTGGAGAAGGTTGCGCCTCATCTTCTGTACTCTCCAGAAGCAAGCATGACTTTCTGTTAAGATTTTCCATCTACTACCAGACAAAGGCAGGGAAGGAAGAAGGGCAAATAATCGCTGATCAGCCTGATTGCCTCTGTGCTGCAATGTCTAGCTCTGTGGTAGGGGAGGACAATGGCTGTGAACTTCAGCAGAGCTTTCAGCACTCTGTACCATAGTAACTGTACAGTACGTAGTAACTGTATAGCTAAGTAAGGAGGGTATGGACTAGATGGATGGACAGAAGGAATGTAAAAATTGTCCAGGCTACTGGGCTCAAAGGACAGTGGTTCGTGTTTCAGTATCTACCCAGGAACTAGTTGCAGGTGGTGCTCCCCGGCTATGGATACTGGGCTGGTACTCTGTGATGCCTTCATCAGTGACCTGACGGATGGGAAAAGATTTACTATCAGCAAAGTGACACAGAATTTGGATGCAGGATTGTATGGAGGAGGACAGGGAGGACACTCAGAGCAACCTCAACAAGCTGGAAGGGTATAAGTATGGGTAAACCAGAGTCCAGTACAGAGGTCCCTTACAGACTAAGTCATTCCATGAGAATATACATATATATGAGTATGTATATGTATTATATGAGTATATGATTTTTATGAACTGATTTCCACTTCCCCTTAGAAATAATTATTTAATCAAATGATGGGACAGGCCTATAGCCTCTATCGTCTTCGCAGGATGGCGCCAGCCGAACAGGGACTGCAGTTGTTGTGCTGCCAAGCTTTCACACAACTTCATCTCATGGTAGAGAGTACCACTCTGTCTTAGTCGCCAGTAAGTGCCACTAAACATAAACCCGCGTAAAAGTGATATATAGCAGTGAATCTCAGAAGACAGCTTCCCCCCATAAAACCCGCACATGACACATTGTCACAAGAGTTATATATGAAGATGATGGTAAGCCTTTTTTCAGACTGATAAACTGCACAGGTTGTCCTGCAGAGCTGAAGTATTATTCAGTTGTTTATCAGCATCCTACAATCTTGGAAAACTCCACTGAAACTAAATATGTCATACTGCATCGTAAATAAAGGGCAGCTCCCTAGTTTGTCTTTACACAATCGTGGTCATAATTGTCAGCGGAGGAGAAGACGACTGGAAAAAATAACCAGCTGGATCGAGATGAGACCCGTTACTTTAACATGTAGAAAGCTGTGTATTTTAGAGCACATTCCAGCTAACAGAGTATTGTTAAATGGATGGACTTCCCTGGCCAGACTTCAGCAAACAGCGTGGCTGCCCAGGTCCTCGCTAGCTGGTTCCTTCAGTGACATCACACTGCCTACTGGTTTTCCTTAAGGAAAACTAAATCAGTGACATAGGGTCAAGTTGCTTCAAGTGAAGATGTGGTTGAACTACAACTGTCTCCAAGAATCTTATTTTTCTGACATTTGTTTTCTTAGAAGAATGTCCCTTGATTACTTGATCCTGTGTAGTGAAAGAAGAGATGTCCACAGGGAAATGTGGGTTCTCCAGGGAGGATGGGTTTTTCTCCCACTAATCCTGGCCCAGAGCAAAATCTTCACAGGTCCCCAGGCATCATCTGAAAGGTTTTTTCTCTGCAGAAATTTGGCAGTTTAACCTCAGCTGGATGCTGAGTGTCCACCAAGCTGCTCTATCACTCCTAAGCAGGACAGGTAGGGGAGAAAAATAAGATGGAAAAAACACTCCCAAACTCTTGGGTCATGATAAAGTCCATTTAATACAACAAAAGCAAAAGGCTGAGCATGGAAGCCCCCCCGGCTTCCTCCACTCGTCTCTCTGCTCCCTATTGCTGAGCAGACATCACATGTTATGGAATACCCTGTTTGTCAGTTTGGGTCAGCTGTCCTGGCTGTGTCCCCTCCCAGGATCTTTCCCACCCCCAGCCTACTGCCGAGGGAGGGATAAACATTGGATAGAGAGCCTCCATGTGTGCCGGCACTGCTCAGCAGTAGCCAAAACACGGGGGTGTTACCAACACCTTGCTGACTACCAACACACAGCACAGCGCCACGAGGGTGCTGTGGGGAAAATGAACTCCATCTCAGCCAGAGCCAGCACAAGAAAGAGATCCAGTCCAGCCTCTTCAAAGGGCTAGAGGTTCCAGTCACTCTCCCAGAGATTTCTTTAAAGCTACCTGTAAAATAAAGATGACTTTAAGCTGTCAGACAGCCACGTCTAAGGGAAGGAATTTTATGGCCTGTGAAAATATTGTCTGTAGTGGGAAAGAGAATGTGTTGCCTAATTTCTGTGCTCTGCACTCACACTTGTCCCATCGCCAGCTGCCTGCTCTGTCCAGCACTGTGGCCTGTCCCTGTTGCAACCACTGTGCGCCCTGCGCCGCGGCCCAAAACATCCCCACGCTTTCAGGGTAGGTACATGGGATGTCAGGAAAGTCTCTCTCGTGCAAATCTCCCAGGATCCCCATTGTTAGAGGTAGGAGAGAGGGTGAACACGAGTGCAGTTGTTGCCACAGGGGCACAGTGATGAATTCATGTGCCGCTATAAACGTCTCGGGCACCTGGGGCAGCTGGGAGAGGTGGCTCCAAGGGGAGGAATGCATTTACCACCTGAAATACAATATGAAGCAATATGGTCAGAGAAGTTAGTGCCCTAATCACATTACTGTGTGCTACAGCTGCCGGGGAGTTATTTAAAAACGAGTTGAGATTGCAGCTGAGAAAAGCAGCTCTGGCGGAGTAGCCTGGGGAAGAAAGAGACTGTGTGTCACAGCTGTCAACCTTCTCTTCTACTGGGAGAAAAATAGAAATAACCCCCTGAAATAAGCACAGCCACCAGGACCAGCTGTCTGCAGGACAAATATGACCCAGGTGCCACCACCTGTGCTTTGGCCAGCCACCTTCAACTTCCTCAGCACCGCAGGGGATGTGGGGCTGAGGTTGGCAGGAGCTGCTGACAGCTGGAACAGCCCCAGCCTCCGGTCCCCAGTGCCTGAACCATACCAAGATACAGGAGGGACAAGTCCCCACTGAGCACCCTCCATCATGGCTGCTAGCATCACATCATGGAAAAGGACCAGATTTTCCAGCTCCAAATTACTGCTCTCTGGGCTTCTCAACTGCTGTGAAGGGTTTTGCCAACAATGTCCCTAAACACAGGGAGTTTAACACACCCTGTCCTCTGTCCAGAGGGGAAGGATGCTTTTGAGTTAAGGGAAGCTCCATGCACGCTCATACATCTTGGATCTCTCCAATCTGTGACTCAGGGCAGACGTTCAGAGGTTCCTTTGGGCTCCAGTTTCACTGTTTCAGAAATAGAGGTGACAGTATTTTTGACATACGATGCTAAATGTCTATGTGAGTGCAACAGCTTTGAGATATTCAGAGGGGAGGGAAAAGAAACACGCTATTTTTACGAGACTTCAATTTAACCTTGCTAAACAGGCACCAGTAAAGTAAGACTGAGAATATTTGCTTTCTAGACGTTACCTTGCAGAGTAATTTTGCTGCCTACCAGTGCTGGTAACCATAAATGTTTAGTAGCTAAGGATGGACAGCTGGGAGTGCCCTAAACTGGTCAGGAGATTTGGATTGCTCCTGGTTGTTCCCTTGAGCAGCTGAAGGCACATGCAACCCTGTATTTTTCCTGGGACACTGCAGAATTAGTAAATCAAGTACATACTATTTAGCTATTATTATTTACTAATAGCATTTCAGAGCTCCACATACAGACATGCACAGTGCCCCAGATTGCTCTAGTTTTTAAATAACAACATCTGTCTTAACAGAAGACTAATGCATCCCCTACCATGCACCATAAAAAAAATATTACATACCACACCACACCAAAACAATAAAGATATTTTGCTATTCATGCTACTATGGTCTTTCAGACTCTGGAAGGGCATCGAGATGTGCCCCACCTGAGTGAGCCAGGGGCAGGGGGTGGGGGCTGGGTTATGCCAGTATAATGTGGTATTTCTATTAGCACATTTTTATCCATTTTACAAAATTCTCAGTGCATAGCTTGCTTCTTTCAGGCTCTGTAAATCCCTGATGGTTGTGAAAACAGAGGAGAGAGTAGAATTATTTATACACAATGATATTATTAGGAGCAAAATTAATGAGAACGACATTACGGGTAAGAAAGCTGGGACTGAAGGAAGGCTTCCTGCCATGGAGACCTGATTTGATTGTTCATCTCCCAGAGGGACCATCTCAGTGTGAGCACTGGCAACTTTATCCCTAGAGGCTATGAAAACTATACCAGACAGTGAGAAATCCTGGAAAAGTATTTTTGTATACAAGATTTCTCTCCTTCTGGGGAATATCTAAGCCTCCTGGGGACAGCTGCCCCCATGCCCTGGAGCAGTGGCAGGGATGGCTGGCAGCACCCAGTGCGCCATTTCTGTGCCCACCCGCCGCCCCAAGGGAGATTGCCTGTGATGAGACAGGAGTCAGCATTCAAAGGTAACCACTGCCCTTCAGTGCATCAGCAGGTGGGCTGAGGTATCAGGTCACCATGGATGAATTTTTCAGACAGCAACCTGCCCACTGGTTAATTCCCAAGGAAGCTGTATTCCTCATAGGATTGCTAGTACTCACAGGATGCTTCTCAGCTTGAGGGGGGGTTATTCCAATTCCAGTGTGATGTCTGTGGCTACTTGAAAGTGGGAGGAAATAGACTATGAAGCATATTTTTCCTAGTAACTCAGAAATAATGATTAACTAGTTCAGGGTCTGGTGAGTCCCAAATAAAAAAGCAACATACTGAAAGCCTGACTATAGCTTTTGATACTTCAATCCAAACTCATATACTGATAAAGCCTACGTGAAACAAGCCAAATAGTTTATCATCAGCACAAACCCCATAGGCTTCTTCCAATATTCATAGCCACTGTACTCCTAAACAGATTCCTAAGCTTGTCTGCTGCAAAATCCACCTCTGCTTTTTACAGCCAGCTATCACCCCTGTCCTTCAAGTGCAGTTAGCGGCCAGGTTATTCCTGCTTGTGTTCAGCTGCCAGCAGGACAGCAGGTTTCTGGGAAGTGGCCGTGCTCTGAGTTGTGCTATCGATTCACCTTGATGCCAGGCTCAGGAGCTGCTCTCTGCCGCACAGGGACATGGCGTCCTGCAAGGGACAGGGCACCTGACCTTGGCACACTCTGCGCCAGTCAACCTTGACATAACATGCAAAGCCTTTCATTTCTGATTAGTGTGTAGTCATGTGCACACCATCACTTACACTTTTAAGAAGATGCCATCAAATATTGGGAAGCAGTTCTGCGGCTGGGTAATTGAATTCAGAGCAAGCCATTCCTGAATGGAAAATTAATAACTTGGCAACTTCAGACTTAACTTTTATTAACTCTTTCGTTAACACTCAAGACACATTCCTCTTAAATTTTACGGAATAAAGAAGCCTCTTAGACTTGTAAGTATTACGTTGCTTGTGCATCTTCTCTGTTCACACTCATATCACATTCATATCCATATTTCATATCCAGCATATTTGCCCTAGAAATAGCTCAAAACACCTGCCTTTCACTCTAAAATGAAGGATACCACTCACAGTGAGCACTGTTTGCTTGCAGAACACAGAGACATTATCCATCAAACCTGGGTAATTTCAACATGGCCTGGCCACATAGAAGTTCACACAAAAAAGGCTGGGAATCATGTTGGATTAACGGGCAAAGTGGGCAAATACACCCCATTAACACAGCAACTGTGTTGCCAGTGTTGTTACTAATGTGGTAGTAGGCAAGTTGCTCACCATCATAACATCTCTTCAGGACAGATGAACAATCCGGGTGTAAAAAAACCTCCAAACCCTCCCAGCTCTTACCCCAGAAAGTTAATGGAATTTAAGGAGTTTTATATCTGGAAAAAAAATTAAATGTTTAAAGCTCTTATCTCAGCATTCAGAAATGTTGTGCAGTCTTGCTAAGCATCATTTTTTTGGTTTTCTCTGAGCAACTAGAGCGGTGTAGTAAAGGTACATGGCAAATAAGTAGAAATATGTATAAGGGTAGTAAAAAAGAAATTGCTTGATTCACTCTCTTAGAATTTATTCCCTGCATTTATAGCAAACTGAATAATCAAGTGAGTAAAGCTGTACTTCAGCCTTGGTATAAATTCAGCACTAATCTGATTATACAAGTAATTCTTTTGCAGGGGGAGGTAACATTGACTGAGATATAAAACCTGAATATACCAGGAAACAGAAACACAGCACAAGAAAACATATATCTGTGGTACAAATTAATTACAGGGAAGCATGTACCACACAAAAAAAACCCCACCTCCCCTTTCTGAAAAAAAACCCCTCAAACCCTAAGTATTCAAACTGAGCATGAAATGGAAGTAATCCTGTTCGTCTGGGAAGTATCGCAGCAGGAACTCCAGAGAAAATGGTTGACATGGTTGTCTTCACCGAGCACTCACACAGCCAGGGATGCCTTGCAGCCTGTGCACATCACCCCACTGCAGCAAGATTGCCCCTTATGGCTTCTGCAGTGACAAAGGAGAACTGTACAGAAGGCAGCAGCTTTTGTTTATAGGTTTTAATCTCTTTTTGATTTTATGTGTTCAATGGATATTTTTTTTCCTGACTGCTGTTTTACGAAACCTCAGATTTCACTCAAAACTTTTTTCAGGGACATGGATTTGGGTCAGTCCTAGCTGGGATGGCAACCCCACAGGGCAGCACGCTGGTAAGGGGAGAGGTGTCACTGTTCAGCTGGGCAATTTCCATCCCAGGGTGAACAGTGCTCTTTGGCTTAGGGCACAAAGCCAGATCCCATCGATGGCCTTTTCTGCACATCCTGCACTGCCTTGTAGGCGAGCAGGTCCACCCGCTCTGGAGCATGCTGTCCTTCCAGCAGAACACACTCCTGAAAACTTCTGACTCAGGATTTTTGGCTATGGCCTCACACTTAGTCCCTGACCAGCTTTGGGTGGGAGCAGCACCCTCACAGTTAGAACCTGCCACTGGTACAGGCTGGGCAGTGAAAGAAAGAAACAGCGTGGGTGGACCACGACTTCTGGTCTTGTGGGCTAAAGAAAAAGCCCGCCTGCTGAGACCCTTTATTCAATGCTTCCTTCAATCATATACTTCCTGTATGTTCTAACAACTTAAACATATATATATAAATACTCTTTTGAGTACTGCCCTTAATCCCAGTTATTTTCAGTTACTACAGTGTTGTGAATCAAGGAGCCCTGCTTGTAGGCTAGGAATAGCTACAACAGTGTGGGGGTTTATATGGAAAGTCCAGTCCAGGGTGGCTTGTCAAGGTATGGTGTGGCTCATCTGTCTGACCCAACCACTGCTGTGTTACCTCTGCACGGAGCACAGCTCAGCTCCGATGTGTGCTGGAAAATGGTCCTCAGACACTTACCAAGAGACCGTCACAGACCAAAGGCTGGGAAATGAGAAAATCAAATCAGAAAGAGGATAGCTCATATCTCAGGTCTGCCAGCTGACGAGAAGGCAGCGGAGCTGGTGGGAGCGTACAAGCTTAAAACCTCAACCCAGTTAGACGTTGATAGACACAGAGCAATCTCCAGAGAAATTGGAATGGTTGGATGGATGGCAGCATCAGTTTAAGACTCCCAGTCTCACTACTGATTTTTTCAGACCCCCCAAAAAGAGGAGAAAGTAATACAATAGAATAGAGGATATGGCATTCATTAAAGCATTTCTGTACCTGCTCTGCATTTTTCAAGCCTGAAGGAAATCTCTGTCAGGGAAATCTGAGACTCTCAGAAAGTATATCTCATGTAACAGTGGAAACGAGGCTGCAATTCCACAGTAAGGCCGGATCTGATGATCTCGTATTAAATGTGATTTAACTTAAATTATCTCATTAAACGCTCTTCTTCTTATTGCCGACTGTCGAGCAGCAGCAGATATCTGGGGCACTGCGGGCTGGTTCCCCAGGAAGAGCTCAGCGATGCAGAAAATCTGCGTACATATTCCGTGTGTTTTAATGACACATTTGCAGTGGTCCCTGTGTCCAGGATCACAGCACATGAACCAGGCTCGTTTGACTCTTTGCTTCCTGCCTTCTGTCTTGCCCTGTACCTGCCTGGCAGGCATCACGCCTGACTCAGGCACTCACCGGTCACAGACCCTCTTCAGAAGATTGATCCACAGCTGTCAGGAGCCCACATTACCAAAAATAATCATCCACAGCATGACTTCCCAGGGCATTTAGACCTTTGCTTACCAGCCAAGGAACCACACTGTAGTTTATCCTAAATTCAAGTGCTATCTAAAGCTCTGAGATGTAGCCACGTTGAGTAAATACCTGTGGGCTTTAATGGCACCTACTAGACAGGATAGGAGTCAACCATTAAATGTTCTTGCCAAATCACAGAATCACAGAATCACAAAGTTGGAAAAGACCTTTAAGATCATCAAGTCCAACCATTCGCATCCTAAACTAAACCATATCCCTAAGTACTTCATCTGCCCTTTTTTTGAACACATCCAGGGAAGGTGACTCAACCCCCTCCCTGGGCAGCCTGTTCCAGGCCCTGACAACTCTTTCAGTAAAAAATTTTTTCCTAACATCCAATCTGAACCTGCCCTGGCACAGCTTCATGCCATTCCCCCTTGTCCTATCACCTGTCACCTGGCTGAAGAGACCATCACCTATCTCTCTACAACCTCCCTTCAGGTAGTTGTAGGCGGTGATAAGGTCTCCCCTCAGCCTCCTCTTCTCTAGGCTAAACAGCCCCAGCTCCCTCAGCCGCTCCTCATAGGATTTGCCCTCCAGCCCCTTCACCAGCCTGGTTGCCCTTCTCTGGAGTCTCTCCAGGACCTCCATGTCCTTCTTGTGGTGAGGAGTCCAGACTGGACACAGTACTCGAGGTGTGGCCTCACCAATGCCGAGTACAGGGGCACAATCACGTCCCTAGACCTACTGGCCACACTGTTTTTGATACAAGCCAAGATGCCATTGGCTTTCCTGGCCGCCTGGACACACTGCTGACTCATATTTAGTCTGCAGTCAACCAACACCCCCAGGTCCTTCTCTGCCTGACAGCTCTCCAGCCAGTCTCCCCCAAGCCTGTAGCGCTGCATGGGGTTATTATGTCCCATGTGTAGCACTCTACACTTGACCTTGTTAAACTTCATCCCATTGGACTCAGCCCATCGGTCCAGTCTGTTCAGATCCCTCTGAAGAGCCTCCCTACCCTCAGGCAGATCAACACTTCCTCCTAGTTTAGTGTCATCTGCAAACTTAGTGAGGGAGCATTCAATCCCTTCGTCGAGATCATTGATAAAGATGTTGAACAAGACTGGACCCAGGACTGAGCCCTGGGGGACGCCACTCGTGACCGGCCTCCAGCTGGATTTTGTTCCATTCACCACCACCCTCTGGGCTCGGCCATCCAGCCAGTTTTTAACCCAGCTGAGGGTCCACCTGTCCAGGCCAGTGGCAGCCAGTTTCTCAGTCAGAATGCTGTGAAAAACTGTGTCATAGGCTTTACCAAAGTCCAGGTAGATCACATCCACAGCCTTACCCTTGTCCTCTTACACATTACTGAATGTCCTAAAAGTTGTCTAGATTTCAGTTAATCAATTTTCAAGGGGTTTTTTTATCTCCCGAATACAAATGCAGTGCCTGTTCATGACTAGGAAATATATAGGGGCTTATTTGAAACTCTCAGAGTTTTTTTCCTGTCTTTTGTATTACTCAGAATATCTCTGTTGGGACTAGGATTAAACTACACCTGAACTGTGCAACAAAATACACTGCAACAAAAATAATGAATGTTTGACTGTAAAAAAGTTTAAAACCTGTTTAGAGCCCCAGCTAGCACCTGCACAGGGCCCTGTTTTGTCCTGCCTCCTACCTGCTCATCCAAAGCACAGACTAAAAGAACAAACTGGGAAGCACTCAGCTGTTGCAGTGGTGATGTCCCGCTGTCGGGAGGGCAGCTGGGCCACCACCCTCCTTCACACAAGCTACAGTACACAGCAGAACTCAGTGAGTTTGCAGAGAACCTGCAGGAAGGTTGTATATTAAATTTGTGCTTTATATCTGTTGCCGTTAGTCCTGCTTTGGGCTGTCTCCCTGGGAAAATCCCTGTCCCAGGCCCTGCTCTTCATCCCACTGGGTTGCTCAGGCAGGTGATGGGCACTCCCTGGCAGCCCACATATCCTGAGGTTGCTCCCTGGGTAAGAAGGAAAGGGCACAGGGGTGTGAAAGACAACCTCGCATCAGTCAGAGTCAGCTCACAAGGAAAGGGCAACAAGGGCAGATCTCCAAGATCCTCCAAAAACAAGCACTGACCCAAAGTCAAAACCAGACCCTGGCTGTAAGGGCTGTTTGGCCCTCAAAAATAATAAAAAAATGAAGTCCTCAAGCCCCTGTAAGGGCTGTTTGCTCCTCCAGAAGCCAAAGTGGGAAAGTGAGCTAAGCCCCATTGCATGTTGGAAAGGAGTTTTTCAGTGTCCTGCAGGGCCCTGTCTCCCAAACTGAAGGCTTGCTGCACCTGACCTACACCAGTGTTTCAAGCCCTTGCCAAAGCCCAGTGGGCAGCTCTTCTCCCAAGCAGTTGTGTCCTCTCACTCAATAAACTAGCTGACAGGCTTCGGCCTGTGCAAGATATGCAAAGGTTAGCTTCATAGGATTGTTTGTATTTCTTTACAAACAGGTCAGAAAGGTAAAAAAACCTCACAGATACAAAAAAAATCCCATGACAGTGAGTGAGCTAAACAATTCATCCCATTATGTTTTTACATTTATACAGCTCTGCTGTAGTACCAGAAAGAGGACTGATAGAAAGCAGTTCATATAATTCACATGTTAGCATCCCACAAATTCCAGAAAGGGGAAAATAAAAGGGGGGGTGGATATCATTGGCAGAGTACAGACATCTAAGATCAAGGCAGACCAAGATGCTGGCAGTCACTGAACACAAAAGCAGCACTGTAGAAATTTGTGTAATAAAAAAGAATAAAACAGCAATAAAGAATTTGAATGAAAATCAGGCAAGCGTTTCGTTCCCCTGAAGGAAAAGTGCTTTTCAAATGTGTTTGTCCTCAGATAAAAAGAAGAGGCAGAGCAAATAAGTGTCATCCCAGCAAAACCACATCAGAGCTCAGAGTGCAGTGCTGACTTCAGGAATAAATGCTGATGTTATGCAGGACAAGGGCCTGAACCCCACCACCTTCCTCAATTTTACCTGCAACTTTTTGCTCACGTTCCTTTTTTACATAAGGCACAGAAAGCCTCAGTGGAGAAAACCAGAAGGATGGAGACTCGCTGCTGAGTCATTGGGACAACCTCTGTCTGTCTCATCTTTTACAGCCTGATTTTTGCAGGGCTGTGTCCAAACTGGCATCATTGCTATTCATCTCACGGCTGCGCTTCAGAACTTTCACCTGCAAATGGGATTACAAATGCAATCATTAGTACAGATTCCCCAAGAAGCTTTCACAGTATTACAATTAGATTTCCCATTCTAGCAGCATCTAAATCAATATGATATGATTAGTTACTCTCGTGGATTACATGCTGCTGTACAAAACCTTCACACACAGAAATCTGGGTAATTTAATCAGGCAGTAATGGATTCTGGGAATGCTCCCACTGTCTAGAAACTTAAAATCATTCTGTCTCTATAATAATTTGCCATTATATACCTGAAGCTAAATTGCCTGACATACCTGACAGTGGACAGCAGTGATTAAAACAGGTCACATCTCATCAGCAGAAGTGGCAACTCCTGCTGAATTTACTTTGAAAACTGAATTTGAGGGAGAAAAGAAATAAAAATTAAAATAAAAAAAATTAAAATCACCTTTAGTTGTTTTTTCCTGGGGTATAACTTCAGTTTTAAGCTGTCTCTTTAAAAATGTCTGTGTGTGCATTTGTGTGGATGTGAGAGAGAAAGACAGAGCGTAAGCACTATCCATTTCTCATCGTTTTAGTCAAGGCGAGAGGAATATATGAACTAATGCTTCTGAGGAAACGCAGCCAACCAAGGCAGAAATGAGCACATAATTTTATTCCTCTGAAGGTTCTCAGCGCTGCTGAGCAAGACATCAGAAAGGAGGAACCTTTCTGCAAGGGTCTGGAGAGCAAGGAGTCCTTGGCTGCTGTTGTCGGGAGCTTGCAGGGGAGAGAGCAATGCTGCACCCGAACTGCTGAGAGATGCTTTTCAGGAAAGAATTCGCACCTTGTGGTTCCCCCACCTTCCCTGGATCGGGTAAAGAGCTCATCTCTGCATCTCTGTGCTGCAGCAGCTTTCTCCTGCAGCCACCCTGGGATTGCAAACAACCCTGAAAAACAACCCACCATGTTCAGGGCTGCAATGGGGTGGCTGGCGGCAGCGTGGGGTCAGCACACGAACCTGCACACAGCTGAGCGGCCCCGGCGTCGTTAGAAACACCGGGCCTGTGTATTTTTACTCAGAAATGTGCTGCTGACCATCATTTATCCTACCAGCGTGCAAAGCTTGTGCCTAAAATAATACAAGATGTTATGTTACTGTCCAGGATGGTCTTTTGTCTTGCAGCGCTGTCCCATTGAAATATTCCTGGCCCGTGGTGCCTGGGGACTCCTGCTTTTGAGGAGGATTTGTCCTTTGGTAAATTGATATTTCAAACAGCTGGCTGGCAAGAAAGGAAAGAAAAATAGCTGTCTGTGGAAACTTTCCTCGGCAATAATTGCCAGTGAACTCTGCCCTCATTATAAAACACTACACAGCTCGCCATAAAAAAGCCCCATGATACACATATACTTTTCACCTCTATATTCTCCGTAATGCAGAGGTTCTCTGTCTTGGTTATATTGCTCTGTTCAGATATGCTAACCAGCAGTAGTGGTATTAATCTTCATCCTTTCCTGGGGACATCATGGTCTCTGTGCTGTGTGCTGCAGGGGTCCACAGTGCCTGGAGGTACCATAGCATTGGTAGCACCCGCACGCCGGACCCAGCAGCACCGCCGAAACCTTGCCAGCAAAAGCGGGCATGTTAGTCCTCCTGACAAGTGCCTGTTAGACAAATCCCTTCTTAATTCCCTGTTGGAGGCACTGAAGGAAATCCATGGAGGTCATTAATCAAAGGGATTGGTGCCGGTGGCGTTTGGGCAGGGGGAGGAGGGTGCTGCCAGGCACCCGGTCATGGCCACTCACCCGCCAATCCTCCACAGCCCGCGGCTGCCACCAAAGGATAGGGCTAACATTTAATGCAGGCCGGAGATCGGAGCCCTGCATTACTATTAATAAACAATAAAGCTATTAAGGCATATTAAAGCTTGGCGATGAACTTGTCAAAATGGATGATCTATAAATCAATATAAACAGCAGTGACAGGCAGTAATTGAATTCCAGTGGTCCCTCAGCACATGCTAAATATGAAGGGACATGACATGCTGAAAATAAAGTAGGAAAGCTGAAAAATTGACGGCATTAACATTCTCCTGGAGAAATGTGGCATCACTTTGGCTCTTAATGGGGGTCAAACTGTGAATACGTATTGACTTCTTTTAAAACAAGAAAATAGTTACCTAAATCTGAGACTTCCCAAATTAGAAATTGTCTCTCAGAAAGTTCACAGCCACTCTGGATGTGATTGCCACAGAGCGGCAGACGCAGCCCTCCTCAAATGGGTTCATTAGCAGGACTTGTTGCTTTACTTGGGTAGCAAGAAGGACAGGGTTTTTGTGCAATCCAGAAAGCCTCTGAAGTTGATTCATCAGTTTTCATCTTCCATAAAGGACTGGCAAAAGCCCATCGGGCAGGAGAAGTTAATGCTAGCGTGCTGCCAGGCCCTGGGTGGCTACATATCTTTCAAATTCAGATATAACAAGCCAGGCCTCAAATATCAGCAGAGGACAAGACAATCAGAACGGAAAGAAATTGGTGAGGTCGCAGCAAGCCTTTTAATGGAGGCTCAAATGACAGCAAATAAATCACGACAGCTTCTGTGGAGGAAATCAGGGCCTCATTTTTTATTTTCTCTTCATGCGCTCCACTCAGTGAGGAACAATACAGCCTTTCTTGGTTAATTTTTGCAACAGAGCCCAGAGCCACATGAGCTCAGAAACTGCTAAAATGGAGACCCTGGACACATTCTCAGGGTCTATTTTGTCCAGGCCACTTAGCCCACAGGCAGAGAGAACCTGTGGTCAAAAATAACAAGGGATGTTTGCATTTCAAGGGTCTTTCTGTGCACAGAAATGGAAAGCTAGAAACATATATAAATGGTTGTCCATACATAAATATATAAATACATGTATATACTCATTAATATTTATACTTATTTATGAATATAAAATATATCGTAGATTATAAAATATAATATACTTCTATATTTATTGATATAGAAATATATTTTATACACACACACACATATATATATATACACAGAGAGCGGCAGAGTGGGGACAGGAGCTCGTCACTGGAGTAGAATGAGAGCAAGAGCCAAAGAGCACACAGTGTGCCTGGGTTGGCCACCATTTTCAGGCTGAAACAGCTGCTTAACATAGATAAAATTCCGATATATCAAGAGATAAAACTTCATTAGGGCCACTCCACTCCACTGTGCACTGAACACGGGTGGTGTTTGGAAAAGCAACAGGATGAGGAAGGCATGTTTTTCTGGGAGTTACTTTGTTTTGACACAAAATTTCAAATCAAAATGGGCAAAAACTCTAAGGAACAGAGCGAGGAGTATTTTTCTTTTGAATATAATTTATGCTTTGAGATCAACCAAGACTCAGCTGACCTACCTGATATTGCAGTTCTGCCTTCGGATTGCTGAGCATGTACCAAACGTAACATGAAAGGTTAAGGGAGCCTGCGACAGAGAACCTAAAACTATTAGAGAAGATCTATAGAAAAGGAAGACATCCATTATCCATACGCTGCTTTGGAACCTCAGTCTGACAAAGCAGGTCTCAAGGAAACGGTTTTGCCTGCAGAGATGCGAAAGGCTGGGAGTGCCGGTCATAGAATCACAGAACCATTTTGGTTGGAAAAGACCTTTATCATCATCAAGTCCAACCATTAGCCTAGCACTGCCAAGGCCACCACTTGTCTCCAGCATTCCTGCCAGCTACTGCACACCACACTCCTCTGTTGGGAAACCTGTGCTACCTACCTGTGCCTTTAAACAGGCGTGAGCTGGAGAAACATGATGTACAATAACAGCGCTGGCTTTAATCTACAGGAGATCACTGACACATCGCCCACCAGAATGGATGAACTTGCCTTGACTTTGCTTTGGATTTGCATCATTCTTAATTTTTTTCTTGTGTGGAGTGCTTTTACTGTCATTTAAAAGGTGAGAATTTAGTCAACTGAATGCAGTGCTGATTAGCTCAGTATTATAATTGTGCTTCATGGACACCTACTGCTTGTATGTCACAGCTCTCCAAATTCCCATTATACTATTAATCTAGGTTTTATGGTACTTCAGAGCTGAAGTATTAAAAAACTATGATGCAAGTGGAAAAAATCACAGTGGCAATTTACCAAAGAGCTTGTATGGTT
This sequence comes from Porphyrio hochstetteri, assembly GCA_020800305.1. NCBI lineage: Eukaryota > Metazoa > Chordata > Aves > Gruiformes > Rallidae > Porphyrio > Porphyrio hochstetteri. The sequence goes on from CM036905.1 coordinate 52,506,996, forward strand.
TATTATGAAAACAACAAAAAACTTAACAAGGGAGCCTGTTTGCAAAAGTCACAGAGAGCCTGGTGGCCTGTAAGAAGGAGGGAGAAACAGACACAACATGGCAATAACTGCCTTTTGGATACCATCTACAGGGTGCCAGCAGCCTGGGTTGGCTACGCACTTGTTCTTCAGTGCAGATGGAAGAAAATGGTGCCTCAAAGATAAGTGAAGGTTTGTGAGACTACTCTGTGATGCTTGAACAAAATATAGCCCTCTTCACTCATGCTACCATTCCTTGGGGGAAGAGAAGCAGTTTTTCATTTGTTGTTTTCTCAGCCACCACAGTCAGGGAAGGATTTTACACCCTGAAAGAAACCTTTGGTCCCCAAAGACTTGCACCCTCAGGGGTGCTACAACACAAGCATCTAATTCACTGCTGTATTTGTCCTCATGGGCACTCGGCTCAGTGTAATCATACCAGCCCTACTTCACTCTAGCAAAATAACACAGAAACCTGCCCTGCAGAGTCAGGGGGCAGGGAGATGCTTCACTGACCTTGTGCTCCTGTTAACAAAGTCCCCATCTGGGTGCCCCCTGCAGCACTCTGTGCCCAGGGCCAGAAAAGAGAAACTCTGCAAAGAAAAAAAGGTTTAAGATGAAGTGACCAACCTTCAGATGAAGTCTTATGACGAAGCATGATAAATCTGTCTCTGCTTCAACTCTACCTGGAATGGAACCAGGAAAGAAGTTTTTTTTTACTGGAATGCACCACTTCACTTTGTTATGGAATAATCATCTCTTTGCAGCACACTAGAAGGAGGTTTTCCTGAGGGATCTCAGGAGCAAGGACGCCACTGGGAACCATTCCAAATGCTGTAGTTCTCTGGGCAAAGCAAGATCTTCCCCTTTCTATCACCCCTAATCCCAATCCTTTTCTAACCCTTAATCTACATTCACCCCTAATCATAATGCTTCTCTAGAACTATCCTGTAAGATCCCACAAGGCAAAAAAAGACTTCTTTCTCCCTCCCCCCCCTTTTTTTTTTAATTCTAATGCAAGTCTGGAAAGATTTCTCAACCCATGTTTAGGGTCAGGGTTGAAAGGAAGAAATGTTGGTATTCCCACAGCAGTGAGGTTGGAGGGAAGTTGAAAAAGATGAGTGGAGGCTGCAGGGATGCTGTCTGATGAGAAACATTTTGTCTAGGTAATGACTGGAAGAAAAGTAGTCAGTGGTTCAACTCCAGCTTGGTTTAGGGTTAAAATTGGGGTTAGGGTTAAGAAAAAGTCTAGAGCTTCGTTTGCAGTGGGGCTGGAAAGGAGCAGCAAAAAGATACCAAAGGCTGAAGCAGCAAAGTATTTCACTCTAATCCTCACCAGCAGCCTGTGAGGAAGGAGCAGCTCACTGCTCGGCTGCACCTCTGCACCCAGTGACACCTCCTGCCAGAGCAAACACCTCTGGAGTGCCAGGAGTCAGGAAGGTAGTTTTCTTTCTGTGCTTCTTAAGGGTTGATTACCTACCAACTGTATTCTCTGTCATACCTGGCCAACAGCCAGTGCCAGCTCTGGCTCCTGGGCCAAACCACACTGTTGGATTGAAAACACAGGGCTGAAAAATCCTCAAAACAACAAAAAAAAAAAACCAAACCCAAACTTTGCTCAATGTGCCTAAAATGGAACCTGACAAAAGCAAAATAGATGCTACCCAGACACAAGCTGCACTGAAGTATATTTCTGGTTGTCCCCAAGCCTTGTTATTCTTCACTTGTTTATCAGATCATTCTGTGATTAAGACCAGCAGTTTTGGTGTGACAGGTCTCCAGAGGCTGTTGAACTAGAGGCTGCCAGTTGCTCACCTAAGAGGTGGCCCAGGTGCAGAGAAGTGGTGTAAGGCTGCTTCGGCCGCCTGCGTGGCTGCTCCTGCATATCAAAGACCTACTGACAAAAGCGAGACCTTTGATTTCTGCCAGCAGAAAGCAATTGCAATCTTATTGTTCCCTGGACATGAGGACAAATAGCTATTTACTGTGAAGCGCAGGCTCATTGTAAGAAATTAAATCCTTTCGGTGGTTATGAATGTAAAGACACGTCTCTTCTCAAGACAAGACTCACAGATTCCAGGAATTGTTTCCAGCTTTACATTTTGGGTGAGTAGCCAACTCTGAGCTTGAAAAATGTTCAGCTCGAAGCGAAGAGCACCCTTCCCTTCCACTCTATGATTGCTAGGCAGGCCAGGGGGAAAGCAGGCTGAGTCCAACTGTGGCAAAACCCTTGGGAGGATGTGCAAAGCCATCTTTTTGATTACATAATGTCTCTGCAAGCCCTTTGCCATTAAAATATGATTAAAAGTGGTGGCCAGGAGGAGTTCACCTTTAGAAAATGACACTTGCAAGAAATCACTTCCCAAACAGATAGTTGCCTGAGTCCCTGAGATGAAGAAGAGGTTTGATGGATGAGAAGGCAGTATTAAAATGTCTCCTCACATAAGAAAACAGAATGAGAGCAATCATCAGAATTTATCAGCCAGAGAGGAGCAGAGTGTTTTCTTGGCAATAAAAAGACCTGATACACTAAATCAAAACCAGAACACAGGCTCACGAAAGAAAGAGACAGATGTCTCCACCATATAAATACCATACAAATGAACTTTCTGGAATGGAGATCATATTTAAGCACACACCGTAGTGACACCTGAGAAAGACATAACGAATCAAGGTGGAGAACAAAGTTAGTATTGACACTGGCACCGCAGCAATTTGTGAAGGGTAATGGCCCACCTACCAACCACGCTTGGGAGTTACAGCTTTCTTATTTTGTACCTACTTCTTTGCAAAACCTCAACTCACACTGAGGTCCTCGGGAAGGCAGTTTGAATATAGGTCTTTCTTAATACACATATTACTCACTTTGATGCTAATAAGCCTATGCAGATGAACTAGCTTCAAAGGTTGGACACATAAGGTTGCTGGGGGTAAATGTCCACATAATATTTTAAGGTTCCCCATTTTCTAAGGTTAGTGTCTTTGGGCATGCCTTGTCCTGAAAGGTTTTAACACCTCTCTTTTGATTATATGCCAAACAGAAAAGCACAACCATAAACTTTCTTTTATGAAGATAAATTGAGTCTTAAATCAAATCAGACCTGAGCCCAAGCATGACTTTTGCATAGCTGCTAAATATTCACCCATGTAAAGGATTAAACATGACTTCAGTTTCCTAATACACAGATCCTGACCATGTAGGGCTCCTCTGGATATAGAGGGGCAGGAAGGAGCAATGCAAGGACTAAGGCTTAGCAAAAGCTACACGGGTGAAATACATAAAGAATGGCTTAGCAGCATCTTTTTCTAGAATAACTCAGAGAGCATGCAGGCATCACCAGGAGAGGTCAAATACAAACCTCTGCTTGGGTACAGGCAAGCTGACACCCACCATAGCCATCCACATTAACCTTAACCCTGCTGCTGATTAGCCTTCTCCCCCTCCCTGGAAGATCAGCCTGCAAATAGCATCAGGCCTGACCCACTTCTGCCTGCTTAGCTGCAAATCTCAGTTATGATGACTGGAGCCTTTCCGTGCTGGGTTCCTTCCAGCAAAATATCAGACTTCTCTTCCTCACCCTTCAGATGCATCAAATAAGGCCAAGGTCCCCAAATGTGTTCCTCTGAACAGCAGAGGAGAGGGAGGGGCGGACTGTGGTGCAGGAGGTCACCCAGCACACTGCAGCTCCTTGATGCCTTGGGTGATGGCAGCATCACACAAGTGGCACTGGCAGAAAGGAGTGACGCTCGCACGGCATGACTTGCACATCTGGGTGAACACAGGCTGCTTTTTGCAGGCAGGGAATGGCTTTGTGAAGAGACATGGGAACTTGAACAACATGCTTGACAGCACATTTATTCAGTGAGAAGTATTATACAAATGCCGTATGTGTTGAACTCAATTTTAGTGCTTTGAAGGCTGAGAGGAGCCAGAGCGAACAGGTAAGGTCATCAGCTAACTCAAGAAGAAATCTTATTTCTGCAGCTGAAAAGCACTATGTTGAGTTTGTTTTTTTTTTTACTGCTGAGCTCTGCCTTTTGAGCCAGAATATTCAGGGGCAGCTAGCTGAACACAAAAAGTTTTGTCACTCACCTCTTCAAAGGATGCGTGTCACCTCTTTGTCCCAGTCCTTAGGAATTAGGCTGCAATTAATATGGTCGTTTGGGGAGTTAGGTCAAGAGAATGAATTAATTACTTTTGGAAGTCTGTATTTCATCTCTGTGACTTGGCCTTTTTTCATTTCTTAACAGGACTCTTTTTTATCCCTCTATGCAAATTGAACATCAAAATTAAATTGAGCAGTAGCGTTGTCATCCTAGCTGGAAGAAAGCAAAAACCCCCAACAGCTTATCTCCGTGATGTAGAAAGAGCTGCATCATGTTAATATTAGGAATTTTCCTATTAATAAATAACACAGAGGAGAAAAAAAGACTCATCCAAAGTGAGATGTCATAACTGAAAAATTCCAGCAAGGTCCAGTTCCTCAGCCCTTTACTGCCGTGATTCCACCAACGTAAATGGGAATAGAGGTGCAGACCCTTAACAGGATGCATTTGTATGCTATACTGTCAGCAATGCTATCTACAGTGCTTCATGCTGGCCAGAAGCATGAGGTCTAGTTTAAATTTTTCCCCACAGCTAAAGTGGTGCCAGGAATATCAAAGACGACTGCAAATGTGTGGAGTTGGTGTGTTCTTTCAATATATCAATCCTAGTATCAATATATACAGAGCTTAGTGTATATTATAACTCTTTTCTGTTTTGTACAATAACTTGTTTACTAAATCAATACCTTGAAGCTCTTGTTAGGCAGATGCAGAGTCTGGTCTTAATTTGATGAAGTAGTTGAAAAGCAAGGATGATTCCTCTTTGAAAATTACAAGGGATTTCTTTAAAGGTTTTCAGATTCCTTTATGTTCCAGCGACATAAAGAGCGCCTGTTTTTTATACAATTCCATCCAAGAAGATTAAGTGATGATGAAGAAATTGCTCATTCAGACAGAAGACAGAATGTGGAATTTATTACTGCCAGAAAATCTCGGGAAAGCTTTTGCTGAGGCCACTTCTGCAAAAGCAGCAAATTCACAGTGGCCACGGACTTGACAGACAAACTACATCTGAGTAATACAAATACATATTTACGCACTGTTTGCACACAAACCCTTGATTGCATCCTTGAAAATCAGTGGAGCACTTCAGCTACTATAGATATGTATAAAAGGGCTGAATAATTTTATGGCCAGCAATAATAGCATTTTTACTTTTGCAAATAAAGGAAACTTGTGTCAGGCAGGAAGGTGATTGCCACGGGCATTAAAAAGAAGCAAGCGCACAGGTGTATGTGTAGCACTGTGTGCTTGACCAGGTTCATAATGCTCAGATGAGTACATCATCAAATCTTCTGCTAATATTCAATTTTACTTTCACAGAATCACAGAATCGTAGGGGTTGGAAGGGACCTCCAGAGATCATCGGGTCCATCCCCCCTGCCAAAGCAGAGTCCCTAGGACAGGTCGCACAGGTCGGCGTTCAGACAGGTCTTGAATATCTCCAGAGATGGAGACTCCACAATCCCCCTGGGCAGCCTGTCCCAGGGCTCTGTCACCCTCACTGTGAAAAAGTTCTTCCACATATTGGTGCAGAACTTCCTGTGCTCCAACTTGACTCCATTGCCCCTTGTCCTGCCTCCACAGACCACTGAAAAGAGGCTGGCCATTTCCCCCTGTGTCCCACACTCCAGATATTTATATTTATAAACATTAATAAGATCCCCTCAGTCTTCTTTTCTCAAGGCTGAACAGCTCCAGTTCTTTCAGCCTTTCCTCATAGGGGAGATGCTCCAGTCCTTTAATCACTTTCATTTCCTTCAGGTGACAGCCACTCCGCTGGACCCTAGAGGCAGGTGAAGGTGCTGTCACCCTGAGCAGTTAGACCCCAGCACACGGTGCTGAAGGTTGCCAGCCATTTAAGGCCTTTTAAGACACAGATGGTTTGACGTAGACACTTCTCTGCTTCCCCACAGCAGGAATACCCAGGACTACAGCACAGGACTGAAACACACCTGAGACACTTCGCCTGACAGTATTAACTCTGATAATGATGCCTCCAGTCAGAGAGAACATATTTCTCTGTCTCAGACAGAAATAAAATTTGGCTTTTTGAGAGCTTTGCATACGCTACAGGATATACTACACCACAAGCACCGTCGTGCCACACAGGGCCTCTGCAGTGCTTTGGATGTATGTGCCTATAAATCAGACACTCCGGAAAGCAGAAGAGGGTGATCTCTCCGTTAGTACTACGCGGCACGGGAGGCACAGTTTGTTACGTGGCAGCCGCGTGGGCTGTGCAGCTGAGAGCTCCTCACGGGAGCAGGAGCTTGCACGGGGCCTACTGCGGTGAGGCCTCAAGGGTGTAGCTGTGTCACCAAACATGCCGCAGCAGTTTCTTTAGCAGCCTTTTTTTCTGTGATTCTGTGGTTCTTTTGCCATTTTGAACTATGTCCCTCCCCAAGCAGGCGATGCCCTTTTTTCTTCTGCTGTTCCAGCCACAGGAAGCGTGTTCCAGTGAAGCCAATGGAAAAATATATAGTCATTCTTCTGCTCCTGGACCTCTGCCAGGATGGAGAGCAGATCCACACACTGCCTTCCCATGTCTGGGGAATGTCTGTCCAGAGGACAGTAACAGAACCTTGTCAAGGGTCATACAGGAGCTGAACTTTAAACTGAAATTTCTCCCCTGGCTTGCTCCAACACCCATGGAAGATCACAGCAGAGTAGCTGATGACTCCCTTGGCACGGGGCTAGGTCTCTACAGTGCAGATGATCTATTTCTTTTCCTAAGAGGACAGCACGAGGCCACTAGTTTAAGTGACTTGACTTAGTTGCTCACATGCAGAAAGAATTAATTTGCAGTGGCTGTAAAGCAGCAGGACAGCCAGGTGCAATCATGAATCTCGGCAGCTCTTCATATTTATATTAGGCCCTTTGCAGCTGCTCTAGAGGCGCCTCACTAACTCTGAACTTCCCCTGAATACCAAGTGACTATGGCTACATGCAATGCACTGTCCCTCCTCTCAAGAACACACACATAGCAGAAAAAGATAAAATAATCAAAGGAAGCTGTTGGAAAGGTTTTTCTTTTGGAGAAAAAGAGGGATAAGCTATTATTCTCTGGCAAGAGCAGCGTGTGAGGATGAGTGATCTAGGATAGCCTAGATCAGTCTCTTCTGCAGTCAGGTCAGGGTTGTCACGTATCAAGGACCCAGAACAGACAGGTTTGTAACCCAGCCAGGATCCGAGAAGTTTGGTTTTAATCCAACACTAGAAACAGATATCGATGTATTTATTTATGTCTGTGTACACATACAGGGGAAATGAGACACACCAACAGAAAAACTTGTCCATGGTTCTGGGCGTGCTACTTCACTGAGCAAGAGCGTAGTGATGGGATACCAGCTGCATGAACAGCTCAGTTTGGATGCAGCCTCTCCCCATAACTTTGTCACTTGCTGGGCTTGTAAGACAACTAAGGCTGCCTGGCCTAGGTGATATGTGACCCACACGCCAAAAAGCTGGCCAAATTTTGTTCCTAAACTTATTTGGGTTACGGATCACACTTGTGCACCTTCACCTATGCTTGTGATCCAGTATCTTCTAGGCACATATGGGCTACGTGTGGCTTTATTGTATCCTGGCATCTTTTGATCCTTGTTTTGCTTCATCCCTATGCCATGTGGTAGCACACACGGGTATGAAAGAGACAGCCAGACACTTAGGCACTTTGCCCACACATAGCTGGGGATTGAACAAATGAGTTGACCTTTCCCTCTCTTGAAATCCATCTTTTAAAGTGGTTTAAATGTTTGTACCATAATATTTTGGTGGCATCTATCATTTTCCTTAGAAGTTTCACAAGGGGAGGATTTCTTAAAATTAGACAGGTGTTGGGCTCAGATTTGGTATGTGAGGCACCCAGGCTCAAGCCTCTGCTTGTCAGCATGTGCAGTGAAAAGCTATGTGCAGAGCAGGGTGCTCAACACGGACTTCTTCCAGGACAGAGGACTGCAGAGCCCAGCACATACCAACATCATGCTACTGTCTCTAATACACCCCAAATTCAATGTGAAGCAGAATCAAAAAAAACCTTAAAAAAATGGTAAAAGGGGACTAATGGCCTCTGGTTAAATGTGCCCTTATGGTGAACTCTCTGCTCTTCCTCATGCTGCAGGATGGGCTCAGGAGGTCTGGTGGGCATCCTGGTTCTACCATTCCAAACTCCAGACCAAGGAAGGTCTTCAGCCATCTGACCCACCCCAGAACATTCAGGTGGTCCAGTTACTCTTTAAAACATATCTGGAGGGGTCTGGGGAAGAAGCCACTGGCTGCAAGCTATTAGCAGAGAGGGATGGATGCCTGGATTCAGGGCTAAGCAGCATGAGCCAGCATGGACTCAATCCATATGTATGAGTTTATCTACGACTCAGAAAAGCTAAAGAAAAGTTCAGTGTCACAGTCAGGGAGAGCTGCAGCCACCATCATTGAAAAGCAAGCAAGCAAGCAATAAATAGAGTAGCTACATATTCCATGCCCTGGAGACACACTGCCAGCCTGGCTGGCCTTGGCCAGGAGCCTGCAGAAATGCTAGGAGTGAGCTGTGTCACTCTCACTCCTTGGCTCTCTGCATTATCACGTTCAGTACTTAGCTCGATGCTCTATATCAACATGACGGTGCATTTCCTCACCCACGTACAGGTCTTGGGTGTGCTTCATATCAAAAAGCTTATGGTCCTGTGAAGGAGTATAAGAAAGTCATGTTACATGTTTGTCCTTCCATCATCTACTATGTGCATCCTTCCCTGGTGCTGTAATGATATTCAGACATCACACATAACTGGAGGACCACTATTTTTTTGAGTGAAAGACGTAAGTTCGTTATCCTGTAGCCTCAAGGGACCTATGTTCTCCACAGCTATCCCACCCACGTGAGCAGCCTTGGTCTTGTCCTTGTTCTAAGATGGCTTAGGGCATCTGTGAAACTTTCTGAATAAATTTACTCAATAAAGGGCAAAATAAACCTCAGCAGCCTGAGGGGATCTGGAATTTCACTAAATAGACATAAAGAGGAAAAAGAGAAGTGTGTTGTGATGCTTGGCCTCAGATTGTTGCTGTGGCTCAAATCCCCTGCTTAACTAACTTGTGTCATCTGTACTTTTCAGCTCCACCTGTGCAATCATTTGCAAAGACATTATTAGCTGTTTGATTTCCCCCCACCCCACCTCCGTTTGCTTCCATAGCAACATCCATCAGGAAGAGAACAGCAGGAGCATATGGGGAAGTTATAAAGCACATTTTCCACAAGAAAAGGAGGCCAAAGCATTTAACAGACAGCACTTAGGTTTCCCTTAGTAACTGAAAAATCCAAAATACCTCTCTTGTTTCAGTATATCCTAGTATTAATTAGGCTGCTTAACGATGTACCAGTGCAGGCTGGAGGTAACACTTGGGTTGTCTTTAATTAATCAGGGTACTGGAACATTTCTTTGAGATTTAAGCTTATTGCCAAAACAGAATCTTGTTACATTTTTGTGCGCCCGTGTTTTACAAGCAAGGCTCGGAGCTGTTAGACAGCCTTCGACATGCTAAACATTGTGGAAGGATTTTTTGCATAAAGTTCCAAAGAGAAATGCAAGAGCTGAAAATTATCTGTTTGAATAGTTTGAAATTCGTCACCAAGGAGTAGCTAGAAACTGTCAGGTCAATTTTAGAATAAGTATATAAAAAAAATAAAAGCCTGTCTCCTGCTTAGTCATTTCTCTCCTTGCCAGTAGCAACCTATATACCATGCACAGGGATATTTTATTAATGAAAACCATACTCCTCTTTAGTTTAAAATACAGCCCTTGAAGCTCAATATGAAAATGTGGGTTTGAGGAAAAGGAAACAACACCTCCGTGCTCCCCAGTCTATGAAGGAAAGATGGAAAACAATTTGCGGCATATCAATGTTGGAGAAAGCTAACAAGTGAGATAAAATAAACCAGACAGCCATCTCTCTACCTCTCTCTGAAACACTAAGAGTTGTTCGGCCTTTTTAGTAAATCAAACACTCTGCTTGTCTCTTGGCTAGACCCATGCTTCTGCCACTGCGTGCTTGAAATGGAGATGTTGACGTTTTGGGGGATGTTGTATACTGCATGAGCATAAACCTGACAGGGAGACTGATGAGACTGCAGTATAGGACGCTGGTGGAGATTGAATTACTAGTACCTGGACAAACACCCTGGAAGATGTTGCACCAAGCAGAGGTGCATCCCACTGGCTGGCTGTCATTTGTCCCCAGTGTGCCTGCTAGCTTGGAAGCATGGCCAGTGCTGGACATGGGATGAGACATGCCATAATCTTCCTGGAGCCACTGAGAAACTTTGTGAAACATAGCTACAGTTTCACCTTTCTTCTTTCCATCTTTCACTATCAGTTCCTTGCTTTCCTTCTTCCCACATGCAAGTAGTTTCCTGCTTCACAGATGCCACTTTAGCCTCCCCCACTTTTGTCTCCCCTATCTCCTGTTGTCTTTCCTCTGTGGCTCTTTCTTCACCTGTTCCATTTTTTCAGTGCTCTCCATATCTGTCACCCTTCAGAATGAGTTCTTCCCTATCCAATCCTCCTGCCAATGCAATCACCCTTTCTGCAACCAGTTTAACAATCCTCTCTACTCCTGCCAGGTGAAACACTTCAGCCCTTTCACAGCCCTGTACATCCTCACCTCCTCCTACACTTCTTCTGCCCTGGCAGCCTACACCACTCCAGTGCCACCTTCTCACCTTCTGCAGCCCTTTCACCACCCAGGCAGCTCTCTCTCCACCTGGTAAGGGAGGAGGAGAAAGGAGAGCAGGAGATGTCTCTCACTGCAGCAGAGGAGAGTAAAATCTGCTCATACATTTCCAAAATGTCTGGAAGAATCCTGCCACCCATCACATGCTCAAGGCTGCTTTGCCAAATCTGAAACAGAGCCGGTGTGTCCCTCAGCCACCTCCATCGGCTCTGCCACTACAGCAGGCTGTTGCCAAGAAGCCCAAACTCCACTTCTTGGACAGTTATAGGGGAACATCAGTTGCTTGAGGTGCTTGTCCAAACTGAATTAACAGGCTCAGAGCTACTTGGGTACATACAACTCCAAACTGTTAGCCCCTGCTAAAGGTCGGTCTTTATTTGTGGGGAGATTTTCCTCTGTGAAATAGGTAAACATGAGTTTGTCCTCTTTCTACTCTCATGTACCAGGTCACAAGGGTTTCCTGTATAGCAAGAACTCTGCAATTACACAGCCACATAAAAATAACCCACTTGCAAATCCACAACCACAAGTGAAACAGTGAGGGACATGAATCGGTAATTGCACTGTCTGTAACACAGACAGATGCAATGCATTGGCATTTTTTTTGTGGTATCAGTGTTCCTTTTAAAAAAAAAATCTAACATATCCCCTCTACCCTATCCCCTGATTTGGAAGGAAGAAATAATTTCTTGCCATTTGATCAGTTGCTTGGGTTCCAAGCAGGAACATCTGAGTGACTGTGTATGCAAAGATCAGTCCTGCCTGATGAGCAAAGGGTTACAGTTGTCTGGAAGACTAGCCCTTCTTTAACACCTGGTCCTCTGATATTACAACAGATCTTCCAAATCCAGTTTCTATTAAGGATGGCATAGGCAGAATCTATCCACCCAGAAGTTATCAAACACGAAATAAACAGGAAAGCAATATCTCTCTCCCTTTATTTAAAAAGCACCTGCTTCATCAACTAAGTTATAGCACAGATAGAACATGAAAAATAAGAGCTGGCAGAGACTAAATTGGAGAAGCGATATTTCAGTTGGCCCTCCTACAGCAGCCACTCTTGTTGGACTAACCATGAGGATGGGCAGAGCCAGGCTCTCCGCCCGCCTCAGCTTTCAGAGTCAGCTCTGCTGGTAAATCCTGGCCCAGGAGTGCTGTTGGCCAAGGCTTAGCAAAAGCAAAGTCAGCAAAGCACTGAGCAGCCAAGAGCAAAGAAGCTGAGACAGCCAAGGCTGGGTAGCGTGGCATTAGGTGGGATTCCTCTGTGTGTCTGCAGGAGCCACGTGGAAGAGGAAAGACAAACTGGTTTTGCTCCAGATAAGACCCTGAACTTATTGCTGCTCCAGAGGGGTTGTAGCCAGCATCTGCTCTTCCCTAACTCTGCTAGTAGGTATTATTTTTTTATTTCTTAATGTGAACAATGTGTCAATTTTATATATATATATATATGGCATTTAAGTATATATAACATAGTTACAGATAAGCTCTGATGGGCAAATGAGACCCATCTTTTGTTTACTATAGATCCATAGAAATAGAAGAACCAATAGACTTCATTATTAGCAAATTAGAATAAGAATAATGACATTACTTATACCGATTTTAAGACACTGTCAGCATTATTAAGATTTTAAACTCCTGAAATGTGCTAAATGCCCTACAGAAAACCACAGGACTACACTGAGACTGTCAGCTCTAAGGATAGGATTCAGTTCCAGACTAAATCAAGGTGTCACCATTTAAGCTGCCTGTTTAAGCTCATATTACGCTCAAGGGGAGCCTAGTCAACAGACTGAGTGGAGCACACTGATTAAGCTCACTCTAGCAAAGTCACCTCTGTGATACAGTTGCCCAAACAGACATCAAATACCATTTGAGATTCCGTAGGCACCTTGCCGGCATCCTAGAAGGGATCTCACAGGCTTACTGCCGTATCTGCCAGCCTAAGCAAGTGTCTCAAGTATCTTGGGACATCTAGAATAACACAAGTGGCTATGTCTCAATAGCTGAGAGAACAATTTGCTCTCAGGGCCCAACTGACAACTCAGTTACCTAAACAGAGGCTTCTCGTGATATTTGAGATGATCCAAGAATGTGTTGACCACACCACAAGGATACAGTCACCCTGTGTGGGATCTGCCAGCCTGATGAAATTATCTCAGATACATACAGAGCATGTCAAATTGAATTCTCTTAACACAGGCACATAAATCCAACCTTTTTTGCTTGTCCTGGGGTGGCACTCCCTAATCACTAGCTGTGGATAGTTGTCTGAGAGAGCTCACTAAGCTTAGAGTACTGGAGTCAGACCCTCCAGGGTATTAATCCTTCAGGACCTGAAGAAGACCCTGTCCTCCTGGACCAGCTTCTACAAGAAAACTGACTCCACTCTGTGTTAAAAGCAGACATTTCAGTTGCTGCAGTGTCACTCTAAAGCTGAAATCCTTTAGACTCCCACCACTGAGCCACTTGCCCACTTGGCCCACTGAGCCCATTGCCCAAGGTCCACCTAAATATGAGATTACTTAAGACTGTAATGGATAGGCCTGAGATTTGCCAGCAGGAGCATGAGTAAATACAACTGGACTAGTGAAGTCTTTTAGGGAGCAACCTGAGGGAGACCAGTCCCAGAAGGCAAAGGAAGGACTTGGAGGAACAAGATGTGCAGTTAGAGGAGAGGACTCAGCTCCTTCACTGAAGCTAGGAAATGAGGTATAAGAAAGTGGGGTCAAGAAGCAGAAGAGACAAGTGTCAGCTTTATGAAGAATCAGATCATTGCTTACACTTCAGGAGGAAATAGGCAGGGAGGGCAGGAGATTAAGGCTGATGGAGAATCTGTGAGATGCATGAGTCCTTCGCAGCAGCTGAGACAGGGGTCAGGTAAGCGGGGCTGAGGGCTTCTGCAGGGTAAGCATCATGTGCAGGAGTGAGGTTGTATCTAAAGGACACCAGTACTCATAAGAAGAGTATGTGGTGGGGGGGAGGGGGGTTTGCCAATAAAAAAAGAGAAAGGATTGTGAAAAAGTACTTTCTTTATTCCTGCAAAGAAGTCCCAAATCCTCAAATGTTCACTTTGCAATTCAAGTCACCCTCAATAACCACTCTAAATCCCCTCTGAGACCCACTATTTTTAATATTTTAAATAACTCCACAAGGATTAAATAAGGATTTAGTGCTTTTATCCTCATATGGATAACAACATGAGGCTCTTTCACCTGTTCCTTGCTGCATTCACTTCTCTTCCTCTCTGTGTGTGACAGCGATGCTTTGTATTCCTCTGCTCTGAAAATTAGCCTCCCCAAATACTGACATGCTTAACAGCTGTTGTTCCTCAATTTGCACAAAAATGGAGTATTATTCCATAATGCTTGCATAATTTGCCAACTCTTACACTTCCACAGTCCTGAAATCTTGTTCTCTGCATCAGAAGGTATTTGCATACCTCAGGTCATATCTAGCCTCCTTATGAAAACCAAATGCAAACTATGCTTGCTTGTTTCTTAATGTATCAGCAGTCTGAAATTTCTGTTATCTATCTGAGCTGGTTGCAAACAACCCTCCTAACCACGGGGGCTGTCGAAGTGCCTTGGATAGCAGCTTTCCTTCTGGGAAATTTTGGAATTTGTCCAGGGTGGAAGTGCCCAGTGAATGCCATGTGTTCAGAAGCCAGAGCAGCAAGGCCATGTGTGATGCCTGCCAGCATGGTGCCACCATAGCTGTAGGTGCTCAGCTCCAAACAGAGATCTGCAGGGCACAGCACCACAATCCCTCCGTCCACAGCACCTGCAACCCAGGGTGGTGGCTGCTGCTTTGTGTATGATGCCACTGGTGAGAGGACTGAGCTGGGTTAGAGAAGAGCAGCCGCTCCTAGCTCTTGGTTAAGGAGTGGGGCTGTGTATAAATCCCCACTCACTTGGCATTTAGAGCTGTGGACCCCATTTCTGGCCATATCAAAGCTGCCTGCACCTTATGCTGTACCATAATCATATGTTTAAGTTTCACTGGCAGTAAAATGTTCCTGGGAGTTCTTGCTTTGTTCTGACCACCTCTTAACAATGGGTTTGGTGAAAGGTGTGGCTTCAACAGGCTGCTCAGGGAACAGAAATATGCAGAAAAAAATTGTCAGGCCATATCCACAGACAGGAGACAAAGGCAGAGGGTGGCAGGGGCACAGGATGGGAGCTGGGGACACTGCTTGAATGGCAAAGTGTGATGCTGGGGTTCTTCCCACAGCCCAAGATCTTCCACACAGCACTAGCTCTCTTTGCATGGTCTTACCATCAGAGAAAACCAGTCTTCCAGTGTCAGAATTTCCTCCCCTGTTGTCATGGTGGAGACCTTGCACATCCTATTGATTTAGGTTGCTACATCTTTCAGGAAAATGCTTGCACTGCCTCAAGCCCACTTTGGCTCATCCCTGGGTCCCCATAGGTATGCCTGGCTCCAGCCCTGTCCCTGCCTCACAGATGGGACCTGCTGCTGCCACCCACAGCTCTGCTTGCCTGCTCAGGGGCTGTGGGACAGTGCCTAGTGGTGAGGGCAGGCCCATGCCGGGGGTTCCCACAGTTTAACTCCTCACATGGCAGCCCTCTCACCCCGCAGAGGCTGGAACTGGTGGTGGTACCCAAAAGCCCGTCATCCTCAGAAACAAATGTACTTGAACACTGCACACACAGCAGCTACAAGACTTCTTCCTCCTCCGTCTACAAAACCAGATGAAAATACTGTTTTTCTCCTTAGTTTGTCACAATACATTGGACTGTGGCCACCTGAGCCATGTCCACTGCCAGTGGAGTGCTGGGTCCAGTCTCTGGCTTGGTTGTGTGGCACTGCAGCACATGCAGAGGCAATGCCATCCCTTGCAGAGTCATGCTGGGTGTGGGGCTGCAAAGGGACAGTCATCTCATGTGATAACTGTGTCCCACCATGCCACCTCTGGGCTGAGGTGTCTCCCTGAGCTGGGCAGCAGAGCTTGTCACACACGTAAGGAGATACTGTGGATGTGCCAAGGGATAAAAATGTCTCATGCCATTCAGTCCACTTCATTTTTTAGTTTTCATGATGTGTCAGAATTGAATTTCCAGATACACCCCTCCACTCTGGATCTGACTGAGAGGTTTAATGCTTCAAGAACATACTTTTCTTTCTTGTTCAGATGCAGATGAAAACTCAGACAAACAACTGTTCTCAAGGGATTTTTGCCTGGAAGAGGTAGAAATCTCAAGCAAACAATCTGTTTTGTAATATCTCTCGCTTTACTGTTCAAAATTCTCATGAGGATATTTTCCAGGACAGTTGAATTTAAAGCTGAGTGCTACCTAGGTTAGGCCACAAATTCAAGAGAGTCCACATAAATTTATCCTCTACCCATTCCCCCCACCCCCCATTTTAATAATGACTCTGGCTACTGAAAGAGAACAGTGCTCTCTGCTCTAGCATCACTGCTTGGTGCTGTGCTATCAGGAGATTTAGGCAGAAATGAAATCAAACCAGCCACAGGGTAAGCACAGCATAGGGCCAACCCCCATGTGGCCTACAGTGGGGTTGGAGCAGTTCAGCATTCGGCTTCCTTTATTCAATACCTATTTCTCACAGCTCCACAGCCCTGCCATGATTATACACAGTGGGTAAAAAAGCAGCATGCTGGCTCAGCGCAGCCCTGCAGCGGGCAGGAATGCACAGAGAGCCTGTAATCTCTGACTGCTTTGACCAGGTTCTGCCTGACAGACACACAACTCTGGCCTTGGCTTTCTGTCCAGGTCTCACTGCTGCTCAACCATGGCATTCTTCAAAAGCAAAACCAACAAAAGCATAAGCACCAGGTATTTTAAGTTATCCCGACACTACATTCACCACCATGACACAGCAAGAGTAAAACGCTGGGATTCATTTATACTCCCACAGACTTTGCAGCATGGGAACTTCCAGCAGGATTGGATCGTCTTCCACACCTGCCTGCGGCATGAAAGATACTGAGGCATGGTCACACACAGAGGGATGTATAGACAGAATCTGTAGCTGATGATGAATATTGGTTCTAATGGTGAAAGCTATTTTTGGGGGGAAATAAGAAGAAATGAGGAGAGAGAGAGAGAAAAAAAAAAGAAAAGGGAAAAGGCAATAACAAATGGCTCAGAGACCGTGATGGGTAAAATGTCTTGGCAAAAAAAGAACGGGAAGGGGAACACCAGAGTGTGAAAAAGCACAAAGGAGGGAAATGGACAGACTGCAGGAGAAAAGGAAAGTGAACAGATCTGAAGATTAGTGGTCCAGGGCTGAGAAGCCTGTCCTGTCCTGGCTTGGTGCCTGTGCAAATCCTTGCCAGACAGACTAATAAATTCACAAGCAAGAGACAGAAGTGAGAGAGAAAGAAGGAAACAGCGGCTTTTACAAATTTGGTCTTCCAAACCTGTGCTGAGGAGAACTCAATCAGACAGTGAGCAGACCCCCAGAGAAGCCACACTTCCCTGGATCGCCCACTGCTAGAACAGCATCTGAAAGTGCCTCCAGTAGCCCCGATGAGTTGTGCTGTAAAATAACCGGGCACAAGTGCAGCTTGTCCCAGCTGCCACTATGAGAAGGAATCTGTGGTTTAGCACTCCAAACTCTGACTCCTTTGGACAGGCTCTGTACTCAGCTTAGTGCAAAATTCCCCATGTGCCCCTCTCTGCGCTCCTCCCGTACAGTGTTTAAGCTGCAGGTCAGGACCTGCTTCTCAGAAGGGGCACGTATAGCATGTACAATACCAAGGGCTGTCGGTACTGTTAGGAGCCTCTGTGTAATAGTCTGGTTTCATTAAGGAAGAATAACTCTATCACACAGACACCTCCAGTCCTATTTAGCTTAACAAAACCAATGACTCTCAGTTGGGCCAAAGAGCAATATCATAATTGCTGCGGTACATTGATGCACATTGGCAGGGCATCTCCTCCTTCTGTGCTCCTGGGAGCCCAGAGGTTATAGAGAAGTTTCAAAGATCTGCCTGCAGCCTCCACCTGCAATCAGCACTTTTATCTCAAAGACAGATCTTGTCTCTGTGCCATTTCCTAGAGCTGTCAGGTAATCACAACTGTTTGTGCTCTCCCAACAGATTTCATGGCTACAAGGCTTCAAAATGAAACAGCCAAGCAATGAGGCATTTCTCTGGAGAAGGCAAGTGTTGACTAAAACAGTTCAAGATTTTTACTCACAGTAGAAGTAAAATGGATTGTGTGCCCCTGCCCAGTCCAAAACCTGCTCCAGTTCAACAGAAATACAAAACCACTACCCTGTGCAAAAAAGGAAATGAGACAGAGATCTCACAAAGGACATGAGAGGTGAAAGGTCAGACCCACTAAAATCTGAGGGCACCAAAACTGCTGTGAAATTCCATAGAAGATAGATTCCTACAGTGCAACTTGGAGAAAAGATTTCCTTGGTTCTTCTGTTAGAGCAAGTGGAAAATACAGAGTAACTTCAGTTGGGGCGTAGACCCCTTCAACACCTAGTCAGATGGATCTGTCCTTGCCATCAGCTGGGTCTGGAAGATGGGCATGCTGCTTGGTAGCTGTATGAAGACAAGTATGAGATGAGGTTGACTGCAATAATGGTTCCTGAAATCTTCTCTTAAATCTCTGAGTAGGTCTAGCTCCTTCCTAAGTCTCCTAGCAGGCCAGGCTCTGGCCCAGGGAATTTGACATGGGGAAATAAGGAGGTCTTCCCTGCCTGTTCAAGCCAGAACGTATTGTCTGGAGCTATCAACCAGATGAGCAGTCAACAGCATTTGATGAACTTCTAAGGTGTTATATCTGGGATGTGATGGAGTCTGGTTTTCAGCCTCGAGGTCTTTAAAAGACAGAACTTCCCTGCATTAAGGTAAATGGCAACAATGACAATCTGGGGAAAGGGAAGATGGGAAACTCATTCATTGTGGTAGAGATGCCTATAGGGTAGAGGGCTGCGTCCAAGCTAGTCGCACCATGATTCCTTTTATATCAGCCCGAGAAAGAGGCATGTTTAGGGCAGAGCAGCATTTGGATCTTTCTAGATCTGCCTTACATTTCTGACCCTTCAGATGTCAGTGTGGTCAGATGATTCACGCCTCGCATGTCTAAAGCTTTAAGCAGTGGTCTGATTTCCTGCTTTCTCTAATGGCTGTAAATCACGAGTTTCTCCAGTGGTCTCCTGGCAGTCCCTTGGCATGGTCGGAGAGGTTAATCAGTCCCTGTAGCCAGGGTTTGGCTAAATTCAGAACAAGGTGCAAAGAAATACAAAACCAGAGCTGTGCTCATATTTGTCTAGGCAAAATTAGTCTTGACAGGGAAAAACAGGTTTAAAATACAGTAGAAACAGACCAAGTGAAAAACATTTAGGAAAAAACCCCGATGCATTACTTGCACTTGATGTATTTTAAATGTCTGAGAGTAATGAACTGGCACCTTGCTCAAATGGAAACAAAAGAGGAAAAGGTCTCACACAGGGGGAAGGGGGGGGGGGATGTGTGTGTAGGGAATAATCCTGATGCACATGTTGTTCTCTGAATATAAACCTACTTCACACTCCTGTAGGTTAACACACTCTCTGCGCAAACATCATTACTCTGAAAGGGTTTTATTTATGTTCATATAAAAGGAAAACTTCTGTTGCCCACAAAAGATGAAAGAAAATTAAATGAGATCTGACACAGCCTGCTGGAAATAACAAGAACAGAAAGCATAAGGCGGTCTCAGCAATAATTTTACCTCTTCATTACAAGTGGTTATCCCCATCTTCCTGGGATGCCCACGCAGTTTACGTGCCATGTTTTCTGGGGATGGCTGGCCATGGCTGTCTGTTTGAAGGTAGGATCCTAGAAGTTGTGAGGAAGTAAAGGACAATGAAGAAGAAAAAAAACCCTATGTGTTCATCAAAACCATCACCTAGCAATTTTTTTATCAGCGAAAAGTGTACGCATGGCCCGTCCGTAGAGTGCCTCTGGAACGCAAACAGCAGCCGTGGGGATTAGGGAAAAAAAGTAATCCGCTAGATAAATGTTTACCACCTTTTCTCTCTTCTAACCCCCATGGCCCCAGGCGGTGGGGAGCCCATACAGATCTGTAATGTAAATTGCTTGGTCTCTCCCTCAGCCCGGCAGCTCGGTGAGGTTCATCCCTATCTGCTCATGCAGGTAGCAGGCTATTTGATATGACTGCTCCCCACTGCACTAAGTGGCCAGGTGCTGCGACAGCTCTTGTGAGCTCTCCAAGTCGCTCCAGCAGGGTTTTTCTACCATTATCCTCCCACAGCCCCCGGGGATATGATTAATTCATGGAGCATCACTGAAGGCATCTTTCTGCGGCATATGGAGTTAAAGTGTCCTCTTCACAGAGCTGCCTGGGGACAACTGTGGAATTTGTACAGACAATCCCACTAGGTAGTCAATCTTGTAAAAGCACTGATATTACAAAGTAAATACAAGTGATCTATTTGTTTAAGGTTATTACTGTGACCGACAGGGTATTAAAACAATCTTTCTACTGACAAAAGATATCAGGCCTGCACTCCCATTTGATGTTCCTAGGCATGCTTTTTCTTCTTTCTCAGCCACTGAGCTTTGGGGTGTTCATCAAATTTGACTGATATGGAGATTGGAGTACGCTGCACAACCAGTCCATTGAAATTCAATTCAGATATGGGCTTAAATTATAAAAAGAAACCTTAGCTGGTAATAACACTTTGATGTGCAGATGCATAAAAGTTTTAACTTCGACTTTCTTCTGAAACAAATCAGCTTCCACTCATGCTATTTGATTCATATTTTATCTTTTAATACATCCAAAGCACGAATATTAAACATTGCCCTCTGTGGTCAGGAAAATTACAGTGGGTGCCATATGAAGGCTTCCATTTCGTCCTTTTATCAAGGTTGTATACGGAAGCTTCCCAGCAACATGAATATAATGCCCAATGCTCAGAGAAAAAAAGGTCAGTGCCTTTATGTCTGGACCCTTTTCAAAAGCATACCGTTTCTTTTGGAACTGGAAATTTCAGCTAGAAAAGGACATCACCTTCAAAGCTGCATTTTGTATTCTGACAGCAGACAGGCCTAAGGAAGAAGGCAGCCCTGGACACAGAGAGCATCCTGTACAGGCTCCCCTTGGCTCTGCATTTTGCAGTCCTTGACTCGCTCTTCTGGCTGCTTTCTGATCTGGAACATGCTGTCCTATGCAGCTTATTTATCCATTTTTGCTTTTATTTATGTACAATGAAAGGTCTTGCAAAATCCAATAATGCTCCAACATCACTGGTCTGCTGTACCAAATCCAAATCCTCTCATGCCCCAGGAAGAACAACCATTTATTCACCCCTACCCACAATGGCTTCATTTTCTTCCTTGGGATGCTCCAGCAGCAGGTGCATAGCTGTTGCTCTCACAATCCCAAGCCTAGTACTAACCCTAAACTTATCAGAACAGTAATTAATTATCACCTAACTATAACCCACATGCCTGTGAGAGAATCAAGCTTTGTTCTAACTTTGTGGCTCTTGCAGGATCCTGTAAATAACACGTCAAGACTGCACTTCACTACCTCTAGCCCTCAACCCTAGTTCTAGCTTTAAAACCATCCCAGCAATACTTCTGTCCCTCCCAGGATTAAACGTGAGGGATTCCTTCATAGTGGCACTGACCTTGTTCCTAACATGATGAGTCTTACAGGATCTTACATAGCTTATCACTAACCAGAAAACATTTGTCCAGCTTTTATCTCTTATTTCCACATTTCATGCTTCCTCCCTTGATATTAATCCAAAACATGTCTTTAATCCTAATGGTCTTGCTGTTTGATGAGAATTAATATGCCAGTATAAGGAAGGGACTGAAGAGCCAGATTTATGTTTCATGCCTTGAAGGGCTGGGGTGAAGACTTGTGCTGCTTTCCTGCCTACCAATGCCATTTGCACCAGAAATAAATACTCGGTGACTCATGTCAGCCCATAGGAGCCTCACAGGGATGCCAGTGCACAACTCAGGCCCTTAATTCCAAGTTTTTAAGATGCCTTCAGCTTTAAGTCAGACTCACAACCTGCAAGAAGGTGCATCCTAAGGGAACTAGCCCTCACTCTGACCCCTCAGGACCTCTAGATGTCACCTCCAGCATCTCTGGTGCTGTTTCCCAAGATCTGCAGGTGCTGTCTGAGCCAGTGGACTCCATCCGATGCCCAGCCAGGGACTGAGCTAACAATTAAACAATTACATATTCTGGGTCTGTTTAGTTTCCTAGTAGAGATAAAGCCAGAGATAGCATAATAAATATGACCCTGCAGGCCTCAAGATCAGAAAGGATGTTCTTTATCCCACTCCATCTCTGTCTCAAACATAATGTCATAAACAATAATTCTCCTTGATAAAATGCAAGTCATTCAACCCTCAGGCACCAGTCTTGATTCCAGTACAAAGGATTTGGCAGAGTATAATCATAGAGTGCAGATCAATAAATTACTTATTTCTCAGGTCCCTTTTGAAAATATTATTACTGGAAATTAAGTTCTAGGACTGAAAAGATAATTGCAGAAGTGTTTAGATGAAAAAGGATGTTGGACCAGAGGTCCTGCTTTCTGCGCAAAGCCGAGCAAGTTGCCCAGGGCCTTGCCCAAGATGAGACATTTTTACAATTATATATATTTCTATAAAAGCAAGTGATACAATTGCTCACCACATGCAGAATTAAAAAACCCCAAACAATCCCCCATGCCTGGTCTGTTTCATAGCAGCGATCCCACCTCCTGGCTAGCTTTCCCAATTATATGCTGAGCATGATGTTATATGGTATGGACTATCCCTTTGGTCAGTTGGGGTCAGCTGTCCTGGCTGTGTCCCCTCCCAACACCTTGTGCACCCCCAGGCCACTCACTGGTGGGATGGGGTGAGAGGCTGGAATTAACATATATTGGAAATGTTTTGCAGGCAATTACTACACTTATTTTAGCATGGCAAGAGTTAGAATTAGTATTCAGGGTTGTGAAGATGTGGGTTGGTGGGGGTACAGTTAAGTGCTAGTGGGTAGACTAGGATGAAGGCTAGGCTTTTGGTTCAGGTTAGGACTGAGGACTCGCGAGTTGATTAATTGAGGTTTTCTCCCCTGCCTCCCCCAACACGTGCTGGATTTGGTACAGGATAGGCTACCATGGACTAATCAGTGTTTTATTTATTTATGGCCTTAACTCCATCAAGCGGTTAAACTTTATGTTAGATTTTCCTCGGAGGAAAAAGTCTCCTCTGCAGGCAGAAGGAAACAACTAAACATGTCAGACCGATGTGGGAGCTAATGGTGGTGGGACAGATGGGCTCTGTTTAAGGGTAAGGGAGAAGTGATTCCCTCAGCTTGACTGAAAGCCTGCAGTGGCTGCAGGCAGGAATGAAAGCTGGTATGAAATGAGGCCAATAGATCAGAGCTATTTCTAAGCTTGGTAGTAGCACAGCATGTTATGCAGTGATCATAAAATAAAAAAAACCCTGAAAAACAAGAAAAGATTTTCAGCCCCTGATTTCTAAACCCTACCCCATATCTATCCATCTATCCCATTCCCTAACAAATGAAGAAACGCAACCAGCCCTAAAGCAAATCAGTCATCTCAGTGAATGCTACTCCTCATCTCAGCAAAGAGGCCTTGCAGGACACAGCAACAGCACAGGCATTTCACTCCCAGGAATCCCACATTTGTTACATGACTCACTGTAATGTGCACAATGCCAGTGGCACCAAACTCAAGCAAAGGCTGCATTTTTTGCAGGACTCATTATCTGCTCATTTTCCAGCCCTGGATTTCACGGGTCCTCATGCAAACCTAACTGTGAACTAGGTAGCAGCATCTCTAGCTCAATAAGTCACTCGGTCTGTTGGCCCCAGTCCTCAATCTTCCCCAGACACCCTGATGGCAGAAAGAATCCCTAATTTTTCAACACTTGGTTTCTCATGCCTCACTGAACAATGTAGCTAATTAACTATGTGGTATATGATAGATACCTCAGGGTATGACCTTGAGCAGCGTGGTCTAGCTTTGAAGTTGAAGCTAACTTGGAAGCTGGGCATGCTTTGATTGCAGGGTCGAGCTGGTTGCCCCTGACAATCCTGCCAGCCTTAATGCTATGAGCCTGCATGTGAGCTCAGCTGGCACAAGCCTCTCACCTGAGTTTTGTACTATGAGCCAAGAAATCAATTTATGTTTTCCTTCACCTGACCATAATGACAGTGACAATCTTAGTGAGCGCTGCCTGGTCCAGGCCTCAAGTATAATTAGCCCATGCTATTTTCTCAGGGTGCAATTTTAATTCTGTGGGCTTCAAAAGATGCTTAGTAAATTTCTATATCCATATAAAGAAGGAAAGAGAAGCCATCTTTTGCTTTCATGTCATAACCCTCCCATTTAATTTTTCTAGAGTTTCCTGAAAGTTTTCTGTATGCTTCTGGCTTCATAGGGCTTCTTTGACCGTTTCTGTTCAGCCTTTCCTCCTGGGTTCAGTCAAAGCCCCATATACTTTTCAACTACTCACAGAGGGAGAGGTGCTGATCGCTCTCCCCTGTGTGATGGCTCCCTGTCCCCTGCCACTCCACATGCCATGTTGCTCTGAGCCACGCTGCTGCTCTCTACCTCCTCTCCCTCACCCAAGATACAGAAGAATAACCAGCTGGCTTCGCCCTTGTGCCTATACTTTTTGAGAAAGTCAAGACTCTAATTTTTTTCCCCAAGTCCTCATATTCTTTCCTTGAGAATGAAAGGTGAACCTCTGTGGCTTTCTAAAACCAAATATCAATTATGGCACTAACCCAGCATTTGAAGAACCAGGTGAAAAACTTGGAAGTTAGAGGTCACCTCTAATGATCAAGTGAGACTGGGATGTCTCTGATTTAATTTTCTCTCTTGTGCTGCAACTTTTAGTGGAGGAAGAGTTTCCCCTTCAGAGTAAAACCATCTTCTGCCTCTGCTAAAATTCAGCCAAGCACAATGCTGGGTCACTGCACCCTTTTCAGCCCTGGGGAAAGGAAGACTTGCACAGTGTCCTTCTTGAGGACCCACAGACATGGCACTTGGGAAACTCCAGCTTCAGGCCTCCTCAGGCCCTGGTGCGTCCCCAGGCACACCCCACTGAAAAGCAGCATGTGGGAAAGGGGGATCCCTACCACATATTCAGTCACAGCAGTTCAGATCCTTCACCTTCTGCAGTGTCATCCCTCATTTACACCTGAATACACCTGAAAAATCTAGGTTGTCCAGGTGGATGGTGAGTGGTAGGAACCTAACCCACTCATTCCAAGCTGCAGCTGTGGCTCAGGTTAATTTTCCTGCCAAACCCTAACTGTAATTTAAATTTCCTACACTATTTAAGCTGAGCAATCTGTACTTCAGATCTCTTGAGCATTAATAAAACAGTTATGAGAAGTTTCAGGATAAAAGGTTAAGCCCATAAAAATATGCAACTCATTTATAAAAATAACTCCATCAGGTTTTTCACAGACTATAAAGACAAAGGTGTTAATTTCTGCATTTGTAATAACCTTGGGGCTGCCAGTGGTACAAGTCACAGGAGTAGCCCCTCCTTGGGAACCAGCTGCCCCAAACTTTCCAAAATCTATAGCTAGCCCATAGGCTTTACAGCACAGTTTTAGTGTAACATTTTCTACTTCACAGCCAGGGAAGCAATTTGGGAAACCAAGAGACATCCTTGGCCATCTCAGGGTGGCTTTGTATGTCATCCCCTCCATCGAGGCTCAGCACATGAACTTCTTCCCTGGTATGACTGTGGATCCCAAATCTCCAAGCAAGATTGCCTCTCTTCACAGGATGGGCCATTTCAAAGAAGCCATGTTCTCCATCACCTGGAGATGCTCTTTGCATGGTCACATAGACAATCTCCATGTTTCACCTGAACTTGCAGTGCCACCTGTGGGAGATGCTTCAGGGCACATTAGACATCCAAAGCACCCTTTCTGTCTTCTGTCAGCTGCCATGGCTCAGTTTCTGCTGCCCTGAGATGGGGGAACCACTGGGCCTAGCTCAAATACAGCCATTCAATACAGCATTGTGAGCAGCCGAGTAGGGTAGGAGGAACTTGTTCTTGTCTCTCTCCTCTCTTGGTGGGGAGGACAAAGGCTGCCAGTGTTATCAGATTAATCCAATTGAACACAGTTAAAATATTCCACAGCCATTTATTTTAAGAATTACTTTGCTATTAGCAGCTCCCATTTGGGCTGAGATAGTGAAAAAGCCAAAGAGTGTTAGCTGCCCAGCAGATATATAAAACCAGTGGGGTCTGGAGACAACTTTTAAGCTGTATTAAAAACCCTGATGCTTTGCTATTGCTGTAAAATACTATGAAAAATGTTTATGTAGTTCCTCAGGAGCCCAGAAATTATTTTAAAATAAATCAGCTTAAAATAAACCAAATAATTCCTTGTTATACGTGATACCATATTCATCCTCATATAAGCAGCTTTTCTCACTAAGCATTAGCTTGTATTTGCCTATCAATTTTAGAAAGCCTGGTTTCTCTCCATCTACAAGCCTTTAAAGCCTTTTCCTCTGCAGCGTTTGCTGGACAGCCAGGTAAATGCAAGGCAAGCATACTCCTGGCTCATTACTGCTGATTACCCAGCACTGGCCTCTTTTTCTCCCCTGCTAGTTCTGCAGGCCTGGCCTCTTCTGGGAACTGCCATCATTCCTCACAGCAGCACAGGGCAGTGGAGCTGTTTGAAAATGCTTCCTTTCAAGGGGCGAAAGGATGCCGTGCGGCTGGTGCTCACCGTACGTGATGCTACGCCAGCAGCAGCGTGCTGCAGCCCTGGGGCTGGCTGAAAATGTGTGATCCAGACTCTACTAAAAATTATTCAAATTTACATCAAAATTGTGCAAAACTGTGTTGCTATGAGCTGTGCCAACCACTGCAACAAAACCCAGCGACAGGGGTTTCTTGCCTGTTTGGCATCTTGGTCACATGCTACACCACCACTAAGGTCCAAGCTATTTGATTATCTGTACTCACAACTAACATCTCTGCCCAGTCCACTGTCTTATTCAGTCTAACCCATCACAAAGCAAGCTTTAATTGAAATCCCCTCTCAAACCAGTAGCTTAATGAAAGGGAAAAGCACTATCTCCTCTCCAGCCTACC
The DNA here is from genome assembly GCA_020800305.1 of Porphyrio hochstetteri. Lineage (NCBI taxonomy): Eukaryota > Metazoa > Chordata > Aves > Gruiformes > Rallidae > Porphyrio > Porphyrio hochstetteri. Next base: position 52,533,973 of record CM036905.1, read on the forward strand.
TGGGGAGAAGGGGAGCAGATACCCATCTCCTGCAGCACCTCCACCCGTCCGCTCCCCTGGGATGAAAGTGAGGAGTCATCAGATGGGAACAAATGGCAGCTGATGCCAGTGAGAGCTTGTGTTTCCCAGGAAAACATCACCTCATTCAAACAACCCTAATTTCATATAAGGCAGCTCACCATAGGCTGGCCATCCTCCTAGATGGATTTTTTACTTCCTATTTGTGTTAAAAACGAGAGCAGAAGCAGGAGAGTGCTTCAAGCACAGACCGTGTGAATAGAAGCAGCAATAATAGTACTTAGCTATTATGTAGTGGCTTTTCATCTGTAGATATCAAAGTACTCTCACAAAAGGACATGACCGTCATTCTCCACGTTCTCCTGAAAGAAGGGACATGACCAAGCTCACCACCATGTCTCACCAGCCTCCCACAGCTGCCAGCCCTCACACCAGCCTCCACACCACTTGTCCTGGTGTGCCTGAGCTGTGCTGGGTTTCTCCTCATCACCTCCTTTCCCCAAGTGCTTACTGGGATGGGGACCAGCACTAAGCAGGTAGGAGCAGTCTCCAGGTAGGAGATGCTGCTGGGAAACCTGGTGCTGAGTAGTGCAGGGAAAGGGCTCTCTCCAGGCAGGATCTTCTTCCCAGTGCTAACCCAGCTTCTCCAGGTGGGTGGCATGAACAGCTGCTTCTCTACCTCCTACTGGTAAAAAAGGGCACAGACAATTAGGGCCATGTTAATAAAGCAGACCTCCAGGTTTGTTTGCTGTTTTAAAACAAACACACCCTGCACATACATTAAAAAAAACCCCAAACCTGTACATAGAGTTGCTCTTTTCTATGGGAGGAGTAAGGGATGCTCCCAAAGCCCCCCTTCATTCATCCCTTCAGCAACCACGTATGCTTGATGGGTGTGCAGATGCTGCTGGGTGAGGGGTGAACATGTGGAACGAGTTGTGCCCCTGCCTGCAAGTTTGTCACACAGACCTGGGATCTGCTGCAAGGCCAGATTTCTTAAAGGTGTTTCAAGACAGTGAAAGGCTGGAAAGCTGTGGTTTGAAAACATTTTAAGCTGAGCTGAGGTACCGAATGAGCAAGCAGCAGCGGGGAGCCCCTGGCAGCTGCAGGAGGATCTGGGCCTGTTCTTTACAGGGGGAAAAATGCATCTTCTGCTTTTCATCCTCATTCACTGTGCGTGCTGTACAACACCAGGATTTCCATGGAGATGGAGGCATTGCATATTGTTGAGGGAAGGATGTGAATTTAAAACAGAGATATGATTGATCTCCAAATGCTGCTCAGGGGGCAAGGCACTGTTATGCTAAGAAGTGTGTTTTCCAGCCCTCTGCCACAACCATGGAGGGCTGCCACCATTAACTCCTTCAGTACCAAACCCAACAGGCACCTTGACCATGGACTGCCTGCCAAGGCTTGAAAACTATTCAGAGGTAGTGAGGTGGCTGCCTGCCTGATCCCTCAGCCCCAGCTTTCCTGCAATACGATCATTTCCACAGCGTTTCCCCTGCAAGGTAATGGGAAACTTCAGTTACCCTGAGGAGTGACAGTGCAGGCTCAGCATCCTGAAGCATAAAACCATCAGATTTGGGGTTTGCAGAAGAATTTAACATAAAGAATCAACAAAAATGGATTTTTTTTTTTAATAAATATGGCATCATTCCATTAACTGACAGAAAATGCAAGCCAAATAAGTATTTGGTGCCAATATTTTCTCCTTTTACATCCCCCACCTGCAACTCAACACTTGAAACTAGCAGAAAGTAGAAAGACACAGGAAGGTGATTTGGCAGGTGTTTTCAGCTAATTGTAGCTGAAGAAGCTCTCTCCGCAAATGAAGGTCTTTTAAACTCACTCAGGATTGGGCAACCTCAGAAATACTAAAAAAACAATCTGAATCGTGCATCTGCAGAAAAATTGTGCATCTGCCTTGGTGTATCAGTGCAGAGGTGCAATTGGCCTTACCACAGCCCTCACACAAATGCTCCAGGAGCAGCTAGCCAGGAAAGCATGTCAGTCCGATGCTCAGGAGGGAGATGTGGAGGCAGAGAAGATGGTCATCTCTACAGATCTCTACAGAAATAAGAGAGAAGACTCCCTGCAAGAAGCTACTGAGGTTTTCTGATTCAGCAGGGAACTAATGTGGCTGCTAAACCTATCACAAGAAATTCAGCATCATGGGAGTCAAGAAGTAACCCCTGCTCCCTGTCCAGGGAAAACGGGCTTTCTGCTTCTCTGGAGGGATGCCTGGAGGAAGGACTCTACTGCCAGCATCCTCAAGCCCCACAGCCCTCCCTGCCACCCAGGACAGGATCCCCAAGCCCAGGGCTCCACCAAGGCAACGGCAGTGCCATGAACAGGCTAGTGACAGCATGGGGAAAGGCTACAGAGTTGTTTTATTTGGAAAGAGGACCTTTTGAAATGGCTTAACTTTTTTTAGGACTAGAGGTGGAGGGAGTGAAAGGGGGAATTAGCAGCATACCCTGGTGTGTCGCATTTCTGTATATGATGACTCTAGCCCAGTGATCTTTGAGGTTCAGTGTCCTTTGGTCCACTCAGAGTGAAACAGCTGAAGTTCTACCACCCGTTTCTGATGCTCAGATCACAGCAGTTTCCAAACCCCCAGGCTCCCCCAGCTGCATGGGTCTGTCCATGTGTTGTTTAACCCCAGCCACTTGCTCAGACCCCTTCCAGTGGGGTGGGAGACAGAAACAGAAAAGTGGAAGTGAGAAAATTAATGGGTTGAGACAAAGACAGTTTAATAGGTAAATCAAAAGCCATGCACACAAGCAAAACAAGACAAGGAATTCATTCCTCACTTCCCAAGGGAAGGCAGTGTTCAACCATTCCCAGGAAAGCAGGGCTCCATCACACGTAACAGTGACTTGGGAAGACCAACACCATCACTCTAAATGCCCCCCCTTCATCCTTTTTCCTCCAGCTTCACATGCTGAGTATGATGTTGTATGGTATGAAACATCCCTGTGGTCAGCTGGGGTCAGCTGTCCGGGCCGTGTCCCCTCCCAACTCCTTGTGCACCCCAGCCCACTCACTGGTGGGGTGGGGTGAGGGGCAGAAAAGCCCTTGGCTGTGTGTAACACTGCTTAGCAGTAATGGAAACATCCCTGTGTTACCAGCACCGTGTTTAGCACAAATCCAAACCCCAGCTTTATACCAGCTACTATGAAAAAAATCTCTATCCCAGCCAAAACCATGACACGTTTTGCCTGTCCAGTTTGCAGATGGAAGATGTCACACCATTAATTGCGTGGTGACAGGAAAAAGGCTTGTTTCTCACTGTTCTTCAGACTCCACAGAAAATGAAGCATTTTTCATATTCTTGATTAGACAAATGGCCCACCAAAGGCAATCTTCATTAAAATTCCATATACATAAGTATCATTAAAACACAGAGCTGGCTTGTCCACACATACAAATTTCTCAGCATCAAATCACGGAATTATAACACTTAATGATGTTAGAAACAAAAATGTTAGTCTGGCAACAAGCCATCAGGCAAGCGATGAAGGCCTGAAATTCACTGTAAACTATTGCTTGGGTTTGGGGATTTATTTTTAACTCTACCCACAATGTCTGGAAACCACAGACTGAAGATTTATTATTGCCATTGTGAATAAACACAGTGTGTGGGAGGGAGAGGACTGAAAAGCACTGGGCCCACCATTCAGTAAAAGGCTTTTGGCACCACAGGGATCAAACCAGACAAGCAGGTCCTGTCAGCAAGTAGCTCAAGGCTGTAGGAGCCTCCCTGCTTCTAGCATTAGCCATTGCCATCTCAGCAGTCAGGTAGTATGACCTTCCTAACCTGGTCTAGGTCCATCTAAAAAGCTATTTAGTTGATTGCATTTCCTCAGCTAGGACACTATTCCCAGATCTTGTTCTTTTAATAGGTTGGGATCCTTCTGGTAATTTCCAGCCTATGTTTATTCAAGACCAGTTTGTATGTCATACCTAAGTCATCCTTCAGATCAAGTCTCCCTGAGGACCATTTCATGAATGTTGTATGGAGCGTATTCCCTCTCAGTCCATGTTATACCAGGCTAAACACAGACCCTTTACTGTCTTCTTGAAAGGCAGCTTCTCCTTTCCACAGGCAGCTGTAATAACAACTGGGGTTCGCAGGCTGTTGTGGTTTTACTTGGCTGGGTTCTGGTGGAGGGTGGGGGCTGCAGGGGTGGCTTCTGCAAGAAGCAGCTAGAAGCTCTCTGCAGGCCAGACAGAGTAAATACCAGCTGGGCTCAAGGATGGACCCACTGCTGATCAAGGCCGAGCCCATCAGCAATGGTCATAACACTTCTGTGAGTCACATGTAACAGAAAAAAAAACCACAAGCAGACACTGTTTGCCACTAGAGAAGGGAGTGAGAAGATGGAAGAAACTGTGCAGACACTAAGGTCAGTGAAGAAGTGGGGGATGAGGTGCTCCTGGTGGTGGAGAGAGAGATTCTCCTGCAGCTCGTGGAGAAAACCATGGTGAAGTAGGCTGTCCCCCTGCAGCTCATGGAAGTTGACTAGAAGCAGAGATCCTGACTGCAGCCCATGGAAAGACTCCATGCTCGAACAGGTGGAGACACCTGAAGGATGCTGTGACCCCATGGAAGCCTGCATGGGAGCAAGCTCCTGGCAGCGAAACCTGCAGCCCTTGGAGAGACCGACACACACTGGAGCAGCTTTGCTGGGGGAACTTGGGACTCTGGGGGGGACCAGGCTGGAGCAGTCTGGGCCTGAAGGTCAGCACCCCAAGGAAGGGATCCACGCTGAGGCAGTTGGTGAGGAGCTGAAGCCCCGTGGGCAAGGACTCATGGAGGACTGTATCCTGTGGGTGGGACCCTACAGTGCAGCAGAGTGAGAGGAATGTGCCCCCCATCCTCCTACCCTTCGCCCCCCCAACCCTGTTCCCACGTCCCTTTGCCCCCCTCCACGGCTAATAAGGGAGGGAGGTGCTTTAAGACCTGGTCACACTTCTCGTTACCCGACTCTGGTGTCACTGGGTGTGCAGTGCAGTGTAATACATCAGAGAGTTTTCTCTCCTTTATTCTGCACTGATTCTGTGTTTCCCGGGACGCCAATTGCGGACTGATCTCTCCCTGCCCTTATCTGGACTCCTGAGCCTCGCAGTATCTATTTTCTCCTGTGTCCATCTGCAAAGGGGAGTGATAGACTGACTTTGGTGGGTGTCTGGCCTCCAGGCAGGGCCAAACCACCCAGAGGCATGTCTTCTGGATGCTGGTGATCAAAGATACACATTTCCAGTGCGTGGGATAGGTATGGATTTGAAGGTGGTCTAGAAGGTCAGTGCTGTCAGTGTAAAAAGTAGCCTTACTGGCTCGAGGTAGACTGTGATTTACCATCCCATTCTCTTTGGCAAAAATAGTTCGATTCCCTAGTGACATTTTCAAATGCAACCAAGGGAATGCTTTAATAGGAGAGACGTCACTGAGAGCACGGGACAGGGTGGGCTGAAAGCACAAGTCTCTGCATACAGCGCTCTACCACCATCCATGGCTGTGGGCTCTTCCATTTCACACCTCCCAGGCAGATGATTAGGTTGGCCTTCATCCAAGCAAAGTTTAGGTGCATCGTTTTAATCTATCTCAGTGAAGATTTGGATGTGGCAAAAGAATTCAACATAAAACAAGTTCCAAAGCAAGAGACAAGGGGATTAAAATCCAAGCAGAGCATAAACATACAAGGTTAGCATCATCAAAATGAAATTACTTTCTCCTTATTGTTCTTTATAGACTGCATATTGACCATGAAAGTGAACTGTTTTCTGTAGCATGTTCAATTGACTTCGGGAAACTTCCTTAAATCAAATTGGAAATGTTTTGAGATTTCTCAGGAGAATAAATGAGAAATAAATAGCAAAGCAGCATTTCGCTGAAGTATCTAGTCACCAGTCATCATTAAATCTGACAGATAGAACAAGATGTTTAGAAAACTTATTGAATATGGTCTGCTATCTAGCTATGTACCAAGGCTTTTATCTGATATAACTCTGCTTTTCTTTATATAAAAAGAACTCTGTTGTATTTGCAACAAAAATATCTGTTTATCCTAAAGACCTTGTTGTCTACAGTATGTTGTTTCTGAGCACTATACAATTTATTTTATGGCAACACGGTTCTCCCTGTTTTAATATTGCTGTGAAAAATTAGGAACATTGCAGTTTGTCTAGTGAAGGGCAGACAAAAATCTGCTCTTATTTATGCTTGAATAAATCTAAAACAACTGTTGACTTAAGTTGCTCATCTAGATACCCACTGCAGTACCGGAGGAGAAACTCATCCACAGAATGCTCGTTTTTTCCCATCATGGCTGTCCCTGCATGGCTGAGCCCAGGGCCCTGATGGATAATATACAAAGGCTTTGAAAAAGTCATTGTCCTGCAGCCTAGATCTTCAGCCTTGCTCTGTCCCTAGCTCCAGCCTTTCTCTGCCGTGTTACGGAGACTCAGAAACTTCAGAAAGGTTTTCCCTGGGCAGGGAGCTACAGGCCATGACCAAGGTACTTAAGTTTCTTCTGGAAAAATTATACTGAGCTCTTGGCACTCTCTAAGCTTTTCCAGACTTCAAATCATTCTTGCAGTATTTTTCTGAATCCTTTCCAATTTATCAGCACACTCTTTAAACTGGGGATCCAAGAAATAGTCATTTTGTTCCAGTAATGCTCTTGCTAATACCTCACAGAGTGAAAATTTCTCCTCCTGCCTCTCATCAGTATTTTCTTCCCATGCAGCCAAGGATTGCTTTAGCATTTTAGTCACTTGGCTGGACTGGGAGCCCATCAGCAGTCAGCTATCCACCGTGAAACCATTTCTTGGCCATTCCTTGGTGAAATACAGTCCTGAGTCCTATTACTGGTACCTGCAGAAAAACCTCCCAGCGTAGGCAGTTCTGTCTGAAACATTTCAGTCTGAAGCTAAAAGACACGTTATCCAAGCAAGCGCAGACCGCTGCGCCATCAGATAACTCGGGATGGCTGCCCTGTATCACCTGCCCCCCCCCGCTCCCCTCCCCATCCTTTTTTTGCTGCCAGGTCTCCTAGGGTGTATTTACACCCTGGTTGAGTGGGACATGGATGAGAACAGGGCCCTGAGCTGGCACATTGAGCTCCACTGAGACACTGGTTTCTCAGACATAGTTACTTTCTGAGATGTGTCCAGTAGCCGATTTCTGAGCTTTTTGATAGGGGTTTGTATTGCCTTGTGCACAAAATGGTGGTGGTGTTTTGTTGGAGGTTTTTCTTTAACAGAATGTCATGCATTATCAAATGAAATGCCTTACGGCCTCGACGTTGGCAATGCTGTTACTTTTATCAGTCAAACTGCATCTCAAAGGAAAAGCAATATCAGGTTCGACAGGGAGACCGCTCTGCACTCATTTGCCTACGCACACAGAAAAGCAATCAACCTGCAAACCCTCGGCAAATAAGAAAATATATTCAGTTATTTAAATTCGGAAAGAAGAAAAAAAAAACCCACCAAAACCCTTTAGTTCATCTGCTTTGCAATATTCCTGAAAACAGAAAGGTTTTTTTCCCCCCCTTCCTGATACTCAGCAACTCCCATAACATCTGAGACAGCTAATTTCACTCTCAAACCATTTAAAGCAGATGGATTGTAGTCATGCACAAAACTCTCTAATGAATAAGTAAAACTACAGTTACTTATTATATTATATAATAGCCATTTGTAAAGAACTGATCAGTGAAGCAGTTGAAGTTTCCAATGTCTCTCTCTGCCTTGCTTTATTTAAATACCTTTGTCTGACACGGGTTTGTTGTGCATTTACTGCCATCCAGTGCCTCCCCGAGATATGGCTCCACCATCTGCCGCGGAGAGCTAACCCAGAGCAAGAATACTTGGTTCTTAACGAACGCCCTGACCTCATTTGCAGAAGGAGTGCTACAGGTCTTTTACAGCACTAAGGCAGCGCATCGCTCCGCCGCAGCAGTGTTTTGAGAAGATGCGGTGTCTGACTGTGCTGACGGCTTCGTAATGACGGGACTCCAATTTTCAAGCCCTGTGGGTAGAGTTCTGCCTGCCCAAGCATTGGAGGGGGCTGATTTGAGCTGCTATTTTGCAGGTGTCAAAGAGAAGAGGTCTCATGATGAGCCCTTTAAATAATGGTTTGCTTTGGGTTTGAGAAGTTAATCTTTTTTTTTTTTTCCTTTTTAAATTCCCTGCACAGAATTTGCTTTTGCATTTCATAGTCTGCAAGTATTCAGAGGGTGTGCTACTTCTGCTTCCCTGAAAGATAAAGCTCCTACTTGACAAGCCTCCATCTTATCAGGATGATTTCATGGCTTGGTTTGGTTTGGTTTGGGACAAAATAAATCATATTTCATAAGGTCTGCACAGGTTTATACAATGTGTAAGAAAGTTAAAATAGTAAAGATTTCCATTTTAAAAGATCCAAATTTTCCATACGTTCCTGAAATGTCAGGTGGGGCTTATAATGAATGGTCTGTGTAGACAAAAAAAATCCCAACCACCTGGTACTCCTACATTTTACTAATCCTGAACAGCTTAATTATATGAGGAATAAACTATCTGGGGCTTCAGAAAGGCCGAATGTGTCACTTCAGATCTCACGAGGAGATAGGCAGATGATGGACCAGGTAAAATGAGCAGATTAAGGCTGTGGAGATGGGGAGTCAGGCTCAAGCCTGATCCTAGCTTAGTCTTTCAGATCATGCTTCTGAAGCTCTGTATGTACTCCTTGGTTTGGGTGAGTATGTGGTACCTAAACAGCTTTATGTAACCAGCCACCTTTGTACCTACAGGGTTTACCAGCTGGTAGCATTTTCCTTATTGCAACCATAAAATACAGTGTGGTGAAAAATCACTTATGGAGAAATATATATTTGTGCATTTCAGCAGATGCTCATTGTGCCATTGTATGGTGAGTTAAGGAAGGCAGAATGAGTACTGTACAGTGCTTAAACACATTTTTTTGTGGGGGAGGGAGGTCAAACACTGGGAGAGGCTGCCCAGAGATGTTGTAGGATCTCCATCTTTGGAGATATTCAAAACCTGACCGAACATGGCCCTGAGCAACCGGCTGTTACTGACCCTGCTCTGAGAAGGGGATGGTCTAGACTATCTCCAGAGGTGTTTTCAGCCTCAGCAATTTGTGGTTGCGTGGTACAAGATACAGAAACAAAATAGTATATAGACGCAGGGAAATACAGTACACCAACCCCAGTCAAAATCGTAGCCCAGCAGTTTAATTATGCTCATGAGCTAACTGCTTTTCACTTTCTATTAAGATAATGAACCTCTAATGACACAGAAACTCATAATAGCATTCATAAATATCGCATAACTTAATTTCCAATATACGAAAATGTTCAAGCACACGCTTAAGCATCAGAATAATCCTTTACCTTTTTTAACACATCACCTGCTCTGGTACCTGCATTCCAGACCACAGAGCTGGCTAATAAAGGGCAAAACAAAGGTTTTATGGATACAAGAAGCTGTGGTGTGTCCGGGTGAGATAGAAGTGAACTGCAGGACCGAAGGCCCAAAGAAGGGAAAACCTGGCCCGGGAAATGCTTCCGGGTGCAATCACAAATTCCCACCTAAAACTGAGCACATGCAGCTTGGCTACTCCTCATACCCCAGGCAACTGGAAATACAGAGGATTTGTGCTTCTATAGCTGTACTTAACCAGGAAGGCTGGCACCCATGAATCAGCTATCCTCACCCAGTTTTCCTGACAGTCTCGTCCTTGCCTGACCCAGCACCCCCAGAGGTCACCCCACCTCCAAGAGCCCAAGTCCCAGCAGGCACAGGGCTCCATGAGCACCAAAGCCTTCATCTCCTATTACCACAAATCCATCCCACATGTAGATCTCCCCCCAAGCCTTCTCTTTCTCCTCAAGTAGAAGGGAAAAAGCCTCCACAGACAGCCCTCACCTACGTGATATGAATACCCACACCGCCTCACGCAGTGGCGTGGCAGTACCACACTGCCACTGAATGCTGGTCGCTTATTTTCTGTCCCAAAGCAGAGGGAGGCTACAAGGAACTGAGGCCTACCGTGTTCCAGTGTTTGATTTTGTGCTACTGTGTAATATTTTACTTTAGAAGTCATGTTAATTAAAAATCTTTGCCTCAATTCATCTCCACAGCTTAGAGAATTCTGACTGAACCTTTTATAAAGCCTTTTCCCCTTTGTCATTGTTTCTAAATTCGTGTTTCTTTCAGAGTGGTGATTCAAAGAGGTTTAATCTGATTCACTCTGGGTTTTAATTGATTCCAATTCTAGATGGTTTTACATCCTTCGATGGTGCCTTAATACAGTGATGTCAGGGAAATGCAGTCCCCCTCTAATAACTAAATCTGTCCTGAAGACTTCCACCCTCAGCTAAAGCAAAAAAAAATCTCAGACAAGACTTTGCAGAGAAAAAACTTCTTTGCATAAGAAACCTGAACCCTGGGGAGAAAACTGTGTTTTTCTAATCCTCAGCAGAAAATAAAATAAACTTATTACTGGCTACGGCTTAAAATACATAACAGACACATAAAAGAAGCGCTTAAGGTTTGGGATTCCTCAGGGTAGGAAGGAGATTGCTTGTTGGTCTGACTTTTTTTTAAACGTAAGGTAGAGTCTGATCCTATGGTTGGATCCACCAGCAGCTCTTCCACCCACGTGGGCCCACATACATCTAAACGATGCTCTTAATTCTTGTCTGCTCCCTGATTGTCCTGAATGGAATACTGAGACCCAAATGAGCTTTGATATTGCTCTGCCCAGAGCTCTAAATGGAAAACTGATCATCCAAGCCTATTTAAAAACACTAAAAAGAATATGTAACATGCTGCATACTGAAATCACAGTCAAACCACAGAAAATAAGTTTGCTTTTGAAGCAGCAGGAGAAGACTGGGTTTAGCTTTTCCACAAATGTCTGTGAAGTGGGGGGAAAAGAGAGACCCCTGTGCCTTTTCTGAACATTGATATCTTTACAAGGCTGTTTGATACATCAGGCTTCCAAAGGTTCACCTAACCTGGTCCCAGATGCCTACGCTCTTGGTGTCTCAGCTCCCTGTTTCACTGTGGTCTAGTCAGTTATTCATACTGCTGGGTTTGTCGCAGTACCTCACCTCCCTGTTCTCATGCTTGTCTGCTTCTCCTACAGTCTCTAAAGAACCCTTCAACCTACACACCTGCTGACATGAAAGCCAGACTATGCCACTAGCCCAGTGATGTCCCTCTCTGTACAGCATCACACCGAGTTCCTTCAGGAGCTCCTCCTCACGTCACCCAGATTTTAAATTCTCCTTGTCTTGTGTTTTTCCTGCGTGTTTAGATGCTCTTGTGAGTCACATCTACTCCTTTCTCTGCATTTTTAATTGTGTTTCTGGATCCAAAATGAGCATTGACAAGTAAACATGTGGTGGACACTCCATAGCCTAGGCAGACCTGGGCATTAAAACAAGTGAAGGAAAGGAAAAGAAACCTTGCTTTGGCTTTAGCCATGAAGAATGATAACTCTAATGCTTGCTTCTTGTGTGACTGCACCCAGAAATCTCTTCAGTTGTTTTGTGGTGCCTGATCAGACGTGCAATGTGCTATAGGTAATCCTGCTCTAGCAGGGAATTTGGACTAGACCATCTCCAGAGGTCACTTCCAACCCCTACAAATCTGTCAATCTGTAAATCCTGACAAAACTAAAAATATTCATTGGGCCCAGTCTCATGTGAGAGCAGTCTGGGAGTCAGCACAGCTTCTGAAGGCAACTGAGAAAGTGCAGCATGGTTAAATTCATCACACAGAAAAGTGGTGTATTGCATGAATCTTCATTTTCAATTTGGGAGTTGGATGCCATTACCAAACAAGCTTTCAAAGCTCATCAGGAGCTTTCTGTCAAAAGGGGATTTTGATTTAGTACGACTGTGGGTAACTGATGGGAGATGTAGTTCCACCAAAGAGAGGTTCCCAGGCCCTCAACCCCTTCATACATTCTCAGGAGGCTGACAAGGACTCACAAAGGTAAGTGAGAGAAAGCAAAATAAGTTGCTGCAAAATTGGCATGCATTCCCCAGGATTTTTGCTATGAGGCAGCAAAGCCTGAAGACTAACATTGCAAGGAAAAAGGGAGCAAAGAGGACTTAAATTCATATCCCCACAGACTGCAGCTTCAGGGACAGGCACGTGCTATAGACTGCAGCTTGAAGCAAAAATATCTGGATGCTTCCAAATTAGATGGTGCTATTTTGAACAATTTGTTCAGGTTTTGATGTGCACTCGTGTGAATATTCCAGCCTGCATCAGGACAAAACAACAAATGTTGAAGAACTCATTTTTCCCCTTGGGTGAAAAACCTAATTTCTACTTGGCTGCAGAAAACAAACAACCCACAGTAGCTTGGAGGCTTAATTAAAAGCAGACTATACCTGTGGTAAGAACTGGCAAACAGCAAATTTTTACTGGCCTCTGTGAGCAATCAAAAAAAACCAAACCAACCCAAACCCAAAACAACCCCACCACACTACTTGACTTTGCAGTGTAAAGAGAAACACAATTCTGAAGAGCAGCCAGGCTCTGGGACCCTGACCTTTGCTGATTAACCAGGCTAAGGCAAGCACTTAAGTGATGCACAAGATAGAAAATATTACACGATGCATTTCATGGAGCTGTGTGGTGTTTTACCACCAGGCCACGATTAAGACCTAATGCAAAACAGAAATGGAAGTGTTTTTGAGGTGGTGGAAGCAGAATTTATTACCACCGCTGGCTGGCACAGCAAAGGGATCTGAGCAGGTTTCCCAGCGCCTGTGGTGCAGACGGGGGGCCACTGAGAAGCTGCCCACCTTGTGGGAAGCACAGCAACACTCAGCAGCCATCACACAGGTGGGATTTGAAAGAAATCACACTAAAACCTGCAGAGCTTAGTTTTATTGTAAAGGGTTGTTTGCTGTGAAACTTCTGAGAAAGACCCTTGCTTGCTCTGAGGGCTGGCTCAGGCTTAAATAGAAAGCCATCCAAGCAGAGGGTTCAGCTGTCATTAGTGCACATTCCAATAAGAACAAATAATTAATAGCCCTGAACTGAGCAGCAGATGAAGAGATCACGGTTCCTATCAAACTCCCATCCTTGCCGCTGCTCTAAAACACACTCCAAGGCTCATCCCATTTGTGTGAATGGTTTCTAAATGGCCCATTTGCTGAAAAGTCCTTTTTTGCCGTGCTGAATCTCCCTCCCAGTAAGAGAACCACATTTCACATTAATAGTAATGCTGCAGCTAGCAGACCCCCTGCGAGCGTAGCGCTCATCGCTGCTGCGTTCGCCAGTGTGCAGTGAAGTTATTGATTCATTACTAGGGAGAGGATGCAACAGCAAATTCTTCCAGTCTCACTGACTTTGTTCATCTGTTAGTCAAATAAACAGAAGGGGGGGGAAGCTGGTTAATTTGGCAGCAGGAAGGCTTTCCTCATTGAAATAGCCTAGGCAATAAATAACCATTCGGTGGGTTCTCGTTGGTTCCCATGATTATTTCATGTCCGTGACAAAGAGAATTCATCTGCTTTTATGCTTAAATGAAGGAAAAAGAAAAATATGTATCATCTTTTGTACCACAGTCACATGGAGGATATCCAGGATGCTTGAAAAGAAGGATTACAATGGAAAATAAACTACATACAATTTATTACGGACTTTAATCCTTTTTTCTTCCTTCTTTTAGACAAGCTCATTACAGAAGGAGAACTGAATTTCGGCACTAGCTGCCTTCGCTCACAGGCCTCTGATGAGCAATCAGCTCTGTGCACTGAAGCGTGAACTTTATATGTGTACAGAAATTCACAGTTCAACAAATTTCCCCGATCAACCTGGAGATGGAATAACAACAGAATCAGATGTGTTACTACAGATAGTGACCCAACACCTTCAGTCTTCATCTTTCATTTGCCTCCCCCTTTGCCTGCATCCCAAATGACAAGCTGAGTCTGTCTTCACTCACTCACTGCTGTGATCACAGAATCACAGAATCACAGCATTGTAGGGGTTGGAAGGGACCTCGAGAGATCATCGGGTCCAACCCCCCTGCCAAAGCAGCTCCCTAGCTCATATTGCTCAGATAGGCGTCCAGATGCGTCTTGAATATCTCCGGAGAAGGAGATCCCACAACCCCCCTGGGCAGCCTGTCCCAGGGCTCTGTCACCCTCACTGTGTAAAAGTTCTTCTACATGTTGGTGCGGAACTTCCTGTGCTCCAACTTGAGGCCATTGCCCCTTGTCCTGTCCTCACAGATCACTGAAAAGAGGCTGGCTATTTCCCCCGGTGTCCCACACTCCAGATATTTATAAACATTAATTAGGTCCCCCCTCAGTCTTCTTTTCTCCAGGCTGAACAGCCCCAGCTCACTCAGCCTTTCCTCATACGGGAGCTGTTCCAGGCCCTTAATCATCTTCGTAGCCCTTCTCTGGACTCTCTCCAGGAGATCCCTGTCCTTTTTATACCAGGGAGCCCAGAACTGGGCACAATATTCCAAGAACTGGACACAATACTCCAAGTATTTGAAGTAGTGATAGTATAGTGATGAAGTATTCGATGAAATTTCTGCAGGCCAAAAAAATTATGGCTTTCTCTTTAATTTTGATGCTGTTTTTCTTGTGTCGCTATTCACGTAGAAGCCTCATAGAGATAGAAGAGATAAAGTGTCACACTGTATAGCCTTTGAATTCAAATAAACTTCTTGCATCCCATTTTTTTCATATAAGAAAACATGGGAAAGATCCTGCACGTCTTCCACTTTTCCAAGCAGACTCACTGGGTGATTTTCTCTTTGCCAGTGAGAGCAGCCACAATTTCAGACGCCAACGAGTGGGATAATTTTCGTATCTGTTGTTGAGTACAAAGCAAACTTCTCATCCAAATATACCTCCTCCCCACAAGCCCACCACCATGTCCCTGGTCATCCTACTCTCTGACCAGCAGCTCCACCCCTCCAGCACGAACCGCAGTAACAGGCATCTCAGTGACACCCACAACAAGCAGCCAAAACACCAGTGTCTCTGGGCTGACCCAGCACCTGCAGCCAGCAATGAAGACAGCATACCGGTTCCTGTCAGGGTGGTCAGGTGCCTCCTGGGGTAGGCAGATATTGCTATTAAATTAGAAGGATTTATTAGGTCCAGCATTTTTAGTGCATCTTGGCTTTCCCTTCCCTTCTTCAAACTAGTCTGCAAGGCTTTTCAAGGCATTAACTTTTTTCTGTGGCACGAGAGGGAAGGACAACAGTGCTCTTAGGGTCATGTAAAGTGAACCTGAAACATGCAGGAGCCTTTTTGAAAAGATCCATTCATTTCATATACAACAAAACATGTGTGTATGTGTATATATATATATATATATATATATATATATATATATGACTTTTTTTTTTCCCTGAGGCAAAGGAAGTAAAAGGTGGCAGTCTCAATTTTGGATTTACTAAAAGCAAATCATATTTCCCTACAGAAAATGGACCCAGGAGCAAGTCTTGGATTACCAAGGCATTGCTGGGCCACAAACAACACCTGAAGGGTTTTCAGGAACGTGCTGCCCAGCTCCCAGCTTAGCAGGGCCTCTTTTCTAGAGGGGGACCCCCAATACACATCACATGCTGCCAACCAGGCTGTCAGCACTACGTGTTCACGAACACCTAACACATTTACTCACAGGTTAAAGGAGGAAAGTCAGGAAAAAACCACCATAAAAATCAATACCTATCTTCTTTTTCTTTTTCACACCACTTATTGCAGCTGAAATGGTGGCAGACAGACCCTACAGCCAAGTGCTGGGACAGGAGTACTTCCAGGCGTGCCTCCTGCCATGCAAAAGCTGCTGCAGAAGCTCTAAGCGGCAGCCTCCTGCCTCTGAAATTAGTTTCCTCACTTATTGGGTGACCCAGGATACAAGAAGATCCCCATTTTGCCTACTTGAGAAATAAGAAAGAATTTGGCCTTGAATAGCAGGTGCCTCAAAAATACTTACAATAACTTTACCTTAATAACCCTGTCTGTCATACCTGGGGCTTCAGACTCCTCTCGCTGTGTATGAGTCTTAAGCCAAAATAACATCAGCGACACCAGCAGTACAGAGTCTGCCACTTCATCTGTTTTGTTTTATTTTATTTTATTTTATTATTTCCCTAGCTCTTCCCTTTCTCCCTTCTTCTCCCCAGTTGATCGAGGCTTTTGAGATTTTTGGTCACTAAAATTTCTATATCCTTCAAGCAAGAGAATTTTTTGAGCCACACCCTTGATGTACAAGATTAGTGAGGATGAATTTATACTGGACCCAGTTCGTAGGGAAATGGCACTGCAGAGTACGCCCACCCCTGGATCAGACCTGTTTCCACATCCCACTTGCTGCTGCCCAAGGGATAATGGATGTCACCTGCCTGTGCCATCCACATCTCACTGGTGTGGCATCTGGTACCATCTGTCCCCATCTGAGGCCTGTCAGCAGGGTGGGAGCATCTTCCCACACGCTGAAGGGCACCACAATTCCTGCCGGCACCGCACCCAGAACCACTCTGCGCAGTGATCCTTGCAGATGAGAAACACCTTTGCTTTATTCACTAAAGGGATAAATATAATACTGTCCCCAAAAGACTAAGAGAAATGCAGGACAGGTTCAGCTTCCCTCACTGCTGCCCTCACAGGCTCCTCTCCTGCTTCTGCCCCAGCACCCTGCCCACTGGGTCACCCTTTGCACCCTCCTCCACAGCCACTGGCTCTGTGGAGCTCACCGGGCACTTCTCATGCTGGCACCAGTGATGCCTTTCATTCATTTGAAGCCCCCAGCAAACATGTATGTCCTGACAGGCAGGGAGGGGTCCTATGGTGAGCGACAGGGTTTTATCCCTGTCTGTCCCCCTTTCGAGCCCTGCAGCTGAGATTTCCTTCAGCTCCCTCCCTCCCTGCCCCCCTGCCCCCATTCAAGTCCCCTAGTTGGCTTCCTAATTCAAAGCTCCCAGCCCACAAGCACAGCATCACCACCACAGGTCTTCACTTGAAGTGTAGAGGGTGGTGGCACTTGGACTCCCACCACTCAGCTTTATGACTGTGAGGGCTTGAGGGGCTGAAAAAAAAATCTGGGAACAGGTTAACATCTTCAGAGGTTTCTCTTCCCTGGTACTGCTGCAGCAGGACCAGACTCCTCACAGAGCACATGTTTGATGTCACACCAGTGATGGAGGGTGTCCCTGAAGGTATTTTAATTAGTTCAATCTGGCTTGTTCTACTGGAGGGGATTACAGAGGTCCTATAGTTTTATTGCCACGGAGCTCTGAGCAGCCTACATCAGATCAGTTTGCCATTAAAACATTAGTAGTCCATAAAAATTGAAAATAAATCAGGCTACTATTCAGTAGACATTGACAATTTCATAATCTCAAGAAACACGCAAAAATAGCTATGCTAATGACATTGTTATGAATCTGCTTTTCTTGCTCATCATTACCATTTTAAAGTGGCTTAAATGGACTAGTAATCACCATAGCAACAAAGCAGCAGTCAGCAGACTATCAAGAGAATTTGGTGTCTTAAAATTGAATGTGGTTTTTTTACGTCTTTTCAATGAAACCTGAGTTTCTTCTGATTTTCAACCAGACAACAGACCAGAAAAAAGGAAAAAAAAAAAGGAAAAGAAAATGACACTCTCATGAAAGCAGAGAGCAACCCAACAATCTACACTTCTTATTTAGTGAGGCAAAGATTAAGGGGTGTAAATAGGGGCAAGTAAGAATTAGTATATCATGAAGGATCTGAGTATGCATTGAGGTAAAGAACACACTCCAGTAGCAGAAAGGCAATGTTACACCTGGGAAAGAAAATAACACATCTGGACGAAGATCACAGCATCTTGCTGTATCTCAGGCTTCAGGGTTATATTTTCATAGAAACACAGACTGGTTTGGGTTGGAAGGGACCTCAAAGATCCCCGAGTTCCAACCCCCTGCCATGGGCAGGGACACCCTCCAGTAGACCAGGCTTCCAACAGCCCCATCCAGCCTGGCCTTGAACACTGCCAGGGAGGGGGCAGCCACAGTTTCTCTGGGAAACTGGGTCCAGGGCCTCACCACCCTCACAGGGAAGAATTTCTTCCTAATATCTAATCCAAATCTACCCATGTGTAGTTTAAACCCATTACCCCCTGTTCTATCATTACACAACCTGATAAACAGTCCCTCTCCTTCTTTCCTGTAGTCCTCTTCAGGTACTGGAAGGCTGCAATAAGGTGTCTCGGGAGCCTTCTCTTCTTCAGGATGAACAAGCCCAACTCTCCGCCTGTCTTCATCAGAGGTGTGCTCCAGCCCTCTGACCATCTTTGTGGCCTCCTCTGGACTTGTTCCATCAGCTCCATGACTTTCTTGTACTGGGGACCCCAGAGCTGAACACAGTACTCCAGGTGGGGTCTCACGAGAGCAGAGGGGCAGAATCACCCCCCTCAACTTGCTGGTCACACTTCTTTTGATGCAGCCCAGAATACAGTTGGCTTTCTGGACTGCAAGAGCACCTTGCTGGCTCATTTTGAGTTTCTCATCCTCTCCTCAGGGCTGTGCTCAATCCATTCCCCACCCAGCCCATATTTATGTTTTGGATTGCCCCAACTCATCTGCAGGACCATGCATTTGGCCTCGCTGGGATTTATGAGGTTCTCAAAGGCCCACATCTCAAGCCTGTTAGGGTCCCTCTGGATGGCATCCCTTCCCTCCAGCATGTCAACTGCACCACACAGCTTTTTCATAAAGACTTTTTCTGCTTCTGCCTCCTTCCATTGGTAAGCACTGACAGGCCCTTAAAAGGGTCGGCCATGGTACATATCACAACAAAATATTATTTTAGTTGTTCCTTAGACTCTGGGAACCCCAGCTAATTATATTAGAGAGGAGATATAAAAACCAAAGAGAAGTGTGTGCTACCGCCTCTCTTAAAACATTCAGATCTGTCTACAGGAAGTAATGGCACTGAAATAGCTATTGTCTGTTGTCTCTTTCCTACCCTTCCCTGTTTTCAGAAGATTTGATAGGCAGAAGCAAACTGAGTCAAAGAGATTTTAAAAAACTATTTAAAATCCCCTTTCTTTCCCCTGCATTTTAAATATTTATCCTCGTTAAAATATTGAATCATGTCTGCACACATGTCTGACAAACTCTGCAGATAAAACTGCTCCTGTGAAGACTGAACCAGCTGCAGCCAGGGTCAGGGCACGGGGATGTTCCTCTGCCACAAGCCCCTTGCCAGCACAGGGCAGCAGGCCCAGAGGCCCTGGGTCCAGGCCTGAGAATCATAGAATCATAGAATCATAGAATGGTATGAGTTGGAAGGGACCCCAAGGATCATAGAGCTCCACCCCCCCTGCCACAGGCAGGGCCACCAACCTCAGGCCTGGATCTACACTAGGTTGCCCAGGGCCCCATCCAACCTGGCCTTGAACACCTCCAGGGACGGGGCATCCACTACCTCTCTGGGCAGCCTGTTCCAGCACCTCACCACTCTTTCTGTAAAAGACTTCCCCCTAATATCTAATCTAAACCTTCCTTCCTTTAGTTTTAATCCATTCCCCCTTGTCCTGTCATTGTCTACCCTTTTAAAAAGTTGAATCCCCTCCTGCTTATAAGCTCCCTTCATGTACTGGAAGGCTGCAGTGAGGTCCCCCCGCAGCCTTCTCTTCTCCAGACTGAGAAGCGAGGTGGAAAGCCAGGAGGCCAGTTTCTCATTGACCAGATCCTACCCCCTACTTCCATTATCTTGCCAAGCCAATGAGCACATCAGGCCTCTGGGCTTCCCCAAAAAGACAGAGAGCTCTTCCTCCCCATAATGCCTGGCAGCAGTTATTGTGTTTAGGTACTAAGTAGACAGAAATAGACAGCAGGTACAGGCTAAGCACCTGCCTGTGTGTAAGCACCAATTAGCAGCCTTAGAGCACAGGGTTTTGCAGTGCCCAGTGCCTTCCAACCCTATAAAAATGTAGTTGTGAGTATTTTCTGCTCTGCAGGGGCTGTCCCATGGCGTGCTGCAGTGCCACACAGCACTGGCACTGTGCCCAGACAGACACGGCACAAACCCCCACAGGGTTTGGAGCCCAGGAGCAAGCAACGGATGGAGGATGGGTTAGGGGAGCGGTAGACAGCTACCCCCAGCCACACTGGCCAGCCCTGGGCTGTTTCAGTTACCGATTAAACATGACAGACATCACACCCTTGAAGGCAAAGACCTTTTCCCAGGTATTTCCAGCCTGCTTGCCTCGCAGGAGCCTGAGGAAGCTGAACACATCCTGCTGGAGATGAAGCCTCTCCATCCCTCCCCAACCTGCCCACAGCTGCCAGGTTTCTGCATCAGGAAGTGTGAGCAATTACCCAACTTCTACCTTCAGTCTCCACCTTGTTCTAAAAGCATTTCAGCATTACAGATCACCTGGATTAGGGTTATGGAGGTTATCATTACCTTGGTGCAAGCCTGGGCACTTCTGTCACTTGTCCTGACTGGGACAAGATCGAGCATGAGGAGGGTGATGATTCTCCTGGCCAAGAGGAGAACAAAGCAGTGTCATGTATTCAGCTGGGAGCTGCAGAGGGACAGCATGTCCAGCCACTATTTGTGCTGAGGGAAGAACGTGAGGTGCTACCCTCCACCTTCCCACAGCGCTGTGGGTCTGCACAGGAGCTCAGTGCAGACACCTCCAGCCAGGTGCTAAAGCTGGCAGAGCAGAATGAACTGGGCTTGGGAGATTCATCAAAGCTGTAGGCACTGTGGGTGTCCTCTGGGCTGAAAAGCTTCACTGAGTTCTGTCCCTAGGGACAACTGCAGGGCTGGGTGTCCACCAAAGGAGCTTTAAAGCACCTACATTTGGGATTTAGTCCATCTTGGAGATCCATCCTTGCCAGAAATGAGAGGTTCAAGTGAGTTTTGTCACCACTGTGCTCCTCGTCAGTATCCTGTTGCACAGCATGTCACATCTCATACCAGGTGCTGAGGTCTCCTCTCACCGGGCTCCTCTGTTTCTCAGTAATCTAACACGATTGCCAAAATGACACTGCTGAAAGCAGAGGAAAAGCATCTCTCATCAGGGCTCTCTTGACATTTTTAAGGAAAAAAAAAATCTAATTCCTAAAAGCAAGAACAAAGAAGTGGCAAAACCCAGGCACTTCTCTTGTGATTTTATATTCTCCTGCAAAAATGTTACCAGCCAGGATTATAAGACAGAGTTATAAGTTATAAAGTCTCTCTGCTGCAGAATAGTGCAAATAACTGGTAAAGGAACTTGGGTGATGCATTTTCTCTTGGAGCTAACAGGTCAGGCCCCTGGAGCTGTCAGAGGAACCTCCCAACATCAGCAGTGGCCAAGCCATGGTCCCTGCTCTAGCCTGGTGCTGGGGAGCTCCATGGCTCGGGCAGCTGATGCTTTCAAAAAGCAAGGGAGCAAAATCAGAGAGCCAGCTGTGAATAGAGCCAACACTGAAACTGCTGGCCCTGGTGCAATGACGCAGATCTGGGTGTGTTTTGACAGGGAGATAGTGTTCTCTTTGCAGGGTAAGGGTACAAGGGTGTAACGTAAGCGCCACGTACCCCAACTGGGAACTCAAATTACTCTTATCTGGGTTTTTAAAGCGTCAGAAACTGTATACACCTGAGAAAAATCCTCATGCAGGCAGGTGCATGCTCTGGGAAGCCTGAGCTTTCCCCTGGCAGCCACCACTGCTCCTACAACCAGCATCACCTCTGCAGGCAGCTTACAAGTCACAGATGAGATTTCTTTTGCAAAGATTCACCACAGCAACAATTTCCTTTCTACACAGGCTGACATGTCTGCTCACATGTTATATCAACCCATGTCTCATCCTCTGAAGCTGGGCTAAGTACAGGCCTGCCTAAGCTGCGCTTTAATGAGGTGCTGAGCACTGGGCATAAGGGAAAACAGGGAGTGTTCTGCTTTTTTTGGGGGAGGCTGCAGGAAATGAGATAAAATAATTCCTGCTAGTTATCCTCCACCACCACCCCTTTTTGCTAAAGGAGGCACTGCAGCTTCCTTCTGGCAAAAACTCATTCCAGGCCCAACCCTCTGAAGGCCATGGAGATGGCCTTTCCCAGCAGGTTTAACCAAAAAGCGATGAACCACCCAAAAGGGGGCAGGAACACCTCCAGAGTTCAAGGAGATGCCAGAGAAGTGTCCCAGTGACAGGAGCACCAAGCTGTGCCACCACTCCTAAGCTATGCCATGGCCCTCAGCCCCTGAAGGAGCACAGGGCAGCTGGAGGCAGCGTGGAGAACTGGAGTGGGGAGAATTGGAGGAGCTGGGCGCAGGGGCTAAGGGGCTGCAGGGAGAAGGTCTGTCTACATGCAAGCGTGTCTGCTGTGCTCTGAAAAGAGAGCTCTGGGCCCGGCTGTCAGTGCAAACAGCTACACACCCTCAGGGAAAAATGCAGAAAGGAGAAGGTAAATCAGTTAAAAACCCACAAATAAATCCTTTTTATTCCAGTTTAACAGCATCCCTGATCCTTGCTTGTGATTTTTAGGAGAGTGCATTGCCCTGCACATGAGAAGTCTGCTCCTCCTGCATGGGTGCCAAGACAGCTGCACCCACCTGCCCCCAGCTTCCAAGAGGGACCAGCCTGACTCCATGCAGCACATCCCCATCCAGTCCACACCTCTGGCAGAGCCACAGCCCCTGAGACGATGTGCTCCAACAGAGAGCCTGTGACCTCTCCTTGTTCCCCTACAACTATCCTTCATCTGGTTGCAGTGGCCCAAAAAATGAGATGAGCAACTACCACCCCCTCCCTCATCTTCCTTCAGTCAGCTCTGGTTGAAGTTTTGAGAGAAGGTGCAGGGATAAAAATCAGTGCTTGAAGGGATCTGATTTAGCAAAGTGACGGCAGCTTCACCAGCAGCAGCATACAGACTCTATAAACACCTGCAGCATCAGGTTTTGGACACAGTTAACTTGTACACACAGACACAAGTTTTAGCTCACTTTCTCTGCATTATTCTTTACTACAATAAACTCAGAATCAGCCTTTAATGTTTATCCAATTTATATTCAAATGTTGCCCCTGAAATCTGATGGACGTTGCAAAACTGGAAAGGGGAACAGAGGCAGCTGGATCAGCTCTGTTACAGACACCAAAACAGTACCTGCAAGCTGCAGGTCCAAGGGCAGCTAAGCCAGCCTGCCTCAGCTTTCTGTGCTGCAAAGGGCTCCTCTTCTCATTGCACTCAGGTCCTCTGCTGGGCTCCTGCCACTTTGGGAAGGTCTGGTGAGCCCAAGTGCTGGCAAAAGGCAGGTGGCAGAGGCAGGGAGCTCAGTTTGGCACAAAGCCACTGTTAGCTTTAAGTGTTTAATTGAGCAGAGGCAAGAGCTCAAGCTTTTCAAGAAGGTGTTTACCCAGTTGGACCTGGGGCCTGGCACACCTGTGGAAGTAGGTGTTAAAGGGCTCCTGGCATCTACAAGTAAGGAGAAAGCTCTGTGATGCACAGTAAGTCTTCACTAAGCAGCCCAGCTTGTCAGGAATATGAAATATGCCTACCCAAATAGTAGGAATAGATTTTAAGCATGAGTTAGTCGAGCAGAAAGTGGAAGTTGTCTGCTGAGGCCATATGAAATTTTTATGTGCATGTTTATTTCCCTCAAAAGCCACCAAATGCAGCTGGTACTCGCCACACAGTGACATCACGTGAAGACCATGGTGGCCACATGTGAAAATGGCTGTTAGGGCAATACAATAAATCCACATTTTCCACATAAAGATTCTTTATACACTTTTGGGTATCTTAAAACCAGAGTCTCAGCATAATTACACACCTCTGAAGGCAACATCTCCTCTCCTTTTCCAAAGGTCCTTCTTGCTTGCACAGCCACAGATGGTGTGGGGATCACCCACAGTCATCACAAGTCCAGTTTTGGACTCAAAGCTGCCTGTCCCACACACCCCATCTGTCCTCCCTCCCTTCCAGCTGACACTACTTCAGTCCCACACCACCCAGACCAAGTCCATGGGTTATCTCCCCTCCACTGTGCTTTGCTTTCTGTGGCAAGTGCCCAGAGCCACCCATCTTGCAGAAGAATTTGAGCCCAGACACAGTCCTCACCACTCCACGAGCTGAGCAGTCGGGGTTGCCTATTTTGGGAAGAAGTTGTAGTGGTCAACTCACCATGAGAAACAACGTGAAGCTCCACCTGCGAGGAGGAAGATGGCTTTCTGAGGCATCTCCCCTGCAGGGGAGCACTGTCAGCAACGATGATGCCCTGTGTAGCTTTGGAAACATTCCTAGAGCACATCTGCTAACCAACACCATCAGTGTGCTTCCTGAAAGGCATCCAAAACACAGGGTATTGCAAGAAGACACCATCTGAATACAGGAAAGCCCTGCATTAATATACTAAAACCCTACCCCAGAGTAAAGAAAGGTAAACACTACCATTATATATATATATACACATACACACACACATATACTCCACAAAGAAACGTCCATTCAACCATTCCCCCCTCCAACCTTTTTTGCAAAGAGCTTCTTTGGTTCCCAAATGCTTCTCAGACAGACCTTTTGCAAATTTATAGACTTGCATGGTATTTTTAGGGAGTATTTGGCTTAGAAACAGCTCATGCGAGTCTCGCTGCTCATTCCTGTTGTGTGGCTGGTTAACATTTGTCAGTGGCTAATGATGTTTCTGGTAAGAGGAGATGATTTTTCAGAAATTGGCCTCAAGTTGGAGCACAGGAAGTTCTGCACCAACAAGTGGAAGAACTTTTTCACAGTGAGGGTGACAGAGCCCTGGGACAGGCTGCCCAGGGGGGTTGTGGAGTCTCCTTCTCTGGAGATATTCAAGACTCATCTGGACGCCTATCTGTGCAATATGAGCTAGGGAGCTGCTTTGGCAGGGGTTTGGACCCGATGATCTCTGATGGTACCTTCCAACCCCTACGATTCTGTGATAGCAAAACCACTACTGAACAGAGCTGTTTTGATTTACAGACTTTACACTAGGAGCACTCCTTTCCCAAATACTTACCTGGCCTAAAAAGCTATGTGGAGGATTTTCAGAGAGGTTAAAACCTCAACCCCACGCTCAAGAGCAGCATGGAGATGTCTGAGCAAACACAGGCTTAGGCTTGGTCCTTCCCAAAAACCATTTTGCAGGAGGCAGCTACTTCTACAAACATGTTTGGGTTTGGATGGGTTTTTTTTTGACACAGGCTTGCAGCAGTAAGAAAACTGGCTTTGTCAAGAGGAGATTGCCTGCTCAAGGGTTTCAAGCAGCACCCTCTCCCTTCTGCTGTGCAGGGCATCAGGAGCAAAGGCAGGACACATCCAAGTGAGCAAGCAGAAGCTGCTGAGCAATCCAAATCAGCAGAGAGAGTAATTTAGCTTTAATTGATGCAAAATGGAAAATGTAACAGGTGCGAGGCAGCGTGAGTGAACGCGGAACGTGTTCATCAGGACACGGTCAGTATTGTCAAAAGTATGAGGGCATTTTTGTCAGAGGGGGAAAATGAGGAAAACACTGAGGCAGAAAAACCCAGGGAAGAGGAAACAGGAAAGCTCAATTCAAAGTAGAAAACAAGTAAACTGGGGAGTTTAGGAATGAGAAAAAGCCTGTTTTACTTTGGACAAAATTCAGCTTCAACTTTCAGCTCAAGTGTAAGGTGAAAGCCAGCCACAAATTACCAAAGTGAGGATGAGGAGACATTTCTGGTCTAGGTCTTCAGGATTTTATCTATTCATACCGGATCACCCACAGATGAAATAAAGAGCAGGGGTTAAAGACAAGAGATGCAGCAGGCCAAATGGGCTGATCGGGTTTGGAGGAGGGTTTCCATATGCACATGAGGAGAAACAAGAAAAAAAACATAAAGAAAAATGAATATATAGAATTAGGGGAGGGTAAAGCATAGGTTGGAAAAGACCTTTAAGATCAACAGTTAGACTTGATGATCTTAAAGATCTTTTCCAACCTAGTCATTCTGTGATAAGGCACAAGCTGCAGAATAAACAAAGTTGGGATTTAACAGAAAAGCATAGTGAAAAGGATGACTGTAGGAAATCTTTCTCCACATACAAGTATTTTTCATGGAAATCAGCAAAGATGGAGCTTCAGCAGAGGATGCAGGAGCAGAGGTTTTGCCTAATTCACATCAAATACTCTGTGAAGCTCATGACGTGCAGAGAAGAGCCAACTACTTACACACAGAAACAGGTATTCATCTTCCCAAACCCAACCTGGCCAAATACAGCATCAAGTTCAGGCTAAATGGATAAGCGACACGTTCAAAACCACCCAGCCCTTGAGGCACTGCATTACACCAACTAAAATGTTCTGAGCACCCACAGCCCAGTGAGGACACTATTGCTGCATGGGACTCTTGCTTTTGCAGTGCCCTGACTTCTCCAGCACAGAAAAGAAACCCCTCACTCTCTTTAGTACCTTTTACTCAGGAGGTAGGAAAAGTATTTGCAGGTGTGAGATGAGCTAGTAACTCCTGGGTAAAACATTTGGCTTATCCTAAAACCACCTCAACGGAGGAATTCAGTGAATGCAGGAACTCAAGACTAAAGATTACTTAAAAGTAACAGCAGAGAACGCTCTCCACTTCTGCACACTAATGCTCAAACCCTCCTTTACCGTTAATCCAGGTACTGCAGGCCAGGCTTTTGTCTGCTCATCTGCATTAAGCCAGGATGTACTGGTGACACCCCACAGATGATGCCAGCGCACCCCCTTTCCTTGCACCAGTGTTGGAGTTACACTGAGAGTGGGCAAATGGCTCATTCAATTCCATTCTACTGTTTTCATGGGCTGTTACAACAACCTTGAGAAAGCAAGTGGCATTTTCAGGACAACCATCCCCTCCTCCCGAGTGCCATGCAGCCTACAGCTGAAAGGAGACTGCCAGGCTCCACGCTGTCCTTCCAGGAGGCTGCAGGCAGGCAGGGTTGAATCCAATCTCTGTGAGTACTCCTGCAGATGCAACTCATCTCCTAAAAAACACTCAATGAAAAATTCATTAAAGTGGCACAAGTGTGAAGTTAAGTATTGTCAGAACACATAAAATTGGGCTTAAAAGCACCACTCATTGCCAGGTCCCCTGCTGCCATGATGAGAAAACTGAACATGGAAACGAACGGAGCAGCAACGCATTCAAGACCAGAGGATCTGCCCCAGACCGCCCTGCTTCAGCTAAGCAACACACAGCAAGGGGTACTGCAGAGGCAAACAAACAGGTCGCTACAAGGTGACCAGGCTGCTCACTCCTCCTGTTGCATTCCTCGTGGCAAAGTCTGGCATACCCAGCGACAGCCAGCGCTGCGCTTCGAGCCTCTCCCTGGCACATACCACGGGCTAAGCACCCCTGCTCTTCATCCCCAACCACCTTTTGGGTTACACAGCTCAGCAGGCAGGTACGTGGTGGTGTCACTGTACTGAAGTGACCATGGATGCTGTAGGAGGGCAGCCGTATCTGGATACAAAACGCTTCTGCTGAGCACATCTCCAGTGTGCCTCTGGGGTATCTGCCAAAAAAGCACTAACTTGCTCCCAAAAAATCAGATGTAGCCTTGATGGCTACGTTATTGAAGTTTCTAAGAAGTGTTAGCACAAAGCATTTTTAGGTTTATTTAAATAAAAATTATAATTTATACAAGACTTTTTAAACAAACAAGATTTTCTTAAAAAATGTACAGGGCAAATCATTTCATTATTTCAATTCTTCATACAGTATAAGTCTTTTGTCAAACAAAAGTTACACTGATAATGAATTATTTACAACTTCAAAATATAGACTCAAACTTCAGACATAAAAATTTTAACATCCATTATATTTCAATGATTAGTAGAAATTAAACATCTGCCAAAATGTACAGAATTCAATAAAAACTACCAGTGTTTTCATACAAGTTTAAGTAGCCAAAAGAAAAAGAAAAAAAAAAGGTAGATCCTTTCATCTTGTTATGATTGAGTAACATCTCTTTTGTCTTTGTCTGCAGGAACAAGGGTGGGGTTTGGCTGCTGGCATCCTGTGTGATGTTGCTACTAATAAATAGCTTGTTTCATTCAATCTTGCCTCACAAAAGCTACAGTGCGTGGAAAGGCATGATTTCATACTCCAGCTTTTTTTACCTTTTGAATTCTAATGGTTGCTGAGAAAGAAGTAAAGCAGTCAGTTTTCATCTCCCTTTTCTCCTCTCCTCCCCTCTCCTCTCCTCCCCTCCCCTCTCCTCTCCTCTCCTCCAAAAGGGACTCCAACTAACTAACACACTTCTAAGGAAGTCAAATCCAATTAGGTGTGAGTGATCCAGCAATAAACCACAGACATGGGCAGAGCTGCAGATATAAACAGCGAACAGAGAGAAGGACAAGCACATCACCAGCCGCTATTGGAAAGTAGCACTTTACACCCAGTGGTAGGACCCAGCCTGTTACTCAAGGTAGGGCAGGCTACACTGAAAAGCTGTGTGGGGAGATTTGGAGTTTCAGGTGAGGGCTTCAGTGTAGCTACACAAGTGAAGTATGTATTTACTCACTGCCCCATCATCCCCTCCCGCCCTCCAAACCTCAGAGGGTGCAGCAGGAGGAAAAGCATGAGTAAACACCAGGGAGGAGGTTACCTTCTAGCACCTCTGATGTTACCTATGCCACGGGAGCAGTTCATGTAGCAGGAATCTGGGCAACCCAATGGAAAGTGAACTCTGCAAAGTATGTACATAGGTGTTTGTCACTTATACTACAAGGCTATTTTGTTTTTTAAGAAAAAAATCCAGTCTGTTTTCTAACACTTTGGAGTGAAACAATGTTGCATTGCAGTTTGCACTAGGGTTTACTGCTTGAGGAATGGCCGACTTGCTCAAGTTCACACTGTTGAAGTGCAGCTTGGGTTCAAACATCAACACATTGGGTTTTATAAGGAGTTGCTAATTTCTCTGTCCAGGAAAAAAAAAACAAAACCCAATTAAAAAAAAAATTAAGAGTGTATTGTATGCATTTCATGCATTTCAGTCTGGGAAAAGGCTAATGATTCCTTTTCTTCCTCTCCACAGCCAGGTATGGTTACCTGTCCTGGCAGCATTGGTGTAGGACCTATAGATCCTCCAGGAACCAGAACCCAGGACAACCCTACAGCTTAGGGTCAACCAGGGAAGGGTGGGAGGGGGAGGAGGTAAGAAGTGCAAGTCGACTGATTTCCTACCGAAACTGCTGTTGTGATCAGAGTGAAGGTATAAATTACACCTGAAAAATGATACAAAAATAAGAAAAAAGAACATGCTCTCTGTAAAAAATATAGTTTTCTGTTTCTTCAAAAAAAAGGATAACCTTAAACACATCCAAGGGATCTTTTCTTAAGACAAAAATGAATGAATCTGATTACAATTTATATAACATTAAGCGATTTTAATGCCTATTTGTTAACCACGCTTACTAGTTAAGGAAACTTCTAGAAAGGAAAGCCAAACAATAATAATGTACAGCAATTACAAAAAGAGATGAATTGCCTTTAGAGTAGGTTTGATGAGAAAAATTCAGGATCAAGGAATTTTTTTTAGTTAAGCATAAAACCTGCATGTGTAAAGAGAAGAAACCACAGACTGCCATGCTACATCCATGTTAGATGGTGGCAAAACAGGTTTCCCACCAGCCCCACTTAAATATTTTAAGTTTTTGGGCCCTGAGTTACACCTTACCTAAGGAGGCATTAGAAATGCACCCCTTTTTATTCAGGTCACGTAGAGGCATGTTCAAGTGGTACTCTAAAGGGGAAACCCCAAACCAGTATCTTTGCTGCTACAGTGGATTCTCCCCCACTCTTGTTCATGTTCCTACCCAGGGCACAGAGTTTTACCCTGCCAGCATTTCGCTTTACAACACCCAACCAAATCACAGTATTTGACAGTATTTCTTCACATCAAGTTCATATTAATCTCTTGCATCATACCTCTGCGTGGCCAGGCTGAAAGTTTGTAAGGTTTGACTGCCACCTTCTCTGTCACTGCTGCATTAGTTGAGAGACTTTCATTTAGAACTGTGCTAAGAGTTAAACACCCTTTGGTGTTTGTCTCCCCACTCCCTCCTTCATTTTACCTCTTTTTCTATAAAGAAAGAAAAATCCTGTTTAAAAAAGGGAAGAAAAATCCATGAAATTAAGTCCCATTTTTCATAGGAATTTGCATCTCCTTTTTTTGGGGGGAAGTGGCATGGGGACATGACACGCAATCATATAATGTCTGGAGACATCCATACTACTCAACTCAAAAGACACAGCAAAGGAAAAGACATTCTGGAAGGCTTGGCATAACTCCTACTGTGCTTTCATGAAAATGCAAATAGAATCCTAAACCTCTCAGATGGGTGCTATTATATAGAGTATAAAAGCTTTCTACTATTAAAGACAAAGGTCAATATGTGCTTTGCTGCTAGAAAGGCCTGAGAGAGTTTAGAGGAGTGCAGCCTTCCTGTTTTACCTGGCAGTTGGGTTTAATCGTTACTAAAATTTAATTTTACAAGGGGAAACACGGCAACATACCAACGCCCCTCAAATCAGGCGTTGAAAACAAACTGGTGCTTTCAGCTGCTATGTTACAGTGCTATTTTATTACAAGGTAACTCAAGAGAAAAGCCAAATAAAAAAGAAAATAATTGAAAAACAAAAAAAAGCCATGTCTCAATTTAGTTTAATTATTCCCACCTCCCCCAACACAAAAAGCCTGCGAGTCTAGTTTGCATCAACATACAAACAACTTGTACATACAATATGTACAGTAGTTGAGCCCTTCTATGACAAGTATCTACAGAAATACAAATATACGATGCCTAACATTTTAGGAACAACATTTTGGTGCCCTCTTTTATAAAAAGTATCTGCCTGCCTTCCCTCCTCTTCACTTTGGTTAATCAGGAAAGGAACATAAAAACTTTCTCCTCCAGTTCACTGTACAAGCTACTTAAATGTTTATGCAGTAAAAACTGAACCTAACCAAACCAGCAATACGCATCCTTCTGCAATGCAAGAGTTAGCAAGGAGGAGTTATTTTAAGTGCAGTTACAAATACAGAAAAATTAAGATGATAACACTTCCCTGGTGTTGCTATCAGTTTGAATAAAGAATTATTAAAAACTCTGAGCTGAAGAAAGAGACTTCAGGCCGCTGCAGTCATCATTCTCACATCTCGGGGAAACAGAACTAAGATGAAGGAACAAATGCATCCCTAGTGGTATCAGTGGAGTTAAAAAGGATCAATCTCTTTCACTTCCTTAATTAGTCAGGTCTCCAAGTATCTTCCCAGCTTTTAATGTCAGTAAATAAACATTAAAAGTGCTTAATGTGCAAGGCTAATAGTGATGATAGCACTTTCACTGTTTCGTTTCGTTTTGTTTTTTGTTTTCTTTTTTTTACAAAAACTTTAAAAACAAACATGAAGGCATATATAAAATACACTTGATTTATGTAACAGATAGAATAGAAACCACCAGACAAGAAAAATTATTGCAAAATAGATGAGGATGTTCATTTTTTTTCCACTACCAAGTTGTAAAATAAGAAAGTTTCCTTTAGATCTTCTAAGATACGATACTAGCTCTCACTGCTCGACGACGCAGAGGTTATTTTCACGTATTGGTTGAAAATTGTCTCAAAAGCTTCATCTCTGTGTACCATGGCACCAAACACCAAAGGCTAAATAACGGGAAAAAAAAAAAAAAGATCATGTCAGTCTGGAAATCAGAAATCCTTCTCTAGGTATAGATTTGGCCAAATCAGTAGGACCAGTAAATAAACTCAAAGTGCATTCATAAAGACATAGGAACCATTTGCTCTACGAAATCCTTGGATATATGGCAGAATTTCTAAGATCTTTTTTTTTTTTTCACTTCATCTTCTTGCTAAAACAGACGTAGCATAAAATGCATCAGCACAGAGAATCAGTCAACTCTCTTGCCCCTCCATCCGCTCAGTATATGATTTTTTCCTGACTGACCTCTGCCTCCATTAAAAATTTCTAAAAACCTCTATCACTGCCTCTTTGTTTCAGCTCATGGAAGACTTATGTAGATATTTATTTAGAACATTTTCAACATTGTAATTAAAAAGTACTTTTCAATATCAAACAACAAGTAGAAAGGTTGGTAAAGCGGTAGTATGACTTGGACTAAAGTTATCTATAGGCAATTAATTTAAAATAAGGTCCAGTCGTATGTTAAGAAAAGTTTTGGGTGCCCAAAGGGGTATCTGTGGCTTAAAGAAGTTTAAATCTTTCGCACCATAAGACTGAAACAGGAAAACTGCATCTGAGGGTCAGACCCTTCCACCCCAAAGACTCCTCACCCACAGATACCCTCAAGTCACGGAGCTTTTCATTCCAGGCTGCACAGCACTGCAGCCCCACAGCCAATGAAGGCAGTGAAATAATGAAGCAAAACTTTCTGAACTGTTGTAGTAAAATAGTCCAGATGCAGCAGAACAAGCTAAATGTTTAAATTAAAAGTCTGAAGCCAAGTATACTGAATAATAGACAGGTGAATTAAATAAAAACAAACACCACCAACCCCCCAGCCTCTCCCAGTGGCATAAAAGTAAGAAATAAAAGCCTTTATGTTGGTGCTAGTCAGAGAAGGAAGAGAGAAAGGGCACGAAGTCAAGCACAGCAGTACAGATACAGCCAGCTACTTACTTTTTGTGTAGATGGTGTTGATACAGCAATACCCATCCCTGATCCCGGGAGAACAGAGAGCACTTTATACTACAAAGAAAAAAAACACAGACCAAAGTTATGAACAATTGCAAAAGGTGCTGAGAAGGTTGCACAACTCAACACTGGTGTCTCTTCTCAGTCACAACTAACAGACCTCTATTAAAATCAAGAAGAGGACAGATGCTGTTCTTTGACCCCAAAGTCAATGGGTAGAGCATCGTCCTTACAGCAGGAACCTGCCTCTCCTCTTCCTCCCAGGTGCTGCAGCAGCA
This sequence comes from Porphyrio hochstetteri, assembly GCA_020800305.1. NCBI lineage: Eukaryota > Metazoa > Chordata > Aves > Gruiformes > Rallidae > Porphyrio > Porphyrio hochstetteri. Next base: position 52,566,962 of record CM036905.1, read on the forward strand.
ACCTGCTTGCCCCAAAACTGGTCCAAAAGTGAGTGCCCTGGTACCACTAACAGTGGTGGGAGCTAGCCCAGGCACAATGCCAGGGACCATGCTGGCAGCTGGATGCTTCGGGCAGGTAGTACACCCCGGCCATACGTCTATATACGTGCGTGGTGAGAGGGTGCTTGTAAGCATCACCCAGAGGTTTCCCTAGAAATAACATTCACCCACTCTTCAAAGGAGCAGCAAGTAAAAGCTGCTTTTCCAAAATAAAATAGACAAACAAGGTATGTATAGGTTGTCTTTCTTTTTTAAAGTAAGTCTGTAATGCTAAGAAGGAATACAGTTGGCTGAACTGGGGAACATCGGTCTGGACGGTGCTCCCCACCCCAAAATAACACCAGGCATAGTGCATTTTTATGCTTGGCTGCACAATCCCGGTCTCATCTTCATTATAAAAATATACACAGATGCAAAAGGACCTTTATGGCACTACAGACCTATGAAACAACGAGCCAGCATGACTCCAAGTATGAAGTTTAAAATCCATCAATATGAATTATTAATTCCAATGGGAATGTTCAAGTTATGCATAAGTAGGCTGCTTTATAGGCACGTGATAGAAAGAGAAGGAGCTCATGTGGAACTCTGGAGGTACTTAAGCAGCAGACACATGCACTGCATGCCTTGATCTGTGGTGCTCACAGCCACAAGATGTAGGAGCAAGTGTCTGTCCTTAAGAGTAGGACAAGTCCAGAGAGGGTAACAAAAAGTGATGTTAAATGCCATACAGAGTGATGCAAGGGGCCAATAAAGCCATTGGAGAGTGCAGGCTGATGAAATTTGACAAGAGGAAGGATCACATTATACTTGCCATGCTTCCGGCCATCCACTTCTTGCCTCTGTTAGCAATGGGATCCCAATTCAATGGAACTCCAGCCTGATCCAGTCTGGCTATTCTAATGTTTTATCTTTCTCCACTGACAATAATCCCTCACTTTCTGAGGCACCTACTTTTAAAACGGCGCATCTACTGGTATCAACACCCAAACTGACATCAGCATTACACAGTTCCTGCTAATAATAAAACTTTTGAAGGCCTACAGGACTCCAGTCAATGCAGGAGTTAAGAAACCACAAAACTTTAATTTTAAAATTGTTCTGGAGTGTCAGGGTTTAGTAAACTATTTTGGTTCAATGCTCACAGTGAGTTTGCCTGTGCTGTGTCCCAGTGGCTAAACAAGCAGTACCAGGAAACAGCCTTGATTAAAGAATTACATTTTACTTATAAAAAATTATCAAGCACATGCTTTTTTTTCAAAATAATGTAAGCAGAAAAGCAAACCATGACTAATTGAACAGAAAACCAGCTTTCTGCCCTATCTGCCACAGAAACCAGACATACCTTCTGAATATCTGTTATATCCGTTAGCTTTATAACTTTATTTCTTTTAGATGAGCCGGACTTGGAGCTTTCAAAGCACAGGTAACTGAAGGAAAGAAAATGCTCACATTGATACAATATTCTAAAACAGAAAAAAAAAGAGCTCTCAATATCCCTCCCCCATCCCTTCTGAAGTTTGAAATGTCACAGGTTAAAATCAGCTTAAAAATAAAGAAAGAAAGAGGCACACAATACACAATTGAGCTGTGGCTTCTCATTCAGAGCAAACATTTGTAAACTCTAGCCACTGGCTACCGTGCCTGAAAACCCAGAATGTATGGCATGCAAGCACACCAAAAACCATAGAAGAATCTTGTATTCATACTGCTGCATGTCATGCTTAGAACTGACAAGCATTTTAAAGACACATGATGCATGTACATCCTTAAACAATTGAAATACCAAATCTCAAAAGGCTTATAAATTTTTTACCATCCTAAAAAAAGATTAATGGAAAACACGGGGTTGGTTTCATGCTATTGTGATGCAGACAAAAGCTCAGATTTCTAAAGGCTGGAGAGTGCTCTCCATCACTAGGTGACATTGCATACAGATGAGATTTACTTCCATTCATTACACTCCAAAGGAATTTCAGTGCAAGACCCAAACAGTAGTGACCACAGCTATTCAGCCATGGTAGGCTGAAGGGTAAGATTTAAAAAAAAAAAAAAATTAAAAAAATAAAAATCAAGTACTAGTTTTGAAACCAAGGCTTGAACTTCTATTTTCTTTTTGTTGTACATACGCACTCATTTTGTTTTTAAAAAGAAAGAAACTAAGAGTATTGGCCAAATGACCATTGATCACAATCCTCCAAACACACTTTACTTCTAGGGTTTTTTTAATATATACATATAGTTAGTGAATTATCCACATTAAGAACTTCAGCTACTAACAACCAACGATATAGAGCTACTCTCCATTGCTATGCAAGCCTTTCCAAGGCAAAATCACACCTGTTAAGTGTTACCACACCCCCGAATCAGCTCTTCCCTCTCCTATGGTGCTTTCTTGAGGTTCTGAAGCATCATGGAAGAGGCATTTTTGTTTGAAAACATTGTTAAATGATTGCTTTTAGACTCAGAGTTTTTAATGTCTATTGCATTTCCCTCTGAGGCAACTCACTTTTCTGTGACATAGAGAACTCCATTCCTGATGTAGTCTGTAGGCATCTTCCTATCTCTGTTAATCAAGCAACAGCGCCAGCCATTTTCACACACTGAAAAAGTCGTAATAAAAAAATCTTACATTAAGAGAGACAGGCATTACCCCCAACAGTTTCCTTATAAACCAGCAGAAAACACAGAAAACTACACTTTCGATACCTAAAACTAGTAGTGTTTATAACAAAAAGCCTAAATAAGGTAATTTTAGACATCTGTTTCAACACTGGTTTAAAAAACAAACCAAAACAAAACAAAAAGCCACCCACAGGATTGTTCCCTTTAATCTGACTCTTCCATTTGCATTCCCACAAAGGGCACACCAGGCTGTGCATTCTTTCAAAGAACTGCAAGGGTGTGGAAGGAGAGTCACCATCTCCAAGCAAGTCTTTTTAATCCAAAGCTTATACCTGTCCATTGCACAGAAAAGGAATTCAACTTTAACCTAATCCTTAGCTTTTCTTTGTAGAAAATACTCTACCAACATAGCCTTCCTGCTGTGTAATACCTGCCAAAGGACGCTCATTTTCTGACAGGTTAAAAACTTCATGGAAATTCCCCCTCTTTGTGGTATGAAAACGACTTGTGTCTTCATCTTTGCTTATTCCAGTCGGGGTGCTCGAGCCCACGTAACTTCTGGATGCTGCTGTCTGAAGCTGCAGAAAAATGAACACAATTCGAAAATTTGAACAGCAATGGTTAAGCTGTAACTCTGAAATATAACTCAGCTAACCATTCTTCCTAAAAAAAGATAATCTGTAATGCAACCGTTTTCATTAACTGCTTCGATAAAGTTAACTTTGCAGCATTGCACTACACTATTGCTGTAGCAAGAGAGCTTTGTGCTCTCTGAAAAACACCTTTGCAAGTGCTACCCTTTGTTGGACACCCTTTGCAGGGGTGAAAGCACGTGGTTAGACACAGCTAAGTCACCACGCATGGCTCCAATTATTATACTAGTGGGACTACTGACAGGTAACATCAGTACCTGGCTCATCTTTAAGAGACAGACCAAGCACAAAATATTACTGCACAAAGTAAATTTAGAAAGGAAAAACAAAGAAGAGCAAACAAAGAAAAAGCCACACAAAACTGCGTATGCTCATTATGAATACAAATGCTGAAATTGAAAGGAAGCTTTCCACGCTACGATCCATACCTTTTCATGCCCTGACAGCTAGCAGGAAAAGAAACAAACAACACAAATGTGACAGTGACAAAAGAAAAAAAGTGAAGTCTATTTTAACAGCATAATACACAGAATAAAACATGAACTGAGTGACACTACAAGATCTTGCTCAGAAATAAAGCGACTACACACCATGAATGCAATTAAAAAGAAGAGTCATCAGTGGTTAGAGCACACCAGTTCAATTTATTCAGGCTGTGTTAGAGCAGTTGATCTGTTCTCTGCTTTGAAGCTGCATTAAATTTTAAGAGTGTTGGCAGGTAAAATAAAATCAGAATGGCTGTCAGCATCCTTGGGTGGGGGGAGGCTGCACGGAGTTTTCAAAGCCAAAGTACTTCAGTAAAATCGACTTTTAAACAGAATTCCTGAACTACTAGAGACAGCCCTAGCAAAGGAGCCTTGCTTCAGGAAGGATGGCAGGCAGTTTCTCTTGGAAAGCCTGCCTGCATTTGCTTTTTCATCCTGGTGGGGCACCAGGCGGTTCCAAAGTATTACCGGCTCCGTCCTCAGGGCTTGCCATACACATGCGGTTAAACAACTGGCAAGCTGACAGCGTGCACGCTCAGGACTAAGCCCTTCTTCTGTAAAGGCCCAATGCTGCTGCAGGCCAACAGCTTCCACTGCTTTTCTGTTAGAAAATCTGCACGTAAGCTGGCAGCAGGATTTAGTGCTAACAAAAGAAACCCAAAGCAAGTGAAAAAACGTGCACTGCAATTGCTGGCTAGTAACCAGATGGACAGAACAGGCACAGCAGAGGGTATTTACCATCCAGCTTTTAGGGTGACTGTAACACAGCGATGCCTCGGGGGAAAAGAATACAGTAAGTTGACATGGAAAGCAAATGGTTGATGATGACTCTGCTACTGCTTCAGCAACTGCCCTTCTGTACTGCCCTTAGCAATGAGCGAGCCCCTGGAACCAAGGCAAGTAATAGCTTCTCCAACAATCTGTGTGCAAGTAAAGGTCAGATAAATTTTTGAAGGCTTTCTTGGACAAGTTATTTGGCTCCATGTGCACATAACCAGGCAAAGCTCCATGGTCCAAAACATGCAAAAGGTCATGGCAAGAGGTCTAACACTTTTTGCACTGGAATTAGGAGTATTCCTGCTCTCTCCTACACTGTTTCCTACCTACTTGTTATATGAAGAGCTTTAAAAAAGTCAGTATGACATTCCAACCGGTGGCTGAAGATGTGACAAAGTTTTGCCTTTACTTTTAGTCCTTCCTAACATAGGCAACTGTTTCCTCTGCCTGTAAAACAAGCTGCTAATTTACCCATGAACAGCCAGGCTTGACACAACCTATAGTCAACTGCTAAAAAGAAAGCACTAAATGCAATTTTCATAAGCCTTAAGTCTAACTGGTAGTGATTGGATTTGTACTGCTGGGAGAGCCCTGACTGTCCAAAACTGTCACCAGCAACTTGGAGGTAGAAATACGTGGAGGTATTCCTTTCACTTGATCTGTCATCAGCTTCTGACACAGAACCGTTACCCATCAGATACTGTTGTCAGGATTGTTCTCTGAGGACACGGGGTCAGACTGGTGGTACAGGCAATGAATATTGCATTCTGTCTAGGTTTACAGTGTCTTGTATGCTGCTTAATGACAAGGAGGCAAAGCAAACGCATTGATGCTGGCATCACATGCTTTGGGCTCTGCCTTTTCTAGGAATAAAGACTGAAGACCTAATTTGTTTCTACCTTTTTGTGGGGAAAACAGAAGTTTTTTTTAAATATCTATTTTTTTATACGACAAGGTTCCCAGAAATCTTTTTAGGGGTAAGACAGTTTGCCTAAAATTACTGAGACCAAGCCATGTTTTCAGAGACATCTGGAAGCAGATAATGCAGTCCTGCACATCCACTCCACGCACACAAGCCGATGTTGTCAAGTCAGACACAGTAGTAGTAAAACCCTGCTGTACTTGTAAAAAATTAAGCCATCAGGAAAAGTCAGAAGGGATAATTACTCTCTATGGATTGAAGTTTGGCACCTCGGAGACTCTCCACCTCTAAGGCAGATTACAGAGACCCAGCAAGAAGCTGCCACAGCCACCACAGCATGTGAGTGATAACCTGTGAGCTTGAGAGGCACAGAAACTTTAAGCTGGTCTTCCACAAGCAAGAGAAATAGAAGCTGTGGACGGTGTGGTCCAAGTGCTCATTCACCACTCATCTCTTGGAGAACAGGAGGACAAGACTCTTTGTCAGACACTTTCTGTTCTACTTCCTTCTGAAATACTCAGATGCTGCTGCCATTATTTTACCACAAACTGCTCCATCACCCCCGGAAATCCCTTTTTCTTCTGCTTCTTCTCATCCTAACAACTGAGGGTGTAGCCAGCATAAATTATTGTTGAGTGCTGTACATTTTAGTCAGGGAGTTTATGACAGTACTCAGATACTCCATGAATGCAATCAGATATTATGATATAAGAGGCATTAACAAATGTTAAAATAGGATTAGACTGAAGATTACAACTATGTTTATTTTTAAATTAATAAACATTGGCAAATTCAGGGATATGGAAAAGCATGACTGGCTTTTCAGTTACCATGTCAGGCCCCAAAACAAGTTGCAAAGACGCACTGAACACTGCTTAAAGATTTAATTGTGAGATTTTAACAAAAGAAAAATTTACTGTTGGAGTATCAACATGGTGAAAAGTCATTTATCAGCATGATGTAAAAGTGATCTTATACAAATAACCATAATGCCTACATCTGTAAACTACTTTATTACTTCTGTTAATGTTTATCCCATTAGTAAGCTGCATAATATGCTCAAGTCCTTTTTTAAAAATTTATTCTTCTTTAACTAACTGCTCTTCAATCTACACAAGCAGCTGAGTTTTCCAGTGATAAAGAATGTCTGAGAACAGAGAAGGGGAATACAAACAGATAAAATTTTGACAATAAAGTCACACAGAATATATGTTACAGAAATTTATCACAATATGGATGGCGTTATTTCTGTGTGTTTAGCTTCATGTGATTTCATTATGTATATATTTAAGTACTCATTTAGATAATAGATTATTTTCTTACAAGAAAGAGAATCCATATAAAAAACTCTGTGAATGAGGAAAATAATAATAAAAAAAGAACTAACATTGACTGTCAGGATTCAATTAACCTTCCTTTTAATCCTTTCAATGTGCTCTAGTCACTGAGGAAAAGGGGAAGGAGAAAGGGATCTGATTTTCAGATGTTGGGAACAGAGGAACAAAAAGATTTGTTACCCTTACCCGTCTGGACACTGTAGCATTGGATCTTTCTTTGAGCTGAGGATCTGTGGGGAGACTTGTCCAGATGATATAAGGAGTATCATACTTAGCTCTTAGTCTGGGGCATCGTTTGAAGATAAAATCAATAAGAAAAAACTTGATTCCAGCATAGAGTCCTGAAAAAAAAGTCACTTTAGTAGGCATGTTGAAGGGGCATTAAGAACAACACTGTTTGCTTCTATGTTTTAACAAGTTCATGAATAAAATCAAGTTCTGTATCTTCAGTTATAGCACTAAAACATTCTCTTGGTTTTAACATTTTGATTCTTCTTCCAAAGGCATGAAATTATTTTTCTTTTCCTCATCTGCCCAGATTTCTTTTCTGCCTGTTCTCAGCGCTTTTAAACCATGTATGTAGCTGCTTATTATGCAGAAGAACATTAATTTAAACATATATTCCTTATTAGCAGAAGCATTCTGGAAACATGATACATTTCCAAAACAGAAAACATGTCAGACTATTCAACTCTGCAGCTCCTTGCAAGAATTTAAATGGCAACAGAGGGCTCTCATGCACTACAAGAAACACTGCTTCCAGTCCAGTACATCTGCTTATATTACACATGCTTCTTCCTAGGATTCTGCCAGATTAAGAAGGGCTTGAAATACTCTCTCAAAATTTTACTGAATGCACTTCAGATCTCTGAAAGTCAGAGTAAAACTAATTCCTCACACTTGTAACTCAATTGCCACGTCAAGCAAACCTACATTTCTATTTGAGATAACACAGCTTGCAGTTCTAGTGCTACTAAAAGTAATACTCATTGGTCACATCATTACTTTAATGAAAGAAAAGAGAATTCTTGGTTCACATGATGTGACTTTACATCTGAGAGAAAAGAGTCTCATGTTGTAGTAAAGCCCCTCTTTTCCGAGGTCTCAGTTAAAAGTTAAGTAGCTGCAACTTCCCCCCTCCCCCAGCAACCAGTTTATATTGTCCAGCCTATCCTCCAAGCTCTACAAGGACTCCCTTTAACCCTTTCAGTTTTTCCCAACCCTGTCATCTTCATGCCTTCTATGTGGTCCTGTATCTTTTATTTGCAGGGGCATAGGACCAAAAAGAAAAAGCTCCCAAAACAAGGTCTCCTGGAATCCTTATAGCTGCCAGTCAAAGCATCTCACTAACAGCTCATCATAAACATCCCCTCTTCACAGAAAGAATGATTATCCAGTCTTTTTCTATTATATTATGTATCCAAAGATCATTTTTAGAACGCACAGGACAAATGATGCCAATCACAATGAAAATACTTTAAAAATCTGCATTACTTATTAATGCAGGGTTTTCTTTCTTGGACTCTAAAATTGTCCCTCTAAAGATCCCTTTAAGTTCCAACGCATTAAGTCTAGACTGTAAGAGGTCAATTATTTATTGCTTTTACCCATTGCGAGCCCAATAATCCTGTAGGGCAAGAAGCAGGATGCAATAAAAGCTGCCCATAAAGTAATGTAGAGCTTCTGTGTGATTTCTGGCTGGACCCACATGAACAAGCTGAAAACAAAAAAAGAAACAAACAAATTGTTATTACTGAGGTTCCAGACATTGTTCAAGTCTTATTTTACAAGGGGGGGGGAAAACCCCCACACTCCCCAAATGAAGATTCATGTCCCATAACTTACTTTTTAATTTTTTCCAGTATGTCTGCCATCTTCCCAAAAAGGTTCTGCATAAGAAGCAAGAGAATTAAAACCAAGTCCTGCATTATTTTGGAGGTTTTCTCCACATAATAGAAACCAAAAGAGTTATCTCACTCTGTTGGTAATAAGCAATACGCAGAAGTTATTTTTTTAACTCACTTTTAGCCATGTATGTACCTAACAACTAAGCAAATACAGAACAGAATAGCAATACTCGATGACTTCCATGTCTTTTAACACCTTGTTCTATAGCTCTTGACTGACTGCTAGAAGTGAAGAAGCTGTCTGACCCCACTGTCACAACTGTAAAGTGTTAACATCACTGCAAATATTTTTAATTAAGCTGTAAATCTACGAGTTAAGAGATTCTGTTAGTAGGTCACAAAATGGGAAGTTTCTTCACACATTTTGAGCACTAAACTCTCAGGAAGTGGTTAGTGAGTTCATCAAATGTTGGACTCTCAGCTCCTTTAGAAACATGTACCCTTTGAGTAACTACATTCCACAAAATTGCAACAACTGTTGATGCCAACAGACCCTGGCTCAGGACTGAGTTACTCAGCTATCTTCTCTAAACAATTCTTGCTGTCATGGCGCCTCTAAATTTCATCTCCCCACCAAATTTCCAAAGGTGTGCATGTAAGCATATGTGCCACTACCAGCAGGAGGAAGAAGATGAGCCTACTGTCGTGGTTTTGCCCCGGCCGAGGGCCGCACCCCACACAGTCGCTTGTACTTTTAAAAGGAAGGGGGAGGGAAAGTTGGGGGAGGGGAAAAAGGGAAGGAAGAAGGAGGAAAAGAAACCACAACCTATAAACCAGAACCACGCAGGTTGGGATAAGGATAGTTTACTAAACAATAACAGAAAACTAGATATAACAATAACAGAAGTTTAAAGTACAAAATAGATGAAACTGGTGATACACAATGCAGTTTCTCACCAAACCACAGAACCCAGGCCGCACAGCTTAGAGCCGTCCCCGAACCCGGAAACTGCCCGTCCTGGTGTTGTCTCCTCCTCTTCCCCCCAGTCCCCCTTTATACTGAGCATGACGTAACTGGCATGGAATATTCTCTTTGGCCAGTTCGGGTCACCTGTCCTGGCTACGTCCCCTCCTTTCTCACTAGTAAGGAAGTATGCAGAGCTGAGAAAGGTCCTTGATTGCCCGGCAACAACTAGAAACATCAGGGTGCTATCAGCACTGTTCTCATCCTAACACCCAAACATGGCATTCCATCCACTGCTAAAAATAATTAACTCCATCATAGCTGAAACCAGGACATTATCCACCCCTTATTCCATACCATTTACGTCATGACCAGATCCAACAATTTTCTTTAGGTACAACCAGTTTCGTGTTTCACACACCCATATATGTATGTACACATGTATGCACACATACGTGCATACAGATCTTATTCCCTCAGTCTGTGAATCATCCCTCTGAAGTTGTTGAGTTCATTTAGTCCATGATTTTCAGGCTCCATTTGTCGTAACAGTTTCTCAGGATAATTGTATGTTCCATTGGCTCGTTGCATGCTGCATCTCAGGCTCTTGACTGATACACCTGGCATGGTCCATGCTCATAGTCTGTGGGTCAGAGTTTATTTTCAAAGGGAGAAAAAAAAGTTCTTAAGAGGCCAGGCTTCGGTTCCATCATCATGGCACTCATTCTTCATTAACTTGTATGACTCCGGCTATAATGCTATGGTACAACATACAGCAATCATAACAATAATGAATATACAATAATGGGTTATTTGGCAATTATTATAATTTCTACTCTATTAATTATATTGGCTATCATAACAATAATGAATATACAATAATGGGTTATTTGGCAATTATTATAATTTCTACTCTATCAGTTATATTGGCTATTCTCACCCAAAATCAAATCCCCTTGAGGTACACATCGAACTTCTCCATCCCTCTGCATTACCCACCAAGTACAGCCAGGTCCTTGAGCAAAAACAATTCCAGACATGGGTTTACCTTTGCCTGAAGCAGGGATGACCCAAACTCTCTTTCCCAATACACTCTTCATATGCACTACTGGGACTCCGTCTCCCTCTACAGTACGTGGAAATTTTGCCTGGGCAGGGCCAGCCCGATTGGTAGATCCCCTAGTGTTAACTAACCATGTGGCTTTGGCCAAATGTGTATCCCAATGCTTGAATGTCCCACCACACATTGCTTTCAGTGTAGTTTTTAAAAGTCCATTATATCGTTCAATTTTCCCAGAGGCCGGTGCATGATAAGGAATGTGGTACACCCACTCAATGCCATGCTCTTTGGCCCAGGTGTCTATAAGAGTGTTTCGGAAATGAGTCCCATTGTCTGACTCGATTCTTTCTGGAGTACCATGTCGCCAGAGGACTTGCCTTTCAAGGCCCAGAATTGTATTTCGAGCAGTGGCATGGGGTACGGGATATGTTTCTAGCCAGCCGGTAGTTGCCTCCACCATTGTAAGCACATAACGTTTGCCATGGCGGGTTTGTGGGAGGGTGATGTAATCAATCTGCCAAGCCTCCCCATATTTATATTTCATCCACCGTCCTCCATACCAAAGGGGCTGTAACCGCTTAGCTTGCTTGATTGCAGCACATGTCTCACATTCGTGGACAACTTGTGCGATGGCGTCCATGGTCAAGTCCACCCCTCGATCCCGAGCCCATCTATATGTTGCATCTCTCCCTTGATGACCCGAGGTATCATGAGCCCATCGAGCTAGGAATAATTCACCCTTATGTTGCCAGTCTAGATCTACCTGAGCCACTTTAATCCTAGCAGCCTTATCTACCTGATGGTTGTTTTCATGTTCCTCCATGGCCCGACTCTTAGGTACATGGGCGTCGACATGACGTACCTTTACAACAAGTTTCTCTAACCGAGCAGAGATATCTTGCCATAAGTCATCAGCCCATATAGGTTTGCCTCTACGCTGCCAGTTGTTCTTTTTCCACTGCTGCAACCACCCCCACAGGGCATTCGCCACCATCCATGAATCAGTATAAAGGTAGAGCCTTGGCCACTTTTCTCTCTCAGCAATGTCCAGGGCTAACTGGATGGCCTTCACCTCAGCGAACTGGCTTGATTCACCTTTTCCTTCAGTGGCTTCTGCTACTCTTCTTATAGGGCTCCATACAGCAGCTTTCCATCTCCGATGCTTACCCACAATGCGACAAGACCCATCAGTGAACAGGGCATATCGCTTCTCATTCTCTGGCAGTTCGTTGTAGGGTGGGGCTTCTTCAGCGCGTGTTACCTCCTCATCCTCTGGTGACATCCCAAAATCTTTGCCTTCTGGCCAGTCTGTGATCACCTCCACGATTCCTGGGCGATTGGGGTTTCCTATTCGAGCCCGCTGTGTAATTAGTGCAACCCACTTGCTCCACGTAGCATCAGTGGCATGGTGTGTAGAAGGAACCTTCCCTTTGAACATCCAGCCCAGCACCGGCAGTCGGGGTGCCAGGAGGAGCTGGGCTTCAGTTCCAATCACTTCTGAGGTGGCTCGAACCCCTTCATAGGCGGCCAGTATTTCCTTTTCTGTTGGAGTATAATTGGCCTCAGATCCTTTGTAGGCCCGACTCCAAAACCCCAACGGTCGACCTCGAGTCTCCCCTTGTGCTTTCTGCCAGAGACTCCAGGTCGGGCCGTTCTCCCCAGCTGCAGTGTAGAGCACATTTTTAATATCTGTCCCTGTCCGGACAGGCCCAAGGGCCACTGCATGGACTATCTCGTGTTTGATCTGCTCAAAGGCTTGCTGTTGCTCAGGGCCCCATTGGAAATCATTCTTCTTTCGAGTTACATGGTAGAGTGGGCTCACAATGAGACTGTAGTTTGGGACATGCATTCGCCAAAAACCTATAACACCTAAGAAAGCTTGTGTTTCCTTTTTGTTGCTTGGTGGAGACATAGCTGCTATTTTATTAATAATGTCCATTGGGATGTGACGACGCCCATCCTGCCATTTTATTCCTAAAAACTGGATTTCTCGCGTAGGCCCCTTGACTTTACTTCGTTTTATAGCAAAACCGGCTTCTAAAAGGATTTTAATTACCCTGTTTCCTTTTTCAAGAACTTCCTCTGCTGTGTTGCCCCATACAATGATGTCATCAATATACTGCAGGTGCTCTGGTGCTTCACCCTTTTCCAGTGTATTCTGGATTAGTCCATGGCAGATGGTGGGGCTATGTTTCCACCCCTGGGGCAGACGATTCCACGTGTATTGGATGCCTCTCCAGGTGAAAGCAAACTGTGGCCTGCACTCTGGCGCCAGTGGGATCGAGAAGAAAGCATTCGCAATGTCGATTGTGGCGTACCACTTGGCTGCCTTCGATTCCAATTCATACTGGAGCTCTAACATGTCTGGCACGGCAGCACTCATACCTGGAGTGACTTCATTTAGGCCACGATAATCTACTGTCAGCCTCCACTCTCCATTGGACTTCCTCACTGGCCATATGGGACTATTAAAGGGTGAGTGGGTTCGGCTGATCACTCCCTGATTCTCCAGTTGACGAATCAACTTATGGATGGGAATCAGGGAATCTCGGTTAGTACGGTATTGTCATCTGTGCACCGTCGTCGTAGCAACTGGCACTTGCTGTTCTTCAACCTTCAACAACCCCACAACAGCAGAGTCCTCCGAGAGTCCAGGCAAGGCACACAATTGTTCAATTCCTTCTGTTTCCAAAGCAGCTATTCCAAAAGCCCATCGGTACCCTTTTGGGTCTTTAAAATACCCTCTACGTAGATAATCTATACCTAAAATGCACGGAGCTTCTGGACCAGTCACAATGGGGTGTTTTTCCCAGTCCTTCCCAGTTAGGCTCACCTCAGCCTCTAGCACAGTTAGTTGTTGGGATCCCCCTGTCACTCCAGAAATACAAACAGGTTCTACCCCTTCATGATTCGATGGCATTAGAGTACACTGGGCACCAGTATCCACCAGAGCTTTGTACTCTTGTGGATCTGACGTGCCAGGCCATCGGATCCACACAGTCCAATAAACCCGATTATCCCTCTCCTCCACCTGGCTGGAGGCAGGGCCCCTCTATTGCTGCTGATCATATTTGTTTTCCACTGGTTGCATAAAGGACTTAGAGGTCCCTTCAAGAGGATCAGACACATCAGACATATAGGTAGGCCTTCCAGTTGGTCTAGGGAACTGCCCAGTAGAAACTGGTGCAGCCTTCTTCCTGGCAGAATCTCGTTGTGCGAATGTTTTACCCCGCAGCTCATTTACTCGTGCTCGAAGGGCTGAGGTGGGCTGCATATCCCATTCCCTCATGTCCTCTCCATGATCAAGCAGGTAAAACCACAATGTACGTCGTGGTGTGTATTCTCCCTCTTGGAACGATGGACGCTTTCTCCCAGTAGCTGCAACATTGCTCCATACGGGTTGGGAGTTGGACACATTGTTGTCAAGTCGTTGAACCAGTTTTTCTACTGCTGCAATGACGGAGAGGGAAACACTGTCTTGGTATTTCCTGAGTCGGCAGGCCACCTCATTTACGGTTGGTGGATCCATATCAGTCCAGTCAATTACTGCCAGTGAATTGGTGTACCCTGCTGGTGCACTTCGTACAACCTTACGCCACATAGCTGGAGTGCATAGGACTTCATCGGGATCAGCGGGAAGCCGTGAATTGTCCAGATCATAATAAATTATCTCCCGTACAGCTAATTCTCTCAGGTGCTGGATAGCTGTCTCTATGCTGTTACCCTTGGGTGTCTGACATGTAATATATTCCTTTATGGGATATCTTTCCTGCACACTTGACAGTAGTCGCCTCCAGAGGCTGAGGACTTCCGGCCTCCTCCCAATTGCTTTGTCAATTCCTCCTTCTCTAGCTATGGATCCCAACTGCTTGGCCTCTCTGCCTTCTAACTCCAAACTATTGGCCCCGTGATCCCAACATCGGAGCAACCAAGTGATAATGTGCTCACTTGGGTGGCGGGTGAAATCTTTTCGAACCTCACGCAGCTCACTCAAAGTCAGGGATCGGGTAACAATCTCTGGTTCTGCCTCCTCCTGATATCCTCGAGATGGCCCTGGTTGATCATCATCATCATCCGTCACTGTGCGAACTGATTTCTTTGTGCATTTCCTCTTTTGTACGGGAGCAACAGACACTGGTGTGGGTTGGTTTTTCTGATCATCTGCACTGTCTGCTGTAGAGATTACAGTAGCTGCAGTGTCAGCCCCAGTGGTTGCAGCAGCTATAGTATCTGCCAGTCTGTTTCCTTTCCCTTCTCCCTGACAGTGCTGACAGTGCTGACAATGCTGCCTGCTATCAAGCAGTGTTTGATAAATAGTGGCCAGAGCCCAGCACAGTGCAGTAAGGTGTCCATCTCTGGGAAACCTACAGCAATTTTTCTTTAGGTATGCAGTCACTTGATCGGGGTCTTGTAGCTGTTCAGGAGTGAAGTTCCAAACCATCGGGCGTGAGAAAGTACCTAGGTACTTGCCCATACTTTGCCACATGCCCTGCCACTCGTGATTATTCTGTCTCGGAGAAAGCTCTTCAGTGGTATTCATAAACCTATGCTTGATATATAACAAAAACTGAACCATCTGCCCCAAACCTACCAATAGCAAAATGCTAGTTTGAATATCCCAGAGATATTGAAGGTTTTCAAAAATTGTCATAAGAGCTGTTGTATTTAGCCCAAAGGAAAAGAATGCAGTGCTGTTATTAACCCCTCCCTGTCCAAAGAATGGACAGGACAGCAAAACCTCATACAAGTACCAGATTAAGCTCATGGTCATCGATATTATTGTATCATAGACTGATATCATAAAATACACTATAATGAAGTATGGGAACAAATATGGGAGCCGCAGACCTGAGAGAGTAAAGAATCCTGCCAGGATTGTATACAGCATGCGATGGTTTTGATACCACAGCCTTGTGAATAAATACCACAGCATCGTGACCAGAGATTGCTTAAACAACAGTGCTTATCTTAATTGCGATAGTTAGGGTCAGATCTACCGTTATCCCAACCGTTCGTGCCCCACGTTGGGCGCCAAAATGACTGTCGTGGTTTTGCCCCGGCCGAGGGCCGCACCCCACACAGTCGCTTGTACTTTTAAAAGGAAGGGGGAGGGAAAGTTGGGGGAGGGGAAAAAGGGAAGGAAGAAGGAGGAAAAGAAACCACAACCTATAAACCAGAACCACGCAGGTTGGGATAAGGATAGTTTACTAAACAATAACAGAAAACTAGATATAACAATAACAGAAGTTTAAAGTACAAAATAGATGAAACTGGTGATACACAATGCAGTTTCTCACCAAACCACAGAACCCAGGCCGCACAGCTTAGAGCCGTCCCCGAACCCGGAAACTGCCCGTCCTGGTGTTGTCTCCTCCTCTTCCCCCCAGTCCCCCTTTATACTGAGCATGACGTAACTGGCATGGAATATTCTCTTTGGCCAGTTCGGGTCACCTGTCCTGGCTACGTCCCCTCCTTTCTCACTAGTAAGGAAGTATGCAGAGCTGAGAAAGGTCCTTGATTGCCCGGCAACAACTAGAAACATCAGGGTGCTATCAGCACTGTTCTCATCCTAACACCCAAACATGGCATTCCATCCACTGCTAAAAATAATTAACTCCATCATAGCTGAAACCAGGACACCTACACAGCTTGGAAAAGAAAGCCAAAGTACTTTCAGCAGCAATGCATCACTAGACGTGGCACAAGGCTGCAGTTCAAGTGGATGGTGGAGTCACTCAGCTGCTTGATTAGCTCATCAAACTGATGGAGCTGGGAGAAAACCTTCTCTCACCCTCTCCCACACAAGCACCAGATTTCAGGGCTGTGGGGGGTGGTGATTTTAGAACAAACTATTTTTCAAAGATGCTGTAGGAATTGCTGAATTAAAACAGCTAAACAGGCAGTTGAAGGAACAGGGTCTCTTACACCAGTTTTGTGACTAACAGATTTGGGATATAGAGCCATACTCCAGTATACCAGCAGCTGATCTGCACATATTAGGGGAGAAACTGTCAGAAGCTGCATCTGTTCCCCTTCAGGCTTCAATCAGGGTCATGACTGGAGAACCTTGATTGGTTCTCCGAAGCACTGTGCCATTTTAGAAGGTCCAGGCATCTGAGATCTCCACTACTCATAAGATCTCAATGCAAGGGAAGTACTGCTCTTATGTATTTGTTCCCACATGCTGAACAACAAAGCGCTTTGACCGCTCAGACTATGAAGCTCCTTGTTCTAAGGAAGCACCCAGAGACGTCCAAAAATAGCACAGTACCTGTGCCTTCTGAGCCACGTCTAGAACAAGCTGAAACTTTTCAGACACCGTCAGGTCCTCTTTCGGGGGTTCCTTGGGTGAGAGAGAGATAATCCATTCATTGCCAGCACAGGTAAGACAGAGGTTTTAGTAAAACTTCTCATGACAACACAACCCCTCAGTTTTCTTGGCAGTAGTCATCTCACTTTAAATAGTCTCTAAATTTGCCAAGTTCCTCCCTTGTTTCATATCTACTGTTTATGTCTTTCATAGCTGGTTATCTTTAGTTATCAGTGCTTTTCCTCCATGGAACATAAGGCAGTGAAAGCCACAGTAAGTCTGAAATAAGTCTCAGTAAGGTTACAATGGTTTTCATTCTATGACCACACACTCAAACTGACCTACTTCTCAGTTAACACACATATGTGTATCTGTTTTTTTTAAGAAAAGTGTTACACTTATACCTTTATTTATTTATTTATAGAGGTGATTGGCCTTTTAAGAATAAAAAAATTGCCCTGGAAGCAAGGCCTTGCTAAGTCTTAGTAAAAGGCCTGAAATTCAAAGAACTCCGTCTGATATTAATTAATTATAATACACTTCCCAATTAAAGCAGGATAAAGCAGGATACTGATTTCAAAAATGTTACAGAGAAAACCGAAGGCTTCTTGAAGATCCCTCAGCATCTAACTTGTCCCAAGCTGGCATATTAACATTTATTCTGGAAATATCATTCAAGTTTGGAATATTTTATGGTGAAACACCCAGACCTAGAAGATTTCTAGATTTAAAGAGAAAGAAAAAAGCTGCAGTGCCCTTATTTGCACCTCACTCCTCCTCCTTCCTTTCACAGCTACCCACATCAACACAGAGGAAGTTTTTGAAAGTGCAGCTTTCAACGTCAGCATACAGGTCAAACTGATCAAAGACCTACCATGGGTTCAGAAACTTCAGGCACAATGCTCCACTGTATTCTCCAACCCCTAGAAGTTAGGGAAATAGTTAAAGAGAGCAAGTACTTCTTCTCCACCTGCCAACATGGATTATTTGTAAGAGGTTACAAAGTAGTTTTCTGCAACAAGCACTTAAGGCTTAAAAAACAATAAAACAATAAAAAAAAAAATCACCAGATCACCACATCAACAAAGAACCCACAAAATAACATAAGTGGCCAACCACAGACAGCTTTAAAGGCATATACGTTAAAAAATTATTGTATTAGCTCAGTAGCTCCTGCACAGAATCATGTGGGTTTTACAACAAAAATGAACTGCATGCATGGAGAAAATAGTAAGGAATGTTTCTCCTTGGTTTTTACATGAACAAAATTGTATCAGCTTATTCTGGAGCCTATATGCTACTGGCAATTTTCAAATATAGTGTCAGACAGTATGCACTAATTAAGAAATCAGAGAATTATTTTAAAATATGCACATTAAGATACTTCCCCATCATTTTAAGGGGGGAAACACCATCAGCCTAAAATAGAATTTTTAAAACATCTTTTCAGTACAGAAAATGTACTTTTTTTTTAATTTTTAATTTTTTACCAGAGACCAAACAGACAAATGGAATGTACTTGGGATAAAGTATGCCAACGCAAAACTGCAATTTTAGGCCTAGGTGAAACTTCTCTCCAGGGAAAAGCAGGAGGGTTCAATATTTAAGGTGATGTTCTCAAGCTACTCTGAATAATGCAGAATATTTTTATTTTAGAATTTTAAAGCATTGAAGTACTGCTCTGAGAACATGCAGCATCATTTTTGATGACCCAAATCACAGGAAAAGAAGATAATTCCTTAGACTAGTCAAAAATTACACAAAACAAGCAATGAAATTAAGGAATTTGAATATCACTTGGTTAAACTTAGCTCACAACATTAGAAAAGGTAGCAGTTTATGACTCAGTGCAAGAATAATAAAACATCTTTCAAGCAAAGCATTACACGAGAGTAATCTAGTATTTAAGTAAATACCTGGCTATGAGGTAATTTAGGGACAACCTCAAAATTGCTAAAAATAAGAACATAGGAATGGCCCAGCCATGCCATACAGCATTCATGTATATCTGCAGATTAAGAGGGAAAAAAAAAGAAAAGAAAAAGAAAAAAAAAAAAGAGATGTGGATTACAAACTGGGGTATGGTGAGTTGTATGAAATAGTTTCCCACTGCACTGCTGGGCTCAGAATCACACAACTCAGACAACAAAAGTTAATAGGTTTTAGCCACCCCATGACAAGCAATAGCAGTGCATTCATGAATGTAAAGTTGAAACTAGAGGATTGAACCAAATCTTCAGAGATGACACTTTAAAAGTGCTCAGCTGCTTGACACAATGAGTATTTCTAAAACTGCAATTACATGAAGATATAGAAAAAAAAAAAAAACACAAGCAAACTTTGAAGTCTGTGAATCTGCTACAAGACCATGATAAGGTCTGACCTCACCTAGATCAGACGCTGTAGTAGAAGAGTTGTAACAATTAGTGCCTTACAGGGGAATGGCATAAATTCTTGCTGTATTACTTCAAGTCAACTAAATCCCAATTTTTTACCAAGCTTACAGGTCTTATTGTACCTGTATTTGTTAGGTAAGAAGTGCTTCAAAAGGTATTCTGAAAATACAGAAGCAACAGCCTCCTTGCCAAGAGACATTAGGCATTTTACTGATAACCCCAAAATGAATCGCAGACTGGTTTGGGTTGGAAGGGACCTCAAAGAGCATCTAGTTCCAACCTCTTGTCATGGGTAGGGACACACTCCACTAGACCAGGCGGCCCAAAGCCCTATCCAACCTGGTCTTGGACACTGCCAGGGAGGGGGCAGTCACAGCTCCCCTGAGCAACCTGGGCCAGAGCATCACCACCCAATGAAGCGTTACTCTGGCTCCATGGTCTCAGAACCTTCTGAGCAACAGCTGGAGTTCATGCTTTCAGCTTTTATCTGAAGAATGGGTTTTGTCAGGAGAGGTGAGAGATAAATCAGTATATTCTTTAATTAAGAATTAGATGGAAACCAAATCAAAACTCCACTAAATAGTTATGTCACTTTGTGGCACGCAAACGTCCTGACATAGCATAGGAATGCTGGAATTTAGCTCACAGACCTGATGTTTGCACATTCAATGACACTCAAATCAAGGCATTTTGTTCCCCATCAGTAAGCACAATCCTAACAAATGCCAAAAAGCAGTGAAGGTGAATGATAGCTTCTTATCAAATGTAGCTGTTATCAGCATTTCAGCCCTACACAAGAGGTTTTACAGAGGCTGAAGTAACCATCAGGTTACAGGAACTGGGAGACAGGAAACAAGAAGTGAGAGAACAATGCCCAGATTGTTCCACATTATTGTAACAGTAACAAGACTACTCTAGAATAAACCCAGAATACATGATTTAAGTAGCTCTGAAATACAACTGAAGTGACAACTATGGCTATTTTGTGTTAAATTACACTATTTGATTTGACTGAAGCCCCTACTCAGATACAGCAGTTTCAATGCATTTCAGTAACTAATAAATTTTCAAAGTTCTTGCTACTACTCCTGGAGGGACAACATAACTTACAATAAAGGCAATAGCAGAAGTGTAGATAGAATACCAGTCTGATAAGGCAGAAAGATTCTTCACAAAATTAGTAACAGGTTTGGCACCTCTCTCTAAACAGAAGCAGAGAAAAAAAATGCAACTGTTAGAATTAGCTGGCAGTGGTTAAATCACTTGTAAATGACAACCAAATTAGAAAATTAATAGGAATATTCCAGACACATAAGGATAAAAAGGCTAATCCAAATTAAGATAAATGAAACCCATCAGTGTAACTGACCAACTAGTTAAGTAATGCAGTTACAAAAACTGAAGTGTTATATTCGAGACAAAGGTTATGTCTAAACTCTGAATCACAGACAAAAATAATAGGGATCCCTACAAGGGTCCCTGGGATGACAAGAGGAGTCTGTTCTGAGCCCTGTTCACACCAACCCCGCACAGGTCAGTGCATCCCACTGTAAAACAAGGAGAATGAGCCTGACAGCCCTCCAGGCCACCAAGGAACAACTTGCTGCTACTTGACCAAGCTAGTTTAAAACCAGCTACCAGACTAGCGAGCAAACAATAAGCAGCTCAGGCATAAGCAGGTGAACACTTATTTTTACCACTGGACAAACATCATGTTCTCATTCATTACATGCATGCTTACACACTTTAATTACCATTACATTTTTAGTTCAGAGATAGCCTATGTAATTCAAGATGAAAGGCAAGCTTCTACCACTGCACCTCAAAGTTACTCTGCACTAATCCAGGATTTCAGAATCCCTTCTGCTTATGAACTGGCAGAAGTACTTCAACATGCTGTATTTTAAAATGCAGCACTCCTCCCAAGAAAGGATACCAAGAACTATTTTCAATTCCAGAAAATAAAATACTCCTATGTACTTACTTAATCTTCTCATATTTTCAGTCAACCTGAAAAATAACAGATAAAACCAACCTGTTAAAACTGGCAAGCTGTGTACATTTGGTCCCTGAAATACTGCTTCACAGTTATAAATTAGATATTTGTGTATACAGTGTCATTCTTGTGTGTTACAAGATGGGTTTCTAGTACCTAATACAGCCCAATCATTGAAATGTAAAAGCTCTCTGGTCTAACTAAAACTTTGTCCACAGTCTGAGAGGCTTATGATGGCACCTGGTAAACTACAGAACTCTTATTCTACCTCAAACAGCAGATAATCTTCAAATTTTATGCTTTGGCCAAAGCATTCACAACCTTTGGAGAGGGTTCTTTACTTTCAGTTTTATTACTTGTTACGCAAACACTTGCTCAAACCATATAGAAGCTTGTTAAAAAAAAAGGGGGGGGGGATGGAAGGCAACTTGTAAAGAAGCCAACAATTTCTCAGAAATACATTAGAGATTTACCTTCTAGCACTAAGTGGCTCTTCTGTTTCCACTGTATTCTCTTCTGGCTGGAATCTGAAGTCCTCAACATACTCCCCGAATTTGTCACAAAACCACTTCTGGAGTCGCGAACAGACCGTGTGACTACGCTTCTCTATAAAAAAGGAAGCACTAAGTGTCAGGACAGTACTAGAAGACATCTTCATACAAAGAGTGTCCCTGTTCCCATGTGCCATGCTTTGGAGTGAAGCAAGCTTTATACAGCTCTCTGTCCTTCAACAAGGCTCTCCACAGGAGCCCACGCTGTGGTTCCTTTCTGCCTCTAGACCGAAACTCTGCACTAAGCTGGTAAAATAAGACTAGAGGTGACTCCTGCTTTGCACTAAAAACAGCACATGGAAGCATCTTATTACAGAAGTACGGGGGTTACTTAAGCAGAATTCTAACAAGAGAATTTTTAGCAAGCCCTGTAAAAACATTTGCTGGTTAAGAAGTTCCTGTAAACAAAAGACTGACGTAAATCTCAGCATTCCTATTGCGCTGAAGGGTCACCTCAAAAAAAGCAAGTGTAAAGCAAACCACTCCTGAGCAGAGAGCAGAACAACCACCTTGCACCCATGCAAATTTGACAGCAAATGGAGGTCAAAACTTAAGCAAGGCTCTGCAAGAGGTGATTTTACTACCACCAACCATTTACAGGTTGCAAAGGTTGATACTCTACGTGTGTGCATTTAACCTGTACTTTCTATTTTCTAAAACCAGGCTGCAGAAATTATGCTGTATATGCCTCTTCATATATATGGAATATATAGTCATAGTCTGCCTGGAAAGTCTTAAATAGCAAAGTAATAAAGTGATGCACACTTCCTCTATGTCAGTTTCAGTGGAAAAATAGAAGTTAGGTTATATAAGATTGGTTTATGGAAATATCAGATAATATAGGATTGGTGTATGGAAATAATATAAGGGTAAAAGCCTTAAGGCAGTGCAGGTGAGAACACAAAAATCACCTTTACCTTTATCTGTAAATCAGAAAACCCCCATCTAGAAGGAACAGACAGACTATTCTTTGGAAGGTAGGTCAATGCAGCAATGATACAAAGAGAAGACTGGTCACAACTATTCCAGGACCAAACTTAGCATATAAAATTCAGGTATGATTAAAAAGAGGCTTGAAGGATTAATCAGCCAACTCCAACAGCCAAAATGATGCTTTTAAGCATGTGAGAAAAAGCAACCAGTGCTCAGAAAACAGAATGAAACTATTTATTAATGAATGACAGTGATACCTAGAAAAACAAGGAATTTACTGTTGGTTTACAGCAGAGACAACATTTACATCTGAAAATAACAGAAACATGAAGTAGCTTCCCACATGCTAATTCTTCAGACAGTACTGAGAAAGAAATTTTGAGCATACAAGACAGTAAAAAATGGCAGGTTGTAGAATCAGGAAGTATTGACATTATGGGAGTACAGGAGAAGCAACTTCAAATTTCATCTGCAGATTTAAAAGCCTGAGTGGCTGTCTCAATCAAGAGGTGTGAGGAGGAAATCTCAGGTGTACTGAAAGACTACGAGTCTGCCTGTTGCCTTAGTTCTTTCGGAAATGACTATATTATTAAATTCATTATAAGCATCAGCCTGAGAAATGTAGATGATGGTGGAGGTGCCCAAAAATGCAAGTAAATCTTAAGCTTACTCCTTCTCCAGAATATTTTCTTTTTTCTTTTAGAAAAAGGAAGAAGCAATAGAGTTAATGGCATAAAAGAGCTTTTGTAGTTGAGAACAAACTATAACATCATTTCTATGTATTATGCCTGTTTTCTGTTAAGTCAGAGACCAGCAAGGCATGCAAGAAGGGTGAAGTCAGGCAACAGATTTCATTGCATCCCTAAAGGCTTTACAAAACAAAATGAATTCCTTGCTTAAACGTGCAAACTCAGCTACAAGAAGTAAACGCAGAATCGTGTACAGAGAGGTAAGGGGCTGCTCAAACAGTCTTTTATATTTGGCTTCTTCAGAAGCCTGTTTAAGGACCCAGTAAGTTTTTCAGCAAGGTTTGATCTTCTAAGGATCAAAAGAAAGGGGTGAGAAAAACAAATCCAACTGAATCAAACTGCTAGTAGAGATCTGACCAAGATTACCTGTTCCGTTGGCTTGCGTCTGTGGCTTTGCAGGCTGCTGACCTGCAGGCACCTCTTCCGTTCTAAAAAGAAAGCAGAAACAACGTGAAATCCTGTAGATGAAGATTTTTTTTCCATTTTACGTAAAGAGAGCTCAGAACCTCCATGGTTTCCATAGCTGAAGCAATAAAACCATAATGAGAGAAAACCAAACTTTCATCCGTTCACAATATTCACTGCACGATGCACTCAGGGTCCAGGGAAATACCATCTGCTGGAAGGAGAGGTGGGGTTTAGCTATTTGGTGTCACCGACAGCTCCATTTCATCTTACAACTACTGCATAATTTGGTATCAAATGTGTTGCATTACTCAGGTCTTTGCCTTGTATATTCACTGCAATGCCTGCCATGAAAACTCTTCAGAGCCCTCACTGAAGTGCCCACTGCACACTGACAACCACAGTACTAGAAGAAACCCACAGTTTAATGCATGACCCTCGAATTCTGCTGCTGTTACTAGAGTCAAACATCATCCACCTTCACAACAAGCGGAACAGGTGTCAAGAATTATTTGGGACATTATGTGGTAAGCTCTTGAAATGCAGATACAAACCAGTTTTAAAAATACCTTTCTAAAACCTTGCAAATTTTAAATAACGGTCTGAAAAACAGCCATGAAATGTTCTAAAAATGTATGGCAAGTACCAGGCAGCACTGGTCTTGTCTTTCAAAATGAGTCAAGAATAATATTCTCATCCATTAAAAGTGAGCAGATTTTGGAAAACACAAATGCTTTTGCCATTCTGCACATGTGCAAGGCTTCAAATTACATCTGCACTATGCACAGCCTTCAACTGCCAGCCTGTTTCGAGAATACTTCAGGCTTCAGTCCAAAAGTCTTCAGTCATCCTTGCAGATACCCTACAGAAAGGTTTCTCTAATGAAGCAGCAGCTTTGACAACCTAACGCCAGCCGCAGCGAGCTTTACTTGGCAGGGAGTTGTACATTGAAAAGATTACTGCTTGAAACAAAAACCATGTCAAGTCATGCCATTTCATTATCACTCATTTATCAGATGATAGAGGTGCTTTCAAGTGTTCCTGTCTTTTGGGACTCAGGAAGGAAACCAAGTGAGACACCAGTCAGCAAATGGAGAGCAGGAAGAGGGATCCCACTGCATGGGGCAGACTGTAGCAATACTGATGGATAGTTCTCTCTCTTGCTCTTCCTCTGGAAAGCACACTAGGGAAAGAACTTGCTGTAGTGTCTGCACATGGAAAAGGCCAATGTGTACTGTCTCAACATCAGCACGCATCAATGAGTACAATGGAGAAACTAAAGAACTAATTACGTCCCTTCCTTCATAAGCACTCCCCATAGTTAATGAGCTTTCCACATCCTTGTGCATTTCTAAAAGGAACATTTAGAAATAATTTACTGATTTATAAATGATTATGACATCTATCTGTGTACAGTAGCTGAAATCACCGGTTTCTGCTTTTATAGCCAGTTGTTTTCATTCCTTTTCAGGATTTTTCCACAGGGCTTCTGTATTTGCAGCAACTTTTCTTTTCAAAAGCCACTTGAAATTCCACTAGTTTATTTTTAATAGTTAAACTTTAACTTTGATTTCTGTGCATCTTCCTTGGTTCCTATACAAATGACAGATCCCCCACCTAAAACCACCTCCTCTCTTAATTCTTTCCCCCATACCCTTGCATCTCCTCCATTTCCAGCTCTGTCTCTCTAAAGACAGGCAGCAATTAACGAACAGATTTGCACAAAACTATTGTACAGCACTGTCTTGTTTTCCTCTATCAACGCATCAAACGGTTACACCATAGAGGTGGGCATTTTCCTCTGCCATCTGTCACTGCCACCGTGTTTCACCCAAGCTGAAGACACATTTAGGTGGAAAGAATGTAACCATTCATAAGCAGGTTCACACAGGCAGGAGCCAGTTACTCAACCCACTCCAGTCATGCAAAGGCACTGGGGGAGGGGGTGTTACACTTGAACAGTCCCAGTGACAAGGGACGGGATTCCACCACCGCCAACCGTGAGGGCCTCAGGCTGGGTCTTCCTCTGACACGCTGAGACATATTTTTAGAAGCAGAACAGCGTCATTACTCCCCATGTGTCTTGGGAAAAAAGTAAAAAAAAAAATCTCACAAGGAAGGAGTTCTGGATAGCAGCCTCACTGGCTCTATCAGGAGCTCACAATAGTTTGGCTCTGTCCCTTCTTGGCGCTTTTTTGTTTTGTTTGGGGATTTTTGGGCTGGTTTGATTTTTTTTTTTTGGCAACATCTTACCTGCCATCTGCCTGTTACTCCTTCCCCATGAAGAACCTGACCTTTACGAATCATCAGGTTAATGACAGCTCATTACTGCACCTGTGAATCAGGTTATAATTAGCCACTTAAGACAGATTTGGGCCAGGAAGCTCAGAATTCATTGTTTAGGCTTGCACACCCACTGGGAAGCTCAATCCCAAAACCAGGTCATGTGGAACCAGGTAATATCTCAAGATCACTGACAGAAGTGTGGAATTATCTTCCCTACAGTTTCTGAACCACTCTTCATGCCAGAGATCAGGTAAAAGGCTGGAAAACACAAATGCTCCCCCAGAACAGCACACCTGGCTATGTTTCTTTGAGGGCTTCCTATCTGCATCCTGCACCAAAGAAAACAAGCTGCCTGAATTCCTCTGGGATACACAGTGCGATTGGTGACCCTAACAGATCCTCATCCTGGGGGTACTACGTTGAGTTTAGGTACCTAGTGATCACACCCATTCAAAAGCACAGGCTGATAAAAGCAGGTAAGAGCAATGACAGCCTGTGGAGAAGACAAACAAAAATGTGCCTTTTTTTTTTTCCTTAAATATAGAGAAGTTAGGGAAGCGTGGGTGTCAGAGCTGCCCATGGCCAGCATGTGTGTGCCATTCAAAGCACACACCAATGCAGAGTCCTCTCAATGCTGTCCCACGGAGCTGTGCCAAAGAGTTACTTTTGTGTCTGCAAGTATGACACAAAAGTTATGGGAGCCTTGACACTGAAGGCCATTTACCTTAAATAAACGTTTTTGGGTTTCAGCATATTTGGCCTTGAATGCAGTTTTGAGTTGAGGCATATGTGAATCAATAGACTCCTCCCAAAAACTCTGTGAAGACC
This sequence comes from Porphyrio hochstetteri, assembly GCA_020800305.1. Taxonomy (NCBI): domain Eukaryota; kingdom Metazoa; phylum Chordata; class Aves; order Gruiformes; family Rallidae; genus Porphyrio; species Porphyrio hochstetteri. The sequence continues at coordinate 52,594,125 of CM036905.1, forward strand.
AGACTTGCTGCAACACAACAGTTCTGGTGGCTGATGCGATGTTCTCAGCCACACAAACCAATTTTCCTACATGCTAACTCCAAGTTCAAAAGCAACCCATCATCAATCTTGGAACAACTGTTGTAAGAAGCCAGTCAAGGCTGCTACAAATTTCTTACTGCTCAAGGCAACATTAACATGCGTGCACCTTCACCTTCCAACCTCAGAACTGCAAAAACAGGCACAGAGAAGGTATTTTCACAGCCTAGTTAAAAAACATATCATTCAGGTATGCATGGCTTCTTAATCTATGAAGATGTCACAAAACTGAGTGAAACCTTTTTCATCTGTTTTGCATCTCCTTCTCATTAAAATACACCAAACACTTGAGAAGCCTTTGCCCCAATCCACATTTTACATGGACAGTATCCTAAACTCGTCGTTTCAGAAACAAAAGAAAAGGTTTCTGAAGACATGTCATCAACCAAAAGTTGTACCAATGTTTATTTTTAAAAAGAAACTCTTGACAGGAGCTACTTTACAGGCAGCCTGTCACCAAATCTACTAAGCTAAAAACAGAGACATGTAGAAGTACAGCCAATTGTCTATGTCAGCAACTACGCACATATGTCAGCAAGGCCAGCGCAGTGCAACAGCCCAGCAAGAAACGCTTGACCTGGGTCTCAGGTTCTTGTTACCTGGGCAGAGTCCCAGCCTGACTGGGATCCTTCCAGGAGGGAATGTTTGCAGCCTCCAGAGCAATCTCAAACTGAGGCATCTTCTCAATGGATAAGTCAGCCATGTGAGCCACACAGATCAAAGCATCGCATGTGTGGAAGGCGATGTCATTTAACAAGAGGTCAGGAGGTGTTCACCAAGATAAGTGGCACAGAAGGAACAATGGATTATGCAGAAGCATTGTCCATTTGCTCCTCTTAAAAACAGTTCACAATGATGCTAATAAAAAAGGTTTGAATAAGCCACAGCTTGTTGGTAGGTGTTGTTACAAAACTTCATCTGTGTGATTGAGATAGCTCATGATTTGTAAAATAAGGCAGCAACCGCCCACAAATTACACTAAACAAGCATTGCTCACACGGACTATTCCAAATTATTTATGCATTTTTTCCACCGGCAAAATGTCATAAGCTTCAGCTGTTGTGGCAAGTGGTGGGATGTCCCAGAGTGTGTCTGTGGAAAACTTCATCTGAGGCCAACGTTTTCCTGAATACTCAGACATACACAGAAGAGCATGACAAAACCACTACAAATCCTCTTCTTCCTCTCCTCTCTGTGCACAACTCAATGAAAGCAGATCATGTTATTCACTAAAAAAAAACAAACAAAAAAACCCCAACCCCTCCCAAAAAAAACCCAGACCCAAAACCCCCCAGTCTAGATTGTTAACTCACTGTTTTCTTCTTGCTGAACACTTTGCATCATGCATTTATAGAGCTAGATGTACTAATCTACTTCACAAATACTTCTGAATACTGTAACTATTAAAATAATTTCTTCCTTCTTACACCACAGCATGAATCATGAATTGATTTTCATTAGTGTTTTACTTCTGTAAGCAAAGGAAGAGTAAATGCAAACATGTTTTTATACATATCCATTTACGGATTATATGAAAAAATCAGCTATAGCTGAGAAGCAGGGCCAATTTGGTTCTGCTGACACTGGCAGGTAAGACTTTCTGCTGTAACTCTGCTTAATAAAATTAAGCTTCCACCAGGTGCAAATTTGGCCTATTACGTATTCGATTGGGTCAGCCAATGCTTTGCCTGTAGTCCTAATAAAAGTACTTAAAAATGTCTACAGTGAAGTGCACAGAGACAAAAAGCAGTGAGAAAGAATTTCACACAACAGAGCACTAGTTAAGGAAAAACTGCAGGCAACCTGGTTTTTCTTCTTCTAGGTAAAAGCTGGGAAAATCTTACAAGTCTGTTTTTTTGTTGTATACACCTGTGTGTCCCAAAAAGGCTGGAATATTAACAAGACTAGTTAGAAAAAAGACTCAGATAAAGGGGATAATTGGCTGAATGTAATCCTCAAATGCAATACCCAAGCTAACAAGGCTAGTGTAATCCTCAGGCTATTTACATGGGAATACAGCATTGAAGCAGACAGGTCATGCTACCTTAATTTAGCAACAACACGCCTGCCAGAGATTTGCTGTTGTCCACAGTCCAACAAGAAACAGATGTTGGCATTAATACCAAGAAACAAAGACCTTCAAACTCCTTTCCCTATAGAACACGTGCTCATAAGTCGCAGCAGGCACTATCAGACTCTCCTGGGCCATTTTCATTACTTTGAAATAGGGCAGGATGGTGGGTACCTTCCTATAGAGGAAGGCAGCTCCTCATCCTTCTCCAGGATTCCCAGCAATGATGAGATCACTCTCCCCCTCCTCTGGTGTGTGATCTAGAGCCCAGGTATACCTGCTCTCGGGAGAAAGCCTTAAGGCCTATGGCAGTGTTTTTATGGTATAACCACCTGTACTGTGCTCAAAGGCAAACGTGGAATTTGCATCTCAAATGACTTCTCCAAGGCAGCAAGTCAAAGAAAGAAGGTACCCTGAAGCATCAGCTTTATCTAAAAATAGCAGAAAACAATACTTATTGCTTTGCACTGCTGTTAAGGAGCTCACAGATACTCTCAACATAGGAACGGGTTCAATTTTGTCCCCTTCCACTGTCCTCAGTAGCCCATTCAACAAGGCAACACCAGTCTAGACATAAAATACAGGCATACAGGATGGCCAACCAGAATAGGCAGTAAAATGCACTCCTGCTTCCTACCTGTAAGAGCAACTTTAAAATGTCAAAAAAAACCCCAGATCAGAGTCGTTCAGTTCACCTTCCCAGTGCACGGTCACGGGGCTGGCTTGGGAACAAGATTCCTCCACAAGAACCTCTGAGAGCTCCTTCGAAGCAAACTTGGCAGCTCAGGTCAAGACTGCATGAGGAGCCACTGTGCAGGGAACTAGTGATTTTGGAAAAATATCAGTATGGAACATCAGCCAAAAAAAAAACCCCACTGTACTGAGTACTGATAATAAGAGGGAAGGCTTAACTTATCTCCTACAAAAAGCCTTGGTGAACCCACACTTTGAAGAATGGCAACTGAAGTGATGAAAAGGATGCAGTACTCTTAAGGAGACAGTGGAAAAGCTGGAACTCTTCAGTCTGGACAGGAGTAACAGAGGAAAGGACTGATCAAGGGCGGTAAATAAGCTGAATGCTGAACAGTTATTCACCAAATCTCATAATTCTGTAACTATGGGGCAGTTCTTGAAACCGCTAAGAAACCTGTTAAAAAGGAAAGAAAAATTGCTTCTTTAGAGTCAAGAGTGAACTTCTGTAATGTATTGCCTCCACAGATTCCAGTGTTAAGACAGTTCCAGCTCTTTCAAGAGGTTAAACAAATTCATGGATAACAGGTCTGCAAACAGATCCTGAAGTGAAGAGGCAGCAATGTACCTTCAGATACTCCAAATACAGTGTTTGTGGATCCTAAAGGAGTAGGAGGTAAACTAACCAAAGAAAGCAACTAGGCTCATGTTTCCTGTGAATGGTTCCAATTGCCACTGCTACAGAATACCAAGGGAAACAGACCACTGACCTGACCAGAAAGGCATTTTTTGTTCTCAGGATAAATACAGATGGTAGTAGTGGTCTGGAAAGACTTTGTATGGAATTGGGAAACTTCATATCCAAGCAAAATGTTTTGCTTGTTTGCTCTTGCTTGTCACCTCTAAGTAACTGGCAGTGTTTATTGCACACAATTACCAACTCAGCCTGCACCATCTCCTGATGACAGCAGTTGATGGTGAACCTCAGATCCTACTGCTCAGCCAAGTAATCTCCGCTACTTCTAAAGAATCATAGAATTGTCTGGGTCGGAAGGGACCCTTTACATCATCAAGTCCAACCATCACCCTAACCTAACAACCACCACTAAACCATGTTCCTCAGCACCACATCTAACCATCTTTAAAATACATCCAGAGATGGAGAATCCACCACTTCCCCAGGCAGCCTGTTCCAGTGCCTAATAACCCTCTCTGTGAAGATGTTTTTCCTAATATCCAAATCTAATCCCCTGGTGCAACTTGACGCCATTTCCTCTTGTCCTATCACTTGTCACTAGGGAGAAAAGGTCAGCTCCCACTTCTCCACAACCTCCTTTCAGGTAGTTGTAAGAGACCAATTAGATCTCTCCTGAGCCTCCTCTCCTCCAGACTAAACAACCCCAGTTCCCTCAGCTGCTCCTCATAACATTTATTGTGCAGTCCCCTCACCAGCCTCATTGCCCTTCTCTGGACATGCTCCAGCACCTCAGTGAGTGATGGGCCCAAAATTGAATGCAGTACTCAAGGTGAGGCCTCACCAGTGCTGAGTACAAGGGGACAATCACTTGTCTAGGCCTGCTGGCCACACTATTCTTAGTACAGGCCAGGATGCTCTTGGCCTTCTTGACCAACGTAAAGAAGATAACACAGACAGCTACGTATGCAAGTGGTCTAGGCCACCAGGCAGCTGCCATACTCTGAAGATCTAAAGCCCATGCAGCTAAGCAGACTGAGGAGAAACAGCATCAAATGTGACGCTTTGCATTACCAACATGGGTGTCCTCAAGGCTGAAAGGTCTCAGAGGTACAGGGAGGTATGTTTCCATTTGTCACTGCAGCGACAAGGAAGACTCAAACTCCAGTCTCTCCCATACATTTAGGGTTTTGCTGAGATACTGGGATGTCCTTGCTGCTGCCAGGACAGGAATAACAAGGACTAGGCAGCCTGGAGATGGTACAGGTTTTGAAGAGGCAAAGCATATGCAATGGGACAGAAAAGGCTTTGGCACTCAATAGCCCACAGTGCACACTGATAGCCCCAGGCAGGTGAGAATCCAGAGAAAGGACATCAGAAAAGGTGAAATAAAGCATATCACAATTCGACAAGTATCAGGACATCTCTGTAACTAGGGCAGTATGTATGGTCAAGTACTTCAGGTGTAGGTGGGTGTACAAGAGGTACTTTTACGGGGAAACATAGACAGTTTCTCCCTGTGAGTTACTGATTTATTTTAATAGAGACTCGGCTGGAAATTAATGTTTCACCAGAACTCCACTGAGATAATGAGAGATCTCAAGTGGCTTTCAGCTTTACAGTGGAGATATTTACCTTACCTTGTTTTAGATATTTCTCTTACCTTGATTTAAGTACTTCATTGACTTTCTGTTCTAGTTCTAATCTCCTCTGCCGTTCCTTTTCTAGCTCCTGCCTTAATGTTTCAGCATTTGTTTCTTCTCTCAGCTTCCTGAGTTCCTCCTCTGTTAATTAAGGGAGAAGAAAAAGATTTAGTTACCCTGAAGTATTTCTATAAGAAAATTAAAGCCTAATTATGACAGATTAGGTGTGGTTTTTTAATCTATGCTATACCAAATACATCCACCAGAAATAAATAAGTAATCAAGGGCTGGAGCAACTTCATGAAAAGCACACAGCTGTATCCTGTAGAAAATGTTTAGCTACAAATGTTAAAGAAAGGAGAAAAACAACTTTAAAGTTTTCTTTTCAAGATGCAATGTATCAAAAATAAGCCCTAGGTATAAGCTACCTTTATCTAAATACAAGGTGACATACCCTTCATTCCCCAAAGAAACATTCGGCAGGAAAGGCTGTATTGTGCTAAATTCAATGGTCTTATCAAGAATAAACAGTATCTGTTTTCTTTCCAGTGTCTGTGAGTAGGAGAAAACCAAGCACGCTCAGATAAAGTTATAAGATACCATAGAACCCTCTACCATTCAGTTTCTGCTCCCCATCCCCCCGTAATTTTGTGTAAATCAGACAGCCCCATTATGGCTCTGAGGATCTTACATTTTTAAGAAGGGGTTATGACAAGAGGAACTAAGTTCAGATTTTTCCCCTGTTCTGAGAGGAAATATTGTCCTAATAGCTCTGTGTAATAATTTATATATAAATATATATACATACGCACGCATTTACTTATACAGACATATATACACAATCTCATCACTTTTTTTTCATGAGAACTTACTATCAACCATTCATAAGGCTTTTTTGTGGCTAACTAGCCTTGCCTTTTTTATCACTGGCAGTATCCTTGTTCATGACCTGATTTTACTGTAAAGCTACAATGTGGACACTATCACTGATCCCTTTTCTCAGATGAGTATACAAGACACAGGAGAAAAAGAAGAATTGGATTTTTTTTTTTCTTTTCTCTATAAAAAAAATTACTTGACATTTTTTGACTCTGGGCTGGTTTTTAAACTCAATCTTGAGAGTAAATAATAGAACAGCAGGTGTATTTCAAACCTAAAGCAAACCAGAACAGAAAATAGTTGCTAATTCCACTATCAACACAGACACAGGGGTTCAGACTGTCGTTTTACAAGATTTGTATATTATGTTCTACCCTCAAGCAACCTCTTCTGTTTCTGTTCACATATTACCTTGGAAATCTTTGATAATCAGGTAATTTCGATATCTGAGCCTCTCTGACTCAAATCATGAGGTGTTTGAGGTCTGAAGCCCCAGTGCAAATATTCAGAAGAACTGATAAAGTCTCTCCCCTCTACAGGAGGGCCTTTGTGCGGTATCTCAGATCATTTTATCTTCTGTGCAAGTTATGTGGTGGCAAATTATCTGTGTTCCTGCAGTGCTAAGTGGTTTACAGCACAGAGTTAGGAGAGATGGGAAAAAGATACACAAACTGAGAGGACAGTACAACATAGCAGCTTCCACCGTGAGGCTACAGGTAGGGTGAACTCCACCAAACTGAAAGGAGTGCTGCCATCTCTCCACTGATGCTGTGTGAGTGACCCCAGAAAGAAGAGCTGGAGCACAGAAACCAAGTTATCCTCCATCAACTAAACGTGAAATTTACTGCCAAGGGCAGGGAACTTTCACTGCTGCAGCAGGTATTGTCTCTCCTGTAAGTAAATGGAAAGATATGGACATAAAGGCATACCTATACATGGGAGATGTTCCTAATTGTATGTCCACAAGGAATTTTAAATCCAACAAGAAAACTATGTTTATAATTAGCTTACCCTACTTTCAAGGGCTCGCCTTGTTCCAGAACAAGAGCATACACACAGCTGAGGGGAAACATCTGTTGTACTTCAAATGCACTATAGCTTGTGCAATATGAAGACATCACCAAAAAATTCCAAAGCTTGATAGGGATGTTATCTTCTCAAGACCATTAAAGGGAAAAAAATTCTTCATTAAGCACTGTTTTTTTGAAAGAGGAAGTGACTATGCATTGTGTGTACATAAGAAAACCACAACTAGTGTAAATTAACCTCAATGTCCTTGAAAGTCTACTCAGATCTTCCAGCTCCCTTAACTCCAATTGCTTTGATTGCACCGCATCTTGTTCTATTAAAAACAAAACAAACCCCCCAGAAACTCAAGCACCAGGACAAGCAGCAGTGCCAGAGATGTAAAATTAACAAGAACAAGGCAGAACTCCTATAAAACGTAACAAAATTTACAGCATCTCATCATTAAGGATTGTCACAGCTTCACATTTCATGGCATTTCCTAAGTTTCAAATACACAACTTCACAATTTAAACCCACTCCATGAAGACTGCTCTGGCCCCTCCAACTCTCTAAAGCACCTTTTGTTACTACTTTGGCAGCAGTGTGGTCTGGAAACGTAAAACCTCTGTGTTTGGTTAAATACTTTGTTTGCTAAGCAACAGAAACCACAGTGGAGGAAAGAGGGGAACAAACCAAAACAACCCTCAACACGTTTACGTGTTCTTCCTGGCTTTCTTGCCTGAAATAATCTACAAATTAGCCAAGCTGAACTGAATTTACAGAGGACACTTCTCTAGCCCTGAGGGGTCTTCCTGCGGAATAAGGGAAGTTGGCTACAAAGAAGAGAGGTCACAGACCCGTGAGAAGAGCCTGTAAGAAGATTAAACCATGATATCTACTGAACTTTACAGATGAGTATCCTCCTTGACAATGAGAACAGAGTGCTCCTTGGATTTCATCTTCAGACAGACAAAATTCAAACATCCTCCCCTCTCCGCACCCACACAAAAGGGTCAAGCTTAAGGTCCAAGACTAATCATTTTCCATAATTCCCCTCCCAGATACATCAAATCTCAGCTGCCTGTCTCCTGCTGGGCAAGAAACTTGAAAAAAATAGTACAAGAGGCTCAGTGCACGTCTTAACTGGACATGCAGGTGATGTGAGCACCCATAAAGGTGACCTGGTTAGCAGGGGAAAATAACTCAAGAAAACATCTACTGAAATGCTGACATAGACAATTCAAGCCAGTCTGGGAACCAGGCCTAGGAACCAGAAGCATCTTTGAGAAGTGCAGCTGGCATCTCAGAAGTACACAGTTGGGTACCTGGAAATCAGAAACATCCAGAGATACCACTGATAAGGGTAAAAACAAGAACTGTAACAGGAACTTATAATCTGAAAAGGTAAATAATAGTCTGGAAAAAGCAGAAAACATCCTGAGAAAGTAAGAATTAGTAACTGCCATTGGCTGTTCTATCTGCAAGAAAAGGAAAACAGTCTGGAAAAATACAAATTGGCCTGAGAGAACAGAAAACACCGAATTCTATTGTCTATTCAGTGTGAAAAATAGACATTAACAGCATCTACTGGCTGTTAAAGTGGTGGTGTCCTACATCTTATTTCTCTATGACAGAAAAATTACTTAATTTTAGTCCAAAACAAAGAGTCTCTCTCTCTAAGGCCTTCCAGTGCTGAATCATAGAATCATAAGAGTTCCAACCCCCTGCCACAGGCAGGGCAACCAGCCTCCAGACCTGATCTAGACAATATTGCCCAGGGCCCCATCCAACCCAGCCTTGAACACCCCCAGGGACCGGGCATCCACCACCTCTCCGGGCAGCCTGTTCCAGCACCTCACCACTCTCTGTAAAAAACTTCCCCCTAATATCAAATCTAAACCTTCCCTCCTTTAGCTTTAATCCATTCCCCCTTGTCCTGCCATTGTCTACCCTTTCAAAAAGTTGATTTCCCTCCTGTTTCTCTGCTCCCTTCAGGTACTGGAAGGCTGCAATGAGGTCCCCCCCAGCCTTCTCTAGGCTGAACTCTCTTCATAGGATAGGTGCTCCATCAAGAATCATCTTTGTGGCCCTCCTCTGAACCCTCTCCAACTTTTCCTTTCTTAAACAGGCTGAAGTCTCCACACAACCTTTCTAAAAGACCTTGGATGTTCACCAGGGAGGGTTTGGTTTGTCCTCTCACTTCTGGGATGGTTGGGTCCCCCTTTAGAATTTCCCCTCCACAATAATCTGGCACCTTTCTGAGATCTGTCTAATAAGCTTCATACTAGTATTGTATATCTATGTACCTTAGTATTGGAAAGTTTGTTTCGTTATTGATAACTTTGTAGTAACCTATAATAACAAACACCTACTTAGCTGCTGCCATACTATTAATTGCTGCCAATAACTTATTAGAGCTCCCTATTTTTTTCATTCATATATATATATATTTTCACATTAACAATCACAGCTGTAGTTGCTGGTGGTAACTTTTGTGGTATCTGTGTTACGGAATCCGACCAACCCACAGACACAACCGCTATATACGTGCAGGCCAGGTAACCCTTTGGGATGTGACACTGAAAAAATGCTTTAAGATCTCTCTAACAAAGTCATCTTGTGTAGAAGAGAGAGAAAAAAACACGAGAACAGGCATCAACAGTGTTTCAACTGCATTAACTTGTATATTATTGCACTGTAAACACTAGGAAAGCTGACCCTGGAGGAAAGACCACCAGCAGCAATGCATCTCCCAAGTTATGGAAAAAACGTATCCATTTCAGGGTTTCTGCATTTCAGGTGTTTTTATCCTCTGTTACGTGTGTGCTGGTTTTGGCTGGGATAGAATTAACTTTCTTCACAGTACCTAGAGTGGGGCTGTGTTTCAACTTCTGCTGAACACGGTGCTGGCAACACAGGGACGTTTCCATTACTGCTGAGCAGCGTTACACACAGCCAAGGGCTTTTCTGCCCCTCACACCACCCCACCAGTGAGTGGGCTGGGGGTGTACAAGGAGCTGGGAAGGGACATGGCTGGGACAGCTGACCCCAGCTGACCAAAGGGGTAGTCCATACTGTATAACATCATGCTCAGCACATAAAAGCTGGGGGAAGAAGGAAGAAAGGGGGGGACATTTGGAGTGATGGTGTTTGCCTTCCCAAGTCACCGTTGCCTGCTTTCCTGGGGATGGCTGAACACCTGCCTGCCCTTGGGAAGCAGGGAATGAATTCCTGGGTTTGCTTTTCTTGCCTGCACAGCTTTTGCTTTACCTGTTAAACTGCCTTTGGCTCAGCCCACGAGTTTTCTCACTTTTACCCTTCTGATTCTGTCCCACATCCTGCTGTGGGGGGTGTGAGCAAACGGCTGTGTGGGGCTGAACCATGTGTTAAACCACAACAAGGGGTAACACAGCTGTCATACCTGCGCTCAAAGGACTTCATCATTTAAGTTTTCATCAGTTAAATATCACTTAAAGACTTCACAATACAAAAAGATGAGTGCTACCACATAATTGTTAAAAGACAATCTACCCAGCATTTTGTAGCATCATCATATGTCATCAGGCACTACAGAAATGAAAAATTACCGTTTGCTCCAGGGAATACACAAGGAATTGTAGGAAATGTTTTGATTAAAAGCACTGAAGAGAATCTGAGCAGTATCTAGAAGAGGATGAAACATCAGGCAGGGAAGGCACGGCAGCAGGTTGGATCTCTAATTCAATACTGCATGTGCGGTAAAGCGGATGTCTCCCTTAATACGGGATTGGAGGTGGATTAGGGAGTCTCCCAGTAGCTGTTTTACATAAGAGCATTCCTTCATGGGCCAACAGGTACACTGCAAAATCAAATCCTGCCACAGGACAAAGTGACCAAAAAAACCCCACATAAATGTATCTTTCAGAGCACAGCTGGTGACTGTAGGCCACTGCTCCTAGCTACCAACTCAGTGTAGTGTTACACCTAAGGAGGCAGAATTAAAGACTATAAATGCCAAAAAGCATACATGTGCTCTGTCATATCTGCATGAGGAAACACCAGTACTTAACAAGACAGAAATAACCCTTCTACATCTCTGTTAATTACGGCAAATCCCCCTACAACTCTTTGAACATTACCAGAGTTCATGGATGTTATTTAATTGGTACTGAACACACTAAAACTCCCAATCCCACATCATCAAACTGGATCTCGCCAGAGGTGCTGACAGAGCCAGACATTGGGAGTTTTCTCCAGTGCAGGGCAGCTTCTACCCCTGCCAGACTCCCAACTCCTACAGAAAGCTATTATTTTAAAGTTGTCCTAATTAAACCCCAGGGAAGTGGTCACAGCACCAGGCTTGACCAAGTTCAAGAAGGACCTGGAGGAATAACTCAGTCCCATGCTCTGACTTGGCTGGCCCTCTGTGGAGGCAGGAGTTGGACTTGATGATCCTTATGGGTCCCTTCCAACTCAGGATATTCTATGATTCTATGAACTATGACATTACTAATGAAATTTCAGGAGTCTGAAAACATGCCTGCTGTCACCAAAGAGCTTTTAGGCTGTATCCGAAACACTAGCAGCAAATGGCAGTGCTGTGAAAGACAAGGAACAGCTCTACCACTTGTGATAAAGCAAAGACATACAAGAACACTGCCTGACCAACAAGCAGTGATGGAGGAAGGATCCATATCAGAAATCCCTAACCTGTTTTTTTTCCTGTAAACAGTTATTTTGCAGTTCATATATCCTCTGGAGACAAGTTCACAATTCATAGCTGTAACTGGATACGCCTTACTTGTGTACTGTTTGTTACCTGTTCTTCTAACCTCTGAGCCTCCTTCCCCAAGGGCTTATGTCCTTTCCATCAGTGACTTCAGAACCACAGAGGCTGCCAAAGACTTCCTGCAAGTCTATCTGAAAGACTTCTGATAGAACATTACCCTTTGATCACAGACATTGCAAGACATGCTATTTCTTTGTGTGACAGACGTCTGGGAAAGAAAAGGGCTTGTCTAAGCCACTACTCTAGCAGCTCTGCTTTATTAGCTGTGCTCTCCTCTTTAAGTCACTTCTTCAGTTCATGCCATCTTTCATGCTCGGACTTCAACACTTCATTGGGGAAGCACAAAGCTCACCTACTTAGGAGAACTACTCTTAATGTGTTAAGAAAGAAGAATGTAAAAACCTCCCTTCTCAAGCCCCAGACTCCATGCTGACTGTCTAACCCTTCTGTTGTTTTATGCAGTTTGGTGGTCATTTCCAAAACAGGTATCAGCCTTCTTGTTCTTTGTAGCTGTTCCAGAGCTGGACAACAAGTGGTCTGAGAGCCACCTCAGCAGGTAGACAGCAGCAACAGTGGGAAAAGGGTGGGAGATGCAGACCAACTGTGGTATTATCTGTTCATAGTTTTAGAAACTCAGCCAATGTCCCAACATCACAGAGGGTAGTCCACAAAAACTATTCCAAATACATTGGGATTACAGTTTCCTCTTCCTAAAAAGCACAGTTTAGGGTGCCAGTGAAAGCATTAGCTACTCAGACGGAACAGAGCCATCCACAACATCTACAAGCCCCGCTTCACTCCCTAACTTTTAGCAGTTAGTGTCATAGCAAAATTCTCCAGAGCAAGAGTGAATTTCTGTCATACTTTTTGTATCAAAAGGATCAAAAAATTTTGTTCAAAAACTTATTTAGTGGTGAAAAGTCCTAGGTGACAAAAGAAACCCCTGTATGGAAAAAGAAAAAAATCAAGACCCAAGTGAAAAAAAAAACCCAACACCCAATCAAAACACCCAAAATCCAACAACTCACATGATCTACTACTTCATATGGATCAAAATGTGTTGTCCACACAAAGCTACACAACTAATCCTCAACAAATTCTTATTTCTCTTCCTCAAAAAACTTATTTTCCTACTACTACAAAAAGACTTATTCTAAACTACTTTATCTTCAGCAGATCATAATCTGCTACATTGTCTAGAAGATCCGGTCTAGATAGGTTCTCCTCTCCCTCTGCTCTGCCCTGGTGAAGCCCCATTTGGAATATTGTGTCCAGTTTTGGGTCCCTCAGTTCAAGAAGGACACAGAACTCCTTGAAAGAGTCCAGCACAGGGCAACCAAGATGATTAAAGGAGTGGAACATCTTCCTTATGAGGAGAGGCTGAGGGAGCTGGGTCTCTTTAACCTGGGGACGAGGACACTGAGGGGTGACCTCATTAATGTCTATAAATATATAAAGGGTGAGTGTCAGGAGGACAGAGCCAGGCTCTTCTCAGTGATGTCCAATGACAGGACAAGGGGCAACGGGTGCAAGCTGGAGCATAGGAAGTTCCATGTGAACAAAGGAAAAAAACTTTTCCACTGTGAGGGTGACAGAGCCCTGGGACAGGCTACCCAGAGAGGTTGTGGAGTCTCCTTCTATGGAGACATTCAAAACCCACCTGGACATGTTCCTGTGTTTCTAACCTAGGTGATCCTGCTCTGGCAGGGGGGTTGGACTAGATATCTTTGGGCGTCCCTTCCAACCCGTAACATTTTGTATTCCTGTGGTGGGTTGACCTCAGCTAGAGGCAGGGTGCCCACTAAAACTGCTCTAACACTCCCCTTCTCAGATGGTCGGGGAGAGAAAATACAATAGAAGACTTGTGAGTTGAGATAAGGACAGGGAGAGATCACTCACTAATTACCATCACAAGCAAAAAGAGACTCAGGAAAACTGATTTATCACCAATCAAATCAGTCAAGCAATGAGAAATAAAACTAAACCTTGAAACACCTTATCCCCCCCCCTCCCTTTTTCCCAGGCTTAACTTCACTCCCGATTTCTCTCCCTCCTCTCTACCAGTGGCAGAAATGAACAGGGAATGGGGGTTGTGGTCAGTTCGTCACAGATTATCTACTGTTCCTTCCTCCTCAGGGGGAAGACTCCTCACACTCTTCCCCTGCTTCACTGTGGGACTCCTCCCACAGGAGACAGTCCTCTATGAACTTCTCCAATGTGAGTCCTTCCCATGGGCTGCAGGTCTCTGCCAACTGCTCCAGTGTGGGTCTCTTCCACTAGGTGAAAGACCTTCAGGAACACACTGCTGTAGTGTGGGCCCCTCATGAGGTCACAAGTCCTGCCAACAAACCTGCTCTGGCATTGGCTACTCTCTCAATGCGCCCACAGGAGCCTGCTACAGCATGGGATTCCCAGAGGGACACAGCCTCCTTCAGGTGCTTCCACATTCTCCAGCATGGGTTCCTCTGCAGGCTGCAGGCAGGTATTTGCTCCACCATCAACCTCCATGGGCTGCAGGTGGACAGCTTGCCTCACCATGGTCTTCTCCATGGGCTGCAGGGGAATCTCTGCTCTGGTGCCTGGAACACCTCCTCTTCTTCCTTCTTCACAGACATTACTGCCTGCAGAGTTGTTCCTCTCACATCTTCTCACTCCTCTCTGGCTGCAATTGCTATTTGTGGTTTTTTCCCTTTCTTAACTCTGTTACCCCAGAAGTGCTGCCGCTGTTGCTGATGGGCCAGTGGCAGGTCCATCTTGGAGCTGGCTGGCATCAGCTCTGTCAGACACAGGGGAAGCTTCTAGAGGCAGCTTCTCACAGAAGTTACCCCTGTAGCACCCCGGTACTAAAACCTTGCCATGCAAGCCCAATACAGAAGAAAATAACGCTGAAAAAACACAGGAAGGTTGTTGTTTTCTTTTTTTAACTCAAGTCTATGGATGGGGAGAAAAAGTAAGATACCAAATGGTAATCAGATAAGGAGGGGGGAACCCCAAACCAAAACAAGTCAGCAAAGAAGGAAAGCCGAAGGACAAATTTTTCAGGAGTTTTGGGGGGTTTTTTTGCATTTGAGAACACCTTTATCTGCCAATTTAGTGGTTTTCCTTTGTGGTCAGGCCTCTCGTTTAAGTCTTTTATATAGAAAAAAGGGGGGAAAAAAGATTTTGTAATAGTAATATTGGTGTCAAAAAGACAAAAAAAAGCAGACATACATTAAAGATTAACTACATTTATTGAGTGCAAATCCTAGATCAGCGTTTTGGTGGAGTGGAGAAATGAAACAGTTAAATAGAACCCCCATATTTTCACTATAGTATTTCTGCAGCTCAGTCTGGTTTACCCGCACACATCAAAACAAAGAAGGGACCCATCACATTCAGAAACAGTCACGCCAGCTGCCTTAAAAATCCCTTAAAGGAGGTTTGGCAGTTAAACAATCCCTCTTTTTACTTTGTTTTTGTTTCCATCATTCTGTTGTGCCTCTCTTTGCTCTTTCAAAGGCAGAGCTCCTGCTCCAGTACTTAGAATAAGCATAGATTTTTGGGAACCAATTTTTGACTCTCTTTGCATACGCCTACGGGGCCGGGGGCAGCGTGGGCTCTCTACCTGGATAGGAAGTAAGTTAACTCTGATCCAGAAGCAGTGGAGGGAAGGCTGAACCATGATCCCTCCTCAGTGCAATTAACATTCCCCTGGTATGATCTTCCTCACCTGAACAGAAGAGTTTAATGTGAACTGTTCTTCTGTTTCATGTGAAGAGAGACTGATTTACAAAGCACATCATATTTGACAAGATCTTCTTCCTCACTGCAAACCGCTCCAGTGTCCCTTCTCACCACTCCTGCTACATCCCACCTCGAGTGGGTGAGGTTTGAAAGAATTAAGATGACGTTACTATGGTATGTATAAAATAGTTGTGGTAACAAGCAGTTAGTAACTTTACAGTTACATATAGCTTTTTCAGTGGAGCTTTATTGTGTTACAACAGACACAGGATCACTTCCCCTTCGTTACAGCAAGATTTTCAATTAAGCTTCCTGAAGATATCTGAACTATATTAAAAACCAGTAACTTACTGAGCCAGATTCCCTTCCCAAAACATCAAGTGGGAAGTTTTCTATTGCTAGATATGCATTTGCCAGCTTAAAAGTCAGGGAAAGTACTGCTGATCTATGAATTTTCAGAAATTTCAGATACTGGAGACACCAGAAGAATTGCAGAATCCATCTGAAATGAACTACAGAAATGTTGCCTTTATTGCAGGAACTGTTTTCACTCCCTGTCTTTGGCAGCAGCAAAAGCAGCTATAAACATTTCAGTCTCTGGCTTGGGAATAGAAGCAGGCTCTTCCAAGACTTTTATGCTACTAAGCTGGGAAGGGCAGTTCCACATGGGGCTCCCAGAATCTCCAGCCCAGTTATACAGAAGGGACAAGCACAGCAGTGCCAACTTCCACCCTGCCTGAGCTTTCACACCAGTTCAAGTTGGGCACCCAGAAAAAGGCCAAAGCGGGAGCACCCGCCACCCACACAGCACAACGTGCAGGTGGCATCTGGTTGAGGAGCTGACACAAGAAGTCTCTGTCAGCACAGTGCTGCACTGTGGTTAATCAGTCCCATGAAAACGTGGGTTGGGCCCTCCAGCATTCCAGCATCTTCATGCCACTGCCATTCATGTGCTTCATCCAATGGAGCAGGGTCCAGCCCACTGCCATGCTGGGCTGGAGTCACAGACTTTCCTTCTCCCCTGCCCTGGGCTCAGGAAGCTTGTGCTTTTGGAAGCCAAATTGAGAGTAAGAGCACAACACATCATCCACCAGGGAGAGCAGAGTGTTTCAGATGAGAAATGGAGGTCTGAATCCTCTTTTGTCTGCACTGAGGCCTCCTAAGCCCCAGGTGAATGCTCTAACCTGCTCATGATTTGCCTCTTCGGGCAATGTTTCCAGGAAAACTGAGCCAGAGCTTTAGAGAGCTTTATCTGTCTGGGGAGGCGAGATGTGAACTCAATATACATGGCACATAGTGAAAACATCTCTGGGTATAACCAAAACATTTCCTACACCTCCTAAGAAACTTTCCCTAGTTTTTTGAGAAGCCTCTCAATCAGAAGTCAGACCTAGAAAAACTTCAGAACAAAGCAAATGAGAGCGGCTCTGGTGAACAGACAGCTCTGTTGAGAAGCCTGGACTCATGTCTTTTTCCTGAGGCTTCTCTGGGTACTCAGGGAAAACACATTAATGAAGATTCCCCATCAATCACCACATCAGAGGAACTCCACACAGGACTCATGTTGATCTCCCAGGAATGCCCTGTTAATGCCTGGGAGTCCAGGATTTTAAGCTGAAAGAAAGGAGACTTAGTGGAAGTAGTAAAAGGGTGGAAGAAGCACAGGGTAAGCTCCACTGCCACAGCAGCCTTGGTGCTCACCAGTGTCAGCAGGCTTCAAGAATCTGTGCTGCAGCATCAGGTTCCCTTGGCCAGGCTGGACCACTTTAGCAAGGAATGACTACTATGCCCACAGCTGGTATTTGTGTGCCTCAGATGTACACAGCAGCTCTTTACTCTTACCAGGGTCATCACGGGCTACACAGATCAACTCTTTACTCTGTTTCAAGATTTCTGAAGCAAAGGTGACGGCAGGCTGCCAGGTGAGTAAAGACAACAGCAAAATTGATGTGGTGAAACTTCTTCTGCTCTGCTCTAGCTCTGCTACCGCAGCAGATGTTTGACCCCCACATCAGGAGAAATTACACCAAGGGTGTTCTGACACAGTTGGTAATTGGACTCTGACTCAGCTTCATAGTCAATTTGTTGTATACAATTACTACGGCTGTTCAAGCAGGCATTAGTACCTCTGAACAGAACAGGGCTCTTAGTACAGGTCTTTTGCTGGTCACAACCACTCCCACATGCTTCAACCTCTAAGGTTTACTACGTTCTAGCATGCCAGATCTGCCCAAGGATCCTGTATGGTTTTCTAGTGCTTCTACTTTCATGAGGTCTATATTCTGCTTGGTAGCTCTTCTTACAAAGAACGATTGGGTTATTTATATAAAAAAGCAGAAGCCAGAGAAAACACTGTGGAGTTGGTCACATATGAGGTTTAAAAAAGGTAT
The DNA here is from genome assembly GCA_020800305.1 of Porphyrio hochstetteri. Classification (NCBI taxonomy): domain Eukaryota; kingdom Metazoa; phylum Chordata; class Aves; order Gruiformes; family Rallidae; genus Porphyrio; species Porphyrio hochstetteri. The sequence continues at coordinate 52,612,069 of CM036905.1, forward strand.
GTGAAAAGGAAGCGTAGAGAAGCAGAAATTTCAGTGGGAAAGAAACATAACCCCAACTTCTTTTATGATGTTGGTATAGAAACAACTGAAATCTGCAGTTTTATAAGCCCACGGAGACTCCTGCCACAAAGCAGAATGCAAAACCCTTGTAGGAGAGGTCTTTATTTCCTCCTAAAGCTCTCCATCCTCGCGCAGCAGCTGTCTGATTTACCAGTTCGCTACTAACTCTCTTCCCTCCCTGTCACCTGGTTTGTTTACTCTCAGCTGCTGCTACGCCACCTCCTCTTCCCGGAGCTGCTAAAATTAGCAGCGCAAAAGGTTGAACATCCTTGAATGAGAATCAGCCAATACATCATGGAAACCATAGCACGTGTGCTTACAAAGCACCTTGTAGCACAAGGCTTGGAGTGCTGATACCTGCAGAACCGCCCTCCGTAAGCAAGCACAGACAGTACCATGAAGGAAAGCAGAATGTTTACTTGGGTGAGGTGCAGCTCCAAAAAGATAGCACCTACTGTTTGGCTTTTCAAATGCAAGAGCAGCGAGCACGTTTTAATTTCTTGTTTAGATACAACCAGGTTTTGAAATGGAAGCACTAAAGCCACTGCTAACCTTAGTATATCCAATCTAACTGCCCCAGCTCAGCAGCTGCCTTTCAACTCTGACCTCTCAGCTAGCACCAAGGCAGGGTTCATGTGCACGAAGACCAAGGTTATGGTAACACACCAAGTCCTTCAGGAACGGGTGATCCCGATGGCGACAGCTCAAAGGCAAAGCTTTTCCCCACCCACACGCACTCAGAGGCTCACCAAACTGAGCTCTCTGCACTGTCCATTCAGCGGGTGCCTTCCTTGCTCTGCAGAAAGCCACCCCGATCCTGCAGCCCTGCCAGAGCCAACACACATGGCATGTTCTCAGCATTGCTCTGCTAAGGCTCAGAAGGAGCCATTAGATTATAGAGATTAAGACCATTCCCGCACGGACGAGAAAAGCAACTTTAGCCCTTTTGGCTGGAAGAGTCAGCTGATCCCTCCCTTAAGACGTCATTATCCACGATCCCTTCCTCCGCTGCGACTCATCCTCCTGTCAGCCTGCAGCTTAAGCCCCTCGCTTGGTTTCCAGTCACATTTTGTTTGCATTTACAGCTATGCAAGTCACTACACAATCCCTGTCCCTCAGCACCTCCCCGGGTGTTTAGATAACCCCTTTGCTAAGGAAGAGATTCATCTGGCATCCTAGGTGAAGAGGTTTTCCCTGCATAGATGACTGTTTGTCTCCGGGAGTTTTTTGCTCCAGCTTTACTCTGCAGCTTCTAGAGGCTACAGACAGGTTTGGGATGTGTTCCACTGAAAACACTGGTGAGCCAAACTGCACCATTTACACGTGCCTACTAATGGCTGGATGGAGCTTAAAGCAGACTAGCAGTTTGCTCTTCCTTTGGCCAAGCACTTGTACCTACAAAACCACACTGACTTGTAGCTGTGGTGTATATGTGTATATTATACATAACATATAGCTGGGAGAACATCTCTCCTCTTTAAACCTCCTGGCTAAACCACACACCTATACAAATAACAGGTACAGAAGAGGCAAAAAAAAGAATTTACAGGATCAGGCTGATGGAGAATAGAAACCAAACACATTAAAAAACAAATCCTTGAAGCTTGAAATATTATCCCCACACACTAGCAGCTGCTTTGGCTTCTGCACACCTAGCTGGAGGAAACGGAGTAAAAGGAAGGGGCAAACAGTTTATGTAAAAATACAATTATACCAAGGTGTCCTTAGGGAATTCCACAATTAAAATAGTATGCAAATACAGCTGAGGGACTAGCCTTCTTAAAACACACCTACTGGTGCAATAGGATTTAAAAAAGTAAAAATAAAAACATGATCAAGCTTTCTTCCAAGGGCAAATTAAAGTAAACTAGCTACACATTTTAGGAATGCTTTTCTGCTCACCAACAGTTCACTTCTGAGAAGAAAAAAAAATGGTAACAAAGCATTTCTAGTATGAAAAAATAACCCAAAACCATATTAACTCAAAGAGAAGGAGGACAAAAATAGAGTAAAGGAGCCATATCCAAAAAGGAAGCTCCTACTTCACTCCAACTGACAAACATAGTTACATATTTCAGTCCAAAATTTTTAGTGGGATGTTGTAGGGGAATAAGGGATAAGCTTTACTGCACTTACTTCTCTACCAGTTCATCATTCTTACTCTTGTTTCTACACACAGAATTACGACCAGCTTGCCAGGACAACACTATAATTGCAACTACAGCAAACCTCAGGCTTTGCTGAAGAGCTCCTGACATAATGCAAAGGGTTGGAGGCAACCAGGACTGACCCAGGCCACCCAGCCGAACTGCCCTAAGCTTCCACCCATCTGCCCAAAGTTTACCTGGAAGAGTGAGACTCATTACCCTTTTCCTCAGAGTTTGCTACAAAGGTCTGTACAAAGGAAAAACAGGTAAGAGTGACAATGCAGTTGATAAGGTGGTTTTAAAACTACAGCAAGAACTTGAAGACTAAAACTACTCACAAATATTCACAAAATCGTCTCCCCAATATAACGTTGCTGTAAGCACATTCTGAGGACTGAGAATGAATTCACCAGCTACAGAAGCATTTGGGAAGCACATCATGTGTTCATAGCAAAAAGCACGTCCTAGTTCAAAACAGAAATCGGCTCCGGGAAGTCCTACTATTTCTATTGCACATCAGAAAAATCACAAATGTCCCATCTAGTTTAAAAAACAATTGGTAACAGGAGCTTAAGCAAGATGTATTCAGAGATGGAAGGACTATGTGGTAATTCTGTACTTCTCAATTAAATAAGAATTCAACAAATCACTGGAACCAGAAAGGCAAGTCAAACAGACCTTTAAGTTTTTGCTTGATATACCCATCGTGATACCTCTTCCAGGTATCAGCGTAAACTGATAGTAGCTAGCTATACATTCTCTCCCAGTCTCCTTGTCAGGCCTCCCTCTCATACACACGGGGGGGGGGGGGGGGGGGGGGGGGAATCAAAGGAACACTGCCAAATGATAAACAAGTCACAGAAAATTAATTCCAAATCATTGAGAATATGCTGAAGATAAAACACAAGTCTAATCATTGGATTATAATTTAGTAGTACTTATTAGCCTTGTTATTTCTACCCCTTAGAAAATATCTGACAAGCATTGAACACATAAAACCAACTTCCATTCTGATGCTCAAAAATAATCCATTAAAATGACCAATTTGGGAAGCCACCAAGCAAGAATTCTCACTGAATTATTACAGAGATCTCTATTTCTATCAAGTTAAAGGGATGCTTGTCTTCCATTTTTCTCATTTTAACTATCTTGTCTTACAAATCAGCAGTTCTCCGATCCGCTGAGATGAAATCCCAAAAGCTTTATGGGTGCCTCTAGCCACAAATGACAATTTTGTCTATGGTTCTATATATACACAGACATACACATAAACCCAAACAAGTAACACTTGAAATCTACAGAGACTTCTCTGTATTGGTTACACCACTTACTGGTAATTCATATACTGTTAGGAGACAGGTTTCAAGATGTATTACTTCTTGAAACAGCTGCCAAGGAAACATATTGGTTGTCCCTTCAGAAATCTCTTCTCTACAATTACTACTAGACCAAAAAAAAATACCCTACTGCAGCCACATTAAGTTTAATTCCAAAATAACCTGCAGATGTCATCATCAAGACTTCAACTAAGCAGCTTTTGTCATGTAGTGAGGTAAATTGTGAGGAATGCAATGAGGGAAAAAATACCCAAGTGACCCAGAAACCCTGGGAAGGATTTAAAATTCCCCCTAGAGAAGCACCAGCCCATGTGCTATCTGCACTTCAGTACACCTCAACATTCTGATGCCAACTTCTGCAGTTCAGAGAAGCCTTATTTCAGCAGGCTGAAGCTATTCCTTTCCACAGAGCATTAATGTTATACTGTTATACTTACGTAAAAAGTGTTTTTCCAGTAAGGCTATTTCCAGGTGACCTTTGATCTCATTCAGTCTGTCAGACTCCGTTCTGTTAAAATCCTGAACTCCTGAAGCCATGATGATGGTCCCTGGACCAGCCTATAAGAAAGCCAGAAGACACTGACAGCTCAGAGGCATATTTTTTGTTTTGTTTTTCTCCTTTTTGGTTATTTAAATTCATCAATTTACTTCAGGGGCAGAAAAGACACAGTCATGAGAAACATGCAAGTATCAACAATCTGCATGCCTCCTATTCAGCACTGAACTACAAAAATAAATGAGTGAAAGCTAATCAAATACACAGCATCTGTCCCATGTGAGTTTACAAAACACAATTCTGCAGACCTCAGGGAGTTACAGAAAACAAAAGATACTCCCCATCCCCCCTTGCCAGTGCTGCTGCATCATCTTTTAGCCTTTCTTCTGATGGTTTACACGGCATATCTATATTATCTCTCTCCTCTTCCCATTAAATGAGCAATGAATGCAATGTACTTGACATAGAGAATGATGAATGTAGCAAAAGTAGTAATTTTTCTAGATATTTACTGAGCTGCTAGGAAAAAAACCCCCATATTTTAAGTTTTAATATTCATTTGTGGAATGTGTAATCATGAAGATCAGTTTCTCTTCAAGGAACAGGTCTCCTGCCCCCCCCACCTCCAACACAGCCCAGTTACTGCTGAAGGATGTCACCAGCTCATCCTGGTAGGTGAGGAGAGAGGGGAGTCAGGAGACTCTGTATCTTGACAGATTTACCAGCACCCCTTGAACAAACCTGGCACTGGAAATACTGCAGCATGCAGGAAATAAAGAGCAATTTTATTAGTTAGGAACAGCAGTGACAACAGTGACAACAACCACCTCCATGAAGCGAGCACAGAAAAACCCCCAGCCCACGCAGCAGAAGGCAGGGGATGCTGCTTCTCTCTCAAATTGGGCATCTTCAGACAGCACAGGAAGGGATGGGCCAGGGCACCTCCTGGGTAATGCCTGTTCAGGCACTGTGTGCAGTCCCCGCCAGGTACAAAATGTCTGTCAGTGAGAATTATGGGAGCTCCTCCAACAGCTTGTACTCAAAACAGATTATGGATTACAGAAGCCTACATCTAAGAAATGATCTCAAGACAAAAAGGGATTTATTTACTTATCATAACAATTCCCCCACCCCTTGTTTGAGCCCAAAAACTATACAGGAGCTGTATTGCTTTCAAAAGTCAGCTTGTATACATTTAATAATGACAGCTGAAATTATATGTATATATAAACTCAACTAATCTACAAGAGAGTTAATTAAATGACATTTCCTATGTTTCAGGAAAGATGGACAGAAAGCTCACTGACAGCAAAGTACTTTCACAGTTGGGAATGATTTGTGCTTTTAAGATAAAACAGTGTGGAGATACCTATTAAACATCTGTTTTCTTGCTTGAGCCGAACAGCTGCTGAGTCTGAGCCTCAGAACGTGTCTGTACAGGCAAATTAGCACTCTGTAGGCATTTGCTGCACAGCATTTACCTGGCACCACCTGGGCTTGCTCGACACAGTGCCAAGCAGAGATGCTATTTCCAGTCCCAAAAGCAACACACCCCCACACAGCACTCTGCCAACGCTGCTGACTCTGATGAGGAGCAAAAGCCGTCAGCTTACCAGCATCCCTGTGCTGCTTCCCATTTTGGAGCCAGTACAAACCACACCATAGCAGAGACGGACAGAGCCCAGGGCAGACCTCACAATGGGAACTGCAGTACAGCATCCTCCTCCCTGTGCTCCACCTGTCCCACTCACACCAGAGAGGTGCCATTTGCAATTGCTCCTGCCATCGCTAAAGAGCAAGAGCCACCTGTTTTCAAGTTGAGCATGTGATGGCAATTAAACTCTCTGTTGATTTCTTATCTATACAGCTAGGTCACATTGATTCACTCTGCAAGATTTAGTGTTATCACTTGCCAGACACTTGGAGAGCCCCAAGGAGGAAAGTGTGGCTGAAGCAGCACCCTCACAACACGCTCTAAGACAGGCAAAAGGGAGGCATTATTAGAATACAGACTGCTGCTCAGGTGTTAAAGGATGGCTTTCTAATACTGTGTATCACATCTGTACAAAAGGACAACCACTGCTCCCAGCACGCTGGGGTTCATATACAGCTGTCTAAAGAAGCAGCACCACTGCTCAACAATAAACAGGCCAATAAATAAAATCACATACAAGTCAAAGGGCAAGTTGCCATATTCATCAGGGATGCTCCCGGGCTCTGTGCATGTTTTGGGTGTGCATGGTAAGGTTCTGGTAGCAGGGAGGCTACAGGGGTGACTTCTGTGAGAAGCTGCTAGAACCTCCCTCCAGGTCTGACAGAGCCAAAGCCAGCCAGCTCCAAGAGAGACCCACCACTGCCCAAGGCTAAGACCATCAGCAACAGCGGCAGCACTTCTGGGATAACAGAGTTAAAGGGAAAAAACCCACAAATAGCAATTGCAGCCAGAGAGGAGTGAGAAGATGTGAGAGGAACAACCCTGCAGGCAGTAAGGTCAGTGAAGAAAGAAGAGGAGGTGTTCCAGGCACCAGAGCAGATTCCCCTGCAGCCCATGGAGAAGACCATGGTGAAGACCATGGTGAGGCAGGCTGTCCACCTGCAGCCCATGGAGGTTGATGGTGGAGCAGACACCCACCTGCAGCCTGCAGAGGAACCCATGCAGAGGCTCCCAAAGGGGGCTGTGACCTCCTGGGAAGCCCATCCGGCAGCAGGCTTCCGGAAGAACCTGTCACCCTATAAAGAGAGGAGCCTATGCTGGAGCAGGTCTGCTAGCAGGACTTGTGGCCTCATGGGGGGGCCCATGCTGGAGCAGTCTGTCCTGAAGGTCTGCACCCCGTGGAAGAGACCCACGCTGGAGCAGTTGGTGAAGAGCTGCCGCCCATGGGAAGGACTCACATTGGAGAAGTTCACAGAGGACTGTCTCCTGTGGGAGTGATCCCACACTGGAGCAAGGGGAAGAGTGTGAGTGGGGACAGGAGCATAGAGACTGAGGTGAGGGAGGAGAGGAAGAAGAAAGGGGTGAGTAAATACCTAAGCATATTCAAATTTTCATCTTCACTGAAGATACTCAAGGTATTTCACCAAGAGAAGAGCTGTATTTAAGAAATCCATCTAGAGAACCAGCTCCACTTTTGCTTCTTAGGAGATAGATCAGTCATTAATTAAAGCCCAGGATATCTTCACTGTGCCTCTTAGGAAACAGGAAAAAGCAAAAATGCCTGGGACTGGGTGATACAGGTGAACAGATTTCATTCCTAGTTTCCAAATGTGTACGTCTGCTAAAGCACTGGACTCAAGAAGTCTGAGTGTGGTTAATGAGTTAAATATCAGCAGTTACACATCATTAAACTGACGCCAAAAAGGTTATGATGACCTCCTAAAGAGATAAAATGGAGAAGAAAAAAACCATTAAAATCCACTAAGCTAAAACTAAGGCTGCTTGCTAAGAATCTAGGAACAAGAGCGTGCAGTTATCACAGAACCACAGGCTGGTTTGGGTTGGAAAGGACTTTAAAGACCATCTAATTCCAAGTCCCTACAAGGGATGGGGAAATTATCATGTATTAAAATGGCTTAACCAGTGTAGTAAGATAGAGTGATACAATGTGGATAGATTGATACTTTGTGGAAAACAAAGCACACAATTTCCCAAATTAGTGAGACCATAATGCATTAATGAATACATGTTAGAAGTGTTCACAAAGCTGAGCATGTCCAGGACGGTGATATGGGAGATATTTATGCAGATGCTTCCTTTGTCCCAGAAGATTTGTTTTTCACACCAACACACCTCGTTGTATCAAGAAATGTTAAAAGGGTAAGAAGGTAAGAAACAAGTTCTATACATTTGCTGGAAGTGAACTGCCCATCCCTTGAGTTTAAGAAGTACCTCTATCTGAAGTTAGCATAACTGACTCAACTCACAAGTTTAAAAATTACCTTCTATTAATTCCAGCGTTAATTAGGTAACATTTCTTTCTTCTGTTGCCTCTGCAGGCTAGTTCTGGGACTTGGGCTGGATTAACTATGGTTTTAACATAACTACAGATGCCTTTTCTTGCTTCTGACTCACAGTAAAAGCCTCCAAGGCTTCCACAGATTTCAGTTTTTCCTTCTGCCTCTCTAGCTTTGACAGTATTTGACACAGGAGCCCTCTTAAAATGTTGGCAATCACTATTACTTAGCAAAGACCACGCACAGGGCTCGGTGGTGCTTAGGACGTCAGCAAAATGCCAGAGTTGAGCGCAGTGAGTCAGAGCCAGAGGGGTTAAAGGAGGTTTCTGGCGATGACAGATCACCTCTAACCCACTAGCAGAGTTCAGAGCTGCTGAACCAAGCCACATCCAGCTCCAGATCTGAAAAAACACACATCTACCCACAAATGTGTTTTTCAGGCCATCTGCACTTCAGGCTTCCCATAACAGCACCTCCCCACCTGAGAGCTCTCTGCCTTCCCTCCCCCAAACCCCTTCATCCTGTAAGCCCTGGGATTTTGTTTTGAGTGCTGAGCACTGACACCACCTTCACTGTACAACCACAGAAAGGTCTAAGTCACTTCTTAACCGAGCAGATGAGGATCTGTCCTCTCCATCTGCAGCTCAGTGTATCTTCAGCACCACATGCAAATGTAACTGGCCAACTCCCTCCTTCCATTACTTGCACAACATCATGCACAGATGATTTTTTCTCTAGGGATATCTAACAAATAGCAAATCTTCTTCTTAAGTTTGTAATTAACAAAGTGACAGTTCTAAAACATGGAGGATGGGGAGCAGTGAGGACAGAGTACAAAGCCCAAGGGCATAACCACCCAGCCACTTCCCAGGGCCAAGCAGTGTCTGGGACATGACACAAGGAAGAGGTAGTTTAAACCACAAAATGTTAATGTGCATTCATTGGAGAGCAAAGGTGAGGAAAGAAATAAAGTCAGGTAGGGCCTGTAGCAATAGGACAAGGGATCATTTTAAACTACAATAGGGTAGATTCAGACTACAAAAAACGAAGATTTTTTTTGTCACAAGGATGGTGAAACACTGGAACAGGTTGCTCAGAGAGCTTGTAGATGCCCCCTCCCTGGAAACATTCACGGTCAGGTTGGATGGGGCTCTGAGCAAACCAATCTAGTTGAAACTGTCACTGCAGTGGGTTGGACTATATGACCTTTAAAGATCCCTTCCAACCCAAACTATTCTGTGATTCTTCAGTAATGCAACAAACTACAGAGCTTGTCTAGGGAGGTCAGTTCCCCTGAGTTTCTCAACTGACACTTCACGTGCATTTTCTTACTTCAAATTACAGGTTTCCCCATGGCATTTACCTGCTGTAAGGAAAGGGAAACGCAACAGCACTGCTCCAGAACGAGAAGCATCTGCATGAACAGTTAATCCTTAGTAGCAATTCTGAGAAGCATACCCATATTGGCAAGCTCCTGAAACACAGATATATTTTACATAAATTTAAAAATAAGCTAGTGCTAGACAGGTTTAGAGATTTTAATATCTCAACTGTAATGTTTGCACCACGCTTCACGCCTTCCAGTGTGAGGTGACCGATACAGAAGTGTTCAACGTTTTAATTGACATGTTTCAGGAAAAGCCAAACTGTAGTGGAACAGCAATTAAATTAATGTTATCTGTACCACAATACCTCAGATTTAATCCTAGCACACTGGCGGGGAACTTGCATAAGCAGATTAGACTGCTTTCAGCACAGTGTGCCAGGTAGGAGAGCGCTTCGCCTTGCAATGCTCACTGCCAGGTTAGTTCAGAACCTCCACAGATTTAAACACAAATTTGTTCTTTCCACATCTCTGCCAAAGGGGACGTGATCCTCCTCTGCACTGAGCTCATCCATATACCTGTATGTAGCACTGAACGTTTTCTCCCTTGTATAATGTGTCAAATGTCCCGTTTTTAAGAGTACATAAATTCATCTATAGCACAAAATGAGGAGACGTAACTTAAAATGAGGCAAATCAAGCCAGAACTGGCAAACACAAGGGTGATCTTTGATTTTCAGGGCACTGCCCCCCTCCTTGAACATCTGCATTGCAGAACTTCAGTCTAGCAAGAAGGAACCCATGGTGCATCTACAGAACAGGAAACCACAGCAGCACTGAATAAAGGGGACTTTAATTACCAAGCAAGCAACATTACCTGAACTTCTGGTGCCACAGGATGACAAATGCTAATAGGTTTATTATTAGGAAATACAAATGGATCACATTATCCCTCTACTTATTTCATGATTGTGGTGGTTTTATAAAAAAAATGCAGAGATAACAGTGCTGCATACAGTACTGAATGTCTTTGTTTCAAAAAAACCAGCTGACCACCTATGGTAAAGAGGTATGGGAGGAAGAAATCTGGAAAGCCATTTGGGAACTGGAAGAAGGGTTTATTTTATTGGTTTCCCAAGTTTATTGGTTACCCAACCTGGAAGGCATGGCAATGATATCATTACAATGTCCAGGTACACATGGAGACCTAATAAAAATGCCTCCTATTCAAGTCATACCTGGTAGTCAGGGCACTTAGATGAGAGGAGAAAAAGTACCCATACAAGCAAACAGCCAGCCTGTAAGTTTAGACAAAAGCAGTTCAAATTAAGAGTGAAGCACCTTTTGAACAAAAAGTCTCAGAAACCACTGAGAAGAATTCAAAGGAAAACAACAAATCCTTCCAGCCTCAGGGCTCTCCTACCAGGAGCTAGCTGTGTACTTTGCCCAAATACGAGTTAGGATGTTTATCACTGAACTAAATAAATAGATAAAGCTCAGAGTTTAAGATAAAGAATATATGTGATGACCTCATCTACCCATCCTTTCTGTCTTTCCACGAGGTATAAATTGGGCATGAGCTACTTAAGACACGCGAAGTGTTGGGCCTGCTGTATGTATGGCCTGATACTAAGCATGCACTTCTCTTGCAGGTGTGCAACAGAGGATGTTCTTTGCAGATAGTCAGGGTTTCGCAATCCCAAGCTTTGATAACAAGGTTTTTTACTCTAAAACCTCCATTTGTGGCAAGTTTTTTGCCTACAGAATCACAGAATCACCTGGGTTGGAAGAGATCCTTTAGATCATCGAGTCCAACCACAGCCTAACCCTGCCTAGTTCACCTCTAGATCATGTCCTTAAGCACTTCATCTGCATGCCTTTTAAATACCTCCAGGGATGGTGACTCCACCACCTCCCTGGGCAGCAGACGCTTGACAACTCTTTCAGTAAAGAAATTCTTCCTGATATCTGACCTAAATCTCCCTGATGCAATTTTAAGCCATTTCCTCTTGTCCTATTGCTTGTTACCCTAGAGAAGAGACCAATCCAAACACCTCTGTAACCACCTTGCAGGTAGTTGTAGAGAGCAATAAGGTCTCCCCTCAGCCTCCTTTTCTCAAGACTAAAAAGCCCCAGTTCCCTCAGCTGTTCCTCACAGGACTTGTGCTCCAGACCCTTCACCAGCTTTGTTGCTCTTCTCTGGACGCGCTCCAGCACCTCAACATCCTTCTTGTAGCAAGGGGCCCAAAATTGACCACAGTACTGGAGGTGTGGCCTCACCAGAACTGAGTACAACAGAACAATCAATTCCCAACTCCTGCTGGTTACACTATTCCTGACACAGGACAGGATGCCGTTGACACGCTCCTCAAGTTCAGACACACACATAAGGAAGAGTCACCTAACATGCACATTTAAGTGCTCTGCTTACCCCTGAGGCACAGTACAGAAGGGCCTTTCATTCACATGACTGTGCCGTGTTGTTCTGATAGACAGAGATCTTTCTTTAATGGCCCTGTAATGATTAATACATCACACTGTGGGGGGTGGGGAGGGGGGAATGATAAAAAGAGAGGTGCTGAGACGAAACCTTTGCTAAAAGAATGAGTGACAGCGGTGTCAGACACATTTACGCACTGTAAATGCAGATAAGGGGACCAGGACTGCATGCCTGTGCTCAGTTCCAAGCCAGCAATCTTGCTCTTTCATGCCCATGAGCTCTGTAATCCCTTTAACAGTGAAGGAACAGAGGCTGAAGCACAGTGCAGCTCACATCTGTCTGAAAAAACATGCAGCCTTACTGCAATTCATGCACCAGAAGCACACTGACTTTTGTACACTTTGAACCACCCCCAAAGGTATTGACCAGCAAAAAACCAGCAAGACTTGGTCTTCTTGTGGTCAGTGTAATGGAAATATAACACCAAGTTGCTCTGTAAGCAAGTTAGATTTGAGTTTCAGTCACTGAATTAAAAGGCACAATTCAACCATATGATCTCAATAAAAAACAGGCATTAATTCAGACTCACTCTGCTCACATGACCTCAGCCACTATTTTAATACTGACTTAAACAGACCAGCATCACTCTCTTTACTCCTGGCACCTCTGCACCACAGAGCATTATTTCTTCTCCCTTCATTTTATGGATAGGCAGCAGCACTTAGCAGGTAGATGTCTGTGAGGGCCAAGTGCTAATCCCCCAAAATTCCAGGTTAAATTTATCCCTCATATATCAAACCTCCTTCCTCAAACAGGTTTGCTTATTCTGCTCGTAACTTTAACACAGCTGCTGCTCTTAAGACTGTTTCAACATCACACTGGGTTTGGAGATGCCAAAAACATCAGGAGTAGCGGAAAACGAGTCAGATGATGTTGCTGCTTTCCTCTCTCCCTTTCTCACTGTTCTTAAAGAACTATACTCAACAATATTCAAAAGACTTGGATCACAACGGCCTTCTTAACAGTATGCAATCAGACATAAAGTGTTATTCTTCAAACTCAGCACACAAAGCTCAACAATTTGAGAAAACAGAGACCATCACCACAGATGTGTACCCATAAGGCTTTATAACTAGTCAAAACTGTATGTTTACCTCTCTGTTCCCTCCCTGTACCATCCTGAAGCTATTATCCTCCTGAAGAAACACAGAAAATAGCATATAGGGTTTAAGACAGATCTTTCTCTAGGCTCTAGCTTTGCCATCCGGATTGTTCTGATTAGATACAAAGGGTATTCCCTGCTCTCCACACAAATGAAAAACACCACATTGGGAGAGCAGCAGCACAGATTAGTCTCTGCATACACAAAAAGTAGGTCTTAACAAATGACAGATGTCTTCAGTAGAATAAGAGCAAAGGAAAGTCATTCAACAGATCTTCCTTCCTTGTCTGAGGAACTTAAGGATTTGCATACAATAAGCTTTTTGTGACAGAAAAATGCTCAGTCACTACCACTTCTTTGTTCCAGAATCATGGGGAAAACGTTCTAGCAAAAGAGTTCCATATTAGCAGGACTGTACATGATTCCATAGAAGCCCACTTAAATTAAAAAACCCTAATAGCTAAAAAACAGGACATAAGCTGCCAACCCATGGTGGTTTGACGCTGGCTGGAGGCCAGATGCCCACCATAGCAGCTCTATCAGTCCCCTTTAGAGATGGACACAGGAGAAAATAGATACTGCGAGGCTCAGGGAGAGGCAGGGAGAGATCAGTCCGCAATTGGCGTCCCGGGAAAAACAGAATCAGTGCAGAATAAAGGAGAGAAAACTCTCTGATGTATTACACTGCACTGCACACCCAGTGACACCAGAGTCGGGTAATGAGAAGCGCAGCCAGATCTTAAAGCACCTCTGCCCACCCCTCCCTTCTTAGCAGACTTCACTTTAGTCACGATTTCACTCCCTTCTTCACCCCCACTCCGGCACAGGAAGGGTCAGGGACTGAGGGGAATGGGGCTTTCAGTCAGTTCCTCACGAGTTGTTTTCTGTCTTAGCCCGGGGGGCTGTGGGGGGGCAGAGGGAAGTATTCCTCACATTCTTCCCCTGCTTCAGCATGGGGTCCCACCCACGGGAGACAGTCCTTCATGAACTTCAACATGAGTCCTTTCCCACAGGGTTTCAGGTCCTCACCAAGTGGCCCAGCATGGATTTCCTTCCATGAGATGCTGACCTTCAGGCCCAGACTGCTCCAGGCTGGTCCATGGGGGACCCAGCAAACCTGCTCCCCTGTGTGTAGGTCTCTCCACGGGCTGCAGGTTTCGCTGCCAGGAGCTTGCTCCATGCAGGCTTCCATGGGGTCACAGCATCCTTCAGGCACCTCCACTCGCTTTGGCGTGGGATCCTCCACTGGCTGTAGATGGGATCTCTGCTCCCCATCATCACCCATGGGCTGCGAGGGGAGAGCCTGCTTCACCATGGTCTTCTCCACGGGCTGCCGGGGAATCTCTCTGGCACCTGCAGCACCTCCTCCCCCCGCTTCTTCACTGACCTTGGTGTCTGCATAGTTTTTTACATCTTCTCACTCCCTTCTCTGGTGGCAAAAAGCAGCTGCTTGTGGGTTTTTTTCTCCTAAGTGTGACTCACAGAGGCGCTGTGACCGTCACTGACGGGCTTGGCCTTGGTCAGCAGCGGGTCCAGCCTTGAGCCGACTGGTGTTTGCTCTGTCAGGCTGCAGAAGCTTCTTGCAGCTCCCCCTTATCCAGCAGAACCCTGCTACATAAAACCACAACACAACCCCAAACGAGATGCTTAAACATAAACTAAAAGACTTCAAACTGTGTAACACTTGTGGTGAGCAAGTCCTCTGCTTCTAAAAGTGAGCTTTCAGACAACTCCCTGACCACATTTAGGGGATAAAAACTGCACAGTGTGTTTCCAAATAGGGTGGTATGAATTCTGACTTCCAAGTCATGTTCTAGAATACAGACAAATGCACAGATCATAATTTAGATTGTAGCACTCCAAGCTCAAGGATCCACAGCCTTTTTTAAACAGTTTAAGCAGGATTTATTTATTTCCCCTCCCCCCCCCAATATTTAACTTTTCCTGAAACAGCATCTTGTAAAGAGGCAGGTCTGTTTGAGTACAAGCACCAAAAAAAATAGCACCTGAAGAGTCTTGCCCACCTCCTGCATAGGTTTAAAACAGCTCTATAGTATGGATGCACTACTCAATACAAACACTGCAGTGAAGAACAAGGTGGTGTGACCCTCTAACTCTAATGAAGCCACCTGAAGTCCTATCCCTACAGTTCTGGCCAGTGCCATTTGAGTTTCTCAGACTGAAAAGAAGCCTTTCCTTCAGACCCATTTGTTGGTAATTCAACAAAACAGATATAAACCAGGCAGCATTTAGAAGCACATCAAGATTAACAAACCTGTCAAACAACATCTCAAATCAATAGTAGGGACAGGGAACCTTAATACTAAGAAATTAATTTGATCCTTCCACAAAATGGAAGCTATTACTGGGGGCTTGCTTCCTAGTCCACAAATTCACAACTGTTAAATCCAAAATACAGGACACAAAAATATTAATTTCTGTTATTTTCCACCTAACAACTGTATAACAATGTAATGATGCTTAAATCAGGTACTTACAGGGTCTCTCAGCTCTTCATTGTCTCGTGTTGACGTTCGAGGTATTTTCACCGGGATTTCATCTCCACATTCAGTGTCTGAAGCATTTGGAGACTCTGCTAAATCAAGGAACTCATCTCTCTTGTGACCTCTGAACCTTATTTTGTCCAACTTCTTTAGCATGTTCAGCACTGCACTTTTCTGCTTTACCTTAACATGACGGTTGGAGTCTCTGCAAGAAACAAAACATCAAAAGTCACTTAGAAAGCTGAAACAAACCTGAATGCATGTATTCTAATTGCTAAGTACTTCTACCCATCTTTCAAAGGCCTTGCTGCCATTACAGGAAAAACATGCTGCAACTTAGCGTTTTAATAGGCACTTTTTTTTTCCCCCCACAGTGTAACAGATGCACAGTTTGTTTTTCAGTAGTTGATGATTTACGATCTTCCCACACTATTACGGCCTCTTTCTCATGGCTATTTTTAAAGCAAGCCAGAATGGGCACAAGCTAACAACTTGCACTCCAAAGAACGACTAGGAAGTCAGTTCCTACCAGGTTACCTGAAGAAAAAAAACCAAGTTTGGCTGATAAGTCTGCAGTCTTCCAACTTGCTGATACTTCTAATGAAAGACATGAAAATCCACTAAGCTTCACAAGCAATTTTTAAATTCCCAGAAAAATGGGAGCAAAATAGTAGTGAGGCTGTCAAATCTCCCTACTGCTTCAGGCTAAGAAAACAGAGTACTGATGGTTTAATGAAGAAAGCCACCAGGCAGATCATGCAGAACACCCCACCAAAAAATAGAGATTGTTGAAATCAACCACAAACCACATTGCAACACACTGCCAAGATGCTTAAAATTATCACTAACTGACAACCCTGCATATCCTTTGCTAGATTTCTATTACTCCTTTTGAGACACAAAGAATAACAACTTTATTAGTGATGCTTTCACATTTTTAAAAGTAGCATGATGAAAACTTTCCTGTCAGAGAAACTGCACAGCAAGTATTTTTGCAGAACATGCAGGTGCCATAGCATCCAGAGGAATAAGAAATGCCCAAGGCATTTCACTTCCAGAGAATGTGACATGAGCAATACTTAAATTATAAATCATAAATTGTACTGGGAGAAGTATTTTGCTTTGAAAAGACAGTAGAAGAAAGCCTAATTAATGCATGCAAACCCACTGTAATGGTAGCTTTCCAAGACACTGCACTGTCTAAATCCTGATTTAAACCAGGCCTGCTGAATCAGGCCAATTCAATGCTTTGCAGGCATCACACTGTACCAAAAGGTCCCAAGGCTCCACCTTTGTTAAATAAAAAAAGGAAAAGAAAAAGTTAGTTCTTTGGTTCTGCCACTCCAGCAAGCTACTGCTCTGGCAGCTTGTAACAAACCAGACACAATTTCCTCCCTACAAACTTTGTTCCTCAGCTCAGAGATTTCCATTTGGAGGGTGCTGCAGTGCTCTCCAAAATGGGACTTTTGCAGTGGTAAAGATGCATTTTGAGACACTTGCTCCTATTGCTATCCCTTTCTCCCCCATACGGTCATCACTGCCCTCCCCTCCATGAAAACAACCTGCTTAGCTTCATGGCACATCATGTGTGCGAGATGAAAAAGCAGAAGATAGATCGAGACACACGTCACTTCAGGCATACAAATAAAGAGCACGACAAGAGCCTTTTGCTACTGGCTCCCGCAGCCTTTTGCACTTGAGGCAATTCTCACCTCCTAACACAAACCTCTTTTCAACAGAGCTCTCCGTCTTTCCCTGGGAATTCTCTGCTTACCCTAACACTTTGGCAGTGACTACACTCACCAAGTTCAAACCAGATCGTTCCCTTCAAAATCTGCCTTAGTTTGCATCCCTGCCAAGGTTTATTAGCACCCTTCACTTAAACACAGAAGTCTGAAACTAATACAAATCCCCTATAGTGCAGCTGGCACACACACCCCACAACCATAAAACTCTTCCTTTGTCAGAGATGCTTAAAGTTGCAGCCCCGTGTTTAATATTTCACTTAAATAGAGGATTGCTTGCGGTAACGCACACCAAGGTTATTCTCTATGAAGAGCTTTACTTTGAAGTTTTATTACTTGTCAAAGCTAAGTTTAAAATAGAAACACTTCTTGCTCATTCATTGACTATTTGATGAAGAAACTTGTCAGTTATCACATCCAGAAATATCTCTAGGACCTACTATTAATAGCAACTAGAGGACAAATGCTATCAGGGAAGTTTAAACCTCCAACAAGCACAGGCACAATTGTATCATGCTCCCCCCCATCTCAAAGATCTCCATCTGGTGTCCATCTATGTTTAAGATACTGTGTAAGCCAGACCTACAGCAAAGCAGTTGTAAACCAAACCCTGTCTGTCATCCATGCTGCCACTGCTAATGATACAGCTACACAAAGAAATAATGAAGGAGGGTAGAGTGCTCTCCCCTTCTGGCTGGCGCTCATCAGCCCACACCAAAGGAGGACAAACACGCATCTCAAGCCTTCTCTTACAGATGGAGAGGTTAACTCCAGGCTGCAGATGAGCATCACTGCCCTGAGCACAATCAGGAGTCCTCAGCATTCTACTGTTAAAGCCACGGGAGTGGGTTCACATGCACTTACCACACAAGAGAAGCGAGAGGCCCAAAGTCATCTACAGACAGAGAGCAATCTCCAACCCTTCCCTTCAAGCTTTGCCTTCAGGCAGTGAAGGCAGAGTGAGACTCATGAGGCGGGCGAAAAGGCCCAGCGTTGTAACTGCCTGGGTTGGACACTGCTCAGGAACACAAGGCCCTAAACTCCAGCCTTCTCGAAGGGCAGTTCCTGCACTTCAGCCTTAGGTCACAAAATAACCTGGCCAACAGATGCACCCATGAACACATTTACAGTAAAACCATAGTAAAACCAATCTTTTACTGGTCTACAAGACCACCTGGTCTTTTGAAAACCTGTCTGTAAACCTGACTGTAAAGCACTAAGAGAACAATCCACTGAACACACTCAGTTTAAATCCTGTAGCACAGAGGCTAGCAAAAAGAGATGTCATCAGCATCAATATTTTTAAAGTATTGACCATTAAAAGAGGAAACAGTAAAGAATCGTGTTCCTAGGCATTTTTAAGTGCTTTAAATACAAGAAGCTGTTATATAAAAATATCTGCTGAGTTATAATTTAAAATTAATAAGATCTTTTTGTCTAAAAATGGGTTTGAGTATACCAGGCTCCCAGATTACTTACAGTTACATTAGATTAACCTAAGCAAAAACCTAAGCTTGCCAACAAGCTTCTATAGAAACTCATTATCTGGCCTCCAGCCAAATGTGCGATCCAAGACAGGCTTTTTATGTCAGCAGCCTGTTCTTGCAACTTTCTCTTTTTTTTTTTTAGATAAAGATCAATAAATATGGTGACATTTCAGCAGTTTCAGGCTCACTGCAAAAAAGCTTCTTGGAGACTTTGCATTGCAAGCAGCTCGGGACAAATTTAGAAAAGCTTGAGGAAGCTTTTGTAAAATGCAAGACCAGAATCTGACCTAGAATTAGCTTACTGTAAAAATACAGTAACTAAATATCAAAAACATTTGATTCACCATCATCACCATTCATCCCCTCACCCCCTCCCAACTACCTATCCACATCCTGGACCCAGCTGGTTCAGCTTTAAGTTTCAGGATGGTTCTAGTAACTCCCTGTACCAGCAACTTCAAACCAACACACATTTTTGCACATGAAGAGCTCAGACTGTGAACGGAAGCCCACATCTTCTGCATTCTAACTAACCATAGACAAATATTATAAAATCATAATAAAAATACTATTTTAACTCCATGGCACTGTAAACACTCATTTCCCAATACAGAATAACAAGATGGTTTGGGTTGGAAAAGACTTCAAAGAGCATCTAGTTCCAGCTCCCCTGGCATGGGTATGGACACGCTCCATTAGCCCAGGCTGCCCAAAGCCCCATCCAGCCTGGCCTTGTACACTGCCAGGGAGGGGGCAGCCACAGCTTCTCTGAGCAACACATGCCAGGGCATCATCACCCCTACAATGAAGAATTTCTTCCTAATACCTAACATAAATCTCCCCTCTTTCAGTTTAAACCCATTACCCCTCGTCCTACCACTACATACCCTTGTAACCAGTCCCTCCCCAGCTTTCCTGTAGGCCCCTTCAGGTACTGGAAAGGCTACAATAAGGTCTCACCAGAGCCTTCTCTTCTCCATGCTGAACAAGCCCAACTCTCTCAGCCTGCCCTCATATCAGAAGTGCTCCAGCCCTTTCATCATCTTCAATGGCCCTCTCCTTGGACGTGCTCCAACAGTTCCATATACTTCTTATACTGGGCACCCCAGACCTGGACACAGTATTCTGGGTGGAATCTCACAAGAACAGAGTAGAGGGGCAGAATCACTTCCCTCAGCCTGCCGGTCACGCTTCTTTTGATGTGGCACGGGATACAGGCTGGCTTTCTGGGCTGCAAGCACACACTGCTGTCTCACATTGAGCTTTACATCAACCAACACCTCCAAGTCCTTCTCGTCAGGGCTGCTCTCAATCCCTTCTCTGCCCATCCTGTAGTTGCATTTGGGATTGTGCCAACCCATCTGCAGGACCTTGTTGAAGTTCATGCAGTTTGCTTGGGCCCACCTCTCCAAGGCAAATTTGCTGAGGGTGCACTCAACCCTACTGTCATGAACAAAGATGTTAAACAGTGTGGGCCCCAAATACAGTAATTTTCTCACTACCAGAAAACAAACAAGCTATAAATAAGAATTGAGACTGGAATCTTTAGCAGGAGATCTTTCTCACATCCAGCACTGTAACTGTACTGCCGAGAGCAGCAAGGCAGATACTGACCCTGCAAGACTGATTCAGGTCCAGCTTGGTTGCACATCAGCCAGATGCAGTAATACTAGCAGGACCTCTGTTGCAATACAGTAAGGGTATCTTACATTAACATGCCTACAAACAAAGCTATTCAGACACCCAGGTTTTAACAAGGCGGGTTTTATTTCTCTT
This sequence comes from Porphyrio hochstetteri, assembly GCA_020800305.1. Classification (NCBI taxonomy): domain Eukaryota; kingdom Metazoa; phylum Chordata; class Aves; order Gruiformes; family Rallidae; genus Porphyrio; species Porphyrio hochstetteri. Next base: position 52,632,498 of record CM036905.1, read on the forward strand.
GTTGCAGTGGCAGAGGTCAAAACAGCAAAACTGAACAGCAGACTGTAAAAATGACCCTGAACTCCCAAACTATCTAGTAAAAGACTAGGTAACAGGGCTTGATTAATGACAAACATCTGCATTTTCCACACTTAAACCCCCCCAGACCCACTAAAAATTAAAAATTAAGGTGGGGATTTTTTAAATGTCATTAATATCTAGTTGCTAAAGGAAGTACTTCAAGGCTGAAGTTTTATTCCTTTTACAGAGGGACACAGAACAGATGACTTTATTTGGACCTAACAGGAAAACCCTCAATTAACCCCCAAGTAACTGTCAGATGTTCAGTTTAAGCAAATGATTCAAGACCCAAAATGTCAAAGCACACCCCTTCCAAACTTAAGTAGAGCAAAATAATGTTTTCCCAAACTTTCACATAAAAATCATAAGGAGATCCAGCACAGCTTTTTGTGTCTGCATTTACAGAGAGACTTCTGGAAGGAGACAACCAGCTGCTGGGGAAAGATGAGAGCCAGCCTGCTAGCATAGACTGGAGGGGTATTGGTTACGGGGCATGCTCCTACAGACATCCCACCACCCCTTTGTGCCACTGCTCCCTCCTGCTCTGTTCTTGCATGGATGAGGAAGAGGTTAGCATGCAGAAGGGAGGGGATGGGCAGCGCTCCGTGCACTGCTGCTATCTGAATCCTGCCTTATCTTGCCCCAGAGTCTCCTGTAAGTGGCCTTTCTTTGTGGTTTTGGCTTTGTTATTACATCTAGTTTATTTTACACAAGAATATGCTGAATCAGAGTACGGGGCCTGGCAGACCGGGCAGAGACTGAAGAGTTAAACCTTCATATATGCTTTGTTGGGAGAAAGGACCCTGTGTCACAACAAGGCAAATTTGTTTTCCATAGCTATTAAAAAAGCAAACCCAATACACAAGTCCAACAGCATCACCTCAGCTGCATTAATCTGGAGCAGGCAGGGTGGTAAACAGCGGAAACCAACAAAATGCCCCACTAAAACATCATGGATGAAAATGCCATGCAAGAATGCAACAAAGAGCAAAGTAACCTCTAAAGCACCTGTGTTCCTTTTGCTAGAAAAACTGCAGTTCAGAGACATGAAGGTGACACTGGAGTTGAAGCAAACCTATCACACCCGCAGTTCTCACCCTTACATCCCATCTCCTTTACACTGTCCTTTCAATCTCAAATTGTCTTTCTGCAGAAGTCCAATGTAGGAGCTTTGATATCCACTAAAAAGCAGGCTGTGCGTAGATGAACAAATACAGAGACAAGGTCAACACCAGGATGTTTCAGTCGTATCATGAGGTAGGGACATGCAAACTGAGGGAGTGGAAAGTATCAGGATTAGGTTTGGTATTCATCCACTGAAATCCTGCTGCATATTCTCCCCAGAGAGTTTACAGGAGAGCAGGAGCACAAGAAGATACACTCAGGCCATCAACATACTAATTGACACTGAAAACAAAGCTTAGAGTGTTTTTTTCCTGGACATGCCTAACTGGACACCACAGTGAGTATGTTTCACCTACAACAGATCCACAGTCCAGCTCTATATACTGCTCTGTGCAAAAAGTTCCTTCTTGCTATGTTATTTTTCCCTCCCAATTTCTCATTTTAATGGACAGAATCTCATCTCAAATCACTGTCTGAACATTTTGTACCTATTAATATTTAAGAAACTAACCACAGAAAGATCAACTGACTGCACTTGAGAGCTCCTTGTCTACTCAGCTTTTCCTCCCCCTGTGCACACACTTCTCCCAAATCACTCTCCAAAAGACTCCCATCTGTGAAAGAAGCCAAACCTTCCCCACAGCATCTCTTCCTGTGCAACAGGAGCTTGGTTTTCTATGGATGAAGTTGGCCCCTTTCAAGAAAACTTTATATTAAGCTCAAGTCAACAAGACACTTAAGCATACAGAAGGGACACAGACCTTACTGAATGCAGCCCTTTCACAAATGGCACCCACATGAGACATATCACCCGTGACTGTATAATACTGTAAGCTCTCTGTATAGAATGATGTCATAATTTTCTATTGGAAACAAGAAATGGCAATACTTTGGGCCAAGCATCCAGTTGGACGGCCAAGAACAGCTCATAAACATTCCCCAAAAGTTACAAGTGTTGTGCAAGTGCTCTCAGTTTCCAACATCAACAAACACGCAGAGTTTGACCTTCAGAGCTGAGCTCTCCCCACGCTCAATCCATCACAGGTTTATCCTGAAATTAGTCACCACCATAGCGTCACAGTCTGCTAAAGTCTCCCTGCAATTATGTCACCCATGGCCCCAGGGTCACAGTATGATGTAACACATACACATAGCAAACTGCTTTCTGGTTTTGACTAACACGTACTAAAAGCTCCTAACCCTTCCAGGATCAGGGATCACTAAAACCATAGGGATAGACTAGATAGGGACTGAAGACTAGATAGGCACTGACTTTGTTGGGCTTTTTTTGCATGAGAGATGGAAGTTATCTGTTAGGCTACCTATGGGATCCTGGATGCATCAGGAAGAGTGTGGCCAGCAGGTCTAAGGAGGTGATCCTCCCCCTCTACTCTGCCCTGGTCAGGCCCCACCTGCAGTATTGTGTCCAGTTCTGGGCTCCCTGGTATAAAATGACACAGACCTCCTGGAGAGAGTCCAGAGAAGGGCTACGAAAATGATTAAGGGCCTGGAACAGCTCCCGTATGAGGAAAGGCTGAGTGAGCTGGGGCTGTTCAGCCTGGAGAAAAGAAGACTGAGGGGGGACCTAATTAATGTTTATAAATATCTTAAGTATGGGATGCAGGGGGAATTGGCCAACCACTTTTCAGTGGTCTGTGGAGATAGGACAAGGGGCAATGGCTGCAAATTGGAGCACAGGAAGTTCCGCACCAACATGCGGAAGAACTTTTACACAGTGAGGGTGACAGAGCCCTGGGACAGGCTGCCCAGGGAGGTGGTGGAGTCTTCTTCTCTGGAGGGAGATATTCAAGACCCATCTGGACGCCTATCTGTGCAATATGAGCTAGGGACCCTGCTTTGGCAGGGGGGTTGGACTCGATGATCTCTCAAGGTCCCTTCCAACCCCTACGATTCTGTGATTCTATGGTGTGGAGAAATACTATGCTTAGTAGTTCATCTATATTTTCTCCTTGAATTTAAAGGAAGATCAACCAAGAAAATCCCACCAGAATCATCTTTTTCCTGTGTTTTACAAACTGCTGTCAAAAGCAACACTCGATTAACATGGGTCAGAAACAAGCATGAAGTTGTGCTTCAGTGTTGCAGGATTAATTAGATGTAGCTATTAATAAATCATCAACTCAAACAATTTAAATTGCCCACTGCCTGGGTGGAGGAAAAATAAGTGGAAAGCTGTGACACACGCACGACAGTATAGCACAGGGACTGGAGACAGAAGATCAACATACCCATCTCGACCGCCAGTGGTGAGGTTGTCACAGCAACCATAATGCAGTTTCATGAATATGCATTACACTAAAATCTATTTTTTTCCAAAAGAGACTAACGTGTTATTCAGCTTACAACATGAAGCTGCCTGGGAGAGGAATTGGGGTTGTACAATACAAGTGACTTGTCTTCAAAACCTCCAGCACGGCTGCAGCAGGCAGAAGGGGTGGGGGAAGAGGGCAGACACAGTGCATGGCCACAGGGGCTGGATGGCTCTCTTCAGTTCCTGCCTCAGACAGGCAGTTCTTCAGCCACATCTGGCAAATGTTTTAAGCCAGAGGTTCCCAAAACAAGCTGTGCAGCCACTGCAAAGTTTTGGACCTGCACAAGGTGTCAGCCATAATCCCTCAACCACATGGGGACAGGCCCTTCAGCAGGCCAGAGGAGGAGGCGGTACTTCCAGGAACCCTCCACAGAGGGACTGAGAAGGGTAAGCTGCTACTCCTGCTGCTAGGGACAGTACCCAAAGCCACCCCAAATGTGTGGGTCTTGGCTCGATCATAACTGGAAAATTGTGAGTTCTGGAGAGGGGGGCACAAAAAACCCAAAACCACTCTCAAAACCAAACAAAAAACCCCACAACAACCGAACCACACACAGGTACCTATACAAGTCATACACATACTTATGTAGGTCACACACCAATGTGTCAAGAAAGAAACCTAAGGCAGTGACTGTTTCAGCTGAGTGGCTGTGGGAGTTGTACTTTGTGCTTAATCCCTCACTAAACATCACACTGGAAATATCACACCTCTAAAAACGCACCCCTTCCACCAACACGTTGACACCCTACACACCTCTCTCATCATGAAACCTAAAATTAACAAGCTTTAAGCTTTGTTAAATTATTTCCTCTGTAAACTGGGAATTTTAACTCACATAACAGGAAGATAAAACTTTTTTTTTTTTGTTCTTTTTCCTAAAGACACAACATTTACTGTGCCATATAAAAAGCACCCCCAAAACCCCTGGAAGAAAAGGACTTTGCCTGCAGAGATGATCTCAAGCATCATGTATGGACAGAAGGAGCCACCAGTTGCAGCCGTGGGGCAGCAAGCAGCTGCTCAGCCCTTGTGACTGCCAGCTACTCTGCCTGGTAAGCATGGCAGGCACCCCACAAGACGGGGAGCCATGTTGTCATAGTCATAAAAGCCTATCAGCCTTCAGGTAAAACCCTCCCTTACTGGTCACCCATCACAACCCCCCTCCCCACCTCTGTAACCCTGCTGCGTACCTATCCTGATCACAGCTAAGTCCAGCAAAGCCTGACTTGATCACAGAATGACACCAAAGGGAGCAACGCTGTTCATTTCTGCCATGGTCTTTATGTCACTTGACCACTCATGCAGTTTATCAGCTCATTGCTGATACAACTAATTTTTGTGTTTGTTTTCTGGCAAGGTCAGCCTAATTGGAGCAGACAGCTATGCAGCCTCACTCATGGTTGCACAAGCAATTAAGAGATCTTGTGCCTCCCTCACAGAAAATGTTTCTGGTCGTGGGCAGAGGGAGAAAGCATCCTTTTACATCAGCCACCTGAGCTTAAATCAGGTTAAACAACTGCAAAGCCCCACCCTAAAGACAGTATTTATGAAGCTGCCATGAGGCACATTTCAGATGAGTCCCATGCCAGAGCTTCAATCCTTCCTCTGAAGGATGGGGGAAGAGCTTGTCACAGCTTGGCAGTGACTAAAGGCTTTTTTCTGCTTCCTCACTCTGAATTTTATCTACTCGTCAGGCGAGCCAAGGGCAAAGACGGGAAGTTGAACACCACCAGCTCAGCAAGAACCTCCACACTGAAGAAGGCTAAGGCAGCTCAAGTCTGGCTAGTCTTCAGTCAAGGAAGAAGCTAGGGCACAGGAGAAGCGCTGCTGTAAGCAAGCATCACAGCTTCTGTACCCTAAAGGGGCACAGGGTACCGCATCAGGGCAGGGGGTAAGGATAGGATACGCCTAACCCAGAGTACAATAAGGCTACCCCTGTATATATCTCTTCTTCCACTGTTCAAATGGAAGTGCAAAAAGCCTAGCTTGACAGAGCACTCAGAATGAAGTTGGCCTTTTAAAATCTCCTTTGAGATAAACATTTAAAGTCAGAAGTACACATACTAGCATGGGATATCTTAGTCAGACTAAAAAGTATATTGTGGAAGGTGACCACTAAACTGTTTAGAATGTGTGAGCCCAGCCAGCTCTGAAGGAGAATTTTAATACTATCCTTCCAAGTAAAAAAAAAAGTGTAAGTTATGGAGACCAATGCCTGATGACCTGCCCAATGCTGGCTGTATTTTTCATATTCTCAACTGCATGTTCATTATCTTTGGATTAAAAACAGAAAAATCAGAATGGGGGTTACTGATAAAAATAAAAAACTACACTGTGGAAACAAATTATAATCCAGACATAGGGAAAGACACTTTGAAAACAGCCTTCCATGCTCTATGCAGAATGTCTTGGCCCTGGCAACCTGGGAAGTAGTGTGATGGTTTTAGCTGGGGTAGAGTTAATTTCCTTCACAGTACTTAGTATGGGGTTGCATTTTGGATTTCAGCTGAAAACGGTGCTGGTAACACTGGGATGTTTCCATTACTGCTAAGCAGTGTTACACACAGCCAAGGGCTTTTCTGCCCCTCACACCATCCCACCAGTGAGTGGGCTGGGGCTGCACAAGGAGTTGGGAGGGGATACAGCCAGGACAGCTGACCCCAACTGACCAACGGCATATCTCATACCATTAAGATGTCATGCTCAGCACATAAAGCTGGGGGAAGGAGGAGGAACACATCTGAAGTGATGGCATTTGTCTTCCCAAGTCACCAGAGCCCTGCTTTCCTGGAGATGGCTGAACACCTGCCCGCTCATCGGAAGTGGGGAATGAAATCCTTGTCTTGCTTTGCTTGCATGTGTGGCTTCTGCTTTACCTATTAAACTGTCCTTATCTCAACCCATGAGTTTTCTCACTTTTAGCCCTCCAGTTCGCTCCCTAGACCCACCAGTGAGCAAGTGGCTGGTGTGGGCCTGAGCTGTTGCTGGGGTTAAACCGTAACATAGGTATTTCTTGGCATGGTCTCTCAGCAGCAAAGCACTTCATCTGCTCAGGGTGACTGCTCATAGCTCACCCAGCAGATCTTCAATAACAGAACAGAGATATAAAACATCTAGCTTTGAACAATGACTACATATTCCTGGTTGAGAAACAAGTATTTCACCTTGCTATTCTTAAAAAAAGGAGGTACACATTTGAAGCAGGACATGACTCACAGACAGCAACTGCAGCCTGACTAAGCTCTGCTGACCTCCACACGGTGCATGGAGCGTAGCCGAGTGTGCAACCCATGGCTAAGAGAGAAGCCTGACCCAGCCCTTACCAACAAACAGCTACAGTGCCACAGGTAAGAGGCTTCCAGGTCTCAACAACATTTCACACATGCCACAGTGCCAAGCTACCTGGGCATTTTTCCCTTATGGCAAGGTACAGGAGTTACTAGAGCTATTGGGCAAAAGGCTGCAAGCCTACAACTCTTGTGTTATGTAAGGAATGGTAAAATGAACTCCCTTACTTGTTTTGTTCACAAAGCAACCACAGGGCCATGGTAATAGTCTCCAGATTATTCAGTGTCTCCAAATCATTTAGCTACCAGGGCATCTCACTGAGAACAAGGGTAACAGATACAGTACTGCAAGATAGCTATCTTGAGGAGCTTCCCTCAGTTTAGGGAGACAATTCAGCAGAACCCAACGTTAACAGCTCTGTAAGCAAGTACCAAAAAGTTATCACAAACCCACCTAGATGTGAGTTATCAAGGAAAGAGTCTCAGGACGCAGTGGTTTTGTGCACGCCTCTTCATAATTTGTTTCTGCAAGCTTTAACTATTCCACTGCTGATTTTAGGCTCCATAATATCTATGTTGCAAAAAACAAACCATGAAAGTACAGGTAAGTGTTTTGAGATGTGTGTCTGATTTCGACAGTCAGCATACACCTAATGGAAGGAACCGAGTCCTCCACCAAACCCAGCAGCTCTCCAACAGTCATGTAGTCATAAAAATATTTTTAATAAATCCACTTTTTTTTAACTTTTCCCCTCATGAGTAAATAAGTTCAACATTTTTGGTGCATGAAGAAGAACTACAAAGACATAGCTAAGCAAATACCAAATTACAACCACTACTATAATTAAGAACCTTTAATTTTCTTCCTATATACTAGCCTTGAGCTTAGAAAGAATGTCTGTAATCCCCAAATCCCGCACAGATCCAAACGGGAAGCAGTGCTGTTGCTTATTCTGTTTCTCCTCCCCTCAGCAAAAACCTGAAAATGCTCCTGCAATTGTTGCTACAGGCACAGAAGGGATAGGGGAGGAAAAAGAAAAACCACATTACACAAGTCTGTAGTGTTGTAATTCCTCATTGCATTAACTTCTAAATGACGGGGCATGAAGGTTTGCATAAAAACTTGCATAGCTGATGTGTAAAAGGGCACTACAACAGACCACTACACTGCACAACACACAGAGAGATTTATCCAAATTACATGAAGGAATAATGGAGAAATGGCAAGTTTCATTAGCTAAGTCTGGCTTCAGCCATCAGCTTTATTTCTGGCACTGCCTGTACTACACAACCACTTGTAAGAGTCATGTAAACTATTCTCTGAAATCTTATCAGAGTAAAAATACTCAAGGTCAAGTTCCCACCAGACCGACAGAAATGCGAACAGAAGCTCCATCGGAAAGCAGCACTCCCCCATTCTCACCCACAGAGCTTGTCAAAAGACAAGAGGGATACTTTCCTTCAAGAGGGCTATCTTCCTCCACACAGCAGAGCTCAGAAACAGCAGAGGAAGATGTGTGACACAGGAAAGCACCAAAGTCATCCTCTAGGTACTGCAGACCCCTCCTCCATTTCTTCCGAGTGCAACCCTTTCTGTAAGCCCATCTTCACTGTCAGCACGTTTGCTGAAAGCAAGACAGGATCACAGTGCCCAGAAGACAGTTTTGATTTATGGACTGCAATTAGTTGCTTAATAACGTGGCTAGCTAACTGGCTTCTCTTAACATAGAGAAACGGCAGGGTTAATGTCAAAAGGCCCTGCTCTTCAAAACAATCAAACCCCAATTCCCTCACGTTTCAAATGGTTCATTCCCTCATTAGACAGAGTATCAGCTTTGTCCCCACACTTACAACAGTAATCCTGAATTAAAAAGAAAGAAAAAGCAAGCTGGTGTACCCTCACCAGGCAGCAGAGCACCCAACCCTATGAGGAACTAGAGGAGCCATAAGGAATACAATGCCAATTCTGCAAGTTAACTCTTTCGTTTAATAAACTGTTTGGTTAGTCTGCCATAACTGCAGATCTTTCATTTCACATGTTGATTTTAACATGCTTTGGACAGCAAAAGTAAGTAGAATCCTTTGTTATTAAATCTAATTCTTCCCAGAGGCATGTATAGTCTGGGCATCTCCTTCACATCTCTCCAATAACCTTCGTACATGGTATCAGCTGCTGTTAAAAAAGCCAATTTTGACACTATTTCCAACTGTAGAGGAGGTAAGATGGACAGCAGCCCAGGAAAAGGCTGCCGCACGCGCTCAGCAGTTCTGGCTGGTTAAGCAGGCAACCAGTGGAGAGGTACGAAGGTGAGGTTGAGCAGAGCCTGTCTGCTCACCCCACCAGCAGTTATCGATGGGCACTGACAGAACGGGTCTGTGACAAGAAGTGAAATAACCTCAGAAAGAATGATGGATCCTATGAGTCAGACACTCATAAGGAAATACATGGGAGGGAAAGAAAAGAAAGAAAAAGAAAAAAAAAAAAAAAAAAAAAAGAGAGAAAACCCAAACAAACTAAACATTAATCCAGTTAAGTTTCCCATGCATTCCTGTATTTTCTCCCAAATTTTCTTGGTTCATGAAACCCAATTTCATTTAGTAAACAAATCCAAAATAGCTCATCACTCAAAACACTCCACACAGCCACAAAAGAAGTCTGGCCACTTGTAACCCTCTTGTCTCCAGCCCAGCTGCTCCGTCTGTGTCTGCCTACCTTCAGCAGCTTGGCATACGTGGCTGCATGCACGATGGGTGCAGGAAAGGGGAGTAAAGATGTAAGGTTTGCAGTCATATTCGATGTGCAATTTTGAGGCTTCTTTAAAGCATGTGCAGAGGTGAGAAAAACTAAACAAAAAAATTGCATCATTTGAAGGAAACATGGAAACGATGCCTTACGTAAGTCTGTAAAGAAGGCACAAAGCCTCTTCCTAACAAGTAAACCAACCAGCTAAGGCTATTACTATAAACTAGCCCTGTTCATACTAATTTGGCCATACTAGTAGGAAATTAACATTTTAATGCTGCTCATTATATCCTATTGCCTCATCACCGCAGATTACCAAAAAAAATATAACTATACATGGGAGTTAACAACTACATTTTTGAAGCTGCTTGAAACAACTGGCAAAAGCTATCTTACAGCAAGTCTTTAAATAAACCAAGGCACACCGACATACCCCGCTGCCCTCCTCTGCCAAGGGGGAGCCTGCAGTTGGCAGCATCACCAAAGTGTAGTTAAGTGCTCGTGGCATTTCTCCCAAGACAAGTCAGTTCCCCTCGACAGAGCCGCATCAGCAAGGTTTCCACCATGTTCCAACACAAGATATACTGGACACAAGGAAGAAGCAGAAACAAGTATCTCTGCCAGCTTATCATTTCGACCCCAAATATGTGGTAACCTATGAAACCAACAGTGTTTGCACTTAATAGATCAGCTCTTCAGTTTATTAACCAAGCCTGTGCAAGCACTCTGATCTACCATGCTTTTTGCATGCTCTATTTCAAAACAAAGTATTTTCTTATCTCAAGATGTCACAAATACACTGTGAAGCCTGTCAGGCTGCTAAAACGATACACACGCAATGACAGTAAATAGCAACCTGGTACATCGCTGAGCCTTCAGACGTGAAAGAGATATAAATTAACACAAAAGATAGCAGGATGGAGAGTTTAGTAATGAAGTGAGGAAATCAAGGGTGAAGAAATCAGATTATTTTAGTCATCATTTCAACCAGACCAAGCAACTTAAAAGCCAGCTACAGGATGGCATTTATGTCTGCCTCTAAGACCGGGATGAGGGCCAGAAGTGCACTACTTGAGCTGACAGGTTTATTTATGCCATGATGACACTTCAGTTAGCAATGATAAAGGTCCAAAGGTCAAAGTACTTTAAGAAAAAGAGCCATATACACACAGTGTATCCTTCTGAGAAGTCAGGATTAGGGTGGGGAAGGAAGCAGCAGGGAGCAGTCTTCCTTGCACGCACCCTTCTGCCGCAGGAGCCACTGTAAAACCATTTCAGCTGTGCCGGCTTCAAAGCTTCCTGAGCTCACAAACGAGACGTCTTTAGAAATCCCACCTTTCTTTGTCCAACCATTCCTAAGAAATGCTGTGGTTTTCCAAATCGAACGAGTAGTGCCTCGTAGCAGTACTGAGAGGCTGCACCACAGGCTGAAGCTCAGAGACCCCCCAAAAGATCTCCCTAAAATATCTGGGGGAAGGAGTAGAAACGAAGGCAGAGAGGTACATATTTGACACTTCTTTCAGTCTCTTAACTAGGACTTCTTCCAGCTCTAACTTATTCCCAATTACTTCATTAATATTCATGTATTTTTGAAATTTTAAAAACTGAAGTATGGATTTCACTTTTCAAGAAGGATCCTAAAAGTTTAATTACTAATCAGGCTCAAAGTCTGGTTTGGGGACATCAAGCCTTTTGTTTACAACACATAAATGTTTTAACAGTCTCAAAGTCACAGAAACTTGGAATCCTGAGACTTTTTGCTGAAGACTGCAGGACACAATCGAACCACCAGCTAGCACTCAACTCCCACTAACTTCTGATTTGCTTATATAATTGTCATCGATGTTAAAAAAAAACCCCAAACAACCACGCACAAAACAAAGCAAAGAAAAAGCATTATACCACATTATTCTTGCATATTTTAGGGATTCCAAGAGGCTTCCATCTGTGCCCAAAAGAAAGAACTAAAGAAAGAAAGAAAAAAAAAAGAAGAAAGAAAAAGAAAGATGGCATCTTTGGATTTCTTTGTTGTAGGCATCTGGAACCCTCCTTCATACAGCTTCAGGATCTAGGCAGGCTGACTAAACTTGAGCAGGGACTTGGATGGTGGTACACAGGATTCTGTTCTAAGCAATATCTAAGTAATGGAAGATGAAGTGACAAAAAACAGGGACGAACTGTTCTTCAGGTGAAAAGCAAAACTGCAGATACACAATAAAAGAAAAGTTCATATTCTACCAATGCCCCGCCAAACCTGTCTATTTATGGGATAGTACAAAATCTTCAGAAGCTAAACAGCAGTTTTAATCGAGGACTGTTCTGGGGTTTTAATTGCTGCCCTTGATGTTGATGCCTCACAGCACACCAGAGGTGCCTGGCCTCCAAAAGCTGTACTCCATACTAAATAAATAAATAAAGAAATAAATAAATCACCCTGTTACCATCTCCCCTTCAGAAGAGGCAGCCACACAACCCAGAAAACACAAAAGCAAGTTTTCAAGCAAGTGGAAAAGTTTCTGGGTGTCCAGGAATCATGCCAAGCAATAAGGTGGGAAAGCTGGGTCTGATTTGCGTACAGCCAAGCCTTAAGGACTTTGACTAAGAGCTCACACATGTACGGAAAAAAGTCTTTGAATTTGGTACATCAGTTAACAAGGCTACAGAAGAGGTCTAACTACTTCTTTTAAAAGAAAAAGATGTTATTTCAAGTGATTATCAAATTGTAAGAAAGAAAATCCGCATGCTTGTAGCTAATCTACTCCCAGAGTTGGCATCTGGCATTTTCTCTGCTGTTTGGAGACACCAGCAATGAATCTACTTCCTAAACACAGTTCCTCATCTCCTGTTTCAGATAAGGAGTAATCTGTGGTCAGTTATCTGCAAGGTCCAACGCCTTGTTAGCATTTCCATTAAGTATGTCTGTCTTTACCAACTTTTCTTGTGACTTTTACAAGAATTTTGTATCAATTTCACAGCAATTAAATTCACAACTGAATTTTAAAAAAAGCTCTAGAAAATGTTGGTCTGTGGAACTAGGAAGACTTAGTTCAGCTGGAGCTTTTGAAAAGGGAGGAGAAAGTAAAAACAGCAAATCATCACCCTTAAAGCAAATAGACACTCTTTTTCTGTGTTAGCCCACGTACTGTTTCTAAGGCTCACCCAGCACAATCGTTCAACAGTTAAATACGCAGATGAATATTTTTTTGTGCAATGAGTGAGGTCTGCTGTACTTTCATATTAGCTCTCAGATATTATGATGAACTTTTAGCCAGCTGAGAGGAAAGCCACCTTCAGGGTAAAATAAACAGACATAATTTGCTTCAGACAATAAGGAATATGAACTGCAGGGAAAGATTTTTCCATTATTTAACAAAGACAATAAGTTGTCACCAACAGTAGACTAATGAGTCACAGACAACAGCTTAATACTTAAAGCTTATCTCTAATTAAAAAAAAACTATTTATGTAATTCCAAAGTATTAACAACAAAACAGAATATGACTTTTGAATAGAACCCACACTCTCCAACCAGCATAGCTGTGCACATCCAGCTGAAATCCGAAGCGGACACCACACACAACCAGGCTTGTGTTCCTCCAGGAAAACCAGACTGAAAACAACAGTCATTGTTTCTCATTCCAAAAGCATACACTGTCCTTTGCTCTGCTTTAATAGAGGGTCAGAGGCAAAGTGAGCTCCACGTTCCTCCTGTAAAACATTCCAAGAACTGGTGTTTGTGCCTCACTTGTTTTTAAATGTGTGCTGGTGAGGGGTAAGTGATCCAGCGTTGGAGGAAATCGCTGCTGGCAGCGCCCTCAAACTGGGTAAAGGTTGCTACCAGAAGAAACAGGAAAGAAGCAGAAGTAGTTTTAGGAGCAGTGTATTTGCTGTAAAAACGTTTCCTCATACAGTTTTCTAAGGAAGTCTGAACTATCCCACTTTGGCTGACTATTCCTATAACTGAAAGTAAAAATAAGAGCTGTCGAATGAGCATATATTCATCAGGCCCACAAGCAGCTCCGATGGAGAGGGAAAGGCAAAATCCTTCCAAATAGGCCCAGACACTTTTATAAAGTGTCAGAAGTTTTACATTCAGTGTGTTTATCTGAAACAAAACACAGCTATCTCCAGATCATCTCAAAGAGACCACAGTCCTCATTTTTACAGTGTTTTGCAAACTGCTGACATTAGTTTTAATTACTGGAAGTTTCCAGAAAGCTCTCATAGCTGAAATAAAACGTGGGAGCACAGCACCCTGGCAGTTCTTCGGAGCAGCTGGCAGTTCTCTTACAGGATCACCATGTTCGTTGCTCATTGGGAAGGTCATTCCTCATTGCACAGTCCCAGGTTATCCCACAGGGCTGCTGAGACAGGGCAGGGCTTTACACAAAACCAAGTCACACTACATTTTCGTACAAAGGGGGATCTCAGATACTCAGCGCTATCTTTCGGGTTCCTGTGCAGATTAGCCTGTAAGAGGAGCATGAAGAGCTTGGATAAAAGCACTGCAGAAGTGCAAAGAATTACGAAGTTAATCAAACTGCAATAATGCCTAGAAGTAGCTCCATGCTTTGGAAAGTCAAACTGTGAGGAGAGTACAGTTACACAGATTCCACTTATTCCCACTCCTTCCGATGACACGATCCCTGCAAGCTGATGCAAAGCCTAATATTCTACAGAGCTGTTTTTTACTACTATCTGATAAGCACAATATAAAGTCACTGTAAGATTAGTCACACAAGGATGCTTTGGACATTTTGCTGCTCTCAGGTCCCATGCTTCACAGCTACCTTTGCCCCACAGACAGGATGGCAGAGGCTGGGAGTCAAACCTCTCAGCTACACGCAGCAAGAAGAAGCAGCTGGGATCTTCAAGGATGGTACGTGAAGGCAACTCCCTCAGCATTACTCCCTGTCCCACAAGGCAAAAGGTGAGAAAGAGGGAAGATGAAGAATGCCTCAAGCACAAGAGTGAGTTCAGAGTTAGGATCCCAGGCTACAGATTATCTTTCAGCTTCATTTTGAATGGGGTAGCTGAAGTTGTGATCATTGAGAGCCATATAAGTGCAAGGAACACCACGCTGAAGGTACACAGCTCTTCAACTTTGGGTGGTGAACGTACTATTTGTTTTTCCTATTGCAGTGTGGTACCTTGCTGCAGTAGTTGCATACCTTACAGAATGCTCAGAGCCCAGGCTACTGGTCCCTTCACCACCTGAACAGGGATATGAGTATTTTCAGACAGGGCTCTTCTCTGCTACTCAGACCTCTAAGACGCAAACATGCATACCATCCTCTGCAGACAACCCAGAAAGCACAAACTCACTCAGTTACTAGCAGCATGTTGTCCCTGGAACAAACCCTAAAACTGGTAGTTGTCACACTACTACAGGAACATCTGGGAAAGCAGGTTGTGCCAAAAGCACACAATTATATGGCTCCCAAGGCTCAGATAGGGAGTAAATTACAGGGTTTTAGACACCTAAATCAGTCCTAATATAACTGCAAGGGACCCTGAAGCCCTACAGCTACGGACATCAGCTGGCTCTACAAAAAGCAAGACGGGAAAAAGATATCCTTGTCAAGCCCGTAACACAGTATCATGGACTACACATGGCCTTCAAACTACATTTCAAGAGATCCTTCTCCAGAGGCTTCACATTTCCTCAGCCTCATGGCTGTGACACTGCTTAAATACTGCTGACAGTTATAAATCCACATGCCTCTCTGCAGCCCTGCTATGCTTCCCCAGGAACTGCGACATGCTGCTAGCCTTGAAAAGTGCATCCAGTTATTTTAAAATGCAGTTACTGTGCACACACCTGGGAATGCACAGACAAGATCCAGGGAGAGGGAAAGAAAAACATGCAAAGCTTTTTCCTGAACGTAGAAGGAACATGGAGCCTCAGGTCGCAAAATCAGCAGTTAGAGACCGGGGGACTTTTTACTGGGGGTAGCTGTAGAGC
This sequence comes from Porphyrio hochstetteri, assembly GCA_020800305.1. Taxonomy (NCBI): domain Eukaryota; kingdom Metazoa; phylum Chordata; class Aves; order Gruiformes; family Rallidae; genus Porphyrio; species Porphyrio hochstetteri. The sequence continues at coordinate 52,648,011 of CM036905.1, forward strand.
TAAAGCTCTTCTAGCAAGATCTCTTTTGCATACAGGTTTCTCAGTTGAAGAAACCACTTCCCAAATTTTAAGCTAACAATAAGCTTCGGGTTATGAAATAAGCCCTGCTTTTAGCATCTAAAGTTGCTTGTGTATCCTCCAGTGAAAAACCTGGTACTAATTCTCAGTCTCTGCAGACTGGTTGGTTTCCAAACCAGTGAATCTGAAGTGTTCTGTACATAGGTAACCTGAAACCTGAAATGAATGTTGAAGTAACAGGTGGCTTTTACAACCTGGTAAAAAAATGCCAAGTGTTAGTAATGCCAGATACTAATAAAAAACTGCTGACAGTCCTACCGAGAGCTCCGATAAGACAGTTCTAGCAGTCGGAGACTAATTGCACTCAGTCACTAATTGCACACATCAGGCCCGCATGGAGTGCATGGCTTTGGTCTCTTTAATTAAGTATAGACCTCTCACGTTGTGCAGTTACTTTCAGGGGAGTACTTTGGAAATTTAAAATGCATTTATTAACCACTGTATTTCAACATAAAGGCAGCAAGCAACTGCTAACTACTTTTTCCCATGTAATTTTGCCGTGTTCTTGAAGAACCTTAAGAAAAAACACCTTAACCAACTACACGTCCCTAGATATATAGGAGGGAAAGTTTGATGGTCAAGAACCAAGAGTGCCCCCTCCCACAGAGTGTGATGAGAATCACAAGGATAAAGTGGTATTTTGTGCTTTATTCCTTTTTCTTGTTCTTCTCTCCCCACTCCTGTCCATGAGCAGTGTTACCAGCATTACATTAACAGCTTAATTCTGCACCTGAAGCATTGACCTAAAAATGAAAAACCCTGTTTACAAATTCTATATTTAACATCAACTACAGCTACCCATATAAGCATACAAAACAGATGTGGCAGAATCCACAGGAAGCATCCAAATTGCACTCAGTTCAGTTTATAATACAGATGCTCACCTTCAGGCACGTCACAAGGGAAAGGCAGTAATGTAGAAAGTTCCCATGAAGCAGGCAGGTCAGCCCTGACAGAGTACAACACAGCATGGGATGGCTGCTGGAGAACCCAACCAGCCCACAGCAAGGATGCACCTTCACAAACACAAGCAGGCATTCACCCAAAACTGAAATGATGAAGTGATCTCCGTGTCAGACAGCGGTCTGTATGAACACACGCATCCATGTGACTCAGCATCGAATGATTACACTTCCTAGGCATGTGTAGCCAGCAAAGGTAGTCATAAATCCCTGAATCACAGGTCAAGATTTGTCAAATCCTGCATTGATGGGATGAGGAAAACATTAAAAAACCTCAAATGCTTCAGCAAGGAGCATCAGCTCCTGTGGAAATGTGCTCAGAGAAGTTACATCACTGACCTATCACAAAGCGACCTCTTTGGCCTGCATCTTAAAAGCACACACAAAATTTACTTTAGAAGTTTCTTCTTTTTACAGCTTACTGGGAAATGTGAGGCCACAGCTGGAACATCTTATCCGGTTCTGGGCTTGCCAGTACGAGAGACACGTGGACGTACTGGGGAGAGTCCAGCAAAGGGCAGTGAAGGGACCAGAACATCGCTCCTGTGAGGAAAGGTTGAGAGAGCTGGGACTGTTCAGCCTGAAGAAGAGGCAGCTCAGAGGCATCTTAGCAATGTATATAAATACCTGAAGGGAGGGTGCAAGAGGATGGAGACAAGGTCTTCTCAGTGGTGCCCAGTGACAGGACCAGAGCCAATGGCCACAAACTGAAGCACAGGAGGTTCCCTCTGAACAGCAGGAAACACTTTTTCACTCTAAAGGTGACAGAGCACTGGGGCACAGGTTGCCCCAAGGAGGTTGTGCAGTCCCCATTCTTGGAGATACTCAAAAGCCGTCTGGCCAAAGGCCTGTGCAACCTGCTCTAGGCAGCCCTGCTTGACCACGGGGTTGGACCAGGTGACCTCCAGAGGTACCTTCCAACCTCAACCACTCTGTGATCCTGTGAAATAAAAAGACTGGTTCTCTTCCCACTGATGAGACACCTAGAACAAGTTTTACAGTAAGCTTGATGCATTCCTGTTAACGTGTATCTAGAGCAATGTGCTCTTCACAGACCATCACAAAGAGCTGGCTGCATTAACTTGGGATTTGTAAGAAGCTGCAACTAAGCGAAATGTCAGTTCCTATTAAGACGCAGATGTAGCTTTCAAACAAAAAGAGACAATTTTAAGTATTCTCAAGGCATGTTTAAAAAACACTACCAGCGGGGGTTTTTTAACTCATTAACAGAGGCAAGTACAAAACACATACGATGACCCAAGATGCAAATAGAAAGGATTTTTCATGCAAAACTGAACATGTTGGGAATCTTTACCTTCCACTATTCTCAGCAGCAAAAAATTGCATCTTCAATCATGTAAGTATCTCAGAAGACCTTCATGGAATTAAATTTACTGCTTACAGAGTCTGCACCAGGAGAAAGGACTGGGTGTTACAGAGAGGAGGAGAAAACCAGCAAGAGCCTTTCTAACCACAAAGACAGTAATTTTATTTGCATCTGATAACTGCTCTTTCAGTTTAGTCATGGCGAAAAGGTTTACTGTGTGAAAGAAACTGTACTACCACAGTGACAGTAAAACATCCAGAACTCACTCTCTGTGAAGACTGCAGAGCCTGTTAATATTTATGAAGTCTGAAGTGGCTTCAAAGACTCCTCCATTTTTCTTATGTCATAACAAAAAGCAGCACTAACACATTAAATTTTAAGGTGAATTTACCACTGAACTATAACGGTTTTAATAAATTCTGACCTCCTAGGAAAAGGCCCAACTTCTTTGCTCCCTGTGCACGTGTGACCACAAGAAAACTTGCATTTGTTCAGAAACTTGACAGATCAAAACATATAAACCCTGGAAGCACCCAACACTGTGACCCAAAAAGCTACACTTGATGGCTGTGCTTCTGTGTGCAAATTATTTTATGGATTAACCTGCCACTGTCCGTAGCCAGGTCAGTGGGCTGAGAGAGAATATCTTTTGGAAGACCGTGATTAAGCACTTACTGTCAAAAGCTTTCCCTCTGATCAAGCTCTGTCATAAAAATAACACATTAGAGGAAGTCATCTCTCCTCCTCGCATGGATGCCACCATGCAGATATTTTTTAGCTGAGGAAAAGATATCTATGTAGGAAAGAAAAGGAAACAGGATAAAGCTAGAAAACTGTGGACTTTATTTGGGACTGGCATGGTCAGGTTTGGACAACATAGCTTCCAATTCAGGATGGGAGGTTTTTCTGCATACAACACTAGAGTATTTTGTAACAGGCAGAGCTATAGGGACTTTAAAGTTAGAGAACATCACTGCTAAGCCTGATTAATATTGGGGATAAGGAGAGGGAGGAAGAGACCAGGACAAGCCACCGAATAGGTACATAGCTTTAACCCAAAATATTCAGTGAGGTACATGTTGCCTTTGACTCAAGCATTCCTGAAGAGCATTTGTCTTCCAGACCTATAAGAAACAAAACATCAGGAAATGGGATCTGTTACTCCTTAAATAAAAAGACATTCACCATAAAACTCTTAATTGGACCGCATGTCTCACAAAGCACACCCTCATATCCTCAGGAATCCCTATGGACTTGGCGGTGACTGAGTCAAAAAACAAAGCCTGACTTTTCAAACTGAGGTGAAATGGGGTCTTTGTTAATTTTCCAACAGATCTGACACCACTTTGAGGGTTAAACAGTTAATGCTCCTCCTTAGTTTTCAAGTCTCTGTATTAAGGAGTAGATACGCAAGTATGAAAATTATGCTGAAGACACAACACTTATGTAGTATCACATGTGCATACATCCTATATAGCCACAGACAGTGACTTCCACAACCCAGAAGTATACCTGGCCTTCAACAGCAGCACTAATCACTTTTCAGACACTGAAGAAATCCCCTTACCAAAATAAAAAATATTAAGGTTATTTGTTTTGGGGGTTCCCCCCCATCCCAAGTCTCAATCACAGAATCTCCTTAGCATCTGACACTGCCCCGGCCATTCACTCTTGTAATGAACTTCAGTTCCTACAAGCTTTGAATGTCACATGCTGGGAGGAGAAGAGGTAGAGCCAGTGAACATATTCTGCATTGTCTACCTGCAGTAAATCACTGCAAATTAGATTCCAGCCAGCAAGACAGCCAGGCCGTAAGCTCCTCCGATTCTGTCTTCTCAATCAGGATCTCCCCTCTGCCAGACTCTCCAAAACCAGGTTGCCCCAAAGACTGGAGCCAGGACAGGCTTTTCCCAGCAGATGCCCTTAATTCCTCCCTCCCCAACAGGAAGGTGAGACACTAAGTCACTGGGCCACAGCCATACTGGCAAGGCAGGCCAGGAGGGAGGTCAAAGCTTGGGTGATGCCTTCACCCAGAGCAGAAGCCATACCATGCCAGGGAGCAGCACACATACATTCAAGCAGCAGCCTCCCATGCATGGCTTGACAGTTCACCTCTAACCCAGGATGTACTGAACAGACCAGATCTCCCTTAGTGCAACAACTAAAAGAAGAAAAAAAACCACAAACCCATCGGTCTGACACTTTAGTTCAGGTTAGTCCCACCTGTCACCAGTCAAAACCACCTCTGAGAGCCTACCTGCAGAGCTGGAAACACGGCATGGCTCATCTTCAATTGAGTCTGGCATGACAGCCCAAAACCACCTTTATTATGGCAGAGGGATGAGCCAAACATACTTGTGGCCACCTTATGAAACACAGTGAAACATAACTCAGGTTTTCAGGGCTTTTTGCTCAATTTGGTATCGTAACACCATCAATTATTTTACATTTTATCCACTTCACAGCTAGTAGTTTAAGTGTCAGCTTCAAAAGAGCATGAACAAGGGCTGAAAAAGCCCCCTCTTTTTGAATAACTAAAGATAGCATTTAAAAAAAAAAAAAAGAAGGTTTAAGGTAGCTCACATCTCTCAGGAATGAAACTACTTATCACATGTTAAAAACTAAGGCAGAGTATTGTCAGATAACACAGAGTGCAAGCAGCTGGGATCCTTGCTCACCCACGCCTCAACCACCACTGGAAACACCATACCCGAGAACTTGCCCATCGTTCATTCCACATTCACACTACCTTAACAGTACCACATCTGCTCAAGCTAAACTGCTGCAGCAAGGAAGCACAAGACAAAAACATGACAAAAAGCTGTCATTTTCCTATTTGCCCCATATGGATGTTTAAGCCCAGAGATGAGCATGGAAGAGGCCCACGAAATATGCACACAGGCCTTTACAGAGGAGTCCAGGTTGACAGCCTGGACTGTAAACCAACCATTCACTGGCACCTCGGCTCTGCCAGCCTCTCAGACCCCTTGAAAGTAGACTGAGACTCTCCAGCAGCATTTCTCACTCCTACTCCTCCAACACTCCCGTGCCTCATCACACCACATCAAGATGCAGCCAGGCTCAGCTAAAGCTCAAGAAGCAAGCCTCACAACAGAAATGATGTTCCTAGGTCTTACTTCCAAATCGGATGCCACCCTGATGGCAACCCAGAGAGGGGACAGGAAGAGGTAAAGGAGGGGTGCGATGCAGCAGCACACACTACTCCCCCCTCGCCAAGGGAGATCCCTGCAAGCAGCTGTAGGAAATATTACCGCAATCGAAGCCAGGAGCACAGCAGCCTCAGGACGAGGAGCAGGTCTGGCAGGGACAGCAGCCACAACACGGTCCCCAGGACAACAAACCGGGAGACCAGCTAGGAGGAGCTGCGTTTGTACGTGAAGATGCGACCTTTCCCAGGCTCACAGCCACCCTACATACGCCGTGTTTACTACAGCCTCCGACTCCCGGGTCCGCGTTTCACCGGGACGGTGGCGGTGATGCACACCTGTCCCCGCACGGCTCCTCCGGGCTGGAGGGGCGCGGGGAGGAGAGGAGAGCTGCTCCCCGGCACCGGGAGGAAGGGAGGGGGCAGCCGGGCACCCCGAGGGCCCCTGGGGACGGTCTCCCTTTCCCGGCAAGCGGATGAAGAAGGCCCAGAAAGGCTCAACCACCGGCCGAGCTCCCCGGCGGCTCCCCCTGCACGGCCCCGGTCCGTCCTCTCCTCCCCCCCCAACCCTGGGAGAGCCGAACAAAAGGCGACAGAGGGAACAGGGGCAGCAACGCTCTCCCGGTGTCCCGGTCCCTGGGGAGCGGCGAGCTCTGCTCGGCCCGGCCCGGCCCGGCGGGCAGGCACCGCGCTCACACGCAGCCCTGTCCCGGAGTGAGGGGACGCAGCCACCCCCCAGCCTGCGGGGCGCGGGTCCGGTGTTTCCCGCCGCCTCGGTGAGGTCGGCGTCGGGCTGGAGACAGCAAGGCTCGGACAAAGAAGAAATAAATAACGTTATCCCCACCCCCTTACCCCCGGAGGCGGCCCGACGGGGCACTCACCCTGCTCGTAAATCGGAGCAAACTCTCATTCACGCTGCCCGCAGTGCCCAGGCCGCTGGAACCAGGCGACGCCCCGAAAGCCGCCTGTCGCTGAGCTGGGCTGCGCTGGGCCGGGCGCCGCCGGGGCCGGGCACGCCCGCTCAGCCCCGGACAAAGCGCGGCGCCTCTGCCCGCTACGGGCGAGGGCGGCAGCAGCAGGTGCCCGTCCGCCGCCGCCGAGGCCGTGCCGAGCGCCCTGCGCAGCCGCCGCCGCCGCAGCGCCCGAGCTGCTCGCCCGCCCCGCCCCCGGCCGCCGGCGGCCCCGCGGCGGGAGCCCGCAGAGGCGGGGGCGGGCGGGGCCGGCGGGGCGGCCTATGGGCGGCCGCAGGGGCGGTGCGGCCCAGCCCGGTGCGGCCCAGCCCGGCCCGGCCCGGCTCGCAGGATCGCAGCGGCGGCGCAAAGCGAAGCTCCCCGCCGGCCGCAGCCCGGTCCCAGCTCACGCGGCCGGCGGCGGAGGCGGGTCCCGCGGGCCGCCCGGCCCGGCGTCCGCAGGCTCTGCGCGGAGCGGCAACCGGCAACCCCCCCAGCCCCGCCGCCGCAGCCGGCGTGCACCTGCCCTGCGCCGCGCCGGCGCCTGGAGCTCGCCTGCGAAGGAGTCCAGACGCCTAGCAGGCAAGACCCTCCATACTGTGCTGGCTGTTTATGGTGCAGTCTGTGCTGTACGCATTGCACACCGGAATAGTCTGCAGCGGGGGTTGCGCTGTCCGAGGATGCGGTTTGTTACGCAGCCTGTACTGTGGCGCTGTGAATGGGTAGCGGTAGCGTGCGCTGCGGCCGGATCCCGAGCCCAGCAGCATCGGGGCTTCGTTGTGCTCCGGGCTTGACAGGTCCACAGACACGGCGGCAGCCCGGCCTGTGCTTTGCTGTAGTCATTAGGAATTGTGCCACCGGAGGTAGCTGTGCTCCGGTTAACCGGGGGCTGAAGGGGAAGCAGGTGCCCGGGGCAAGGCGGCGGCAGGGCTGGGGTCTGCAGTCCCGCCCGGGGGTACCTGCTCTGGCACCGGCTGCAGCAGGCTGGCGGTGCTGGCGCTGGCAGGCCGGGCAGCAGCCTCCCCACACAGACGCTGAGGAAGCCAGGCCTGCAGGGAAAGGGGTCATTCCTGTGTGTAGACACATCGGTGTCAACACCGTGTGTGTCTGTGAATTACTCAGTAGGCATACAAGGCTGGACAACGTTGCTCAGGCATGGTTTGTTGTCTTTTACTCTGCTTGCTGGTCTCCTTTTCAGAGCTTTAGAAACGCAGGATGTGTATCCCATAGGAAACCCTTTCTTTCATCATCTCATGCTTCTCGTGTCCCGTCTCCTGGGTTTGGCGATGCAGGGACTGCCTCACGGAGCGGCTGCCGTACAGCAGAAGCATTATCATACAGTTTTGTAACAGACTTGCCTACCTCAGCGCATGCCTTTAGCGCAGCAGAGGCGAGCCGCCGTTTGCTGTGCAGCATCCTCCGGCGAGCCCCCGGAGAGGGTGGCCCTGGCTCCGGCGCTCTCCTCCCCACCGGCTTTGTCCCTTCTCACGCCGGTGACTGACAGCATGTTCTGCACTCGCCGGCGGCCTCGTATTTCACGTCATCTCGTGCCCTTTGCATGCTGGCTTTGTAGCTCTGTGGGGTTTTTTTCGCCATCGAGAATTTATGAATCAAAAGATGGGGGAGTGGAGCCATGTGGAGGCTGAGTCAGTTTGCGAGAGTGTGCAATTGCATATCACATTTACAAACACGGTTTCATTCATCTCCATATGCTGCTCCCGTTACTACTAATAAAGCTTTGGTTTCTCAGGCTGGTGCTACCCTGGGAACACTCTTTTCTCTTCCCCGGGGTTTTTACTCTATTGCCTCCATAGTATTTTTGTTAGGGTGTGTTATTTTCCTGTTTTCTTTTTTTACTGCATTGAACACATGTTAATAACAGAAAGAAGCTGATAGTATGAATGTACTTCCCACGCCCTCCTCTTTTGTTCGTATTATTCAATCTGAAAAGGAGTGAGTTTATTTACCTGCAACATTTTTTTTCCCCTCTACACTGGTAAAGCTTTCCTAATTATATATATATTAAAACCCCCCACTTTTCCCCATTTGCTTCCTCTTTTTTTTCCTTATCCTGCTAATGATACCCAACTTTAACATGGTAATTTAGGAGCTGCAGGAAATCTAGCTTTGTCTACTGAAGTATTTATACAGAAGCCCCTACAGGCAAAGGGAGCCAGAGAGCAAGGCCTGCTTTAGGCATGGTGCCTGGGGTTTTCTTCCCTGGCAGGGAGGTCTAACTGTGGAGTGTGCAGCAATTGATTTTATCCAACACTTGGAGAGAAGAAGGTGGAAGAAGGATTGTATTGGAAAACAATAAGGGTTTTCGTAAAGTTTTAGAGGTAAGACCCAAGTGGCAATTTCAGTGGCCTTCATGATTTCTATTTTAAAGAAAAAGCAGAAGCTTAGTACAGTGGTATTTTTTGTCTTCTCCTGGCCTCATCCTTTGTTCTGCTTGGGTTTAGCCTGTCAAGTCCCAGGGCTTGACTCTGTCCCTCCCTGGGGTAACAGCACCTCTCACCTGTGACTCTCAAAAGTGCTGTTCTGGCAGGTGATTTTTTTTTCATCAACTGCTTATTTCACATCATCTCTGCTGTGCAAGGTCTTTCATTCTTCTTATGACCCTCCACATCTCTCTTCTCTGTGTGTTATTTTTGCTTCAGTATTTCTGTCTTGCCAAATGTTTTGCTGGTTACTTTACCTTCCCTTTCTCTCTGTTTATTGTCCACTCACAACTTTTCTGTCATTTTTGTACCTTTTCATGTATCCTGTCCTTCTTACACCTATTTATTTCTCTTCTCTCCCAGTTTTTATACCCTGTCATTCTGTCTCCTTTCTGACACCTTGCTTCATTTGGCTGCCTTATTCTACCTTCCTCTCAATGTTTTTTCTCCGCCACCCCATTCCTTTGGTCACTGTTCTCCTCCATCCTTTCTCCTGACTTATATTTACACACACATATGTGTGTACACATATATCTCTACTCCACTGCAGATCTTCCATTCTCCAGCTGAAACAAAGAAATGACTCATGCTGACAGCCAGCAGCCCTTTCTCAGCACCTGAAATACGCTGCTCCTGCCCATCCTCAAACCCATGTATTGGGCAGGTTGAAGAATTAAGTATGTGGGAAATGTTTCTCAGCTCAGAAGTGGACTTGAGAAAGCGGCTCGCTCAGGCTGCACTGTGAACAGAGCAGTTATTGTGCTCCCACTGACAGTACCAAGGAGGATTGTAAGCCCCCTGAACCCAAGGAAATAACAGCATTTTCTTCACATTTCTAAATTTCTGACTTTTGTTAATGAGAAGCCTGTAATTTTAAGTAAGGGGCGCTGTCATCTATCCAAATTACCCCTTGAATCTTGGACTGGTCCAAAATAAGACCCCACAAAATGCTTTCTTTATTTTTTCCCCCAAATGTTTTGTTTTATACATTTTTAAGCCACTTTTGTGCAGCTGATGGGACAGAAATGCTTTTCTTCTCATCAGAGCTAAGCTCTGCCTCTGAAAAGGGCTCTGTGTGGGGCGAGGCTGGGATCTGGGCTTGTCAGCTTCACTTGTTTTCTGGAGCCAGAGAGAGAGAGCAGAGCTGTGACTGTAGGATCATAGGCATTGGGTGGGTGAGGGAAGAATAGATGCATAACCCAAAAATCCTGCATTAACCTCTGGGAGCGGGAGTGGGCTTGTTAAATAATGTTTCCCCTTGACTAGCACACAGACTGCAAACAGCATCATTGGGGATCAAGGGTAAGTGTTGTATTTTACTATTTAAATTAGACTCAGTTTAAAAAAAAAAATTGATTTAATAATTAAACTTTTTTTTTTGGTTTTTTGTTTTTAAATCTTTCCAAACCCCTACCACTAACTGGCTGGAATGGAAACAGCTCCATCCCACGGATTCCACCTCCACTTTCTGGCAGCTTACCCTGACTCATAAAGAAAGCGGGGGATTTTATATGCCACCTACATCAACTCAACATTTTCCTTTGTGGTGAGAGTTAATCACCACCCCTGTCATATCATTTCACCAACCCTCTTGAAGATATGGGGGGACTATTTATCTCTCAAACAGCCTTTAAGACTTTATATAGAATAGAGGCAGGGGCTATGAATTTGGTGAAGATACACAGGTGGTCCATAGCACTGAGGTTTTCTGCATTAGTTCTTCAAAACGGGTGTTTACCTGAGCACTAGGGAAGAGAGAGTTTCCATTTGCAGAGGACTCATCATCTCTGACATGAGATGTGCCACCTGGAGTGTTGAGATGCATGAGCTGAAGGCAGAGGTCCATCCCCCAGGTAATCATTGCAGGATGTGTGTGCTGAGGAGGAAACTGTGTGGTTGTAGCCACGATGATCAAGGATTTAAGAGGACAAAGTTTTGACAGCAGAGGCAGTGTTTATCTTAGACCAACAGAAGGAGTCAGGTAAAATGGACGTGCTTTTGGGCCTATAAAATCTCTCCTTATATCCTGTTTGTATAACCTGTGTGGCCCTGTCTCTCATGAGGAGGGAGATTGTATGTAGCAGACTGATACTTGTCAAGCAGAAAATGCTACATGAAAGAGGACAAGAAGATAGGAAAGAGAATGAAACATGAAGGTGACAATACAGTAAATACAGTGTGTGCAGGAGGAAAGGGAGGAGGAACTGAAAGTGTACCTCCAGGAAGGTTGTTGGGACCTGGCAGAGTGTTGGGACTAGATGATCTTTGAGGTCCCTTCCAACCCAAAGCATGCTGTGGTTCTGTGATTCTGTGACTTGCAAGGAGAACATAAGTTGCCCAGGAAAATGAGCGGAAGTTTGAGCAGAAAAGCATGTGGCACTTCTACAGGAGAAATTCTTGAAGTGAGGTACAGGGAGGGTAGAGAGGAAGGAAGAGCTGAGGCCGCTCTGGAGCTCAGCACTCAAAGAGAAATCTTAGAGTGAAGGAGGGCTGTGTAAAGCATTTGGTAAGTCTCCTCATTTCTCTGTCACAAGGGCAAGCAGAACCAAGGAAGGGGAAGGGAAAAGGAAGGGGAAAACCGAAAGAACTGAAGTGAACCGTTGACATGTGAGTGAAGGAAGGGTAGGGAATCTTCTTGAAGCAGAGGCACTAGTGAGCTCAGCAGAGGGTGCCTCTTCAGAGAGGCACCAGCAGGAAGAAAGAAGAGAAAAGGGTGAGAAGTTCCTCTGAGGAGGAAACAGGTTGGGAGACCATAGCAGTGTGGAAACTGAAGGTGTGGAAGCCTCAGGAGGAAAGTGAGTGTAGGGAGATGCAGCCACAGATGGTTAAAAATAACAGTGTGGTACAGATAACGTGGCACTCGCTGACAATTTAAACAAGCTGCCTTCAAAAACGCTTCTGTGTTCTGCAAAGTAAACCCTAGATTAGATCTTTCTAATTGCTGCTGACCAGAGAGGACTATTGGCATTTTGGGACTGTCACTTCGTCCAGCAACCCCAATTTTCTTCACTATTGGTGTTGTAATGGCAGGCAAGTCTTTAGCAGAGAGCTTTTTGCACCCCTGCCTGACCTAAATATTGATGTATCCTCAATTATGCTTAGATTTCTCTGGAAGGGAGATGTCCTTTTTTAACTGGTGTCAGTATTGTGACTAGCATACTAAGGCCACATGGTAATGATGCTATCAGAAATTAGAGCTCAATTACAGCACCGTTTGCAGTCACTTTGTGTGGTGTGGAGTTTGGGCACTGGCCTGAAACATTTTTTATAGTGTTCCAGGAGAACTGCAAGCTTTTCAACCCCACGGCTGGTCATTCAATGTGTCAGACCCTGTACAAATACCACATGTTGGATGGGACCAAGTGGCAGGAAACCTCCTACAGCTTTAAACCTCCTGGCATTTGTGATGGGTATGAGAGAAAGAATGAAGGAACACTAAAGGTCAAGTTGGATGGGGCCCTGGGCAACCTTGTGTAGATCCAGGCCTGAGGTTGGTGGCCCTGCCTGTGGCAGGGGGGTTGGAACTCTATGATCCTTGGGGTCCTTTCCAACCCAGACCATTCTATGATTCGATGATTCTAAAGAGAATAATACAGGAAAGAGAAATGCAAAGTGAAGGTCCTCTGTGTCCGTTGATAGCGATTCTTCCATGGCACAGCAACACAGAATATAAAGGCACTGCCTGGTTAATCACAGAATAGTTTGGGTTGGAAGTGACCTCAAACATTCATGGGCAGGGACACCCTCCACTAGACCAGGTTGCCCAAAGCCCCATCCAACCTGCCCTTGAACACTGCCAGGGAGGGGGCAGCCACAGCTTCTCTGGGCAACCTGGGCCAGGGCATCACCACCCTCAGGATGAAGAATTTCTTCTTAATACCTAACCTAAATCTCCTCTCTTGTGATTTAAACCCACTACTCCTTGTCCTATCACTGCACGTCCTTGTAAACAGTCCCTTTCCATCTTTCCTGTAGGCCCCTTCAGGTACTGGAAAGGCTGCAATAAGGTGTTTCTGGATCCGCCTCTTCTCCAGGCTGAACAAGGCCAAATTTCTCAGCCTGTCTTCATAGCAGAGGCGCTCTAGCCCTCTCGTCATCTTCATGGCCCTCCCTCTGGATGTGCTCCAACAGCTCCATGTGCTTTTTTTACAGGGCATCCTAGGGCTGGATGCAGTACTCCAGGTGGAGTCTCACAAGAACAGAGTAGAGGGGCAGAATCACTTCCCTCAGCCTGCTGGTCATGCATCTTTTGATGCAGCCCAGGGTACAGCTGGCTTTCTGGGCTATAAGCACACATTGCTGTCTCACACTGAGCTTCTCCTCAGGGCTGCTCTTAATACATTCTCTGCCCATCCTGTAGTTGCATTTGGTATTGTGCCAACCCATGTGCAGGACATTGCACTTGGCCTTGTTGAACTTCATGGTGTTTGCAGAGGCCCACCACCTCACAAGCCTGTCAAGGTCCTTCTGGGTGGCATCATTTCCCTCCAGCATGGTGACTGAACCACACATCTTGGTGTCATCAGCAAACCTGCTGAGGGGGCATTCTGTGCTATTGTTCATGCTGCCAACAAGGTGTTTAACAGTGCTGGTCCTAATACCAACCCCTGAGGAATGCCACTCATCACTGGTCTCCACTTGGACGTCAAGCCATTGACTGCAAGGCTTTGAGTGCGATCATCCAGCCAATTCAATGTAGAGCAGTCACTTGCTATTGTCAGAGCCATATCCTAGAAATATTAAAATATATTAAAAAAACCAAACCAGTTTTTGTCTTTGCACTATGGAAGATATGGATTTCTTCAGCGTTCTCTGCTGTTTCCTTCATCCTTCCACTTCCAAGTAAGGATATAAGGTTCCTTCTCATCTCCAGTGTGAATTTATCCATGAGTATCTTAAACCAGTTCGTTGTCAGTTCTTGTGCCAGAGTTTACTTTCCCCTTCAATAACTGTTGTGTCCTCAGTACTCTCCCCTCATCTCTTTCTGGAGAACATCCAGCTGCCCCCTTCAGAGGAGCTTTGCCCCAGCCCTGCTTTTCTCTTCTTCCATGTAACAGGCTCTCCATTTTCCTGCTTCATGCAGAAGGTGACCTCTAACGCTCAGAGGACTCTCTGCCTGTGGTAATGTGATCTAGTGGCTGCAGCAAAGAAAGGTGTCAGCAGTCCTGGACTGTATTCCCAGCCTGGTTATTGGATGATGGGAGATCTGGAGAAGGACATTTCTCTTTGTTTCGCCGCAGGTTCCAGTAATAGTCTCACGTCTCCATTTTACAGTGCAATTGCTATCACCATGCCAAATGAATTATTAATCCACACATCACAATATTTTCAGTGTTCTGTAGCAAGGAAATCTGACTCTGTGTCGCTCGCTGCCCTTTCCTGTGGCAAGGCATGCAATCCCCCTGGATGTACCTCCTTGGTACTCACGGCTCCTGCGTTTGCACTCTGCATTCCCAGGCCCCCACGCTTTGTGGCCATGATAAAGCAGCTTTCACCTATTTCTGACTTTTTCATTAACTTTCCAATAATTTTTTTCTTTTAAATCTTTTTTGAGGCTTGCTGAGGTGTGAATAATGTCACTGGGAAACAACAGTTGAAGCTAGAGACTCATTTAGAAGGAATGTCGGTCGTGATTGATCACAGCCGCACACATCATGCCCTCGCCTGGCTCTTCCTCCCCACACCAGGGGAGAGTTGGTGATACTACCTGGATCTGTGGAGCATATGTGTATTAGACCCATAGACATCGCATGAAGGTTGTTAAAAAAGTTTTGCTGGGCTTATTTCACCCATGCCATTGAGGATATGTGGTAATAATTAACGTTGTGATGTACCCACCACGTCACTCTTAGAAGCCTTAATGATCTCGGTCTGATCGTCAGTCTAATTTGGGAACACAGCTTTCCACATTGGCCTGGGTCTGTATCCATATGTATTGTTCCCAGTCAAGATGGTATGGCCAGAATAAACATTATGGGGTACTGCTGCTATTTCTTGTTGCTACACAAATTATCCGTTGCTCTGGAAAAGGTCACGGAAACCGGGGGATGGGTCGTGTGGGAGGAAGAGGTGCCACACATGTCTGTGTTGGTTCCCACGTAACTCCTGCCTGAAGTCAGAAACAGCTCTCATCTCCTGGGGCTGCTGCTTCTCCCTCTCCCACCCACTCTCCCCTTATGGCCTGCAGGTGTTAGGCTGTAGCTTCTCTCATATTTTTGGCCAGGGCTGAATTAGTACATTTTTAATGGATGCCTTTTGCAGCGCCAATGAAAATAGGTTAGAATTCTGATAATTCCCCATTATTCTACAAAAACAGTTTGTTTAAATGCCATAGCAGTTCTTTTAGACTTGTTGCCATTGCTAGTTCAAAGACCACACCTCCATTGTATAAAGAGTTATTTAGATGTAGCAGACTCAGTGAGTTTATGGTCTTCTGCTTTTCCAGGGAAACTAAAATTATGGGGTCAAAGATCAAGTGATTTTCATTTTTGATATGCCACTGAGCAATTCACTTTGAATCTGCACTTCTTATTTTTGATAGCATAGGGTGTCACAGAGTAACTAGAGCATCTTTCTAATGTGTAATGGGTCATTAGTATTACAGACCCCAGTCACCTATGATGTCACTATCTCCAGTAGTCTGTACCTTGTATATAACCAAGAAGATACATAGAGCTTGTGATGCTGCTTGAGAAGCTAAGCTGCTGTGATGCCTTGCTTGCTCCTCCTGCCCAGTAGGACTCCAGATCAGTTGGAGATCCATCTGCCTGTACGTGGTTAGCAGGCTCGAACTTCTCACTGCTTTCAGAGCTACTATCCTGAGGTAGTCTAAGGACAGGAGCTAAACCCTGCACCAAGGCATAGAGTTGTTGATGACAGGTCAACCACCAGTCGGTCCAGTTGAGTTGTAGTGGGATACAAAGAGAACAGAAGCCTCTTCTTGCTTGAGGAAAGGATTTGTATGAGAAGAAGCAAATTCAGATGACTGTGAAGCTTGTGCTGAAGTTTATGTTGTGTTAAGGTTTTGACTCACAAAACCCCAGGAAGGGAGTGAGCCTGGTTGTGTTCTGTTGGACTCTTCCCACTGAGGGCTTTCCCAGGACGGCTGACACAGTACAGGGTTCTCTAGAACCCTGGCACTCTGTGGGAAAGCCAGCTGGAATGCAATTGTAGCAGATGCTGGGTGTACTCCTGTAAACGTTTAACCAGTATTGATCTATAGAGAACATCATTTCTCCTTTTTGCTTTTGTTAGATCCTGTTGGTCAGGCATGCAGATCAGAGGTATTCCTAAGGCAGGTGAGGGAATGGGTGACCTTACAAAGAGCAGATAAAAGTCATGCCGCTGCTTTTTAAAGTACTCAATTATTCACTGCAACAAAACCTTGATTTTTGTCTGATTTTTATGAAGTACTGAGCCTCCTGGGTTCCAGCAGAAATCAATTTTGGCTGTTGGTGCTAAGCATCTCTAAATGTTGTATTTGTGGTTTCAGACCCAGGTTAAACTCCCAGGCACTCCATAATAATCAGAGCAAGGGCAGCAGTGTTTTGCCTCCTGATGGTCATTCTTCTTGCAACACTGTGTCTCTCTGTTGCTGTGCTTGACTTATGGATAAGATTTTCCTTTCTTTAAAAATTCAATATATATTCTCTGCAGAGAGCTCTGATCTAGGGTCCTGCTCCTTACTTAAGCATCTCTGATTGATGCCCCCACAACCCCGAGAAGTACTTGCAGTTCGGGCAGAGGTAGCACAAAAAAATTACAGCTGTTGCTGGTGTTTTCTAAAGTCATAAATTTGGAATGCTAGAAAAGAAGGAAAAGAAAAGGTTACTGTGGGGAGTGTCCTGTGCTGAGCTCCCCAGCAGTGCTTTAGCACAAGCAATGATAAGGATCAGCCAAAGAGCTTGGACCAGTGTAAATCAGCGCTCTGTTTTGTGTGTACTTCTTCTAAAGAAATCTAAAGATCTCTTTGAACATCATGTGCCTGTGCCTGGCAATTATTTCTATGTTAAGGAAGAGGGGGCACCTTCAGTTCTAACCTGTTTTCATGGTCTGATGTACAAGCATGAATCTTTTCACTAGAAGAGCTCTGTGTGTGTATCCAGGGTTAAAACTTACACCTTGAAATGGTAACCTTACAGGAGCCATCATAAAAAATGCAGCAGAGCATGTGGGATTTGGGGTGGGACCTTATTACTGATAGTGGATTACCTGGGATGAGAGTCAAAGGAGGTGATCCTCCCCCGCTACTCTGCCCTGGTCAGGCCCCACCTGGAGTATTGTGTCCAGTTCTGGGCTCCCTTGTATAAAAAGGACAGGGATCTCCTGGAGAGAGTCCAGAGAAGGGCTACGAAGATGATTAAGGGCCTGGAACAGCTCCCGTATGAGGAAAGGCTGAGTGAGCTGGGACTGTTCAGCCTGGAGAAAAGAAGACTGAGGGGGGACCTAATTAATGTTTATAAATATCTGGAGTGTGGGACACCGGGGGAAATAACCAACCTCTTTTCAGTGGTCTGTGGAGATAGGACAAGGGGCAATGGCCTCAAGTTGGAGCACAGGAAGTTCCGCACCAACATGCGGAAGAACTTTCAAACAGTGAGGGTGACAGAGCCCTGGGACAGGCTGCCCAGGGAGGTGGTGGAGTCTCCTCTGGAGATATTCAAGACTCATCTGGATGCCTATCTGTGCAATATGTGCTAGGGAGCTGCTTTGGCAGAGGGGTTGGACCCGATGATCTCTTGAGGTCCCTTCCAACCCCTACGATTCTGTGCTTCTGTGATCCTGGAATTGATCTCTGAGCCTCTCTGCTACTGGAAGAAATCAGGCATTTCAGACCAGATTATCTTATTCCAGGAAATTCTCCTCATTACTTCAAAGCAAATATTACCTCATCATCACACGCTAGACAACCTACCAAGAGAAAAATTCTTTCCAGTCCAAAAAATGACTATCAGATTTTGCACATGAGGCAGCATCACCGATGTCTCACGGTGACTCATCGTGCTCCTGAGCGGCTTTGCTACCTAAGGCAGAGCTTGCAACCAAATAACCATAAAATATCTGCTTCTTTTCTCAGCTATTGCTACTTAATGGCAGAGTTGGTTTCTCAGTCGGATGAGAAAACTCTTCTTTAATACCTTGCAGGTAGATGGCTGCCCTGCTGCCTGGGCTCTTGCAAGCATTTCAGAGCAGAAGAAGCCATTAGAAAGCCTTTTCCTTTCGGTGGAAACATGCCCTGATTTGTTGCCCTTCTTTGTATTTCAAAGAGGGTTAAAAACAAAAAGTGCTAGCAAATTTCACTTTATGCTTCATATAGGATTAAAGTAAAGTTTTCTTTACTTTTATAGAGCAAGAGAAACCCAGGAAAGGGACAATAATTGGACAGCACTAACAGGATATTCCTATTTGAGGAGCAGAATAAACAACAAGTGTCTGCTGGCTCTCATTTACTCTCACAAGGATTAAAATAGATCATCAGAAGATTAGCAGATACCGGAATATCAGATGTCCAAAAGATGAGAGCTTGGTTTTTTCCTACAAATGTTTAATTTTTCACCAAAACCTCCTAAGAACAAAGGGCTGGTTCTAGAAATGTAACTTGCTGCAGTTGACTGGGAAATTGCAGCATGGTGGGCCAGATGGGCATGGAGATTGGCAGTGGGTGCCACAGAGCTCATCACAGCATGGATAGCTTTTAATAGGAAAAAGAGGGAAAAAATCCAGGTGCTGTTTCCACCCCTGCATGAGAAGAAAGAGGTCCAGAAGGCCAGCTAATGGTCCTCCTATGGCAGCTCATGCTTGCCTCTGGCACCAACTTGGCACTGATCCTACAGACTTAGCAGCAAGACCAAAAATGAGCAAAAATGCTGTGGGAGCTTGCCTGCAATGTCTCTCTCTCTCCATCAGTATATCAGGCCTGGGGAAAACAGAGACAGCATCAGGTTTCACGTGGGATTTCTCAGCAGGGCTCCTCTCCCATCTCAGATCTGAGAGACTGCGGTGATTTGTATCTTTGAATATGTTTTCAGTTCATTTTCCTTTTAATGATGCTGAAGAAAGGGGTGTCAACACAAAGGAAGATGTATCTGTCACTCCACTCTGGTTCCTAGCAGCAGGCAGGCTGCTGCTTGGAGCTGGCTCGGAATAATACCCTGGCTGTTTTTTGTTGTTGGCTTTCTGAGGAGGAAAAAACATGCCAGCACTGATAACTGATTGACTCAGAGCACACACAGCCATAAGGAAAAAAAATGCATCCAAAGATTTTCTTTAAAAGCCTGAAACCTTCCAAATGTCACCCTGACAGAGTGCCTCCTCTTGCATGGCCATACCCTGTGTTCCAGGGACCTTGGTGGCTTGGAGTTGGAGATGAGCACTATCTCCCCTCCTTAGGGGTCCTTGTGGGAGTCTCTGGCTGCAGCATCCTGTGGGAGATGTCCAGTGGGGGAACACATCTCGTAAAGCCTGTTCTAGGTAAGAGGCACCCAGCTTCAGTCTCCCAAGAGTCACAGAGTGGCTGAGACTGGAGAAGATCTAATCCAGCCCATGCTCAGAGCAGGGGCGGACACTGTTTTGCTCAGAGCCATGTCCAGCATCCAGTTTGAGTATCTCCAGGGATGGAGACCCTGCAGCCTCTCTGAGAAACCTGTGCCAGTGCTTGGTCACCCTCAGAGTAGAGAAGTCAATCACAATGGCAACACTTCCAAACACAAAAACTAGCAACTATTAACCTCTTTAGGGTTCCTTCCCTTCCCTCCCTTCCTTCCTTCCCCCTCCATCCTTTCCTTTCCTTTCCTTTCCTTTCCTTTCCTTTCCTTTCCTTTCCTTTCCTTTCCTTTCCTTTCCTTTCCTTTCCTTTCCTTTCCTTTCCTTTCCTTTCCTTTCCTTTCCTTTCCTTTCCTTTCCTTTCCTTTCCTTTCCTTTCCTTTCCTTTCCTTTCCTTTCCTTTCCTTTCCTTTCCTTTCCTTTCCTTTCCTTTCCTTTCCTTCCCTTCCCTTCCCTTCCCTTCCCTTCCCTTCCCTTCCCTTCCCTTCCCTTCCCTTCCCTTCCCTTCCTTTTTCTGTTTTTAAATATCAGCTAGTTTTCCCTCAATAAACCCTCCACATGGACACTTTGGAAATCATCCCACCACCTCTGTCTTCATACCAGAGCAGCACCTGCCTGCAGATTGCACTGCACTGTTGACAGAAGGGTTGGTGATAGGGTGGACCACTATTTGTTTAACACCTGGCAAATGCAGCCAGGTTCGTTGTGCCAGGCACTGACAAAACAAACTGGAAGGAAGACAACCTGTTCCCAGAGAAGCTGTTATTTACTGGTTAACGATAAGCTGCAAAGAAATGTGTGGAAGGAAGCAAGGGCACCAAAGTGTTGTGCTGATCTCTGAACTGTAGGGTCATTGTTTCCCTCATTGCAGCCATACTTGGGAGAAGAGTGAGATCCTGGACATGCTACCCAAGGGCATTAGCTGGTGAAAAGGATGGAGATGTCCTGTAGATGACCTTTTATGGAGACATATGAAATCCCTCTGGTGCCCTTTGGGTGCTGTATTCATTGTTTAAAAGCTGCAGTACAAGTGCACTTAACAATGGATACATATTTTAGAAATAGTCATTTAGATATTTCAGTTGTGGTATTTTTCAGCCAGGAAATGGGCTCAAGAGAAAAAGAAGCAATGCACAGTTACTTCTTCTCTTCAAAAAATGCCTTTCCATTGAAAAGACATATTTTTGAGTCTGCAAATAAAAGCAATAGAGGATTTTTTACCCTGATATTTCTTCCCAAGTAGAGGAGGTGGTTTCACCAAAGGGATAAAAGGTGTTGTTTAAGGGGGAAAGTGGCAGAGTTTTGAAGGACGTCCAGGACTTTTGGGACAGTCCAGCACTTGCCCTTCCAAATGCCTCCATCAAGAAGAACACTAGAGAAAATTAAGAAAAGGGACAAGGTGGCAGAGTCAAGCACATAGCACATGGAAACCATGTCTTTGGAGATTTTAAAGAAAATGTAAGTAATTATTCTAGGAGGGCATGCCTGGGTACCCCATCCTTAAAGCAAAGCGTGGGGCTCTGGAGGCTTGTGCCAGTGGCAAGGTTCTGTGATTTGTGTGACACCATCTGTTCATTTGCTCAAACTGAGTGTTTTGGCATGCCAAGTCTTTGAGTCCACTTTGGCCAGAACCATCCTGTGTGTCTCTGGGCATGGTCTTTGTTCATGGTTTTCCACCTAGCTCAGCTCATTTAGCCACGAAGCTTTGCCAAGGGGTGCAAAGCTGCTCCTGAAGGAGAGCTGCTCTCCCAGTGTGCCCTTCTCCTTCCTCTTCCTATGAAAATGCTTTTCCTTTAACACCAGAGAGTCAGAATATGTTAGTTTATGACTGCCAGGTGGTATGACCACATATGTTACAACTATGGGTTTCCTGAAACTAGGAAAAGATGTTCTTAAACTGAAAGCAACTAGAAGAAAGCATCAACAGCTTTCAATACATTTGTTTGAGGTTTTCTTTTTCTTCCTATCCTCCATACCTGGTTTGAGTGGAATTTCTATGTATTTACCCAGTTTTGGTGGGGTTTTTAAAATACTTTTATGCTTTGGACACGAGCAGTTTGAGGTTCTGGTGCAGTGAGGAGTTGGTGTGTTTGCAGCACGTTACATGAAGCTTTCCAGTACCCTGGCCTTTTCCACCTAGTTGGACAGTATCCCATTTTGGAGTGACAAAACACTTCTTTTTTGCAAGATGAGGTAAAAAAACTTAACAAGTCTCTCAGGCCTCACAAAGGCAAAACTCCCATTAATGGGAAGGAAGAAACTGCTTTGCTTAAGCAAAACCTCAGTGCTAAGGACACTGGTGCCAACTCTCACTTCTTGCTGGATGAGCCTTTTGGGGGGCCGTGGTGGAGATGTTGCCTCCCCACACCCTCGCATCCCAAGCAGTGCCATCCTGCCCTTGCAGCTACGTGAAATGCCCTTCCCTACTTGAAATGCTCAGCATTGCCCTTTGCCCCACACCTGCCAGGCCATGTGCTGCCAGAGCCCGGTGTTGGTGCCCCGTAGGGTAGAGCAGCCAGCAGCAGCCCTGGTGCTTGCTGCAGCAGAAGGTGGCATCTCCTTTACTGAGGATTTGGAGCCATGAGGGTTTCTCGCATGGTTTGGGAGCAGGAGCTAGTATCCACCAAGATGTGGGCCCCTAAATCCAGCCTCAGCACTGAAGATGTCTCCTCCCACAGGGAGCAACTGGGAACTTCTTATCTACTTAGCTACAGCGGAGCTGCTGTGTCTGGCTTGGATGGCAGAGGCAAGCAACCATGGAGAAACCAGTCCAGGATGCAGGGCGGTATCTTCATCTTCTTCCCTCCCAAGGAGGAGAGGCAGTGCTGAGCATGTAATGGTGCTTTAGCACAGACAATGTTTAGGTCGTTCTCTGATGCTGTGTGTGTGCAGACCATATATTTCATCCCAGATTTCTCTCTCCTGTTTACTTCTATCCATTTTCCCAGGTGCCACCAGCCCTGAAGCTCTTTTTTTCTCTTCTGGTCTCTCTCAGACAGCAGACTGTAATTCCTAGGTCATGTCATACTCAATGGAGAGCAGTAAAAGCCCAAGGCCTGAGGTGATGATGGAAGGTGATCCTCCAGCAAAGCCTTGAGAAGCCTTTCAAGTGATCACTCAAAGTGTCCTCTGAAACACAAAGCCATTTACCAGGGTAGAACACAGTTGTTCTCTTGACTCACACAGTACATCACATGTACATTTGTAGTGTAGGAGAGGCACTTGGTTTTATGACAGGTTTACATACTGTCTTTTACTGCACTTCTGGGTGACAGCAGTCAGCTGCAGGTCAGGGCTCTGCAGGTTGAGACCTAATGAAGAAAAACTCATAGAGAGGATCAAGCATCTTTGGTGTGAACTGGCCAGTGGAGGTTCCCTCTCTGAAAAGCAGAAGACACCAAATAGCAGGAAACTATTTCAGTCCACATAGCTTCTCAAAGCCCAAAAGCTCTTTGAGTTGTCCTCCTATCCCCACTCCTGTTTCTCTACCATGTGATTCCTGCCACCTCCTCTGAGGCTTTTCTACCCTCCCATATTTTTGCTAGCTAATATGAATACTGAGAGGTTCCCATAGCTCAGCTACCCAGCTTAAAACTATACGATTTTGATACTCCACTGGAATACGTGGTGTAAAGCAACAGCCACCCTCAGAAAGGGTGCAAACACCCTCAGAAAAAAAGCGTCACCTGCAAACAGAGAAAAAAGTGTCTATTGGAAATTCTAATAATCATGTAAAATGATTTTGACCAATCTTATATAAAGGCAGCTTCAGTGATATCTTGCAACTGTGTCCAGCCCATTCCAGCAAGATTTAATTTATTCTATGCTGCAGTTAGTGTTTTCTTTGGAACCATGATGTTCTCAGAAGTTCACCCTCCAGCCCATATTTACTAAGTGGATGCCAACAAGGCCTGGGTTCAGCAATGTTTACAAGGCCAGTGTTATGGGGATTTAAGCAGAAAACAACAAAAGAACATACACAAACCAGAGCAGCTCTCACTGGTGGTTCAAAAATGCTTGCAAAGGGTCATGGGGTGTCTGTCTCAGATTCAGATGTCTCTTGTCTGACTCAGACTCTCGTCTTTCAGTAAAATATACTGTGGAAGAACAAAAAATAACTTGATTTTTTGGGTGTTCTTTCCCAGCAGCTCCTAGACCCAGAGAAAGAGCCCTCAGGATGCCAGAGCCAGCGAAGTCCACCTCTGCCCCCAAGAAGGGCTCCAAGAAAGCGGTGACCAAGACCCAGAAGAAGGGTGACAAGAAGCGGCACAAGAGCCGCAAGGAGAGCTACTCCATCTACGTCTACAAAGTGCTGAAGCAGGTCCACCCCGACACCGGCATCTCCTCCAAGGCCATGGGCATCATGAACTCTTTTGTCAACGACATCTTCGAGCGCATCGCTGGAGAAGCCTCCCGCCTGGCCCATTACAACAAGCGCTCCACCATCACCTCCCGGGAGATCCAGACAGCCGTGCGGCTCCTGCTGCCCGGCGAGCTGGCCAAGCACGCCGTCTCGGAGGGCACCAAAGCTGTCACCAAGTACACCAGCTCCAAGTAGCCAGGCACCACCTCTCCAACGGGACCATCAAGCACCAAACCCTCCGCGCAAGCACAGGCGGGCAGCCGTGGTCCGGATAAACATCACAGCTATTATCCACAGCAATTTAGGGCCTTGGGATGGGCATGAGAAGCTGTCTGGTGAAAGAGGAGACGGTGATCTGGATGTCAGCTGATTTCCATAGTCTGCTCGGGATGTGTGGCAGGTTCTGCAGGGCTGGTGGAGGAGGCCTCCGCTTTCGCATCTCGTCCGAAGGACTGACCAACTGCAGTGTACCCAGACTCTCCTCTGTGCTTGGCAAACCTGCATGTTTGGCACTGACAGGGGAGACGGGCAGCAGCAACACAGAGATGCCATCTCTGAAGTCTTCCTGTTTGGCTGCTTTCTCACAGTCATCCGAGACAGGCACCAAGGAGCCAGCACTAATATCCTGTCCCTCAGAGCCTGGATCTGTCCCAGTGTACAGTGACACAGCCCACACCGTGCCAGCAGAAATGGCATCAACAGCTACCAGACATGGGCTGTAGAATAAAATCCATATTGATTCAGCAGCTATCCGTGCTTGGCAGCCTGCTTTAAAGAGTGAGCTTGGCAGGCAGGTGCCCAGGATGGTACCAAGCGCTGTTCCTCCTCATTGTTCCCGATGGATGAGGCATTGAGCAGGCTGAGGGTGCTGGAGCTGCCTGCTGCCTCCCACCTTGTGCCAAGTTGGACAGACAGACAAGGAGGGGTATTGGGGCTGGGTCACTACTTTGCCCAGCTACTGCTTTGCCTGCTTTAGGACTTGCTTTGGTGTTCAAAGTGTTGCTAATTCTGCTGCTTTTCAGAGACTTTTCCTTCCTGGACACTGCCTGGGCAATCCTTTCCACCTTAAGTGTGGGTCAGATGGGATGGTGCTGCCAGGGTGGCCTCTCCTGCAAGAGCTGGGGTGGCCCAGGAGAAGCAGCACAGAGGTGTCTGGAGAGCACCAAGGATTTGGGAAGGTACCTGTAGTGGGAGCAGAGGTGGTTAATGCAGTCAGGGGGAGAAGCAGGCTCCCTGCAGTAATCACTGTGGGCGGCTCGCCTGGCCCTGCTCTCGCTGCTTTATTCACCTGTTAGAAAGCAAAAGCAAAAACTGGGTCTGGGTGGATCTATAGGGACACTTCCTTGCATCCCAGTGATATTTTAAAGACTAAGTAATTTTAAGCTACTTCAGATATTCCCTATGTCTTCTCAAAGTCCACAATAGAGTGAGCAATAATAAAATCCTGATTAAAGCCATAGAAATTAGCTAAGGGATATCTTGGTTACAGGTTTATCTTGCCCAAACTGCTGGATAGCAGAAGAAAAGCATGTGTAGAACTAGTGTGAAGTTGCAGCTTCCTACTCAAACCACAAAATTAGCCAACATTTAAAAAAAATATACATCAAAATCCCTGGTAGGCAGTGGTGCTCAAACAAAAAATATTCAAGTCTTTAAAAATAACAGCTTATTCAGTAAATAAAAAGGGCAGCAAAGACAGGATCCAAAGCTAAGTGCAAGCTCTCCCCAAACTCTAAGACCTTGTCCTTAATGAGCAGGTAAATTCCTACCCTGAAATAGCAGCCTTGCAGTACATCTCTTGCTTTCCCTTGTGTTTCTCTCTACTTTTTTTCTTTACACTGTGAGAGTGGTGGGCACCCTTGACAAATTTATGTTGCTTTTGGAGCTGAAGGACTCTGTAGCTCCAGGAGATTCAGTAATTCCATGTTTTTATAACAGTGCTGCAGTCATTTTCCAGTTGATCTGAGGACTTAAACCTGCTTGACCAAGAGCCCCTCAGATACCCAAGAGCAGTGTGGGGTCCCTGTGCAATAGCAGGGGACAAGCAGCAGCTGCTTACAGGCTGCACCCATCTCCCTGCTGCAGCTTGGAATATGAACACCCCACACCTGAAAAGGGACTTTCCTCCCATGCTTTGCTCAGTGACAGCACACTCCAGCCACGTTTCATACCGTAATGCCAGCAGGAATCCCCAGCCATATCTTCCAGAAGATATCCCCAGGTGTCAGTGCCACAGTGAGCATCTCCCAGCAGCGGTACCTGCACTCGGTAGCATTGGTATCCTGGTCTGCTTGGCCAGGAGACTTTGGAGGTGACAGCTTCAGGCTTCCTTTTGTTTTCCAATCAAATAGTCAAAATCAGATACCAAAGATTAAAACATACCTGCAGTGGGCCTAGAGCCACCAGCCTCCCACCAGAAAAGAGATGAGGGGAATGTAAGGCGTGAAGGGCTGGCTGGCAGTTGGAGCTTTCTCTCCCATCCTCCTGAATGCAGGAATTCAGAGTGGAATAAGCCCGCTCCAGTTCAAGCAGTGTGTGCGAGCCAGGTCAGGCACCTCACAGGACCACCCAGCACAGCCTCTAAAACCTCACTCTTCTGAGCAGGAGTCCTGCTCCAGCCTCCACAGACTGCAAGAAGCCAGGAAAATAAAATGAGGTGGTCAGTTGGGTGGATGTCCAGGGTTTCCTGGGCGGCTCAGGGAGCAGGGGACAAGGCTGGGTGCTTGGGCTCCACACACATACTGTTTTGGGTTCTTCTCTGGGCTGTGCCACTGCTGCTGCTCTCTGTTTATGGAGATTGTTTCAGGGAGAGAAGAAGCAGTGATTTAAAGCTATAAGAATACTTGAAGGCTTAAAGAGAATTTTTATGTCGTCTAAAGCTGAGTGACAGAGACTGGTCATCTCCATCCATTTATAGGTTAGGCTGTCATTTCACACATCATTTGCTCTTCACTCTCCCATTATATCATTTTTTAACTCATCCCTGACAATGTGGAGCACAGGACTGAGGAACTGATCCAGGGAACTGATCCAGGTTAAAACAAACCTTCTGCGTTGTGTGTTCTTACAGGCTTCATTTTAACCCAGTTCTGGTAGCAGCTCTGATCTGTCACTGACCTGCAGATACCTGTGCCAGCCAAGGGAAGGGCTGATCCAGGACTGGCATAAACTAGGACTGCCACAGAAAGCAGTTGGGAAATTAATGACCTTGGTGTCGAAGGAGAAGTGGGAGCAGTTGGAGCTCCTTGTTCAGACAGCATGCAACGCAGGCTGCCCGTCCCACCGCTGCCTGCTGCTGCGCAGGCAGGTGCTGCAGTGATTCACCCAGAGTTGTTTTGACTGTGGTGGGCTTGGACTGAGCCTGTAGAGGTAGAGGCCATAGGAAATGGCCTAAAAGTTCAAGCATCGATTGTCCACTCAGTTAACTGAGTGTGGCAAGTGCCGCAGTTCCCAGGTAAGGGGGTTTGCTGCAGAAAAGGTGTTCTGCACTTCAGGACCTGTGCTCTTAAAAAATATGCATGTTCAGGTCTGTAATTGATAAAACATCCTTAAAACAAAGATAAAATGCCAAGCCCCACCATCCCTACCCGGTTCTTGCTGCAATCTTAGGAGCACCTCTGGGACACTCCTGTGTTTTGCCAATTTAAAAACAACCCAAACAAACAGTTGTTTGCTTTGGTGTACAATTGAAGAGAGCAAATTAGCAGCTCTAGGTCTGTTCCTGATATTTCCCACTCCTTTCCTAGAAGGGCTTAAAGTCCACTCGCCCTTCCCAGTGGACCTCCACCTACTAAACAACCCAGTAGCCCTGTGTGCGGAGGTTTGCTCCTGCTGGGGACAGACAGGTCTTTAGTCAAACACAGGGAAAGCAAACAGGTATGCAGGATGAGTGCCAGTCCTGGACAGTGCTGTATGTCCTAGGAAGGGATGCCCGTGCTGAGACTGCTGAGGAGCCCTGTGTGGAGGAGTGCCAATGGCTCAGTGCTGCTCTGCCCTGGCAACCAGCAGCCATGCAGAGGTGGCCCCAGGTCCTGGTCACCCCTGGAGTCAAGCTTAGCATGGGCTCTGCACAGCGCTGAGCATTTGTCCCATCACAGCGTTTCCTGACAGTTTACATCCAGACCAAGTTGTTTACAGGGAAAGGAAGAATGTGAACTAAACCATCAAAATTACTTGCTGCCAGGATTTCGGGAGTTCCCCAGGACCAGTGCCTGGGGAGCAGTCTCCCGTGCTTACTGTCATGCATGGTATCTTGTGGGCTTATGTACACACTGGTTTTTCTGACAGTAAGTGTTCCATCGAGTATGATCTGTGTTACATTACTGCTGGTTTATGACCTGTCTTACTGCTAACTACCTGTTTTCTGTTAAATGTATAAATAAAATATAAATGCAAACCTGCTGAAAGTCAGGTGAGACCCAGATGTCAGGATGGTTTTGCTTCTGCTGTATCGCTGCTTCACCCCCTACACACTCACCAAGCCCTACACTTCTCTTTTTCCACCATATTTCTTCCAGACCTGGGGTGACAGCTGCCACCCTTCCAGCAGAGAGGGAGCCCAGCTGGTCCTGCCAGAGGGTCAGTCAAAAAACAGAGCAGCCCCGGGTTGAGGGAATGTCAAGGCTGCCACTGTGAGTCCTTGTGGGGTGTCACGCACCCCAAATGTGTGCAACATGGGTGTTTCCAAGCGTTTCCAGTGAGCTTGTCCCCGTGTAGAGCTGAACCTGCAACCTGTTCTGGCCACAATCCTGTTTGGGGTGCACTCTGCCTGGCACCCATCATTTAACCCCCAAGGGACTTTGGACTTGCACAGGCTGAACCACTGTGAGATTCCACTGTGGTTGGAAAAGTGGTTTCTGCACATTCAGAATCTGGAATCTCTGTTTATCTGAATTAATGATTGCTGACACTAGAAATGTCTTTCCTTAGACTATGTGGAGTCTGTAGGCAACAAACATGAAAAAAAAGATCTGAAAAGCATCTGAAAACCCCGGGAAGGAAAAAAAGATCTTCCTTTTAAAGAATGATTGGTAAATACACCCAAGTGAATCACTTAACCACTGGACATCAGTATCATAATGCCCTCACTAGATTGGGAAATACATGTGACATTATAGATGCTGTGTGCTGAAGAAACAAGCTAAGACTTCAGATATTGCATGTAACAGAAATCAGAGACAAAAAAGTTTTAGGGTCTCTCTAAAAACAAATTCATAAACTTAATTGGGGAAAAGCAGTATTTGGAGAAAAAAACCCAACCAAACATTATAACTAACTGATCTGAAGTGTTTCCACTTTGCAGAGCAGCACTCATAATGCATTTTCATAACATAAAAAATGGGCAAAAAAGTGACAGGATGGCCAGGACCAAAGACTTGTGGTGAGGGGAGTTAAATCCAGTTGGCAGCTGTTCACAAGTGGTATTCTCCAGGCCTCAAGACTGGGACCAGTTCTTAATATCTCTAGCAATTATCTGCGTGTGCTCAGCACTGATGAGGCTGTACCTCTAGTGCTGTATTCAGTTTTGTGCCACTCGCTACCAGACAGACACTGAGGTGCTGGAGCGTGTCCAGAGAAGGGCAACGAAGCTGGGGAAGGCTTTGGAGCACGAGTCTGACAAAGAAGCAGCTGAGGGAACTGAGTTTGTTTAGTCTGGAGACAGGGAGGCTGCGGGGAGACCTGATCACTCTCTACAACTACTGGAAAGGAGGTTGTAGCCATGCGGGTGTTGGTCTCTTCTCCCAAGTAGCAAGCAATGGAACATAAGTAAATGGCCTCAAGTTGCACCAGGGGAGGCTTAGATCAGGTATTAGGAAAACTTTCTTACCAAATTAGTTGTCAAATTAGTTGTCAAGCACTGGAACAAGCTTCCCAGGGAAGTGGATGGATGACCATAGCATCATAAAATCATAGAATTGTCTTGATTGGAAAGGACCCTTTAGATCATCAAGTCGAACCATCACCCAAGTCCACCACTAAGCCGTGTCCCTCAGCACCACATCTGTCTTTTAAATACCTCCAGGGATGGTGACTCCACCACTTCCCTGGGCAGCCTGTTCCAATGCCTAGCAACCCTCTCTGTGAAGAAGTTTTTCCTAATACCCAATCTAAACCTCCCCTGGCGTAACCTGATGCCATTTCCTCTTGTCTTAAATACCTCCCTGGAGGTATGTAGAAGACATGGTTTAGTGGTGGCCTTGACAGTGCTAGGTTAATAGTTGGACTTGATCCTTAAAGGCCTTTAAGGCCTTAAAGGCCTAAATGATTATTCTGTTCTACGGCAGAGGTGACACCTGGGTCTCAGAAAGACCCAAACCAGGTTACAAAAGCTAGAGCATCTACAGTCATGCTTCTCCAAGATGTTGGGAGGTTAAGAATTCTTTTTTGCTATTAAGTTATTATTTCATTATTATTGACTGGTTATTGAAAGACCATTAGTTGGACTTAGGTGCCACATGGCTAAGGCTTTGGCACAACCAGATAGAAGAACTCTGAAACATCAAAAGAAACTCGGCAAAAGAGGTTTAGATTAAGTAAAGAGGAACAACACTTCATGCAACAAGCAGTCCTCTTATTGAGGCCTTTGTCAACAGATGTTGGAGATGCTAGACTTTTTTTCAAGGACAAATTAACGGAAGAAGTCCATCAAGAGCTGCTAAACACATACAAACTGTGCTGAAAATTGTCAGGGGCTGGGAGAATACATATTTATTTTATGTGCCTGTCTGACTCCTACAATCTTTCTTGCCTGTTCTGGACGCTGCAGGAAACAAGATTTTGGGTTGGATGCAGCAAAGGGCTGATCCAGGTTGTCTGCCTAAACTCATGCAATGACTGCCTTGTACTACTCATGACCTGTAAAGAGTACCTTGGGCCTCTGAAGCTTAGGAGAAATCATAAGAGAAAACTTCACGTCCTCCTTTCCTAGGTGGTTCCTGCACTTGCATTGATGGTTGTGTGGATTGTGTTAGCCTGGCTTACATGAAAGATCTGAGATGTTTTGTTTCTAAAATAGTTGGAGTTAATAAACACACAGATGGTGTGAGAAAGAGAGGGAATGCAGCTTCTGCTCTCTCATATAAAGGAAAGCTGTTCTCAAAACATTTTTCATTTTCTCCCTTGAAGCAGTTGTTTTTCAAAAACTTATACACAATTTCCTTTTCAATATCCATAAAGCTAATTGCTCCCCCCCAAAAAAAAAGAATTTCTTACAGAATTCCCTATAGAATTCATTCAGAAAAAAATTTCTTACACATTTAACTGTCTTCTAATGACAGAAGTAGTTTGTAATAGTAATATAAATGAGAAGATTGGTAAAAATAGGGAAAGAATAGCAGCTGGATGCGAGGTACCAGAAAGGACCATAGGCAGGATACTCTTAAGTGAATGCTGTAAGAGTGGCAGGTGCTGATGGGACCTTGACATGGAGCCCACCAAGATGCCAGCACCCACACAGCATGCAGCTGCTTGAAGCACAGTTAGGAAACAAAGGACAAGGAGTATATCCTGGTAACTCCCAGAAGTGGAGCAGGATGGACAGTGTAGTTTCTGCCAATGGCCAAAAAGTACAAAAGGCACATCTAGAGCCAGCACACAGTAACCAACCCAAGAGGAACACGGGAAATTTGATGAGAACATGGTGGCACCATCCCTTGTCCTCAAAGTCATCGCAAAGATGGGCACAAGCATCCTGGTGTCTACGTACTGGCTTGGATACACCCATCTCGTGACTACGTGGGTGTGAGAGTATGAGCATGACTGAGTCAAATCAGTACTGCTCTAAAATGAATTCACCTGCCTCTGAGGTGGTAAAGTCATCCTCTTGTAGGGACTTGCATGGAGTTGCTGCACTGTGGCTGCTCATCCATTGTTGTGTTCATCCAGCCTCGGGGCAGGAGGAGCATCCCGTCTCCTGTGCACCTCTCCAATTTATTGGCCGTTGAACCTCCTCTCGTGCAGGGGTGGAGAACGTTCTTTACACAAAGTACATCTGTATTTGCCAACACTGGAAAAATTGTCTGGCACAGCTTTTTAAATAATCCAGGAGGTGCTTCTGACCAAACCTCTCCCATGGGCTAGGACATGGCCCAGTAAATACCAGGCTGCTTCAAAAACCATAGCATCAGACAAGAGAGCCATGAGTGCCGTCGATACAAGCACTCAGCCTTCTCTCTTCACCTCAGAGTGCCTGCAAAGACCAGCAAAAAGAGGGAACATTAAGTGCACCACATCCAATTTCACTAAAGTAAAGGAAATTTGAGGGCGCTATTGCCATTCACCACCTTCTTGTGGGCTTTCAGTTTCTTTGGAGGGCTGCAGTACTTGAGAGCTCCCAGGAAACCTGGTCTTGCAGGCACTGATGGAAACAGCTTGTTGAACTGCTCCATCTCAACAAAACCTGCCCTTGCAGGAAGCTTCCTGAGGCAGGGGCTCAGTTCAAGCCAAGCGGGAAGCCTGCGACAACTTCAGGAAGTAGTTGGTTGCTTCTGTTGAGAGGTTACTTTTTGGGGGATGGAAGTTTATCCCACAGCTGCATTCTCCTGTCTTCAAAGTAATAAAGAGTCACATTTGAGTGCCGACTTTAGACATGCAGCATCCTACCCTTTCTTCCACAAACGCCCCGCAACACCACATCCACCTGAACACACACTGAGTCCGTGGTGTTCCCATGCTGACCTGCACTCTGGCCCAGGCCTAGAGCAAACCAGCTGCAGCTTTAAGTGAAAAACTCAGAGGGAGAGCAAAAGAAGACAATTTAAATTCATGCCCCAGCCCTTTCTGCAGCTTGTGTTATATCAAAAGCACCCAGACACCTCTCACTTCAGCTGATCTCGGCTAACAAAAGCTGTCTCTGTGGGGTCCACCAGCTGCCCCTGGCCACTTTGCAGGAGAGAGCCAGAGCTCCTTTTAGCAGGGATGATTCAGCACCGAGAAAGAAGCCTTTATAGCTGAGCAGCAGGCATCTCGCGCCTCTTCGCATCACGCCTCTTCTCCAGTTTTAAATACAAGGGGACAAGAGTTCCTACGAGCCCCTGCTTCTCCCAGCTCCCTGAACATATGCCTGTAACGTCGCTCCTGTCATTTAAGCACCTTGAAATGGAGAAGCTGGAGCTGGTGGGAACCACGGGGTGCCGCGTGCACCGCCTCCCTTTCGGAACCAGCGTCTTCCCCGGTGTAAGCTGATCGCCCCGTGGGATGTCCTGTGTTCCTAGGGCAGGATGTGGAGCCTGAACAGCGCCGGGGGGAGAGCTCAAGGCAAGCAGATGTGCACCAGGAAGGAGGAACAGGAGGTCCTCCATGCCAAAGGGTATCACAGCAACCGAGGGCTCTGCCATTAATTTGAAGGGATTAGAGGTGCATCGAGGGCAAGAAGAATTTTAATAACAAAAGGCTAACGAGATGCAAGTGTCCAAGCAAGGGTAGCTCTCTGCTTTATAGGAAAGTTACACCAGATACAAAAGAACAGCAGGAAGAAGTCTTATCCCACCCTGCCAGCTGCTGTGGGGCTTGCAGCATCCTCCCAAACAGTCCGTACCTGTCAGCTCTGACAAGGAGCCTCCACTAAGTAGAGGCAGAACAGAAATTCATGCTGTAAGTGCCCTATTCACATGAAATGTTCAGACTGTTCAGAAAGGTGTACTCAATTTGTCAGAGGGTTTTTTTCCCCTCCTTTTTGTTTATAATTTACCATTTGCATCACATTTTTCATATTTTCTTTATGGCTTAGCCTGGTTGTGGATAACTTTGATACCCAGGCCCAGCCTGAGTGGGCAACAGCTCTGAAAGTGACCTGGAAAAATGGGAAGTCAACCTAAATACCTGCAGTTTTGCTTCTGGGCACAAAGATGCCAAAGCATCTGTGCCTGTACAAGGCTGAACAACTTTGTATTGATGCTTAACCCTGATGTTCTTCCAGTTTCACTCTAGCAAGCTGTCTTAGGAAAAGCAAGAGCATGGAGCCACTGTTTGCTCACTCAATGCTATAGCTGAAGAAAAACAATGAAGAAGAAAAAAGCGTCTTGATTTTTTCCTCTCTCTTTTTGGATGGGTGGGACAGCGGACTTGAAATAAGACCAGTAGCTGTTAGGAGAAGCATGTGAATTGCTGGCTATAGCCATTTGCGTCCCAGCTTACAATTTTTAGCCCTGCAATTACTCCTGTTCCTAACCTGGGGCCTTTCTACCCCTCCTGCTGAGGCCAGTCTGCACTTTGGAATAAAGAAATCAAGGAAAATACGTGAAGGAAGATGCAAGTGTTTCTGAAGTAAATAGGAACAGGCCAGTACCCTAGAAACTGGTTGGTTTTATCCCTTAAATGACCCATGAGAAAAGCCCATGCAGCTTGGAGCAGGAGTCCATTCCCCAGGGAGTGCCACCTCCTCCAGACTTGTCATCAGGTGTGGTTTCACTCTCTAATGCTTTTGGACAAGTGGTCAGTTTAGGAGGGGACAAAGGGTGAGGACTCCTTGGAAATTAGGCACAACTGTATTACTGCTAAAATCTCCCCCACATCTGTTTAACGTAGCTAAATGTCTGCATACAGGTGCAAACCCAACCTCTGTTTCTCATTCTGGCTTCAAAACCGAAGTCATCTTCTTAGCTGGGTACAGAGGCCCGAGCACTAGTAATAGCAGCATCTGTTGCTGGTCCCAACTTTCATGAAAGGCCTTTTGCCTGTCCCTGAAGGCAGTTTAATAGTTAAACCCTTGGTATTATTTCAGCACTAAAAATAGTGTCCTCTCCATACCTTGGTTGTGTCACATTCCTGCACTTGTCAGATGATGACCCAGAGGAGATGGAAGCCATATCAGTCTTCTCAGTCCCCTAGAGTCAGCCAGGTAAAAGGTTTGACTGGGTGTTTTAGAAGGTTTAATAGGAAGACATGTGCTCGATCTGACATCTCTGATCACTTATGGGATTTCGTGGCACAGCACACGTCAGGTTGTGTTTCACTGTGCAGGACTGCTGTTCTCCTGTACTGGCATCTCCCTGGCACCGTCACTGAGCACTCACAATCGAGATTTAATATGTGAATGTGCACAACCTAAACCATGCCACATGTTGTGTCCTGTGTGTCTCACTAAAGGCCCTGCCACCGTGCTCAGGAAGCTCCAGTATGAGATCCTACTTGGATTCTCAGGTTATAATTAAATGAGGTTTCACTAAGAATTGAAATCATTTTTTAGCAAGGTGGGAAAAGTCCTTTTTCATCTGCTGAGACTCAGTTCTCTCACAGTATCACACAGAATCACAAGGTTGGAAAAGACCTTTAAGATCATCAAGTCCAACCATTCACATACTAAACTAAACCATATCCCTAAGTACTTCATCTACCCTTTTTTTGAACACATCCAGGGAAGGTGACTCAACCCCCTCCCTGGGCAGCCTGTTCCAGGCCCTGACAACTCTTTCAGTAAAAATTTTTTTTTTAATGTCCAATCTGACCCTGCCCTGGCACAGCTTAGTGCCATTTCCCCTTGTCCTATCACCTGTCACCTGGCTGAAGAGACCATCACCCACCTCTCTATAACCTCCCTTCAGGTAGTTATAGGCGGTGATAAGGTCTCCCCTCAGCCTCCTCTTCTCTAGGCTAAACAGCCCCAGCTCCCTCAGCCGCTCCTCATAGGATTTGCCCTCCAGCCCCTTCACCAGCCTGAAGCCAGCCAGCTACTCTCCTTCAAGCCAGCCAGCTACGACACTTCCACTGGTGTGCTGAAGTCACACAGCCTAAGATGGTGGCTCCTTGTCCTTACAGAAATGGGTGCACTATCATCCAGGTTTTGAACCCTGAGCTGAAGCAGTGCCTGCGCCATACTGACAAGCTGCATCACCGCGGCAGGCACAGGCCTCAGGCACAGCAAATTCACTCACCTGCGATCCAGCCCAAAGCCCTGACCCCAGAGAGCAACACACACAGATCCCCTTCCAGCAGTTCCTGTATGAGCTGGCTTAAACCTGCTGCTGACAGT
Organism: Porphyrio hochstetteri; assembly: GCA_020800305.1. Taxonomy (NCBI): domain Eukaryota; kingdom Metazoa; phylum Chordata; class Aves; order Gruiformes; family Rallidae; genus Porphyrio; species Porphyrio hochstetteri. The sequence continues at coordinate 52,683,808 of CM036905.1, forward strand.
TATTTTCATTCTTACAGATGAAGATAAGCTGTGGACATGACAGAGCAGTATTTAGTATAAATCAGTTTATTGAAACTCAGCCAACTTGTGTCAGGGCTGAAATAAAACTGAGAAGGATAAGCCATCCATCCCAATTATTTTATTTTTATTTCAGCAGTTCTAAAATAATTCAAATGAGAGAAGGTCTTGAAAGCAAAGAAAACAGCTTCTGTGCCAGAAAGCCTGCTCACTTGCACAGGGACAGGCTGGCAGGACTGCAAGGGCACAGCGAGGAGGAGTGCGCCGAGGGACGCTGCCAGGCACCAGGGGAGCAGAAGGCAGTGTCTGGACTGTCCCTGGCTCCCTGACCTGCCCTGCTTCTTGCTCAAAATTTGCAATCTGCTCAGCCTTTGCAGGTCCCAGTGATACCTATAAAGCAGAATTTGTCACTTTACAGGGACAGAAACGTGTTTGGATCAGTGCTCAGACACCATTTAATTCAGGGGTAAATGCACTGCCTCGCTTTGCTAGCAACTCTACCCTTGAAGAAGCGCTGAAGGACTGATAAAGAGCAGGCTGTGCTCAAAAGTATCCTTGGAGAAGAGCCCAAGGACTGATGAAGAGGAAGCATCCTGCCCCAGCAGCTGGGGGGTGGCCAGAGAGGCCTGAAGTCACCAAAAATGGGCAGTAGCTGGGGGACAGGTGAAGGTGGCAGGGGCAGTTTGTGACCACCCACCCAATTAAAGGACTATGCAGATTGCCCTCTCACACCTCCAGGGAGCATGCCTGCTAATTGGAGTATGCTTGACCAGTAGTAGATGATGTGGTAATTACTAACCAATTAGTGTAAGTTTAGGCGGGTTTTCCTGGCTGTGTGTGGGGTGCAGCTTTGTGCCAGCTCTGTGCACTGCACCCAGCAGTGTGTCTCTGCACAGACACAGACACAGAATAAATCAAACACCTCTGCTCTGAGGGTATATTGGCTTAACCCACTCTGGGTAACAACCCCGCTTTTGGGACAACACCAGTGGTGTCCTGTTGATCAGGGACAGTCTACATGTGCACCAGGCTTGTGGCAAGAGGCTGTGACATTTGTAGGGGACTCTAGATAGTGGAGAGTTATGCCTGATGCTTTGGTCTGCTCAGCATAGAAAATGGGTTTTCTAGGCAAAACTAACCCTATACAGTGCTGTCCATGACCTCTTCCCCTGTGTTTCATGGTCTGCAATGGCAGCAGGCCCAGCAGGCAGGGGGGTGGCAGCTGTTTCGGTTCACCACTAAGGCCAGAGGTTTGCCTCTAGCTTACACTTTACAGATGCTCTGCTCTGATTTAGCACTGACAGCCCCAGCGTGTTGAGGAGTTGCCAGGTAAGATCCTGGCGACAGCCTACATTTTGTTTTCTGCAGGTCTCTATTTCCAGATATGTGTGTGGTGCCCCTTGTTGAAATCTGTTTAGTTAACACAGAACCACAGTGCCATTATCTGCTTATATCCTACCTTTTCCTCCACAGCTTTCCAGCTTCTCCAGGCAAGCACTGGATTTTTTTGGTCTCTGACAGGCTCAAAATCCTTTCTGCAGTTTCCTCAAGCCTCACACTCTTTCTTCTCACTGCAGGTGGCTTTGACCAGCTCTTCCCTACCAGGCAAGGAGGTATCATTTCTCTCTCCCTCTGAGTCCTTGTCTTCACAAGTAACTTAAACTTGAAGAAATGAAATTTTTGTCTGTGTCAAAGCCCCTCACCACAAAGCACAGGTGAAAGGGCCACAAAGGATTGCTCATCATGCCACCACGATGGAGGAAGCTGAGTACTTACAATGCAGTTGAAAGGGAGTCGCAGTTCCCACACACACACTAGCAGCTGCAGAATCCCAGCACTGATAAAGTAAAATCACTTTTCCTTACTCTTGTTCTGCCCGCATGACTAGTGCAGGTGCTGGTATCTCTTGTCACTGGAGTGAAGAGCAATTTCCATGCTGTGAGCCAGCTGACTTGTGCTAGGATGAAGTGACCTACACCCCAGGAGGGTACATTTCTCTCATTTTAAAATTGAGTGAGTCTGAAAAGCTTTCTTGAAGACCAATATCTGAAATTAGGCAAGTTTGTAATAGGTAAGACATGTCAGAGGGGGAGCACAGACCCACAAAGAGCCCATCGGTCAGTGTCTGTGGCTGTGCATCCCCCAGGACATCACATTCCTGACTCTCCCACCAGCAGCCATACATAGGCTATTAACCATTTGCCATGGCAAGCTGCTGTGCTGAGAGATGCTGAACTATGTCTGGTTCAGCTCAGTGTGCTAAAGGCTCACAGAGACATGTCCTCTCCTGACACTCATGACCCAGGGATATAACGCAGCCAAAAGCCCTTCCAGAGCTACAGCCATTTGTCATCTTTGTGTATTTTAAGGCAGAAACTCTGCCTGAGTCACCTCTCAGCAGGGTTTATCTGAAAGCAGCATGTCAGGGGCTCAAGTCATGCCCTCTTGGGCAGTGGAGAGCCCCTTGAGAAGATTATGCCCACAGCTCTGCTCTTAAGTCACTCCCTCAGCCTTGCCTTCCCCACGGGAAGGCTTTCCATTGAGAGGAAAAACTCAGCACTGGTTTCTGAATCCCACAGACAGCAAGACAAGTCCACCTGTGGGGAAAAAGGAAGAAGTAGAGGGTGCAGGTTTTGCAGGTGGCTTTTGCAGACAGCTGGCATTAGTCACACACCTCTGTCCTACCTGCAGCTGCTGCCAGAAGTTTTCTGTCCTTCAAAGATCTGTCCTGGAAGATGTTGTCTCTGTGCTGTTTGGAGATCCTTGGAACAGGCAGGAGCCTGAAAGCCACCTTGGACTTCATGATCTTCAGTTTTACCTGCCTACGACATTGGGTTGACACCAAAGGGAGACCTCTAATCCACCTGTCTGTGCTTCTCTTGCACTTGAGCATGGCAGGGGCAGCATGAAGCCAGGTAAATTCAGTCAACAGCTTCTCAGGGACTCAGTTAGTGCCCAGTGCTCGGGGTCACAGGGTGGATTACACACACAGAAAAATTACCCTTCCCCTCACCCTGCCTCCCTTAAAAAAAAGGATAAGGAAAGCACAGATCCCTGGAGCTTATGGAGGGTGGTTAAATATTATCACAGGCTGACCAAGCATTACATTCAGCTATATTATATTCCTAACTCTCCCTCCAATATTTCTTCTCCCTAATCGCACTGGTCAAACCCACAGTGTCAATGTGGGTGTACATCCATGGGCTTACTCTGCAGCAGAATGTAGATTCTGTTGTGAGGTGGGTGTCAGCTTCACCCAGCGTCATCACCAGAGGTGCCTTGGAGATGCCCTGAAGCACAAAAAATATATCTCTGCATTTGCACAGAGGCAGCAGGAGGATTAGGAGCAGCTATTTGAAGCATGTGTCGCTTCTCCTGATGCTGAAGGGCTTACTTCCATTGCACCAGTGTGGCAGGGGCAGAAGATGTGGTTTCCCTTAGCTAGAAGACCACCGTTGTTTCTTCAGGCAGCAGAGCAGGCTGTGTTACTCCTTCTGTGTTTGGAACCTGGACATCTGGGTTCTTCTGATTCTTGTTGCAAGTCGTATCCCATCCTTTGTAACTTAATTCATAAGATACTTGTGGCAACAGAATCTGACATGCTACCTGTCTCCCTAAAACTAACATGATCCTACTACACTGGGAGTTTGGGGGATTAGTAGCACTTAATTACACAGTGCTTTGAGTAGCATGAATCTTTCTCGTACACAGGTTGGAAGAGTCACAAGCTAATGACAAATATTTGCTCTGTTTAAGCTCTCTTCAGCTTTCCTCCTCCATCACTCTGACAGCTCCAACACCACCTGCTCTTGGAACAAAGCAGCCACAGAAATAAAATCCACACTGACTTTTGGACTGGGCATCACAGGATTGTAACGTGAGAGCATGCACTTTATTTATAAGTACCAGTAAGGAAAACAGGCACACCAAAGACATCACTGACCTTCCTCATCACAGAGTCATAGAATTCTTTAGGTTAGATAAGACCTTTAAAATCATCAAGTCCAACCATTAACCCAGCACTGCCAAGGCCACCACTAAATCGTTGTCCCTCAGTGCCACATCTACATGTCTTTTAAATACCTTCAGGGATGGTGACTCAACCACTTCCCTGGGCAGCCTGTTCCAGCTTCACAACGCTTTTGGTGAAGAGTATTCTTCTAATACCCAATCTAAACCTCCCCTGGTGCAAGTTGCATCTGTTTCTTTTTGTCCTATTGCTTATTACTTGGTTGAAGAGACCAACAGCCACCTGGCTACAGCCTCCTTTCAGGTAGTTGTAGAGAGCGATCAGGTCTCCCTGCAGCCACTTTTAAGTTTTCTTGGATTTTTTCATTTGTCTTGTGTGAGATATTTTGACTGGTGAATGAGCAGAATGCTGGAACTATGGGGGAGAGATGGACATCTACAACCCTGCTCCTCCAAGACAGGCATGGATTAGGAGCAGTCACGTTCAAATTATACATGTGCAGCCTGAGGTGTAATGGGGTCCTGATCCACGTCAGGGGCTCCACTGAGCTGCTGCAATGGGAATAATAACAGGCATGGCTGATGTATAAGGTCAAGAAAAGATTTGTCTTTGAAAGATCAGGATTGATTCTGCTCCTGTACAGAGGATAAATGATACATGAAAATACTGTCCTTGATAGCCCGATAACTTACATTAGTTTATGTTTCTCCTCCTTACAAGTAAGCCCTGAGAACTCATGAAAACACCATGAACATAGTTTAGGTATTGCTGTGAATATTTAGTATGTAATACCATTGAGTTTTGATGCTAAGATTTGGCCCTTTTTCTCTAATCATACTTCTTACGAAGCTGGATTTGAAAAGACTGTGATTTAGAAAGCTATAAATAGGCAAATAATTTAAGTTTTCCTAATGAGAAAGAAAAGACTCCTTCTTATAAAATAAAAGAGTCCTCCTAAAGAGCTTCACTGGATGCTCTTTGAGAGAGCTAATACGTATACCACTGGTTTTGTCATTCTTTTAAAAGGCAGACTAACTCTACTACCATTAATTTGTCATGTGCTGGGTAGGAAGGGATAATTAAAGCATGCTTCATACTGGTTGTCTGCAACTGCTTTCTAATTAACTAATTGACTACAGAGCTAATGAGATTCAAAATTTATTTTGATATTTGAATTTGGCCAGGCCTATTTTAAGAACCATGAAGACGGATTAGCCAGAAGTTCTCATTGGCTGTCAATCAGGCCGGTATTTTGGAAACATTGTGGTATTATTGCCTGGGTAGCCGTTTTGCAATGGCTTTTGCCTCTACCTGGTGGCGGGAAGATGAATTGCATGACTCCCGGTTTTCCTTTGGTGGGAGGCAGCAGTCTTTTGGGACAAAAACCCTATAAATCTCTGTAGATATATAAACATGAAAAACACTCTCAGCTATCACTACCTAGGGACTAATTTTGCCTTCCCCATCCTACAGTCAGGTGAAGAACTGTTGGAAGGGATTCGTGGTGTGGATATCTGAATAAATATGATCTATTCATCACACTCAGCATCAGCAGCAATGACTCACATGTCTATAAGATTTCTCTGAAAGCATCGACAAGTGAGTGTCAACAGACAAGCAGAATCCAACCGATACGGCCAGCTCGGTTTTCAGTAGGCATTGGGGGAAGCCTTCAACAGCAGCTCATCAGGTAGCTGCATGGGTTAAGAGAGAGTGTCTTCATGTGATCCAACGGTTGGCAAAAGTCAGGAACACACCAGCAATATTCACAGGGAAGGGGAGTCCCGGCTGGAGTCCTACACTGGCATGTGCTGTGCCTGCCCTGAGTTTCTAAAGCATCTGCAGGTGAAGGTGAGTAACAGACCTTGGGGGATAACGGGGAAAGTTGGTCACCTGGACGCAGCTGCCCAATGTAATAAGGGTGAAAGTTACTTCAGCAGTTGCAAAAATGGCTTCAGAACATCCAGAAACAGGACGGTAAAAGGGTAGGTATAATTTGGAGATAAAAGGTAGGCAAGCTAAGGGCAAACCCACTAGCAAACCCAGTTCTAACTCCTGATATGCAGAGGTGCAACCCAAAAAAGCTATAGCAAATCAGAGCACAATGTGCAGCTCTGGGGCCTCATCTCAAGGCCAATATAATGGAAACAAACCATTACAGATGAAGATTACAATAGTTAATCCCAAAAGTATGTAATCCAGGGTTAGGGGCCGGTGATGGCTGACCATGAAGTCCTGAGCGGGATGAAAAAAGGAAGCAGAGGGCACTGAGGGTGTCTGAGGCCCCAGGCAGGTGGCAGATGCTACAGGGAGGGAAGGGGAGGGTTTCTGACACACCGGTTTGTGGGAGGCTGCCAGAGTTTCCATGGCTCAGAAAACAATCAGCCAAATTCAGCGGAAGGAAAAAATAATCCATTTGGCACTATTAAAAATGACTGTGTAATTTCTGGTCAGGAAGTCTTTGGACCACGAATGATTGCAGTCTGCAAGCACTTTTGAGAAGTGCCAGTACCTCTGCCTGCAGGACCTTTCAGCTGGCTACCACCAGAGACAGAGGAAGAAGCCAGGCAGCCCTGTGCTCTGCTTATTCTTCATTTCGATGTGTCACTCACATCCAGTGCCTTCCACGTTTGGGAAGAACTCCAAAGGCTACAAAACATTTGCTGGCGTATGTCTCATCTCTCACTGGATTATATTTCAAACCTCAGTAAGAGCTGTTTATCTGCAAGGTCCATGATAGAAATGGAGAAGGATAGCCAGACAAGCTTCAACCAGGAGTGAAAGAGGGCTGAACTCTTTTCCATTAACTCCATAGTGTACAACAACCACTACACTGTGAGACTGCAACATTCCCATAATACATGTATTTAAAGAGGCTGTCTAGCATGCACAAGTCACCTTAATTCTGGCATGCTCCAGAGAGCTTGGCTTTGCAAAGACAGTAATGTCTTAGTATAGGCTGCCCAGAGGGGTCGTGGAGTCTCCTTCTCTGGAGATATCCAAGACCCATCTGGATGTCTACCTGTGTGACCTGTCCTAGGGAACCTGCTTTGGCAGGGAGGTTGGATCTGATGATCTCTCCAGGTCTCTTCCAACCCCTACAATTTTGTGATTCTGTGATTCATTTAATTTGGTCTTTCTGTGTGTCTGAATATTTAATAGGAATAACTCAGAAATCAGGAACACTTCACATTCGTACTCTTTCTGAGATGACTTTCCTTTATCAGACCCAGTGTGGCTCAAGCTGCCTGCTCTGTTCCTGGAAGAGCAGGCAAAGCCCATGGCAGATGCAGACACTGACCCATTGGAGCATGCCATCTCCTTCATCCTTTGGTCAGACTGTGTCAGTCCCACAGCGCTAAAACCCTGAACATGGTCCATGATGAGCAGCTGTGCTCTGTGGGTTCAGTCTGAGAGATGCTGAACACCTGCTGCCATGGCCGCCAGACATGAGGGCATGGTCCTTTTTGGCATGGCCAGCCTCTGGCAGTACCAAGGACAAGAAGACAGGTCTGTAAGGCTTTCAGATACGGAGATAGGTGCCAGATGAACTCCGGCAATGACCACACTAACAACAGAGGCAACCCAGCCCAAGCAAGGAAACTGGGCTTGGATCTGCCAGCACACTATGTCAGCTACCATTATCACATCCCAGCATATCTCACTTAGCAAAACTGTTAATGGGTAATTCAGCAATGTAAATAAATAAGCACTGCTGACAAGGGCTGCTGGGGAGGTCCACTCTGCACTATCTGTGTTTGAGTACCAGCTGCTTCTGATTGAGCACTGCAATGCTGCAAGTTCATGGCCCAAAGCAGTTCCAGTTGCAGGGATTCAGATTCCAAGGGAGAGGGAAAAAACACAGAAAAACACTTGATTAGGGGCAGATCTTTTGGATCACACTGCCATCACCTCTGTACATCCACAGGAAACCTCTGTGTCCGTGCCCAGGTTATGAAGCCCAGGAATAGGTCAGACACTGGACGTCTCTTCTGGCACTTCCAGGTTTCACTGGCTCACTATCACAGGACAATAGGCTGGCTTGGCACAGGCTGACTGAACATCACTGACAGCCATCCTGAGATGTTCAGTACCAGGTGGAAGTCTGCCAAGATGTGAGATTATTGCCATTTTCCACTTTGCAGCCGCTTTCTATCAATATCTATCTCAATTCTATCTCAATAAGTCCTAAGAGAAACTGGTCCAGATGGGGACAGAAAAGAGGAAATGCTAAATGGTGATCCATCCTGGCAGACTCATTCCTCTCTTCTGTTCTGCCTCAGTAATTCACCTCACTCCATCTTTCTTGCCTTTTCTCACCCTCCGCCTTCTCTGTTCTTCACTGTCCTGTTTTGAAACACAGAATCACAAAGTGGTTGAGGTTGGAAGGGACCTCTGGAAGTCATCTGGTTGAACCCACTGCTCAAGCAGGGCTACCTAGTGCAGGTTGCCCAGGCCCGTTGCCAGATGGCTTTTAAATATCTCCAAGAACAGAGACTCCACAACCTCCTTGGGTGACCCATGCCAGTGCTCCGTCACCTTCACAGTGAAAAAGTGTTTCCTGATGTTCAGAGGGAACCTCCTGTGCTTCTGTTTATGCTCATTGCCTCTGGTCCTGTCACTGGGAAGAGCCTGGCTTCACTGTCTTTGCACCCTCCCTTCAAATATTTATAGACATTGTTCAGATCCTCTTGAGCCTTCTCTTATTTGGGCTGAGCAGTCCCAACTCTCTCCAACTCTCTCAGCCTTTCCTCACAGGAGCGATGCTCCAGTCCCTTCATCATTTCCATGGCCCTTAGCTGGACTCTCCAGTATGTCCATGTGTCTCTTGTACCTGGGGAGCCCAGAATTGTACCCAGCATTCCAGGTGTGCCCTCCCCAGTGCTAAGCAGAGAGGAAGAATCACCTTCCTCTATCTGCTGGCAATGGTTTGCCTAATGCAGCCCAGGATACCATCAGCTTGCTTTGTGGTAAGGGTACGTCACTGGCTCAGTAGTACCGGCCCTGACCTGAGCACAACAGGCCAAATTCCACCTTCAGCACTTCCTGTGATTTAAGAGGATTTTCTGGACCAGAATTAATTTGGCTCCATTAGCAAGGTCAGTATAACAGGTTAAGTAGAGAAGCAGAGACTTTTCTTTGGGCTTATTCATGGCAGACACATCCAGTACTGTGGTTTGCCCGAAGAGACCTGTGCAACCTCAGCAAAACCAAACTGCTGCTCAGTGGAAGCAGCAAGGAAAATGGGGCAAGGAAACACTCCATGGAGTAATGAGCAGAGAACCTGATAGCCATTAAGCAGATTAGCACAGCTGACCCCTTCTGTATCTTAGAAAAAATTCTGCCTTAGGGGTGGTGAAACCACTTAATCAAAAGTTACAGTATATGAGAAGCACAAGGCCCTTCCAAGAGAGCCATATGGCTGTACCATGTGTGGAGATCATGGTTTATGACAAGGAGAGATCTTGGTTGTATTAGAAAGAGACACAGGTACAGGGCAATATGCCATCAGCAGCCCTACTGTGCCAAGATGCTCTGGCATCTGCAAGGTATGTGCAACACTGGGTGAGAAAACAAAGGGACAGTAGGACAATTTCCTTTTCCAAACAGAAAGACCAAAGGCCTCATTGCCTTTCACAAGAAGCAACCCATTACTGCCCAGTGATACCCACCCATGAGGATGGCATCCCAGCACTATGCCCCGTGAGCAATCCAGGACCCTTCTCTGCCCCTGCCTGTGCTGACAGCATGGTCTGTTGGTAAAAAATGTTCAGAATAAGGCAGTTTTGACAACCATCAGTGACAGTGGCAGCTGTGGGAATATTTTTAGTTCTGAGTCTCTCAGCCTACTCATAGTTCAGAAAAAATGCTGCTTTTTTTTTTTGTGCTGTGGGTGGAAATGGAGATTAGTTCCTTCTAGCGTTACAGTGATGCTCCCTGGATGAGTAGCAGAGATGATGGTCAGGCTCCTGATGCTTTTCCCACAGCCCACAAAACCCAGGAGCACCCCACAGTTTCCTAACCTGACAACATTAGGTAGAACTAATTGTTGAGACAGCAGCTAGGGGTGATGCTGCACACTCCAATAAAAAGGGTTAGAGATATTCCCAGAGTATTTTTCTTTTTCACCTGAAAATGCCTTTTGTGCCCCTAAGGACAATGAAATAATCAAGGCAGCATTTATAGCTATCGGTCAGGTCTGGGGAATCAGGCAGGGTATGGTTTTGGCCCTGCAGAGCCATGTGTGTTCATCCAGGAAGCGTTGCTGTGGCAAGAGCGACGGTGGGATTTGAAATCAAAGCTACTCCATGAGTAACCATCTTGTGTGGTCCTTGTTTCTTTGAGGACTATGCAACCCGTGTCTGTTGGCACAGGGAAAATCAGCCTGGCAGCAGCAGTAAGGACGGAGTACAAGCCCCACAACCTAACAACCTCCCTCCTCCCTAGCCTGTGTAACCAGTGATTATTTTTGTCCTTTTACCTGACTACAGCTCTCAGACTAGGGCATCTGAATATAAGGGTGTTTTGGGGGATGCCAGGCAGAATAAGAAATGACCCCTGGCTGTACCTGGGCAAGAAAGCATGTCCCCTTGTTTCCATGCAGGGTATCCTCCCACAGCCACTGTGGTGCTGCCAGTGAGACTGCTGCATGCAGAGGGGCTCCAGGCACTGCAAATGGAGCTTGACCAATTTTACTTAAAAAGCAGAATCTGGAGCATTTCCCAAATGATAATTACCTATATCTAAATATAATTATGCTACCTAACTGAGACCTCAGAGCACAGAGCTGACAAGTGATGACAACTAAATTCATTAAGAGTGCAAATTCTCTTCCTCTCTTTTATGAAACAATATTGAGTGATCCCCAAAGAAACCCAGCAACCAGAGATGTGGTATGTTAGTAAGTGGTGAGCCTGGTGAAGGGCACTGGGGAGATAGGACAACTGATCCCTCCACCCCTCAGGAAATGCCTTGGTGCTATATATCTAGTTGAGGAGCAGAAGAAAGGACAGTTAAAACATTGGATGTTGAAAACACAACATGTTTTGTGCATTTGGAGTGGAACTTCTCTTTTCACTTTGTTTACACTGGAAAATAAATCAGGGAAGGGGCTGTTCTTTAGCCAACTACTTTGGATTTGCATCCAGAGAAAAGCCCTTTTACCTTTCCTGACATACACAGAGTAACCCTGCCCAAAAATCTCACTAGGCATGGTCCCAGGGCTGCACTAAGCCCAGTCTGGCATGGGCTGGCCAAGGGGGTGAGCTGGCAGGGGTCAAAGCTCAGCCTGAGAGTGTCAGTCCTGCACCAGGTCTCTGGCCTGACCCCTCTGGGTGTCTGCAGGAGGACGTGGTGTCTCTGCGTACCCACCCCAGAGCCAGAGCGAGTCTAAACTGGGGCCCAGCATGGTCTTACTGGTGCTTCTTAAAGTGATTCAGTATACTGGTTTTTCAAACACTTTCTGTTTTTTCACGTGGAGAGGTGCCAGGCCCCAGGGATGATGACGAATGCCCAGAGATGTGTTACAAAATGCACATATGAGGAAAAAATTACTATTCCTAGGCCTCCTGGGGAAAGGTGAAAAGCCATCGTGGTGCATGGTGTGCTTCCAGACCAGGACTAGAAAACAAGACTGTACCTTCCCATCGAACTCTAGGTATGAAATAATGCTAAGAAAGGGGAGGACATTGCCTTCTTGGTCTGTTTTGCTGAGACAGCCATGAAGCCTCCAACCCCGCTGTTATCTGAGCTACCTGTTACGCTGACTTCATATCCCCACGTTAAGCATTTCAGCTGATGATTTTATTTTTCCAACAGATCAAGTAATCCCCTGCCTGCAAGCCCTGCACTACAGCTTTGTGCTTCCTCCCCAAAGCATCTGAAATACCTTGTCTTTGTAACTGAACTTCTGGTAAAGGAACAGTTTAGACCAAAGTCATGGTGTTCTTGCTTTCACTCCTTTATGCCCATCCACCAGAAGCTCTTTGAATACTCTTCTATAAGCAGTTGAAAGAATTCCCCTGGATGGTTTTCCTATGCAAAGGTTGCTGTGTCCAAGGACCCCACAGAAATTTCATGGAAAAGAAGGCTACAAAGCCCCACTTGCTGGGTAAGAGCTGAATAGAAAGGTGAGGGAATGTGTAGGTATCACAAAAATAACCAGGACTGTTGAATCTAACAGCATCAAATCTAACTGGCTTCTGGAGGGATAAGGAAGAATCTCGTGGTGCTGAGTGGAGAATATAATGGCAGATAATGCATAGATTAGCACAAAATAATGGAGACTGGAGGGAAAAAACAAGTCCTGTCTCTAGGTATACCATAAAAAGTTCAGGAAATACCCACTCACTACAGAAAAAAATATTTTTGAGGTGTTAAAGTCCCTGGAAAATAGTGTTTCAATATTAAACAGGTGTCAAAAGAGTAGGGAGATCTTAAGGAATTACCTGAGGAGAAACTGGAGCAGGCTGGATTCAAACAACATGTTACAAACCCCCAGGTGTAGTCACCAAGGAGCAGTCACTGCCGGTGGTATAAGAACGTTACGCCCACGCTCCCCTGTAAAACCACAGCACACCTACCCCGTGAGCACACTGTGCAGTCCTGCAGAAGGTGGCTCCACAGCCAGAAAACACTCTGTCAGGGCTTGAACTCTACTTACTACCCAGTCTACTCATCTCCTGTGTCATCTCCTTGCTGCTCAGGTTCTCGTACCACCATCAGTAACTGCTCCTCGGTGACTACACCCAGAGGTTTGCAATGTGGTGTTAGGCTCCAGCCCGCTCCAGTCCCTAACCTGCCTCTTAGCCAAGCTAGATGTGCCTACCTTTTGTGCTCTTTTTTATTAATTAGTCCCCTAACCCCCTGATTAAATATCAGAAGCTGTCAAAGCAAGGAACCCCATCTTGCTGCACCTTAGTTTCAATGGGCTGGCAGCAAACTTGCAGCAAACTCACCTGAACCTCTTGGGCAAAGCCACAAGGGCTGATTTTTTAATCTGTTTGTACAACCTAAGGTGAGACCCTGCAGGAGAGAGAGGGCAAGTCCTGCAATACAAACAGCAAAAGGTAATTCCCAAGGGTTTGGTTTTCATTCAGTATCTCTGTTAATGCACAGGGGAGCTCTGAAAAGTAAAGTGAACCACATGAATCTATAGACATGGGCTTTCTACTCACTTACCTGAACTGGATTATCAGTCCTGGGGTTTATATGTTAAGTTTGTTACAGATTTTGTTGCAGAGCTTGTTAGTTTGTAGAACTACATTTCTGATCCCTCAGCCTCTGCATCGCTTTTCCCAAAAATAAAAGCCCAGCCACATTCAGCTTATATTTGCTCTTGGCCACCATGCACTTTTTGGGCATGAAATTTGCTCTTCTATTGGTTTATGTGTCTATTTGCATGTTGTAACTAGTGGAGCCTTTAGCTAATGTAAGTTAGGAGGGGGGAAAAAAAAATATCCAAAGCTATTCAGAGTGAGGAAATTCACAGGCTGTGTTTGAGAAGGGTGGAGCAGAGCTCCTTAGGCGAAATTGTAAATGGATGGTATTAAGTCTAAGGAAATAAACAAGTTCCAACACCGAATCGCTGCTATCTCCACCAAGGATTTTAAAAGAAGCAACAGGGCGATTGGCTACAAGAAACTCTCTGTCTGAAAGCTGTGAATTGTTTCTTCTCTTCCTACAAAAGGAGAAGCTACATACAGCTAAGAAGCCCTGAACATCACCACTGCAGTAAGGCTCCTAGTGTTTTGAAACCCTTTCTTGGCTTTAAGAGTGATGCATGTTAGCAATAGAAGTGTTTTCTGAAACGCTTCCAAACCCACGTGGTTCCTGCAATAGGTGAAGGTTCAAGTTTCACCTTATGGAGCTCAAACTAAATCTTCTATTCTTAAAAGAAACTCAGGTGAAACGTGGAGAAATAAATTACTTTGGCTCATTTGAGCTTCCTTGGGCTGGACGTGGAACAGATTCCTACGGGGATTGAAAGTCCAAACGCCTGTTCATGGAGCAACTTGTCACCATGCTTGCTTTCTGTAGTGATTGGAGGAGTTGTCTAAGATCCTGGTTTTATCCCATTTAAAATCAGTAGAGTGACACTGGGACTCACCTCTGGTCCTCAGGCAAGTTTGCATACTGCACTGGGACGAGGTCTGCAGGTGCTTTGGGCAGACAGAGACCCCTCTGCAGAGCCCAGCCCTGGAGAACAAGGGGCAAGTCGGGGCCAGGGAAGAGCAGCCCAAGGCTCCCGCCTGTCTCCTGCCACAGGGAGGCGGCGGGGAGCAACAGCAAGGCAAGGTTCACCTTCAAAATCAGGGCATTCCTCTTGGCTTGCCCTTCTCTTTTTTTTATTAGACTTTTATTAGACTTTGGGGTCACAGAAGACTGATCTTTGCTGATGGGCAGTCCCAGACAATGAAGAGACCCAACTTTGAAGGTCAGATGTAACAGCAACCAGCACGAGTAGCCTAAAAACTAGCAAGTTATTTGTTATTTGTTTGGGGGTTTTTTTAATTATTCTTCATGTCTATTATGTTGTCAGTTTATTTGAAATAGTGCATAGTAAATAATGTTTCCCTCCTGAATGTAGTTTTGTTCACTTCTGATGTGTGGCACAAAGCTTCTCATTTCTTTCCAGGTGCTGGAAAATTGGATGGTTGAAGAATAAAGTGTGGTTAAAGGCTCTTTTATTGACGTCTCCTGTGGTTGCTCAGATTATTTTCTCAAAGTGTTATTTCAGAAGGAAAGATCACCAGTGAAGTAAATAAACTGCAGCTATGAATGTGTGCTACACGTATCAACATATGTTATCACTACATGCACAGCGATCCTGTACAAGATACAGTTTGTGTTACATGGATGCCTAAATTTGAGGATATTTTTTTCTTCTTGTGCATAACTTCCTCCCAAGCAAGAGTTTAGAAGATAAAACCACTGGCTGCTGAGGTGGGGGACACACTGCATATCACCTTCTTGCAGTATCTCACGGCAGAGCTTCAATTAAGGAATGATTCGTGGTCTCTTCCCTGGTTTTCTAACCTTCAAGTTTTTAAGAAAACCCCTTAAAGTTTTATTACATATTTTTCCAAGCTGAGGACCAAAGGGAGCTGGGTTACAATGCCATCATTTTTGTTTTCTTTTAGCTTCTCAGCTTTATTTTAAAATCACTTTGGAAAGAAACTGGAAATGCCTCACTGCCAGACAAGTTGGAATGGAGCATTTTTTGAGCTGTGAAATGAGTATTTCATCCATCAGTACCAAGGAAACAAAGGGTCAGGAGAAAACTCGCCCCCTTGTATATTTATATGGACGTTGCCCATCGTGGTGATGTTGGTGTGATTTCTCCTACAGAAAAGAGCAGTTTATGCCAGGAAATCTGCAGAATCAGGCTCAAAGGGAGTATCTGGTTTTCCTAGAAGGGTCAGCCATCCCTGAAAACTTGCCAGTCAAAACACAAAACAGATGTAATTCTGATTTTTCTCCCCACCACGAGCTGCCTTTACCAACCACTCGGTTTCCCTGACTCTTCTGGACCCACAGAACCAACATCACCAGAAATGGATCACACCAGCCCCGACCTCTGACCAACCAGTGACCCCCGTTTCTGTATGGAGTGATATGGGAACAGGCCTGTCACGGCCTGGGGGTCTGGAAAGAGATATTGGGTTGTCAGTGTGTTAAGCAACCCTCTCCTTTCACTAGGGCAGAGAGTCAGCTTTGCATTTCAGTACTATACACACCACTTTGCATCCAAAATCTATTTTTACAGCAAAATTTGGTGTGATACGTGAAGGGAACAATAGGCATGATATAACTAATGAGAAAACAGTGAAACTTATCAGATAAGATCAAATTAAGAGTACGAGTCATACAAACAGGAATAGGATGGAGGATTTTGTGTAATCACACACACACAATTGGTTTCTTACAGATGCTTTTACAGCATCTTCCCTTTCCAGACTCACAGATGTTGCCTCTTCTTGCAGGAAAATAGAAAGAAAAGAAGTTTTCTAGTAGATCTATTTTATTTAGTAAATACTATGCAAACATATACTCGGATTTCACTCTTAAAAAGCCATAGAGAAGGATAATTTGCCACAGAAGTTTATTTTTCAAAACGTGGGCACTGCAGAAAGAAAATGTAGAGAGAAGTAAGAAAGCTTAGAACTTAAAATAGAACTTTAATCCCAAGTTAATATCGATATGATTTCAATCACTATGGAGTGAATTGCTTGATTTCTGGAGAGTAAGCCAGATCACTGAATCCATTCAAACTTCATAAAAGGGGAGGGTATTTATTTTTCTTTTAACCTGTATCTTTCCTCTTCTTTTTCATGAATTATTGTTTCCATCAGAGGATTAGAAAAGCCAATTAAGCCTCTACATTCCATCTAACCTCCCCTTTTTTTTTTAAATCTAATTGAGTAAAGCTGAGTCAGCTAAGCATCTTCCAAAAGTGCAATTTATAAAGCCTTTTCTTCCCCTGACAGACATATTGGCAATAATCCAGGTAGAATGTGTTTTGGTTTGGGGTAGGTTTTTTGGGTGGAGGGGAAGTTGTTCTTTTTTCCCCCCTGCAATAATCGAGTTCCGGGGATGAAAGTGGTTGAAAGAATTTGGGTGGGTTTTGTTGGTTTTGGGGTTTTTTTTTTCACAGTCTTCTTGTGCTTACCGAAGATCCTGCCCTGCTACTCACAGATTGCTCTCAAAGTCGCCTTCCAGCTCACAGAATCACAAGGTTGGAAAAGACCTTTAAGATCATCAAGTCCAACCGTTCCTGTCCTATGCTAAACCATATGCCTGAGTACCTCATCTACCCTATTTTGGGCTCCTAACAAAGCGCAGCGTCTCGCTCCGTCCCACCTGGCAGACCTTTGCCTCCTCATTGCTCTCAGCACCCCACGGTCTTTTTTTCCGTAGGTAAAGCTCTCGTACGAAGGATCCCTGAGGATCATCATCAGCGTTGACCTCTCTCCACCCCCACCCCTCCGACGGTACGCTGTGCCGCCCGCACCTTTCCCTCGCAGGCTGCGGGTGCGCTGCCCGCGTCCTTCTGGCCGTACCCACAAGAGGACGCCGCAGCCGCAGGGATGAAGCCTCCGCTTCAAGGAGCGCACCACAAAGGGGACGGGGAAAGCAAGAGAAAAAAAGTAAACCGATATAAACCGCTCAGCATAAAGTCATGGAATCGGCGTTATAACCCCCAGCGCAGCATCCACGTGCGGGGTTTGGCTGTGCTCCTTCCCACAGGCTGCCGAAGGCTGCATCTCGCGTGTGACTATTTGCAGTGGCTCCGGGGAAACCCTTCGTTCGGGGCTCCGGCTCCTACCTGCCGCTCCGCACAGCTCGGAGCGAACCGAGAGCGTCAGCGAAGCCTACCGCCGGGACACATGGCGGGCCCTGCGTCAGCCCAAAGCCGATTTTGCCCTGAAAAGTTATTGTACTTCTCCTTTTTTTGGTCTTCTTTTTTTCTCCTCTGTACGGATAATTTAATAAATAAAGTAACTACGTCGGTTTAACTCCGTTCGGGACGACGGAGCCGGGCGACAGGTGGCTGGCTGTACGCGGGGACGGGCTGCGAGCCGCGGCGCCGTCCCGCTCCACCTCCATCCCCCCCCGGAGCACCGTTTCTGGCAGGGGGATCGGGGCTACGGCAGCGGTACCTGTGCTGCCAGCTGCCCGCGCAACCTCCGCCCAGCTCAGCCCCCGGCCCGAGCTGCCGGGGCGCGGGGCCGGGACCGGCCACCGAGAGGCGCCGGGCGGCGAGGACGGAGCCCCGCGGGGCCGGGCCCGACCCAGCCCAGCCCCCGACACCGCCGCCGCCCGGGAGGGGCCGGGCGGGGCCGGCAGGAAACCCCGCCCCGGGCAGCGCCCGCCGCGCTCCGCGCTGCCTGCGCCGCTCAGCGCCGCCGCGGAACGGAGCGGAGCGGCAGGAACGGGACGGGACGGCACCGGACGGCTCCGACGTGTCGCGCAGCCACGCGGGACCGTGCCGCCCGTGGGCCGGCGGCGCCGCGGCGGGGACCTCCGTATTTAATTTGCTTCTTTACTTTCTTCTTTTTGGGGTTTGGGTTTTTTTTTTGGCGAAGGAGACGAGCAGCAGGTTTATGCTAATCACCCTCTCCGGAGCGACAGTGGGAGGAGGAGGAGGAGGAGGAGAGGAGCCATTTTGAACTCACTTCAAAGTTTAAGGTGGAAAAGTTGGAGCTCTCCAGCCCGCTGGCCGCGGACGGGGCGCGGGGCTGCGGGCCGGCGGCACCCGGGCGGCGAGGGCGGCAGGGGGGGCCAAGCCGGCGGCTGATGGATGAGGGCGGGCGGGCAGCCCGGCGGGTGGATGGATTGTGCGGCAGCCCTCTGCCCGGCATCGCTGCCCGCTGAGCCCCGGAGATGCTGCGGCTGTCCGCCGCTGCCTGCGTGTCCTGGGCCGCGCTGCTCTGCGCTCTGGCGCCGGCGGGCGGCGGGGAGCTGCGGCCGCCCCGCGCCGCCCCGCTCCTCCACCTGCCCCCGGGGGCCGCGGGGCGCCGAGCCGCCGCCGCCGAGCCGCCGGCGCTGCCGCCCGCCGGGCGCCTGAAGGCGGAGGGCGCCGCGCTGCGCCGCGCTTCTCCCGCCCAGCCCCGCGGGCCCTGTCCGCGGCGCGCCCGGCAGCGGGCGGCCGCCGAGCCCCGCGGAGCCTCCGCCGGCTGCGCCCCACCGCCGCCGCCGCGGGAGGAGGGCGGCGGGCGGAGAGGAGCGCGGCGGGCGCGGAGCCTCAACAGCCCCCCGCAGTTTCAGCTGCCGAGCTACCAGGTCTCCATCCCCGAGAACGAGCCGGCCGGCACGGCGGTCATCGTGCTGCGGGCCCAGGACCCCGACGAGGGGGAGGCGGGCCGGCTGGCGTACTCCATGGAGGCGCTCTTCGACGAGCGCTCTAATGACTACTTCTCCATCGATGCCGAGACGGGCAGCGTGGTCACCGCCCGCAGCCTCGACCGGGAGACGAAGGACACCCATGTGCTGAAGGTGACCGCCTCTGACCACAGCTCCCCACGCCGCCGCTCGGCGACCACGTATCTGACGGTCACCGTCAGTGACACCAACGACCACGAGCCAGTGTTTGAGCAGCCTGAGTACCGTGAGAGCATCCGGGAGAACCTGGAGGTGGGTTATGAGGTGCTGACCATCCGTGCCACCGACGGGGATGCCCCAGCTAACGCCAACATGCTTTACCGTTTGCTGGAGCCGGGAGCTGGTGACGGGGTCTTTGAGATTGACCCACGCTCTGGGGTCGTGAGGACCCGAGCCCCGGTAGACCGCGAGGAGGTCTCTGAGTACCACCTGGTGGTGGAAGCCAATGACCAGGGCAAGGACCCGGGACCACGCAGTGCCACGGCTATGGTGCACATCACCGTTGAGGATGAGAATGACAACTACCCCCAGTTCAGTGAGAAGCGCTACCTGGTCCAGGTGCCAGAGGATGCCCCGGTGAACAGCCAGATTCTGCAGGTGCAGGCCACAGATCGGGACCGGGGCAGCAATGCCCAGGTGCACTACAGCATTGTGAGCGGCAACCTGAAAGGCCAGTTCTACATCCACTCTTTCTCTGGTGCCATTGACCTGATCAATCCTCTGGATTATGAGACTATTCGGGAGTACACACTCCGGATCAAAGCCCAGGATGGTGGCAGGCCTCCCTTGATCAACTCCAGTGGCATGGTGTCAGTGCAGGTTGTGGATGTGAATGACAATGCCCCCATCTTTGTGAGCACTCCCTTCCAGGCCACAGTGCTGGAGAACGTTCCTCTGGGATACTCAGTGTTGCACATCCAGGCTGTGGATGCAGACTCTGGGGAGAACGCTCGCCTGGAGTACAAACTCATAGAGATGGCACCATCCACGGGAGGTGCCCCGGTAGCAGGTGACTCTGTGTTTCCTTTTCAGATCAACAACAGCACAGGGTGGATCACAGTGGCTGCAGAGCTGGACCGAGAGACTGTGGAGAACTACCACTTTGGGGTGGAGGCCAGGGATCATGGTGTGCCGGTCATGACTTCCTCAGCCAGCGTGTCTATCACTGTCCTGGATGTGAATGACAACAACCCCACCTTCACAGAGAAGGTGTATCACCTCAGACTGAATGAGGACGCGGCTGTGGGCAGCAGTGTCCTGACCCTGACAGCAGTGGACAGGGATGTTAACAGCGTTGTAACTTACCAGATCACCAGTGGCAATACCAGGAACCGGTTTGCCATCACCAGTCAGAGTGGAGGAGGTCTGATCACGCTGGCCTTGCCCCTGGATTACAAGCAAGAAAGGCAGTATGTGCTCACGGTCACTGCCTCCGATGGCACTCGCTTTGACACCGTCCAGGTCTTCATCAACGTCACAGATGCCAACACGCACCGCCCGGTCTTCCAAAGCTCCCACTACACAGTAAGTGTCAGTGAGGACAAGCCCATCGGCACTTCTATTGTCACCATCAGTGCCACCGATGAAGACACGGGGGAGAATGCGAGAATCACTTACATTTTGGATGATAACATTCCCCAGTTCCGCATCGACCCTGACACAGGTACCATCACCACCCTGATGGAACTGGACTATGAGGACCAGGCCTCCTACACATTAGCCATTACAGCCCACGACAATGGCATCCCCCAGAAATCGGACACCACCTACGTAGAGATCCTCATCCTGGATGCCAACGACAATGCTCCCCGCTTTCTGCGCGACCGCTACCAGGGCTCGGTTTTTGAGGATGTGCCACTCTCCACCAGCGTCCTGCAGCTGTCTGCTACTGACCGTGACTCAGGCCTCAATGGCCGTCTCCTCTACACGTTCCAAGGTGGTGACGATGGAGATGGAGATTTCTACATTGAACCCACTTCTGGAGTGATACGCACGCTGCGCAAGCTGGACCGCGAGAATGTGGCTGTCTACAGCCTGCGGGCCTTTGCTGTGGACAGGGGCAGCCCACCACTGAAAGCCTCTGTGGATATCCAAGTGACTGTGCTGGACATCAACGACAACCCCCCTGTCTTTGAGAAGGATGAATTTGACATCTTTGTGGAGGAGAACAGCCCCGTGGGCTCTATTGTGGCACGGATCAGTGCAGCTGACCCTGACGAGGGGACCAACGCACAGATCATGTACCAGATTGTAGAGGGGAACATCCCTGAGGTTTTCCAGCTGGACTTGCTCAACGGAGACCTCACAGCCCTGATGGACCTGGATTATGAGAGCCGGACAGAGTATGTGATTGTGGTGCAGGCCACTTCTGCCCCTCTTGTGAGCCGGGCAACAGTGCACATACGCCTCCTGGATCAGAATGATAACCCACCAGTGCTGCAGGACTTCCAGATCATCTTCAATAACTACGTGACCAACAAGTCTAACAGCTTCCCCTCTGGTGTCATTGGTAAGATCCCAGCTCATGATCCTGATGTGTCTGACAGCCTGGCCTACACCTTTGTGCAAGGCAATGAATTAAACTTGCTCCTTTTGGACTCTGCCACTGGGGAACTCAAACTCAGTCGCGATCTGGACAACAACAGACCCCTGGAAGCCCTCATGAAAGTATCAGTGTCAGGTAAGGAAGCGTTCGAGGTTCACAAAGCGTGTGATTCCACTTGTCAGACCAGTACGGGGGGAAGGGGTGCAGTGGAGGCATGGGCAGAAATAACCCATTTGCAGTTTGGTGCACAGCCTTCAGTTTCCTGAGGCAGCAATTTTACCTGCGAAATTTTTGGAGGAACCACAAAAATGTATTAAACCCATGTGCTGGCGATTGAAGTGGTGGGTTGAAGTTGTTTGGTGAAGGTGGATCACAAGGGTAAATAAATAGGGGTGGGCGTGGAACGGTATATACTCCCTCAGTGGAGGTGGCTGAAGCTTTCCTGATGTGGTTTACTAAAGGTAGTAAATAATGTAACTTGCAAAGATGGAGGGAATGCACGTGTATCTGTAATGCCATTTCCCTGCCTTCTTCTTCTTTTTCCCCTCTTAAAAAGAGAAGTTGAGATTTGGTATCACTGCTTTTTTTAGCAACAAAACATGTTTATTCCCTCCTGAATACCAGGGGGGCTTGGCTGGCAGATCCTTGGGCCAGTTGTCTGCTGGTGTGTCCCGGGTGGATGTGACGCTGGAGGAGCTGTGCTGGTTTGCACTGCTGGCGTGCGTTCCCGTGGGGAAATGGTGACGCTGAGAGCAATGAGTTATGGCTGTGTAATAGCTGTGTAACGCTGCTAATTGCACTGGAGTTGCTTTAGTAGAGCTAGGGGCACGTACTGGCCAAACACAGCCCAAAACCAGCACTGCTGGGTGGAGGGAGAGAAGGGAAGAGGGAGGGATGCTGTACCATTAACTTCCCTGGGGAAGTTGTGTCTCTGTGTGTGTGTGAAGACTGTTGGATATCACCCAGTATATACTGTTACATGAGCACATACACACTCTTAGGATATTACTCTTTTTCTGCTCGGTTGTGTATCGTGGGATTACTTTCTATGCCTGTAATTGTGGCATCAATCATGCAGCGAGTAGTTTCCTCTGCAGGTGCCACTCTATAAAGTTTACTGTGGACCTGATCCCGGACTTCTGTTGACTTTCCGAGGTTTAAACAAGATACATTCCTCTCGCTGCCTCTCTCTGCATCCTAAAGCTAATATTTGTATTCTTTCTGGGGAAAAAATAGCTGAAAGTACTAGGTATATAAAATGATGCTTTGGGTGGGAAGTGCTTAGTTTGGGGTGATTGTCTTAAAGACAACCCCAATAAACTGTGGCATAGTCCTGGCAGCACTTGCTCTGGTCATGGCTTGCAGCAGGGCCTGGGGGGAGCGAGCTGTGCTCTTCTCCCTTTTGTTTGCAGGCTGCGGATCCTTTCTGCTTCAGGAAAATGAAAGCAGTAGTAACTGAACTGACTGAATTTCCTGAGGTGTGTCACCAGACAAGCTCCTCCTGATTCTTCTAAAATGAAGAATTGGTGGGGGTGGGGGGGATGACACACAGACACACAGCTGATGTCTTAAGTTGGCTGATAAATGCCATCTCCATGTCCCGTGAGGAGAAAACAGACTGTTGGCTTGTGACCTTAAAGAAAAACATTTGGATTAAGGTGCGGGTGACTGCGTGATCATTGTCTGAACCGGTAGCTCTTTATCTAGTAGCAGATGATAAGAACTTGAGCTTGGAAACTTGAGCAAGGAGCTTGGAAAAGATGTTTCGCTAGAGGAGGTGAGGGGAGCGTTGAGAACAGAAGCACAGATGACACGAACTATTCCTTTCTCAGTGTAATGATTTACACGGTTTAAGTGGATGAAACCTCAGGTAGGAATTAAGACCTCTGTTTTCTTAAGTAACAAGGGCTTGATGGTGAAACCAGCATCAGTTTCATGTTTGGTGAAGGTGTGAACTTTGAAACCCCTGTGATACTGATCAGAATGGCTGTCTGCTGCATGTCTTGAGCTATTTGAAAGATTAAAGCTTTTTATGGACAGGATTTTCATATAATTTTGACAAGCCCTGAGCACCACTGTGATGTTAATTCGGAGAAGTTTGCTGTCTGGAAATTGAAAGGGGCAGAGTTTGGCAGGGTGTGAGACTGTGTCCGGGAAACTCTCACCTGCCTGTTTTCCCTGGTTTATCTGATGCCCTCTTTTAAAAAAAAAAAAAAAAAACAAGACAGATGAACTCAGACAGAAGTGCTCCACAGGGTTATCTCTAAGTGTTGCGAAATACCTGCAAATCATCTGCTAAAATGACCTGCCAGTTAACCGAAAAACGTGTCTGTGGAGTAGCCATTAACCTCTCAACCCAGACAACCACAAAGTCTTGCCCTGCACTGCACAGCTGCTCTTCTTCGGGTCAGGGAAGGATCCCGAGCTCTTTATGAACTTGAGGAATTCGATCTATATACGAGTCGGAAGTAACGCTGCTGCTATAAAAATCTTATTTCCACCCAGCGATGCGTTGTGCTGGGGAGCCTTGTGAGTGTGTGTGACGTTAGGGAGGAGCTGTGCTACTCGGTTAAATCATTTTGAGACTTTGATGCTGGGCTAAACCCAGCATCTTCTCATTTGATCTGGGGATTATTCATATAAGCGCGGTAATGTTGGCCTTCTGTGTATAAACAGAGCCTCAAGAATGATGAAAACCCAGCAGTCGAGGAGAATTTCGTAAAACCCGAGAATACTCAGGTGTTTAAAACTTCCCCTAAACAGTACAAACACCCCCAGAGCTACGTGGGACGGTGGGCAGCCCTGGGCAGGCTCAGTGCGTGTGCAGCTCTGCCTCCGCCCCCGTGACACAGTACCGGCTGGGCTGTGCCCCCACAGCCGGTCAGGAACCCATCCAAACCCCATCCCAGCGAAGAGGGAGGAATGTGGGTGGTGTGGATATTAGCATTCGGCTTTGGATGGGGAGGGAGCTTTTGAAGTCAGTCTCTTTTGAAGTGAATCTTTCTGGGTGCCCTTCTGCCTGTGCCTGTTGTGCAGAGCAGCCTGAGTGAGCAAACTGGACCCTGTTTGGTGAAATTAAATGATGTGCTCCAGGGGTACCCCAGGGGGTCTCTTAAAAAGACACATACTCCTTATTCCATTGTATCTTTAAGGCTTTCCTACAGAAAAGCAGAGCTTTGCCTTATATTCCCGTGCCTTTATATTGTATCCTGGGCATTGGAACAGTCTGCCCAGGGAGGTGGTGGAGTCACCATCCCTGGATGTACTTAAAAGACAAGTAGACAAGTAGATGAGGTGCTCAGGGATATGTTCTAGTAGAGTATGGGTACTGTTGGAGTCGATGATCTCAAAGGTCTTTTCCAAGCTAGTGATTCTGTGATCCTTTGGTTTATGTTGGTTTAGCAACTGGGGTGAAGTCTGGACCCTACTGAAATCCTGCTCTTGCTTTCCAGAGGGGCAGGATTTTATACTCTGTGCTTCAGAAACAGGCAGTTAAGTATCGATCAGTCTGTGATTTTTTAGTGTTACTAAAAATATATATGGCATAAATTGACAGGATTAAAAAAAAAAAAAACAAACCAACTATTTCTTTTTGTCCACAGTAATGTTCATGGTAACAAATTGGGTTTTATTTGGTAAAAAAATGGGTTAAACATTGCTCAAGTCACATTGAGTTTGTCTGTGTTAAACATTATACCACGGTCCTGGCCAGTGCTGGGAGGAGGGGGGGGTAAGTCAGTCTGGTGCTAGCCTCAACTTTGCACAAACCTCACCCAAGTTTGCCTGGGTATCACATTGCAAACGCTGCTGGCACCTGCTTGGCTGTGCTGCCACAAGCAGTCCCACTTATCCCAGACAGCTCGATGGGATACAATAGGTGTGTGTGCAAACTCCTCTGGGAACCTAGCCTAATTCACCAGGGCAGATAAAACCCAGCCTAACCGGATGCTGCTGCTTTTGAGTGGTCCAGATAAATGTCAAATATCATGGTGTAGCACACAGTTTTGGGAAGGCAGTGCTTTCTCAGGCAGTGAGGGATAGACATCCAGGTGTTTCTGAGGGCATGCAAGCTCAAGTATCACCTTTTACATTTCTTTGGCTTTTAATCTCCAGTGGCATTCGGTGAGGTTATTGCCTGTCAGCAAACACAAATTAAGATAGAGCTTGTTTGGGTGGCAATAAACTTTTGAGACTTTTACTGAAGGTTTGGTAAAGGATCTTCATTATTATTGTAATTTAAAAGTCATTATGCTAATGGTCCTGTGCCTTTTCCATACAAATGTAAGGGAAGATGCAATACTTAGGCTCAACCCTTCTGATAAAGGTAAGGCCACAACTGAGCCCTGGATGCAGGGCATTGGGGGTTTATTTCTCTGTGTGTGAAGAAGCTTTGAGATTCAAGGGGAAGAAAGAAACTTGAGGTCTTTAAGAGCAGGGGTACCTTTGGGTGTGGAGGGCGAACAGTGGGCAACCACTTGGGATGCAGGTGAGGTGCTTTGGCACCATTTGGGTGCATCCTGGCCTGGTGCCCCTGCCTTTAGGACAGGGCTGCTGGGGCCTTGTGCATTTTTGGGGGGCAGATCTGCAGGGTGACCAGTTCTTTTGGAGTGATGCTTCTGGTTACCTGTGAGGACTTGCTTTCAGGGTCCGCCAGGGACAGTTAGCACCCGAACTTCTCTCCAAACACATTCCCGCAGGCTGTGGGATCCCCGTGGGTTGTACAATTAGGAGATGATGGAAATAGATGGGCGGAGGCTCCTCTTTCTCCCTCTGGGTGGGAAGAGATATGTTGGCGTGTTGCATAGCTGCAGAGCTTTTGGACACTTGTGTCCCTGGGGACTTCAGGTGCTTGCATTCCATCTGTGCACCCTGCGCTACGGTGAGCAAAGAGAAGGCAGCGGCTCAAGGGCTGCAAAGCCCAGGGACACAGCAACAAGGGGCCTTGTTCAGAAATAGCAGATCAAGAGCAGTGTCCATCATTTGAAAGTTAGAGTACCTCTTGGGTCTGATGTGGCTACCTAGATCCTTCCTTGCAGCCATACGGGTTCGATAATTTATCCTATAGGTGAGATGCATTTTACATGTGCGTCCCTCCAGCCTGCAGGAATGTGACTCTCCCTTCTCAACCGTATGATCTGTTGCAGCTGATAAAAAGCTGTGGCTGCCGTGTTGCTTTCCTGTGTGCTTCCTTCCACTTTCTCCCTGGATTTCATGGGAGTGGTGTATTTTTGTTTCCAAAGGCAGGAAAATGTCTATGGCTATCCGAGGAAAATATTTAGTGGAAGGCTGACTGACAAAATAACTTTTTACTGAGATAAAAGCTATCTTCTTCATGCAAATAAATAAAAGAGCAGTTCATGCTACTGTAAATAAGCAATTTCTTTGTTATACTGGTGATCCTTAGTAATAAAAACCAAGAAATGTTTACCATAGCACACTTTAAAAAGTAAATGAGATGTTTTATCTCAGATAAAAGCTATTTTGTAGGTTTCAGAAAATGCTGCTCTGCAATGTAGCCACCACTGAAGATGATGTTTCTCCCTGTGTTTCTCTCTGTGTGCAGTGCAGGCTGTATGTTCTTGCGTTTGATTACACAGTTTTTAACAAGATATCTCTGTTTTAGTGTGTTTTGGTGGCTGAGGCACACACAGATGGCATTTCTTAACTTCATCCCACAAAGTGAAACTTTGAGCCATGAATACCTGAGCTCACAATCAGTACCTGTGGGGGGCTGGGGAGGAATATCCAAGCCCTACATAAACCCAAACTCTGTGCTGCTGTTTAAAAACCCACTGGTGTGTTTGCTTGAGATTTCTGTACAAACTTTGGGTTCCCTTGACTGAGAGGGTATGAGAAATGGCTTATTGAGGTTGCAGAGGGTTTGGTCTGGTTTTCTACACACTTTGCTCAGTGTACTGATGATGATTGTTGTTTGGTTGGTTTTTTTAATTGCCTAAATGCTGATGCTTTTCTCAGTGATTCCTAGGAAGAAGGGAGTAGGTATAAGACGAATGAGATGGAAGATGTGAGAGGAAGAAAGATGTACTAGGCTTCATTTGATAATCAAGTCCTAAGGGATAGAAATTAAATTTAGAGAAGTATGATAGTGAGATTGCCTGGAAAACTTTTTCCCCTATTTTTAAATTATTTGCAAATGGGGAGATAGTTTTAACAACTATTTTTAAATTGTATTAGCAATTGTTTTATGCTTTTGATTACTTTTTAAGCTTTGGGGTGTATCAGTGAATTGATTTCCTTGGTGTATTCGCTTGTTGTGATTTAATTCCCTCTTAGAAGTCACTGAAGTGCTCCAACTTCTCACTTGCACTTGTGGGTTGGGAAGAATCCTCTTTTGTTCTGTTGTTCTGGTCACACATTTCCTTGCAGTTCAACATTGGTTTAGGCTGCGGAGCCTGCTGAAACTGCCAAATCCAGAATAAACATCAAATTGTTGTCCAGGGTGATGACGAAAGAAGCCTTTGTTTAGAATGTAGAACAGTTTTCTAGGTTTGGATGTTAGGGCGATAGTAAGTCAGCAGTAGAATTAGGAGTGGGGGAGGTAGGTGATGTGAAGCAGTAGAGTTTTATACTTCATTATCTCCAACATCCCAAGCACTACCTGAGGAAGTGGCTGGCTGCTGATAAAGTGTATAATTTTACATTTGCTCATTAAACGGTCTGTTTTCTTTCAGCTTATGTACTTAATATCTTGAAACTCCCTTTTGTTGTTGACTCCCGTCCTTGAGCTGAATGGATTTTCTCAGACATCACATGACTGAGGAAAGCAGTGCTGGGTTTTAAAGTAGGACATTAGGTGATGGTGAATAGTGTGCCCACCACTCTTCTAATAGGACTTTTGCTGGTGGGACCCTTAGCAGATGCTTAGATGGGAACCCAGGCATTCTCACATTTACACCAGTCTGGTCAGAGTGTGGCTCTGGTATCTCCCAGCATCTCCAAGGAAGGGTTGGGAACACTCATCCATGGTCTCCTGCCTCCACTTCAGGGCATGCTGCAGGTCTGCCAGACACCTCTGCATCTGATGGGTTGTCTCTGGCATTTCGGCTGGCTGGGTGCTCAGGCTTTGTGGGTTCAGGGGCATGTGATAGCAGCACCTGTGATGGTGTTTACAGTTCAGCCAGATGTGTAGCTGCTGCATATGTTGGCGCAGCTGAGCTTGCTTTCATCAGGTTATTTTGGGTACAGACAGCAACGACCGCGCTGTAGCACGGCTTCGCCTTGTGATTTCACTGGGCCCCTCAATTCCCTCCTGGGTCAGGTGGGACTGATACAAAGACTGGGAACACAAGGCCTGTGAAAGTTGAGAGCAGAATTGCTTTCTGTGCAGGAAACACACAAACGTGGGGCTCTTCTAAAACCGATGTGCTACAAATACCTTTTCAATATTTAGCAGTGTAGGCAACTCTAGCTGTAGTGCTCATGCATGGAAGATGAGTTAAGGGGAGGATCAAATGTCAGACACAAGATCTGTGCGCTCCATCCCTTCTATCCCTTCCTCTCTTTTATAAGCCCTGATGATTTTGAGAGCCTGATGTTGGGGGAACAGAGTTTTGAGTGTTGGAGTGCTTGAGATAACAACACAACTTATCTGCTTACCCTCAGTATTGCCTAATTCACAGGATCTGGGCAACTGTCTCTCTTGATTTCCACTTTTATTTCCAAAAATACCTATGGAGAGTCTCTAGGAAACAGGAATGTTAGAAGGGCTGCAGATACTCAGATCTGATGACCTTTTTTGGCAATCTTCCATGTTATGGTCTTTCTGTCCTGGTTTCTGTGGGACTTATGATATTTTTAGGTAAAACAGTACATAGTTGGACTATGCTGGCAGCTCTTTTGCCATTTAAGAAACAAGTATGGCTGTGCTGTCTTTTATGAGCCATGGGCTATTATTTTGTTGCCTGCTCCCTTTATAAAAGACCTTTTGGCCAAAAGATTGCATAAATCAGAGTACAGAACAAGTTGACGAGGGATTTGGTTCCTCAAAGCCTTGTTCACAGTGGCTGTCCACTTGAAAGAAGGAACATCTGAGACCCTGTTAAATTCAGTTTCACTGCTTTGTGTTTGTGTGACAAGTGATGTTTTTGTTATATTTTTTCCCCCGGTGCAGCTCTTTTTCCAGTGTTGAAAAACACCGAACTATTTATAGGCGTAACACAAGTTTCCAAAAGGGGCAGGATGTAATCTTCATGGAACATTTTGAAATCTGCCACTGACTGATCTCTTGTTTGTTTGGTGGAGCTTTGCCTAACACCACTTTTTGTAAGACCCGGTCACGTACACTTCAGTTGCGCTTCCATCGCAATGTGTTGATCTTGTTGGATCGAAACAACCTAATCATAGGTACGGCTTGGCTCTCCTGGTTGAATTTGTATCACCTACCATGATTAGGCTAGTGGTTGGACTTGCTGATCTTAAAGGTCTTCTCCAATCTAAATGATTCCATGATTCTATGACCTTCCCAATAAATCCAAGTGTCTCTTCAGAGGTGGCCGTATAGGTTGCATCTGTGACTGGAGGGCTTGATGGCTGAAGATGCCCATCTCACCCCACTGATTAAAGAGGGAACATAAGTGACTGACTTGGGCTAATCGCCTTGTTGTTACGTGGGTAAAGTTCAGTGGGGTGAACCCACCCTGAATGTGTGCGCCAGGACAGCGAGGTTTGTTTTCTTTTGTAGCAATGACTGCGCTTATTACTGTTACAGCAAACTACCTGTAGTAACAGGCTTAGCAGACTCGATGGAAAGGATGGGGAAGGCTATAACTTGCAAACAGGAAAACATTCTGCCATGAATAGCATTAGGAGAGGCTTTAAATATTGTCAAGAGTTTGAGTGAATGAAGGGGGAAAGTATGCTTTTATGGGGATTTGGCATTCAACAAAGAAATAAAATTTTTAAATACTTGAGAAAGATGATCTTTGCTCTTGAGGGAAAAAAAAAAGCAGTTGGACAGAAAAGTAGGATTTGTTGGAAAGAAAGGAAAACTTTTGGACTTTGTTTCAACAAGTTGTTAATGCTGCTAAGCTGTAACCGCCTTCGTATTTATTCCAGTATTTACACTTGACAAGCACAAAAAAAGCAAATAAATGAAATGGTAAACCTGTAATAAATCCTCAGGGGACCACATAGTAAACACAGACATGTTGGGCTTATCTAACACAAAGCAAAGTAATCTGTTTTCAACACCATTGCCAAACGCATGATAGATGCTACATTCTGTCAGGTCTCCAGCGCTTTTGGAAATGACACATCTGGTCAGAATATTTCAGTGCTTTTTGAAGGAGGGAGGAAGAGAGGCCATCATTAACAGCCGTTGCAGACATGGCATCTTCTGCCTGCTGTGGAGTCTGTGGACCTGATCCAGTTTCAGGGAGAAGCAGAAGTGTCTCACCCCACCAGATGGGCAAAGCAAGGACTGTATTATCAGTTTTGACTTTTACAGGTGTGATGACCAGCACCTGGCAGTCTGTGTTTGCTATTAAATCTCATGGGACTGTTAGGTTTACAAGCCAATGTACTCAGGGTGATTCTCTGAAGCTGTCATGGTGCTGGAGAATGCGTTATGGACACAAAGAGCTGCTGGATTGGTTGGGTTTGCTCTTCCCTTTCACTAGCTCCAGATCAAACTCCTTGACCTTATTCAAAACTGATGTTTATTGGATTGAATAGCACTTCTGGACTTGCCAGGAACCAAGTGAGCCCCTCATTTACTTGTGTGCTTGCAGCAATGTTCCTGCTGGGTCTGTTTCTGAAGGATACCCTTTAACATCCACAGTGATTTTTGCTATCTGAATTGAGTTTAAAACATGTAAAAGCTAAATATTAGAAAAAAAAATTCTTCACTACAAGGGTGGTGAGGCACTGGCTCAGGCTGCCCAGGGAGGTGGTGGCTGCCCCCTCCCTGGCAGTGTTCAAGGCCGGGTTGGGTGGGGCCTTGAGCAGCCTGGTCCAGTGAGATGTGTCCCTGCCCATGGCAGGGGGCTGGAACTTGATGATCTTTAAGGCCCCTTCCAACCCAAACCAGTCTGCGATTCTATGATTCTATCATAAGCTGTATCACACTACTGCATTTCCTGTTTTAGCAGTGCGTCACTGCCAGCCTCCAGACACTGCAGGCAAAGCTCAGCATGGCCAGGAAGAGGCGTTTGGCACCTTTCATAGCTTAGGTCCAGTAGAGGACTTATATCTAACCATCAAATGCCACAGTGCCTCGCCTTGAGGTAGGTGCCTGTTCCCTGCAGCAGTATCCTGGTTTAGGCCATTAAGTGTTCTATAAAGTGGGAGTACTTGAAATACCATCCTGCTGCAGCCTGGGCACTTCACTCAGCAGAGTGATCAGGACACACAGCAAGGACAGAGATGGGCTGGGCTCCAGCTCTTGATCTCGAAGCTCTTACTGTGCTATACATTAAAGAGGAGCTGAATAAGGTGCAGAAGCCGTTGTGGGACTCATGTTTCCCATCTCTCTGGTAAGTGCCATAAGCTACAGGGTCCTGCTCACACTTGCGGGGCACCAGAGAGGGTGCTTTCTGGCCTGCGTTTGTGAACACCTCTG
The DNA here is from genome assembly GCA_020800305.1 of Porphyrio hochstetteri. Lineage (NCBI taxonomy): Eukaryota > Metazoa > Chordata > Aves > Gruiformes > Rallidae > Porphyrio > Porphyrio hochstetteri. The sequence continues at coordinate 52,715,803 of CM036905.1, forward strand.
CTTCAGTCAAGCAGTGGTGTGGGCAGCCTGGCTCTGACTCTCAGCTGTTGGATTTAGTTTAGGTCATAATAAAAGCTGGATCATGAAACATTCATGATATGTCAGTACTGGGTCAGTTCTGTGTGTAGCCAGGGACTCAGCTCTTCCCACCTGGGAACTCAAAGGTAAAATAAACAAGAACCCTGGGGCTTTCCAGGGAGTACTTTCCTATTGATCGGAGCCTGTTTGTTTGTCTTCTGGCTTTAACTATATGTAAATGTATTTTGCTTTCATGTGGAGTGTTCCTCAGATGGGTTAAATGGTCAGTTATGGTAGGATTCGTGGGCTCAGACTTAAATTACACTCTTAAATATCCAGAGTTCAACCCGTCTTCACCTACTGTTTAATCCTCTTTCTCACTGCAGTTTGCCATGATGATAGACTTGCTGGTAATTACCAACATGCTGCCGCACGTCACTTGGATCCTGTGGCTTTTCCCGCAACGTGCTCGTTGACTCTACAGCTATCCGACATTTTCCTGACGCATGCAGTAAAGGTCTCCTGGCAGCGATGCCTGGGTTGAACTATCCCATTGGTTGACTCAGTTTCCCTTCTCACGGGGTGTATTTCTGATGTTGGCCTCCTTTTATTGGCGCAGTGTAATTTAGCAATGTGCACTCCGTATGATGAGCTCTCCATCTGGCAGATAATTGCCTGCTAGTTTAAATCCCGTCTTAACTTCTGTTCCTTGAGATCATGAAACCCGCTGGTGCCTTCTGGTTGGTTCTGCAGGCTCTTTGCAAAAGGATTCGTTCCCACCTAAAGCAGTGTGGGCGTGTTTCTGTGAGGTGTTTTTGGGAGGATAGGTAACATAGGTTAACTTTTAGGTCCTGCTTACTAAGCTACCTGACATTTTTCTGCACCGAGTTTGGCAGTCTAACACTTGAGTTTGTTGACCAAGCTGCTGACTGCCGGCGCTGCCTGTTTGCACTGGTTATGCAAAGTGGGAACCCTGGATACCTTTTAGGACCTGGTGGATGATGTTGAAAGGTTGTTACACAAAAGCACGCTGGTGTTCCTCTTTCCTCCTTGCTTATCACCTTCTTCGGTCTCGCTGGATCTGTTTGCCATGTGCTGTTTTGCAGCGAGGCGCCTGTCTGTGGAGCTTGCCTGCCGCAGGCCTGTACAGCAGGCCCAGCGGAGACCGCGTGGGTGCTGCTTTCGTAATACCTGCTGTAAATAGTGAGGGTAACCACCAGACATCGACTGACTGGCAGCCCTCAGAGATAGCCAGATACAGGTGGCCACACTGGGGACTGACTTCAGGGTTGGGACCTCAGCGGTGCTGGCTGCAGGGCACAGCTTTCAGTGGTTTTGCAGCCGTGGTTCTTTAACCCTCTCCGTGCACAGGGTCTTGGGGGCCATGGCATGAGGTGGTAACAGTCCCACCGAGCTTTTGTCGCAGGTCATAGGGCACACTGCACACTGAGTGTTGGTACTCGTCATCTTTGCAGCCTGTGGGAGTAACACCTGTACCCATGAACTGGGAAATGGGCCCAGTTTGTGTATAGATAGCGACTGTACTTTTTTCCTAAACCTTGTGACAAGTTGCAGTTGCCTTTACTGGCTGGTTCCTTCATGGCTCCTCGAATAACGGTGTCTGGGACTTTATGCAGCTTTAAGAGGCTTTAAACTAAGAAATTCCTCTTTACTACCGGCAGTATTGATGGACATGACTGATTAATGGCAATAAACTCCAGTGAGAGCTGAGAGACGAGGAGAGTTTTTCTTTTGTATGCAGTGAACGTGTGTTTGTTTTGTATGAATGAGTTTTATGAACTTTGGTATGATCTGCCTTTAAAATGTCCCTTGCCAAATGGTTGGGAATTTCTTAAGCTGACTGATTCACTCCTTGGCTCAGCCAACATGCATCAGGCTGTGCTGAAGCTGAGGTGATGAGATGATCAGAGAAAATTCAACTGGTGGCAGTTGAGCATCCATCCCTCCCCTCCTCCCCCCCCCTTTTTTTTTTTTTTTTTCCTGGAGGAAAGTCCTCCAGATTTCACCTGCTTTGAGGTGGTGTCAGTAACTCCCCTGGGTTTTTGCTCTCAGTGTCCTTCATCAGACTTTAACTGTCAAGAGATCCCATTACTCTTTCAAAGGCCTAAAGGGAAAGTGACAACTTTGATGGCCAATTTGGAAACTTTCTCAGACTGGAAAGCATCCCATGGGGTAAACAACTTTACTCACCCTCTATAGACATCCCATACTGATCATATAGGAAGGCATTTTACTGGCGTAGTGCTGTGTAACGTTGGGATGTTGTGCATTTTCAGGTATTTAAATGAACTTACATAAATGACTTATGACAAGAAAAGATTAACTAAATATTATTCCTGTGCTGAAACTGAATTTTAAAGAAATCAGCCTGAAGTTTCAGTTTGAAATTCGTAGTGTTGTTCTGTGCACTGTAGAGCCTTTGTGCTTACTGCTGTCGTCATATTACATGACATTGCCTAATACCCAGCAAGATGTATTCTTGGCTCATTTGGCAGGTCAGGCTCCCTCTGGGTCACTGAATCCCTCCATGTACTCAGCAGAGAGCTCAGCCTGATGATTTTACAGCCACCCATCTGCCTTTTCATTTCCAGTGTTTTTTCCTTTTTGCAGTAGTTCTCCCTTTTACAGCATGGTGAGCATCAAAAGCAGGGCTCTGACTAGTTTTGTGACCAGTGTCATCCCTCCCTGCTTCCCATTCCTGGTGGGCAGCTGCTAACTTGCTGGTGGTCTGTTCTGGGGATAGGTTTTTTTGCTCCATCCTCGTGGTGTGGTGGGGGAGGTCGACAGGCATAGGCACTTTGTGGAGATGCTCAGGTCCTAGGGCAGGGGCTTGAGCTCGCAGCTGAGAGCTGGTCCTCTAGCAAATGAGATGCTGATTCATTAGAGCTTCAGGGTAATTTAATCACTTTTGGAAAGCTCAGTAGTTAATAATCCCACACTAAGAAACCACCACTGCTTCTGTTCCTTATTAGACATCTTAATTAATTTCTTTTCCATTTCTGTTCTTTGGCATTTCGTAGCATTTAATTTTCTCCGCAGTAATTTATGAGTCACAAAATCTCTTGGAACAGGTTAGCCTCAGAGCGATGGCATTTCAGCACCTCGTGCATTTCCTTAGGTTGGATCTCGTGTTGTCACTGCTCGTTTAGTGGCAACGCTGCTGCTGCTGCTTCCCCCAGGAAAGCTGTATGTTGTTACCTGGGTGTGATGTGCCCAGACCATGCTGCCCTCCCTTTGGAGACAGGCCCTGCCATACCTGGTGGTATCTGAACTGCTTAGAGAATACTGGGATGGATTCCATTTTCTGATGTTACAGTATTTGGGTGACTGACTTTTGTTGTTGAGCCCCTGTCTGAGGGTTTGAGTTGGTTCAGGAGGATGGAGGTAACAGACAAGTTGAAAAATGCGTCGGTGCATGAGGTGTCCCACACAGGGGTTTGTTAGGTGGGGTGGATTTATTAAAGAAGGTTGCCTGTTGTACAAGGCACTGCAAATATCTTTCCTCTGTACTATTCTGAGAGTTCCTAGTCAAGAAAATATTAATTTATGTTGTAAAGAGGACAAGATGGGGAACAGAGGAATTGTTGCACTGGCGGTATCATTTACAGTACAAGACTGCATCTTCCATGCTGTGAAATGAAAACCAAAGAGGGCTGTGATTGCTGCCTATCTCTCTGAAATACTTATGGAAAACAAAGTTAAAAGCAGGGCAGTTTAAAGAAAAAAATCCCTAAGTGGACTCATCCTCACTAAATTTAGGTAGGATGTTAGAAGGCAGTTTGAAACCTTTAGGGAAGCAAATTTCTAGAACAACCTCTCTGTGAAGGGATCCAAGAAAGTGTAGCTGAGTTTAATATCCTGGGCTGCATCAAAGGAAGCGTGACCAGCAGGTCAAGGGAAGGGATTCTGCCCCTCTGCTCCGCTCTCCTCAGAGCCCTTGCATCCAGCTCTGGTGTCCCCAGTACAAGAAAGACATGTAGCTATTGGAGTGCATCCAGAGGAGGCCACAAAGATGGTCAGAGGGCTGGAGCACCTCTCCGATGAAGGCAGGCTGAGAGTTAGAATTATTCAGCCTAGAGAAGAGGAGGCTCTGGGGAGATCTTACTGTAGCCTTCCAGTACCTGGAGGGGCCTACAGGAAAGCTAGAGAGGGGCTGTTATCAGGTAGTGTAGTGATAGGACAAGGGGCAGTGGCTTTAAGCTGATGGAGGGTAGGTTTAGGTTAGATATTAGGAAAAAATTCTTCTGTGTGAGGGTGGTTGAGGCCCTGGCACAGGCTGCCCAGAGAAGCTGTGGGTGCCCCCTCCCTGGCAGTGTTCAAGGCCAGGCTGGATGGGGCTTTGGGCAACCTGGTTTAGTGGAAGGTGTCCCTGCCCATGGCAGGGGGTTGGAACTAGGTGATCTTTGTCCCTTCCAACCCAAACCAGTCTGTGAGTCTATGAAGCTTGATAAATAAGCAGCTTGAAGTTTTTAAGCAATATTATGTATATACAACACACTTCCTTGAGGAGCTTCCTTGAACAAAAATATCAAACTAGGTGGGGAAATTATTTCCCATTCTCCTTTTGCTGTAGAAATCAAACATGCATATTAACAAATTGTAAATGTGTTACCCCTTTGAACTGCCTGAGCTTGTGTAAGTTGTTGTGTGTTGATAACTGCAATCTTCTCCTAAACTTTGGTATCAACAGAAGATAACGAATCCACAAGGCAGCGTGGTTCAGCAGGTAAATGAATGGGGCTGGAAGTTATTCACAGATGTCATAGGCTGCAAGTTGCAGCAAAGCTGAGCCAATCTTGCTTCTGGCTGTTACAGTCCATTCCCTTCCAGCACCTGTATGACCTTGTGCTGGGCTGTTTCCATACAACAAGTTGCTAAAAAGCCAAAAACCAAAACAAGCTACTTAGCATGAAAAAATAGTCCATCAACCGAGCATCAGAGACAGTGCAAAAGAGGATATAAGTTGATAAAAAGCCAAACTACCAATAAAAAAAGAAGCAAACAAAGCCTTACTTAAGTGTGAAGAAACAGTTCAGTGCACTGTGACATGAGAGCTGGTGCAAAGCAGGGGAGGGACTGTGGCAGCAAGCCCTTAGATTAGCTATGTATTTGCAACCAAAGCCTAAAGAATAAAATACTTTTTGTTGGGGTTTTTTGAGTAGGGTTTTTATTACCTTGTGCAGGAGCAGTTCAGCACATGGTTGGAGAGGTACCAGGGATGGTGTAAAAGAAGCAGCAGTAATTAGGTGGGTTTAGGCTCTGCCCTTGGCTTGGTGGGTTCTGTGCTGCTGCTTCTTGGAGATTATTTATGTTTTCCTGTGGTTGCACTTTGTTCCTTCTGAAAGGTAGAAAGTCTCTAGAAAGTCCTTTCCCATATGAGTGAAGGTTACACTGTCCCTTCCCTAGGCCTGTGTGATCACATTGACTCAGATGAACGGGGGAGTTGGTTCCAGTGCTCAGTGTGCAATACTCAGCACCTAACCCATGTAGACAACTGTGTGAGCTCGCACCGCTCTCTTCTGTGGGTACGAAACTCCCAGCTTTCATTTGTATGAAGTTCTGCCCACCTAGAAGTTCTGCAGCTTGACCCTACCGCAGGTTTTGTGAGGCAGCTGCGTTGTGCTAACATCAAAACCATAGGAGATTCGGTAAACATGTTTAACAACACCTGTCTTGGAATCATACAGAGTGCAAGAAAACAGTCTGATAAATGAATGCAAAAATAAACAGCCGAATAATTTTGGTTCTTCAGTCTCTGTAGATTGCTGCCTTTCTAGTTTAGATAACATAATAATAATGATGATGATGATGATGTCTGCTAGTAAGGGTTTTGCATTGAGAAAATGTATGTATTTATGAGCTCTGGCTCAGGCGTTTGAATTATCTAGGCACTACTGTAACCAATGAGTGAATGCTGATAACCCTGTTAATATTTCAAGGACTCTCTGCAAGTATAGGGGAGCAGTTGGTAACTATCACATTCCTTTGCATTGCAGGACAGGTTTTTTTATTTGCTATCTTAATGGTGCTATATACATACTGTTTTTTCGAGCTCTGTTCGCCTTGTCTCGCAGCAGCTCCTTGGCAAGCAGCCTCACGAACTCTTTAAGATGCTTCTTGCTCACAGCAGCTGGGCTCATTGCCTGCCCTGGTGTAGCTGGGATTTGGATTGCAAATTCCTGATCCGAACAAAGAGGGAGGATAGAAGAGGCCGGTTTCTGGCCTCTCTCACTCTATAGGAAATGTTGCTGGCTTCAGAGGATTGTACTAATAGCTCTAGCTACACTTGAAAGAAAAAAAGAAAGACAGACGGGTGCAGCCCCAGCAGTAGGCACATTGCTAGAGGAAGGAAGAGAGACGTGGCTCTAGGCAGGCTGCTGGGATTTCAGGAATCATTTTAGCTAGAGCTACTTCGAGCCTTGTCTACGCTTGTTCCCTTTTTCTCTTTCCCCCTACTTTGTCTCAGAACCATGGGGCTGGAGATCACTGATTTTCAGAAGGACAGAGGGTTGGGAAAAAAGTGGATGGAGCCAAACTGTGGACGGAGCCAAACCGTGGATGTCCCCACACACGTTGCCTCACCAGGCTCATCAGCTGCACCCAAAGGCCTTCCAGTCCGAGAGGCAGCTTGCTGTAATTGCTTTCACGAGACAGTATCAACTGGGTAGGACTTGGCCTGTGCTGGCTTGCGCTTGGTGAGGAGATGAGTCAAACCAAACAGGGTGACTCATCAGAATCGAGCTCCTGCAATGGTTTGTGTGTATAAAAACGCTCAGAGTTGGGAAATGGGCTGCCATGGTCATGAAATCATTATCTCCCTTTGGTTTGCCGCTCTTCAGAGCTGTTGAGTCCGTGTCAGCCACAGTTGGAACAGAGGTGACTGTGCTTGGCTGATACCTAATTCCCCAGGGCTCAGGACAGGGACACTCATGTTACCATGAGGCAGGTGCCAAGACTAAATTTCTGTCCTTGAACTCGGGGTTCCTTTTTTTCTTGTCTCCATCAGTGAAGGTGACCAAAACAGTGCTCAAACCTCTCGCTTGGCTGGAAACCTGTGTGAAGGACTTTGCATAGCAGGTAGTGCTGGGCTAAGCAACCTGCAATTATTCATTGGTTTGGTTTAGAAAGTGTGGTAGTTGCTTCCCTGAAGCCAGGCTTGTGTAGTGTGATGAGGAAAGCTGCTTTCATGTCTCCTGAGCTGTGTTTTAATTTGAAACCATCCTCCCTCTTACTTTTCTCGCGGGCAGCCTTGTATTAAAAATATTCACCACACACTGAGATTTCCACCTCTTTTGTGGCATAAAGTCACAGGCCTTCATCTTAATGGACTTGGAGGAACCAGGTAGAGGCAGAGAGAGCACGGCCAGATGGACATCGGGATTAGCCTACTCCTCACCCTGGAATTTACCGGAAGAAATCGAGTCGGATGCTTTCCTCCTGCACAAGAAACCCTCCTTAAGAGGTGAACTAGAAGGTAGACCTAGCTGCAAAGCCTTGGGAGGAGAACCTAGTTTGATGCACAGGTGGCAGGTCCTGTGGATGCAGAGCTGGTGTGGTGGCTGGGAGCTGCCGCAGGCACCCGGGAGCTGTGCTCAGCGAGAAGGAGCCTTGGGGTTCCTTCACACTGATCTTCACAGACAGGAACAGTCTCTCATAAATCATTGTCTTGAGTATAATATGTGCAAAACCAGCCTCTGGGAAAAGCTGGTGCTCCCTGGTGAAGTATTTTGGGTGTATCCAGCTCTGTGAGTGAGTTAGGATTTCTGTGAGGCGCAACACACCCTTTTTGGATGTGTTTGTTAGTCAAATAGTACACTTACTTCCTTTTGTTTCGGGAGAAGTGAGTCTGAAGGAGAGGCAGGTAAACAGTGAAAGAGGATCTCCTGGCGTGGCTCACTGTGGGGCTAGGAGGCCATGCTGGGATCTACATACAGGGCTGCCTGATTCAGCCCTGCGTGCAGGTAATTAAGGTATACCCTCCAATTAGCGTAAGTGGCCCTTTTATTGATGTGTGAGATCAGTGAGCCCAGCTGCCATACAGATAGCAAAAAATAGTCTGGATGATTTTAACCACTGTTTTGCATGTTTAAGTAATTTAAAGTTCGAAAAGACCTGCCCTGCTAATGTTTACAGAAGCTCATTAAGCAAGGCAGGGATGCTTGCCTGCCCCAGAGGCTAGATGGCTGGGCTGGCGTGGCTCCCTCTGCTCCATCCCGTCCCAGCGTGGCCAGGATCCATCCTGACAAGTGAGCCAGTTTGCCTCAGCGCTATCGCACCAGCCAAAGACTGCACCAGGACCAGTGCTGACGCTGCTGCAGGTGATTGTACACGGCGCCTCGTTTAATTAACTACTATAAGCATCACCCCTCAGACCTGTTAAATTATATGAGGCCAAAGGGATGTCTAAGCCCACAGCTCCACTCTAGCTCTGCCTAGTAACAAATACTAAGGAAAGAGTCTGAGGAACAGGACAAGTACAGACTGGTCTTTCCCTTCTTGCACTGTCCCAGCTCCTGGCAGGCAAAAGTATAAGGGCTTTTGGGGCTACAGGCTTCCCCTGGTTCATAGTGTTTGCTTGCCACAGGATGAGTCAGTGCCACAATCCATGGCCCCCTCATCTCCCAGGTTGTCTAATCCCTCTCTGAGGTTTCTACTCTCCCCAATGCCTGATCATAGTTCCCTCCACCCAGATGCTTACACTAGCAGAAATTGTTTTCTGTTAAAACATGTTGCCTGATCATTTCACCAGGTGATTTTTTTTATATTGTGAGGAACATGGATTAATTGTTCTTTGTTCCCCTTCTTGTGATTTTATATTCACTTGTCATGCCTCTCCATAGCTGTCTGTCTTCCTGTCCTACAAGGAGTACTCCTAGTTTTATAATGTACTGTGAAGATGACTTCTCCAGATGTGCTTGACTTGCTGGGGAGGGTGTAAACGAAAACATCCCACTGTAAATGGGTGTATTTACGCCCAAACCATTTCCAGGGCAAGGGTGGATTACAGAGGTGGTAACTGTCTGCAATGCTCTCAGATGCTTTGAGCTTTCCTTTTTTTTTTTCCTGGGAAATTTTTACTGTGTTTATATCGTTCTTTAAAACTCCTTTGCAAAATTTGCAAAGCTTTGGACATAGAAACACCCATCCCTGGGGGGCTGCTGCTGGTGGCTGCTGGCTTAGCAGCGGAGTACCTCATCAATTTTTTGTTACTGTCTTTGCTCATCCCACTAACTGGGGTGTTTTGGGTACAGCTAATACCCCTTTCAGTACACAAATAGTAGCTATATTGCCTCCCCGCTCATGTTAGAGCAAAGCTTAGTCATATATTGCAGAGAAGAATGAAGAACCAGGTGCACTAAAATGTATTTTAATATTTTAATTTGTATTTGTTGGCAGCCTTTTAGCCTGCAGATTGCCAACATAAATGCATGCAGGATTGCTCTGTGGAGCGGGGTTTGCTCTCCTCTCCATGCTGCAGATGATACAGGGTAGCCATGATCTGGGCTGCCAAATTCAGATGTTTCTCCTAAGATGTTTGACTTCTTAATTACATTCTGGCCCGTTTCAAGGTCATCACTGGTCGTGGAAACAACCAGGAGAAGGAGATGGTGGGAGATACCCATGACTTCAGGATCTTCCTTGTGTTTAACAATTAATGCTGCCTTCCTGGTCAGGATTTTGCTTTGAGGTGGGACAGGTAGGGCTGCCTGGTTCCTTCAACCCCTTGCTGAGCCCTTTGTGATAGAAAGACCAAGGTGAGTGTACGTAGCCAGTTTTTGTTTTACTAGAGCTCTTTCCATGAATATCAGAACAAGATGAATTTCTTTACTAAGCCAAAAATCAGTTCAAGAAAGACGATTTCTGTAGGCTTCAAGGAAAGACTGAAGTAGCAAGAATATTATCTAGGCAGTGTAAGGAGTTCAGGGCTTTGGGAGCCTTGTGGTGCTGGGAGGAGGCTTTGCATGGGGCCCTGTCACCAGGCCATTGGAGAACAGCCTTACCCAAAGTGGGAGCTCAGAGCTTGCCTCAAGGCTAACAACACTGGATGCATATTATTTTTAGGTGTTAGGTTTAAATTTGTCTCTATTTACCAGGGTTGTTTTTTTTTTTTTTAAAGACAAAAAATAAACCCCAGAAAATCTTAAGCAATGTTGTTCAGAGGATGTAAAAAGGAAAGTGCTGTTTTTCTTGTGTTTGTGTTTGTAGAGCATAGGGTCTTGGTCTCGGTCCCATTTTGGATTACAAATCACTATATTAAAATGAAGAAAGCAGGAACTCTGCTTTGCCTTGCACACAAGTATGGTAGAGCATTTGCTTTAATTACTTTTTAAAATGCATTTAGTGTGTATGTTTTTGACTCCACTTTTAGTAGGTGAGGCTTCACTGGAACCTTGCTGGTGGTATCTTGGTCACAGATGATTGAGCAGGGAATTATTAACCCAGCATAAGAGCTAACATGAGGATTACTGGAAAGTTCCTGCCTGTGTCAGCTTTAAGTGAACTGTGTTACTGCAAAAGCTGTGGAAAGTTCAAATTGCTTGAGATCCTGCCAAAGGACTGTCAGTGGTCTTTTGTTATACACTGACCACCTCGGGCAGGGCTCACAAAGAGAGTCTATTTTCTTTAAAATGAGCAGTGCTAGCTCTATGCTCCAGAGCTACAGCCTAGCTGCCTTCCTCTATGTTGGTGTCTGGGATACTAAAACCAATTACCAGTATCTTTCTGAGAGCCTCTGGGAGAATGGAGGCTCATAGGATGGTTTGGGTTGGAAGAGACCATAAAGATCATCTGGTTCCAACCCTTCTGCCATGGGCAGGGACACCCTCCACTAGACCAGGTTGCCCAAAGCCCCATCCAACCTGGTTGTAAGCACTTCTGGGGATGGAGAAACCTGGCAGTGATGTGACTTGGGTGTTTCCACCTTTAATAGGAATTCCCTTCAAAGGTTCTATAGCCTTGTGGACTACCTCCATCTTCACCTGGCTCATAAAACTTAATTTTGACCAAATACTGATGGTTGACCCCTCCTTATAGCAGCCTTCCAATATCTGAAAGGTGCCTATAGGAAAGCTGGGGAAGAACTGTTCTTGAGGGCATATAGCAATAGGACAGGGGGCAATGATTTTAAACTAGAAAAGGGGAGATTTCAGTTGGATATTAGGAAAAAAATCTTCAACAGCAGGATGGTGGATCACTGTAACAGGTTGCCCAGGGAGGTGGTGGAGGTCCCATCTCTGGAGATTTTCTCGGTCAGGCCTGATGGGGCTCTGAGTGACCTGATCTAGTGAAGATGTCCCTGCTCACTGCAGGGGAGTTGGACTAGATGATCTTTAAAGGTCCCTTCCAACCTAATGCATTCTATGATATAACTGGCACCTGGGACATCAGTGCTGAACTAGACATCTCTGCTGATGTTGTGCACTGCCAGGTTGATAGATCATGGAAATAGAGCAGTACTCTCCACCCATGGATGAGGCACCATGTCTTGTCTTAAGCAATGCAAAACTCTGATGGAGATACCTGCATGCCCCCTTGATTGAGATCTGGGGAAAAGGTCTGTTTGGCCACAAGGTCTCTCCTCACTGTTGCTGCATTGCACTTCTCCATTGCACATTCCTCATCTGAACAGCCCTTGTTGCTCCAGACCATGTCAGGCATTGCACTGCTGTAGTTCTTGTGGAGCAAAAGAGCCTGGAGTATCATCAGTTGCACTGAGAAACAGGGTCTTCCATGCATTGTGGCCAAACCTTTCTTATCAAATTGGAGTTGGGAGGCTGGACAGTCCCTGTTCCACTTATTGTCAGACATGATGTCATTAATGCCAGTATCTGAAACATCTGGATTTTAGGTAATTTCAGGAGGAGCTTTCCTAGGTTGCCAAACCCTTGGAGATGGAGGGAATGGTGGTATCAGCAGAACTAGGAACTGTTCTTCACTGTCAGCTGCTGGAGAGGTTGGGATCACCTTCCAGGAAACTGGAGGATGTTGAAACTGTTGTATAGTTGTACCTTGTGATAAGAAGTTTGAAATGGTGCCTGCGAGAGGCCAGTTACAGGGCAGAGCAGTGGGCACTGGAGGCATAGCCATGATTTCAACTGCTCATGTGTACCAAATGCATATGATGCCAGTGGCTGCTTTAAGTATGTGACCGCAGCTTTGCCCTGTGTTCTTGGAGGATGCTGGAGAGGTGCACACCTTTGTTGCCAGCGCAGCTTGGTGCTCTGTGCACAGAGTATCCAGGCACAGCTGTCCAAACATGAACACGTTTTGTTGAAGTAACCTGGTCAGTGGCACTGTGCCAGCAAAATTCGTGATTTTCAGCTTCTCTTGCCTTTTCATCTCTTTCCTAGAATGGTTGACCCGTGTCTTCAACCTTAGCTTGGGAGGTGTTAGCTTCTGGGCTGATGTTTTTCTGTCATTGTCAGTGGATCAGTGAGGCTGTGCCTGACTTTCTGCACCCATGCCTCTCTTGACTTTGATGGATGCACAAGTTTGTCACTGTTCAAGCTGCTCCCAGCTTGACCAGCATCCGTCCTGGAGGACTAGACAAGGACCAGCCCTTGTCTTAGCAGAGAGACAATGTCATCTATGTACAGAAGCTATAGATAGCTCGGGGCTGAATGCATGTTCACATAGCTCTGCTGCCCCCGGAGCAAGAGGCTGCATTTTGGGAAAGGAATCTGTCTCTCGTAATTCAGCAGAACAGCATCGCCAGTCCTGCCCTGTCGGCATGTCCTGCCTGCTCCCGCAGGTCCTCACCAAAGGGCCTTTTTGCTCAGTCTGGGGGGCTGTTGACACACAGCCTTAACTGGATGTCGTGTCTTGAAGTGAGATCTGGCTGCCAGTCCCTTTCCTGATGTCATTTTTTCTGACAAAGCTCATTTTCGTTAGCCAGATGTATAGGCATTCATAAATGTTTTGCAGAAAAATTCCTTGGAGCACTTGGGTGAACACTTGGAAGCCTGATTTCCTTTTGTCTGATGACAGCACAGCAGAGACACAAGTGGTTTAGGTACTCTGAGAGGTCTACAGAGATCTTCACATTGCAACATTTTCCATGTGTGCTGTGTGTGTCTGTCTGTGACCGTATCCCATCGTATCACTGCAACTATTTTTGAGGTCAAAATAAGTATATTGAGAGATCCACTGATCTTCTGGTATTTTAACCTGCAGATAACAGCAGTAGCACGAGACAACATCTTGTATTAGTTTGACCCTTTCAATCACTTTCGGAAGCAGCAGATCCTAGTGACATCCACAGGCTCGGATATGCAGTTTTAAGTGGATTCTTCCAGAACCAAAGGGATTTCCCAAACCCTTTATTTGTTGTGGATTTTATTATAACATACCTTTTTTCTTATGACACTTGTGCTGCTTCTAGAGGGGATGGCTCCGTACAGTAGCTGTCCTCTTAGCAAGTCACAGGCTACCCTGTGGGAGGATGTTCTACTCAGACATGTCTTACCTTAAAATTACTCCTTCCTTTTAGCTGCTGTGTATTTTATACCACTGTATTGTTAGTGTGTAACACTGAAACCCTCTTTTTTGTGTGCATGTCTGCATGTGTGAAGGGCACGGCTGTGGTAAGAGCAAAGGGGTTCTTGCAACACGTTGTTACAGCTGCCAGTGCGGGTGGTTGGTTGAGTGTGTGTATAGCCATGCCATTCCTCAGATTCAATAGCAACAGCTGCTAGGGCTTTTGTGCCGGCTACGATTGCAAAACCCTTCTCTGCTTGTTTCTTCCTGTTCTGATCCACCATCCCTGCAGCAGGCTGCCTGTCAGCTCTGGGTAGCGGGACCACTGGTACAGCCTGAAGCTCTGCAATCCTCCTTTTGCACATCAGCACCCGCCACCGAATCACTGCGAGCTGTCCCGTGTAGCCTGTGCTAATTCATTTCCCTGTGAAATTAGTAACAGGTCAGAAATCAGAGTAGGAAATGAGCTCTCTGGAACCTGGGTGGGTGGAAAGCCGAGGTGAAGGGGAAAACCCGGGCGGCCGTACGGCTGCGAAGCGTCCTGCGGGAATGCAGAGCCTGTATGGGGCTACAGAGCCTGTATGGGGCTGCTCTAATGCGCCTCTAAATTGACACCAGGTTGGGTCTGTGCTGTGAATATTGAAGAGTCTCTTTTATCCTATTCCCCATGAGGTAATTCTTGCAGAATAACATCAAATCACTAATGAAAGGGAAACCCTTTATTTGCTTATTCTAGATAGAGATGGCAACGTACTCCAAGAAGTGCTCCGTAAATATGAGTCGTGATAAATGGTTGTATTTGATTTTCTTGATGGAGATGTAGCAGAGACTTACTAGATAAAGACTGACAGGTGTTAAAGAATCTTTATTGTGGATTGGAGGGAAATGCAGATTTGGAGAGGGTACCTCATGTTCTCCTTATCTGTCCCTATACAGTACATCTTTATAGGTTTGCAAACTCCCCGGGCACCAAAACCGTTAGACCCCAGAACACCCATGTTTTACACAAATAATGCTTATGGCAGACTGCTGGGGTTTTTTTTTTTCCCCTTATTCTCTCTATTGTCTTGGGTTTGGTTTGGTTTTTTTTTTTTTCTCCTTTTACTGCAGCAATCTTTTGGCCAGCAAAACCTCAAAATTCCTGGTTCTTTTCGAAAGCTGATGTTTGCCAAAACGGTAACCTCATAGATTATCTTCTTGTCAGCAAGGCTTTTAACCGCAGTTTTTTGGCAGAGCCTTGAAACATGCCCTTTCTCAGGAAAGAGTTGTCTGGGCAAGAAAAGCATTGGCATTAAAAAGAGGTTGTCATAGTGATTGAAACCTCCTCACAGACATTCCTCAGGAAAAGTAGGCTGCAAGATGCACCTTTGTAGTCCCTTTTTTAAGTAAGGGACCCTTTAAATTGAAGAGCCTATTTCATTGTCCAAATGCAGATTTCTGTCACTTGTAAAACAATAGGAATCTGGAGTGCTGTTTGTGTATCAATGCTTATTTTAATTACTTTCTACAAGAAATAGCTCAATGGGAATTAAGTTCTAATTTCTTGCTATTGCAAAGCACCAGGGTTTTTTTTTAGGTCTAAATCAGGATCACATTTTGGTTCCCTAGATTAATAGGAAAAGATTCAAGGAAGACACTCAAACTGAGCTCCGAATAACCAGCTCTGAGCAGGCTTGAAAAGCACAGCCTGGGAAATCTGTTCTCAGAGAGGTTTGGTCTTTTGCCTGGAAAGACCTAAAAAAAAGGTCAGGACTTGGCTGTTATCTCCCGAGGAGGCAGACCCACGTGTATGTCTGGAGTGCTTCGGTCTGGACAGAATTGCATGTAGACAAAAAAAGAGGGAATTCAGAGTGCAGACAAATAATCTTTACACTAAATCTAGAAATGCAGCATATAATCACAATGTTTTGGGTTTTTTTTTTATATAAGGATGTAATAATCCATTTGAATCACTGCTGTATCTGTATTATATTTCTGTTTAGCAAAATAAAATGAGGAAACATGAGTTTCTAGGATGGAGTCGTCCCTACAAAGTGAAGCAAAGTATATGCTGGATAATCTGGGCAAAGATTGGAAGATTATTAAACTAGGAACGAAATACGTGCAGGGGAGGGGGTGAGGTTGTAGAATTCCCCTGGGGATTGCATCCTTCAGTGCTTGGAGTCTCTGGATGTGCCTTATTCCATACGCTTACTTTCAGTTCTTTCATAACACACGTACACACAAGGAATATTAATGAGATGAAAACTAAGCTTGTGGCTAGCCCAGAGCCATCTGTTAGATACCCACTTCTTTTTTTTTACCTGGCTGCCCAAGAAGAAAGGTCTAATCCCACCACTTTCGGAAACAGGTGTCAGAAGGAGAGGTGTTGATGTGGGCTGCACAGGGTTTCAATGCCTAGTCCTGCAACAAAATTAACCCCAAATTCCAATCCTGTTGGGATTAAAGGAAGAGACAAAGAAAGAGACCTTTGGGAAGATCTTGTTATTTCTGGAAGTACCCAAAGCCCCGCTGGGAACAGGGCCTAATGAGAACCTATTATTGTTCCTATTGTTCTCGCTGAAGTCAAAGGGCCTTCTGCAATCGACTTGAAAGGAGCAGGACCTGGGAGCCATTTATTTTACTTTCATCCCCTGCGTGAGAGTTTTCATCGGTTCTAAAATAATGACCTCAGGGTTTGTGGGTATGGGAAAACCCATCTGAGTGAGAAACTAGGGCTTGGGGTTTTTATGTTGCATCGGGGTTTTTGGGGGAATTGGGCAAAACTGTCGTTTAAATCTGGCTCACAGTGGGTGTGTATCTGCGTTCCCATTTTAGTTCAGATCTCAGGTCACGTTTTTGAAGCAGATCTGCTCATTCCCACTTACTCCAATTTGATGTGCCTCATGGAGACCCCTGGGAGCGTGTGAACTGGGCTCCTCACAGATGAAACTAGTCCAAAGGATGATGCTCAGTAACCTCTGCCAGGCAGTCCTCAGGACTGAACCAGGGCAGGCGAGACAAGGAACGCCTGAAATGCCTGTCAAACCCCAGCTCTTTCACCCTACAGATCCTGCTGCACTGCCATGTCTGCATGATGCACCTCTGCTGCCAGGGCAGCCTGGAAGGGAATGTGTTCAACCCTGGGTTTGTTGCTTCAGCACACACTCACCCAGCATCTGCCTTCTCTTGGGGTGCTGCAGCAGGGTTACTGTTTCATAGAAAGCTCTTCCTTTCAGATAAGCAGCTAATTTTAATAAATACTTAAGAAATACACCTTGACTAAGAGCAATATATTTGGTAATAGATTTCTTTTCAAAGCAGCACAACATGGTCAGACCTGGAGTTATACTTGGCAAAGCTGTGGCCACAGATGAACTGCAGTTGAAACATCTTACAGGGGTTTTTTATGTCAGCCCTTTCTTCTTGAAAGCCCCAAAGTTAAGGAGGGGCAAAATCCAGATCCAATTCGGAGTTTTGTGGCTGAAGTTGCTCTTACATATTACTCTCCAGATGAGAAATGACTGTAAATGCCAATTCAGAAATCCTTTAGGAAGATAATAATGGCACTTGGAGAAATCTGCTTTAATATTCACTTTACAGTCACTCCCACCAGCTACAGCTGTCTCTCCAGCTGCAGTTTCAGTGATGTTCCTGGTCCACCTTGCTCGGGGTTTGTTTGGTGCTGCAGCCTTTCATGCCTCATTCCTGGCCGGGGCAGCGTTAGGGACCTGGTGTGGGCCTGGGTGTGCGCCTTTGTCCCTGAGTTACTCATCAACCGGAGGGGCCGGCGGGGCACCCCGTTACTGTGGTTACCGGCGGCATCGTGCTCCACTTGTAAATGCGATCTTTGACTGCAGCCACCGCTCCGGAGGAATTTTCACAGCTCCCAGAGAAGACAAAACTCCGGGAGCTGGGATGTAAAAGGTTATCTGATACAAGGGGGGGATGAAGTGCGGGCTTGTTCTCCGGGAAAGCAAATCCCTCTGCCTCACAATGAGGGAAATGTTGGAAGATTTTTACGTTTCGGGTGTATTCCTTTGCAACTACAGTCTTATTAAATTTGTTTTCTCTAGTTCTGGTACAAGGGTCGTGCGTGGCTGTAGGGGTTGGGTCGCTGGGGCGCTTGCGGAGGAGCTATAAGGTCATTCAAAATCGTGCTTGTGTGTTTGCAGCAAGGAAATTTTAATGAGCCTTTCATCGGTAGCAGCCAGATCATATCTGCTCCGGGGTATCACTCATCTGGCCCCAGCAGAATTAATGCGTTGAATGCCCTGAGCTAGGGGCTGAACCTACCCAAAGTAAGCTAAATACCTCGTCCGCGTAGTCACAGCAACAAAACCGCGGCCGAACTCTCTGGCTTCTCCGGGCCCGCACAATAAATGTGTTTCGGCCTGAAAGGCTGCACTCACCTGCCTGCAGGAAGGTGTTCTCAATCAGGACTTTTTTATTTCATTCCTGTCTGCTGCAAAAAGATATGTCACTGGGTAAGAGAAATGGGGGCCGGAGCACAGGAGACGTGATAGTGTTGTGTCGGTTACCGTTGTACATTGTCTTACATTCACTGTTACATGAATGACTTCATTTTTTTAGAGGGTTTTGTATTCATAGACTGTATGTATCTATTCCACATCATTATTAACTCGAATTACTGAAACCATGTAGTTCCAAGTGCGGGTTTAATAGAGGAAGGGGCTGGTGCTCCCCAGTGCCGCTCTGGCAGGAGGGGCAGCGCTAGCAGTGTAAGCACTGAGATTGCCCCCCCTTGCTGGGACTCTGGCCCCTCCTACCCAATTCAGACACTCACTCCAAACTCTGCTTAGGATTTTGGGAGCTGCCCTTGCTTCTTATCACTCCTAGTATGTCCCCAGAGTTGAGGCCTTCACTGTCTTTAATTTTTCAGTACTTACACAGAAAATATGCCAGCACCTCTGAAGTTAATAGAAAACACCTAAGATGATGTTGTCTGCCTAAGCTTAAATCAGGGTGATGGCTTTGAGCAGATCCTCAGCCCTTTCAGCGGGAAGGTGGAGGTCCTGCCCTTGGTTCAGAGGAGGAGAAGGTCAATAGTGGAGTGCTGTGTTGGCTCCTAGTCCTGGGAAAAACGTGAACTGCCGGTCTGTTTTGGATGGTGTCAGGAACAAAACTGTGGTGGTGGATGCAGTTAAATCTGTGCATCTAATTTTTTCCTGTGTTCTGTCAGAAGTTCCCCAACCAAGTGTGATTCAGTGGGCCCTAATAATGTGGGTTTTGAAGATGCTCTCCTTGTGCCACGCTGGGAGGTGCAGACGCAGAGCTTGAGGGGTGCTGTGAGGAGAGATGTCCCAAGGCACATGTGCAGGTAAAGACAGTCAGGCTGGGGGTGGGTGGGTGGGAGCTGTGTGCCGCTGCAGGATTACAACCCAAACGGAGATGATAGGTCAGATACAGTTTCACCAGGGCTTGTTTGTGGCATAAAGGGTTCTTTTTAGTGCAGCCAAGAATCCCATTAGCCTTTTCTTTTCATGAACAACCTGTCTTCTATCCATTGGCAGTACATTTTAGTTACTTAGCATCATATAGTGCATCTTACATGGTTTAACTATAAAATGCATTTCTTTACATGTGCTCACATTACACTGAAGTCCATTGCTTCGCCACAACTAGCTCATGTGAGTGTCAGTCACACAGCCATGTAGTTTGACTTACAGGAAATATTTTACTCCTTTCCTGTTCTTTTTGAACATCTATGTCAGAAATTCTTCACATTTTCCCCCCAAATACACCAGAAAAGCAACTTTATCACTGTTATAAACACGATGATACTGGCTATGTGCCCCTTCTAGTTCCGGTAATGTCGCATTGCCCTGGACTAGGAGCTTGATAAGATGTTTGCTTCCAAATGTTAACTACTCTATATGAAATGGTAAGTTAGAAAAAAATATTCACTGGTTTAATTTGAAAGGGCATCCAAAATATCAAAATCATAGAATGGTCTGGGTTGGAAGGGACCCCAGGGATCACAGAGTTCCAACTCCCCTGCCACAGGCAGGGCCACCAACCTCCAGGCCTGGATCTACACTAGGTTGCCCAGGGCCCCATCCAACCTGGCCTTGAACACCTCCAGGGATGGGGCATCCACCACCTCTCTGGGCAGCCTGTTCCAGCACCTCACCACTCTCGCCTTAAGCTTCAATCCATTCCCCCTTGCCCTGCCCCTTTTAAAAAGCTGATTCCTCTCCTGTTTCTCTGCTCCTTTCAGGTACTGGAGGGTGCAGTGAGGTCCCCCCGCAGCCTTCTCTTCTCCAGGCTGAACAAGCCCAGCTCCCTCAGCCTCTCTTCATGTAGGAGGTGATCCAGCCCTCTAATCACCTTTGTGTCCCTCCTCTGAACCCTCTCCAACAGTTCCACATCTGTCTTGTATTGGGGGCCCCAGATCTGGACACAGTACTCCAGATAGGGCCTCACGAGGGCAGAGTAGGGAGGGACAATCACCTCCCTGTCCCTGCTGGCCACCCCTCTTCAAAATTAAAACAGCAGACATTGTGCAGTATCATTCTTAAATTAGTAGCTTTGTCTGCAGTAGAGGAAATCCATCTTATGAAAAACCTTTCATCTGTGTGTAGAAGTATGTTAAAACTGTTTATAATCTTGCTGAATTACATTTGAGTGGTCCTACTGTGGGAGCTAATACTAACAATTTCACTGTTTTGATGGATCTCTTTCAGTTCTCATGTAGATAGATACCCACAGCTTATGATGAGTTGTGCCATCACACATCACTTCAGAAAGTAGACTCACCATTGCTGACTCTCAGAATAAATGGCTCTGAGAAACTGTCGGCAAAGACACTATTGCAATTAGAAAACTCAAAACAGTGCTAATGAGGATAAATTTGCAGGGATATTTAGCACGGTTCAGTGTGGCTACCAATGATGGCCTGTGCTGTTTCTGCCTAAAATACTAGAATTTGGTTACAAGTGGTGAAACGGTATAAACAGGTCAATTCACTGTAGAGTGTAGAGACACAGAAACTTACTATAATAATTTTCATGTCCAAAAATTCTGTCTACCCCTCATAAACATCTTAGCAGGCGCCGACACTTCAAATTCTACCCTGGGTGAGTGGTTCTCTATTCCTTGAGCAATTCCATTAACCCCACTGTACCTGCCTGGGTAGCAAGAGGTTTCCAAGACCAGATCAACTGTTTGACTTCCTTTCCCACAGGGTGCTCGAGTTTAAGTCTGGCAAACTGATTTTTACCACTTTCACTTAATTTTTGAAGAGGACAGACTAGTTTTGGTAAGCAGTCCAGACCCTGTTGTTTGTCCTTTTTTCACAGAATCATGGAATTGGAGGGGTTGGAAGGGACCTCTAGAGATCATTGGGTCCAACCCCCCTGACAAAGCAGGGTCCCTAGGACAGGTCGCACAGGTAGATGTCCAAATGGGTCTTGAATATCTCCAGAGATGGAGACTCCACAACCCCCCTGGGCAGCCTGTCCCAGGGCTCTGTCACCCTCACCTCACATGTTGGTGCGGAACTTCCTGTGCTCCAACTGGAGGCCATTGCCCCTTGTCCTGTCCCCACAGACCACTGAGAAGAGGCTGGCTATTTCCCCCTGTGTCCCACACTTCAGATATTTACAAACATTAATTTCATATGGATTTTGCCTGCCTGGGGATTTTGTAACCTTTTCCTCTCTTGACCTCTGTTCTGGCCAGAATCCTCGTGTAGGTAAAAGCCGTACGCTCACAGTGATTTGCATACCTAAAACACCACGGTCGCTTGTACAGCAATGCCAGTAGGTTTCCATGTCTTGTGCATTTGTCTCCCTGTCAGATTAACCATTCTTGTTAGGCCACCAGGAACATCTGCCAATCTTCTTTGCACTGTCTGGCAGCATCTTTAGGGATCTCAAACACACATAAACACCTTGGGGCTGGGGATGTCTCTGACTTTTGGCCAATGCAGTGCAGTTAGCCAGTGCTTAACCAACTACAGTTCTGAATAATAATGACACGGATATTATGTGGGTACTTATAAAAAGCAGAAAATTCATGGTCCTGTTTTGAAGGGTTTCAGAACCAGCCTCTTGCATAAAGGTCGCTGGGGCAGGGAGAACTCAGATTTCTAATGTCCAGAATGTCCTTTTTACTTCTAAAAGGCCAGATTGCCACATTGGCTGTTGTTACTGCAGGTTGTTACCAGGTTCTGTTCTGCAGTGGTTTACTGGTATTTGAGGTTCTGGTAATTTTATTTGTTTGTTTAGGTAGGGTTTTTTGGTGTGATTGCTCGGGGGGACAGATGAGCTCTTTTGTTTTTTATAATTTTATTTTACACAAGCAGGTATACATAGGCTGTTGGGCAGATCAGAGGCACAGTTTGCTACACTTCAAGTGACATTTCTAGTGGGGGCCACATGAAAAAGAAAGCAAGCAAAGCATAGTAGGGACAGTCCTTTCTTAGGGTACTATTACTTTTTAAATGGTACATTGATGGATTATGCCTTCTAATCAGGAGATACAGCAAGCGGTGGATGAGACCACTCCGTGGGAAGGAAGGCAGAGAGGTGGGATTGGTTGTGACCAGGGCTTTGGCTGCACAGTGGATGTGCAGTGGGATGGCTGGAGTTGTGCATCAGGCAGAGTTACCATGAAATGCATGGTCTCTTTTCCCTGTTGGGGTGATGTTTGTCTTTTTTTGGAATGCAACTTCCTCAGGCTGAGCATAATTCAAATAATGTTTGATTGCTAGCTGCTCCTAGTGCTTCTCTTCTCAGTTAAAGTTCAGGGATGTTGTGATGAGAGGGCAACCAGGAGCCAGATCTGCCCCATCTGGCATGGATTTTTTCCATCAATATGTGGCACCTGTGCTTCAGAAATGATGCACAGTGGATGAATTACGTATTTTTTCTGCCAAATCATGTGCAGTGTTAGGTGTTAGTTTCTCAGCCTAACATACCTACTTCTTGCAGTGTTTTCACTACGGGTAGTATGTTATATTTTCTGGCTTGGCTAAAACAAGTCGCTTCAGTTACCCAAGTCACAAGTTCAAGAAGATGAGGGATTTCTGTAATCCTCTGGCAAATTTGCTGAGGTCAGCAGGGTTTTCCCACCTGAGCCCTGTGAGCTGACCTTACAGAAAATATAGGTGCCTTACCTTTGCTATGATTCCCCTCAGGGCAGGTGACATGCACTAGTTAGCTGCAGTTAAACTACAGCAAAAACCTCCCTCTCATGAATTCAGATCCCAAATACTCTTCTAAACTTCCTGCTTGTGCTTCTGCTGATATTGCCAGTGCTAACTAACATAGCTGTTGGTGTTCTCAGTACATCCTCAGGGGACTTTTCTCTTTCCCAATGGATGTGGATGGTGTTCTAGGAGAAGGATCCTTATATGTACCCAAATAGAGAAGAGAAAGGACTGTAGCTGTAATTCACAAGACAGTTTGTTTTGTTGTTTCACTGCAGCTTTAGGTTGGTCTGTTTTCCACGGCATGCAGTTGGCCCAGTTCTAAATAGTGTCCAGGCTTGCGTCTCCTCTGTGTATTTTCTTGTATAAATAATCTCTTTCTATTTTTTTTGTGAATATATCATTATCTCTATATATGTCTCTTTAAAAAGTTTAAAACTCCATAGAGCTTATTGAAGCAATGACATAAACTATGGTGTTAATAAAAGACATGAACATGTGGCCTTGTTCTTGTATTTATCCCAAATTACGGTGAGGGGAGAGGGATTTAGTTGGGCTTTGAGGATGTAATGAGTGCATTAGAAGTCCTAAAAAATCAGTTTGGAAACCAAATCGTGACTCATGCACAAGGACTTTTGACTTAGTCTGTTGGATTTCATAGAGCCAGCAAGTTTATGAAGTGTATGTATACAGGCTGCCTGACCAGGAAGACTGAGTGGATGAAGCCCTCTGTAGCCAAATAGGAGCAGCCTCACGTTCACAAGCCCTAGTCCTCATGGGGACTTCAACCACCTCAGTATTTGTTGGAGGGACAACACAGCAGGGCATAAGTAGTACAGGAGGTTCATGGAATATGTTTATGATAACTTCCTTCTCCAAGTGATAGTGAAGCCAGTGAAGAGAGGTGCTATGCTGGACCTTCTTCTCACCAACAGGGAGGAGCTGATGAGGAATGTGAAGCTCAAGGGCAGCCTTGGCTGCAGTGACCATGAAATGGTGGAGGTCAAGATCCTTAAGGCAGTGAGGAGGGCGCACAGCAAGCTCACTACCCTGGACTTCAGGAGAGCAGACTTTGGCCTTTTTAGGGACCTGCTTGGTAGAGACCATGGGACAAAGTCAGGGGCCCGAGAAATCTGGTGAAAAAAATCACCTACTCCAAGCTCAGGAGTGATACATCCCAACAAAGACCAAGTCAGGCAAAACCTTGCAGGGGCTTGCATGGATGAACAAGGAGCCCTGGGCAAACTCAAACACAAAAAGAAGCCTACAGAGGGTGGAAGCAAGGACAGGTAGCCTGGGAGGAATACAAACTGCCTGAGCAGCCAAGGATCAGATTAGCAAAGCTAAAGCCCTGATAGAATTACATCTGGCCAGGGACACCAAGGGCAACACAAGAAGCTTCTGTAGGTACATCAGTGATGAAAGGAAGACTAGGGAAAATGTAGGCCCTCTCCAGAAGGAAACAGGAGACCTAGTTACCCAGGATATTGAGGAGCCTGAGGTACCAAACAACTTTTTTGCCTCAGTCTTCACCGACAAGTGCTCTAGCCCCGCTGCCCAAATCTCAGAAGGCAAAGTCAGGGACTGGGAGAATGAAGAACTGTCCACTGCAGGAGAAGATCAGGTTTGAGACCATCTAAGGAACCTGAAGGTGCTCAAGTCCATGGGACCTTATGAGATGCATCCACGGGTCCTGAGGGAACTGCAGATGAAGTGGCTAAGCCACTCTCCATCGTATTTGAGATGTTGCAGCAGTCCAGTGAAGTTCCCATTGACTAGAAAGGGGAAACATAAGCCCCATTTTTAAAAAGAGAAAAAAGGAATACCAGGGGAACTACAGGCTGGTCAGTCTCACCTCTGCTTGGCAAGATCATGGAGCAGATCCTCCTGGAAACTATGCTCAAGGGCATGTTTAAAACAATGTTTACAAGGGCATGGGGTGATAGGACAAGGGGTAATGGCTTTAAGCTGAAGGAGGGTAGATTTAGATTAGATATTAAGAAGAAATTCTTCCCTGCGAGGGTGGTGAGGCCCTGGCACAGGCTCCCCAAAGAAGCTGTGGCTGCCCCCTCCCTGGCAGTGTTCAAGGCCAGGTTGAATGGGGCTTTGGGCAACCTGGGCTAGTGGAGAGTTCAACCTCTATGTTCTTGTATGAATTATTCTCCTTTCAGCAGCTCTTTATTTTTCTTTTTACTATGTCAAATTTGCTAATACTGAAAAGTCGTTTTCATTTTAAGTACAAAATTTTCATCTTATTAGATCACAGACTCCTTGTTAGTATTTTCCTGCCCTTTCTTGGTAAAATTGAAGCTCAGGTTTCCAGGAAATTTGCATTGGCACATATCACTGTCCACACCCAAACGGCCACAGTTGCCTCCTCCATCTCCTCCTCCCTCCAAGCTGCACTTCGCTCCTGGAACAGTTGTGGCATGGTCAGGATGGCAAAACAGGTTCCTTAGCTGGAGGAGAGTACTAGAGAAGACATTACTGTTTGTTTTTTTTGTGGTGTGAAACTATTGCAAGCAGGCACACACTGTTCTTTTTAATGCCCTGACAACTGGAGCCTTGGGTGCTTCACAGGAATCTTCACCATTTTAAGAAACACGGTTTTCTAGAGAAGCTTCAGTAATCCCCAGTCCTCAGTGTGATTTTATAGCACAACTATTAAGATACCAGTATTTATTTTTATTTGGATAAGTCTCCTTGATCTTTTTTGAGGCTTAGCTCCTGATTTTTAAACCGAGGGCTTTGGAATCACAGACATTCAAATACTTTTGTAAATTAATTCTTTCAGGCTGCAAGCATGGAGAGCTAATGTTCACACATTAGCATGGAAGTGCCTTAGGCCTTTCTTCTTTCTCCTTTATTGATAGCATCTGAAGCCTCTTTAGAGTCAGGTTCTAGATTCATTAAGTCTGGGTTTATACGGGTGAGACATTTCTAATTATCCATCACACGCAGTTTGCACCAGTCCAGCTGACACCGCTCTTCACGGAATTCTCTAGAATTACGTGGTCTACGTGGGTATCACTAGGTGTGCACATTCCCTTACAGCAAGAGCTGTTTAACAAGGTCAGGGGACTTTTCCAGGTTCAAGCACCACAGGCTGGTAGCAACTAACAGCTTCAGTTACTGCTGGAGCCTGCGGGTAGCAGCTAACAGCTTCAGTCACTGCTGGAGCGTTACCATGCTTTGCCACAGCACCACCTAGCCACATACAGTGCAAGCTGAGTTGGCCGTGGTCATAAAGCTCCTCTGAGAGTTTGAAGTACTGCTGTTACAGCTAATGGGACTTACACATTCAAATCCTTTAGATCACTTTAAGTATCTTAGACTAAATTAAAAAAAAAAGCGGGGGGGGGGGAGAAGAAAAGAGTGTTAAGCTAATGTAAAGGACTAACTTAAGCTCTGTCTCAAAAAAAAAAGAGGATTTGGCATCATTATCTCTGCCTGTTGTTCCCATGTATTACTACTGTTGTCATCCCTTATAAGAAAGGCTCTGACCTGCGTGAGATTGAAAGCGTGGATGAATAAAATAAACAGTTTTAATGAGCAAACATTTAACAGCGTTAATACAAGATTTCCCAGCCTGCTGCAATTTAATTTTAAAATCATGTGTTATTATGGAAAAGCCATACTGTGCCATTTGTGCAGTTAATAGAGTCCTAGGGCCTAATTCTGCCATGTTTGCATTAAGCAACACTCAGTTCCAGGAGCAGTCATATGGCAATTACCAGGAGTATGTTACTGCACACTATGAGTAAGCGTGGGATTTAATTACCTGTTGGAAGATTCTCATTAGCATAAAAAGAAATATTGACCTTTCCAAAGTCTAATACCTGAAGTTTAGCAAAACTAGATAAAGCCATTTCTGCCTAAAACCCACGAGTGTTCACTGAGCATTGAGAACTCCTTGTAAAAATGTGATGGGAGAAGTTGCCCACAGCTCTGGAAGAAGTGTGGTATGGGCTGGAGCCTGCACCGTTCCCGGTGATGGGAATTTTTCCTTTGACTTGGCAGAGAGCAAGATAAGGATCAGTTCTCTGAGCTCTGAGGGACCAGTTAAACAACTCTGGTGTTGATCCTATTCTCATGGACTAAATGTGCAACTACTTCAACAAGTAAATGCCTCTAAATTAACACTGTTAAATTAACTAACCTAATCCTGTAGTGTAAATAATGTCTGTTGTGTGCCATATTTTAGCATGTTGGGGTCTGAAGAGAGTTATAACAGCAGAGCAGATTATGCCCTCCAATGCGTGGAGAGCAACAGCCTGTCAGCACACCTTGCTTTGGGGATCTTAGCTGGGCATTAATCAGTATATGCTTTATTAGCAGAATTTGCCTCTCAAGTCTATTTACATAGAACACACTAATTGCCTTTCAACAGATATTCCTTTGGGGAGAGCAGCAAGTCTCTGATGGCAAAACCTGTCTTCGGTGCCTTGTGTTTGCAGGTAGCTCCAAGGAGGGAGTTACATCGGGTAGAGTTTGTTCTCATCAGACCGACATAAAGATAAATCCACTTGCTGCTGACAGGGGTTTTTTTTGGGTGTTCTTCATTGAGTGTCTTGGTGCTTGTATTTGAAAGATGTTTTGCTGCCCTGTAGATTTCTCTATGTTTTCTTGTTATAAAGCTGTCAAGCTGAATTCCAAGTTAAGATCTCTTTTGACCCTGGAGGTGCATGTTCTCAGATGATGATTTTGAAGTTGGAAGCCAGGGGAGGAGAAGGTCTTGATGTATGCTTACACAGACCTAAACTGGCTCTGATGAGGACAACTGCTGGGTGTAGCTGTTGCGTGGTGGTTACGTTGACCTCAGGTCAGGAGAGCCACAGAAAGCAAACCTAGGAGAGGCTAGAGGATCAGGGATTATAGGGTGGAGGTTTTGACCTGGGAGGGAATAGTGCTGTCTCCTTAAAGAAAACAAATTATGTGTGGTTTGCTTCTGTTAATGGAGCTCATTTGGTGTACTGAAGAGATTTAGAGCAGCAGCATTAGCCAGCAGCATTTAACAGTTTATCTTCTAATAGTTAAAGAGTTGGTTTTATGGGGTGAGGAATCAGGATCTGCCTTCTTTCCTTACTGAGTCTTTTCTGGTTTGCAGACAAACCGCGTTGCCTGTCTTGTCTTCTCCACTTGACTATCACAGAGCCACAGAATGTTAGGGGTTGGATGGGACCTCGAAAGATCAGCTAGTCCACCCCCTGCCCTGGCCCCAGCCAGAGCAGGATCACCTAGATTAGGTCACACTGGAACACATTCAGGCGCATTTTGAATGTCTCCAGAGAAAGAGACTCCACAACCTCTCTGGGCAGCCTGTCCCAGGGCTCTGTCACCCTCACTGTGGAAAAGTTTTTTCTTATGTTCACATGGAACCACCTGTGCTCCAGCTTGCACCCATAAATACTGCATATATTGCAGCTAGCATTGTATTGCATGCCACAGTGAAGAAAGGGTGCCTGGAAATGCTATGGTAGGATTGAGTGCATGAAGAGCAGTTACACAATGTATAGTTTTGTTCATTGTCTGAAAATCTTGTGTGACTGGGGGAGTACATAAACTATAGTCTGTTTATTCATAAATATCAGCCCATTAATTTTGTCTGACTTCACTGACTTGATCTTGGCAAATAGTTATCTGCAATACTGTAGCCCATAAATGCCTACATACGCTGTGCCTTTTTGGATAGCATTTTTATCGGGGTCTCTCCTTGGCCTTCAGAGGAATGCAGGGGAAAAATGTACTCATAATTAACCATATGCCATCTGCTCAGGTGACTTACTGCCTGACTTGCAGATGTGGTTGGATCCATATGCAGTGTTGGTGTGTTTGCTTTGCAGTGTATATGACCGAATTTGTGTGTAATGTTGCTGGAATAGAGATAAAATGTACCGCACCTCCTGCATAGCGTGACTGTCATGAAGAAGTTTCATTCCTCATGCCACAGAAATTTCTCAGGTGGTTCTTGTTCCCACACCAAGGAAACAGATGTCTTACTCCATTGCTTTTGCACTCTCCAAAGTATGGAGTGAGGACTCTGTGTCAGGCAGCGTTGAAATGTTGAAAAATAGAACATAATGGAAGGACAAAAAGATGTTCCCCTTGAGATCAGGAATCCTTCTCTACTAAAGTAAACAGAGAAAGAATTAATCTATAAATTCCCTTCTAAAACTCCCATCTATTAAAATAGTTTTATTTGAACAACATAATGCAGGAAGTTATGTAAAGTTTTCAATGATGTGCCATGTACTGCTTTCAATTTTGAATAGAGATCTCTTTCATTCACTGCATTTTGATGAGTAAGTGTTTTCACCTGGAGATGATGAGTGAAAACTATGAAAGTTTTGGCGGAGTGCATTGCTCTGGCAGATGGATGGCCCCGGGCCTGCTCAGGGATGCTCATTAAGTTGGTGCCCGTTGCTCCTGAGGTATCGATGGGATCTGCTTGGAGGGAAAACACTGCTTGACTTCTCATCCTGGTGGCAACCATGCTGTTTTGATGAATACTGCAGTAAAAGAGCACAGTTTATGCCTCTTTGACTAAAACCTTCAGCATACAAGCCTAACTTCATCATTTTCTTAAAAGACCAGAAGTTGATACGGAGCGTTACTCTGAGAAGTCACTCGTACAGAGGTGAACCCGAGTTGACTCCTCTGGCTTGGGCTGTAGTTCCTGGCTGTTTAGACCTTGCAGTGAGATTCCTCAGACGTGTGACAGTTTCTAGGATCAAAAGAGTAGATTAACAGAAAAGTGCTTAATGTGGAGATTTATCAACTTTCTGTATCGCATGTGGAGATAGATATTTAAGTATGAAAGAGACCATGAACCACGTGTTACACAGAGGCATGAGTCGGTCTCCCAGCTGTGGCTCGTGGGTTGATACAACTGTCCCTTTTGGTGACCACTCATTGTCTTCAGCTCTAAATGGTTAGCCCTCTTTTTCTTTTTGTTCTGCTTTTATAAACCTTTGGGTAGGAGCGCATTCTTGGCATTGTTGGGTGTTTTTGGGGAAAGCAATTCCATGCATTCTTAGCTTTGGGAAGTGATCAGGCAGAAAGGCGTGAGCTAACGTCAGATGATTTATCATTGTTCCTCCAGGAAAGCGACACAAGACCTTAAGCAGCTACTGGCTGTGTTGGCCCAGAAAGTATTTCACATTGGGTTGTTTAAAACCAGTATAGGAATAGAGACAGCCTTGTGTACTGGAGAGGTGCTCTCCAGTTTAAAACCACGGGCATTACATACTTGCATGTTAATTGTGATAATGTAATAATTTGAAAAAGTGTAATAAGGAGAGATTTGCTTTCAGAAAAAAAAAAACCTGTGAAGGTTTAATATGTCAAAATATTGTGTACTTTGTTCAGTCCAGGAGGTCTTTGTGTTTGTAACAGTGATCTTCTCCAACCTAGGATTTAATTAAGTTCATTGATACGCTGTCTTGATGAATGAGGAACTCCCTTGCTGTGATGCTGAGAGAAAGAAAAGAGCCTACTTCACTGAGATTCCCCTTTCATAAGATCCAAAATCAGTTACTAGACATCTGATTGCATGTTTCTGAGTAATTCATAGCATTTAAACCCCTTTCTTACTCACCTGCACATACTGTGTAGTAGAGGTTGACTAACTTAAATACAGTAGTTGTAAAGGAGTACGTCAAGTGCTGTCTCAGCTTCACTCTTCCAGAAAGCACTGGCAAATCAGATAGGCAGTAAATTGGTTTAATTCAGTAAGAATTATCTACAAAGTCATCACACTTCTAGGTTTTCTTGGACAAGTCTCCTTTCTCTTCCCAGCAGTTTTGTCCAGGCAGAAAACCAGGCCTTTGCCTACATAAAAGGACATATGTTCAGCCCTTAGATAGGCACGTTAGCGGTGTTAAATTTTTTCCTAAGGAGCTATTTGATAATTAAGCTAATTAAAAGCAAGCACTAGGGTAGATTCACTGAAGTTGTACCTTTGAATAAACTGAAAGAAAGAAACTGAAGCAAGATAGAACACAAAAGTGATTGTAAAGGGTGAACCTTGCCACAATGGATTTGCTCTTGGATTTGCTGAGGTTTTTCCTCTCGCTTAAAGCAGTCACTTTTTCCATGCAACAGTGATGCCAAAATGCCCCACCTTCCACATCTGTTTGACTGACACCTCAGAAGAAGAGCCGCTTGAAAGGATGAAAGCTTTATTTCTCATCCTTTCAGACCTGAACCAGAACAGTAGCTAACACGGCTGCTACTTTAGCTTTAAAGATAACACTACTGTGAAGACTTGTCTGGTTTTGGGTACATAGTTTTCTGGGTGATAGTCTTTTGAAGTTTGTGATTGACTACTTTGTACAAACACATGCATGAAGTGTTTCCAGCCTTGGGTCATGATAAAGCCTCTTTAAAAGAAATCAAGCAGTGTATGTTGTTCTGGTTCACAAAGGTGGTATTGAATACCATAGTGAAAACCTGTTGCTGCTCTGTCAATTGGGAGAGAAGTGGTGGTCTGGCCCTGGTGGGAAAAGAGTCATGATGTATAGAGCCTTCAGGAGGTGAGGTTCCAGGACCTTTGGGTTTATAATCCAAAAGAAATTAAGTTCATTTTCTTTTAGTGACAAGGCAAAGTCTGACTTCCTTCAGATGGGAACCAAGGGCAGAGTCAGGAGCTGGCTGTGAAGCAAAGCAGCACCCCAAGGTGGGACGGTGGGAATTAGGATGGAAAGGAAATGGCTTCACATTGAAAGAAGGTAGGTTTAGATAAGACAATAGGAAGAGATTCTTTACTATGAGGGTAGTGAGGCACTGGAACAGGCTGCCCAGAGAGGTAGTGGAAGTCCCATCCCTGGAAGTCTTTAAGGCCCGGGTGGATGAGGCTTTGGGCAATTTGGTGTAGTGGAGGGTGTCCTTGCCCATGGCAAGGGGTTGGGACTAGATGATCTTTGAGGTCCCTTCCAACCCAAACCAATCTTTGATTGTATGAAAAGACTGCCAGCTGTGGGAAGCCATTGGTGTTGCACACACTGACTTAATCCTAAAGCTTTTCCTTTCCCAGCTGTCCCAGAGTTCCCTCCCAGTCCTCCTGGGTAAGAAATACCTGGTACCCTGAACCTGGCAAAGCAGCCACCTCTGAAGGCTTTATTAGGAGGGGGAATACATGGTAGAGGACAGTGGGAGGGAAGGAACACACCTCTTGTGTTTCCCAGTGTGCAAAGGACACAGGAGTTAAACTCAGTGCTTGGAAGATATGGCTGTCAATATATGTGTTTCTCCTCAATCCATATATATACACGCATCTCTATATATCTGTATGTCTGTGTATGTCTGTCTGTGTAATTCATAGTCATATATTGGGATTTTATGTGGCAATGCAACTTCCAGTTCTGGAAATAAAGTGTTCATTAAGAAACTGCCCATATTTTAACATCATTACTTAATAGGATTTGAACTAGGTGGGAAACGGTGAACAAAAATACTTCTTAAAGGAGTTAAAAAACCAAAAAAACCAAAACCAAAACAACAAACCACAAACCAAACACCACTACCACCCCCCATTCCTGTAAGTGAAAAGTTGCCAAATTCAGCATCTTCACTGGAAATGGTTCACCTTCCAAGCTCCAAGTGAAAACTCATTATAGTTAAGGTGTTGGGGAAAAAAAAGAAAAAACCCCATAAACTCAGAAATACCCAGGTTTAGAAATCTGAGTTTTAATACTCTCAGAAAGGTGGAAGCAATGTGTCTTTTTGCAGTGTGCATACACATGTGTCTGGTTTCTGTCACAGTGGCATAAACCTCATCAGAAACACTGGGGTTACTTTGTGTGGGCATCTGTCTATGTGAGAATAACATTTGGTTTGTGGTCTTGATGTTTTAGCTCCTCACCAGGACTCAGATCCACAGGCAAAAAGCAACAGGTATTTTCCTGTGGAAGTGTGAATTCACAAGGGGAAAAACTGAATGTGTGAAATGGTATCACTGAAATTAAGAGCTAAGGAGGAATCATGCAAAGTCCTAAGACACAGGTACTTCGGGACAGATCTGCTCCCACACCAGCTAATGCCAGTAGTTTTCACTGGGAGCTGGATTATGATGTTTATTGATACTCTGCCAGTTTGAATTCCTTCTCTTTGTCTTGATCTTGATCTTGACAGTCACTTTTTCCATTACAGTTCCATTAAAGATTTCAACCACAGTATAATAAAACTCAGTGAAAAAAATAACTTAATGCACTTAAATTATTATGCAAATGGTGCAAATTTCAGCTCATTCACACGTTTGCAGTTCCCCCTTTATGCCAAAACAATAAGATCTAAACTTTATCCTTTTCACTTGCTAATCGATTTTTAGTTCAC
The DNA here is from genome assembly GCA_020800305.1 of Porphyrio hochstetteri. NCBI lineage: Eukaryota > Metazoa > Chordata > Aves > Gruiformes > Rallidae > Porphyrio > Porphyrio hochstetteri. The sequence goes on from CM036905.1 coordinate 52,748,804, forward strand.
TGTCTTTTTTATTGTTTTCCAGGGGCTTCAATTATCAAAATAATGGAAAATAATTAGTCCTTCAGTTGTTTTACAGTTAGCACTTGGATAATTAAAAATGAAGCAGATTATGCTTGTTGTAGTTTTATAAAACAATTAATTATTATTCACCAACCTTTACCCAGTGACCTCTGTGCCTGGCAGCACTCAGCCCCAAACCAACGGAGGCCAGTCCAGATCATAGAACTGGCTTCTGTATTTTGGCAGCGATGGAAATCACTGTTACTTGACCCTCTGCAAGGAAGCAAAAATAGAAGGACTTGACTGATCCTTTTCTACCCTGGAGAGAGGTTGCTGCAGCAGAGATCTGAGAGCCAGGGTAGCACAGAAGCTGCAGGTGTCCGAGGATGCTGGGTCAGCTACACCTCTTCTTCGTTTGCTTTGGCGTTGTTTCTAAGTCTGAGGTAGAGATGTCTATTTTTGGCACCGTATGTAGATCTAAATAACTAACCCTTAGTTGCTATCAGTGTAGTAAATTCAGTCCCAGGTGACCTCAATATGGCAGTCTTTGATGTTATGTATTAATGCAATTCTGAAAAAAGCATAGATTTTATTTTAGAGACTATTGGCTCAGAATTTGCCTGTAGAAATACAGAAATAAATGCATAGTAACTGGAGCTGCTGTTGGTTTACAGTGTGCAACTTTGCTATCACCCAGACGGATCATGATTCATTTTTTATATGGATTTGATATGAACTTGAAGACATGATACAAAGATATGGTTTGAAGAAAATTGATATACTGTGTCTAAAATGTTTGGGGTGGAGAACCAAAGCATTTTCTTACATTCTGGTTGTGCGTCTCCACGATGTGAGTTCATTTGCCTCCAGCTTCTGCGTAGGATGGTCGTAGGAGCATTGCTGTACTGCTTTACCACTTTGTTTGGCAAATATTACAGACAATCAAAGACAGTTTGACAAACTGACTGTATTTTTTCAGATTTGAAAGAGCTTTTGTGAATAGACCAGCCTCTTGTCCACAGGCAATATTTAGTACAGCTTTCACAGTACTCCAGGTAATCCTGCCTGATGCAGTCATGGGAAGTTCTGCAAGTGTCAACTCCCTGCAAGCTTCCAGGAGGTAAAACTGGTTTGGGACATTTCCACCACTTATCTGTGTTAGCAGGGTCTTCAGGTTGTGCATACAGACAGCGAGTAAGTAGTGGCATGGTAAGAGGCATCACTCCCTTTTATATACACAGGGACACACAAGCGTTAAATGCAGAGTTTTTAAGTCCGTCCTGTCAGCCTGTTGCTCCCCAGGAAGCTCAGGGCAGTGAGTGTTCTGGTTAAGGAGGCAGATGGCTTCTAAAACTTTTGTCTGTCCTTATGACAGGGCAGGTTTTTAATAGGGATAATGTGAGGCTAGGGAGCCCATCACATTCTCTCAGTGCTGGCTCCGCGGTGGCTATTGGGGGGCATGAGCACATTCATGCATTTTCCCTGTGTGGTTGGACCAGGAGAATAAGAGATCAAACCCACTTGATGGAAGGGTTAGAGACATGTTATACCCAGGTTTTTCCCCTTGTTTTCATACCTTTTATTCTACATACATTTCAAGCAGAATGAGACTTGCCGAAAGGAACGAGCACTGTGTGGGGACGATGAAACCTGAATTGAGCAGCCCGCAACCTGCCAAGGCTTCATGGGGTGCCAGACCAGCTAGGCTAGTCCACATGCAAATCCTGATTTGAACAGTAAAACTCCTTTTGAGATGAGAGTTTTCCAGATCATTCTGAAATTCCCAGGGCACATGCATTACTGTTTCAGTATTTGGTTGAGACTCACAGAGCTAAGTTAGCTTTACTGTCGAAATCAGGGATGCAAAATTGCCTCTTTAGTACCAGCCATGTAAACCTCATCAAAATCAGTGGAGTTACTTTGTGTTGGCATCTTGGGAGCCAGGACAGTGATGTTTTAGGTTCCCACCAGACTTCAAATAAACAGATAAAAAGGAATGGGTTTCTTTTGCCGTGCTACAACCAAATTTGAGTGAGTTTTGGTTGTGGCCTAAGTCTCTCATTCGTTATTCATGAAGCACAGTGCAGAGCTTGTTGAGCTTTGCAACAGCTCTGTTCACATGCTTGCAGTTGGGCAGGTTTGCATGGAAATGTGCATCAAACCATCGTGGTGTCATTCTTCAAGGGTCTTCTAACTGTCCACCCAAAAGTTGCTGATAAATTGTCCTTTCCCTGCAGATTTAGAAAGGTCTCTCAGCTCCGTTTTTAAGTAAATTTACGTTAACAGGATGGGGTGACAAAGCTCAGGTGTTGCGCAACACTGGGGTGACTTCTGCATCTGTGGCTGGAGGGGCAGCTCCTATTTGATACCCCTTTAAGGGCAGCAGATAGTACTGTCCCACTGCCACGTACCCAGCCCCAAACAGCATTACTGAATTTCTCTAACAGATTTTCAGGGGGGTTTTATTCTTTACACACAGACATACGAGAAAATCTCTGTCTAGGTGTTTACGGCCAGGTTAGATGGGGCTTTGGGCAACCTGGTCTAGTGAGGGCTTCCCTGCCTGTGGCAGGGGGGTTGGAACTAGATGATGTTTGAGGTCCCTTCCAACCCAGACCATTCTATGATTCTGTTCTGACTGCAGTAGGTTTATGGGCTACACAAAGGGATTTGGCTAAGGGTGTGTGCTGGGGAAGAAGGTGTGATCCAGGCTGGTGCAGCTGCAAGGCCATCAACAGAATGATTGCCGGTGGCTTTCTGCCTTCTCCTTTCAGAGGACAGACAGCTACTTTCTGTGGCTGGTGTGAGGTGTTCTTACCTGCCTACAAAAAAATCCCCTTGTCCCGTATGGCCTCTCAGGTGGGTGAACAAAAACTTTGTACAAGAGAACAGCTCAAATAGTCATCAGGTGGCTGTTTGGATAGTATTATTTTTTATCCTTTTCTTCACAAAAGGCTTCAACAAGGTGTGGGGTTACTTGTTAACTGCTGAAGTCAGTACTGATAGATGAATGTTTCTTTCTATTTATGCACCACAAGGCGAGAAAGCTGTGTTTTTTTAAATAGTCTATGTAAGGACTGTAAACACAAATGTCTACACCCTTCACAAACAAAGGCTTAACTGGAAAGGCCAATTTCCGTGTGCAGTGCAAAGAAAAAGGAAGAAAAAGGGTAAAAATACCCTGGTTCCTGGCAGTTCTTGCTTTGCTGTTTGCAAACGCATCTCTGGGATCTCCATGGGTTCTGCAGAGCATGAAGGAAGAAGAGGAGAGCTTTGGGGAACCAGACTGCACATCAACTGCCTCCCAAATCAGTCCATTTCTGGAGCAGGTTTGAGGAGAGGCTAGCACTTTTTGGCTCCTCTATGAGCTCCTCAGTGTGGTTCACTGATGGGGGACTTGGTTCCTGAAGGTTGATGTTTTGAGAGGCATGGCTGTACTTCACTCCTGCTCTGAAGATGCCAGTTCCCATGCTAGCTAAGTCACCAGTTTTGTTTCGTATGTGTTAGCTACGGCCTCCGGAGCAACCGGAGATGCGCCACAAACAGGTTCCAACAAGGCCCTTTAGAAAGCTGAACTGTTTGAAGGCAGCCAGTGGGATTTTCAACACATTAGGAAAAATCTTGTAAACCTTTCATCTTCAAGTGTTTAACGGACATTTTTAGTGTATGTGTATCTTTCTAGGAAAAGAAAATTACTCAAGGAGATTCAGAAGTACAAACTCAACTGTAAGTTGAATTGGGAAAGAGCGTAAGATGAGGTTCCTCTCCATGCAGTAGGATACGAGACCTTGTAATGACTCTTCCAGCTGCTTACTTTTTTTTCAGTATACCTAGCTTTCTGTCTGCCTTGCTTATCAAAATGAGGCTTAGTATGAATTGGGAGTTATCTCAGATCTTAGCAAACAGGGTCTCTGAGCTCAACACCCAACTGCAGTTGTGGGTCTCTCTCACGTCAAACAAAAATCCCAGAAACAAGCACTTTTCTCTCCATGATCAGGCAGGAGGAGGAACACTTGGTTGTCTCCTTCCTTGCACTGAAGGAGATCTGCAGTGGAGGCTTCATTTGCAGAAGACAAGGCTGGCTGAAGGCTCTTAGCCTCCCGTTTCTGGAACAGTAGTAGGCAGAACAGCACCAAGAGACCCTTGGGTGCACTTTGGAAACTGCATAGTCTTTTCTATTTAACACATGCTGTCAAGGTCATGGTTTGGTGCTCAGAGAGGTGCGGTGGCCTGAAAAGCCACAGGCACTGCCACTGCAGATCTTACAGGGAGGGGTCTGTGAAAGGTGTTAGCAGAGGCAGCGCTCAGCAGCCTGCAGTGTGCCAGAAGCCGTGGTACGTGGGCAGCGTTCGAGTGCTGTAGCATGGGGCAGGCGACGGGCTAGGGGTGGGAGCTGCAGCTGCCCTGCACCCTACCCGGGGATGCCTGGACGTGGGATGTTTTAGCAGAGCTTAGTGCTGGAGTGTAGAGGAGTTGAGCAGCTCAAGGTGGGAGTGTAGAGGACCAGAGTGAAGGGCAGCTGATGAACATGCTGCACCTCTTACTAATTGTTAACTGCATATTCCAGACTGGAGAAAAAGCTGTTTCATTTTCTTTTTTAATCCTTTTTAATGTGCTGGTACAAGTGGTAGAATTAATGACAATCAGCCAAATAAGCTGGGGTGGCACACAAAATGACCATTTGTACAGGGAAGGATGTTACATTTATGCTCCTGCCTTCAGCTGAGCATGTCTTTGTGTTGTTTAAATTACCTAATTGCCTTGTTGCGTGAAGGCATTATTTATTCCATTTATTAGTCTTTAATTTGTAAGGTAAACTTTTAATTTGGTGCCACAAGGTCAGTTTACAAATGTTTTATATTTTTAGTTACTTAACTTTGTTTTTAAGAAGTCTTCCAGTGAGCAACATTTGCAACACTTCAATGTGCTGATTCTCTGTGCCCTGTAAAATAACCCTTGAAATCCACTGACTAAAGGGAGGAAAAAGAGAGATAGGGTAATGATGAATAGAATTTATCAGGAGCGGGGTGTTGCTGCTGTCTTGCCCGGGCCTAAGCACTCTCGATGGTTGGGTCTGCAGCGTGTTAGCCCTTGCAGGAGCAGCGTCTCCAAGAGCTGGCTTCATTTCTCTTGGCAAAGGCGGTCTCTGATGCCAGGACGAAGAACCTCCCCTGGGTGCCAGCCGTGAACAGCTGCCAACCTCTGAGCTAACCTGCCTTAGTGGAGACAGATCAATGTGCTTCTCCCAGCATGCTTTTAAGATGTCGTTGAGGCCTTCCAAAAGCTAGTCTGCACAAGTTGACCGGCTGAATTTCCTCCCTCCCCAGCACTGCAGGAAGGCACGTTGAGTGTGCCTGAGCATTTTTACCTGAGCACTGCTGTTTGGGCTAGTTCGTAGCAGTATGGAGTAGCAGATGATAGACATTCTTTCTCACAAACACCTTCTTTTTGCCATACTCTTCCTTGTGTGAGCTGATGCCAGAAGTTGCTGAGATGTTGTGAAGGCTCCGGAAGCCAGTAATTTGCTCATTTAGAGCTCCACAAAAAGATACCAATTTTTTTCTATGGTTCTTACCATCTTAAGGCAAATATAATTAAGAATTTGAGTCAGTTTACAAATAGGTCATGGATCACATAATAAACTGCAATTGTTGACATTTATAGAGGCTTTTTCTCCCAAACATTGTTTATGAAAGGCAACTGGCAAAGGCAAGGAGACAAAAACTGCTGTAGGCTCCTTTTCTGGGCAACACTCAGCCTCCCCGGCTCCTCCTCTCTCCCCAGCATATCTTTTGAAGCTTGCTTTTAGTATTTTCATGTATGTACATGTGCTACAATTCAAGTGGTGCAGTAGTTGATTTTCTTGTATGGAGAGCTGTGGGATGTTAATTGTTGGGCTGGTTTTAATGGGTTTCACTTGAATGTTGGCTTTTCCTGGGGAGGCTGCGTGCACGACCTTCATTTCAGCTGTTGTCCAGGGCTTGGCAGAGCCAACCAGGGTGGGCATCCCAGGCCAGGCACAGAGTGCCCTGCCAGGCTGCAAGATGTCCTGAGGGACCATCACCTTCACCAGGTCAGCAGGAGGCCCCTGGCTGCCTCCAGCAGCACAGACCTTTGCGAATCACAGCCCCAGATTAACCTCTGGAACAGCTGTAGGAACAGGTACGGTCTTGCTCTTTGCAGGAGAGCAGCGGTACGTGGAAGCACCATAGCTGTTGTACTCAATAAAGGGTCAGGCTATATCCTGTTTTTCAAGCAGCCTGTAAATTGCCCATCAGGTTTTGTCTTATTTGGGTCTGCTGTGGCCTGCATCTCATTCTTGTACCAGAATCATCCACTCCAGTCAGAGGCAGCTGATGTGAACTAAAAAAAACCCCTCTTGCTCCAGGCAAAATGCATATTCTCTCTTCATTACCCACACCAGACTGGTGAGAAAAACGAAGGCGGGGGAAGCAGCAAAAACCAGATCAGGACAAAAGTCAAAAGACTTGGGGCTGAGCTGGAGCCTCATCTGCGTTCAGTTTATCTCCTGTATCTTTTGCACAGATACAGGAGGTATTAGTTGGATTCAGGAGAAGGAAGATAAGCATTAGCCAAGCGAGGAATTGGAGTTCCAGCTTCTCCAAAGCTGGCAGTGCTGGGCTACAAAGTCATATTGTGGCCCCATTGGTAAGGAGGCAAGCACAGGGCCAAACAGAGTAGAGGCTGCATCCTGTGGAGATCTTCGAGGAACAATAGCATCTTTCATACTTCACGGCTGTAAAATGCGTGAATCAGCTCACCTGAGGCAGGAGAAGTCAGGAGCAGTGACATCAGCCACAGAGCCGAGTCACACATTCTTTTGGGGTTAGTGCATTTCCCGACCCAGCTCCAGAGGCTGGCTCCCTTCCTCCCAATACAAGCTCGGGACAGATGTTCATATACTTCTTCTGTCATGTGAGATGACCCCACCGCTCCCACAGAGCACAGTGTGCAGGAGTCCAGCAAGAGGCCTGGGTGGATGCTCATGTTGTTGGACGTTACATCCAACAACAAGAACTGGGCAAGAGGCCTTGGTGGCATCCTCACTGGGGTGTCATCTGGCACCCTGCACCATGCAGTCAAAGACAGTCCTATCCTGCGCAGCCTGGGGACAGCCCTGCTTTCCTTCCTGAAGGGCAGCTGAGGATCAGCATGCAGGGTTTGGCTTTTTTGGTGGTCCATGTGAAGTCCCACAGACATATTGTGAGAGGCCACCTCTCACAGTACTATACTTGGAATTTTAGTGCAAAAGGTCCTGGATTGACTGAGCTGGAATTGAACCTATCCATGAAAAAACCCTTTGGTGCAAAAATCCCACACCCCCTCCCTTCCCTGCAGTGTGTGGGTCAGTGTTTGGGACACCAATAAAAGCCAGAGAGGAGGCAAGTTAAACTCATTTAATCTTTGCCTTTTGCCACGGCACTCAAACTGTTGTCAAAGACTGGTATTAATAGGATTATTCCCTTGTCAGATGGGAGCTGGAGATAGTCATCCCAGATGTGCATGCCTGGTTTCAAGGCCTGATTATCTTGTTGGTGTCAGTTCTTGGCCTCTTATCAAAGGGACTCTCACGCACATCACCTTTCAGTGCCTCAGTCTCTGCTCTGCAAAGAGGAGGAATACACTTAAACAACTTCCAGCTAGTAAGCTGACATTTGTCATATTTTTTCCTCCAGGGCAAGAGTATCAAGATGAACAAGCTCCTGAGCTTGTCAGGTAGAGGGTGGATGGCAGGAGGTTTCTCTTGGTTGAGGAGGGTAGGTGTGAACAGAGCTGCCATGCTGAGGAGGAGGAGCACAGCGTGGTGTATTGCTGAGCCTGAAGTACCTTTGGAGACTTCTGGTTGGGATTTGGTTGAAGGTAGAAGATCCCATCATTGTTCTGCCAATGGCAGGACATATCTGCTCAAAAACCAGCAAGATGTGGTGTTGCTCTCTCTGAGAAGTGAAAAGGCACTTTACAGGTAAAAGGCAATTTAAAATCTGAAAGTGTTACCAGCTGTCTTGAGAAGTACAAAGTACTTCAAAAAATATAATCTATTATTTCACTTTTATCAATATATCAAGTAGATTAACTAAGAAGTCTGTTGGGTTTGGATTTATTTACATGAACCACTCAGTATCTTCCTGTAACAAAGCTATCAAGAGAGAAACCAACTGTTCCCTGCATCTGAAATCCCCAGATACCTTCTGGTGCCTCTCATTGTGTCATCAGGCTAAATACGGGTGTATGTCCTTCTGAAACCAGCCAGAACTTAATAAATACAGGAACTTCAATCTTCATTGTTCACTGGAAGGGAAAGCTTGTCCTTTCCCAAGGTGTGTTGACGAGGGGCTGTTTAATTCAGCTGAACAGACTGGTACTTGGGGGGGGGGTGTGCTGCGCCGTGTGGGGGGAGCTGCTGGAAAAAGAGCATCACTGGCCTGTGAGGCAGCTGGGTTGGCTGGGGAACCCGTGCCCAGGCAAGGAGTCCTGGCTTGAAATGTCGAATGTGGGTTCTCCAGATGACTTCATGGAGTGCTGAGAGCCGAGCTCACGTGCTGCGCTGCAACCGGCGGCGAGAGAGGGAGGAAGGGAGGGAGGAAGAGAAATTAAACTGCAGGTGACAGGGAGTGAGCAGGTGTGTTGCTCCCAGTTAGACTGGGACATGCAGCAGTTGTGAACCCAGCATACTGTAGCCATCTCTTGCGCCCAGGCAGACTAGAAGTTACTTCTTCAATTCAAGGAAAAAAATCCCCTCTAAAGATAATTCAACTTCTCTCACGTGTCCTTAAAACCAGTAACTAGTCATGTAAAGGAAAATGCAACCAGTGGAGTTTCGTTCAGGTTAAAACAGCTTGTGTCATGTTTGAAGCCTTAAAGGTAGTAATGTCACTAGAATTAAGGATTTTCTTGTTGCATTTTGCAAATTGCTTTTAAAGATGCTGGCTGCCATGTCCATTATTACCAGCACTGAACTACCACATGGTTGTACCAGCAGCTGGTTCTCGCTGTAATTTCTAAGACCTCTCGAATCTCTTCTCCTGTAATTTGATTCTGCTCTTTCTGTGTCACAGAACTGTTCTGCAGTTCTGCTGGTAGAAAATGAAGATATTTTTGGTTGCCATGTGTGAAAACACGGAGTGTGTTAAAATTCCCTACCTCTGTGCAAGGTGTGAAAAGCCAAACAAGTTCATATTGTGCTGTGATCTCTTCCTGATGTTCAACTTTGGTTTCCTCCTGCAGTTGCTTTGGGTTTGCATCCCATTTATTCACCCATGATGTCTCACCTCCTTCTTATTCTGCCTTATCGTGTTTTTTTGTTAGCAACGTCTCACGCTGCATCACCCACCCTCTGCCTCCATCTCTATTCTCTCTCTCTGTTGCAGGTCCACGAATCATTGTTCTCTGTTTACTGATGTTGCCTAGGTCACAAATTGCATCGTTTATTAACATATTTACCATCGCTCACTTCTTTCCCATACCCTCTGCATCGTGTGTGCATATATTAATGTAGTTGTCTTTGAGTGCTTATATTTTACTCAATTAATATTTTTTTACTTCTAAGGGTTTCTTTGAGCCATGAAAAGTGCCAATAGAGAGTTGGATTTGAAGACTCGCTCACTCAGGCGTTTCCCCAGCCTTGCAGGAAACCCCAGGTTACACAGACCTGAGAGGTGGCTGTGCATTAGGATGATGTTTGCACACTGCATGGCTGTCAGCAGCAGAGGCAGATGACAGCCTTCAATGTACAATGCGTGGCTTAGCTTCTAATGCATGCTGTGGTGCACAATTGAGAAGGGAGAATGTATTTAGGAGGTAAGGGAAATACCTGATCTTTTTTCATGTATATTGGAGCCAGTGGTGAAACCTCTGAGCCAAGTGCCTCCTCCCCTGTTTTTTCCCACTTATCTTGAAGCTCTTCTGAGTTGTCAGCTGTGAACACAGGGAGGTTAGCACCCTCTTTGCTTAAGACCATTTAATCTTAGTAACTAACCTTTCATCACAGAAAGCACCGTGCCAATGCAGGTCCATTTCTGCAGCACTCTTGCATCCTTTGTCCACTGCACAGTGTCCCTGCTGACCTGCGGTGGGTACCAGAGCTATCTCAGACAGCTTCCCCTTGGCTTTTCTCGTGTGATCCTATTAAGCATCGCCTTGCATTATACTAGTCTTACTAGTTTTCATTTGGAAATAGTGACTCAGAAAATTCCCCTGTATTCCTGAGCTTATTTTGCCTCCTTACATCTGTTGTATTAATCCCATCGGATCTCCTAGAGGCAACATCACATCCCATTGTCCTTGTTGCAGACCATGGTGTCACAGGTCCAGCTCTTCACCGTGAAGTTACCAGTCACAGTCACTTATTTCATCCCCCCGTCTCATGTTTGCTTCTGGGCTGTAAGTTTGGAGAGTTTTGGGTACGTGTATCCTTTTCCATGCAACCATCTCTGTGGGAGCTGCAGCTCAGTCAGTCTGAGCGGTTCTTAAGCCCACACAGCAAATTCTCCACAAACATATGCACAGTGACCACAGATCCTTTTCTGCAGAGACGTCTCTGCTCTGTTACTGTTATCTTTTTGTGTGTTAGCAGCATGCTGAGGCCCAGGGCAAGATGTACAAACACAGAACAGAAACTCATCCCTTGAGGCTGAGAAAAGACATAGTAAGTGCTCATTAGGCTCACCCAGGGTGAGGGGTGGTGGAAGGGCATGGCCAAGTCAGCTGTGTACATTTACATCTACGTTTGCAGTTGAGACCCTTCCATATCTGGTTCGTGGATATGATTAGTATGAGGAAGGTGTCAGTGACTGAAGCCATTTGTGCTGGCTCTCACCTGCCACCATGGGAAGGCAGATTCCTATATGTGCCTCAGAAAGGAGACATTTGCAGTGAGATCAGAAGAGAGGACTTTGTGGCCACTTTGGGAGGTGGAGGAAGGGGCAGACATGGGAGAGGAGGTGAAACATAGGGGAAATTGAATTAATTCACTTGATTCAAATTTTGATTCTGGGAGATGGAGCCCCACTGTGTTGGCAGAGCAGAGGGTAAGTGGCAATGTGTCATGAGTAGAGGCAGCAGAGTGACCATAGTGGTGTGGAAATCTCAATGCACCATGCCCAGAGCAAAACATGAGCTCTCCAGCAGAGTTCCCCACTGATGAGGATCCTATGAACCACTACACTACTGTTTTGAAGATTAAATTCTCTTTAGTTGGTGAGCCAGTTCTCCTTTCTTTCCCATCTTCTTTGAACTCATGTAGTGAGTTCTCAGATTTCCTTTCTGCAAGCTCTGCAGGTCTCTGCATCTGTTCCCGCAGAAGCATCTGCTCCAGACAAAGGCTGACAGGACCTGAGCCCACACCAGAACACAGATAATGTGTACTTACACTGAAATGATTGATTTTCACATCTCTATTCATGGTTTTCCCCTGCTCCTGCTTGTGTGTCCCACTTCTTTACTGACTGTTGACAATTTGCATTTGAAGTAGTTGGTTTCAGTATTAGTAGATGTTTTGTGACAGTTTGGGGTGTCCAGCTGGACCCTCCTTGTCTGCCCAAATGTGCATCTGCCTCCTTGCCCTGCTTTGCAAAGCTAGCAGCTGAGTAGGGAGGGATTAGTCTCTAGACAGGGCTTTCAGAAGCAGACTGTAATTAAAGGTGCAGGATGGAGCTCAGTGATCACCTCCGATTATTGCTGCAAATGCTTTAAGAAGATAAATTAGAGCAATGGCGTATTAAAGAGTTGGGGTCTCAGGTTTTAGTATCTCAAGCGGTTCAGACTTTTTAAAGTAATTTACTCAAATTCTGCCTTCTGGTACCTGTGTGCAAATCTGGAGTAACCCCAGTAGACCAAGGATGTTGCAGAGCAGAGCGGTTACTTTGCTCCTTTGGGTAGAGACAGTTTTGAGCTCAGTGCTGCCGAGCGCGTTACTCAGGGAGAGGGAAGCACTGTATTTATTTTACAGTGATAAGTGGTAATAGAGAACTATGATCTCATCATTATCACCTCATTTCTTACTACAGTTTCTGCTAGTAATTTGGGATTGCTGTTTGGTATTTACTAAGACGGCGGAATTATTCAAATCTCTCCACTTAGCAGGCAGGGAACAGTGGGCACAGAATGAGATCAGTAGTTTTAAACTAATTACAGAAACATCATTACTTGATTGGCAAGTCAAAACAGTTGGGAAAGAGAGGCACAAGATGCACTTGGAGACCTAAGGAGCCCCCCTGTATTTCCGTGGTCTCCAAAGCATCCTGTGCTCCCCGGGTGATTCGGTCAGCAAAGTGCAGCAGATGCTAAATGGTGCTGTATATTAACAAATTACAGTGTATTGTCCATTGGCCTTGAGTAGTGTCTGGGTGAGCCATGGGCATAGACATAAAAAGACCCTAAATTCTGGCTACGAGTGTGAATATAAATAAAAAGAAAGCTTATTAAATAGGAAATATGAATGTATTTCCTCTCTCTGAGTGTTGACTTAACTTTAGCCACCTGTTACAGCGTTTTCTGAAGCCTCGGGTTACTGCCGTAGAACCAACATGCAGGAGATGCCTTGAGCCAACTGAGAAAGCCACTCAGGAGAGGTCATTTTACAGAGTTTGAGCTGTTTTTCTAAAGAGTAAGCAGCCCAGGACGGGAGCCTGGTGTCACAGCAGAGTTTCCTGTTCACAAGAGCCTCTTTCAAACTGTGAAAGGCTTTAGCCATTAAACACAGAGCCGGCAGCAGTCCTGGAGTGAGAACGTGGAGTTGGATTTCCATAAGAGGAGACTGTGAAACATCTTTGCCAAAGAGGTCTCTGAAAAAGAGGCAAAGGCAAATTTTTTTCAGGGCTAGAATATTTTATTTTGAGTATGAATGTTCTTTGAAATTTTATGGCACTTTTTAAACTTTTAATTACCTGTCCACCCTTAATTAAAAGTTTTGTTATTTTTTAAAATGAAACTGAAGTGGAAGATACATTTGGCAACTGCGGAAGCACTTTTAAATTTTACTGTAATGAAATTAGGGTAAGTTAGAGGTCATGAAGGCTGGAGTCTGGCTAAACACACCCCACCCCTCTGGCTTCATGCCTGTGAACAGTTCCCCCTCCCACAAAATGCAGTGTCAGAGTTTGCATCTGCTTCACTGCCCAGCATAGCTCACCCATGTGACCTGTCCACCTCCTTGTAGCTACAAATGCAACAGTTAGTTTAGGCTGGGAAGGCAGAAAATGAAAGAATAATATTAATAAATAAATAAATAAAAGAGGAGTAAAAGCCAGCTGCCTTGGGGTAGTTCTCTGCTTTGGTGGGGGAATGGAGGATGAGCTGTATCCGTGTCTCCAGCATCACAGGAGTCAGCTGTGATGGGAACAGCCTGAGCTGGAGGTCAAAACCAGGGACTCTAGACAGTCATCCTTACCAGTATGGGATTTTGAGTTACACAGATATCAACAAATATATATATGGGGTGGTAGAAATTATCTAAGTTATTCCCAGTGAAAGGCTTACCGGAATGGGTATGTTTCCGTTAATTTATATTGGTTTCAGTGACATGAGATGGGGAGATTTCTGGTAGTAATGGTTTTTTGCCACTAGATGCTTTCTACAGATGTTGCAGCCAGCTGTCGTGACACCTTTGTGTGCATCTGGCTCCATGTTTACTTGACATGAGGAATGGCATCTGCCTAAGGAATTGTGGAGCCGGGTTGGATGACAGCTGGGTATCACTGCTGGCCACCACGCTACCCCCAACCCTCCTGCCTGTGCTGCCTCTGACCTGGATGGAGCATGTCAGAGCCCTTCCCATGGCACATGTTTATGGGAGTTTTGCTGGCCTTCCCGCTAATCTTGCCCCATGCTGAGCCCCTGCTGCCTGCACCACTCAGGCACCCCACCATCCCTCTAAACCTCTCCTGATGCGGATTGCAGCTGCTTGCCTTTCTCCCCATCACCAGCTGTCATGTCCAGAGAGGAATACCGCTTTCCATGCAAATACTGAACCTCCACTTCCCTTCCCCAGGAGTCCACCCATGAGACATTCAAAGAAATTAATGTTTCCAGCAGCCAGTGCTGTGAGGTCCTGCAGCTGTGGACCACCATGGGTAAGATTTGGCCCCACCTCAGGTATCGGCGTGTTTCTTGCAGGCTGGGAGGCAGAGAGGGGTTTCAGTGTGCCCTGCAGAGAGAAGGTGCAGGTCTCCTGACAGGCCCATGGGACGTTTGCAGGTGTTATTAATCCAGTGTGCAGTGACTGTGGGTGCTATAATTGAGTGCTATAATTGGGTGCCCTGTCAGCCTTTAGAAAGCTCCTCCATGAAGATGCTCAGTGCTGGCTGAGTAATATCAGTCTAAGTCTAAACAGGGCTCGAAAGGCTTCTGAAAACTGAAGAAATTTTTGAAAATACCTAAAATACACTTATCTTCTGAGAACTATACACTGGATTGAGGCCATGATGTAAAGCCTTATTTTATCACTGGAAGGAGAAGTGGCTACACTCGAGGGCACTGTCCTCTAATGTCCCATCTGTACAGATGGCCCTGGAGCTCAGGTGGTGAAAAAGTGTGCTCCAGACACTGAAACAGCAAATCCTTTCTACTGATTAAACTTCAGCAATTATCTGAGCTCTTGGGAAATGACTCGACAGAATGAAGCATCCTGCAGGAATTCAGATAAGCTCTTTGCAGAGAGAAGCCTGATTTACAGGCAGCTGCTTCTCACACTGTGCAGCACAAAATTTTAAAAAAATATTTTAAAAAAAGTAGAATTAGTATTTGTACCCACTCAGGGGTAATATTTATCCCATATTCCATGCATACAAATGGCTGATGTTGGGGTTTGTTATGTTTTATGGGAAGGTGGTAGGACCTCTACGAATGCTTGGTGAAATCTTGCCCTTGTGACTGGGTGGTTTCTTGGGAAGCCACACTTGCTTGGAGCCGCACCGAAGTACAGCCTGGGAGCTCAGGCTGAGGGCTCCATGTCCAGCAGTCCTGTAAGGCTCAGGCTCTGCCAGTATCAGTGGGACTGGATAGGTAAGGATTCCTAGAATAAGGATTTTCATCATTCAATTTACCTTTTAATGCTCAACATTAAGTGGTTTGTATTTTTCCACAAAATACAACTGAAAGAATGAAAAATGGCACCTTTAAAGATACTAATAGCAATCTACTACTGCTATACTAGAGATACATATATCCATTAGACTTTCTAGCAAATACAAAGAGCCTTGAGAAAACTCAATGTACAATGAAACTTGTTTTCCTGTGGGTAGTTTATTCCATGGGAGTCTAAAAGTGCTTCTTCTGTGGCACCATTAAGGTCATTTTATGTCCAGCTTTCACGGATCTGTCCTCCATTCCACCTTGGATTGAAAGAGAGGGCTTTGCTGCTGGGTGTTAAGATGTCTGGTGGTCTGGTAGGAGGAAAAATTTCAAGGAGATGTCTGGAAATGGTGAATAAAATGTCTCTGCACTGGTAAAACTTTGTGCAGGTGGCACAGGGTGTCATCCTCCCCTGCTCAGTGATAGGCACATGCCTGCTGCATGTTGGCACTCTCCTGTAGTGAGCCTCTGCTTGCTCTTGGATACCCTGAGCTCACCAAATGCCGCTTGTCTGAATTGTCTGCAGCCTTGGCAGAGTAGGAAGGAAAGAACCATCTCCCAGAGGAGGAAGACATGGTCACCCTGCCCTTGGCCAGCAGCATGCAACTGCTGGGCAGTGTCTAGCCTGGCACACTCCTTCTGATGCCTTGCTAACGCTGAGGTAAGATCAAGGATGCATTGAGAGAATGTTCTCCTCTGTTATCCAGTACAGTAAATTCCTTGAAAGAGAATGTTTTGCTTATGAAAATTGTTGAGGAGACTTACATTAGTCCTGAACTGCCAAAGACCTGTTTTGCTCAACGTCTGTCTCTTACAAAGCATCTGGCAGAAAACCTTATCCGATACTTAACGAAGTGAATCATGTAGTTCTGACTCCATTTCTACAGCTCAGCTGAATAGAAATCATTAGATAGGCATTTGAGATTACGGTATCACCTCTGAAGATCGGTGTAGTTCCTGCGTTTCACCAGTGGCTCCGAGTCACTGATGTTACCCACTTTGATCTGTCATAACTCGACCTGCCCTTTCTCTGTGGCGGCTTCCCGAGATGACATGCGGCGATAAGAGTCGAGCTCTTGCATTCTCTTGATTTTGTCCATGGGGCTGCTTTTCTCCTTGAGAAAGTTCTGGAGAGAAAAAATACCCGCTGCAGGTTTGGGATGACAGAAACAGGAAACAAGTGCTTTGTCCTTTTTGATTCGTGTCCAGCGTGCTAGTTTTAACGGCAGGGATCCAAGAATAATCTCGGTTGACCATGCAGCCAAAAACACGATGATCTCATAGCCAGTGGCCAGTGACATGTAGATGGTTAGCTAAAGGGGGCTTTTTTTTTTGTTGTTTTCACATTGTGTTTTTAAAAGATTGTGTGGGTTGCCTATCAACAGGGTCTGGGCACAGTGTGGAGCATTTTTTCTATAAATATTACCAGTGCCAGGTGAATCTTTCCCAAAATTCCAAAAGTTTGGTAAGGGCGTTTTTGCCTGTTTATCTTTCTGTTCTTATTTCTTTCTTTGAGTCACATGGTGGAAGCAATTAGTTTTTATTTCATTTTCTTATTTGCTTAAGTTTATTTCCTCAGGTTTCTTACTTGCTTCTTACTCTGTTGAACTCAGCAGACTTCCATGAACAAAAAGGGTCAGGAAAACTGGTCAGTTGGAAATCTAGTATGAAAAAAGAAAAACAACTTCCTTTGGAACCAAAAATGGGGGAAAACATACTTTGTTGAAGGAAATATCTTAATTCTGGGGATTTCTAATGGACTCAAGCTAATTGGAAGTCTGAGTTCTTAAGACTGTGGGAGCTGGGTGTATTTTGTGTCAGATCCCAGTGGGCGGATCTTGCTGCTCCCCATCATTTCTCTTGATCTTGCTCTGTTTCTTCTTGAAAACTCTTCAATATTAAATGAACTTGGGAAAGAGAGAAAATATGTATAAAGGCTCTAAAACCTCTCCTTTAGGTCACCTGTGTTAGAGGTGGGACATCTGTGCCCCAGTCATTGCTCCCATCAAGAAATTTAATGTGAACTGAAGCACCATGAGTGTGTTGCCCTCCTTGTGTGGGTCCCCGGTGTTCAAGCGTGTTCAAATCTCCTGGGGCAAAAGGAGCAGCTGAACCAACCTTTCCTGTGCCTGGTGCACCTGGAAGCTGGGACATGGCCATTACTGCTTGTTCTTCCCTGGGCCGATAGCCCGCTGTGACTGGGCTCCCCGTGCCTGGCCTTTGTGAACCCCGATTCTCCCTGGCATCTTCCCCCGCCCAGCAGTTCCCTGTCCAAGCCACTGCGGCTACTGCTGTGGAGCACCACGAGATGTGGCTGCAGGTAGCATGAGCCTGTTGGGAAACCGTCTTTTAGCTATGCATTTAATTAGACTGGAAATGTAAATGGTATTAAAACTCTCTCCCTTTAAAGTTCTGGGAGGCTTGAAAATTATTGCAGAAATGAACCAATAGTTTTGATTATATATGAAATGAGGTGAAGCTCTATGGCAGGTGACGGAGCCCCCAGTAAGTCAGCGATCTGGAGAGGGGTTTTTCATCTGAACAGGTCTGATGAGTGCTGCAAGATGCACAGTCTCCATGGGCATTACCTTGAAAGGGAAACCTGCCCCTTCAGCGACTTTAAAAGCTGCATCACAGCTCATGTGCGGTGATGGAGCCTGGGTTGTGTGCCCCCACCAAGGGCCTGTGTGGCCAGGAGCCGGGCAGGGGAGCAGTGGTGGTGACAGCAGGCAGGGAGCCGGCCATGCCGCCGTGACACTGAGGCAGGCTCAGTCATGCTGCCAAGCACGGCCGGGCACAGGAGACGTGCCGGTCCTTGCTAACCAGGAAAGCCAGCTGGGGTACAGGGAGATGTGCAGAGCCCAAGAAGGAAAATTGATTTACATTTTATCTAGCAGGAAAATCTCCTCATCAGTAAAATGGTCTGCGAGGAGCTGGTTATTAGCATGCGCACGCTGTCTTCCACGTATTGTACCTCACTCTTAAGTATCCCTCATCCTTTCTACTTGTGCTCTCTGCTCAGGACAGGGACTTGTTCCTTACCTGCCTTGTCACTCCCACGTCCTTGCCATCTTCCCCAGTCTGCATCTCACTCCCCCAGCTGTTACAGCCCACGTGCACCAGGTACTTGAAGAGCAGGAAGTAGTGCTGCAAGAGGGTGCTCAGGGAAGTGAGGTGTATTTTCAGCATTGCTGCAGTAGGCACCCTCTGGGAACATTCCCCCAGACTAGTGATATCAACCCAATTAACATTTCAAAATTCTCAGCTTGCAGGTGCTGGTTTCAGAGAAGCTAATGGCAACCTTGAGCAATGTTGAGCAATCCAGTTGGCATCAATTTGTTCTTAATCCCCTGTTCAAGCTGCAAACCAAAATATGTTTTTTTCTTTTCAGTTTTGTGTACAAAGTCAGTAATCCTGAACAGCACAGGCTACATTAAAGATAATGGTGCCAAAATTAGTTTGTTTTTTTCTCTTACACACAGTGGGAGTTCATGGTTGCTTTATGCACAGTTTCTCCTCCCACAGCTTGGAGGATTTTTTAGCTGTCTGACTTAGCTGGTACTGCCAAGGGGACAATGGAGTGAGAGCTGCCGCAAGTCACAAGCCCCAAGTCCCACTGCCCACCTTCCTGGTGTCCCAGCTATCCATCTCTGTCAGGATGAAAAGACCACTTGTCTTACTTAAAGAAGTGCATGAAAGTTTGACTTGAAGTGTTTTTAAGAGTGTCTGCATCCTGTGAGTGTGAGAGGTGGCTTCACCTGGAAGTGTCTGGCCAGACTTGCCAGGATCCTTTGCTTGCCCTGACCCTGACATCATTTCACACATGTGGCTGTGGCTAACACTGTCATGGGGCAGTGCGGTGGCAGGGCACAAGCTGGCATAGCCACAACCCAGGCATGTACCCCATGTCCTGGGTAGGCTGGGGCAGACCCCTCAGGTCTCTGACTGCTGCAGTGGCAGCAGGATGGAGCTGGGAGCAGTGTGGTTAACTCTCATTTAGGGAATGCTCGTTGCTGGTGTGGTCATACACAGGCGCTCACTCTGCCAGCATGGACCATTGCCTGTCCTCTGGCAATCTTCCAGCCTTGGCCTGCATACCCAGATACCCTCTTTTCCTCCCAAAGACCTGTTTTCCCCAGGATGCTCCCTTCCTGCGTAGGTCAGTCAGGACCAAGCCCCCGTTGCCAGTGCACTTGCATACCCTGCACAGCTCATCTGCCTTCTGTTGTACCTTGCCCTGTGATTTAAAATTTCCCCCCTAATGCCATGTAACACATCTTCCCCCTCCCTGTGGCCCCTCCGAGCCCTTTTTTTTTTTCAAAGGATGCTGGGCAGCATTGGCCATTGTTTTCAAAACTGAGCATCCGCAGAGGGGCTGCAGCAGCTCATCCTTCCTGGAAATGCAGAGATGCTGAGGTATGGATTCAGCCATCTGATTGAGGGAGAGCCTTTGCAACTCGTGTGGTGCAGTCCACATTGCATGCTTCTACTGTCTGTGCACTTGCCTTGTGCATCCCTCATCTTCTGGTTTCTGCTTGTGCCATCCTGATTTTCATCGTGGAGCCTTTTCCTGGGCAGACTGTTGCTCTTCTTTGGTGCTGCCGGGTCAGGAATGAACTCTGCACGAATGCGCTGGCAAGGACTCAGGGAATTAGGCTCTAGGCCCAATTTTGGCTGGGAGTGAAGCCTGCTGAAGTCATTGGGAATGCTCCTGTGGACATTATGGGGTTTGGAGCAGATGTAGGCTTCGATGTTCTTTAGAGCAGTGATTCCAGTGTGAACTCTTGGCACCGTGTGAATAATAGACAATTATTTTTATATATCCCTTCCAAAGCCCACAACTTGTGTTGGCAGTCAGTGCTCCTAAATGCGCGAAGCTGAGACTGACAGCCTGCAGCAGAGGGACAAAAGCAATGGCATAAGCTTTGTGTGGCCAAGGGGAGTCATTTCCATGTCATTTCATCTGATTTGATACAAAGGAGGAGTTGCTCATCAGAGGCTTTTCTGATCCCAATGAAAGGGAGACTTGTTAAAATCCATTAGTGCCTATGTAAGAAATGACAGGACTGTATACAAAATATGTTTATGTTTTTCCAAAAGGAGGTGACATTACTTTTTTGTTATTGCACCATTTAACATCACTTTTCTCTAGCAAAAGAGAAGCTTGTGCTCCCCTCTGTTCCTATCAAGAAGAGGAAGTTCTTAGGGATGCATGGAAGACATTTGCTGCTACTCATCGCTCTGGCCTTTCGGAGAGCTAAGGCCGACACCAGCCCCCACACCCTTTGCCAAGGTGCCCTGAAGGCACTCAAAGTGGGGTCATGTACACAGGTTCTGTCCTGAAACACGTCTCCAGTGAGGCTGCTGGTGGGGTGGGCTCTCTGTAAGTTCACACTTGCGCTATATTTAATATTTTCTTTCTGGTAATGTTTTCTTCTGTTTTGGCAAGGCATCTTACTTAGGTTGCCATCGGCCATTTTCTGGGCAGCTTTCTTTTGGGTTATTTTCTCTTCTACTAGACCCTTTTCATAATGCGGAAACTATTTTAAAGAGGTTTTTTTGGGTTTTATGGCTGCTTTTAGACTTCTCATTTCTACTCATAGAAGAGAAACTTTTTGCTGCCCACAGCAGTGGTTTGGAAGGGACGATACCAACACACTGATGTTCTGTACATTTTAAGTCTGTGCCTCTGGTGGCAGAAGAACACATGCCGCTGTACTCGGCATTGGTGAGGCCACACCTCGAGTACTGTGTCCAGTTCTGGGCTCCTCACCATAAGAAGGACATGGAGGTTCTGGAGCGAGTCCAGAGAAGGGCAACCAGGCTGGTGAAGGGGCTGGAGGGCAAATCCTGTGAGGAGCGGCTGAGGGAGCTGGGGCTGTTTAGCCTAGAGAAGAGGAGGCTGAGGGGAGACCTTATCACCGCCTACAGCTACCTGAAGGGAGGTTATAGAGAGGCAGGTGATGGTCTCTTCAGTCAGGTGACAGGTGATAGGACAAGGGGAAATGCCACTAAGCTGTGCCAGGGCAGGGTCAGATTAGATGTTAGGAAAAAGTTCTTCACTGAAAGAGTTGTCAGGGCCTGGAACAGGCTGCCCAGGGAGGGGGTTGAGTCACCTTCCCTGGATGGGTTTAAAAAAGGGTAGATGAAGTACTCAGGGATATGGTTTAGCATAGGACAGGAATGATTGGTCTTGATCTTAAAGGTCTTTTCCAACCTTGTGATTCTGTGAAGGGGCTCGGCCCTGCAAAACTTGGAGACTGAGGCAAGCCAAAGCTTAGCACAGGGCTGTGCATCTCACTTTTATGGACGTCTGCTGGTTTGTTACTGCTGTTTGCTCAGCGGGAACTGTGGTTTGGGTTCCAGCTCTGCTCAGGCAGCCAAGTATTGCCTGCTGTCTCCATTGCTATGATCTGGTGCTGCTGAGGTGCTACTGCCACCCAGGTGGCGAAGAGGATACTAAAAACATGGCATCCTCAGCATTAAATCAGGGCTTAGTACCGGACTAGGTATGTATTAATTCCCATTATGTAAAGCCAGGGCTGGAAGCGAAGGTGGCAGAGGCTTGATCATCCAAAAGCATGTTGCCAGGGAATGTTTGCTACCCATGGGCATGCCTGCTTCTTACGAGCTGGGGAGAGGAAGAGGTTATTTGAACCAATGGAGGGTCCTTACTCTACCTTTCGCTAGCCAAGGAGTTTGCAAGGCTGTCACTAGCTCTGACAGCTGGTACTTCCAGATGCATTACAAAGCAGCATTAGAGTAGATGTGGGGTGGGCTATCTGTGAAAGAAAGCTCTGCTAAAGTATTTCTATAAAATATTCAGCTTTGATGTGCAACCCTAAGACATTCATATATAATAAACCAAAAAAGTGTGAACTGTTTTATTTCTGCCAACTTAAAAACCAATCAGAAATATCCTTTCTGGGCAGGTGCTGCCATTGCTGAATGTGCATTGCAGTTAAACTGCACTGTGTTTACATTTCTAGACAATAAAATTATTTGGTTTATGGACTGCCAAAAGATAGAAAACTGAGATAAGAGACTTGGATTTGATTTGGTTTGTCGTAAAGTAAGGGTAATCATGAAACAATGCCTATTTAATCAATTCTGAGTTACTAGTGCATTTTAGAGAGTTCAAGCTTTTGTCAGTGTGACTGACTTTTTTTTTTCATTTTAATGCTTCAGGGTATGTGATTGCTATTAAATCTTTTCATTAGTCACCTGGAGGATGAAGATGGGTAGTTATGAATTTAAGGAACCTATTCAGCAGTGACAATGACACAAAAGACAACAGTCTGCTTTGATTTCTACCTTCTGGAGATTTCTTTTGTAGAAAGCATACTTAAAATAATATCGCCAGGATATAAATTCAGTGGCAGGGACTGTGTTTGTAATGAACACCTCTTCTCCTCTGAAACCACCCAGCCGTCCAGAATCCCCTTTGTGCATTCACTGACATGTGAGATTCCTGGTCTTTTATTTTACTCTTTCCATGTTGTTTTGTATCGACCTGGTTGCAACAGCTTTTGAAAGAACCTTTTATGATTTGTTTAGGGCACTTCCGTTGCCCCAGTATCTCAGTGGTTCAGCATCTGTACCCACTACTCCATGATGTACATGTAAGTGCTATTATCCTCGCTTTATAGAGGAGAAGCTCGAGGACAGAGGGACAACAGCCATTGGCACATGGGTTTTAGGAGCCAACCCCACAAAAGGATGGCTCAAATCCTACCTTCCTCCTTGGTTCATCTGACATTTCCCTTTTCTCAGGCTTTCTGGGTGTCAGGGGCTTGGGCTGCTAAGATCCAGGCAGTCCACTCTTAGCAGGAGGCCTACTAGTCCCATCTGCCAGCACGGCTTGTGTTTTTAGAGCTCCTTCAGGAAGGCTCCCACATCCAGCCAGTTTGCTGAAGCCAAGCAGATGATGGCTGTGAGAGCCGCTGACAGCGAAGCCTTGCATGCGTGTATGTCTTCATCTGTGTGAAGGTCTGCTCTGAACAGTAAAGTTTAAGCCAGAGTTCCTCCTGTGTGGCATCACTTGAAGGGTGTTTCACACCTCTGACTGAAGCCATCTTGCATCTGCCAAAACATGATACGGACTTTTTATAGCTGTGTGGTAAGACCTTTGAAAAAGAGGCTTTTCAGAGCCTTCTCAGCAGAACAACAGATTGGCTGTGCGTGTAGATTGGATAGCTGCATATGGTAGGTATGTCAGACAGCAAAAGGCCATAAAGTATTATTGCCACTCCATAAAACAGTACTTGCTAATACAACTTTTCTGACATTTCTGGCAGTAAGCATTTGAAACTTTCGTGGGATATTCCACTTGTGAATCTGAAAACACGTATATTATCGTGTATTTGGGGCTTAATTCAATTCCCAGTAAAGACGAGGACAAAATTTCCACTTTCTTTATTGTCTCAGCCCCTCAAAGCGAATGCTGTCCGTTGAAGATAGAATAGATACTAATTTGGTCCCATAAAACTACAGATTGTTTCAACTTTCCATGAATTTCTCTATGAATAGATGATTGGACCTGGCAGTGCAGCTCTCAGGCTCGCTGCCCATATGAAAGAGGCGCTTGTCCAGCCGGCTGTATAGCCGCGCCACCCCTTTGTCGCCTGTGAGGGAAAGCAGTCAGTACACATGCTCAGCTCCTCTTTTTATTGTGATGCTCTGCAACAGGGCTGCACAAAGCTAAACCGGCCTTTAAAACAGGACTTTGTGTTTTGCAGCTATACATAGGCCTGTGCCTGGGTTTGCTTTTGTCCCGCCTGTGGAACAAGGAGGCTGCGTGGTATCCGACACCGGGGCTCTTCCCCGTGATTTATTAACTGTGTCAGAGTAGCTGTTGTGAATGCTGGGAAGCTCTTGCCTCTTTTGACAGTTGATATTGATTATGACAGTCTGTAGACTCCAGTGCGTTGTCAGACAGTGGGGTCGTATTTTGTCTTCTTACTATACATACCACGGGCTATAGATCATAGTGTTGCCTTCAGAAAAGGACCCATTGTCTGGTGTTCTTGCTGGTATGAGAGAACTTCTGTAGTGTATTGTGCAGCAAATAGCAAAATAGTTCAGGCACCCTATGGGACAGGCAGGCAAATGTCAATTGCTTTAGGAAGAAGAAAACCAATAATAATAATAATTTTTAAAAAAGAATGGTTTTTTTTGCCTGCTTCTGGCCTTTCAGGAGAATGGGCCATGTAGTTGGCAGAAGTGGGTAAACTGGTCTGAGGATGTCTCGTATGAAAATACGGTGCATCCTGTATCTGCTCTTGGCTGGAGATCCACAGACAGCCCTAGAGGAGGGGGTTGTGACAAGGGTTTGGGCTACCTATCATTTTTAAAGATTGGTTTGGGTCTTGATGGAGGCTGAAACCACACGTTTCTAGGCTGAGTCTGAGGAGGAGATGAAGATTTCTGGAAATTTGGCAGAAAAAGAAAGCTGGTGCAGGAGCTTCTAGGTGTGGGGATGGACACACAGGGCACATGAAACATATCACCCTGAATAATGACGTCTTCTGGCTGTTTGGTTTTAGCTAGGCAGTAGCAAAGTAGCACACAGGAGAGAAGATTTTTCTGTTTGCCTAAAACCTGCTTCAGTGTGGGGAAAAAAGTCAGCAGCTGAGCTGTTACAGACAGCCTCATCAGGAGGGGGTCAAAAGCTGTTTGGTTAATTATGTGGCCATGATTTACTATATTGCTACTGTATTATTGGAGGAAAAAAACTCTTCCAAAAATACATTTCTTTTTAAAACAAAACAGGAGTCGAGTTGTAGCAGTGACAGGGAATCAGAAAGGAGCCATTCTGATTTTTCTGTTGGGGAAAGACCTTTTATGAGAGACAATAATGGGTCATTAACTTTCACTTTGAGACAGTAAACCATAGGAAAATGACCTTTAGCAATCTGTGCTATTAGAATTTTGAGCTCACAGTGGGTTTAGATTGATTCACTTGCAGCTTCTGCTGTGATTTTACATTGATGTGATTCAAAATCCATTTCTGCACATAGAGTATGGTTTAATTGAATAAAATGAAATAGCGGGTCACTTGTGGAATGATTATTTCTGGGATGCTTTGGGCCAAGGCTATGGCACTGAGTGGATACCTCTGGGAATTGGATTCAGCTCTTAACCGCTCCGTGGGCCTGTTATTGGCCACTCCAACCAGTTCATCTCTCTCATGAGATAAACGCACCCCCATTTCTGGTTGCTTATTTACGCTGTGAGATCTTTCAGCAGGAACATTTCCTATCAGAGGCTAGTGTTGATCTCTCCCGGGATTTCTAGATGCTGCTGTAATGCTAAACATATTTTCTGTAATGCAATCTGTATTTTCTTAATGAGTCCTTAATGTTAGCAAGGAGGCAGAATTAAGCTAAGTGGTTTGGTTTCAGTGATGACGCAATTTCCCATTCAATGCTCATGTTGAATTTGGATTAATTATAGTCACTATATCATGATTATGTTTCCTAATGATAGAATGCTCTAGAGTTTGCACATTCATGGCTTTACTGTAAGCCTCATGGTATACTGAGATTTTACAGTGGTATCTGTCTGTTCCGTGTCAGGTATTAGTGCTGTATTTATATATTTTGGGGCATTATTGCAGAACATCCACAGCAATCTCAGAAATGCTATAAAGAAAGTATAAAATGCAAAAGTTTTTAAATGTCTGCCTTTTACTACAGACACATTTTATTCTTTTTTTTTTTTTTTTTTACTTCATAAAGAGATTTGAAGGAGTTAGGTGTGAGGAATGAAGAAGTTTAGGTGTTCAAATGTGAGGCCTTGTTTCCTTAGGTGACTTCTGTCTAAAACTCTGGTCACAGTTCTCTGTCTGTTCTTAGTTCTGGCTCCTTAAGCCTGAGACTGTGCCTGGAGAAGATGATTTTGCTGTTGTGTTGTGAAGAGTGACAGCTTACCAGCACTTGTTGTAGACTAGCAGCGACTTGTATGAAGCTCCATTCAGCTGCTGTCAGGAGAGGCCCTTTCCCCTTGGATACATTTCCCTCTCCCATCCCAGTACCCTGCATTGCCTCACAGGTCTGTTTTGTTTCCAGGACAGGAAACTGAGGGATCCTCCTGGTCCGTAGGTTGAAGCCTGCTCTCTGACATCACCATTGTCATTCTCTTTTCCCTTTAGATGGTGTCCACAGTGTCACAGCAGTCTGCACCCTGCGCGTCACCATCATCACGGATGACATGCTCACCAACAGTATCACAGTGCGGCTGGAGAACATGTCCCAGGAGAGGTTCCTTTCTCCTCTCCTGTCCCTGTTCGTGGAGGGGGTGGCGACAGTGCTGTCCACGGCCAAGGACGGCATCTTCGTTTTCAATATCCAAAATGACACGGACGTCAGCTCCAATATCCTGAACGTGACCTTCTCAGCTTTGCTCCCCGGTGGCATTCGGAACAAATTCTTCCCCTCTGAGGACCTTCAGGAGCAGATCTACCTCAACAGGACCCTGCTGACCATGATTTCCACACAGAGGGTGCTGCCCTTTGACGACAACATCTGCTTGCGCGAGCCCTGTGAGAACTACATGAAGTGTGTCTCCGTCCTGAAGTTTGACAGCTCGGCCCCATTCATCAGCTCCAACACCGTCCTGTTTCGCCCCATCCACCCCATTAACGGGCTGCGATGCCGGTGTCCCCCAGGCTTCACGGGAGACTACTGCGAGACGGAGATTGACCTCTGCTACTCCAACCCCTGCGGGAGCAACGGGCTGTGCCGGAGCCGAGAAGGGGGCTACACTTGTGAATGCTACGAGGACTACACTGGTATGTGTTTATCTTATCTTTGACCCGTGATTTATGCATTAGACCATCAGCCAGGCCAGCTCTGTGTCAAGCTGAAATTGCTGACATTCTTAGTCAAAGGGGGAAAAACTCCTGGCGCTGCCTTCTGGTCTGGCTTGTGAGTGTCACACGTCGCGTAGGGTAAGTCCTGTATCTCTGTGCGTGCGTGGTGGTAGAAACCAAGCCTTGCTCCCGGTCATGCAGGGGGCCTGTGAGCAGCTGAAGTGATTTGCATTGTGTGAATTTCTGCTCAAAATCCTTTATGCCAATGTATTTCTTCTCTCTGGAAGGAAGAAGGTGGGACACATCCCCTGGTTTGTGATTTTGCATGTTAACGTCTTCCCGGCCCCTTAGCAGTCCCCTCCTACCAGGGTACAGTAGAGGTGTGCAGCAGGAGGCCACCAACCCTTGGTCGTCAACAAGTCCGGGGCATGAGGATGGTTCATGGTCCCAAGAAACTGCAGTAATACACATTTATGGGGAGTGCTGCAAGTCAGCTCCAGTTTGTCCAGATAAAATCCAGAAAGATGTAGCTGCTTCCAGGCTTGTCTACAGCAGCCTGCTGAGGAACGTACCTTGTGTCATCATGGAGCTGACAGCTAACAAGGATCAAAGTGCTGCTTCTCAAATAAGCCTGGGAAGTTATGAAATAATATTTGCTGAATGTTTTCTGGTGCTTCAGCAAAGTCAGGGGGGTTATTTATGTATCTGAAATTGCACACATATTTAAGCATTCTGCACTGAAGTGCTGCTGGCTGTAATTTACGCTGATGGCTCAGCAATGTCTGCTGCGACTCCCGCAAATGAGGGGTGAAGCAGTGGGGGCTGTACCCAATGCTGCCTCTGAAGTTATAAAAAAATTCAAAGCATAAATTATTTAAGTCTCCCTGTAAAAACAATCTAGATGATGTGTATGCCTACTGGGCTGGATCCAGCCCTCAAGGTGGAGGGGTTTTCCTTCGCTTTCCATGGCTTTTGCCACAGGGCTGCAATAAAAAATGTGACGATGGAAGGAGCCAGGAGTCTGCAAGCGGGAATATGGCAGCAGCAAGCAAGCTGGGCTTTCCCCAGCAAGGAGGGCAGGAGATGCTCCCTAAAATCAGAGCGGGGCTTAGGGCAGCAGGACCTTCCCAAGGATATGCAAACTTGCTGCCTGGCCGGTGAAACCCCTGAATAGAGCTGTGAGGTGGGTAGGTGTAACCACCGCAGTAGGATATTTGGTCTTTCTTTGTTAAGGAGTGATTTTCCTGCTAGGCTTCTTGTGAATGACTTCCAGAGTGAAATGCATTATAAAGTCCATTATCCATTACCTACAGCTAATGCAAAATACGTGCAGCATTAGGCATCGCAAGATGGGTTTTACGAGCAGCTGATTTGATTTAACTTGTTTCTGCGTTATTATACTGTAAAAAGGAATGGTTGGAAGTAGCAAATTTCATTAAACAAAGATACACATATAGAATTAATTCATCCATGTCTTAGGTTTTGGAATGATGTGTGTTCCTGCATCACATTTTGCAGGTCACTTGCTAGAAATCTTCAGAATAAAAAGGCTAAATATGCTTTTAAAATGAAATAGAAAAGTCTTACATTAATAATTGATGAACATAATTAATAATTAACCCCCTAGTCAGAACAGTCATGGCACATATTTGGAGGGGAGGCACCATATTATACATACCATACAAAGAAAGATTTGGTCTGTACCCGTGCATAGTCGTTGGTCTGAAAATCGTTGCATAGTTGTTGAGTTAAAAATTAACTGTCCTGCTGCTGGGTTATCCAGGTTAAGGAGTCAGCACTGCTTGTAGCCTCGCCATCTTTAGGTTTCAGAGTTAACTGTACTTCAGTGAAAAACTTTCTTCTTTGGAAGGGCAGTTGGGGTTGTGATCTCAGTTCAGGTTGGTCAGGGAAGATGCACCCAACCGTGATCAGGAGTCGTCCCTTATCCTGTAAATTGAATATTTCTGTCTTATTGCTGGCTGAAGGCAGTAGAAATTTAGTGTCTAAGCTGTGGTGGGTTTATGCTACGTTAGTGCCTTTAGGCTCCATGGTGCACGAGAATGTTTTTTCCATCAAACCTGACACACTTACCCACATATGGTGGTCATTAGTTGGTTGATTTTCATCCCCTTCACAGAATGAGGTGGAAAATGTTATCAACAAGTAATCTATTACCAGAAATATTTTCTGAAGAAGCATTGTTGAATCTTGTCCCAATCTCATTTAAGAACTTTTATTGTACCTATTGTTTTTGTCCTCTCTTGAAACCATTTGTATCCATTCGCATGTTCAGTTTGTATCTGTCAATCATAATACTGTGTTTTCAGCTTGTACATAAATATTAATTGTTTGCAACAATCCATTTTTTATATCTATTTAATATTTAAGCAGCATAGGTTGGTTTCAATTGCAGCAGTGTGCATTGGCTTGCAGAGTGCAGCAATCGTAAATCAGAGTGAGCAGAGAATTCCTAAGGCTGGAAGTTGGGAGATTCTGGTATTACTTGAATTGTTACCGTGGTATTAACTCGGCATAGTAACATACCAGCATGAGGTACTTAGGAATTTTTGAATTAATTGTAAATGATGAAATAGGAATGGTAACAGTCAATTAAATGCAGCCTCCTCTGGGAGGTCTCGGGTTTCCATTTTCCAATTAACAGCCTATGTAGAAAAATAATTACAAGAAAACACTAATATCTGTCATCTCTCTTGAGATATGTGCTGCAACTCGATGAGAAATCACTTCACAGTCATAACCCTGTACTGAGTTTATCTGACTGGTCACCTGCTAAAAATATAGCATTTATTTCCTGTAGAAGATAATTATATCCCATCTTAATCAGATGGAATTTCCTTCCCGTTTTTCCACCTTGCTTTGAAGCCTTCCATTTGTTTTCATGTAATTGTTAGTCATTTATACATGATGAAAGTTTCTCTGTCTTCAGGAGTCTTCTGTTACAGGCAGAAAGGTAAACTGAGCTTCTATGAGAGATTTCTGAAACCCGATTACTGGCTAGTTTGGGGCGATTTGGAAGTAGCTTCACTTCCTGTGATGCAATGACAGGAGCGAAGAAGGACATATATTTTTAACTTCCCCCCCCTTCCCCGCCCCCCGAATAGCGACCCCATGAACTTCTTTTCTTTATGTACAAATTAGTGCTAAGTGAACTATGGACACCCCAACAATCGTGCCGTTGGTGGCAGGGAGCTATGGGCTTGGCTAAGGGGTTAATGGATGTAATATAAGTTAAGCAAACAGATTTAATGAAGTTGAACACCATGGAAAGCCTGTGTAATTTTTCCAGCTGTATTTCATGTCTCTGAGTGCTGCAGAAGCAGCTGAGATGAACTATGTGTATATAGGGGAAGGCTTGGACAGAGGTGGAATTGTCTGTGCTCCTTAGGGACAAGTGCGTCATGTCATCTGCACTGGTTTTGGAAGCATGGTTGCCACGGTGGTTCCTAAAGAAGCTGTGTTACCAGCCCCATCCTGGTGCCTCCTCTAGGACATGCCGCTGCGGCCACGTGGTCACCTTTTTGGGTGTGAATTCCCACAATTCCTGCCACGCTGTGTATGCTGCCTCCTACCACCTCTGGGTCCCTCCTGCATCTCTCACTGCAGTTTGATGCCCATGGTCCTTCTGCTCAGCAGCTGCCATGACTGTTCTGTGCAGTCATTCTCCCAAAAAAAGTAAAATGTCATCTTCACACAACAAAAGCACTCCAAGCAGGAGGGCAAAAAACCAAACCAAAACAACATGAAATAAGGAAGAAGTGCAACATTCCCATAGTTCTCCTCAGCACAGGGCATTCTCTTTGCCTCCTTTGCTGCCCAAGCCCTAGCAAGGAGCAATTTCTAGAGAACAAGATCGTCAGACAGTTTCCCGTATCCTCTGCATCTCTCCTTGGATTTCACTTCAGAGAGGGGAAAAATATTAAGTGGCTGTAAATCTTCTGGTAATCAAATACAGCAATTAGAGATCTTTTTCATGTTATACATTTTTCCTCCTAATTTATTTTTGTGATATCATGTTGACATGAGGAATCATGGCATCTAACTTGACCGCCATGGATTCTGACTTTGTGGCATGAGAAGGTAATTATAGCTGGTTTACAGCATCGTGCCAGAGGTCCCTGTCAAGATTGTTCAGTAAGTTCTCAGTGCTTGGCTCTTGCAAACATTTAGCAGTGAAAGTAAATGTAAGGATTTGCTTCTGTGTTATCTTTACTTATATCCATTCTTCAGATAGTAATTTCCCAGCTTGGTCTGATACCAGATTCTCATTTTTCAGGCCAGGGAGATTTACTTGGGAGAATTTCAGCTTTCAAGTAGGGAAATCTGGCAGCCAGGGTAGCCATAATGAGTGTTTTATCTTGGGTGAGGGGGTCTGAAATTCCACTCTCAGTTACACTTCTGCAGCTCCACTGGAGCGGTGGGATCACAGGTGTGTAACAGCCAAAACCCTGTGCAGCAAACCTTCATCTGATTCCTTCAGGTCCCTTACCGCATCTTTAACTCCTTGTTTAAATTATAAAAGCCCACAGTTTTGCTGAACAGAGATTATCTTCCCAGGGTTGTGGGGCTTTGCCAGCACCTTCAAACAGCTGTGACCAAGTTTTTCTTTGTGACAAAACCCCAAGTAAGAAATTCTGTCATTCCAGAACATTCTACATTGATGTAGGGTTATTGTCTACAGCATGGGATAACTTCGTGGGTCATCTCTGTGTTGCCTCAAGTGTTAAGGCGGCTCAGCGAAGGCACTGAAATGTTTTGTATCGTTGCTGCCTTAACAGTGTCCCTTAGCCCAGGTGTTCAGAGTTACACTGCTGGATTCCAGGTGCATTTATCTGACAAACATACAAAACTGGTGGCAGAGCCTAATACTGTTAGTAATAGTGTATTCGTTTTCCGGAGTCCAGCAGCAGCTATTGGAGTGCTGGGTGATTTGCACCATTTTCAGAATTAAAAATCCTATGGGGGGCGGCTGAGGGAACTGGGGATGTTTAGTCTTGAGAAGAGGAGGCTGAGGGGGAGACCTTATCACTGTCTATAATTACCTGAAAGGAGGCTGTAGAGAGGTGGGCGATTGTCTCTTCAGCCAGGTGACAGGAGATAGGACAAGGGGAAATGGCACTAAGCTGTGCCAGGGCAGGGTCAAGGAAAAATTTTTTCACTGAAAGAGTTGTCAGGGCCTGGAACAGGCTGCCCAGGGAGGGGGTTGAGTCACCATCCCTGGATGTCTTTAAAAAAAAGATAGATGAGGTACTCAGGGATGTGGTTTAGCATAGGACAGGAAGAGTTGGACTCGATGATCTTCAAGGTCTTTTCCAACCTTGTGATTCTGCGAAAAGGCCTAGGTTTTTATGAAGTTTTTCTGCTGATTCTGGATGCAGGAGAAGTCGAGCACTGACTATCAGCCTTTTTATAACTTTTGTGGTCTCTTGGTGACTCAGAGGACACCTGGTTGCCTTTTCTTGCAGTTTCTCTATGGTGATGCTATGGGAAAGCTTCTATAGGGTGGTTGCGCCCAGGTGAAGATCTGTACAATGTTGAAGGGTTAGAATTTTTTTTCTTTTTCATCAGTGTTATGCCACACTTTTGTTTGTAGTGACACTAAGTCTTTATAGGTGCAACACAATTTCCCTTGGATTGCTGCAGACCTGTCGCTCACTGCAGCCAGGAGAACTTTTTCACGTCTGATGGATAAACAATCGCTTGCTTGTAGGATCCTTCCTTACAATTAGTAGTCCTTACTTTTGTTCTCTGCAGTCTTTAATGTCAGTCTTTGGCTTTCTCTGTCTCATCAGCATGAAATGTTTTGTGAGGAAAGCCCTCTTCTGCCTTTATTCAATAGGCAGACATCTCCGTTGGCTTAGACGTGGCAAGCTGTGTGTCCCTGTGGTTGGCAGCAGTCGTGTACAGACGGGTCCCTCCGTTTCCTTCCAAGCCCCTGGGGATTCGCAGCGCTTTGGCGGCTGGTGAGGACTCCATAAGCAGTACAGTGCATGGGCCAGAGCAGAGCTTACCTCCTTCAAACCTTTTTTCAGAGCATGACTGGTGCAAAAGCTGGAAAAGCCTATCATTTTCACTTTTTATGATCTTCATCACTCAGCTATGTACTGAGAGACATAACGTCTCATAAATCTGACTCTCAGTGCTTTGAAGTTTCCCCATCTGACCATTGCATTTACCCATGCCAAAAAGCGATGAACCACAGATGCTGTCTCATGAGCTGACTTAATATCTAAACATATAAGGAATCTGTGGAACCTATTCTTTGCAATTAGCCATGGATAATAAGTCTTCCGTTGGGTCTTGGAAAGTGCATGCTGCATTTGAAGAGCACAGCAGACAATTGTTATCTTTACCTTTCTCTCCTTTTAGCACGATACCCGTTTTGTGCCATGAATTCCTAAAAATACGTTCTTGGTTTTGGATATTCAGAGTAAGAGGTATCACCTGGAAATATTCTTGCTTTTCAGGCTATTTATATTGTCAAAGAACTATGACTTCAAACATTATGAGCTGTACCTGTGCAAAATACTTTTCATCCAAGGATCGTTGTGGACTGCAAAAAGTTACTAACAGCAAAGGAAACCTCTGAGACATCCCTTTGAGCAAGAGGATCCTGCCCTCCTCACCAAAGGGTTGGGAAGCTGAGGCAAGGCATCTTTGTCTCTTCCACGTCACGGGAAAGCAGTCAGTGGCAAGTCCAGAGCAGCTGAGGCAGCTTCTCTGCATCATTCCTGGGCTGCCTACATCTGGAAACATGGTGGGGGGGGATCCCTGTGAAAGAACCTTTCTTTTCCTGACACAGACTCTCAGCAGAGGCATGTGTGCCCACTCACCTGCTGGGTTTAACTCACAGATTCATTGTGCATGTTAAAAATGGGTCCTTGCTTGTTTTTATGGCAAGGTTCAGTGTTAATGCATGCAGTGATGGGGCCAGGACACCACAACCTTATGTGGCTGGACCCAAGTGATGCCAGGTTGGCCCTGAGGCTATGGACCAGAAACACAATTGCATGACTGCTTGATCCAGAAGATAACTGAAACAATAAAACCAGAATAAAGTTACATTGTAGGTGTTTTAAAATTGAGTCTTAGTGGCCAGGTATAATCATAGGATCATAGGATGGTTTGGGTTGGAAGGAATGTTTTTGAAGATCATCTAGTCCAACCTCCTGCCACGGCTAACACTGGCTTCAGTCTCTTTCATTGAAGTCAAGTCTTGTTAAAGCCCTGATGTGACAATAGCACAGTTGACCCTGAACTCATGCCAAGCCAAGCTCATGTTTGCTGTGAGGCAGCTGGCTTTACAGGAGCAGGGCAGACTGCTAACCTGGCGTGGGTACCAGCCTACCTCTGGCACCTGGCCGTTCCTACTTCTTGGCAAGGAAATGTCCCACGAGTATGACTGTATCGGTTGGTGGTGCTCCATGGCAGAAAGATGCCTACTGCACACCTTGGATTTCCCAGTGGCATTCGGGTTAATGGTGGACCAGTGTAAATTTAGGATTCCCTTTGTTCTAGCATACATGAAATCTCTTTATTGTCTTAAATCTTTGAATTATCTTTGCTCCATCATTTTTCAGCAGCTTTTTAGGCTGTCGACTTGTACTCCTGGTTTTGTATTGATGGGATTTCTGTTACCACACCTAAATGGGAGTCACAATTCTCCCAGGCTTTTTGAAAACCTTTGATATAGTGCATTTGGTTATCTCCATTGGTATAACTCAAAAAAAAAAGTGGAAGGTGGAGCATAATTACACAGACTGGAGCTATTTGATATTATAATTTCATAGGCACACGTAAAACCCCTCCTCACTGACGTAGCCAAATTCCCACACACTGTCATAATTGTGAACATTTATATGCATTGCAGAACATTGATCTGAGAGCAGCTACACGCACTGAGGTTTGTTTTAATTAAAATATTTTAACTAGCGGTTTAGTAAACAACGGCCAACTTCTCTGTGACCATAGTTTACGATTGTGTTTTTATTAATTTAGCCAAGTTGAGCCTTGTGTAATGTAAGACTTGGGGTTTTTTTCTCATAGATTGTAGTTGTTTTTCTTTAATGTCAGATTGGGTAGCTGGATACAATTTTAAACTGCATGTAAGCCACACAAATGTATTCTAATACATCAAAACATACACTCACTAAGTGTCAAAATAGCCTATATATTATACTACTCTTTAAGTGTTTGGGGTTTTTTTGCCAATGGCTAGGTGTGTTGGTTGTTTTTTTTCTTACTGAGAACAAATCAGGGAAAAAGGAGAAGAGAAAGGAGGAGAAAAAAAAAAAAACAACCAACAACTTGCCTTTAAGTTATTTGTGGAGAAGATAAAATCATAATGAGATAGTATTTGTTCCCATATGCCTCATGTTCTGGAAAGCCCCTCACAATTTTCACAGCAGATCAGAGGTGAAGGTTATAAAAAGAAATTCCAGGGAGGCTGGAATTAATTATTTTAGAACTTTCAGAACAAAAAAGAAATTTAACTTCCAAGGAGCAATGTAACAGGAAATTTTTTCTCCTGGCTGTAAATAAAAAACTGGGAAACAAAACTGGGGAGCCCCCATACAGTTCAGTAGGACTGAATTATAAAAAAAATGTGTTGGGCTTCTGCATATATTTGCAGTTCTCAAGTTTAGACATTCTTATTTTCATCAGTAGGTAAACTAAAGGAGAGAGGCAGGAAGGGCAGTTGGGTGCAGGGATGAGGGTATCAGGGTGATGTCCTGTTAGGGAGGAAAAAGAGTATGAAGTGGTTTCTTGTGTGCCCGTTCTTTGTGCTACGATGATTGAAAGTTTCGACAGTTGAGCACCAGACTGAGGCACTTAGCCTTGAACATCAAGATAATTACAGTTCTGCCATACAGTTGTGCAGGGCATAGTGGGAACCACAACTTCATTGTTGTTGCAAATGCTCTTTTGTTTAGAGCATCATGGTTCAGTGCCTGCATCCCAGCTCCGGCTCCTCCTGGGGCAGGTTTTGTTCTGTGACCTGCACTGTGTGGTGCCCTCAAACCACAGCTCCCCAAGCAGTCGTCAGGCCAAATTTTCAGTTTCTAAAAAAATCAAGATGAAGATACTTCACTTTGGGTTGTCTCTCAGATTCTCCATAGCTAGGCATATCAGAGCTATCGTACATCGTTTTCCAATATAATAATTTTAAAATGTGTTTTAATTAGATAAGGGTCACCCTGCTTCAGGGGGTCAGCACACTGGTGTGCATGTTGTAAGGAACATTATTATGAAGATGTTTGTCTTGTATTAATAATTAAACACAACCTAGATGACACAGCAAAGTGTATTAACTCTAACAAGACAGTAGTAATTTAAAGTGACTATAAAATGAAACCATGTTCTTTTTTACACAAAGGCTGATTTTTAGTCTACTAACCTGTCATAACAAGAGTTAAATACAAGTTGTGGAAGCTGGCTGGATTCATTTTTGACAAGTCTGTTTAAATAATTTTTTTTAAAGTATCTTTTAAATTTCTACCTATTCTGTAGAGTTAAAAATACATTGATTTTGAGATTTTTCTGTGTGAGTTGTGTGAGACATCACAGTGGCTTTTACAGGAGTCATTAAGAAAAAGTCAGCTTCACTGATTAAGTTGCTTTTTGGTTTCATTTTATGTTTACTGACCTGTGTAAGAAATATTTTGGAGACCACCAAAACATAAGATTATTGGATTATCTTTTTAATCCTAATCATTTTAATTTGACAAGCAAAGGGGCATTTTAGATTTTTTTCAAAATCTGCCTTCAATCTGTAGCAATGGAAATTTGATGATCATCAGATTAGGTTTGCTGGTTCTATCTACTCTGTCAATCAAAACCTCTGAACAACCTCTGAACCTCATATGATCTACAATAAAGACAGTGACACCATACTTCTAAGTGTAACTTTCTTTTAAACTTATACTCTTTGTATAAAATGAAAGTATAAAGCTCTGAAATCTTAGCCTCCTAAAATGTAATTACAATAGTAGATTAACTTTAGGCATGTTTTTCAGTTGCTTTATAAATATTTTATGGCTACTCTTCAGTTATTCTCACTAATTGGCCATTATGCTTCTTTTCACCAGAGCTTCTGGGACCACCTCGGATGTTAAGGAGGATGATTTGTTTTAAGGTCTGCCTGTTTCTCCATGCCATCATTTTTACAATAGGCTTGGATTATGCAGAAGATGTGAGAGTGAGATGTGAGACCCTGTGAGAAGGTCTAATTTCTGGAAAAGAGAAAATGGGGGATCTCACCCATCTTCCTTTAATGGAGGTGTGCAGAGTTAGCAGCTTGCGCAGTTAATCCCAGCCAGCTGCTGAGGACCAGGGCAGATGGTTTCTTCTGTGCTTTGTCTCTTGTTCTGAGCTGAAACACCAAGCCTGTAACAGCTACATGGGGAAAATTAAGCAGGGTCTTAATGGAATAAGGGCTGGACTCTTAAGAAAGCGGTGATGTTTGCCATTGAATGGGAGGCCCTGGTCTCCTTTTCCCATATTCCTCAGCCTTTTCCTTCTTCCTTCCTCTCTTTCTGAGTCAGTTATTTGCAGGTATGTTTGCTTTTCAACTGCTTCAAGAAGTTAACTTGCTGAAAAATAAGTGCTAGAGCTTTCCCTTTGCCTATAGATTTGGGAACTGGGAGTCGCAGCCCTTCGTCCTCCTCTGTGGGAAGCGGTTTAGGGAAACCAGGCTGAAGGCAAAGCAGGGTGCCTGAAAGAACACCTGGTTTTCCAACTCCCCAGTTCCTGTTGATAAAAGAGGTTATTGCATGCATGCCCCTGGCACAGCCACCACGCCTTGCTTGCTTTCCTCATTCACTTAAATAGTTTAATATATTTTGAAAAGCCCGGTGTGAGGCCACAGTGAGCTGTGGAACAACAGCCTTGGGGAATTAATAGTGGCAGTGGTGGTATTTGGGGCCCAACAAAAATAGCAACTTTGTGTGATGAAGTAGTCTTTTTTTGTCATCTGAGCAGAGGCATGGCAAGTCTATGAGTGCCCTTTTCTTCTATCATTGCTGCCCACGGAAGGAGGTGAGAACCAGGCACGGCAGCTGGTTCCCATGCGGAAGCACCTGCAGGTACACAGGGATGCAAATACAGACCAGACAGCAAAGGCTGTCCCTAAGGGAACATGTCCTGCAAGCCACGGTGGCTGCTCCAGCCTCCTCTTCCCTCCATGTGCCCTTCCTCAAGTAACGCTCCTGGAGAGGAGTCAAGGAGCAGAGAGGGCAGAGAACAACAAAAAATAGATATGTGTGTAGTAAAGGTGGAGGATAATTGTTTCTCTTAAAAATAAATGGAGGTAGGGATATTCCTCTGTAAATGAATATAAGCATGTTATGCAGAGGTGTGTTTTGTTCTTACACCTCCAGGTTTCTCACTTGCTTTAAGCTGGGATTTGAACGAAGAGATTTATTCCAACTGAGACATAATGCAAATTGCAGACACAATGGCATAATCTAATTTGGGTTTTATCTTTGACATCTACGGTAATGTTTTCCTCCTAGTAAATACATCCAGAGATAAGGCTTAGGCTTTTGAAAGGTACTCTTCATGACCATATCTTACCTCAAATAAGTGCAATTTGCATTATGATAAATGGTCTTGCTTAGAAACCTGCCACAGAACTCCAAATAAACTGGAAATGTTGGTGCATCTCTTTTTTCTCTTGTGTGGCTTTGTGCTGTGCATAGTCCTGGATGAGACAGAACCTAAAAAGGTCTCTAAAGCTTTAACTTCCAGGTCAAATGCAGAGGGAGATGATATATTGTGAGGGCACTGTGCATTACAACAAATGATTCAGTCATTTACAGACCTTAGAGGTAGCTGTAAAAATCAGTCAAGAGTAAAGATTAAGACAAGAAGAAATTAGCCGTTGGATCCCACATAGAAAAACTGTTGGAAGGTAGCTATGGCAGGCTGACGGCATGGATGTTGTATTTCTTTTTCTCCTTGGCTATGTCTAACACATTCCAAAAGTGTGTTTTTCCCTGGCATTTCTTCAGAAGCCTGGTGGTGATTATGTCTGGTGCCACAGGAGCAGGCAGCGGGGACAATCCGTGCACGTTGCACACACCTCTTTTTTACTATGGTGTCTGGCTCCTTTCTCAGCAAAGTGCTATAAGGAAAAAAAAGTTAAAATACTTGTGATAAGTGTTTGTAGTGCTTCTGGTGCTCACGCCACTCCTGGCCTCATTGATGGAAGGTGAAAGGCCTGCCATCTGGTGTAGACAAAGTAGAAGCTTAATGACCGAGAATTTTTAATCCTCAACAAATATATGAAGAACAGAGCATGGGTATTAAGGACTCAGTCATGACTTTCATCCGTGCTGTGCTCCTGCCAGCACTGGTGGAAGTTTCATGGGAGGACAATGCCCAGTGACCATTCAAATTGAGCATGTATTATCTTGAGAACATGCTCATAATTTCTGGAGTGCACAGACTAATTCATTTCTTCAACAGATGTGCCCCAAATATCACTAATCCTCATCACTATTGGTTCTTTTTTTTCCCAATTATTCCTCCTCATTTAAATGATAAACCACAAAAAACCCAAATCCATCCATCCATCTTTCCACCCCTCCCTGCAGGGTGTCTTGTTTTGCTTTGTTTTGTCCAGGGGAGGGGAGCAGATGAGGAGGAGGAACATCTTTACCCAGCTAGTACTGCATGTAGGATCCCAAGCCTGGTTTTGGACTGCCAAGGAGCCACGTACCGTTTTAGTGGTTGCTCTGCATGTGCGGTGCATCAGCCTGAAGCAACTTGAGAGATGGAGACCTGAGCTTTCCCTGCTTTTGCTCTTCTTGTAAAATACAGTTGCTAGTGGGGAAAAACCAGGAAGCAGGATGGGGTCCTGGCCTTTCCTTTTGTTCCTCTTCCTCCCAACAGTTTGCAGGGCCCTGGAGCAGCTAGGGTGCAGATGCTTTCCCCAGGGACCTCGGTGGGAAGAATAGCTGGGAAGGGCCCAAGGAGTGTCCTCCTGTTGAGGTGGGAGTGGGAATGGGAGCTCCCTCAGAGCAGCCAGTTTCAGTGGTGTGTTTTGGGCTGGAATTTGACCACCAAGAGCTCTCACATGCCTTGGGGCCAGCAGATGCCACCCACAGCTTCAGAGGCAAATAAAAGAAAATAAGAAGCCTCCCATGTTCATTATTTTGAAGCATCTTATGATTAAAAATCCCATGACTTTTATTTAGCCCAGTCTTATGATTTTTTGAAATCTGACTTGTGAATTATCAGGGATGCCTGGGGGAAACTATGTGGAAGAAGACACAAGAAAAGGAGAAGGGTGATGGTAAAGGCAAGGGATGATTTATAGCTGAGAAAGCATTGGTAGTTCTGTACTGTCTCTTCCCACCAGCTCAGAGCTTAGTGTTTATGCCCATAGAAAAATTAAACCATATTCAGAGTTAAAATGGCGATTTTCTGAGTATCTTATTATAGGATCCTTTTCTATCACCTCAGAGAGCTACTGGGCAAGCTATATATACGTACTGTGAGTGGAATGTGTTTGTTGTTCTTTTGCTAGTGTTTTAAATCCAGGTTACTCTCTTGCAAACACATCTTGTTAAATCTGGAATGGTTAGCAACTCAAATTATGAAGGGCAGCTATCATTACAAGTCACTGGGATTTAGTCCTGAACAGTGTGAGGTGATCAGGGGGCTGGAACATTCCTCCTATGAAGATGGGCTGAGAGAGTTGGGCTTGTTCAGCCTGGAGAAGAGAAGGCTCTGGGGAGACCTAATTGCGGCCTACCAGTACTTAACAGGGCCCTACAGGAAAGTGGGAGAGGGACTGTTCACTGGAGAGCGTAGTGATAGGACAAGGGGCAGTGGCTTCACACTGAAGGAAGGTAGGTTTAGATTAGATGCTCAGAAGAAATTCTTTACTGTGAGGGTGGTGGTGCCCTGGCACAGGCTGCCCAGAGAAGCTGTGGCTGCCTCCTCCATGGCAGTGTTCAAGGCCAGGTTGGATGGGGCTTTGGGCAGTCTGGGCTAGTGGAGGGTGTCCCTGCCCATGGCAGGGGGTTGGAACTAGATGATCTTAGAGGTCCCTTCCAACCAAATGCATCCTGTGATTCTATGATTCTGTGTCTCTGAGTGTGGTGTGTGCTCACATGTGTTTATGTGTTTATGTATCATTTTAACTTTGCCTGTTTCTTATCATCTGCCTTTATAGTGCGGAGCAGAAAGGGAGCACAAGGCAAAGGGGAGGACAGAGACCCCAAAGTGGGACTTAAGCTGGTATTTCTCCTTGTAAGAAGGTTGGGGCTGATTTTCGTTTTCCTAGATCAGTCCTAATTCTGAAATCATAAATTAATAGGTAAAAGTAAAGACCAAAGAATATTTTAAAATTTGAGTGTCTCGTAGCAGTGTGATGTAGAAGCCTCACGAAGCGATGACCATCAGTGTCAGTATTAAGTCTAACGAATGCGTCTGCATGGCCTCTCTGAAGTGGCAGTAGGGGTTTGTCCATTGATTTCTAAGGGACACAGATTTCACCTCAGCTCTTCAAATAGCGCTTCTGAGTCATCTGCATAAAATAGAACATGAACATAGTCACCCCCTAATTAATCACGGTCATCAGTACACCAATGGCTCCTAACTTCTCTTTGATCTAGCGTCTCCTTCAATTCAGAATGACTTGTTTATTTTCTCTGCTCTCTGACCTGTCTCATAAACCCTGTAGATTGTTTGTTTGTTGTAATGTTTCATTGGGAAGTGGCATTTGCTGGGAGGTAACGCTGACTTCTCCCATTCTGTTCTGAGGGCAGGCTCAAGCATCAGAGAGTCTCTGAAGTAGTGAATTTCCCTTTATGGTCAAAATCCAATAGTGATTTTTATTATTTTACTTGCACCTACATTTTAGGCAATTTTTCCTGCAGTACATCCCTGCACAGTCAGGGGGAGAAAGGTGGCTGTTAACACTGACGGTGTTGATCCCGAACACCTAAGCAGGGCATGAGCCGCTACACTCACAAGCTAGCCATCTAAAATGACTTAAAGTTGTATTTCCGTAACAGTTCAGCCTCTCTAAGACCATCCCTTCATTCTTATTCCTGGGCGCATGGTCCTGCCTCCTTTCCTTGTGCCTGCTGTGCTATTCATCCCATCAATCCTAGGACAGTCCTAGTCAAAAGATCACTAACCCTGCAATAAAGAAATGAATGGTGTTTTGCCATCTTAGCTCCACAAATCAGTCAACTGCAGGATTACATGAATTGCCAGCACAGGGGAGGGGGAGGAAAGTGCAAGGAGGGGACTATGGTAACTCCCAATCAGCCTAAACTATGGTGAAACCATCCCTAAAGTGGATTCGTTGGATCCCAACCTCTTTACCTCTAGTCCCAGTAGAGATTTTGAGTTTTATTCTGCAGCTAATTTAGTTTTAACAACCTTCTTATTAGTTCGTGCGCTGTTTTAGTACCAGTTGTCATTTAAGGTTAGTAGTGGTTTAGTTACTAGAAGGAAAGGAGGATTGATTTTCCCATAATGTCCAGGATAGCCAATGGGTTTTTAATTATGGTTGGTTCTTTATTAGGGCAATGGGTCAATGGGAGTTCTTCCAAGAATATAGTTGCCCTATTTCTTCCTTCTCCTTTGGCCTTATTTCTTCTTGTTTGTCCCTTCCACTTTAAAGTAGATCATTTTAGGCTGGCTGCTTAGATCAGCTTCTCAAAATGCTTTCCACTCTGGTGAAGCAGCTACAGACATGGAGAAGAAGATTAATATGTATCTAGAGCAAATGGCAGCATGGAGGAAAGAAGAGTCACTTTGAGTCAAACAATTACAGGTACTGAGTGAAAAATTAACTAGTGTCTGGGGAAACTGGAATAAAAGAAACAAGAACACCAGTGCAGGTCTGCTGCTTCATGTAAATACATTAATTTAGTATTTTAGTTCAAAACCATCAGTGAATAGCACAAGGTTTTGAGGACTAGTCTGTAAATGGGGAATACTGTGGAAACACGTTGCTGTAGAGTAAACCTGTATTTATTCCAGTGCTGTCACGTTGTTTCCAGCAAGCTTTCTGACATTATACATCGTCTGTAAGGTCAAGAGACTCAGCAGCAAAACCACAGGCAGATTTCTGCAAAGACCAGGTCCTTGGCACACGCCAGTGTGCTGTTCAAAACCCATCACATTCAGTTCACAAGGTATTTGCAATTTTAAGACGACTTTTTCATTTTTCAGATAGATTCTTTTAATTTCTTTTCATTTTTTTCATCATTTTTTGTTTATTCATTAAACTCTTCCATGATTTTAGTTGGAATAGGTAGAGGAAGAAAAATCTTCTAGCCAGTCTTTTCCTTTGCCAGTTCTTGCTGTGTTTCATCTGAGTTAATAAGAGAAATTTTATGATTGACATCTTTCTAAAGTTAGTCCTAAAATTGAAGAAGAGATGCATTAAAGGCAGGATGTTTCCAAGTAGGAAGCAAGTGTTGTAAGCAGCTGTCACATTGTGATCTCAAGGGCTTTAAAACTAGAGAGCACTACATAAAGGGCTGCATGAAAGCCATAGGACTCCTAGCTTTAAGAATAATCAATATTAATTGAGAGCCTATTAGATCAGCTACTGTCCTGTAACAGTAAGCCGTTTGCTGCCTAGGACCAGAATTGTTTCAAAGCCCAGGAATCTGCTGGCAGATAACCAGCAGCTGCGGCCTGTGTTATCTGACAGCGCGTACTTTAGAGTTAGTGGCTGGAGGGACTGAGCTTCACATCTCCTGCTTGGATTTCACTGAGCTGTGATATGTAGCTAGGTTTCTTTAAGTGATTCCTCAAAATGATGGCCAGGGAGAAAAATGAAATTATATTAGCCAGGGAAATGCTGTGAGGAGCAAAGGGGAGTTTTACAGGCTGGGTGAGGGGGTGAGCCATGCCAGCATCGTCAGTGTCGCAGATCGACTCCGCTCTGTGCATGGCAGCCATCTGGATTGTGCTTTTATCACAGGAACCCCTCCAGGCCCTCGCTGCACAGCAGCTCTCTCTCCTCCTGTACTAATTTTTCCCACCGGACTGCGAGACATCCCCTCCGACAGTGTGTCCCAGCCCTCTGACCTTCAGCTGCAAGCAGGCACACAGGCGCTTTTCATCCCAAAGGCTGGCAGATGTAGATCCCTTCCTTTTCAGCTCTTCAAGTAGCTCTTCCCTGAGGGCCTTCCGACTTCAGCTGCAGCCAGCAACCAGCTTGTCCTTCAAGTCCATGTGGGCTTCAGTTC
The DNA here is from genome assembly GCA_020800305.1 of Porphyrio hochstetteri. Classification (NCBI taxonomy): domain Eukaryota; kingdom Metazoa; phylum Chordata; class Aves; order Gruiformes; family Rallidae; genus Porphyrio; species Porphyrio hochstetteri. The sequence goes on from CM036905.1 coordinate 52,792,949, forward strand.
AAATTTTGAGGATGCTTTTTAGGCCGTGCCGCAAAGCTCCCGCAGGGCAGTGCTGTGGGATGGCGATGTGTCCGGGATGAGGTGGCTGCACTTGGAAGTGACAAAGCCTAGAGTGGAACAAAGGTGTGTTCTGTTGCCAATCCTGATCAAAGCAGTGCTTCGATGGCGACTCCATAAAGCCAAAAACACCCTGTTTCTAAATAATTCCAGGCGCTTTTGGAAAAAAAGGGTAGTTAAGAATTTATCAAATTTCTTGGTAGACCTTTGTGCCTTGAAGCACAGTGATTTCTTGGAGTTACTGTAATATATTTTGGTAAATATACATAAAATATGAAAATGCAACATCAAAGAGTATACATCAAATGCAGTTCTCATTTACATTACAGAGTAAAGAGAATTCAGAATAATTTTAGTAACTGGGACATCAGTGATGCTATAGCTGAATGAATGTAGGACAGAGAATCTTATTCAAAGTTGAACTACATTTTTTAAAACTGCTTCTTTAAGCATCATAATGAAAAGCAGTAATAGCCTTAATTCAATGGAACTTTTCTGTAAGCTTTCTTTTAAATAGTTTTGTTCCCTTGTAGGTGGCTAAATAAATGACCTATAAATTCTTGTTATATCACAGAATTAATACAGAACTATCAGTGACTTCCAGCTTAGGCTTTTATATTTTGCTTCTGTGTTTCCATGGCATTTCCACAGCATGCTGCCGTGCCAGGAATCTCTCCCTTAGGCTCACTCCTTTCTCTCCCTCTGTATTTAAGCCTGCATATTATTTACCTTTGCCAATTACATCATTCCGTTTTCAGAAAGCCTTGAATCATAGAATATCCTGAGTTGGAAGGGACCCATAAGGATCATTAAGTCCAACTCCTGGCTCTGCACAGGACCAACCAAGTTAGAGCATGGGACTGAGTGCATCGTTCAGATGCTTCTTGAACTCAGTCAAACTCGGTGCTGTGACCACTTTCCTGGGGAGCCTATTCCAGTGCTTGACTGCCTTTCCAGTAAAGCACCTCTTCCTAATATCCAACCTAAACCTCCCCTGTAGCAGCTTCATGCCATTCCCTCGAGTTCTATCACTGGTTGCCAAAGAGAGGAGATCAGCACGGGCCCCTTCGCTCCCCCTCATCAGGAAGCCACAGACCATGATGAGGTCTCCCCTCAGCCTCCTCTTCTCCAGGCTGAACAAACCAAGGGACTTCAGCCTCTCCTCATAAGACTTCCCCTCCAGACCCTGCACCATGCTCGTTGCCCTCCTCTGGACACTGTCCAATATTTTTATGTCCCTCTTGTACTGTGGCACCCAAACCTGCCCACAGTACTGGAGGTGAGGCTGCACCAGCACGGTGCAGAGATTGCATTCCTCTCTGAACTGGAGAGTTATTTCACAAAATATCCTACTACTGTTTTAAAGCGACAAATCTGTGTTTAGTCTGTCTGTAGGAATTGTGTTTTTTGAGAGGTTTGGACACAAGATGTGTGTGTGTTTGTTAAGGGGCACTGGCTGTGCTTAAATAGTGGATCATTGACAAGTGCTTTCTGTAGCATCCTCTCGGTGCATCTGATGCACGTGCACTTTGTTTGGTGTATTCGGTACACTGAGAGATTTTTCTCTCTTGAATGATACGTACAATTTCTCTCCAAAGAAACACATTATTGAGCATTTTAAAGTACTAAGGAAGGTATATTCACATAGTCTTGCCTGGTATTCACAGATGATAAATGGAAACAGGAATATACTTATCAAGTGGTTTTCAAAGCATTTCATCTTAATGTAGGAACATTAGTCCTGGATCAGAAAAGCTCTGAGCACAGGCTTGGAGTTGAACTCTCAGCTGTGTGGTTTATTACTTCAGAGGTTTTGGCTTGCGCTCCCTCTAGGATGGTGGGAAAGATTTATTTCATAATCTGTTAACTGTGAGAATTATTATTATTGAGAGATTTGTTCGGATTCCCTGTGCTTTGTGTTACATCCCTTTTAAATACACTGAAGCACCCCAGTATATCGTTTGGCAACAGATACCCACAAATGCTTTCATCAGGATGCAGTTGTACGATGGCTCTGCTGCTCATTATGGGGAGCACAGAGCAGGACCGAAGAGGTCTGACCTCGGGAGCTGAGCCCACTTGGATGGGGCATGCATTTGGTTGCCTGCATGAGCACAGTGCCCTTGTATTTGCTCACACGTTTTGGCGGCATACGTGGTGCCTGCCAAAACAGCCGGGCCATCCACCTCACCTTGTCTCAGAGATCGCTGCCCCTGGGGCAATGGCTAAACCATTGCAGCTTAAACCCAAGCATGGAAAAGAGGTCAGACCCAGGTCTGGATTTGGCTGGACTGCCAGCTGCAACCTGCCACCCCGTGCAGTTGGCTTTGGCATGGGAACCTGTGGGAGCAGGGCCGCAGGGGCAGCGACCGGAGGAAAACTTTCTGTTTTAATTTACCTTCATTTGTGAACCGCTGCCCACAGCTCCTGCTGCTTTTACTTTCCTCCAGGAAAGCATTTGCACGGCTTTAACTGTGCTTGAATTAACGTAGTTGTATAATCTGATAGAGAGTTATCATGCAAATACAGAACTGTTGAAAATGAATTCGTTCCTTCAGCTGGCTGTGTGGAGTAATTCTGCTCTGTGTTTATTTCTCAGGCATCATTACTGGGTAAAATTCAGCTACATATACCGTCTTCAGTTTCTTTGGGCAGCTTTACGTGTAGGATCTGAACATGCTTTATATCTTAGGAGGACACATGCCAGAACATGAATGTTACCTAATGAACTCACACAGAGGGTTTAGCCTTCTGCACAATGAATTCAGCAGCTGCCTTTGTCCCAGCTGCAGATTTTTAAAGTGGCTATCCTCTCTACATTATTAATACAAATTACTATTGTCGCAAATTATTTTGTTTAAATTGTGATTTACTCTCAAATTTTGGGCAAGAGCAGGAAAAATTGCGGTGTATATACAGAGCAAGGCACCTGATTCTTGAGTACTTGCATTTAACACAGCTTGATACAGACTTTAGAATAAAGTTGAGGCATTTGGGGGGAAAGAAGCTTCAGCAAGCGGCACATGGAGAGTCACTGTGCACATCTCCAAAAGGTTCAGAAAATGTCTGTCACCAGCAGGATACGTGGGAAAACGTGGAAGCAAATACATATGTTATTGGCATCCTGCTTGTCCTTTCTGTAAACATGTTGCAAGCGTCGTCGTGAGCTCAGCTGTGCCCTGCCACCACCATGGGCAGCAAAGCCAAATCCCACTCGAGGTGCAATGCAAACACTTCCCTATTTACACCGTTTTCCAACCCGTAGTGGAAGGCCAGAAGAATTTACACATACTTTAGTTGACAGGGAGTGTGCATGTTTTTAACTGATGGTGTTACCTCCTCCGATACAGATCTGTCACCGGCTTTATTTTTATCACCAGGTCTGGAAGCAGCCAAGGAATTTAAGAACCAGGGCCAATGTTGTTAGATATTTGCAAGAGGATTGCTCAGCAAATCATCTCCCACACACCCTTGAAAATTCAGACTTGAAAGACGATGCAGCATCCTTACCTTGCTGCAGTTACAGTCTTGTACCTCAGTTGTGGAGGGGGATCAGGTGCAGAAATTTGGAAACTTCTTAACTTTTATCAGAAACACTTTGTTCAGAAACACTTGGGTAGCTGAACATCAGCACCGTGCTGCTGTGGTGAGGTGTCGCCTTCCCTGACATCTGCTTCTCCCCTTGCAGGAGAGTACTGCGAGGTGAACGCACGCTCTGGCCGCTGTGCTCCAGGGGTATGTAAGAACGGAGGAACCTGCGTGAACCTGCTCATTGGGGGCTTCAAGTGCGAGTGTCCCCCAGGAGAATATGAGCGGCCATACTGTGAGATGACCACCAGGAGCTTCCCCCCACAGTCCTTCATCACCTTCAAGGGGCTGCGGCAGCGCTTCCACTTCACCGTCTCCCTCATGTAAGTCCCAGCAGGGAAAGGGTCTGTGGCTTTTCTCCATCTGAGCTTGAGGGGTGTTTGTTAAATTTCATCACCAACTGAATTATCTATGTGTGCTAGGCTGTTGTATCTAGGCTGCCCAGGGAGCTTGTGGGGTCTCCTTCTCTGGAGATATTCAAGACCCGTCTGGATACCCACCTGTGCAACCTGTCCTAGGGAACCTGCTTTGGCAGGGGGGTTGGACTGGATGATCTCTGGAGGTCCCTTCCAACCCCTACAATTCTGTGATTCCATGTGTGGAGATCACTCTGGGTATTCCTGAGAGTGACTCCTGGGAATGGGGCACAATTGTGTCATTTGAAAGAGTTTGGTTTCTGCCCTGCTGAGGATGCCACCACAGCACTAACTCCTGGCCATCCTCTGCTGCAATGTGGGGTGATGGCATAGGGAGAGGGGACACCAGGGCCACTCTGGCCACCGCCCAGCAGCCCTCAGCCAGAGAGGTGGCTGGTGGGTTTTCTGCCTCTCAAGCGTGTCAGATGTTTTTCTAGTTGTGCCTGTGGCTCCTGACTTTCAGTCACAGGTTGCTGGTTTGTGCTGCTTGCTTTGGCAGCACTTTTCCCCTCTCCTGTTTCCTGGTGTGTGAGAGGACCTTGTCTCCTCAAGCCATGGCTGAGCACAGGCTTGCCCTCTTCAGGTCCTTGCTCTCTACTGTTTCCCAGCCTTGGGCTTGGGACAACCCCAACTGTCCCAGCTCCTTGCCTCGCTGCTTTTGGCTTTCATGCCTGGTTCCTGCTTCTGGTCCCATCTTGGCTGCCTAACACAACCAGCCTTATCACTATCCCCATGTTGGACAGTCTTCCCCTGGGCTGGCTGTCACTTTTCCCATGGGGGCACTCAGGGACAAGGGGAGCAATGGTGGCAGCCACATTGTGTGGACCAGGGCTCTGCTCCCCTGGCTCACAGATCCCAGGGGCAAAAACCCACTTCTGGAGAAGACTTCTTGGGCCAGGCATGGGCCTTGCCTGCCACGGAGCCAGCGCTGCAGGTGCACATCCATCTCTTCTCCAGAGGTATGGGATTGCAGCTTTCCCATGGTTTATCTTGTCAGGATTGACCTTTGGTTCTCCCTCACAGTTGACTGCGAGTAAATAACATAGAATGTGTTAGCCCCGACCCCAGAGGGCAAGGCCAGGGATCTGTTGATAGCTACAACAACAACAATGACAGACATGTTTGTGTGTCTGTCCAGAGAAAGTGCTCATGGAGGACACCAGCAGGCACACGTCACATCCAGTCCCCAGCAGTTACTGGTTGTTTTACACCTGTCAGGAGCCAGGCAGCTTCTTTCCATTTTCTCCTTCATCTGCCTTAATCCCAAAGTATGGAATCTTGGCATTGTGGTTAAATCAGAAAGCACAGGCGCAGTTTGTACGTGGATCAAGAGGAGGAAAAGACGCGCCTGTGAAGGCAGCTTTAGAGCATCTGATCTAAGTAGATGGAAAAGCTGAGGAGTATCAGGCTTTGTTGGACTTGTCAGACCTATGGTGAGTGCAAACAAAGGAGCAGTCTGGGCTGGCTGCCAGCATAAATTACCTGCACTACCCTTGGCTTGTCCCCGCAGCCATGTGCTGCCATTTTTCAGGCTTTCAGGAAGAGATCTTTGACGTGTAGGGTGCTTAAAGTTAAAGTGACTCCAGTGCTCTGTGCAGGGGTTATTGAGAGACAGCAAGCTACTGGAACACAGTAACACTTACACTAGGGTTTCTTCATCATCTTTAAAGCCAACACAGTGTTTAGTCATAAGCTAAACATGGCTCAGTCCATTCAGCGTGATAAAAAGTTTAGATCCTCATGGGATTCAGCCCACACTGTCTGGGATAACGACCCATTTAGCTTTTCACGCCTGAAGTTCACCTTTATTTGCATTTGTTATTTCTTTGGCTTTTATTATCCTTTCGTGCAGATGGAAGACGTTATGTGAGGACAAGCAGGAATCAGCAGTTTGAATAGATGATGATTCACTATTACATATTTTGTGATTTGGGAGCATTTGTAAAATGCCAGGGTGTCTAGCTTCCCTCAGCTTGAAGTAACTCATGACCTGCTCCTGGCAGAGGAGCAGATGTTTGCATTGTCCAGTCTCATAACTAAAATGTCATTTTTTTAAAAAAGTCTTTAGATTATTGACCAGGTATGTCTCTCTGCTCCCAACATCATGTGTCTTCTTTCCTTCCTTCCAACGCTTGCTGCTCCTTCACTGTGCTGTCAATGGAAAGGTCTTATAAAAACCTGTCTAAGAACCTCTCTTGTGTCCTGAGATTAAAAAGTATCCCTTCTTTGAAGAAACCCATATTTTTTTTCCCCAGATGGTGATAACCAGACCAGTTCAAAAGCAGTAGTGCTTTAACTATGATACAGAAAATGCTTTTGACTAGTGGCAAGGAATGGAAATGAGCACACACAGAATAAAGAAATATATACAAGAAGTTTAATTTAGTAGTTTAATAATTGTTTAATAATTAAAATTATGATAGAGAATTTAAACCATGTCAGACAAAATATATTCAAACAGAACAAAGGTTCCTTCTGTTGTTAATCAAACTAAATCTAAAGAAGAAGCCTCGCTCATATTCTTCTTCTCATATATTTTCTGGATAGAGCTGATGAAAATGTTTTGATGAAGCAGTTATCTACTGAAAAACACAGTCTTGGGAAATGCTTTACAGGACCTGTTTTTCTTTGGATGAAATGTTTGATGGTGAAAAGTAAAAACTAAATCAGTGCTTTCATAATATTGAAATATTTCAGAGGTATTGTAATTAATTTAGTTTGCCTTTTAGTTGTATAATATTTTTATTATATGAAATAAAATTAGAAATCTGTGTGATGATCTGACCTCCTGTGCGATTTAGTCTAGATGATCCTGCTCTGGCAGGGGGGCTGGACTAGATGATCTTTCGAGGTCCCTTCCAACTCCTAATATTCTGTTCTGTGAAAAAATTAAGATATATTTCAAAACTGTTTAAAGATAAACAAGAGAGTAAATTGATACTTTGATGGACTATAGCAGATATTCTTTAGAGTTTGTATTTTATTGGAAATGCCAAAATTCTGACTTCTGTGTTTGGACCAGAACAATTAATTCTCCTTCAGCAATACTACAAAATGTATGGAACAAAAATTCACATTTCCATGTAGCTGAAATTCAGGCTTCTGATTCTGCAAGCTCTCTTCTTGGGGTGATCCAAAACATTTGTATGTCTGACAAACAATTTTTATTAAAAAATATTCTTTGGTTTTGAAATTTCTTATTCCAAATGCCAGACCTTGATGTTCTGAAATACTGCAACTTTCACGTTCTCTGAATGCAAGTTTTGTTGCATCGCATGCGAGTCTTCCTGGTAGATGTGACATGACAGGCACAAGGCTCGTTTCTTCTGTCCATGAAGGCAGTTTTCATTAGCTGTGTTCAGCATCTGATTCATTTGTAGGAAAAGTGGGTTAATTTAAATCAGGCATATTTCCTGAAGTTCAAGATACGAAATCAAATTACACCACCATTTGGAAACACAAGAAATTCCCATGGTTTCTCTCTCTTTGTGTAATGTTAATCTTTGTAAAAATGTTTATGTAAAGTGTGATAATTTCTTTTCCCTTTTTTTTTTTTTCATTTCTAAGTAGGTGAAACCTGTGTGTAAATCCTCAAAGAAAATAAGGTTAAATTAAAAATTATAAAATACACACAACACGCAGAGATTTGCAAAACAGGTCCTGTGCTGACAAAAAAACCCACAGGCTTTTTTAGAAGTGGGGTTGCTTCTTTTTCTGCAGGAAAGGTGTGACACATCCCATATTAGAAGCACAAGAAAAATAAACCCAAAATACACCCATTGGTTCTGATTTAATGGGGGTCATTTAAGTGTTTATTTTCCATCCTTCAGTTGACTGGCCTGTTGATTGATGAACCCTGATTGTCTACATGGCATTATTAAAGTAACTCTTATCTCTCCTTTCCCCTCGCCTCCCCGGCCAGGTCTTTTGAATCACTTGATGACTCTCCTTGTACCCTGTAGCATTTAGACAGCGAGCGAAAATGCTCTCTGGCTTTTGGACTGTTTGCAAAGTGTAGCAAGTGCTATTGTTTGGCGAGTGTCAGATACACACGCCACATCATGTGACTGGAGAGCAAATCATATGAGGAACAGTTGAGGGAGCTGGGGCTGTTTAGCTTGGAGAAGAGGAGGCTGAGGGGAGACCTTATCACCACCTACAACTACCTGAAGGGAGGTTATAGAGAGATAGGAGTTGGTCTCTTCAGTCAGGTGACAGGTGATAGGACAAGGTGGAATGGCACTAAGCTGTGCCAGGGCAGGTTTAGATTGGACATTAGAAAAAAATTTTTTACTGAAAGAGTTGTCGGGGCCTGGAACAGGCTGCCCAGGGAGGGGGTCGAGTCACCTTCTCTGGATGTGTTCAAAAAAAGGGTAGATGAAGTACTTAGGGACATGGTTTAGCTTAGGATGGGATTGGTTGGACTTGATGATCTTCCAAGATCTTTTCCAACCTTGTGATTCTGTGATTCTGTGACTGCCTAATTTTACCCTTTCTGAGGGTCAGAATCTGCAGCAAAATCTCTGCAGAGTAGATTTCTGTAATTTCAATCTTGCCTGCCTCTGCCAATTGTGAAATAATATATTTATCCTGCTGCTGGCTCAGTTTTATCATTTTCTGCCTGAAGAAAGATGCAGAGGCTTGCTTCTCTGCTAACTATAATGCTGCCTTTCTTCTGGGCGACCTGACCGTCTGACTTTAATTCATAAGTCATTAAGCATGAGCTATTACCCCTCATCTCTGTGTTCTAGGTTTGCAACCAGGGAGAGGAACGCTCTCCTCCTCTACAACGGGCGGTTTAACGAGAAGCACGACTTCATTGCCTTGGAGATCATTGAGGAGCAGATCCAGCTCACATTCTCTGCAGGTGAGGTCTTGCTTGAGTCAAGCATTTCTGCTGTGGTCAGGAGATCCTCTCTAGCCATTTGGAAATGGGCTTCCATGAGTTTATAATGGCTATTTGTTGCCTCATTAATTGAGTAGCTGGCTGACACTGGACAGTGCACAGCTGATGATGGGTGTTGCAAAGTACTCCAGATTGTAGCGTTTTGTGGTGGTTACACTTGCTGTCGTAGGAAGGAGTTTGTCAACATACCAGTTATAAAAGCTGGGGTTTATGACTATTATAAAAGATTGGCGCTAGCCTGGAGCTGTCCTGTGAGCCAATGTTTGCTTAAATGAGGTTTCATTTTATCACACTGTGATAAATGTTATGTGTTTATGCATTTTTACACTACGCCACTGGTGAAACTAAACACATAAATGTTATCTAAAAAATACATGCGAGCCAAAGGAAAAGCTAGCAGGCAAGTGAGAAATGCCTGCGGCTCCTTAGGGGCTGGTGACAAGTAATGTCGTAGCAGGAATGTACCTTTTGCACTGTAAAATCACCTCCCATTGGAAGAAGTCAAAAACAACAAGGAATTTAGGAGAAGTTAGCTGCCCACTCATGGCTACAGTGGGCTAGGAAACTAGAAACAGAGTCTTTGGTGTTTGCTTGTTCCTTGTGCTGGGACAGAGGCGGTGTCTTGGTGCTGCTTGGAGCAGAGAAGGCTGACAAGCAAAGCTCAGGGTGGCGTGTAGCCCTGCCAACATGGCCTTCTCCCAGGGAAGAGGTTTCCTCCAGAAAATCAGCCCTGGCAAAGTTTTCCTGGCACACGAAAGCATGATTGGAAGGACCCCTGACCTTTACAGCCTCGGCAGAGAGGTGTTTCCCAAGTGTCATACAGAAACTCATGCTGGGCTGTGCTGATTGCCATGGCAGGGTAACAGGTGAAGCTGTTAGCATGCAGCTCTACAGTGTGGTTGAAACACACTGAAACCACCAGGACTCACATCCCTGACTTCAGCAGGCTTGCTGAGGCCCTTGGAGGCCCTCTTGGTTAACCACCTGAGTTTCTGCTTCCTCCCAGGAGCTGGCCTGTGAGTGCAGCTTTGGTGGCTTTACTGAATCTCAGCTGGGCAGACAAGCTGTTGTTACAGGTTTAGGGGGTGTTTTCCATCAGGACAGAAACAAATATCTGGGAAGGGCTGTTGTTGTGTAGGTCAAGTGGGGTTACATGTAGGTCAGGTGAGATGTTTGCACCTCTGTATTGGGCATGTAACTCAGTAAATAATGCTGTTATTTCCCGTTACCCATATTCAGGATAGACACACAGGCTCTGGTCAGCTACTTTATTCTTATGAAAAGTGAGACATGGCAAGAAGTAAATCGGTAGAATCAGAGGTGCAGCCCACATTGGTGTTACAGACTCAGAGCCAGCAATGGTTGCTGCCCACAGACTCCACGGTAAATCCTACGTGACCCCAGTGATTTACCCGCAACGCTTCGGTGTGTACCTGGTCCCTTTGGGTTGAAGATATCCGGTTTCATTTCCCCTTTGTTACCTCGAAGGTGGCCAAATTAGATTTTAAGGCAGGCTTTTGAATGGATTAGTGTAACAAAATAACATGCTGCAGTTGGAGAGATGCGCTTTCTTCTGTAGGCCTGCTCCTCCTGTCTAAACTTGAATCAAATCGCTCGGGAGGCACCCTGAGGACGAATGAGAAAAAAAATAAATACTACTTGCACTTATATGTATTTAAATGTGGAGGAACGCTTTTAAAATACGTGCAACTAAATTTAGATTTGCACTGCTGCACCTGAGAGCAGGTCTGGTCCTGTATTTGCAAATGGTATTTTCTTTGGAAGGAGAATGGTTTATGTTTTATGGTTTTAAGTGGCTTCTAACGAACAGTACAAGTCTTGGACATATGATCTGTTTTACCTGTTGCAACAACTTTTTCACAGTAAGCAAAGCAAAAGGATTGGAGACCATTGATTTTTGATTTATTTTTAATTTCCATAAACTTGCTAGCTGAATGAAAACGCTAATTTTTACCAAAGATTTTTTATCACTAAATGATTTTTAAAAAATCACATCAAGATGTCAAATGTGCTGAGCTGAAATCTGTATTGTTTAGAAAACAGAAGTATATTGAGATGGGAGTTAAAGTAGAGTACGGGACACAGGAACAATACTTCGAATCACAGAATCGCCTGGGTTCAAAGAGATCTTTTAGATCACCAAGTCCAACCACAGCCTAACCCTGCCTAGCCCACCTCCAGGTGATGTCCTTAAGGACTTCATCTACATGCCTTTTAAATACCTCCAGGGATCGTGACTCCACCACCTCCCTGGGCAGCCTGTTCCAATGCCTGACAACCCCTTCAGTAAAGAAATTCTTCCTGATATCTACCCTAAATCTCTCCTGGTGCAATGTTAAGCCATTAATTCACACAGGATAAAGTATTTGTTGCAAGTAGAGCATAGAAAGTACATTTTAAGCTCAATAGTGCTGTGAACTTTGTTAGATTATGTGAGGGAGTTATTTTTCTGTGGTTTATTATGTACAATTTTCCAACTGCTAAAAAGAAAAACAAAAAAAAACACAAAGAAAGAGAAAGGGGAAAAAAAAGTCGAAACCTAGGAAGGCCTTCTCTGTGCCAGGCCTTTTATGTACTTTCAACATGAATGTTTGTTTTCCTGCTACCTCGTAACAGATATGCCTGGTTACTGTGCTGGTTCTGCTGACTCAGACTTGATTTAAAAGCTTCAGCTTTTCAGTTGCAATGGTGAGGACTTGCTTTCAAATTTAAATGCTGAAAGGACACTGATAATTTCATTAATCACTGGTAAAATTTTGCTGGGACCAAGGTTCCCGTCCATGGCTTTTATATTAGAGTACTTTTGGATTTCACTTTCTCAGCTCTGATGAGGAGTTGGCGTCCTTTCCCTGACAAAATATCCCAGCCTGATACCCATTGTATTTAAAAGAACCTCAAAGTGCTGCTTTTGGTAGAAAGGCAGAAAACTTCAGGCACATTTTTTCCTCAGTTGATCATTTCAGCAGTGGTTTTATCTGCCAAATGCATCTGCTACCATGCTTTGCAGAAGCGTAACAACCCCCCCACCCCATAATTCACCCAAATGTGCCAGAAGCTATTTTTGTATTTGTGCACCAAAATAATTCCATGAAACTAGGGTTATTTGCTGTCTCACAGGGCGAACCCCCAAATTTCTCCATGATGAAGTAAGATGGCTGCATCCTATGCCAGATGAGGGCTTCTCTCTTAATTTAGGGCAGAGCAGAGTTTGCAGTGATGTTGACAACTTAATTTTTCCCTTCTGCCCACCTGTGCAGGGGAGACAACCACTACGGTGGCACCGTTTGTTCCTGGAGGGGTCAGCGATGGGCAGTGGCACTCGGTCCAGGTGCAGTACTACAATAAGGTAAGATCTGTTGTTTTGGTGATGACCTTGTTCTTTGTAAAGTGGTAAAGGCATGGGTCATCTAGCTCAGTATGCAGGTGACTTGAATTTTATTTATTTAACCAAGCATATTGCTCCAGCACTGCCTGAATGGTACTGGTCTTGCTCACCTTGCCTGAGGCAATGATTCCCTCTGAGGGTTTTTGAGTTTTGACTCAGGAAGGGAAAAGCAGACCCAGTGCATCCTTTTCAGAAGTATTAGCAGGGAAGCCTTCAAGTACGTGGAGCTATTTTAGTTTTCAAGTTCTTTAAACCCTCACAAGTGTCTGTGTATCTAAAAAACCCGATTCACTGATGTGGATCTTTTTAAAGAGCCATGCAGTGCAGGAGTCTTCAGTGCAGTAACTACAAACCACTTGGGTAGAATTTTCTGAAGCAAAGCAAAATTGTTCCTTATGACTGTCTTACTTGTGTGAAATGGTCATTTTAGCTAGTGCAAGCTTCTGTGCTTTGGAAACTTGAGTTATTAAATGGTTGACACTCAGTAATTAAGGGCTATCTTAATAAATCTCTTTTTTTATGTCTGCTATATAAAAATATATGCAAGAGAATTGCAAAAAATCATCATTACAGGCAATCTGCAGCACTCAGAGGTGGGCTCCAGGGTCCCTGTCCCTCAGATGGGCCCATGGTAGCTCTCAAGTGCAGGTTCATTTTGAACCAAAGACAGGGTCTTTGTGCTCACCAGCCATTTCATGAAGAAACAAAAAGCAGGCTCTTAGGGTGTACGGTGTCACTGTTTACAGATAAATGTCAGATCTCTTCTGTAATCTATGACAAAAATTAGAGAATTCATTTAATTACTGAGACGCGTTGCTTTTAAGTCTGACATGGTAGCATTATGGGGGATCACCTAAGGAAATAGAGAAGTATTGTTGGCTGTTAAAAAGGAAACAGGATACTGCTGTAGGAAGCTGAATGGAGGATGAAGGATTAATATGGTCAGCAAGTTCTTTATTTCCCAGTTCTACATCATTTCATCACAGTTTGTGTGGCAGTTTGAATGGGAGGATTAAAATTTTCTCTGGACTCCTAGGCAGGGTCTCGTAGCCTAGCAGTATTTTTATTGAAGGAATATAAGCCTTTTATATTCATTATCTATAAAATAAAATTTATTTTATAAGTTTTGTGCTTAATACACTTAATAGACTCTCTGCTAGAGACAGTAGAGAAATGGAAGAGAACTTGGGGTGTCACCAAGCATGCATCTGTGGACACTGTGAGGCTCTTCCTTACCAAGTGCACCATGCCATGTTTCCACAGCCTGTGTAGTTCTTAGTCAATCGCTGTAGCAGAGTAAGTGGCACTTGCTGAGGCACCGGAGGGACACTCCAGCTTTCAAGCTCCTTGTTGGACAGGGAGGGGAGGGCACAGCCATGGGGACAGCCTCTGGAGTGGCTCACTGAAGCGCTACTGAACAGATAAGGGGCTCAGGAAGCCCCAGGGCACTCTTTAAAAGGCAAAGAGATCTGACACAGTTGTTAAAAATAAACCTCTGCCTCATTTTCCGGGCCTGGTGCTGTTGAAGCAGGCTGGTAGGTGAGCCATGGTAGCAGCTGGTGTGTTCCTATCCTTAACACACGCGCACTGTCATCATTTTCTTCTTCTGCCCATTTTTCGAAGGGGAACAAGCCCAGCCCCTGCTGCATGGAAGGAAACACAGGGGAGATAGGGGCTGTGCCAGGAAACACCACTGACTTCACTGCCTTTGCCACGGGCATGGTGTAAAAGTGATGAAAAGCAGGGTCACTGTGTGGAGAGCAGCACTTTGCCCTTTGCTGTCTGTGTTAGAGACTGAGGTCATCACCTTCCCCTTAGCAGTATTTATTCCAGAATGGTTAAATTTGGGCTGGCAGAGGGGAGCTCACAGTATTGAGTGAACAGCACAAGCAGGATATGCTAGCCTCACAGATTGACAGATTCATAGGAGTTGGAAGGGACTTCTTTGGAGATCATCTAGTCCAACCCCTCTGCAAGAGCAGGATCACCTAGAGAACGTTGCACAGGATTGCATACAGACGGGTCTTGAACATCTCCAGAGGACAAGACTCCACAGCCCTCCTGGGCAGCCTGTTCCTGTGCTCTGTCACCCTCACAATAAAGGAAGTTTTTTTCTCACACACTTAGCGTGCTCTCAGGACTTCCCAGTGTGTCTGAGAATGGCATCTGTTGCCCCAGCTCTCTAGTGGTGCAAGGGCGAGCAGGTAGCTGTGGCAGCCAGAGGCAGCTCTGCAGGCTTGCCTTCTGGGCTGCCCGCCGGGCCTTGCAGCAGGGTCAAGCCTTCGCCTCTGCTGATGTTTGTTTGCAGAGCAGTTCCTTGGCTACTCTGTGTTTTAACAAAGCTGGAAGAAAAGTTCCTGTGAGGAAGTTGAAAAGACAGAGATAATTTAGGGATTTGAGCAGTGCCAAAATAAATGGGATGCTGTGTCTAAACTTGACACAGCTGAGACACGGTTGAATAACAGAGTACCCAAAACTCATGAGTTTGCTTAAATTATGCACTTACATTGCAGGTACTGCATCCTTCTGCTCTTTCCAAAATCCTACCACACAGGGTCAGGTCCTTGTCCCATCACTACTCAGCCCCTTTGCTCTGCTCAGACACTGCAGAGCCTTCCTGAGCAGGCAGAGCTCCCCTGAGCTGTCTTCCGCTTCCCTGCCTCCAGCTCGTGTTTAATCCCCACCTCCAGCCCCTTCTGGACTCCCCTCCCTCCTCTCTGCCTCCAGCTTACTCTGGCATTTTGCAGCATCACCCGGTCACTGACGCAGGGCCACAGGGGCTGCCTCCACCAGCATCCCTGCTGGGCTCCTTGTCCCTTCTCCTGTTCAGCTGCTTGTCCAGAGAGCTTCTGGTCTTTGCTCTGTTTTAGACATCTCTTCCCAATGCTGCTCATGATAAATGCATAACCCATCATCCCAGATACCCATAGAGACCCATTTTATTAATTTGTCTATGTCTTGTGTTAAAAAGGCCTTAAAGAGGTGTTTATCCCTCACTTGTGTTGAGTTTCATCTCCCTCCATCTGCCTTTTGTTCCACCAGCAGTCTTTCTTTATTTAATAAATAAGACCACCTTGGCCTATCCCTTCTCATGTCACTTCTGTGCTTTTTTTTGCACAGTAAGACCCATACAGACATTCTGAGCTTCAGTTTTTATTCACCCTCCTACGGCTGAGTGCTGCCAGGCCACTCGTCCTGCTACTGAACTCGTTATAGCTGTGCCTGTCCTCTTTCTATCCACCACTGTGTCCTTGGGCAGTGACCAACTTCTCCAAGCTTGGACCCTTTCCTCCTGCCTTGAGACTGTGAGACAAGTTGGGGTTCAGGTTGAAATAAATAGGAATTCAGAAGTTTCCTGTTGTGCTCACAACAAGCATGTGGGGCTAGGGGCTCTCTTAGCTTCATCCTTCTTTACCAACTCCTTTTTTTTTATTAAGTTTCTTTAAAGTATCTTTTTAAAAACATAAGCTAGAAACTGTTTCACTTATTTCCTACTTTCTGCATTTGTACAGCATCTAGCAGGCAGGGAGGGAAGGGGGGAAAGGGTTCAACCTTCTTCGGAGTGTTCAGGTCATGCTGTAATTCACACAAGGAGCATTAGATTTCATCACAGTGGAGGCTAATTTTTCATCTTTAGTTTTTGAGGAGAGTGACTAACAGGCTTCAATAGGTAATCTAAATTACTTCAGTCCAAAGCAAATTTTGCTAGATGAGTTTTCACAGCTCTGAAAGCTGTTCCTACAACGCAGTTTGGTTGTGGTCAGAGCAAAGGTGGACTGGTTTTTTTTTGGCACCTGCAGCTCCATGGTTGATATTTGGCTGAGCATTGCTGGAATTTGGACTCCAGGTGTGGATGCAGGGGTGACTCTGGTGGGAAACTTCTGCAGCAGCTATTGCCTTAACATGGCACACGGTTCTGCAGCATCCTGGTGATGCTGCCACCCTGCACAAAGTCAGTCTGGATAACAATAATGAAATAAGAAGTAGGTGTAGAAGTGACTGCTGTAAAATATTTTCAGCCCTCTGCTCAGAAGCGATGTGCTTGGTAATATTTATCTTTAGTGCTGTTGAAACAAATTGGTTCATAATTAATTCCTTATGATGAGGGTCACCTGCCTCTTGCTCCAGGACAAACACTGGAGCTTCACGGGCAAGAACTGAGTCCAGAACTGGCTTTGCACCACCACGCTTGCAGAGAAGCATCAAACCAGTTCCCTACCAGCTCAAATACTTGATGCTTTCTTACAAATCTTGGTATGTGAGGACACTGTAAAACATTATGGTAATTAAATGGATTGTATCAGGGGAGGAAGGGAAATAATGTCATTTCATTTACCAAGTAGTGATGAAAATGGGTGCTTCCTCCTCTGCTAACAGTTGATGTACTTGGTTTCAGTAGAAGTGCCTAAGGGAAGCACATGGATGTTGTGCTGAGGAAGTGTTGGCTCTGTATTTAATTTCTGGAAGGGAAAACACCAAGGGGAAGGAGTTAGTAGCTCTAAGAGAGCAGAACTGAACTAGGAGTGTTTTATAACCATTCTCTAGTTTCGGTTATATATTAAGAGTCTTGTCAGCTACCCAGTAGCAAAGTATCAGTTTACGTGTTAGCAGTGTTACTTGCCACCATGGATGTTTGCTGACAGCAAGGGGAATGAGGGGAGGGAAGGGACTTGTTGACTCTCTTAGCTCAAACAAATTACCTTTTGGCACCCTGATCTCACAGCCATTAAAATCAATGGGATATATTAAAGCTGGCCTGCCTGTAACTTTCTGAGGAGGTGTATGTATTGATAAGTAATTTAGAAGAAATGGGATTTTTAAAATTATTTTGGAAGGAAAGGTGGGAAAAGATGGACATTTTCATCCTGGCAAATAAAAGGGATAAAAAATAGTAGAAACAACATGCTGCTCGTTCACAGGATAGCCAGTATAAAGGGCAGCAGCAGTGTGAGCTGCTCTCTTCATCTTGGTAACATGCCTCCTCTCCCCATGAAGAGAGTGCAGTCAGCCTCTGAAGGAGTTTGGCCCTTATCCTTTGGCTCTCTCGAGCCTGCTTTCATGATTGGCAGTCAGTAAATTTAGCCATGCTGGAATAGGGGTAAAACCACCAGCATGTTTGATGGTAACGATGCTCGGTATCAGGAATATCACCTGAAGTATCCAGCATTCATTGCACATACAGGATCATGTATGCACTTGGGACAGGAGATTTTAACGAACCCAGTAGTGTGAGGTGATTTTAGTTAAGTGAAAACTTCGAGCAACTCTCTCAAACTTGTGATAGAAATGCTATTTTGTTCAGAATTTAGGATATACTCTCAAATTTATGTTAATGTTTTACCTGACTCAGTACCTCAGGGTAGAATTCATCACTTGGCACAAGATAAAAATGTTTTAAGTATGGACATGTTCCTTTAATTATAGAGGGCATGTGCATGTCTATTTATTATACTGTGTATCTTATATGTTACTTATACATATATGACATCAGAGTCGCTCCAGGATGTTACTGTTCTGTAGATAGAAGCTTCTTCTGTGTCTGTTCAAGAGAACACAGGATAATTTTACCTAACTGACAGAAAACCTGAGAAGGGCAGAGAGAAACGTGCAATCGTTGATGTGCAGCGCAGTAATTCTGTGGGATGGGAAGAATGAATCCCTGAGTGACTCACAGAATGACTCACAAAAGTAACGACTTTCAGGCCAGGCAATGTATGTGCGGGGTTCTCCTCCATGGTCAGGATGTGGGAAACTGATGGGTGCCTCGGAGAGTGTCTCAGCTGTACTGGTCACTTGAGCCTGCACGCTCCTAGGATGAGATATTTAGGACAGACATTACCTTTTTTCCATAACTGGCCTAGGTTTCTTCTCATATTTGATAATCAATAACGAGCTGCCATTCTTTCACCCTTTCCTTGCAAGTCTTTAGACTGAAGAGTGCCGTGGTAGTTTTTACAGATGCTGAGCTGTCTTGGGAGTGGCCCATCCTTTCACGGTGGTTACAATTAGCAGGGACCTGCTGCTTTCCATCCCTTTGCGCTTCCCACCCGGCAGAGCCCAGACCTGTGTTTAGCCTGAAGACAGCTGCCGGAGAAAACAGGCAAATTCTTTAGTTAGAGATAAACTTAAAAGCAACGTGGGCTGCTTAGGGCTGATCTTTGGTGTGTTGCAAATTCAAAGCACATTGCTACGTGCATTGCTCTGAAACAGACTAACACATGCTTTCAAAAATCTCCTGTCTGTGGTAAGTGATGGCTTCTCTTGAGTTAACTGGCCTTCATCTGGGGCAAGCTGGAGCTTGAGTGTAGCTGAAGTCTGAGCTAATGCTGCAGAGATTTCACTCTCAGCCCACTCGCGCACTAGAATTTGCCAGTACCTTTCCTTGCCGGAGAGCTTGGGTCTGTCACTCACCCACTGTCTGAAAGCTGTTTCCAGGTGCCAAAACACCCTCTGTTTCAGTGCCAAGACCCACACTGTAATGGATTTTCTGTACCTCAGGTGCATGCTGCAGCTCTGTTCATATGCTGGCTCAGCCAGCGGGCAGGAGGGCAACTATCTCCCTTGCCCGTGGCTTCCTTGGTCAAAGCTGATCCCAGAGGGTTGTTTAAGCATGCCTCCACAACTGTGCTACGGCACCAGCAGAAACTTACATGTTTAGTCTTCCACAAGTTCTCCATACCATGGATCAGTAGTAGTGCCCCACAAACCAATCATTGGTGCTGGGCTGTAGCATGCTTATGGGCAAAACCAACCAGCTCTGTTTCTGGGGAGACTTCAGTGAGCCCCACTTGCTTCTATGGTCTAGCTGGTGGCTCTCCAGTACTGCTGGGCAGAGCCTGTGTGCCCTTCTGGGCTCCAGATGGAGATGGGGGCCTTGTCGACAATGTGGAGGTGGGACTGCTGCCAGCCCAGATAGGCTTGGAACAGACTTACAGATCCCATCTGCACTTCCCTAGGACTCAGAGGGTGACGTGAAAGGAGAGACAGGGTCAGGGAGAAAAAGACAGGAAGAAAAAAGCAGCCCCAGGTCAGATCAGGGCTTTATTTGCTGCTGCTATTGCAGTCAGGCAATATGTTTGTCAGAAAGTGGAATGTTGCATGAAGCTCTGTGCAGCTGGGCTTGGCAATAGGGATCAGGAAAGGCTCCGCTTCCACTCACCTTCAACATCCAAGGAGCAGGTCTGTACCATCACTGTTCTCCCTGTCACCACCAATCTCTGTGGAAATCCTGCCCTCTCCTATTGCAATGCAGAGATCAGGCTTCAGCAACCACCAGGCCTGCCATTTTGGGGAAACTTTTGCCCTCTTCCAGCTCCCATCCTCCCTTCCGTCATGGTGCTTCTCACCATGTCAGCATCCCTGGCCAGCCATAGCCATCACTGCTGTCTCCATCAGCCTCAGCTTCCCTCTGACCGTATGCAGGATTCAAAGTGGGCTGCACTGGGCTAGAAAAATGTTCAGATTCAAATATTCAAATATTTGCAGAAGGGGTGTCCTGAAACCTGTAGATGACAGCATCCCAAGAAAAAGCTCACAGGAACAACTTTTTTCTTCTTTTTCTTTTTCCTCTTTATAGTCTGGAGGTACATCTTGATGTGCTCTACCCTTTGCCCCAGCAGATTATTTTGGCATGCATTTTATTCTGGTCTTGTAGACAGACTCAAGGAGTTTCTTATCAAATTTCTGATATCCTTTCATGTTTTCTGGCAGCCCAAGCTTCTTTCCCCGTTTGCTAGAGCTAACCATTCCCCAACAGTCATTTTATTTGCCTGTTATTCAGCAGTTGTCTGAACAGGTGTAAATCAAGAGCTTACCTAATGGGAGACAGTATCTGTGAATGCTTTCACTGTTGAAATGAAAAGCATCCATTTTGGTCTATTCCAAACCAAACCACTTTCACTCCATGCATGCTCTCCATCTTGATGTGCAATTTATGTCACATGCAAGCATGCTGGTTTTAACTGACATACAGCATGGGGCTGTGTTTGGATTTGTGCTGAACATGGTGCTGGTAACACAGGGATGTTTTTATTACTGCTGAGCAGCGTTACACACAGCCAAGGGCTTTTCTGCCCCTCACACCACCCCACCAGCGAGTGGGTGGGGGTGCACAAGGAGTTGGGAGGGGACACGGCCGGGACAGCTGACCCCAGCTGACCACAGGGATATTCCATACAGTACAATGTTATGCTCAACACATAAAGCCAGGGGAAGGAGGAGGGGAGAGGTTAATGTGGGATTTTGTTTTGAAAAGGGTGGGATGAAATACAGCAACCTCTGACAGACTGCTGCGGAGACAAGCGCAAGCCCTGCTGGCTATAGCACACGTGCCCCTGCGTCGGGCGCCTGTGGAGCTGACAGATAGGTTATCTCAT
This sequence comes from Porphyrio hochstetteri, assembly GCA_020800305.1. Classification (NCBI taxonomy): domain Eukaryota; kingdom Metazoa; phylum Chordata; class Aves; order Gruiformes; family Rallidae; genus Porphyrio; species Porphyrio hochstetteri. Next base: position 52,813,697 of record CM036905.1, read on the forward strand.
TTCCTTCTAAAAACACACACCCTCTCTGATGGTAGCAAATTCACCTGTTATGGAAATACAATTATTCTTTATTCAGGAATAACTATTGATCTTACCTCTTTGCCTTTAGGGGAAAAAAAGTCAGATACCAATATTTTAATGACAGTCAGATTGTGACAGCTGCACCATGAGACACAGATGACTCTGGTTAGTGCTTTCTCTCCTTTAAAGGTGATTAATTCTCATTAGAAGGGCTGACTCCACTGTGCCCTGTCCCCCCACTCTAGGACCTACAGATGAACAGGAGCATCCTGCAGCGGCTCAGCACAGGCTTCCCCATGCCACCCTGTCACCACACTATCCCTCGGGCAGAACGCTCCCATTCCAGCACAAAAGCCTTGTTTGCTCAGCCCTCCGTCTCCCTGCCGAACCTGCCAACAAGGCTGCCAGCGCCGCTGGTGATTTATGATGCAGGCACATGCCTGCAGATGAATAGGGATTGCCAGCTCCTTGGAGGAAAGCCACATAGCTGCCACCAGCTAGGCATAACTTTAAGTCTTTGGACCCAAGGTGAAAGGCTTTCTCCTGAAAGTATCCAGGACACCAGCCAGTATCATTTACTTCTCAATCTGAACAGTCAGGAAAAGTGGTTGGCAATTAAATTCTTAGATAGGTATTAGGTATTTAGTGCACCCTGTGCTGGGGAGCACCTCTTGCACCGGGGCAGGCTTTGCCCTTGCCGAGTGCTGGGTTTTGTAACTTGGTTGGAAAAGCCAGAGCCTGGTAGAAGTCAGATCATTGGAAATGCAATTAGTAATTAAGGTCTGGGTATGACTTATGCAAATGTCTATCGCTCATGACATCTGAGGAGACATAATCACGATCTGAGGGAGAACTTCTGAAGTTAATCCTCACGGTGGCTTCCAGACTAATTTGTTAAAGGATTGAGGGAGATTTTCTAAATAAACAATGCAGTTGTTGAAGATTATGGTAATGCCACCGTCGGTCAGATATGGGCTTTGCCAGAGTTTGGATTTTGCTGGCTCAGAGTCACTTGCTGTGCTTAAAGTGCCTGTGATCAACACAGGCCCGCTCTAGCATTGCTTGGCATTGTCTGCTGAAGAAAACTGCAGAACATGAATTGCAATGTTAAGCCAGTATGGAGGTTGGGGGCCTGGTACCACCAATACTGAACGTGTCACTCTGTTAGGAACAACCTCCTTCTCTGGGCATATTTTTCCAGGAAGAAATACAATTTTGCGGATCTCAAGTGTGCAAGGCAGAAAGTGTATTGATTATTTACCGCTTCCTCTTAAAATAAATCACATATTCTTATGTAAGATTTAGTCATATTTCTAATCTTATAGTTTCCTTACCATTCATCTCATTGGCAATATTTCACATTAAATAGGGGAAGGGGAAAAAGGGCTGTGGAGCTCAGTGGTGGCGTGGCAAGGAGGTGGCAGTGGAAAGCACCAACTTCCATCAGAGTGCTGGTGGTATACTTCACCAGATCATGAGTTTGGGCTGGGTGCCTTATCTTCTATGGCATTTTCTTGAGATCAAAAGTTCTGCTATAGCATAAGCATGGGAAAGCTCGCAGGACAGTAAAACCACAGGGACCATGACCACAGTCAAGTCATTAGCTCTGGTTTTGAGATGGACTTATCTGTGGTTACCTGCATTAAGTGCGGGGCCTTTTCTTCACAGAGAAAGTTGTCGGGGTTTCTTCAGTTATATCAGGAAAAAAAAAAAAAGCAATTCAAGTGAAAAATTCACTTTGTCTGCAAGCCACAACCAAAATTTTTACCAGTGTCCTAAGGGACACTGTTTAATTTGCTTTCCAGCTCAAGAGGTTGAGGAGTTCTTACTGGGTTACCAATATTGTTAGCCAGTTGCAGGTTGCAATAGTTTTTCACAACTTTCTTACCAGACCTGTATTAGCAGATGACTGTGCTTTTTGATGAGCTTATGAAGCATGATGGTGGGTAGTGCTGGAGGCAGACATACCAGATGAGAATATGCCCTTGGAGTCTGAGGAGTTTGTAGGTATTCTTTTGTTTTATTTATCTGTACTATGTACGTTTGGGACTAGTGGGCATGACTCTTTAAAAAAAAAAACAAGCAAGTGTAGCAATTAAAATTACAAGCATCTAAAGGAAGGGAAAGAAATTAGATTTTCCATTGCTGAATGCATGCCAGAGTTCTACGTTTAAAGTTCGACATGTTGTTCTAGTCAAATACATAAAATATGTTGCTTGTGTTTGACCACAAAACATGTCATTTCCTACATGCTCAGAACTCAGATTTTTAAATGGCATGAGAAGAGGTAATCTCTGCAGAAATAGTTCAGTTTGTGAATCATTTCCTGGCATTCTGGCTGAAGATTCAGATTTCCATCCTTGCTGAGACCCAATTCACCCTCTTCCACCTAAAACCAGAGGATCATCAATGAAAGACCACAGATTTGATATATAGAAACTGAAGCTTGGCGGATTCTGTCTAGAAATAATACATAATATTATTAATAGTGAAGAGATATAATCTTCATGATAATCTGCCCACAGTTCTGATGCTTTTGCTGTCCTTTGAAATCTTTAAATCCAATCAGCATGTTCCTTTCTAAAGGAAAATTTTAGCTCAGGTGCGAGCCGTGTCATTGAGGCAGGCCTCACTGGGTGATGGTCTGGGTAAGTCAAAAGGCTGATCAGCTGACGAGTCCCATCCATAAAATGTGTCAGGATCCTGTGAAAAAAAAACCATCTTAAGCTTCAGCCTGCAGTATTGCAGGTGGGAAGCCAGGAGAACAGAAGTGTTGCTTCACATTTGCCCCCGTTTTGCGCTTCTCTGCAGCTACCCCTCAGCGGGACCGTGGTCTGGCCTGTGGCAACCATTTACATTCCTAACATCTCCCAAAATACAAAGAAGGGCCACCTGGCAAATATTTACTTTTTCTTGATTCTGTTTGGCCACGATTGCCGAGCCCTTGCAGGTGGTAGTGGGTGTAACACAGTGGGGGCAGCTGATCTGCACTCACAGAACCGGCGCACGTGAGCCTGGATTTTAGAAGCCCCTCCCTGCAATTCCACCGATACTCATTCATGTGGATTTCAATTAGTAGTAATTGGTTTTGTTGGGTTTTTTTTCTTCTTTTTCTTTTTTTTTCTGGTAGAGGGTAAGTGCAAAGTGATTGATATCTGGGAAAGGAAATCAGGATTTGGCAGCAGAGCGGCATTCCATTGTCTTGACACAAAATAACAAATAACTTACCTCTAAATCTGTGTCTCGGGAAATGAAAGTGTAAAGCAGTGAAAGTCATTTGGAGGTCACAGACCTGCAAAGTGTGTCCTGCTTCCCAGCCCTGGGTTGCTCTGCTCGCCCTTACCAGCTTTGAGAAATCTCTTGGGCAGCTGGGGGAGAGGAGGACAAGTGCATCCCCAGTGCCTGGCTCTCTCCTGCTTGTGGAGGTGTACTCACAGTTGGTAAATACACCCTGAAAACACTCGTTGTCGTGCTGGTAATTTTATACAGAAATGCAAACGGCATCTTTTCAGAAACCATCTCCAGGGTTTTTGCTCAGGGAGTGACAGTAGGGATTGTGTCATGTCAAAAACAACTCAAGCCCCAGCTCTTCTGGAAGCCTCATCCTCAGCAAGCCTGCTCTGTGCTTACTCCACTTGCTCCTCACTGTTTTTAAAAGGCTGGGCTTGCGTGCTTGGTTAGAGCACTGACACTTCTAGGTTTGCGCCCACCCCACACCTGAGCTGGGTCTCAGCTGTGTGGCTTTCCCTGTCTTGTGGGCCTCTCACATCACACTGGGGGACCTGGCTCCCAGTGGTGCTCCTTGAGCCATATTTTTCTCAAGCTGAGCTGTCAGACACCTCCAAGCTGCAAAACTCCTCAGGGGTTTAATGGCACATCCCAAAATGTTGATTATCTGCTCGTTCTGAAAGCTAAGAAAAGGTGAGGGACCTCCATGAGAGCTGTCAAAGTCTGAATGGCCTTTGGCTCACCTCAGGGTCCCAAGGATGGTGCTTGGTGAAAGCTGTGGTATTTGATGGAGGCCTGGTAAGGGCTTCTGTAAAGCCAGCAGAGTCATTGAAATGGCACCTCAGGAATTTGGTGTGAGTGCTTTGAAGTGCACTGTTATCTCCATTTAATCACACGTTATATCTACAGTAGCTCGATGATTTGCAGTAACTTTTCAGGTATTTTGCATCTGTCTGTGGAGTGAGGGGAAGCAGCACTTCACAATTACCTGGTCACGTGGGGGTCTGTGTGTGCCAAGGGACCCTCCCAAAGACCCAGCCAGGAGGGTGGTTGCTCATAGAGCAGTGTGGGATCTTAGAGACACAGTTGTGTCCCCATCCCTCACACTGAGCAGCAGTTAGCTTGGCAAAGTATCACCAGGGATGAGTCCAAGGAGAAGGAGTTAGTTGCTGTGAGTAGGTGTGATGTTGTGCTATTTCTAGGTATTTCTTGGAGTCTGACAGCAGTAACATTTGCAAAATTAAGTTGTAAAACATATAAGATTTACCTAAAACTGAAAGTATTTGAGAGTGGTACTTAAACAGGTACATAAGGACAAATGGTGAAGGGAGAAGGGTTTGCTGAACTGAGGGAGGAACAAGGGTGATTTCCAGGATCTTTCATGTACTTTCCTAGTTTTCCAAGGATTCTGGAAGAGCATCCTTATCGGTAGAAGGGAGGGAGCTAGCAAAATAAACAAAAAAGGGTTGAGAGGGCAAAATAGGGCAAGGAGAAGGCATGCCAGCCACAGGGGTAGATCAGAGGGGAGGAGAGGGCTGCAGAGGATGGACAAGGGGACCTGCAGTAGCAGAGCTCTGTGATGAGTGGTGTTTCCCATGCCAAGAGTTAGGTGTTGTCTTGAGGAGTGGGCATGATCTCTCTTGCAGCCAAAACAGGTCCTTCTTGCTGTGTCACTGATTCAGCATCAAAGAGCTGAGGAGCATCTGAGAATACAAATTTGAGGATAAAATTTCCATTTGCAGGTGGGGAAAACTCATTCTTCCTGTCGGCACCACAGCAGCCTTTGCCAAAACTAGTCAAATCCAGTAAAGTACCTTTCACAGGAACTGGATGATACTTGTGAAGACAACGGTCAGGCTCTGTGGGGTGATGAAGCACAGTCAGGATGCTGTGTGAGTGTAACCATGGCATTTCCCAGCCTCACCATGTCGTTGCTGTGTGGTGGGACAAGAGGGCTGCTCCCCATCTCTGCCACCGAAGGAGCAGCAGCGATGCAGGCCATGCTGTTCACATGTGCCAGGTCTCATAGCTGTGCCGAAAGCCCCTGCTTTGAATATCAAAGTTTAGCCTCTGGATGCAGCCTCGAAGGAGATAATAAATCAAGCTAGTAAAACTCGCTTTTAGACTTTGTGGCCTAGGCTGGATCCTGATGATCTCTGTTTCAGGGAGTTTCTCTAGGAAAAGGAACTGGTCTGGTGGCTTTTCAGGATTTGCATTTTTGACTCACCAATGAGAAGCTTTTTGGTTTTCCTTTTCACTGTCACAGGCTCTCATGTTTCCCTACAGACTGGAGCCAAGTTTGTATAAAGAAACGCCATTAAAATATTCAGGGAATAAAGGGGATGCATACATCAAAGGAGTAAGGGGTTTATGTGAAATGATTTGTCCTGCCTTTCCCTGGTGACTAATCAGGATGTGTAAAAGGTTCCCAGTTCTTCACACCACCTTATTTTAAAAGTGCTCTGGAAAGCTGTGGGGAGGAACTTTTAAAAAGCAGAGATTCACATTAGCGATTTCTCTTAATCTAGCCTAATCTGGAGTTTCCTGATTGATCCGAATAGCCTGCAAATCCACACTGCAGTGCTAACCTTCTCCAGCCTTCCCTTGTCTGTGCCCCTGGGATCCCAAGCACGGTGCTTTCCCCGTTTAGTTTTTTCCTGTTTATCTATTTATTTTCCTTGCGGGGGGCCGGGCTTCAGCCGCTTGCCCAGGGAGACTGCCGCCGCCGTGGGCCCTTAATGAGCTTTTTGACCACTGAAGCAGCACAGCATCGCCTGGGAATCGGAGGGGGTTTCTCCCTTCCCCGTGTTAGATAGTGGAGCAGAGGCCGGCGGGTTAACGAAGGAGCCGGAGCGGCTGGCAGGCGGCCTAATGAGCACCAGGGAGCCAGCAAGGGGGACCCCGGCGGTGGCCAGAGCTCCAGTAGCAGCCTCCAGCGGGACTCCATGCCAGTTGCTCCATTTTTTCCCATTATTACTGTAGCTGGAAGCATTAGGAAGCAGAGTCTCCCAGAGGGTATGAACCACCCAGCGCTTCTGGGGGCAGTGGGGTCTGAAACAGCACATTAACAATGCAGAAGAGTGCTCTTTTTTTATTGTATTAAAAATAACTAGGAAACAGATTCTTTTTAACCTTTAGCCACTCCAAACAGTCAATAAATCATTAGCTACTGATTAACAAAAACAGAAGGGTAACTTATTGTCCAGTAAGCAAACTCTTGGAAGCTCTGAAAGGCTGGCACTGACTTCAGGATGGCTTTTATTTTTACACATTTGCACTCACTAGAGAGACAAACAAACTGAGCTCTGCATATTAAGCCATGCCACACGAAGCATTTTGCAAAAAGACCAACTTTCTAAAATAGATATATATTTAAATGTGTATGGCGAGCTGAGCCCATTGCAGCATTTACCATACGCAACATTATATCTGCCCCACCAAGAAAAGAGGTCTCCTCATGCCAAGCATGAAAAGATGGGTTGTGTCTCATTTGCAAGGATTCCCAGTCTGCGTTCTCAAAGCCTTGGCCATCCTTACAGTCTGCTGCTGAACCGTCTCCTCAGCTGCCAACTCCTTCGAAAGGCTCAATGGGGTAGCTAAAGCAGGAGGAAGTCCTCGTGGCCAAGGTTCAGGCTGGGCAGCACAGCTTGCAGTTTGAGTTCAGAGAACGTCCGTGAAGTCTAACCCTCTCCCATGGCTGACAAAAACCCACTCTTCCCTCTTCCCATCTGTGTGAAAAGTCAAGTGGCAATTTTTAATCCAAGAATAGAAGTTGGATAAAAGTGTTTCTGGGGGAGGAAATGCTTGTGGGACCTTTGGAAAAGCCCTACTATTTTGCAAATTAACTAATAAAAAGGTGAGGTCCAGTGTCATCACTGCTGCTGATTGACTAAACAAACATTTGCACTTTTTGGTATTGCTATTACTTGTCCAGTATCAACTCTTTCTTAGTTCAAAGTAAGTCTCTTGGTCTGTTTGCTTAAACCTCTCCAATAATTTTGCTTTGTGACTCTTGAAAACAGTAGTATTTACAGTGTAACAATATAACAGTTAGGTATTTATGACAAGGTTTTCATTGTCCATTAATCTGTATGTCTTTTCTGTTCACTGTGCATCGTTAGACCATCTGTGTCTTTAGTAAGTGACTGTGTGGGCTCTCGCAGTTTAAATATTTACTTAAGCAATAGAGGATCCGAATGAAACTGAGATACATGAGAATATCCATGTCTGATGTTTTAAGTGGAAAGGGAGTAGATTTGTGCAGTAGATTTGCAAACTATAAACAGATGTGTTTTGATGACCTTCTCTCCTCTGTCTGGTCTCCATTTATAAAACACAAGTTCACAGATTAAGCTTCTCAGGGTTTTACATGCACTTGGGAGAACCTACATGTGTTTCCTTCTGTTGAGGTTGTGGGGAGAAGTCAAAACAGTTCATTGCTCCATACTTGGATTTCATGAAAATTTGACTCGGTAAATACTTTCACAGTGGCGTTCTCTCACTGCACACCAAGAAAGTCACTGCAGGTGGCCAAAGGGAGTTAACGTGCATCTTTCCAGCACTCTCCAGTCACCACTGGGGACAGTAGATGAATCCCACTGTTGACTATGGTCACAAAGGGAGCTGCCATTTTCAAAAGATGTCTTGAGACACTGTCATTCCTGCAATTGGAGTCTGCCTGTGGCTCTCTCTAGGCAAGGGAGAATGTCATGGGTTAGCCATGAGATTTGAGATTGTCCACCCATAGATCAGAACCATTAGCGTCCTTCATGAAAGCTCATGAGGCAAAGTTAAGTTTCATGACATTGTGTACGATTGTAGGTACTAATTCCTGTTGTTTGAGGAACATAATTATGGTTCATCTTGTTTTACAGATAGAGAGAAAAGTAGGTGGCTTGTGCTTTCATGTGTGAATCCTGAGCCAGGGCTGCTTCTTTCTCTTCTCCAAGTGACTGTATGTGATTTTAATGAGCAAATATAAAGGTCAATACAAAGAACACAATGTAGTTTAATATGGGGTGCACGGAATGTTTGAAGAATCACAATGTGATGGTCATAATATGCTAGAACACTCAGGGTTGGGGTTTTGGTTTTTGGGGGTTTGAGGTTTTTTGGTTTTGTTTTTGAGGGGTTTGGGGTTTGGTTTTTTTTATCCCAGGATGAATCCACTTGTTTTACACAGTTTCTTTAAGGGAGACCAACTTCCCTCTCTAGCACTGTTTGATACCTCTTCTTGCTACTTACTTTTACAGCATGTGGTCTTTGATGTTTGGATTCCAACCTCTTTCTGGACAAGCACTAAGTAAAAAGGCTGCCTTTTGAGTTAGGCAGCACAAGGTAAATTTTCGGCCCCATGAGCAGAAACTGAGTTACATGACTTGCATGACCATTAATGGGGGTCATGCTGGTAAATTCCTGTACACCACATTGAACATTTACTCATGAGTGCAGGATTGGCACAGCTAATGAAACCTGCCTTTCGGGTAGCGTGGTGTTTCAGGAGTTGAGTCTGACAGGCAGAAAGGACGGCTAAGTACCCAGATGAAAGTCTGGCTTTTTACTCCTTGAACCATATTTCTGGAAAATAATAGTGTAAATTAGTGCTGGTGAGTATTAGCTGTTCCTCCTGTTAAGGATCGCTCTTGTTCCAGTAGGATTCCACAAAGGCAAAGATGGTGCCTGAAATGTAAACGTGTGCTATCATTTAGTGCTTGTGTTTAGCTTTCTTGTGTGTTTTCCAAGTACTACTTACTGTTATTTATTTTCTTTTCAACATAGTGCAGTCCTCTGTTAACATCAGCTTCTATAATGCCAAACAAGTCCTTTTTCTATAATTTTCACCCCTGCTATGTTCCCCAAGATGACCCATCCTATGGCTGAACATCACCTGGTTTTTTCCAGCCAGTGTTACTCAGGGGCATCTTATCCCCATTTCTTCTTGCACTGTGTCCATTGCAGTGGTAGCATCTTCTTACTTCTAAAACCTTTCCTCAGCCTTTACTTTGCTAGGTTAAGCACATCCAGTCCCCTGTGTCTATCTGATAAGAAAGCTTTTGATTTCCCTGGCTGCGTTTCTGTGGATCTGTGTTATTTTTAATACATGAAGTAAAAATTGCCCACAGTTTTCTATCCTGTTTAGTGTCATAAAATTTCCCTCATATCCATCTTCACAACAACCCACTGTTGTGTTGCCTTTTCTACTTTTAATCATACCATGGTCCATAATTGTTTTGTAATCGATTAATAGGGTTTTTTTCTTGTTTTTCATATTTGCAGCTGATGTTCTCTAAGTCTGCAATAAGAATTATTGTCATTATATCCGAAGTTTCATATTGGGTGATTAATTCTCTTCCTAGCACTCAGCTATTCAAAGAGATTTTTTTTAATGCCCAATGCTCTAAATAGCCTTTGCCTCACCAGCAAACTATATTTAGTATTAATCAAAATATTAAATTTTTATTAAACATTAAATCAGTTTCATTATTCATTTCTGAAGGAACCCCCTAACTTAGACTCCCTCACTTTGACTCTGTTCCAGTCTTCTATTTACTTGATGTTATTTCAGTTGTAAAGGTTCCCCCACTCGAGGTGCCAAGAAGATGAATAATGCAGCATTTGCCACATGTAAGAGAAAAAAAGAGTCCGTGTCCCAGTAAATCACTCCAAAAATCTCTCTCTCCTTCCCAGCAACGTATTCTTCCATTTTGGGAAAAGCCTGTTCTGTTAAATGGACCTTTTAACATGGTCAGAAAATCTCTACGTGCTTCAACCAAGTATGGCTTGAACTGCCAATAGGTCTCTTTTCATTCACCGGAATATTCCATTTCTTCATCAGCTCGTGGTCCTGTGTGGCCATCAGAGCTGAAGAGATGCCAGAAATCATGCCAGACAACATCTAGAGAAAGACTTTGCAATTTCTAGGTTAAATAAAAAGTATTGGAGGGGGAAGAAAATCAATTTGCCACTGCAGCTAGCTGACTGTGAAGGAGCAGCTGCAAACTGCTGAGTCTGTCAGGTTGCAGTCTTGATTAACATTGGGTAGATCCCCCCTGCTGCGAGAATAAATACCCTGCCTTTGTCAAGGCTCCCATGTACGAAACAATAGGTTATTTCAGTGGAGCACAGGGACGTAAATGTTAATCGAATCATTCCTCCAGATGAATAGAAGTAGCACCCAGAATGTAAACATTTTAATTTTGGAAGGGAATGTGACATTGCCTGTCAGTTGGTCGATTTTCTGTGGGTTTTTTTTTTTTCATTTTCTTTGAAAAGCTGCCCCCTGACATTGTCATCACTGAGTACAGCAATATTGCCAGTACTACAAATAGGTATGTTTCCCATCTCTCCAAGCTGGACACTGGCAAAGTCCAGGGAGTATCGGAAAAATTAAAATCAGCCTTACTATCACTCAAGAGAGGTCAAAACCTTATCCTGTGTAACTGCCAAAAAATGTGATCACATTAGTTCTCGGTGGAGGAAGTGGGGGAAATACTTTCCAACTGGAATTAACACCAGGAAACATCTTTCAAAACGTTTTTTATACGTTGGGATAATTACCTTTAGAAATAAATCTGGATTTCTTTACGGATGAGGAAGGTGGCTTTAGGTATTTTGACAAATTTATGTGTGTAGCAGCAAAACAGAAAGAACAGGCATTTATCCCCTTACTACTTCCTTGTTTGCTCTACAAATAAGGGATTTCAGTACACAGTTGAGCAATGAATGTTTTGAAGTGAGCGAGCGTAGTGTCCAGCCATCTTCCGTTTTCATATGGTTACAACTGTTGTTGATGAGCATATCATAAAAATACCTCTTGGCTTTCAGTTGTGTAGCATGTCTGGTCAGATCCTGGTGACCTCACTCCTGTGGGGTGTCCCTTTGCCCGTAGAGGAACGGCAGGAAAGCCAGGGGAGTACAGCTCATTGCTTCTGTTGTACCCATAAAGTCCTCACAGATCCTGCCCCAGTGGTAGATTAGGACTCTCTAGCTCTCCATGAATACTAAACATGGAAAATAGGTTTCTTCCAGAATTTGGTAGCTCTTTGCTGAGGCTGCTCTGCTGCTGTTTGTATGTGCACCCTGATGTGCTTCTCCACAGGAAGAATGTGTCTCTTGAGTTTCTGCATAGCAGATATCATTTCTTGTCAGTCAGATTGGGAACATCTCTTCAGTTATGAAACTAATGGAGATGAAAGGTGTGTTTGTGGTGGAGGCATGGAAGTTTGGTGGTTGAGGTTGGATTCCCAGTGGTCTCATAGGCTTTCCTATCTGTCACTGAATTTCTACCGCTGTTGGTAAGTGCTGAAGTGGGGAGAATGACAACTGCCACCAGGTTGAGCAGCAGAGCAGCCAGTAACAATGGAGGTGTGAAGCTGAGTGTGATAATTCTAGGTTTGTGACCCACAGAGCACACCAGGGCATGTTGTGATTGGGTGGGCAGGAATTTCCTACTGCCTGGGTAAAACCAGAGATGAGGGAAAATTGGAGCATTTCCTACCACTCTAAAACACTTTCTTCCCGTCTTCTGTGCTCCACCCACAGTGTCAGTCTGCATACCCGGACCAAAGTGACTGTGTGAGCAAGCTCAGATGCATTGATCACTTTTTACTGTCTAACTCCCCAGGTCACTGATCTCTGTTTTCCTATGACTACAAACTGTGGGCTTCTCAGCCGGCTTAGCAGTAGGCAGTGGTTTTACATGCCCTCTGTCTTCATCTAAGCTCCCTCCCAGCCGTCAGACCTTTCACAACAGCCTTTATAGGCGTAGTTTCCAGCATCCCTGACAGAGTACCCCTATCAGAGAAAAAACTATTTAAGCCTTACTTGTAGTATTACATAATTTTACTGTTTTCTGTCTTTGGGCAGAAGCAATGTCAAAATTCAAGCGACTCCACTGACTTGAGGTGAAGAGTTGCAAAATGAGCAGAATTTATTAGAGTTTGCCATGCCGAAGTAAAAAAATTCCTCTTTGAAGTAACTTTGGCCAAAGTGGTTCATCAGTGTAAAAGACCAAAGCCACTTCTGACCCTGCTGTATATCACACTGGGTATGTGTGGACTCTCTTTGAAGTCATCCATTGGTCTTTTTTCCTACCTAGATGTCATAGGTCAACTTCTGCTTTTTCTTTACATATCCTGTTTTAGTCCCCTTTGGAGAGGGAGGAGGAAGTATGTTGTTGAGCTGGCTGAACCAGCATTTAAATCCCGTGTGTATGTAGCATTGTATGACATGTGACATGTTCTTCTCAAAGCCCAACATTGGGCGATTAGGAATTCCTCATGGGCCTTCAGGAGAGAAGGTGGCTGTGGTGACTGTGGATGACTGTGACACAGCAGTGGCTGTGCGCTTCGGGAGCCTCATTGGAAACTACACCTGCGCTGCCCAGGGGACTCAGACCGGCTCAAAGAAGTAAGGATTCCCTATATCTAAATTTTTCCACTCATTCTTTACTTCCAGGGGGAGTCACAGAATCACATAATGTACTGGGTTGGAAGGGATCTTTAAAGGTCATCTAGTCCAACCCCCCTCATCTCCACTCAGAGCCCCATCAAGCCTGACTTTGAATATCTCCAGGGATGGGGCCTCCAGTGCCTCTCTAGGCAACCTGTTTCAGTGATCCACCACACTCATATTGAAGAATTTTTTCCTAATATCCGCTTAAATCTCCCATTTTCTAGTTTATAACTGTTACTCCTCGCTCCCTTGCCACATGCCCTTGCAAATAGTTGTTCCCCAGCTTTCCTATACACACCTTTCAGGTACTGGAAGGCCGCTATAAGGGCCCCCACCCGAGCCTTCTCTTCTCCAGGCTGAACAAGCCCAACTCTCTCAGCCTGTCTTCATAGGAGAGGTGCTCCAGCCCTTTGATCATTTTTGTGGCCCTCCTCTGGACACACTCCAACAGATCAGTGTCCTTCTTGTGTTGAGGGCTCCAAATCACAGTATGTGATTAACTACCAGGGAAATTAAGTTGGAAAAGTACATGTGATTTAACAAGAAAAGGTGACAGAGTTTAGTTTAGTAGATGAAATTCGTTGGAGGCTACTGCAAGTGTCAGTACACTGTGGAATGCATAGAGTTTTGTAGTCTTGTGTATATATGTACTTGTGGCCAAATTACTTGTAAAATAAAACAAAACATCTGGAGATCTGTATAGATGGCTCCCAAAAAGCATCTACTCAGTATGAAATTGAAGAGATGAGGGCAAATAAAATTTATTAATGGATGGCTGAAGAGCTTATTACTTCTGTCATTTAAGTTAACAGTCCCATCTTAAAAGGAGATGGAACTAAAGGAGGTACAGAACAGGCCATTGAAAAAGTGTTAGGTATTAAAAAAATATTTCCTATGAGGAAAGGTTATTACTGTTGCATTTAAATACAAGATGCAGAGCAAGCAACATAGCAGGGTTATAAAATAACGAGTGCTAGCAGAAAGACCATTGAAATGCACTTGCTTCTCTAAAATCCCAAGAGGAGAGACCATAAAAATTGGGGCTAATTCAAACTGACTAGATACACTTTTCACACAGCAGGGAGTCACTCAGTGGAACCTGCCTCCACCAAAGGTTATTAAGATGAAGATCTACAGAGGATTTAGAAAGGGTAGGCACTGTATAGTAATTAAGTCATTAAGTCAAAATCTACAGCCTCTCAACCCCTTGTGCTGTTGAGTACAAGCCAGCCCCTGGGTGGCTGGAGTCAGACTGGAGTCACAAAGCAGTGTCCTGTGGCTGCACATTTTTCCACAGTTTTCGTTTTCTTCTTCCTATTGGCCACTGTTAGGGACAGGTCATTGGATTCTCTGTACACATATGAGAGCTCCTAAGTTAAAAGTTAGGGTGTTTCTGGAAGGTCCTTTGATTACAAACTCTGGAGGTGCTGCTGTAGCCAAGGGAAGTGCATGGCAACACGGGTAAACTCAGCCGCTCAAATGTGCTTATGGGAGTGGTAAGATAAAGAACAAAGCCAAGCAAACTGTACACAAGAAATAGTGAGCATTTCTGTGCTTTTTTTCAGATCTCTGGACCTAACTGGCCCTCTCCTCCTTGGCGGTGTCCCAAACCTGCCTGAAGATTTCCCGGTGCACAACAGGCAGTTTATTGGCTGCATGAGGAACCTCTCCATCGACAGCAAGCCCATCGACATGGCTAGTTTCATCGCCAACAACGGCACCTTGCCAGGTATGAGTGACTGCTGCCTCACGAGTCAACACGAGAAAGCTCTCTGCCATAACTCTGTGTGTAACAGGAATTGGGATGTCAAAGGCACTGAGAGGAGCCCCAGGAAGGGGCAGGGGACAGAGGGGCCTGGAACAGCCCCTGTCCCTCTGTTCGCACTGCTGAGTGCAAAGTATTTGCCCTAGTCCATGTGTCAGGGACTCTGGGTGCTGCTGGGCATTGTGCTGCCACCACATCACCAGCACGGCTGCAACCAGACCTCCTGGGCACACCTCATTTGTTTGAGCAAGGAGCAGCCTGTGCCCATGCCAGGGACACACACAATAGCCCATGACACAGTGCACACTTATGGGATTAAGCAGCATGCAGAAAAGGACGAGGCTTGTTCAGACCTCCTGCATTGCTCTGAGTTTCATCCAAGAATTTTCTCCTAGATGAACTTTTCCTCATTTTTTTCTTTTCTTTTTTTAATTACCTTTTAAATTCCACTTTGCTCTGAAAGCAAGTGGGATTACTTCATGAAAAACACAACAATTTTAATGACTTTTTCATAGATTATGTTTATTCTGTAAATCAAATTCTGCAGTCCTCCAAATCTGAAAGTGGCTTCATGAAGAAGCCTGTGGGAGTTTCTTATTTGGTTTCCAGTCCCTGGATCCCTGATCAGGATTAGTTCTGGTGTGCAAAATGGTATCATCATCACCATTGTAAATCTGGGTCTTACACACAAGTGGCAAGTGCCATCCTTCCAACCTGCTGAAGGTCTGTGGAAGAGCTAAGGTGCAGTTCTTAGGTATGTTGCACTGATTGTAGATTAAGGAGAGAGTCATGGCATAAGTGTCAAATCACTATTTTGTCATGGATCCCTTTTTTAACAGTTATGTCTCTAATACTACTTAAACAGAAGGTTTTATCCTATGGGAATGCACATCAGGAGAGGCGGGGGGGGGTGTTTCCCTCATTTGGAAATATGTTTCAGTATAGTTTAAAACAATGATATATAGTAAAGTTACACTGCACATTGGCTTTCCCTGGTTAGTGTGCCAATTATGTGAGAGTAACTTGCAACAGTGGTGCTGAGTCACAGCACAAGTCGATCTGCCCATTCCCAGCAGTGGATGCCAGGGGGAAAGTGTAAAACAGGACAAGCATGCGGTGATACTTCCTCAGAACTTTCTCTTAATTCCCAAAGATTTATGGCTCAGTGACTGTATTTAGTAGTCTTTAGTAGATTTGTCTTTATGAATTTGATAGTTGCTCAGCACATTTAAACTTTTTCATCTATGTTTTGCTTCATTGAATTCAAGGAAATTAAAAAACCCAAAAAAACTATAATGGTCACGTCTTCTTTTTACATAAAAACCTCAGATAGAATCATTCATTCAGGGCTTTTGGGGTTTTAAAGCCATGAAAAGTAACTGTTTTTCTGAATTTCAGGCTGTGCAGCACAGAGGAACTATTGTGAAACCAGCTGGTGCCAGAATGGGGGCACATGTGTCAATAAGTGGAACACCTACATCTGCGAGTGCCCTGTACGCTATGGAGGAAAGAACTGCGAGCAAGGTACGGTGCGAAGGCCTCTTCAGGCCTAGTCATGTGTGCAAGTGGCCTTACCCATCATTAGTATCTCATAGAACGTGTGTCAAGCTGTGCTGCTTAAAGGATGGGTAACAGAAGGTTGCAACTAAGACTAACAATCAGTTGTTACCTATTTGAAATCATTTTAGAGATTGCCTATATAGGAATACAGAGAAATTACTCGAGCAGATAGAATCTGGTTAGGAAAGCTGATAGAATTAAATCTGAATTAAATAGAATTAAACCTGGCCAGGGATAGCAAGGGCAACACAGAAAGCTCCAGTGATCAAAGAAAGACCAGGGAAAATGTAGGGCTTCTGCAGAAGGAAATGGGAGACCAGGTTGCCCAGGATATGGAAAAGGCTGAGGTACCAAACAACTTTTTTGCCTCAGTCTTCACCAGCAAGTACTCTAGTCACACTGCCCAAGTCTCAGAAGGCAAAGTCAGGGACTGGGAGAATGAAGAACTGCCCACGTGTAGGAGAAGTTCAGGTTCAAGTCCATCTAAGGATCCTGAAGGTGCCCAAGTCCATGGGACCTTATGAGATGCATCAACAGGTCCTGAGGGAACTGGCAGTTGAAGTGGCTAAGCCACTCTCCATCATATTTGAGAAGTCACGGCACTCTGGTGAATTTTCCACTGTCTGGCAAAGGGGAAACATAAGCCCCATTTCTAAAAACGGGAAAAAAGGAATACCAGGGGAACTACAGGTTGATCTGCCTCACCTCTGTTCCTGGCAAGATCATGGAACAATTCCTCCCAGAGACTGTGCTCAGGCACATGGAAAATAAGGAGGTGACTGATGGCAGCCAACATGGCTTCACTAACACCAAATCATGCCTGCCAGATTTGGTGGCCTTCTGTGAATGCAGTTACAGAGTTAGTGGATAAGGGAAGATTGACCAATGCCATCTACCTGGATTTGTGCAAAGCATTCAACACTGTCCTGTATGACATCCTTGTCTCTAAATTGAAGAGACGTGGATGAACCACTTGATGCATAAGGAATTGGCTGGACAGTTACACTAAAGAGTTGCAGTCGGGACCTCAATGTCTAAGTGGAAACCAGTGATGACTGGTGTTCCCCAGGGGTTGGTACTGGGACCAGGACTGTTTAACATCTTTGTCAGTGACATTGAGAGTAGGATTGAGTGCACCCTCAGCAGGTTTGCCGGTGACAGCAAGCTGTGTGGTGGAGTCGACATGCTAGAGGGAAGGGATGCCATCCAGAGGGATCTTGACAGGACTGAGAGGTGAGCCTGTGTAAATCGCATGAAGTTTAACAAGGCATAATGCAAGATCTGCCCATAGGTCTGGGCAATCCCAAGCACAGCTATAGGCTGGGCAGAGGACAGATTGAGAGCAGCCCTGAAGAGAAGGACTTGGGTATGTTGGTGGATGAGAAGCTCAGCATGACCTGACAATGTGCACTTGCAGCCCAGAAAGCCAACTGTGTCCTGGGCTGCATCAAAAGAGGCATGACCAGCGGGTTGAGTGAGGTGGTTTTCCCTCTCTGCTCCACTCTCGTGAGACCCCACCTGGAGTACTGCGTCCAGCTCTGGGGTCCTCAGTACAAGAAGGCCATGGACCAAGTCCAGAGGAGGCTTCAAAGATGGTCAGAGAGCACTTCTCCAGTGAAGACAGGCTGAGGGAGTTGGGCTTGTTCAGCCTGGAGAAGAGAAGGCTGCAGAGACACCTTATTGCAGCCTTCCAGTACCTGGAGTGGCCTATGGGAAAGATGGAGAAGGACTGTTTACAACGCATGTAGTGTTAGGACAAGGGGTAATGGGTTTAAGCTGAAGGAGGGGAGATTTAGATTAGATATTAGAAAGACATCCTTCCCTGTGAGGATAGTGAGGCCCGCTCACAGGCTGTCCAGAGAAGCTGTGGTTGCCCCCTCCCTGGCAGTGTTCAGGGCCAGGCTGGATGGGGCTTTGGGCAGCCTGGGCTAGTGGAGGGTGTCCCTGCCTATGGCAGGTTGTTTGATCTGGGTCATCTCTGAGACCTTTTCCAACCCAAACCAGTCTGTGACTCTGTACAGTTAATATGATGGCTGGCACACTGTCATGAATAACAGCAGCTTTCATTGATTTACTTATATAAGCAAAGTGGTTCCACAGAACTTGGCAGTATTTAGTAATTTGTTTATAGTAAAAATGCCTTATCCTAAGCCCCTTTAAATCACTGGAAAGATTCCCGCTGACTTTATTGGGCTTTGACTCAAACTAGGGATGAATGTGCAGTTTTAATCACCACTTTCTTGGCAAGAAGGCAGTCTCTGCTGAGTGCAAGCACTTTCAGTTTTACTGGGTTTTTCTTTGAACACAACATGCCTAGATGTGTAAAACCTCATTAATGAAGGATGAGGAAGGAGCAGCAGGTGTGTTTTATAGGGCATGAAGAGCTTGCAGTTAGTTTCTTCCCAAGGAAGCGAGGAGTCGTCTGCGTGAGAGGACCTGTGGGCTCAGTGCAGCAGCATGCTGCTTGCTGTAAGGTGGCACCTCCACGTCTAAAGGGTTACTCATTTGGAGGGTTACTCATTTGGAGGCTTCCTGGAGGTTTCTAGGTCTTGTGGTTTAGTCTCAGTTGGCAAATAAGCACCACGCACCCGCTTGTTCACCCCACCTCCCCCAGGGGGATGGGGAGGACAATGAAAGAAACCCAACTCGTAGATTCAGATAAAGGTAGTTTAATAGAGCAACAAAGGAAAAGAAGGAGAGGAGTAGTGGTAAGTAGTAGTAGTAGTAGTAGTAGTAATAATAATAATTTTAAAAAAAAAAAAACAATTGCAATTGATCACCACAACAGAAGTTTAAAAAAAACCTAAACAATTTGATGCCCAGTCCATTTCCAAGCAGTGATCCCACCTCCCATCTAGCTTCCCCACTTATATCCAGAGCGTGAAGTTATATGTTAGGGAATATCCCTTGGGCCAGCCTGGGCCAGCTGTCCTGGCTGTGCTCTCACACAGCAGGGTGTAAGAAGCTGGAAAGTCCTCGACTTGGTGTAGACACTACAACTACCTAGCAACAACTAAAAGCATCAGTGTGTTATTGACATTATTCTCATACTAAATCAAAACCACAGCTCTATACCAGCTACTAGAAAGAAAAATAACTCTGTCCAGATCTGGGACATTTGGGAAAGATGCTTAAACTTTGCATGGCTTCCCTAGAAACAGAAGGCCAAATTCTGACCTGATGCAGATGTGGTAGGTCTTCATTTCCATTATCCACCTGTGACATTTAGGCCATAATAGCCTGCAGTGTGACCAAGGATTTTGTTCTTCTCATGTATCTACCCTTAATCAGACATTCTCAGTTACTTTCGGCAGGACTTGAACCCTGGAATAGCAGGTCTCCAAGTTGAGATGCACACGCCACCGTGCCTTGCAAACCACTTCAGCACGGTATACCTCAGCCTAGACCAGGTCTAGGTGGTGGCAACTGCCCCCCTCTTTGCCTGAGAAGCAGCAGCTTAGGAGGAGAGGACTCGTAGTTAAGTTCATACTTTGGAAATAAGGGTCTTCAGGGTGAGAGGTGAGGGAAGGGAATGATGGAGGCTTATTCCTGTGTTCCACCTCACACAGAGCCCAGAGCTGCTATTACTGCTCCTAGCAAGGTATCTGCTTTCTTTATCAGCTCCTCAAGAATTTTGAGCTCTCCAGGTTTGCATGAGGATCTAATTTTTCCACGTGTCTCATGTCAGGTGTATTTGGCAGTGAAGTTCTGGTGTTTTCTTCATGATACGCTGGTCTCTGTGGTACAAACCCACACTGCTGTCTCCTGATACTGCCAGAGCCCAACTCTGGTGTGACCTGTACTGGAGTAAATAGGGAGTAATGCTATTATGTTCAAGACTGTCCTTTCCTCTGTCTTTATTTTAGTTTTGAAATGTAATTTTATAATTCAATGAAATCTATGGGGATTTTTCATTGTTTTCTTATCCCAAACAAAAGACCAAAACAGGAAGTTGGAATTTAGAAAATCACCTCAGAACTGCCCTGAGCTCATCAGTGAAAACTCATTTTAAGTTCAAGTAATACAGATAAGGACACAGTATCACTGTTCCCCACCCAGCGATACCCTCTCCCTCCAGTGCTGTGCATTCCTGCATGTCCCCTTTGTCATTCAGTAACCCTGTGTTCTTGCTGAGGCCTCAATTTGTGTGGGTCTTTAATAGTGTGAAGGGCAGCTGGTTGCTCACTGCTTTGATGATATTTGTGGGACAAAATGTCCTTAAGGAAAAATCACAAGCCAAGAAAGACATTGTTTTTCTGCTGAAATGTGACCAAAGATTTCGAGAGCCCAAAGTTAAAGTCAGGAGGAATCACCGATGCACCATACTCCTGGCTTTCATGTTGCTCATTTGAGAGCTCAGATATGACCCTAACAGTATTAGCTATTATTAGGAAGCTATTTTTTGAAGAGCCTTAGCTAGAATCTTTGCATTCTTGTGGAGGAGCAATTAGCTGATGTGTTTCTTCAGTCCCTTTGGCAGTGTTGGACCTGCTTCAGGTTCACAGACAGCGATGGCTTTGGCATGTTAAGAATTCAGTTTTTTCCAGTGCCCACTCTTCAGAGACTCTGGGGTCTGGTCTGCACTAGTGAGGATGGAGTGTTTTACCTTCACCCTACGAGGACCTGCTGACTCAGCTTCTGGCAGCTCCCATCTCCCTCTGCTGACATATAGAAGGGAAATAAAATTAGGGGAAAATGAGTTTCACTTCTGTTGTGGTTCAGTTCTTCTCAAAATTGAGGTACCTAAGTGCTGTGAAGAAGATGTAGCAGCTGTGCCCGACTTGCTGTTGGCTGACTAATGTCATTGTGCTGGCCTTGGTCTGAACACCACAGGTTTGCACCAAAATATAAGCTGTCACATGTCCTACAGCCAAACTACAGGTGACATCCTAGTGTTGGCTGTGTGTTTCCCCAGAACCTCTGCCTACACAGCGAATAGCCCTTATGTCTTTCTGATGGCCTCTTAAATGCAAAAGACTCTTAAAATTTTATGTAGATACATAGGCAGATCTTCAAAGTGAAAAACCCTGAGAAAACAATTTGTTTGCATCACTGCATCCCCAATGGCAAGGAGATGCTGTCCTTGGGAGCATGTGTGCTCGCCCCTGTGGTGACAGCGGTGGTCAGGTCCCATCTGGGGACACCGGTATATGGCGACCAGCCCCTCCATGGAGATCTTGGTCCCAAGCACGGTGAAGGGCTGGGGAGAGGAGGGAGGTCAGAGGGGGCTGATGGATGAGGATTTCTGTTTTACTAGCAGGGGAAGGTGCACCCTGGCCCCAGGGAAGGGAGGGGAGTGGGGAGGAGGTGTGGGAAGGGAATGGTATTTGCAAGCACCGAAAATCACCACCGGTGAGAAAGGGAAGAAGGTGGGTAATTGCCATGCCAGTCCAGTTCTCCCAGAAGCCAAGCTGAAACGCTTGCAAACAGCATTCCTAGCTGCCAGCAAGCAGGAAGCTCTGCTCTCTGGAGGCAGATGGACTTAAAACTCTCAGAAACAGTCTAGAAAACCACAAGCAAAGAAGTTTGGTAATTGAGGTTGTTATGAAGGTTGACAGGGCAGAGGAGAAAGGAGAGAGCTGACTTTTGCCTGTGTGGAGCAGGAGGAAATGATCGTGCTCATCACTGGTGTCCCAGTTACTCTTACACTGATGTGGTGCAGTGCGGGCTGATGAATCGTGCCCTGGCCCAGCCAGCCAGACATCAAGCACTGGATTCAAGTTTTACACAAGTTGGGGACATCTATGTCTGTGGTGATTATCTATGGTGGTGAACCATTTTCAATTGCTGCCTGGGTTTCAAGAGCAGACTAAGCTTTAGTTTTTCCACTGTATGCCCCTGTATGCTAGCGTTTGTGGAGGACTGTGGCTGCAAAGGGGAGACCACAGCCTGGAGCAGGAGGGAGGAGGACTGCCTGCACTTTCCTGAGGGTGGGCTGGGTGGCTAACCACACCTTAGTGGTTACTAAGGCAAGTCAAGTTACATCTCTGACTTGGCTAGTGATAGTCTGCTTGTCATGGACATCTTGTTTCTCACAAATAGGGAGCTGAAGGGCTGGCAGACAGCACTCCCCTCTGACCCTTGTGCTCCCCTCACCAGCCTTTCCCTTTATAGAGACTGTTTGAGGTTTGGGCTTTTCCCTCATAAAAATGCACCTTTATTTCAACCTGACTCCATCTTCTGCAATGATGTCACCCCTCTAGCTTTTTCTAAGGACTTGCCATTTTTTAATAACATGTATGAGTTTATATATACATGATCTTTCCTACCACAAAAATCCAGAAGACTCAGCAGGTATGGTAGTGTGGAGCAGAAGGGGAAGGAGACTGCTAAACCCTGTCATCTCACTGACCATCCACATGGGTTCAGCACTTGACAAGATAGAACACTGGGTGCCAGTCTGTGATGGGTTTACCAGGTCTCTAGGGCCTGCTTCCACTTGCAAAAAGCTGCCATAAACTTCACCAGCATGCTCGTGAGCAAGGACATCAGGCAGGAGCTGACTGCAGATACTGCTAGAAGGTGCCACACATGGTGGAGGTGCCATATGGGGTGCTGAAAATAGCACAGAGCTCCCACAGCTTAATTTGTGCTTCTAATTAGTGGGATCAACTAGTCCATGGTACTGTAGCTCTTGTTACCCAAGGTAACTACTTTAAAAGTCCAAAGGGTGGGTGTTCCCTCGTTTTCCATCAGCAAAGGGCTTTCCCTTGAAGGCTGTCATCTGTGTCTTCCCTGTAGTAGCTGTGTTCATGCCAGGTTAGAGAGCAAGGCAACTCTTCATCTGTCACCTTGATATATTCAAGACAGGTGATTTGGGCAATTCCATGCAAGGTTTCTCCCTGTGAAAAGGCTGTGTAGCTGAGACAGCTAAGTAACCTGGCCCTGGAGTATTTATAATTAATTAATATTTCCTGTTGCCTCCCAGCCTTTTCCTCTGTGTTTAATCTGTTAATTAGAAGCAGGTAATCAAGGATATGTTGAAAACATCTGCAGCAAGTGTTGCCCTCATACTTCCTGCTCTGTCCACCCACTCATCAGCAGAACTGTATCAGCAGAGATCTTGAGCTCACCTTTCTAGGAACATCTCTCACCTGTGTAATGCCACAGCAATGTGGAGGTGGTGCTGCCTTTGGGTGCAGACACCAAGACAAGGTGCCTACCCCACGACAGGGGTGGGTTATGAATTTGCAGTATTATCAGTTGCTTTGTAGGAACTCCCCTAGACCAACTCTTAATCCATAGCAGATTAAAAATAGCTCAGTGGAAGAAGCACTAGCTACCCTGCACCATCACCATGACATAGCATTATTCCTGAAGCATACCAACTGTTTGCCTCCTGTCTTTTGGTTTACAGCCATGCCTTCTCCTCAGCGCTTCAGTGGTGAAAGCATTATCATTTGGAGCGACCTGGACATTACCATCTCTGTGCCGTGGTACATTGGGCTGATGTTCAGAACACGGAAAGTCAACGGGATGCTGATGCAAGCCAATGCTGGGGCTGCATCCAAGATCAGTATTCAGGTAAAACTGTGGCTGCCTTTGGTTAGAAAAGAATTAAAAAATTCTCCCCCATCAGAGGTGCAGCTACACCAACTATGTAGCTTCGTCCACCCAGCTAAATGCACATTAATAAATACAAATTATTTTGTTCAGCCTTTAACAAATGATCAAATTTGATGGTTTAAGATTATTTTATTTTATTTTATTTTTAATAGAAGTAGTAGTATGCATTAATATAGAGGCAAAAATTGATTGTTTTGGGGAGGATGTTATCACTATGGTAAGTTAGAATCTGAATATCCTGAGTGATACAAGGAGTTCTTGAAACTGTTCCTATCTTTGCTGTTTGGATGTTTTTTCCCTTTTGGGCTGCCCTAGGAAATGTTATTATCTTGCCCTCTGCTCCCTTCCATGTCAGATACAAATATGTAGCAAAAATACACCTTTTTTTTCCCAACAGATACTGAACAGCTATGTGCAGTTTGACGTGTACAGTGGCCTGAGCCAGATTGCTAGTTTGAAGTTGAGCCAATCACGAGTCAGTGATGGGGAATGGCATCATTTGTTAATAGAGCTGAAGAGTGCTAAAGATGGTAAAGACATCAAGTACCTTGCTGTCATGTCCTTGGACTATGGGATGTACCAGGTGAGGCAGCATCATAACTTTGCCACTAAGCATTACAGAAATGTTTTTTTTAGGAGAAAGTAGAATAAAGGATTGACAGAAGCTTATTCTGTGAGCCATATTCTGCAGTGATTTGTGCCTAATGAAGTTGGACTTTATTTATTAAGCCTAATGATAAGATATCTTATGAACAAGTCTGTGAAAAGCCACAAACAGATGTCTAACTCCTCACTGCTTTAATATTTTTTTCTGCAATTGCTGTCAGCTACTGCTTGACTCCATCAGGCAGAAAACAAGCTGTCTGTGTCATAGAGGATGATAGTGCTTCTTACTGACTGTCTTCTTCCTCAACAGAGCACTGTGCAAATTGGAAATCAACTACCTGGACTGAAAATGAAAAGCATTGTTGTGGGAGGTGTCTCTGGAGACCAAGTCTCTGTTCAGCAGGGATTTTATGGCTGTATGCAGGTATGAAATGAAAAGTGTAGCAATAAACTTTGAACCTTTAAGAAAATGCCCATGAGAAAATGTAGGATTTTCTTTCTCATCCATCCCCAAACATTTCTGCTTCCTCCATCAAAATATCTGAAGACTAATTTAAATATAATTGTCTTTTGTCACCAGGGAGTAAGAATGGGAGAGACATCGACGAATACAGCTACACTCAACATGAAACAGGCTACCATGATCAACGTGAAGGAGGGTTGCGAAGTGGATAACCCCTGTGATTCCAACCCATGTCCCCAGCACAGCTACTGCAGTGATGACTGGGACAGCTACTCCTGCATCTGTGACCCAGGTAGCCCACTGATCATCCCATGCACTCATGCAGGAGCTAGATCACAGCTTCATGAGCTCATCAGAAGAGCAGCAGCAGCAGCATGCTTGCAAAGTGCTCCTCTCCTGATTCTTCTTCTGATCTAGTATTATTTTTCTCAGTCTTGCTGTAGGACCCTTGAAACTGTAATCACAGAATAAGGATCATTTCTTCTAGGCAACATACCAACCAAACAGAAAGACGGTCTCCAGTCCACAGAGCTCTCTCCCTGCACCTCCCCTTTTCTTTTCTGTCTGTTTTCTTTTTCTCTTTTTCTTTCCCAGCCTTTTCTGCTGTTGGATTTCAGTCTCACGCCCTGCATCCTAATCGAGATACTTTGAATGTTTGCTCTGTTTTGGTGCATGTAGCCGGCACATGCTGTCAGCACCCAGCACAGTCACCTCCCATACATGCAGGGAGAGAATACAGAACTATTTCTAACACATGCCCTGAATATAAAACTGAGAACCAAAGGCACAAGGTGCCTCAAGCCTGCTAACAGGCTGTTGAAAAGAACAGCCCAGTATCTTTTTCGCTGAGAGGGAAAAGAGTCCCTTCTGTCTGACGGTATCTGAGGGGGAATCTACTGGTTATTGAAGATGTGTTATTAGTGTATAAGCTTAAAATAGATGGTCTTTTGGAGACATGCGAGTCATAAATTACAATGGTTGCTGTAATTTTATGACCTTGTCTCCCCAGGGTACTTTGGGAGAGACTGCGTTGATGTGTGTAACTTGAACCCCTGTGAGCATGTCTCCACGTGCGTGCACAAACCGAGCTCATCCCACGGCTACACCTGTGAATGTGGACAAAGTTACTACGGACAGTACTGCGAGAGCAAGTAGGAGAATTATTTTTGTTCTTTGTTTCTTGATCCTTCCAGCAGCCCTCTAAGGCAGCAGTCCTTCTACTTCCTTTTCTGCTTTGGTTAGCTTCCCTGTAACAATTTGTGTGCTCATTAGCTGATGGTGTTTGCAGGCTTCATGCCCTTTGGCACTCCTGACCCCTCTTCCCAGAGACCTGGGAAACTTCCATATATCGAGGAGCCACTTTTTTTCGGGAGCAGGTCAGGCACTTGACCAACAGTGATGTGTTACACAGCACTGCATCTGACCTGTATCTTGTGGTGGGCATGGCCTGAGTTTGCCCTGTGTCTCTCCTCCTGTTCCCTCAGCAGGCACCAGAGCGATGTACTCAGTTAGGTGGCCTGTGGGCAGATAAAACAGCTTTGCAGTTTGGGTCCAGTCCCTGGGCTAGCAAAAAGCCATCCCTTCTGGACAGTCTGAGAGGCCTATGTCCTGTCACTGTGTGGGAGAAACGTGCCGATTCCCTCATCACCAGCTTCCTGGTCTCACTGAAGCATTCAGCAACCAGCCTTATCCCAGAGCCGGCACTTTGATTTACTGTAATATGGGCCATTCATGATGTGCAAATGAAGTGCATTTGTCTGCCCATTTAGAAATAGCTCATGTGATGTTTCCTTCCCTTTGAAAACCACAAGCTTCTTCATCTGCCTTTCGGTGTGTGGGCATGCAAATGTTGGCCGTGCTGTTGCCAGGTTCATCTCTCATTCCTCTGGATTAGCGACGCAGGGACGTTGTCCCATGTCATTATCTACTGACATCATGTCAAGTGCAGCATTGTGGTTTTTTGTATTAAAAAGCAGAGAAGTGCAAACCTGGCAATTATTGTAAGCAAAATTCTGCCTGGTCTCTGAAACAGACAGCAAACAGCTTTTCTTTCCCAAAATGAGCAGCAAGGAGGGGAGTCCTTGTGCATTACGCTGATCACAGACACAGCAACGTCATCCTTCAGGCTATTGCTTGACAAGGGCTTCCAGCTCACAGAGACCCTGGTCACTGCCCTGGCCCTTTCCCAGAGGTCTGCTTGCCAGCACTAGTGTTAGGGCATCTGTGGGACAAACCAGCTCAGAAGCTCACCCAGCAGAAAAAGAACCATCAAAAACAAGGGTTATTCCTCAACAGGGGTGGCTTTTGGGTTGATGCACAACCACTGACTAGCTATGCTGCTTCTGAATAAAAAATCTGAATAAAAGCTGTCACCTTTCCCTCTTCCATGTCCCTAACCACATGTGTTCTTCTCCCCCTCCCTTGTGGCAAGCCTAGGCTTTTCAGACCCTGTGGTGAGCTGGCTGAGAAAGCCAGCTTGGCTGAAAGTAGTGTCTTTTCTTCATAGGTTGAGCTTACAGCCAGCTATGCACCTGAGCTGGTGTGCCCACAGGTTGAATAAGCATGGTTGCCCACAGCAGGGGTGGGACAGGAACCCATAGGGGTGGGAGATGGGATATAAAGTCTTGGGGAGATGTACCCTGAAGCTGTTTGTGGGTGTAGGTAAAGCAGGGCATGGGCTCTCCAGCCTTCCTTGAACACTGCTTTCCCCAGCATGGGGCTGGTGCTGGGGCTGGTGGGACTGGAACTGTTTCCACTAGGCAGTATGAGCCCCACCGCCCTCTCCCAGAAGAGAAAGCGATTTATTTGCTCGTATACATGTTTGCTCCCTATAAAGAGGAGCTGGTCTTGAAAACATTTATAGGATCATTACCACCAGGGTTTTGAAGCACTGGTATTCTTTATCTTTTTTAATTAGAATATATAGAACTCGGCTGGTGCAATGAGATATACATTACAGTCTGTAAGCTGATGAAGTGGAGTGTAGATTGGGCCCAAACCTCTTTTTTTCCGAGTTCTTAAGAGGAAGCTTAGAAGAACGTTCATTCATTGTGATCTTCTTTTACAGGATTGACCTGCCTTGTCCTAGGGGCTGGTGGGGAAATCCCATCTGCGGTCCTTGTAATTGTGAGACTAGCAAAGGGTTTGATTCTGATTGCAATAAGACCAATGGAGAATGCCACTGCAAGGTAAGCAAGAGAAACCTGTCTTAAGTCAACATTTCTGAAGTTTAGAAAATAACTATATCAGTAATAACTACAAAAAGGGAGCATCTGAGACATAAGCACATAATGGTTGTGCTTTGTATCATATATATATGCACACGGTATAGTTAATCTTTACCTAAAACATTTTGCTGGCACCACCCTTCACAAAATCATACTGTGCAGCTCTTATCTTATTTGTGTTTGGAAAGCAAAACTGAGAGGATGAAAGCCTGGCCCTGATCTCTCTGAAGTGCAGCCCGCTTTATCGGGCGGGAGATCAGACCTGGGTGCAGAGGAGTGCCGGTGGTGTTTTGTGTATCACAAGTGAGTAACAGCCATGAAACAGCCCGGGCCAGCTGGGTGAATCTCTTCCCTCCTCAGTGGGCCAGCAAAAGGCCTAGCAGCTGGAGGGAGGTAAATAATACAGGAGGCTGAACACTTCCTTCAGTGCCAGCTCTGTGGAGTTTAAGAGGAATTTGCCGTGGACAGACGGGGGACGCGGGAGGGGAGGCGCCTCCCCGCTGATGGTTTTACAAAGGACTTTTCACAATGGGTTTTACAATAGGCTTGAATGACATCAGAGGAGAGCAGTGCCTGTGCAAACCAGCGGCACTGAATCTGGCCCCATACTTCTTTTCTAAATGCCAGCAGGACGCGCAGCAACTGTTGCGTTAAATAGAGCCAGTGGGGTGCCAGCACCACGCTCTTGTGCAATCGCGGAACGCCTCGGATCAAAAGCCTTTCCAAATGCAATTTGAATACGTGATCATTGGTTGCTCTCCTCCCTGTGCATGAAACGAGTGGACGGTGCAAGAAGCTTCCTCTCTGGCTCGTTCCTGCCATGCAAGAGTGGAATTGCAAAGCAGAGCAAAAATGCAAATCCTTCAAGAATGAGTTTGCTGAGCACTGGCAGCCAGTACATGAGGGGTGCCTCTGCCCCTGCTGCAAATGGTGAACAGAAACAGGGGTCTCCGTGGCACGAGACAACCCAGCCATCCACCCAGCACTCAGCTCTGCCTCTCTGCTTTGCCAGGGCTAACACAGCACACTCCCTATAGCTATTACATTTGCTGTTAATAGTAATACCATTATTATCCCACGCTTGGCAAAATTATCCCTTTTATGATGCACACACGCTGCTGGAGCAGGATTTCAGAAATGCAAGTAATGCGGGATCTAAGTCAAATACCCCACGCCTGTCATTTTACTTTTTCTAGGCAAATTACTACAGGCCCCAGAGCAGTGATACCTGCTACCCCTGCGACTGCTTCCCATCTGGCTCTCACACGCGCGCCTGTGACATGGAGACGGGACAGTGCCCTTGCAAGCCTGGCGTCATAGGGCGGCAGTGCAACCGCTGCGACAACCCGTTTGCTGAAGTTACTGTGAAGGGCTGTGAAGGTACCTTCTGTCCAGTGAGCACTGCTGATCAGCCAGGCTGTAGCTGCAGGATCAGAGCCCCTGGCAGCAGGGAGCTGGGGTCATGCAGTGGTGGGCATGCAGCTGCGTCCTGGGGTGCA
Source organism: Porphyrio hochstetteri (assembly GCA_020800305.1). Taxonomy (NCBI): domain Eukaryota; kingdom Metazoa; phylum Chordata; class Aves; order Gruiformes; family Rallidae; genus Porphyrio; species Porphyrio hochstetteri. The sequence continues at coordinate 52,843,085 of CM036905.1, forward strand.
TGTGAGCCCAAAGGGGTGGCTCCAGCACGGGCAATGGGAGCTGCAGCAGCTTTAAGCCCTGCACCCCTCCTCCTAAGTCTGTGCCAGTGTGCCTCATGGGGGCTGGGGGAAAAGAAAAATAAGCTCAAATTTCTTTAATTTTCATCAAATGAAAGCATAGCTGGCTTTGTAGGGAAAGCAAAACACTAATCCTAGTTTTGCTTGAAACCTGAGTTCATCTGCCAGCACAGCCTCCTATGCTGCCCTGCAGCTGAAGAGGCAGGAGAAAGCCCTCACGCCTTCTGCCCACAGAGGCTCTGCCGTGTGCCTAGTGCCCTCTGCCTTTCTTCCCCATCCTGCCTTGCCTCTCATCCACCCTCCTCCTGTGATCAGCACAAAGCTGCTGCAGCAGCAGCCACCTCTCCCCAGTGTGTGGGTGAAATGAAGGAGAAACGTTTTCCCACAATAAAGGAGCAGAGAGAGATAGGCAGAGCCAAAATCCAGAGCCACATAATCATCTTGAGCTCTCCTCTGCCTGTGCCTGTCTGCCCACACCACTGGATAAGGAGCAGCTGATAGATTACAGCTTGGAAGGCGCTGCAGAGGGCAGGTATCCTGATGGGGCTTGGGAATTACACAAAGGTCCTTTAGTCAGGTTGAAATGTCTCCTTGTTGTGATTTTTATCTTGTCAGAAAAAATTGCATCATTTCTTTTTCTACTTTCAGTAATTTATAATGGCTGTCCCAAAGCTTTCGAGGCTGGTATTTGGTGGCCACAGACCAAGTTTGGCCAACCAGCTGCTGTGCCATGCCCTAAGGGATCAGTGGGTAAGTTCCCTGGGTAAAACATTAACTATTTTATCTACGTCCCTGTTTGAGGGGAAGAAAAAAAAAAGAGCAAAAAGTTGTGTACATAAGGAATGGCATTAATTCATTTGGTCTAGAGATTGCAGCATAGCTCAGGCATATCATGAGCACAAACGTTGTGCTAGCTGAAACTCAAGAACTGTTAAAATACATTTGGAACAGTAGCAGTAAAGAAATGCAAAAGTGTGGCAGATCAACACATATAAATAAGAGAATTTCTGTATCTCTTTTTTTTAAAAAAAAGTACAGTTTTCTTTGTTCTGTTTATTAAGCATTTCTTACATATGTAACTTTTAGTTTCTAATGATTTTACATGTTCTTCAGCAGTACTGGAGAAAAATAAAATTAGGAAAATAATTATGTGATGATGGCTTTACTAGCACTGCAGACTTGTAAAGCTGAGATTTACAGCAGAACTCATGTTTTTCTACCCAACACCTTTTCATAAAATCACAAACTGGTTTGGGTTGCAAAAGGTCTCAGAGATCTAGTTCCAACCCCCTGCCATGGGCAAGGACATCCTCCAGTAGACCAGGCTGCCCAGGGCCCCATGCAACCTGGCCTTGAACACTGCCAGGGAGGGGGCAGCCACAGCTTCTCTGAGCAGCCTGTGAGCGGGCCTCACCACCCTCACAGGCAAGAATTTCTTCCTAATATCTAATCTAAATCTCCCCTGCTTCAGCTTAAACCTGTTACCCCTCGTCCTAACACTACATGCCCTTCTAAGCAACCCTTCTCCAGCTTTCCTGTAGGCCCCTTTAGGTACTGGAAGGCTGCAATAACATCTCCCCAGAGCCTTTTCTTCTCCAGGCTGAACAAACACAGCTCTCTCAGCCTGTCTTCACAGGGGAAGTGCTCCAGCCCTCTGGTCATCTTCAGGGTCTCCTCTGGACTTGCTCCAAAAGCTCCATGTCCTCCTTCTACTGGGGACCTCAGAGCTGGATGGAGTACTTCAGGTGTAAGACAGCGGAGGAGGAGAATCCCCCCCCTCAACCTGCTGGTCATGCTTCTTTTGATGCAGCCCAGGATACGGTTGGCTTTCTGCGCTAAGAGCGCACATTGCTGAGTCCTGTTAAACTTCTCATCTATCATCACCCCCAAGTCCACCTCCTCAGGACTGCTCAGTCCAGTAAATCTAACCCATAATTTAGATGGCTGAAAAACCTCATGTTATAAAGCACATGAGCTGCATTGTTTTGTACCATAAGCGAATGGCAAGGTGCTTTCTCATGCATGTCCCTGAAAAGATCTATCAGAGTTTTGAAAATGGGCTTCACAATATTTTCCAAAGGCTGTTCTGTGGGAAATGAAATCTCCGTAGCTCTCTGCTGTGACCACTTCTCATGTGCACTGAGTTATAAATGGCTTTGTGACTCCTGCAAATATTACTGGGGAAGGTTACTGCCTGTAGGTGTGCAGAAGATTTCTGGTCAACCATGCTGCTGTTCTGTGCATTTTATGCAATAATATTTGATATTTTTTTAAAATAATATTTTTAGGTGAAGAATATTTATATTATCAAACAGTATAAAGTTGAATTAAAATAACTTTTCTGCGTCGTTCTGGTGGTTGACCCCAGTGTGTCTTCTAGCAAATGGACTAGTAGGCAAGGGTACTTAGAGGTTTTAAGTGAATTTACAGACCATTCAAAAAAGTAAACTTTATGAGAGTGAATATTCAGGCTAAGAACCTGCGGCTTAATTGTATTTACTTCATCATGGAAGAGAAATAATATAATTAGATACTGTTCAAGTAATTATAATTATTGCTTAGATATTAGTAATTAAAAGGCTTAGACACATGCAAAACTTTAAGTGCAAGTTAACTAGCACAATGTAAATTTTGAATTTGATAACTTGCAATTCACTGTGAAGGATCCAGAGCCAAGAATCACACATGGTACTAAATAATAGGATAAATTAAACCATCAGCTGCTCATAGACTATTCACAAGTGGCAAAAGGCAATTCTATCTATTGGCTGAAGTGTTTACCATGTGCAGCATGTGAAGGTTGATAGTATGTTCTAACATGAAGGCAGCACTGATCTGGGAGGTCTTCCTATACAGGCTGTCGCACAGAAATTTTATTATACAGAATCACAAGGTTGGAAAAGACCTTTGAAGATCATCAAGTCCAACCATTCTCATCCTAAACTAAACCATATCTCTAAGTACCTCATCTACCCTTTTTTAAAACACGTCCAGGGAAGGTGACTCAACCCCCTCCCTGGGCAGCCTGTTCCAGGCCCTGACAACTCTTTCAGTGAAGAACTTTTTCCTAACATCTAATCTGACCCTGCCCTGGCACAGCTTAGTGCCATTTCCCCTTGTCCTATCACCTGTCACCTGGCTGAAGAGACCATCGCCCACCTCTCTACAGCCTCCCTTCAGGTAGTTGTAGGTGGTGATAAGGTCTCCCCTCAGCCTCCTCTTCTCTAAGCTAAACATCCCCAGCTCCCTCAGCCGCTCCTCATAGGATTTGCCCTCCAGCCCCTTCACCAGCCTGGTTAACCTATCTCAGTAGGGGTATGTTTTCAGAAATATTCAGGAAGTTCACAGTCTTTTTCATATTTGGTATAAATAAATTGCTGAATTCATTTGAGAACATTAGGGCAGTGAGGCTGAGAGTGGTTAGGCAGATCTTGAAGCTTGCCTGACTTGTCTCTTAAGCCTGGGGACAACAATTCATTTAGTACTCCCTAACTTTATCCAGACAGAAATCCCAGTTTGGAAAGTAAAATATGCATGTAGCTCTAAGAACTTGAAAATGTAGGAAGTCTGAAAGTCTAGGATATTTGAAGTCTATGAAGAACAACTCAGAACATTATTTACCATTAAGGCTTTGTTTCCTTCAGGAAATGCAGTTCGCCATTGTAACATTGAAAAAGGCTGGCTGCCTCCTGAGCTTTTCAACTGCACCACCAACACTTTTATGGATCTAAAAATCATGGTAAGCTGTGTTTTCTCATTTTTCCCTTTATTTTATAAATGATCATCACTTCAGTCCCTGGTTTGATATCCCTGCACTTCATCTTTTGACTAAGTGCTTGAACCCCCTCATTTCCCATCAGGACCTTTGCGCTTTTCTGGCTCTCAGTTGCATTTGCTGTTGAATCATCTTGTCCTCTCTTCCTCAAGGCAAACACTATTGTGATCAAACAATTGTTTTGTACCAAAAAATGTATCTAGAATGAAAAAAAAGTATGTCATTGGGTTTTTGATTCTTTCTTGTCTCCGTTTCAGAATGAGAAGTTACACCACAATGAGACCAAGCTGGATGGAGATAAAACCATACGGATTGTGAGAGTGCTGCAGAATGCCACCAAGTACACACACAGCTTGTATGGCAACGATGTGAGAACAGCTTACCAGATGATGATCCGGGTCCTCCAGTATGAGAGCCAGCAGCAAGGATTTGACTTGGCAGCCACGAGGGACGTGGAATTCAATGAAGTAAGAGAGATACTATATACTGTGCTGAGCCTTTACAGCTCCCTGTAAAAGTTTTATAGTGATGGGTAATTACATTTGCCTTTGACCAAAGTGGGGTGAATATCATGTAATTGCTTAATATGTTTCACAGCTGAGTCAGTCTTCTCAGTTTAGGATGGGAAGTTGGTTATCCGTGTGTGTATGCACACATCATAAATATCATCATAGTAACAACCAAGAGCAAAAATCCCCAAATGAAAAAATCATCAAGCCGATGTATTATTCCTGGATAAGAATTTTGTGTACTGTACTGAATCTTGTTGGAAAACCTGCCTAATGTGACCATTTTCATTTAACTGTGCAGTGAACTGACTCTGAAGGTTTCTTATAATTCAGTTTGGAGACACTTAGAATCACAGAATGGTCTGGGTTGGAAGGGACCCCAAGGATCATAGAGCTCCAACCCCCCTGCCACTTGAGTGATTTTATTAAAGAGTTGGGACATTGAAAGACCCTCCATACTGTATTGATATTTTAAGTGATGCAGGCAAACACAAAAATGTGTTCGGGGGCTTCTGCTAGTCAGAGGGCTCATGAAAGACCCAGTTATTACCAAAGGACCTGACCAGGTCTGGAGAACAAGCGTTAGCACACTGTCTTTCTGGGGCAAACACATAGCTGCAGTGGAAAAATATGAGGTGTAGAGGAAGTTGGGAGTTTTCTGTGTTCTGAAAATGTGAAGCTTGGATGACCCATGTCAGGCTTATAGAGCTCTCCTCGTTGCCACATGTGCCATGGGGCACTGCTGTACACACTTGCCAATACTATTTCCAAGATCCCAACCATGGCACATCACAAAGTCCAAGCTAAAATATTCTGCTGGACTGGTGCTAGCAGAGCCTGGAGCTCAGGCACCAGCATAGAGATGCTAGAACAACCTGCCATGAGCCAAGACTGACCTCTATGCTGGCTAAAGGTGGTCTTCCTGAATTTGACGGTGTTCTACACCCAGCTTACTGCTCCCAGTACTCCAGGAGGAAGTGCCAGGTCAGGCAGACTTTGGGTTGAACTTGGAGACCCTGTACAGGGCCAAGCTGCACAAGGAGAGCACATCCCTAGGGAGGTAGGAGCAGGAGGAAGTGTGGCTGGGAAAATTCCTCAATTTCTTGGGCTGTACACTCAACAGAATGCAGAGAACTTTTGAAACTTTGAACATTTTAAGTGCACCTGATTTTAAGACATTCAGTTTTTGCTTTCCTGAGGAGACAGTGTGCTGACAAACTTGTGCAGGCTGTGGAGTAAATGCATTCCCCCCGTTCAGATCTTGAGAAGGAACTTGGTTTTCAGCATGTTTTGTTAAGTATAAATAAGAAAAATAAGCAAAAAAAAAAAACCCGCCCCAAACTTTGGAAACCTCCACTTTAATTTATTATTCTCTGTGCTTGGCACTGAAACTCATACAGATGATGTTTTCAAGAACTCCCTGCATATTTTTAGCATAGGTCAGGAATTTGAAAACTAATCAGTAAAGCTCATGAAAAAAGGAGGCAACATCCCAAGCTGAGGGAGTACAATGGGAGAAGGAAATTATATTTTTTCATAGTCTCATGGAGAACCCTGAAAAACAGATAATAAAACCCCCATAAATAACATACACAAACACCAAAGAGGTCTGGTACCAAGTACAGCATGTGTCTCCTGCGTTCCTGAGGAACCATGTAGTGCTTCTCACCCTAGTTAAAAGTAGTCATACTGGCAGCCACTTTTATCTCAGATACACACCTGCAGCCTCAGACAATGCTTAGAGAATATAGCATCTTCCCTGTCTGCTTCCAAATGAAACCCAAATATTTGCCTTGGTTATTTTAGAGCTTGAGGTGATTAATTCCTACCATAATTTATGCAAATGTAACAATAAGAATTAGGTTTTGACACATCAATATATTTCACAGGTACAACAAGACAAAAAACTTCTTAGCACCTTTCCATTTAAGCCATTTAACAGTCTGTTTTGGGGCCTTTTTTCATTCAGCCTGAGGGTCCCTTTGCATATTCCTGTAGTAAAAGGGCAGAAGATCCTCAGCTAGAACTTCCTTTTTAACACCATTTCTAAGTAGCATAAAAATGGGGAAATGGGGGGGGGGGGAACTATGTGATGTAAGTTTTCTTATGTATTTTCACGTTTTTATATGCAAGTTAATGTTTGCTCTTGTCATTTTTTACCATGCAAGTTTTCCTAGTTATCCAGGGATCAACAAAGTAAAGAAAAATTTTTTTTAAAATTTGAAATAAATAGATGGCAATATTGCTGTCTACAGCTTCCTTGTGACTTTTAACATATACTATTTTGATTTCTCTGGGAGAGTTCTTCAGCGCTCGTACCAAGCACTCTGCTTTTCTTGTCTCTGCTCTCTCTCTGAGACAAAACAAGTTTAGCTTTTAGTTCTGCATTTTCTTGCTAGGTTTCCTGTCATAAAGGGGAAAGAAAGTTGGCAGTTCTCTTACAGCCTCCAATTTTGGCTTTGCTTTGCTCATAAAACGTTTGGAGGGATTTTCTTTATGCAACAGAAAAACCTGGGGGTAACTGGCGTGCATATTTTCATACGGCCACGGCAGAACATGCCTGCATTAAAGTACTTCATTATGCACTCACCTGAGGCAGTAATGCCAATCATTTTCAATATCCCTCACTTCAAACCCAGCCCTTTGTTTGCTGCATAATTTAGGCTTGTACTTTGTTTCTCAGAATATTATCAAAGTCGGCAGCACTCTACTAGACCCCAGCAATAAGGAGCACTGGGAGCAAATCCAGCGAACGGAGGGTGGCACCGCTCACCTGCTCAGGCACTATGAGGAGTATTTCAACAACGTGGCCCAGAACATGAAGAAAACCTACATGAGACCTTTTGTCATCGTCACCACAAACATGAGTGAGTATCTGTGTTAAAAAATGCTGTTTTGTATCACGGCTTTAAAAACGTGCTGGATAGAGTTGCTAGTTATTTGTCTTCATAGTATCCACTGAGAAACAATATACTTGGATTTTCTAATCTAAGCAGTATATTCATTTCAAGTCAATTGAGCTTTGATCCATATCTCTCAGTTGCCATGGCTTCCTCCTGGAAGATGCCTGATCTGTTTTCCCTCTGGGATGTGCCACTGCTCCGTGTGGCATTCTGTTGCAGCCGTAGCAGCGTACAGATGGTAGGAAGGACAAAGTTTATAAGTAAAGGAAATGCCTTTTGAGATCACCTAGTATAGTTGAACGTAGTTTTTGAAGGATTCACACAACCATCACTTAAAAGAGTTACTACAGTTCAAAAAAACAACCTCCTATTGATCAAATACCTTGGATGTTCAAAGACTCAAAGAATGTTTTGATTTGGAACTGTACTCAATATCACCTTGTTCTAACCCCCCTGCCATGCGTAGGGACACCTGGGCTAGTGTCCAGGCTGCCCAAAGTCCCACCCAACCTGGCCTTGAACACTGCAGGGAGGGGGCAGCCACAGCTTCTCTGGGCAACCTGTGCCGGGGCATCACCACCCTCACAGGGAGGAATTTTTTCCCAATACCTAGTCTAAATCTCCCCTCCTTTAGTTTAAACCTGTTACCCTTTGTCCTATCGCTACAAGTCCTGATAAACAGTCCCTGTCCAGCTTTCCTGTAGTTCCCCTTCAGGTACTGGAAGGCTGCAATAATATCTTACTGGAGCCTTCTCTGCTCCAGGCTAAACAAGCTCAACTCTCTCAGCCCGTCTTCATCAGAGAGGTACTCCAGCCCTCTGGTCATCTTCCTGGCCCTGCTCTGAACTTGCTCCAATGACTCCATGTCCTTCTTGTACTGGAAACCCCAGAGCGGGACACAATACTCCAGGTGGAGTCTCAGGAGCATAGAGTAGAATAGGAGAATCCCCTCCCCTGACTTGCTGATAATACTTCTTTTGATACAGCCCAGGACACGGTTGGCTTTCTGGGCTGTAAGCACACACTGATGCGTTATGTTGAGCTTCTTATCCACCAACATACACAAGTCCTTCTCAGGGCTGCTCTCAATTCATTCCCTGCCCATCTGTGCTTGGGATTGCACCAACCCATGTGCTGGACCTTGAACTTGGCCTTTTTGAACTGCCTGAGGTTCTCACAGGCCCACCTTTCCAGCCTGTCAATATCTCTCTGAATGTCAATGGGGCCTTTCTAGCCTGGAACCTATCCAGATAAGGAGCTTCTGTAGAAATTCTCATGTTGAAAAGTATCTTCTCAGAATCACCTATCCAAGCCTTCAAACTCCCTCCCAGCCTTGCAAAACTGTGATCAGAGTAACATCCTTGAGGTCCAAAATATCAAGAATGGGTGTAAACTGAGAAGGAAATATCAGAGATACAAACACACTTTCCACACCTGTTACAGTAAACACCTCTGACAAGCAAATAGCATCTCCTGCACTTGCAGGACTGTGATGTACTTCACAGATGTCCCTGCTGGACATGTGCAAGCGAAGCACAGTGTCCACAGCTTGCTCAGCCTCCTCCCCTATTTTCTTTCCCCACCTTCTCTATTTCATTTTCTACCCAGGTACCAACAGTTTGAGCTGGTCAGGTGTTGGCAATAGTCCTGCTCTGAGTTGGGTGACCTTCAAAGGTCCCACCCAAGCAGCATTGCTATCTGGTTTTTCTTTCAGAGGTGGTCTAAATTATTATCAGACTGTACTTGTATTTAGCTTTTCAAGCCTCTGCTTTTATTTCAGAACTGAAGAAGGGCTTATGTGCCTAAAAGCTTGGCTTATTTTCCCAACTACACCCAGTGGTATAGGAAGTGAATTTACCTTTGCCTACAAAACTCGTTTTGAGAGTGTTTTATGTCCACAGTCACAGAGGCATAAAAAGCCAAGGCATCAGATAATCAAGATTCAGAGATAATAAAGTCCTGCAACAGTTCCAGGGGGGAAGGATTATTGTTGAACTAAGCCAAACTGAAATACTTTGATTTCTGTTTAATAAGCCAAACCTGAACTATTTCCTTGTGATTCAGGACTGTCAGAATCAAAATATTTTCATCTTTACACTCACAAAAAGTATGCTCAGTATTTTCACCAAACTGACCTGCAATAAAACAAAAACTAGAATTACTTGCAGGTTGTAAATCCTGATTTTTTTTTAATTTGTGTTTTTTTTTACCAGCTCTTCCTGAGTAAAAAGGCATGAGTTTGAGAGGGATGAGGCAAATCTGGCAGGAAAGGGGTCTGTTTTCTTTTGAACAGTTTTTCCAGGTGAACGCAGTGTTAATGGAGTTTCCTAATGCTCATCTGGGAGTTATTTAGAGAGTAGGAAAGGAATGGGAATTTGCAAATCTTAGCTTGGATATTTCTTCATATAGAAACTTTCAGTGAATTGCAGCTTTCGGTGTAGGGTTACCCCCAGGACTTCCAGCTTCTCACTTTTATTAGAACATCTAAATTGGCACTCAATGACTTCTCTTAAATGGGAAAGTTCAAGCCAACTCAGCTGCTCTTAAATAGTTTGGCATTTAGACAACAAACAGGCAGAGCTGACGAGGTGAGCCAGAGACAAACTGCTAAGGTAGAGGAAGGAGAACTGGAGGACGAAGGAGTAGTCCCAGGTGTATCCAGGTTCTTTTCTTTATCTAGCTGAATTTGCAGTTTAACAGATGCAGAAGTATATTTCTGAAGCAGCAGATTTGGCCTTCCCTACAACAAGGAAGCCTGAAATTGGAACATGCCACTTACCTACAATTCCAGTGTTTGCAGCAGTGTTTTCCTATTATGAGGTGCTGCCTTATGAGTTCCATTCCACTGCAAAATAAATTTGTCATTTGATAAATGTAGCATCATGCATGTGAGCTTCTAGTTGTCCTTTAAGGTACTGGTTGAGTGAAATTACATTTGACTTTGTATTTTGGGGTTTAAATGTCTTCTTTGTGTTGTGCAGATATTTTAACCTTTCAGTCATGTTCATTTTGTCACGATATCACATTTGAAAGCATCGAAGTTAATTTTATGAGAAACTTTCTTTTCCTCCCCCCCAGTTATTGCTGTTGACCTCTTTGACAAGTCTAATTTCACGGGTGCTAGAATACCGCGGTTTCATGAGATTAAAGAAGAATACCCAAAAGATCTGGAGTCATCTGTTGTCTTCCCTGATACTTTGTTCAGACCTTCAGACAGGAAAGGTAAAACCCTTCTGCTGCCGTTCATAGGGCAATTTTGACTAGCTCCCAAGGAGCGTGATTGATTCTTGGGAAGCAGAGTGGTACTAGGGTGAGAGCGGGGCGACCGTCGACACAAGCGCACATTATTCAGGGATGGAGCAGCTGTGCATACTTCTGAGGCATTTTGCCTGCCGGCAGCGATGAGAGCATGGGGGGCTGCATAACTGGCTGTACCTGTCTGTCTGGTTGTGGCCCCCACAATGCGGGAGAAAGGCTCTGCCTTCGTTCCCACCAGGATGGGAAGTGGGAAGGGATGGCCGCCCTGAGCCTGCAGCCCCACAGCCACCTTCCCCTGGTCCCTGCAGAGATGGAGGGAGGTGGTGTGAAAGAGGGAGAATCCAAATCCGGGAATGGAGCTGTGTTATCAGAACTAGGCAGCAAAGAAAAAGTCTTGAACTGTGCAGGGAGGTGGGTGATGAGGGAGGGTATGTGGAGAAAAGTACCTATTTCCTGGTGCCTCTGAAGTATCCTGCAATTGCTGAGAAGAACCACAAGTTACCTTGGGTAAGGGAAGAGAGAGAGGGTAACTCAAAGTGAAACAGTTATTACACATACCATGGCCAAATATCCTCCAAATGGGGAAATAGCAACACTTGTGAAAATAACACATAATACTTAATACAACTTCATGACTTTCCCCTCATAAAAAGAGTATCTGCTTGTACGGCTTGTATCTTTTCCTGAAAGAAAAAAGGGAATGTGAATTTTAAGAGATACTGCCAAAACTGAAAGCTCGTTATACGACAGAATTAGCAGGGAGCAATCCCATGTCACCAGTTGGTCTATTCATAACACTAGCTTTGCCATGTATCAAGGTGCATGCAATTTAATAGCGTGCACACTGTTTTAATGTTCTTCTTAAATCATGCGTGGAGTATTTATATACTTAGGGATCTTAGAGCTTTGAAATGCTTTCTTTTCTAGCTAGACTAAACGGTTGCTCATGGCTCAGTGGTTATTCATTATCAGCTGTACAAGAAATGTACTAAAATTATTGTTTAAAATATCAAATATGACATCAGGAGCATGCTCAGTGCCGTAAGCCTCGGGTTATAACAACAGCAACATCTCTGTATCTTTGCAAAGCAAAGTTGCCAGTTTAAATGGCAGCTCCAAAGCTGTGTGGAAAGAATTTAATATTGGTGTTCATTCCATAGCAGTGCCTACAATGAAGCCTTCAAATCAAAAATTATCCTCTAAGGTGAACAGTGATGTTCTAAGCCCTGAGAGTGCTTTTGCAAAGAGAAAGAAAAGACACCCAGGTGACTCAACACGTCATACTGTTGCCATGGTCATTATATACCGATCCCTGGGACACCTCCTACCTGAAAACTATGATCCTGACCGAAGGAGCTTGAGGTAAACCTCAAACCTGTTTGTGGATTGTTTGGACCCCTTCTTCTGCTTGCTCTGAGTGTGCAAGGGAAGACAGAGCTGCTTTTATAGTGACCATATGTCATCTGCGCTGCAGTCGTCACTGCAGTACTGTCACTTGTCCTCCTCGCACACTGGGAGAATGACCACATCAGTAGTATCAGCAGCTTTTGAAAACAGAGCTGTGTGGAAGGCTAAATGGGGCATCTGTCTTGCTTTCTGAGAGGAACTAGCTGGAAATCTTTTATTTGCAGAAATTTTGTGTTTTAATGTTTACATCACCACCATTTTTCTCCCTCTGCAGATTGCCAAATCGCCCTATTATTAACACACCGGTTGTGAGCACAGCCATTCACAGTGATGGGGGGCTTCCTCCCAACCTGGTAGAAAAGCCCATCATAGTGGAGTATGCCATGCTGGAAACAGAGGAGAGAACAAAGCCTGTCTGTGTCTTCTGGAATCACTCCATCACGTATGTATCCTGCTTGCTTTAGGGCTGTGCCTGGCAACTGTCTTCATAGCAGAGAAGTTCTGCCCAGGAAGATAATTCTAGAGAAAAACCTTTTTTTCCTCTATTAAACTGGCAGCTGATTCTTGGTGGAATAGAGCCATGTAGTCACTTCCCACCAACCTGAGAAAAATTAAAATAATCATCATAACTCTTCAAACAAAGAATTAGCCATGTGGTTTCTAACAAACACAGCACCATAATGTCTTCCTGAAGGGTTCATTTGCACCTAGCAATAATAAATCTCACCATTTCCTTTATTTCCTCATGCTTTTGGCTCACAGATGTGTGTCTGGGCAGGTGTAGTCTGCAGTGCGTGAATTCATGGCTTGTCTGAGGTCCCTAAGTCAAGACTCTCATTGCACTGTGCCCTCTTTTTAGGAGAGCATCTCCAGGAGGCGATTTGGTTCTTACATGGGCCACATCTTCTGTTACACTCATGACTATGGGCAGAGTACATGGCAAACAGGCACCCACCCTTGATGCCTCAGTCAGGGCTAGTACAAAAAATTACAAAGCCAAGTCTTCATGTTGGTAAAAAGGAAGACTGAGGTTTTTTCAGGGGAAATTATATGAGTAGGGATTATAAATTTTTGAATCTCAAGTTTTTTGAATCAAAATGGCAGCCCAAAAGACAGCTGGACTGGTAAGAAGCAACTTATCTTTCCTTCCATCAACTTTTGTGGTAAGAAGCAACTTATCTTTCCTTCCATCAACTTTTGTGGATTTGCTTTTGCTTACTTTAATGGGAAAAAAAATCAAGGTAGAGGAAACACCTACTTTGGGACCTTAGACTTGTTCGAGTGGTTAGGAAGCAATCCTGATACATAAGCAGAATACAAGCAGGGAGTATTTGACTCTCTAGGGGGAAAGCATGAGGGGAAAAGGTGAAATATGCGAAAAATGGCTCATTTAGGTCTTTTGTATCCAGTACAGCTAAAGATACAGATATTTTCCTTGAAAATGTGAAGAATGTTAAGGAGTCTGTATATTCGTGTTTTGTGGGGTTTATGGCAATGTGGAAAACAGCATAGTCTTGTTGGAGGTATTTCAGATGGGTGGATAAATAAAAGAGGATGCGTTGAGAGGTAACTACATACTCTGCATATTATGATTTCACAATATCATAACTATTCCATGAATAATGCAATTTTCAACCATAAAACCAGGTGTATAGTGAGAGGATGATATTGCCTGCCCAGGGTAGGAGGAATAGCTGTTACTCACTTCCTAGTGACCAAAAAAACTCTAGTAAACCTATGGAAAAATCCATTAAAAGGCAATATCCGGTGCTGGAAATAAAAAAGCAAACTAACCAAGGAATTGTTTGCCTCCTGTTCGAAAGCTTCAGGAGATTGTATCATTGAAAGGATCGAAGAGGCAACAGAGATCTCTTATATTAGCCATAATAAACTACTTTGTTTGCCTACATGCAAAGTAGTGTAATTGCTGCTATGTACAGATGATTCTGCCAACTATGAGGGAATGGCAAGTCCTTTTTCATAAATTTTTAAACATTGTATGGGCTTGAATAACTCATTAGCTCTAAAGTGATTCATCTATTAGCTATTCGCTGGCAACTTCAATGGTATTGTTGTCTGTGTTACGTCTTCCTCCTGCCACAGCAGCTCTTAAACTGTGTGTAATGAGTTTTTAAAAAGTGAGGACTTCTCAAGAGAAAGTGATATTAAAATTGTTTAACAAATATTTTATTGCAGAATGAAAAAGATGCCCTGTCATATCTCATTAAAATATCTTTCAGTACCTACAAGACTATTTTTATTACTCATTAACTTCAGAATTGAATAATAAATATTGATACAAAATGATTTCTGGAGCTGGAGTTAATAATTCCTGGCATTAACCAAGGCTGTGCAGGGAAAATCTGTAAGGGAGCAGTTCTTCCCCAGTGTTAATACAAGAAATCTCCTGATATGAAATATTATTTACTGGTTTTAACCTTTCCTTGTGTACTTTTCAGAGGAACCCTATAACAAAATCATATTACTGTTGAAACACATTTCACGTAAGATCTCTACAAGCAGTGTCTAGATCTAGGGAAATAGAGATGACTCAAAAACATGTATCTCGCTGTGGATTTGGTATTTTTTGCCCTCGTTATTGGCCAGATTGCTCTGTACAGTCCACACCCCCCATATGGCTTGTGTGGTCACTGACCCAAAAGTAACATTTTTAATTTTTTTTTTTTTTAATTCAAAACAGTTTGTGATAAAACCACAAAATTTTGTGATAAAACCACAAAATTTGGCCAGCAAAGCCAGTTGTCATATCAGAAATTACGTCAACTGAAGACTTTTCAAGTTGATGATACTCTTTCAGACATGTGATGCCCATAAATATTGCTGTCTTGGTACTAGCACTCTGGTTGCAGAGCAAGAGCTTCCCTGGGGAGCAATAGCAGTGGGAGGCAAGGGGAGACAGCTCTCAGAAATGCCTTTTTTCCTTGCAGGATTGGCGGGACAGGTGCCTGGTCCTCCAGAGGATGTGAGCTTTTTTCCAGAAACCAGAGCCACATCGCTTGCCAGTGCAACCACATAACCAGCTTTGCTGTCCTGATGGACATTTCGAAACGAGAGGTGGGTGATGGTTTTCAAGGGCTTTGGTTTTCAAGGGCTTTGATTCAGAGCTTGAGCTTTGAATGTGACTCAGAGCATCATCAGCGGATCAAACCCATGTTGCAGTGTGTCAGGAGCACGTTGCCCGGTGCCTGACAGTGCCCACTATTGGGTCTGCTGAAAGGGGCTTTTTAGCTGGTCCATGCGCACTGTAGCTGGCAATGTAGAACTCCACCAGAATGTGCTGCAGAGAGCCCTGCAGAGAAGGGAGTGAGACAAGGGTTGGAGACACGTGGTATTTGTGGCATCACTTTATATTAGGTCCATTTGGAATTACAGTAGCAGAGCCAATGACATAAACACCATAGGCTTTTCAGCATCTCAGGGTAACTTCAACAGGGGACATCCAGCTTCAGATTCATGGGGATTCTTGCTTAACTCTCTGAGTACTGCCTGGACACACTCAATATGCTGAGTGAATTAAGAGGTGGCTTCATCCACTCCTGGTGATCCTAAAGGAGGTCTGCATGTTGAACTCAGTAGTAATGAAAACATTGACTGTTCAAGTAGTTGATTTGATGTGGGAAAGGGAATTAAAAACTCCCAGAGACCCTGTCAGTCTGTCTTTCCACAGAATGGGGAGGTGCTTCCGCTGAAGATCGTCACTTACACGACCATATCCATCTCACTGGTGGCTTTGCTGCTCACCTTCATACTGCTGGTCCTGATCCGCACACTGCGTTCCAACTTGCACAGTATCCACAAAAACCTGGTGGCTGCCCTTTTCTTCTCAGAGCTGGTCTTTCTTATTGGAATCAACCAGACTGACAACCCGGTAAGAGTTACTCTGGGCTTATTGCTGGCATTGTTGTCAAGCTTTAAAGCGGGGGTTCATGCTGTGACTTCTACCTGCTGCTGTCTGGTTCACTTTCTCTTCTTTTTTAGTTTTGCTTGGCCTCAACAGTCATTTGAAAAACATCAAGCTTTTAATATATTCTTGTGTGTTTTACATGATGAACTGCAATGCAAGGAGACAGGACTGTATCTTATTTTCAGGGAACAAATGACAGCACCCCTGTTGAAGGCTTATCCCAGGAACTGAACCCTGAATATTGATTTCTTCCTTACTTTCCATCAGTATGTTTTCTGTCTTGCTTTGTCTGTTCAGTAGGAGTCTCTCCAGTTTCTCCTGCAGCAGGTACCTCACAAGCCCAAACGGCTCCTCGTGTTGACTGGTAGGTTGTCAGCTATGTGTTGCTGTGCAGGTGCTAATATGCATGTTGCACACCCACCATGGCCGTTCTGGAGAAGCCACTTGCCAGGCATGGGACAGCTTGCTACAGCCAAGAATCCATGGAAAACCTGTCGCTTTGCTTTGTGCCTTCCAGCCACAGTGATTGTTGGCTTCAGCCCGTCATATCTGCTGCCAGAGCTTAATGCAGGCACCTCCAGCATTGTGCATGTCGAGAAACGCAAGCTATGAACGGACTGAATATGAGATACATGGCACACAGGAAGTGTGTATGTTCTGTACCTGCAGCCTCATTGCTATCTGAACTATGTAGCATTGTATCTAGTATTGCTGCTAATTCTTAGTAGCACCCATCTCAAAAGTTACCATGCAGCCAGGTAGGAGGCAAGCAGGCAAGAGTTCCAGCACTTCCAAGCTTCGCAGTCACCTCTTCCAGTCAGTAGACAGATGGGAGGATGGCATGCAATAAAAACTATGTCCTTAACAGGTGAAGAATATTCAAAATGTTAGTGTAGGCATTACCTGAACACTCTGATGAAAATTTATATTCTAGAAATCCTTTACTGTAACATGTTCCAGTGTAAATTTTGAGAGGAAAGTAGAATCTTGAGATGAAAACACAAAAAAAAAAAAAAAAAAGAAAGAAAAATTGTGATGATTCCACATTGTCCAAGCAGCAGAAATGGGAGAAAATGCCTGCATAGAATAAATATCATCAGTGTTATGGTAATGACGCCATTGTGACTCACCGTGTAGCCTCACTTACTATATAACTTAAGCCTAAAGTGACACCCTGGATTCTGGTAGTCATTTGAGCTCTAACATGAATTTTAGGAAGTATCTGACCTTGACTTAGAGATTTGATGTGATGGCAGGGTCTCTTACCACTGACAGTGTAAGGTGTTGTAGTGTCTCATCCCAGATAAACATACAGTCAGATTTTGTCTCATTTCAATTTCCAGTAACAGGTTGCTTTCAAGACCTTTCCCTAGTAAATTTGAGAGACCTCCCTCATAAAAACTGTCTTCTCAGGAAGCCTCTGTTCGATAGTATTTCTTTTGGAAAACTCAGTAAAATTAAGCTGCTTAAACTCTTGGGATTTCTAAGATTCAGGTTATTCTGTTGCCTTTTCTTCTGGGCTTTCTTCCCTCGCTTTACCTTTTTGGAAAACTGTGAATGCTAAACTGGACAAAGCTCTCCAGCTGCTAGTGTCATTTCCAGTCCCATATTCTTATATTCCACTGCAACAGGAACTCCAGTTACCTGCTGCTATGGTGAGGTCTCCTGCAGTGACCTGCCTTCTGTGATGTGATCTCACATCATGTGTCACCCATGTTGTCTTTGTTTTGTAATATGCAATTTTGCACATCGAAATAACTTTGCCCAAGTGAACTCACCTTGCCAATTGATCCACAGCACCCTGTGTAACTTGACCTTACCTGTGCCTTCTTGAGCACAGCACTCATTTTTCACTGCATTTCACTAGCAGGGAGTTTATACTCTCTCAGTTCTCCACTATGAATACCGAGGAGCAAGTGCACTGAAGTCACCAAGTGGTTTTTGATCCTAAAGAAACAAATTATTTCCTCTCAAAAATACCTATTTCCCTGCAGGATCTTACCAAAAATTCCTCTGTAAATGGCTCCTCATTGCCAGATTCCTTCCCTAGAATCTTGAAGCACCAATCAAAGGTCTATAAGAGTAGTAAAACAGTTCATTATGCAAATACTAATGGTCATACTTGTTGAGATTGTTCTCTTTTGCTGCTTCTCATTTTCGTGCTTTGGGGCTCATGGGGTGACCATGTCTTGTGCTCTTACCAGCACTCAGTGAAACACCCCAAACTTTTAACCCACTTGCAAAGACCTTTGTGTTACAGACTATATTTCATACGGCAGAAAGCTGCTCCTTACAGCCTACCTAGTCAATTTGAGAAGTTAGGAGGGCTGTAAGCCATGTCTGCTTGAGACAATTATTCATCTGTCTCTATGGAATGAGAGTTGTCTAACGAGTCATGCACTGATGAACATAAAGAGGGAAAGAATGCTGGAGCACAAATAACGCTGCGCTGCTTGGCACCCAGCCTGGCTTTTATGGTTTTCTGTAAATTAACAGTCACATTTCTGGGTGAGGTTTTAATCTTTTCCCTGGACTATTGATAGAAAGTGATTTATTTTCTTTCTTTTTTCTTACCTGAAAAAGGTAAGGTTCAGGGCAGCAGTCTACTTGTATGCATGTGCCATTAGGAACAAAAAGCCCTGCATACACAGAGGGAAGAAAGGTCTTGCACTTAGTGAGCAACGTTTCCAATAGCACTTGGTGTGGCAATAAGGCTGATGCAGTAAGTGAATCCAGAAAGTTGGCGGTCTTTGTACAGTTCCTTCACTCAGCAAAGTTAAAGAGGGAAACTTAGGTTTCTGAGCATTATAGCATGAAAGAGACCACTAAAAAGTCATGCCAGGATCTGAAAGCCGAGGCGGCGCTGCACGGGAACAATAGAATCCAAAACACAATGTAAAACATTTTGTAAGAAAGATTGACTGGTTGCCCAAAGTGCTCTTAATTCAAGCTTATTGACTGATCCTTGGCAAGATGCTTTGCTTTGCTCCTGAAAGGAGAAGGTTAATTGCAAGGTTTCAATTCAGGTGTCGGATGCTTGTGGTGATTCCTGTTTTCACCAGTGAAACTGTTAAGTTGGGAGAGGAAGCTGGTTAGTAGATATTACTCAAACACATGTCTGTGAAGGTCAGAGGTTTCAGGGTAGCAATTTGGTCACAACGATTCCTTCAGCTGCCAGTTTGCCCACTGTAGCTGTTGCTCCTAGTCACACCAAGGACCCAGTTTCTTTGGTTTCAGCAGGTCCTTCATTTCTGCTGCTCTCAACCTGGCAGAGCTGAGTGAATCACTTTATATTGCAGTCTTGGGATAAAAACCAAATCCAAACCTGTAACTAGAAGCTCCAAATCCCCTTGTTCTAAATCAAAGACATGAACTATCCAGCCAGCACTAGGTCACTTTCTGTTTGTCCTCATGACTTCTGTCCCTGACTGCAAGTAGCAGTCTCAAGAGGAGGTCAGAGGCAAGCATTCCTGGATCCAGAATATCCTATAGCCTGGTGGTTTGGGTGGTTTTCTGCAGCAGATGAAAAGGGGGTTAATCCCCCTGCTTAAGCCAGGTAGAGCCTAAAAGTCAGCCTTCCACTTTGTAGTCAAATACTTCAATTTCAACATTAGGTGAAAGATTGATTGGTTTAGTAGGTGGTGATCGACCTCTGGCTACATCATTTTAGTTCAGTGGTTACAGCCAGGCATCCTCCATGGCTTGTTGAAGTATAGATATGCAAGGTCTGCAGGGTTCATCAGTGAAGGACAGAGCTCTGAGGACAAAAGAGATGGCCACTGCCTTAACTCATGGATGCATCCATGCTTTTGCTTCTCTTTTTTTTTAAATGAGTCTTAGAAAAGGAGCTGTAAATGGAACAGGCCTTTTCAGACATATGACACAGACACATAGGGGAAAAATGGTCTGCTGATCTTACGTTAGATCATAAGATCATGTCAAATTTTGCCTATTTGTGAGACAGACATTTCATTTAACTGATTAAAAAAGTCCTCAAAGAAAGGCTAGGTTGCTTTGGTTAAGGTCTATAGATCACCTGTTGTTCATGTTCAGCGCTTTCACTTTTCCTGGGCTGAGGCTTTGTGGATTTCTGTCCCCAGAAGTGATCTCTCATACCTCTCCTCCACCTCTGCCAAGCACAGGGAGTTTCTCTGTATTTTCTTTTATCTAATATTGAGCACAAAATGCGGTCTGTTTTCAGACAAAACAAAACCGTACCAAAAATAGCTCACTTCCTTGGAGACAGATCTCTCTGGAAAGAATGAAGTGGCAGAAAAACACATAACGTGGTCCTTGATGTGGAAATGGGAGACACCAAGTCAGTGCAGGGCTGCAGGTGGCCGTTCTCAGGAGCAGTCTGTTGGCTTTACAGTGAGACCAGTTTAGCTGGTGCAGTTAAACACGCTGTGGCTGCATTCAGTGTAGTTGCTTTGTGCGGGCAAGACTCATACACAAGGCAGGGCAGGGTGTCTGCAGCCTCCAAAGGAGCATTCCCACCTCCTGCTCCACACCAGGAAAAAGAGCCAGGACCTCTGCCAGCCCTGCCTCTCCTGTGAGCAGAAAGAATTTGGTCAGAATAGCCAAAATCCTCACCTGTGCAGCAAATACACACAGAAAAATTAACCACAGAATGTGGAGGGTGAGGGCAGTGACCAAAAGCATGTTGGGTTGATAGGACAAAGCTGAGCCAGGCTCAGAACAGGCTACATTATTTAAAAAAAAAAAAAAAATTAACAATATGAACAGCTTTTCTGAAAGCTGAAAAACTTAATTAATGGCAGTATATTTGTTCTGCCAAAAACCTTTTCATTACAGTTGCCTTTAGCTGCACGGGGGAGCTGGTGACTCACCGGGTTGTGATTCAGAAGAGCAACTCTAATTTCCCTGACCTTTCCCTTCTGCAGTTTGTGTGTACCGTGATTGCCATCCTCCTGCATTATGTCTACATGAGCACCTTTGCATGGATGTTTGTGGAGCAGCTCCACATCTACCGGATGCTGACTGAAGTGAGGAACATTAACTTTGGGCACATGCGGTTCTACTACGTCGTTGGCTGGGGCATTCCTGCCATCATAACAGGTACCTTCAACCACCCCCAAAGAGCTTCGTCTCCCTTCCCTGCCATCTTCACTACCTAGATTCGGGAAAGTTACCCCATCCAGGACAGCTATAGGTGCACTGAACTATGACAGTCACTTCAGGGTTTTCCTGAACAAGGGCAACACCAAATCATGTCTAGCAGAAGCCAACCTGAATTTGCCCCAGCTGAAGTGATACAGTGGGCTTTGCAATAACATAAATATAATGGCACCTAGATTAAAACAAAACTCAGTAACATTGCTTGGGAATAACAGTGTTTTTATTTTAACAGCCTTTCCTGTAGCATTCAGATTTTTTCCTTCCCTGTGCTGGTACCTCAGGATATGGACACACGGTCCCCTCTCTGGGAGCTAGCTGCAGTGGCTTCAGCAGTGATGCTGCCCACAGGGCGTTACTGCCCTTCACTGGATGTCCCCATTGCCTACCCTTGACCAGCAATAAATGCTCCCTGAAGGGAACTTAATCAGTTCTGGGTTTTTTGCTTGGCATAAAAATGAGCTGAGAGTACCCAAGCAACCATTTACTTCATTTCAGATACAAAGGCAATTAACTTCCACTTAAAGAAAAGTAATGAAAAGCTGGAGACAGTAATCTTTTAAACTATTCCAGGGTGATCCATGGGAGCAAATCCACCTCCATCCTCACTGTGGCTATTTTTGCAATCAGACATTTCCAGCGCTACCCTCAGCGCGTGGTGCTACGCTAATTCGGGCAGACAGCTCCTTGGGCAGTGTGCTTTGCACAACAGTTGGAGCAGGGTTTTTTGGTTCAGCTATTTCAGCATGTATCTGTTGCCATATGGGAAGTAGGATCACGGGCAGACAGTTAACTTTTGTCTGATGACTTTTATTTTTACAGATAGCAACGTACTGCCGGCAGTGGCAGAGGTTTAAATGTCTCTCAGATCAAACAAATAGCTGTCCCTCACATACACTTGGAAAAATACTGTGGAACAAGTTAGAATGTAAATAAAACATGTGGGGATTTTTTTCTGTGTGACTTAAGAAAGTGTAATACAGGAACGTAACGTAGAGTAGCACAGGTTAGATTTCATTCTGGAGAGCTGGTAAGTTTTTTTTCCTTGCCACCTTGTGCCTCCATCAATTTATCCAGAATGCAGTGGGAAGTACAGCCCAGACGGCTCTGCCACTCTAGACATCTCTCTGACATTTTAAATTATTTCTATTTTGGGTTTATAGCATAAATAGAACAATGTTGGATTTCTTTCCCTTGGAAAACGTTGTTATTGTACATGTTTTAAATAAGCTTCCTTTATAAATTTTAATACATAAAGAGTAAAAAGGTTCCAACTTCATAACATGACCTTACATTCAATTCCTTTTAAATTTCTTTATGAGAGAAGGATGTATTTTAATATTGCAAAAGTCTAGATATGGGAAGGGGTTTTAGTCTTGGATATCCAAAGAACTTTATCATAGCTATCCTTAAAAAAAAAAAGAAAAGAAAGAAGAGCCTACAGTTCATAAAGCAGAGGCTTTACTCTGGTTTGTTTTTTATGGATTATTTATTTTTCCTGTTTTCCGTGCTTAAACTGACATACATTTCAAGCTGGGACTTAGCAGTCCTAAGGTATCTGTGATGGGGCCAGGCTACTTGCAGAAGGGAACCTTGACCTTTAGTGCAGGGAAGAACATTGCAAAATGTTTGCCTAGAAAAACTCCAGCAGGGAAGAGCCACGTTTGGTCACAGCACAGCAAAGCAAATTGCCATGAATAAAAGTGGGATGGGAGTTGGGAGAAGGCTTAGAGCCATCAAAAGAGTGCATATGTGGAATACTCCTCCATGGGGAGCATGGGGAGCAACAGTGGAACATTTAAAATGTGCTTGAGGCTTGCTCGTCTTAAAATGTAGTTTGATCCACCTAGGAGGGGGGGATTTTATGATTTCCTTGTCCCAGGAGCAATGGGTGGGATTTGGCACCCAGCAAGACCCCTGCAGTTTGGCGTGTCTTTGTGGTGACCAGTTGGCATGTGAGCACTAAAACTGCTTTGCCGTGCAGTCCGCAGTGCTCTTGTTAAAACAGGTCCTTACGTAGCCCTAAAACCAGTGTCTCCCAGAAACTGGTGCCTTCCAAATCCACTATGTGGTGTGAATACTAAGTGAGGCAATGAGTCAGGAGAGAGGCGAGGCTGACCCGCAGTTGCCTGAGGCACACACAGCTGCTGAGCCCACAGGAGCTCAGAAGGTTCAAAATGTACCCCTCTGGCAGCACCTCCCCATGGCATCCTCTTGACACACTCCCAGGATGGGTGCTGGTCCACACAGGATGCTCAGCTCAGCCATAGAACCAGCTCTGGTTTCTGCCACCGTCAGTGAGCTGTCATGCAGCCCACATGCTTTGTCTGCTCAGGACGACCAGGCTGCAGCATTTAACTGATGCACTAAAAGTAGTTCTCTATAATACATGGTGTTGGCTTAATTGTGCCTTTGGGTAACGTGTTATTTCACATGTTGTTGACTCCATTAAAATCTGAACCTCGTACCTGAAGACTCCAGTTGGCCCCATTTGTTTAATGGAGAACTTGAGGGTAGGATTTTGAGAGTGAAAAAATGCTGCTGTCTGCCAGTTACTTTCAGAGCCAGATGTTGGGTCAAAATAGAGTTTAAATCCCACTAATGGGGAAATCAAGTCCTGGGAAACAGGCTGTGTCTGTAGAATTACATCTGTATAAAATACTTTATCGTCCCTTAATCATTTACGGCTAATTCTTTCTGGATGGCAACTGCTGAAGGGGGTGGTGGAAGGGCCAGTGGGAGCAGGGAGGGAGACCAGTCCTATCTCATTCCACACTTCAGAGGAAGCAGATCCAATATCCACTGCTTTGCCAAATAGCCAGTTTAATTTTCACAGACTTGTAGGCTTGTACCAGATGCGGATATTGGCGCTGGGCCAGCTTTAAGCAGTGAGAGTGAAACGCAGCTACCTCTCCCTTTTTTGGTGTCTTTTCCTCAAAGCACATGGGCTCCCATTATAAAGAAAAGGGGGTTATAAATGCACGTGGATTCTCCTTGCGGAGAGCAGCACTGCTGTCAGCCTTGGCCACCGGCTTGAGTCAGGGCATACGCTCAACGCAAGAGGTGCTCCTGACACCCAGAGAACGTGCCACAGCCATTGACCATATGTCATTGGCCACAGGCCTCATAGGATCAGTTTCTGTGCCTTGAAGAAGGAAGACCACTGCAGTATTTTGCAGGCCAAAGGCAGCAGTCCCGGTCCATCGCCGTATGGGCGAGGTGTAGGTCACCCAATCAGACAGCACTGTAAATGACCAGGTGGGAGCTTTATTCAGAGACTTTCTTGGAATAATCCAGGCTTTGAAAAAATAAGACAATAAAAGGTGTGTTCTTAACTCAGTTGCCTTGGGGGCATTAGCAAACTCCATTTCAAAGAGCGCTGAAAGCAAGGTGAGGTACCTGGGATGGCAGCTCAGAATGAATCCCACCTGAGCTCAAGCAGTTAACTCCCATGAGTTCCCAGGTCCTGGTGTTGTTTTAGTGACAGCAAGCTCACAGCACTTAAGAATGCACTTTTTTCTGTAGTATAGACATCTCCTCAGTTATGATTCATGTCATTCTGCTGCACAGGCTTATTGAAATTCCTCAACATGTCACTCACCCTCAAGGCCTCATCACACTGTGTGAGTATGACTATAAAACTGTGCTGAAACAGAATTAATTTGAGACTTGCATTTATTGTTGGTTTTATGCAGCTGAACTTTGTTCTGGTTGGCAAAACTCATGGTATCATTTGATACAGAGCCATCAGTGTAAGGATTTTGATTGACAAAAGTTTTTATTTCAGTATTTTCCTTGATTTTGACTTCCCAGGCTTTCCTACTGATCACAATTTGCCGTTATCATTTTGTTTGTCGGACAGTGATTTCAAAATGCTCCTGGCTCTGTAGAAGATCTCAGCAGTACCTTAGTGATGTACTTTCTCTTAATTTTGTGACCTAGGGCTTGCTGTTGGCCTGGATCCACAAGGCTATGGGAACCCTGATTTCTGCTGGTTGTCTGTTCATGACACCCTTATCTGGAGTTTCGCTGGGCCCATCGTAATTGTTGTAGTTGTAAGTATGGTGGAACTGGCATCCTGTACTGTCTCTTCTTTATTGCTACCTTTTCTTTTATGCTTTGTCAACCAATAGTCATACTGTGAAGTGAATGTATTCTTCACAGTCAAAGGTGATACACTCAAGCTTGCTTCTCTTGCTTAAACAGGTAAGACTTGAGCTAAGCTTCTGGAAATCAGTGGGCTGCATGCCAGAGCAAAGATTGCCTGTGGGGCAGTGGCTGTATGGCCAGAAACCTGCTTATTTT
The DNA here is from genome assembly GCA_020800305.1 of Porphyrio hochstetteri. Lineage (NCBI taxonomy): Eukaryota > Metazoa > Chordata > Aves > Gruiformes > Rallidae > Porphyrio > Porphyrio hochstetteri. The sequence goes on from CM036905.1 coordinate 52,868,360, forward strand.
TTTCCTGTTTGCTTTGTTCCATATTTGAAGGGTTGGTCAGTGGGCTTAGAAAACAAATTGACAAAATAAGCCATAACAAGTGCTTTCATCCAGAATTATTAAATAATCCAAGTTTAAGGAGTTTGAAAGAATTGTCTGGTATTTCACTTCTCCCTTAAAACATCCCTTGGTAACAGGGCACCAGAAGGTACATATCCACGGTGTGACTCTGTCTTGAATACCAAGTCTGGTGTCCTCATCTCAAAAAGTATGAAGTAGACCTGGAAGTGGTGTAGACTGGGATCACGAGTTACCAGAGTCACGGGACAGCCCCAGCTGGAGGAGCAACTTACTGGACTAGGAGCCTTCAGCGTAGAGAAGAGAAAGTTGCAGAGAAGGGGATAGGAAGGAGCTTGTCATAGCGTGGTGGCCTAGGGAATATGACCATGGAGCCAAGCATACGGTGTCTTTTCCAACACAATTAGTGGTAGGAGGCAGCAGATTCAGAACAAACAGGATGAGCTACATGGCACCCCACAGGGAGTTAAGTTACAAATTCACAGAAACAAGGCAGTGGCAATGGTAAAGCCCTGCATGGTTTCAGAAAGTAGCCGGGCAAATTCCTGGCATCAATATTCACCACGAATGACTAAGTACAAATGCACCACCCCACCTACTGCATCCCAGCTCTGGAAGCCAGTGAAGGCTGGAGGAGTATTCAGAAGGATTCTCCTTCTCTGCTTGCCCTGTTACTGTACTCTGCTTTGGCCCAGCTGAAACAAGATGCTGAGCTGAGTGGACTCTGGGCTGGGCAAGAACAAATGTTCATGGCTTTTTATGGTTCACTCAAGCCTTTTTGCATAGGGCCATTTTACTGGGTTTCATCCAGATAGTGTCCCAGGATGTTCTTGACTATGTTGGCTTGAAATTAGATGAATCTTGGAACTTTGAGACATATAAGTTGAAGGGAAGATATTCTTGGCACCACAAACCGTTTTAGGATAAAAATTGCATTGTTATTGAAAACTGACCCTTAGCAACTTTGTAGGAGAAATCCATGTTGGTATTTCAATTTCCTTTTCAGATAAACACTGTCATCTTCATACTGGCAATGAAAGCATCGTGCAGGCGGAGGCAACGTTCGTTTGAAAAAACTGGAGTCGTGTAAGTTTGGGCTGAAAAACCTGTGGAAAGAAATCTGATGAGGAATAATAAGGGGACAGAATTGTCTAAAAGCAAGTGTTGGGGTGGAAAATAAATAAGGTATTTGCAGGAGACAGACAGCACTGGCAGAGGCAATTGGAGCTACTCGTGGGGTTCCCTTGGAGGCAATGTAAAACCTCCACCATGGTGCTGTGCATCACCACCAGGTGTAGGCCGGAGAGGAGAGGGAAAGGTCTGGTCCCTGGATGGCATCATTACAGTCCTTCCATGTCTTCCACCTGTGGCAGTGCCTTGGAAGACACAGTGCTGGATCTCCCCGTGCTCACCTGTGGCTCAGCAGTGTCTCCCCTCATCAATGTCTGGGTGACGGGTCACGTCATGGCAAAGACCCATTGAGGTCCCCATGCTGCAGGCCAGCTTCCCCCCCAGTCCCACTCCCTGGGGGATGAGGAGAAGGCCTCACAAGCTGCAACCTGCCGCCTCCCTGTGCTGCTGTGGCAGCCTGTTCCCATTAATGTCTGTTTTGCCCAAAGCTCAGAACTTACCTGTGAACTGAAATGTGATTAGCTAGTGGCAGGACAGCCCCCCCCTTTCCCCCCTCCCGCCGCCAAACAAGTAGCTGTATGAGATTTCAAAAGACTGCTTCTGGCTATTTATTCAGCCCTGCCTGTTGAGTAATTTTTTTAAGTTTCTTTTTTAAATCTCCCCTAAACAAGTGGAGTATAATTGCTACTTAATGGCAGCTATTTAACTCGGCATACAAAACTTTTGCCACCAGAATTGTGACCGTCTTCTGAAAGCATTTATGGAAATAATGTTTTTAATCAAACAATACCCCCGAGTGCTCTCGATCCAAAACCTGGGGCTGTGATGTTGAGAAGGAATGTGAGAGTGAACTCAGCAAACAGAAATGAGACAGACCTGGCCATTTACCACCCAGAACTCTTCCTCAGAGTCAACAAGGCTGAACAGCATGGCCTTGGCAAGCGGCCATTTGAACATTGCGTTTGAAGAAAACCTTAGAAATGAACTTGAAAAGAAAGCACCTTTAGGGTTTTTTTACCTGAATATGCTAAGTCAATGAGTGGAGCAGTGAGAGAGTTGGGACCTGATGAACACTGCCCTAATTTTCCCCGAGGTCCTTTCCAGTTGGCCAGTCGTTGGGCACATGGCACCTCCTGCGTGGAGAAGTCGGGTTGTTCATGGTGTCCTGTTGCGCTGCAAGTGCCTGTGTGTGTTTGCTTACAGCTCTGTGCTGCGAACAGCGTTCCTGCTCCTGCTGCTCATCAGTGCCACGTGGCTGCTGGGCCTGATGGCCGTCAACAGCGACGTCATGACGTTTCACTATCTCTTTGCCATTTTCAGCTGTCTGCAGGTAAGTTGGATAGTGTCCTGTCCGTGGCAGACCTTGGTGAGCACGCTGCTGCACCCAGACCTCTCAAAAACAGCTAAACGTGAGCTGACTTAAGAGCAGAGAGGTCAAGTACAATTTTTGCTCTCATTTCTCCAAGAGAGGGTTCTTTTCACCAAAACTTTGACTAATTGCATCTCTCACTTTTCGTCATTCTAACGATAAGTGCTCCACTATTGTAACCTGTGACAGATAAATAACAGAAGGCAATTATACCTCTGTCATTCTAGAGACAAAAATCTTTGCTACTGTCTTCTGCCTGCTCATAGTTAAGAATTGTTCTGTTGCTATGGCAAATAAGACTTTTGTTTCACCTGGAGTAGGTAAGCTCCAAGTTCCAGGCTTTCACAAATTAAGGTACTGTTTAAGCAAGCAAGCCAAATAATACTTGTCAAATACAGTTCATTCATTGCATTAGGGATTTACTCAGTTGCCTGTCCTAGGGTGCACGCTTACTCATTCATGATGCAGAACATGGTTATTTGTAGGAGACCTGGCACAGAACTAATCATGAAACTTCATGTTGGTCAGAACTTCAATGTGACCAAGCAGTAACTGTCATGGAAAGTGCCTGCAGTAATGAAACAGCTGCTGTTAGCTGGCCACTCTTGTCAACTGCAGCACAACAGCCAAAAATTGCAGTCTGATGGGTCTCCTCCCAAGGTGACTGTCCCTATCCTAGAAGCACACCAGATAGGCCAGCCAGGAGCAAGGTTACTTTGCCACTGTAACTGATGTTCTCTGAAATAAATGCACCTACTCAGGCTATAAAACCAGGCTTCCACAAGCCTAAAATAAAATTAAATTAAATATAAACCCGATGGGAGGGAGAAAAGTCAGCAGCTGGAATTCTCCAGAGTTGCCCAGAGAGGCACAGTGGTATGTGGCGTTTCACATCACTGCCTTCTTTGAAGTGGTATTTTTAAAGAGACATTTATGTGAATTTTATTAATGAGTAATCCCAAAGTGCCAATGCCAGCTAAGAAAGTGAGCTTGAAGTTTAAAGTTTCTCTAAGTCAACTGCTTGGGCTGAAATCATGAAATGCAGGCATCTTGTGATGTTGGTACAGCTGCGACTTCATGAGTGAATGGCCTCTACATACTATATCCCCAACCAAAGTTGATAACAATTTGGCAGCTGCATGAATTCCCTCAGAGCAAATGCATCTGAAGGCACGCACGTGTGTGCCCCCTGACCCCAGCAAAAGCTGTTAAAGTGTGTTCCTGGCAGCCAGCAACTGCCCAGCCCTGAGGATTTCAGTGATTTTCTCATCAGGAGGTATTGCTGAACCGAGGAACATATGGGGCAAAAGTTGGGACCTCTCTGCTCCCAGTATCTCTCCATGTTTGATAAGGCTTTCTAAAGTTCTCTAGCCAACACTAAGGGCACATATCACAGAAATTCCTCATTTCCAGAGGTTTTCACTAAAGGCATTGATGGTTTTTTGTATGCTGCTGTTGATCTTGTCTCATTATCAATGTAAAAGCTCTAAAATCTTAATGCAAAAACAACCCTGAAACTCCCTGCAGCGTCTTCCAGTAGGACACTGAAGTCCCCATTAGATATTTTGAGAAGAACATTTCCTCCCAAACAACAAGGGAGGATGACACACTACAAGCTCTGCTCTGTATATCCCAGAGGAACACATTGTTGTGTGTATTTTCTCAGGCCCTTGGTGCACATTAGAACATGGAAGCATATTATGAAGAAGTCCCAGGAGATCAATCAATGCCATTTCAAAGACACAAAGTTGTTATTGCTATTGAAATAATGGACTGTGAACTGGAGTTTGGAAGTTGTTTCAAAAAGGCTGTTCTCTAATACCTGCTTGTATTTGCAGTTTGGTAGTAATGTATCAGTTAGATTTCTTCTTCCTCTCTCTGAAACCATCCAGGGGCTGTTCATTTTCTTCTTCCACTGCGTATTTAACAGAGAAGTCAGGAAGCACTTGAAGAACACTTTAACTGGAAAGAAACCTCTTCCAGATGATTCCACTGCAACACGAGCTACATTACTAACTGTAAGGAAAAAAGCACTGGGAAAAAGCATCCTCTTGCTGGTAGAAGTTATCTAAATACACTTAGAGGTGGCTTGACTGTAGTTAAATGAGTTGTCTGATTTCAGTGAGTGATGCTGATGGCCTCTCTCTAAAGTTTTTTATTATGTTTTTTAATTAAAAGTTTTGAGAGGAAATAATTTGTTTCCTTAGCACCAAAAGCCACTTGGTGACTTCAGTGCATTGGTAGGCTCATTCACTGTTGCTTTGTGTGTCTCTTTTTTCCCTCCAGCGATCTCTGAACTGTAACAACACCTACATAGAAGAGCCGAATATGTATCGCACAACCATGGGGGAGTCCACTGTCTCCCTAGAAAGCACCATCAGGTCAGCCAAGAGCCACAATAGCTACCTTGCTTATATTCTCAGGTAATCAGGTGGCAGATGCATGGCTTTCAGGTGGCTTGCCTTTCCCTTTGCATCCCTCTTGTGGAAAACAGAAATGTTTCTGGTTCGAATGCTACTTGGTTTATGTCTTAAGCAGTTCTGCTTTATGTGACTGTCGTTTTCTTCTGTGCGTTTTCCTTTTGCATGTATCTTTGGTGGGGAGTTCCAACAGTGCTGTGGTTAGCTATTGAGCTGGCTATATGTATGGGCTGTGCTCTTTGCCTGTTAAAATTCAGTCCTGTCTCAAGGAGTGGGATTTAGCTTATTAACTTGAGGCTTTTTCCGAGTGTGATTCATATGGCCAAAGGCAGACAGCTCTGTTAGGATAACCGATGTCTTGCTGTAAAAGTGACCACACTGACAACCAAGCACAGGTTGGCTAACATCCCCTGCAACCGTCTGTCTTTGACCAGAAGAATCTCATCTGCGTGTTTTGTTGTTAAGAACAGTAAAATGACCGAGAAAGCTGTCCCCTGTTTTTATTTTCTAAGGGATGAGGCTGCTCATAAGCTCAGTGGATCCTCAAGTCAAGCAAGGGCTGGTCAGACTGAAGCAGATTCCTCCATTTTTCATAGGAATCCCTCAAAATCCAATGGTAAGAGCTTTTTCTAAACACTTTGACCGAGTTGTGCTCCTTTTCCTTCTCAGCACTTTTTTCAAAGGCTTGAATAAGGAGAAGAATAGTCAGTCTGACTTGGTGTGCCTGATTCTCATTATGCTCTTGGCATAACGAGCTATGCAGTGGTTGCTTTACAAGGGAATCCTGGAATGGAAATATCATGTATCTGCTTCTTGTGATGGTTCAGTTTTAATCTGACAGCTGTCACAGCTGTTGACAGTTCCTGGCGTCCCCTTTCTTTCTCACAAATTATGTGCTGTTGCTCTTGATTTTTAATTGGCGATCTTTTAACATTTGGGACCTTGAGGCAATATCCTCTTTTACTGCTGTGTTTTGTACAAGAAAATAAGAGGTGTCTCTTGCCTAACTTCCTTTCATCTTGAGTCTTGATATAAACTTTGGTGCTTTGTAGTAGTTCTTAAGCGCGCGCTTGCTGATTCTTGGTATTTCGACCTACCTTGGTTTGCCTGTGTGTTGTGTTGATTGAGACCCTGTGGAGTTATTGTTCTTTCTGCATATTGAATAGGGTCAAAAATGCCCCCATTCTGTTCTGCACCTCCCGTGCACGTCAACATTCCCCGACCTTAGCTCAGACAAATGGTTGTGCTTCCCATGGTTGCTTAGATGGATGTCATAGTCCTTGTGAATTAATCCCAGGTACACTTATGGATCACAGAATCACAAGGTTGGAAAAGACCTTTAAGATCATCGAGTCCAACCGTTCCCATCCTATGCTAAACCATATCCCTAAGTACCTCATCTACCCGTCTTTTAAACACATCCAGGGAAGGTGACTCAGCCCCCTCCCTGGGCAGCCTGTTCTAGGCCCTGACAACTCTTTCAGCAAAAATTTTTTCCTAACATCTAATCTGAACCTGCCCTGGCACAGCTTAGTGCCATTTCCCCTTGTCCTATCTTGTCCTATCTCCTGTCACCTGGCTGAAGAGACCATCTCCTACCTCTCTACAACCTCCTTTCAGGTAGCTGTAGGTGGTGATAAGGTCTCCCCTCAGCCTCCTCTTCTCCAGGCTAAACAGCCCCAGCTCCCTCAGCCACTCCTCGTAGGATTTGCCCTCCAGCCCCTTCACCAGCCTGGCTGCCCTTCTCTGGACTCGCTCCAGGACCTCCATGTCCTTCTTGTGGTGAGGAGCCCAGAACTGGACACAGTACTCGAGGTGTGGCCTCACCAATGCCGAGTACAGGGGCACAATCACCTCCCTAGACCTACTGGCCACACTGTTTTTGATACAAGCCAAGATGCCATTGGCTTTCCTGGCCACCTGGGCACACTGCTGACTCATATTCAGTCAGCAGCCAACCAACACCCCCAGGTCCTTCTGTTTCCATCCTTCAGGATGGAAAAGCTCATCCCTGACATGGCCTGAGCCAGACACCTGCCTTCTCTTCGTGCATTTGTCAGGTATATTTGTTCAGCTCCTGCCCACATTCTCATCACTGTGTGTTTTCCCCCTTCTGCATTTGTAGAGCACGACTCAGACTCCGACAGCGAGCTGTCCCTCGATGAACACAGCAGCTCCTATGCCTCTTCCCATTCATCGGACAGCGAGGAAGATGGGCTGGAGCCAGAGAAAAAATGGAACACGTCCACTTCCAAAAATAATGAACGTGGCCCACTCCACAGCACACCCAAAGGTACTCCCAGTGAGGGGAGAGCAATGGGCTTATTCCCATCCTTAAAGTAACTTTAGAGTAGTGAGGACAAATTTGCCAGGCCAGCACAGGGCAGAGACAACATCCCTACCGCTGTGCCTTCCTTTTGCAAAGGTCTTTTTTGTCTCCAGCTTAGAGATGTTTCTTTCCCCCAAGTGTGTTTGGTCACAGGGGTGACTAAGTGCAGGCAAAAGGATGCTTGAGCAAATCTAAAATTTATGGTACTCAAGCAAAGGATGGTCAGTGGACTTTGCAGGTGGGACTCTTTAGCTATGCAAACATCAATGTCTCATATGAAGGAAGAGGAGGAAGGAGCTGATTATTCTGAAGGCAAAAGGAAGAAGTACCTGCCTCTCCTTGTGCAATACAGCTACGTGGATTTAGCGAGGTTGGGGAGGTCCTGGACCTAAAAAGTGGGAGATTATTGACCTTTGATAAGAATGCCATGGCCTACAGGGTGAGAGGCTTTTCTGGGCACAGTTTGTCTTGTCCTAAAGCTAAGTCAGCTAAGACTGTCAAACATCCAGCTGTATGCTGCTGCTCTGCACAGATACAGCATGAGGTGCTCTGGGTGCCCTCACCTCTCAGAAACCAGCATCCCCAGGGAGCCAGCTGGTCCTGGAGAGCTGTGAGAGCAGGCTTGACTCATGCCTCTCAGTAGTGGAGCCAGCAGCATCACTCTGGGAAGGGTTTGGACACCCTGCCATCCTACCAGGTGTGGGTTTTGGGTGTCACTGCACCCCGAGAGCAGCACAGCCCTGAAGCATTGCTCTTGTTTGATACACAACTCCTCCCCAGCCACAGGGAACAGGACTGAGCAAGCTGTAGTTGAGAAAAACTACCATCCAAAGGGTTTTTCAAGCTAGTGTTTTTTTGCATTGCAGTTGATACCCTTCCCAATCATGTGAAACCCTATTGGCCCACAGAGTGCATAACAGCCAGCGACAGCGAGGACCCCAGCGGGAAACAGAAACTCAAAGTTGAGACCAAGGTCAACGTAGAGCTTCACAGGGAAAACCAGGTGAACCACTGCAACGAAGCGCCCCAGGACAAGGAGAACGAAGGGCAGCAGAAGGAGAACAGACCTCTGTCCCACCAGAATAACCAGCAGCCAGAGCAGAGGAAAGGTAGGCCTGCCAACTCAGCCTCACAGACGGACTGGGAGATGGTGGGGTTAATGAGCATTTATTAGTTTATGTGGGATCTCTGTCATGGAAGAGCACTTTCCAAACAGCTCCAACCTGTGTACACCATGGGAGGCTAGTAGGTTGTTGCTGAAGTCTGACAGTTTGGTTTTGAAATAAAGTTTCAAAATAGGTGTCTAATTAAGAAATAGAAAATGCCCTTTCTGGGATATGTTCAGCTTGATAAAGGAGATTACTGATGCATTTCAAAATTCTGATTACACCTTATTTTATTTTTAACAGGCATCTTAAAGAATAAAGTCACCTACCCTCCGCCACTGGTGGATAAGAATATGAAGAATCGACTGCGGGAAAAGCTATCTGACTACAATCAAACTACAATCTCATCCAGGACTGCTTCCCTGGGGACAAATGATGGGGTCCGCTCTCCCTCGGACTCAGGGGTGACAGTGAAAAATGCTCGGAGGGAGCAGTCGCGAGACCAGCTCAACGGCATGGCCATGAACGTCCACGTGGGAACAGGACATGCTGACACCTCAGACTCAGAGTAAGTGCCACATCAAGGTGTCCTGGGAGACATCCCGTGGTCGTGGCCTCTCCTTCCACTTCCCGGTGGTGAAGACCCCCGAGGAAGCCCAGTGTTCCTGGGGGGAAAGGAGCTTGGTTGGGAGGAGCATGGGGTGGGTGTCCAGCTGGGCAGAGGGAAACCATTGCTGGGACAGGAGATTCAAAGGCTGCAGAGAAAGTGCCACGTCAGGCTACTGCCCTTAAATTACCAGGTGTGTGATTCCCACCCGCTACATGTTTGGCATTGTAAACTAAATCAAACATAAACAACAGGCTGAGCAAGCTCCCACCCAAAGGGTATTCTCAGAAATCTTGTTACTCGCCATAGTTCTTACATTTCAAATGAGGACAACAGCTATATGTAAAGTCTGTGCAAACATTTTTCACCTATATTCTCAGTTTTTATTAACACAAATAATAGTCTTACTCTTTCTCCAAATGGAGTGAAAGTTTCCGTTAACTCTGACGTTGTCCCACCATGCATTGCACACCCATCTCGTCTGGGTGCGCAGACCGTTCCCAGCTCACTGTAAAAGCACCTGGAGAATAACCAACCAACTCGTAGTAAGCTTGCAGTAAGCAACTTTCATCTCTGCACTTTTTACATGATGTGAAACTGCTGTCGGACAGCAGGTGGCACGAATCTGTCTTGAAATACCAGGTTTCTAACAGCTTGTAAGATTTGTGTGGGAACCTTGCACCTTCACCCCAGCGTTAGCCAACTACAAGCCCTTGGTAGAGCTTCCTCTGGAGAGTCCATGTCGTGTATGACCCAGCTGGTCTGGAGCACCTGCCCTACGAAGAGAGGCTGAGGGAGCTGGGCTTGTTCAGTCTGGAGAAGAGAAGGCTGCGGGGGGACCTCACTGCAGCCTTCCAGTACCTGAAGGGAGCTTATAAGCAGGAGGGGATTCAACTTTTTAAAAGGATAGACAATGACAGGACAAGGGGGAATGGATTAAAACTAAAGGAAGGAAGGTTTAGATTAGATATTAGGGGGAAGTTTTTTACAGAGAGAGTGGTGAGGTGCTGGAACAGGCTGCCCAGAGAGGTGGTGGATGCCCTGTCCCTGGAAGTGTTCAAGGCCAGGTTGGATGGGGCCCTGGGCAACCTCGTGTAGATCCAGGCCTGAGGTTGGTGGCCCTGCCTGTTGCAGGGGGGTTGGAGCTCTATGATCCTTGGGGTCCCTTCCAACTCATACCATTCTATGATTCTATGATCCCTTTTTCCAGTGTGGTAATGCCACGGAGCACGGGCCCTTCCCGAAAAGGGGTAGGTGGTTTTGGGTGGAGTGGTTTGCCCGTGCCTGTTTAACCCTGAGCCTGCATGGTTACTTCTTCCCACTAACAGAGGCAGTAACGAAACTTCAATTTGAACCATCAGGGAACTGTGATGGCTGCTGCGCGGTTCCGGACTCCTGGCCGCGGGGTCGCTGCCCGCCCGCCTCGGACTTCGCCGGAGTGGGCGTTGATCCCGCGTGGTGTCACGCCATGACAGGCTCCTGACTGCGCGCGGTGGAGACGCGGTGCCCGGGTGCGCCTGTGAGTGACAAGGCTGCTGTGTGGTACGCTCCGGGCAGCATGGACACGTGCCAAAACGCATGGGAATGGCCACGGGGATGCACTGGAAGGGCTGGATACCCACTCGCAGCACGGACAGCGTGGCAGGGATTGCTTATCTACTGGGGAGAACCAGGGGAACCGCAGTATGATGGCAGTGGCCCTACAGTATGTCACCCCATCAGCCTTAAGACAGGCACCAGGAGACGTCTCTTGTGGAGTTTTGTCCGGCTACAGTGTGAACCCTTTGGCTTACCGGGCTCTAGGGAGGAATATCCCAACAAGTGTCCTTTTGTTTCTATGCCAGCGTCTCTATCCACCCTCTATGGACACATGGTCTTAAGAAAAAGAAAAAAAAAAAAATCCTTTATATATATATATATATATATATATAAAAAGTGTAGATACTTTTATATATTTTGTATGGTGTTGCTAAAGAAAAAATTCCTTTGTATATTTTACATTTATACTGATCTTAATTTGATAATAGGGAATCGATTACAAGAGGTTTTGATATTTTTTATATGAACATTGCACAATTTTACTTGAATTTGGCATTTGATAAAGCAACCGAGGTTTGCATGGAAGCCCACCTTACGATGCAAGGCAGTTGTCAAAATAATACAGTAAAGGTGACATAGAAACCCATGGCTATAATTTATAAGTTTTTTGACAGATTTTGGAACACTTTCAGGACACAGTATGGGTTGGTTTTTGGTTTTTTTTTTCATAACCTCTTCTAAAACCCACAAAAAAATGTTTTCTTTTTTTTCATTTCTTGGTGTTTTGACCTCTTCTCTCAAGTGCATTGAAATGTTCAGCAACTGAACTTAAGGACTAAAAATAAGTCACATCTTCATCTAAGGGTTCAACACAGTCCTTGTCTGGAAGGAGTCAAATCAATATTTCCCTTACCAAGAAGACGATGACAAGTGGTGTTATTGTATGGTAGGTTTTGACTTTGGTCTGACTCTGCAACAAACCAGTGCTCTGCGTGCCCCAAAAAGCGGGCCTTCCTCCTGTGGGGCAAGTTCTGCTTCAGGAGCAGCATTTTGTTTGACTGTTAATTTTTTTCCCACTGGAGTCAGCACGTTGCTAAGCAAAGCAGATTCACAGTGATATCCAGGTTTCACTGCCCAGCTCTTTGACGAAGCCCAGGCCTTTCAGAAAGCACGTGGAAGGCATCAGGTGCCATCTTGCCCACAAAATATGCTGGTTTCATGAGTATAGGAAAGTTAAGCAGGGCCTGTCCACCATCTTCACCTTCCTGTGGTGTTTACAAGACAAGGAAGAAAAAAAAGATGTGGAAAAGTTTGCATCCAACAGCACGGGGCAGAGCTCTGATGGTGGCTCCCCAAATATGGACTCAGAGGGTGGCAACAGTGAGGCCGTGACCTGCTCCCTGCCACCAAGGAGCTCCTCACTCCCCATAGCAGCCCTTCTGGGGAAATACCACCTTCTGTTTGCGTAACTCTGTGTGTGAAAGGGGAAAAAACCCCACCAGAAAATCGGGCTGGATAAAATGCAGGAGCTGAAAGGAAAAAATAATGATAAAAATCTATACTGTAATTGTGGTTTCATTATCTTCCTATGCATTGTTTTTTCCCAACTGTACTGAGGAGGCCTTTGGAAGGGGAGAGGGGGGAAGGATGCTCTTCCTTCAAAACTTATGCAACAAACTGTGTGACATTTTCTGCCTGACAAACATGTTCTGAATGTTCTGAGGGGCCAGCACTTGGCTGGGTGCTCAGGCCTTGTGTATCACCCACGCTCGTTGTTTTTACATCTGTGTATGTATATTTTGGCCCAGTGAGATGTAGGTAGTTTTTCATTTTGATCAGAATTGTTGCAGTAAACGAGGGTCAGTTGTATTAATGACAAAAGAAAAAATTAATAAAAAAAAAAAAATTCAGACCTATTTTTATGACTTTTTAAAAGCTTTATGGCAAATTAGACACTGGAGGTTTTGTTTTGTTTTTGGTTTTTTTTAACAAATGTATATTTATTAATGTGCAGAACACTGGAATTGCAGCACAGATGAAAGGAGCATTTACAATAAATTAAGAAAAAAAAAATTTTTTGAACACGTATTCTTCCTCTGGTGGTTTATTTCAAGTGTCCTACAAATGCTGAGGGTCCAAATGGTCCTTAGGGAGAGTACTGTGCTTGAGAGGCACAGTCCCAGGGTCATATGTGGCCAAAACATGGGACCACCCCCCCTGCCCAGCACAGCCTAAGGTCCAGAGCCCATCCTGGCCTTTGCAAAGCCATCATTTTACATCACGGCCACTTGTGAACCAGAAACAAAGTCAAAGCTCTGGCTGTCCAGGTGCTGCTGCTCTCTGTCATTAAAATAGCTGCAGTGCAGCCACTGGAGCCTGGTTTCCATATTAATGGCTGAGGCACTTGGGACTTTTTTAGCCTGGAGAAGAGAAGACTGAGGGGACATCTTAACAGTGCTTATAAATACATGAGGGGTGGTTCTCAGGAGGATGGGGGGCAGTCTTTTTTCAGTGGTAGCCAGTGACAGAACAAGAGGCAGTGGGCATAAATTTGTACGCAGAAAGCTCCACCTAAACATGAGGAGGAACTTCTTTGCTGTGAGGGTGACAGAGCACAGGAACAGGCTGACCTGAGAGGGTGTGGAGTCTCCTTCTCTGGAGATATTGAAAACCCGCCTGGACACTGTCCTGTGCGCTGTGCTGTAGTTGATCCTGCACTGGCAGGGGGGTTGGACTAGATGATCACTCCTGGGGTGCCTTCCAACCCCTCCCATTCTGTGTGATTCTGTTTCCCCCTCCTGCAGATGTAGCAGCTTGCAAAAACACCATCCCCTTGGGCTAACGTAGGACACCGTGTTGCTTTATGGTGATTTGACAGCAGCTCTGTGGAAGCCCAGTGCATGCTAAGCCTAGATCACAATTTTCAAGTGCCAAACGTTGGGTTGGGACTGTGTTTTTGTTAGATATTCCTATGCTCAAGGAAATAATGAGCACATGCAGTCCTGTGCCCAGATGAACAGGGTGACTGGAGCAGTGGGTCGCCGCGTGCGATGTTTTTTAATACAGCCAAAGTATTCATACAGTACAAGGGATTCAGGCACCAGCTCTGCTGGGTGAGAAGCAGAGGAAGGGCCAGGCCTCCCCCCAGACTGCCACAGGCAGGTGCTTACCAGCTGCTGTTCCATCTGCGTGGGTAAGCGAAGGACATGACTGATGGGGCCTTAGAAAAGCATCAGCAGGGAGAGACCCCCATGCCGACACTCACCCCTGCAGCCACTAAGTCACACAGAGCCTGTTGGCACCCCACACCTATGGCAGGAGTAAAAGGGTGAGGAAAAAAATACAATGGTGAGACAAGCTCCACATGTGGGGCCCCAGATCATCCTGGGCCAGGGAGAGCATCAGCCAGAGGCTGCAGATCCCAGCCAGGCTGCTGTGGGGATGGCAATCCCAAGGGAGCCACACCAAGCTGCTGGGTGCTGCCAGAAAAATTGCTCAGCAGGAGCAAAACTCCCAGCGATAGCAAGCGATTGCTGAAGCTGGTTGGGGGGCTTGAAATGGGAAGGGAAACAGGCAGGTTTTGCAACGACAGGATGACTTGGAAGGGAAGGAAAAAAACCCAACCAACCAGACAAAGTAACGCATTGGTGGCACATGGCAGGCCACCTGTAATTGTGGCTGTGCCAGAGCAACCTTGAAGATCCAGGCCTGGAGGTTGGTGGCCCTGCCTGTGGGAGGGGGGGTTAGAACTCTGTGATCTTTGGGGTCCCTTCCAACCCAGACCATTCTATGATTCTGTGAAGGCATGAAGAAATAAGAGCGCTCCTCAATCAAAACATTGGCATTTCTAGCAGTAATTCTGTTAGTTATAAAAGCAGATCCCAAAGGCCAACGTGTTTTAAAAGGGGAACAAATACCTGATTTTGAAGGAAAGAAATAGCCCTTTTCACCTGGATCCATTCTACTCAGTCCCTTCAGGTTAGGAGCATCCCTCTGAAGCCAGTGCAATAGCAGGAGCAGCTGCAGTTGGGAGCCAGCGGAGTGAGTGAGTTTCCAGGTGAAGCAGTAAATCATGTGCTGACTTTGAGAAAAATCAATGCATTTTATGACATGTTTCAGTTTTCTGGATATAACAAATGAAAAAAAAAAAAAAAAAAAGCCTGGAATGGTTAACTGCTTCACTTCCAGCTGCACAGGGAACAGGTGTTGAGGATGGGAAAGGTCAGGGAAAAAACCCTGTTGGGTTGGGGCTAGGGTTTGTTCAGCTGGCACTGGAGTATTGTGTCCAGTTCTGGGCTCCCTGGTATAAAAAAGACAGGGATCTCCTGGACAGAGTCCAGCGGAGGGACAGAAAGATGATTAAGGGCCTGAAGCATCTCCCCTATTAGGAATGGCTGAATGAACTGGGGCTGTTCAGCCTTGAGAAAAGAAGGCTGAGATGGGATCTGATCAATGTTTATAAATACCTCAAGTGTGGGACACAGAGGGAAATGGCCAGCCTCTTCTCAGTGGTCTGTGGAGACAGGACAAGGGGCAATGGCTGTAAACTGGAGCACAGGAAGTTCCACACCAGCATGTGGAAGAACTTTTACACAGTGAGGGTGACAGAGCCCTGGCACAGGCTGCCCAGGGGGGTGGTGGAGTCTCCTCCTCTGGAGATATTCAAGACTCGTCTGGACACCTCCCTGTGCGACCGATTAAGGAGAAATCTCTCCATGTATTTCATAGTTTCTAGGACCTTAAAGCCTTCAGAGTGAGTTTGAAGATCCCCTGTACTGAAGAAATCACTCAAATGCTGTAGAACTGCACAGAACAAGGCACCTGGTTGAGTTGCCATGAACTTTTTCCATTCTTGACTTGTTCCAGCTGACGCTGCACCTGTAGCAAAGCACAAAGCTGCTTAGAAAAGAAAACAAATGCAAGAGATTTGGCAAACCAAGCCAGAAGCTAGTGTTCATCAACCCCCTCACACACCCAAATAAGTGCAAGACCCCAGTGTCAGGCTGCCAAATAAATAAATAAGATAAATCTCCCTTTTTACCTTCAGCTGTTCAAGATCTAGATGAAGTTTAAGGGCAACTGTGAAAGCGACTGGCAAGCACACTGCTGGGGACAGAGGACAGGCAGGACCTGGAGTCTGAATAAAAAGTGTGCATTTGCCCTGTGGCCAGGGCTGTTGCTGGCCTGGCTTGTTACCCCCATTTGCTGCCCAGCCCAGGTGGGAGTTGGGCTCTGAAAAGCTTCTGCTTCTCAGATGGCTCATGGCTGCACCAAAACGGCAGTGTGGCTTTGTCCCTGCCTTGAGCAAAGCCACCGAGTGACAAGTCTTCCAATCTACTGGCTCAGCAAAAGGGTTTGTTTCTTTTTGAAAAGGGGAAACTTCACCATTATGGATGGGTTAATTGCTGTTCCTACGGTCATCACCTCCCAGCCGTGAGTCGCTCGCTGTTGGGAGGGATGAACCTGATGTCCTGGTGCCTCCTGGTGCTGAAGCTGGAAATGGCATGCTGCTTCTCTGTGTCATCTCTGTGCCACGTTGGGGTGACTACTGCATTTATGACGGGTAATTTAATTTGGTTTAATTCATCAACGGATTTAAATACATACAAATGCTGATGATGCATTTTTAAAATGCTAATCCTAAACCGTGTATGGTTCCAAGCGTGTTCCTCATCAGAAGGACATCCTCTTCACCTATCTAAACCAGCACCTTCATCTCCCAACAGTGCATGCTATAACGATGCCCATTAACCCCCACGTTTTCCCAGGCCAGATGGCCTGTACCTCTCCCCTCACCCATTTTTCTCCTTGTGAAGCTCATTTCTCACACAGAAAGCAAGTATTTGTTTGCTTTGCTGTTTGAGGCAGATTTCAATTCAGACCCCATCTTTAGCTGACACTAGTGGTTTTTAAGTTACACGATCCAAATCTTGTTACTATCTTCTCTATTTTGCAAGTGAAAGCTCCTTTTTGTAAAAACAACCCAGTTATTCACTTGAATCTCTGAAACCAAATATCCCAAGACCTGCAAAACTCAATGACAACTTGAAACTGAAATCCCCTGCTTGCAATTTGTTGCCCAAGGTGGGACAAAAATGACAAGATGAATTTTAGAAAACCCATCGATGTGAAACTTCTGTAGTAGAGACAAAAAGAAAACTCACCTACCAGGCCAACTGCTTTTACCCAGTTCAAGCCAAACCTTGGCCAAACTCCCTTCCCTTGCGTGGGATGCAGGCATCAAGCCCTGGGGCAGGCCAGAGCATGGGATGCCAGCACTGCTCTCAGCTCAGTGCTCCTGCACACCAGCCAGGAGGGATGGGTGTTACTGCAACCACCATCCTCTTTGCAAACAGTCAGAAATGGTGATGGTGCCACTCACCTTGCATGTAACAGCTAGATCCAGAGGTAGAAACGTGCCTCTATAGGTTGCTCTGCCAACCCCTCTGAGAAGCTGTGTCCCTGTGCAGGACAGACTAAAATCCCCCTTGCCAGAGACCCAGCATACAAGAGGTGCAAGGATCTCACAGAAGGTGAGGTCAGTCAGAGGAGGTCAGTAGTTAAGACCCTTACCCAGGAGAAACTCATGGGGTGGAAAGAGAAATGCAGCACCCCCTCTGAAAGGCACAAGCTAGTCGGAAATGCTGTTTTAAACACTCATGTTTTAACTTCATGGCATTAGATGTGTGCAACCGGTCGTAGAACATCCCAAGCAAGAAGCTGTTTGCAATCTGAGCTCCAGGAACGCCCAGTAGCTCCCAGTGTTGCAGTGAGAGTCACTGTGAGCAAGGGCAGCATATGCTTTATCGTGTCCAAGGCTTTTACTCATCATCATGACAAGAGGCTGAGCTGCACTGAAGCCAAGAAGCAGTCCCCATCCTTCTCTGACAATGAGTCTCCACTAACCAAACACTGTCCACACTCACCTCTTCCTCAGATGATGTAGGACCACGAGGTTCAGCTCTAATAAAATAAGAATTAAAAAAATCAAAGTCCCTGAGCCTCTAAAGTGAACAGAGACCATTGCTGGAGAGGTTTCCACTGAAGAGCAGCACAGTAGCTTATGAATTTTCCGCATCAGCCATCCTGGGTTGCTGCTGTATCCAATTTTAAGGGTGCTTAAAGAGGAAAGTCCAGCATTTGTTGGAAAGCCCCTGTCCTACAGGAGCTGAAGCAGATACTCATTGTGAGCTGAAGCCTCGAAAAGCCAGAATCAAAACTCAATAGCTTTGGTGACTATTAAGCAAGTATTCTATTCTCAAAGCATGCAAATTCTCCTTACATTAAAGCTATATGAATTAATTGCCTCTTAAGCTACACCATTGAATCAACCCCATGCCAGCTACATTGCAGCAGCATTGGCTGGACTCCCCTGCTATGAGGTACTGGCACAGTGGTTCCCAGCAAACCCCAGATCCCATTGCCAGAACCCCTAAATTCACCCTAAGGGCATTAAAAGCACTTAAGGCTTTCTGCACCAATGGTACTTAGAGACGTGAGCACCCTGAGTCTTGGGCTGCACCCTGTCTTGGATCAGCAATCCAGCAGAAAATCCTTCCCAAGGACAACGTACTGGGAAAACATGGTCAGAGTGGGACTCATAAAAAGCAAGCCCAACTGATAGAGGGGGAACAGGCTGAGGAAGGGTGAAAAAAGTCCTTTTCTCTTCAGAGGTTAAGGAAGCTCTTTCAGACCTCAGGGCAACACCTGCTCCTGCTTGGAAGTGCCATCCCGCAGAGCTGGGTGCTTTCTCATTGTCCTCCTGGCCAGCAGCACTTCACCCAGGGAGTAAAGCAGAGCTCAAACCACTCAGCAGCTCCACCCATCACTGAGCTGATGCTCACACCCAGAAAACCACAACTAACTGCTAAGCCTACAGGGCAGGACATTTTCTTGCAAAAAAATAGCAAGTTTATCAAAATTATTGTGGCGTTTTCTGGTGATTCTGAAAGCATTTGCAAAGCCTGTTCAAACACTTACCAAATAGTTTTTTGCCTGGAAAACTTTGCACAGAATCACACAATGTTAGGACTTGGAAGGGGCCTCAAAAGATCATCTAGTCCAACCCCCCTGCCAGAGCAGGATCACCTAGACTAAATCATACAGGAATGTATCCAGGTGGGATTTGAACGTCTCCGGGGAAGGAGACTCCACAGCCTCTCTGGTCAGCCTGTCCCAGTGCTCTGTCATACTCACAGTGAAAAAGTTCCTCCTTGTATTCACATGGAACCTCCTTTCTCAGAGCAGGTCCAAAAGCAAGTGAGTTTAAACCCAGGATGGTGGGAACCACTTGTATGGATCTTGGTTCCTTCCATCTGAGCTCCAAGCAGAGTTTCGTACTCCCTTGTTGATGTGAAGTCAGCAGGTTTGGGCAGTGCCAGGAGCAGAAATTTTTAGGCAGCTCTAAAAACTTACCTTGTGGACACTTCAGTAAAGTCCAGCAGTCACATGTGGCTACACAAGACCTAAATTTTGGAGGTTTAGATCCCAAAGAATGCATGTTTTTAGATGTAAATTGAAGCACATAGGAAAGGAAGCACCACCTGCTAGAGGATGATAGTAAAAAGGAAGCAAGAACTTGTGACACAAGAGAAATGTTAATGGCTGGAAACCAGCAGTGTCAAACAGAGCCTTGAGCTGAACAAAATTCCCAGCTGGGGCATCACTGATCCTGCAGTCATTTACCAACTCTAAAGATCTGCCTTTTGTTCCCAGGTGTTGGCAACTGCAACAGCATCTGCTCTGCAACTTCAGGACTTTAAAAAGCACTAACTCACATTTTGCTGAAGGATAAGGAAGTGTTACAAGTGACCTCCTCAGACCAAGCTCCCAAGGGAGGGCTGGAAGGGCTGCGCTCATTGCCTGAAGGAGGTAGGCACTGCTGGATGGTCCGTGCCACCAGAGGCCATTGCAGGACGCCAGCGGCTTGGGTCACCTCAGAGGTGACAAGGGAGAGATTAACTGGGTCTTCCCTGGAGCCTTGAGAGCTGGAATGCAGCATTGTACTGGAGGGACAGGCAGAGTGACAGCAGGACACTCCCCACAGGTGGCAGAAGCTCCAGCTGCTGACCCGACCTGGTACCTGGGGAGGTTTGCTGCTTACAAGGCACTTGGAGCCAGGATGTCAGGGGGAGACCCAGGGCTGGACTGGGTTGGTAAGTTACAGCAGCAGGGTGATCCAGGCAGCAGAGACCTTGAAAACAACAGAAGAGGCAGGAGAGGTCTCTCCAGGTGCCCTCTGATGTGGCCGTAGGCTACACCGCAGCATGGGGAACACGCAGGAGGAATGGGAGCTCTGTGTGCAGCTGCAGGGGTTGATCTCGATCTCATTGGGCTCACAAGACATGGTAGGACAGCTCACACAGCCCAAGTGCTGACACACATGGGGAGAGGCTCTCCAGGAAGGTCAGGATGGAAAGGGGAAGCAGAGGACTCATCCTGGATGTGAGGGAACAGCAGGACAGCACTGCCCAGAGCTGGACAATCAGCCAGCCCAGAGCACATGGGTCAGCATTAGAGGGGCAACCTATGTGGGTGATGGTGCTGTGGATAAACAGGAAAACAACTGAAAGCAGCCTCATATTTGCTGTCCCTGCTCCTCATGGAGGACATAAAACCACTCCAATAGCTGCTGGAGGGACAACACAGAAAGGCTCGAGCAGGCAAGGAGGTTTCTGGAGCACTGGTAACATGCCAGTGCAGATGCAGAAGAGCAGATGAGAAAGGACTGGAGCATCTGTTGTACAAGGAGAAGCTGAGAGAGCTGGGGCTGGTCAGCCTTGAGAAGAGACAGCTCAGGGGGAGATGCAGGTTGTGGAATGCCTGCTCGTGGAGATACTAAAAATCTGACTGAATACACCCCTGAGCAACCTGCTCTAGGTGCCCCAGCTCTACAGAGCGAGTTGGGCTGGATGATCTGCAGAGGTCCTCTGCAACTCTGTGAATTTTAAAAGAAAGTGAAATCTGAAGACACAGAGACAGCCACGTCCTTTTTCATGTCCTCACAGCTGAACCTACCTGAACCTGTACAGTATCAAACAGCAAACATCATAAAACACCCCACACCAGTGTAACACAAAACACGTGTGAAGATTTTAATTGGGACATTTACTGAAAAAGCCCAGATGAGGCCAGCCTGGAGCATTAACTCCTTAGTAATTAATTCCACATTTTGCAAAGACAGATGTTTCAGGAAAAATAAAGAAAGTACTAGGAAAACCATGTAAAAGCCACGAGCAGGACCTGCAACACCACTGATCTAGCACAGATCAGGAGTTGATGCGAAGCATGAACGAGAGACAACGCTTAAAAGACAGACTTTTGAAAGGCATTGACTTTGGCACCAGTGAAAAAGGATGGCCTTTTTTACCCCCTCTCAGGCAGATCTACTGTAGTGTCAAATAAATAAATTAAAAAAGATTTTAAGAGCCTAAGTTTTTTCCATAGGGCTCCCTGAACGCTGAGTTTAACTTTGCCGGGCCGGCAGGCAGACACCGCAGTGTCTTCTCACCCTTTTACTTCTGCCCTTTGAAGCAAACAGACTACCTTCTACTTTTCTTACCAGAAGAAATAAAAGGAATTCTTAGAAGGCACTAGAAAACAGAAAATTATGTATTTGTAACCCAAGCCTTCAGACCAGCTGAGAAGATCTATTCAGGGTAGAGCTTTCCTACCGCCCAAATTGGATGTAAATCTCAAAATTCTACACCCACCTGTAAAGCCCAGCTCCTGCAGAGCTGCACTGGAGGGACAGGCACCTTCTACTCTCATGTTGAAAGACACAATTCATTCCTGTTGACTTGCTGAAATGAAGTTTTATTATGAGCTTAGGGTGTCCTCAATACACACCCAATCCTTATAATCACAGATAGTTCAGACAGGGGTATTCAGCTCCTCCCAGTACCACTCCATGTTGACACACAGCAAGATCCAGTTATCAGGTCTCTATTTTAGCTTCCATAAGGAAATACCTATGAATCTGTGTTTTTCTCAAGCACAACACCACATTCTCTTCTCCAGGAGACAAACCAAACAGCCTCTGCCCTCAGCACTTAACAAATCAGCAGCTGAAAGTTTAACAATCAAGACTGTTTCTAAGCCCCTAGATTTGTAAACCTGGATTACAGAAACATCTGAAACAACTACTTAATACAGCTTAAGAATCTCAAGCATCTCTTATAAAACTGTATAAAATTAAAAATAAACATCTGTTGCTCAGAGTTTATTCACAATGTTGAGCTTAAGTATCATTCATTCCTTCTCTGGAGTTCAAAGCACAAACATACACTCACTGGAAAACAACATACGTACTTCATGTTGGCATAAACATGACAACATTACCAACATGACAACATACCTGTGTCATGCTGGCATAAAAAAATAGATTTATGATCTCAGACATGATTTTTATATTAAAATCCTTGTATGTGTATCTGCTGTTACACACAGAACAACTTTAAGACACCCCTTGATACGTATTAACATAAATACACCATCCGGTCCAGTAAAACTGTACCAAACTGGCTGTAGTTTTAAACCTGTTCAGTGCTAAGTCAGAAGCTGGGACTAGAAAGTCAACTGACCTTTAGAATATACAGATCAACAAAAAAAAATGTTTCTTATTGTTTTTATTATTCTCAGGCAGCAGATTCCCTAAAGTCCTTCAGTAAACAAACCCACGTGCTACGTGGCTGGTTCTATCTTGTCAGTCTCGTTCTTCTTCGGCCCCTCCTCTGGGCTTTTGCCCTGTTGCAAGGTGTACACCGAGGGGCCCATCCTGAGGATCTTCCCACTGCCCAGGCACTCATCACCCTTGTAGAACACGGCAAACTAGGAGATAAACACAGGAAGAGGCTTTTCAGCAGCTGCAAATGGCCTGGTGAGCAAACTGCAGGCTGCACAAGACCCGCAGGATCTGGAGGGTATTCATTTATATTTGTTCTGACTACATCTTTAAAAAAAAAACCAAAGAAAGAATAAAAAAAAAGGTGAAGATTTGCTAGATCACAGGAGTGTAAATATAAACCTGTCGGTGGAAACTCCATCATGAATTTCTACAGGGTTACCTCAAACATCTTCAGTTACTGAGATGGAACGGACAGTGCTGGAAAGCTTCCTCTCCCAAAGGGGACGGCACACACAATGTCACCTGCACCTTCGCTGACCTGCCCCAAACAATGGTGCCCAGGCTACAGTGGCCCTTCTCAGAACAGGAAGGGGGACCAAGGACTATCAGAGCAGGTCACATGGAAGGCAGCCCCTGATGTGCCCAGCAGGTTCCTGCAGGAGAGGAGCAGCACAGACCTCTGGGCCCTGTCTCATTACATTCCCTGAGAGAGGGCACGCAGAACGTGTTTGAGAACTGCCCGTTTGTGGTGTGGTGGAGTATCTCTACACTAGCAGTGTTACAGGCATCACCACACAGTACCTCTTCTCCACACTGTCCTGGGACAATGAAGTTCCTTGGGCACAGGTCCTCACTAACCTCATTAAGCAGCCAATTACCTAACTACTGCCTTTTAAAATCTGTTTCTTGAAGTAAACAACAGATTCCATTTCTAGTTATATAACTGATCACTGGAAATATATTATACAACAGTATGGTTGTGTGTTTGCAAATCCTATGAGGAGCGGCTGAGGGAGCTGGGGATGTTTAGCCTGGAGAAGAGGAGGCTGAGGGGAGACCTTATCACCACCTGCAACTACCTGAAAGGAAGTTGTAGAGAGGTGGGTGATGGTCTCTTCAGCCAGGTGACAGGAGATAGGACAAGGGGAAATGGCACTAAGCTGCACCAGGGCAGAGTCAGATTAGATGTTAGGAAAATGTTCTTCACTGAAAGAGTTGTCAGGGCCTGGAACAGGCTGCCCAGGGAGGGGGTTGAGTCACCTTCCCTGGATGTGTTTAAGAAAAGGGTAGATGAGGTACTTAGGGATATGGTTTAGCACAGGACGGGAACGGTTGGACTTGATGATCTTAAAGGTCTTTTCCAACCTTGTAATCCTGTGAAATGTTTTCACGTACTTCTAAAACTTGTAAGCCAACTTCACAGACTAGACAGACCATCTAAAACTAGAAACAACCTCCCTCAAAATAGTTGATGAATAGTCAAACACAGAGCTAATTGCTCTCCCATGCAATTAAATTAACTATTTTGCTCCAGCTAGTAAAAACACTACTCTATTAGCTAGAGAAGCCAAAACATAACAAAGGAAAGAAAATCACATTTAATGACTTACCTGCCCAGGTGTGATAGCTCTTGCTGGCTTTACCAGTGTCACCCACACACTCCCATCTTGGTTAAGAGTCAGCACACAAGGCACTAGAGCAGAAAATGGCCAAACACCTGCCAGTTAATCCTTAGGTTTGCAGCAAGAGTGAAAAATGCTCATCACTAGATTAAACAGATCAAATTCAAGATACTACCACTCCAAATTGTTTTATAAAGACAATTCTCAAAGACAAAGGCAAGCCAAAACATTTCAAGTATTTCTGCAAAACTGCCCTGAGCCCACTACCACAGTCTCACAGACTGAGCAAAACAAAGCAGCAAAACAAAGTCTGATTACCAAGTGCCATCTGGTGCCGAAACCTGAAATGACATTCCATCATTTTATCCCTAACCAGCTCTGCAGGAGGCTCCTCTGCTATCCAGTGCACTCGGTTGGTCCGCAGCAAGTCTCTGTACAGGGCAGGGTGATCCGTTGAGGGTGCCTTATAGACATAAATACAACATTTATTTAATGCTGATGTTTTTGCTGGAGAGTGCGTAACTTTCAAGGCATGAAATACACAAGAAGCATGAGGGCATACCGAAATGAAGGCAAAATGAGTAAGAAAGCATTTATTAGCACTCCATCAGCTTCCAGGTGGAAGCCTTTAAAGAAAAAAGGGAGGCTAAAGGAAGACCGAATTATCTGTCCATCTTCTACATCTCAGAGTCATGACCCTCTTGTTCTGTTTTCCTCCCATCATATTTTGGCCTTGTTCGGGTATCTACTACCCTCCTTATCCTACCTCAACAAGATGCTACCTGCTACCTCCCCCGTTCTCCGATTTCTCAACTCAACACCTCCCCCACAAAAGCGCTGCACACACACACACAGCCACACTGTAGGGCAGGTAAAAGGTTTTCTTAGTGGTCCTGCCTGTTCTCCCCCCCAGGAACATCAACATTATGATTTCCCCCTTGCCCCTGGGCCCATCAACAAGTAGCAGAACACCTCGTTATAATCACATCAGCATCAAATAAAATGAACGACTGCATGAACAGCAAGGAACATTAAACATGCCAGCAAGCTGCAGGACTCTGAGTCATCTGCCCCGTCCCTGGAGGTGTTCAAGGCCAGGGTGGATGGGGCCCTGGACAACCTTGTGTAGATCCAGGCCTGAGGTTGGTGGCCCTGCCTGTGGCAGAGGGGTTGGAACTGTATGATCCTTGAGGTCCCTTCCAACCCAGACCATGCTATGATTCTATCTCTTACGATTCATCATTAAGACACCAGCAATTTGCAGTATTATAAATATTCTGACCCAGTTTTCAAAGTGATAGAACTGTATTGCTGGCTACTACTTTTTTTACTAGCAACAGAAAGTAGCAATACATAGTAAACCAAGACAACACACAGTAAACTGTGTCATAACAGCTACAATAAAAGCCTTGCATTTTTTAAAGTAGAAGATGAGAGCTCAGTGGATCAGTTGATTCTTTTGCCCTTTGGAAAAGTTCTACCCCAAAATCTAAACCCATTTTCTTCCCAAGAAAAGCCAGTTTGGACAAGATGTTTCAGATCCACTGACGCTACACTAGTCGGTTCTTGTTTCCCCCAAGGAGAAAGCCAAGAATTCTGCCCAGGTTACAGTCACATTCCACACAGCAGGAGTCACAAACTGCCTTCGTCAGTCGTTCTTAATACGGGTGTTAATTAACTCACCACAAAGACATCTCCTGTCCGGACATCTTTGTCTACAACAAACCAAGCATCCTGCAGGCCTGCTAGTCTAGCCCTCTGGCCTATTGTGTAGAGGAACCAACCTAAAGACAAAAATGAATATGTAATGCTGCTAGCAACTTCTAGTCTTTCACTTGCTGAAAAAATGTTAAAATAATTTCCCCAGAACTTCACCACTAATAAAGAATAATGAACCAAGTTGTCTTAGAGAAGCCTGATGATTCCAACCTAAAGTTACACCCACTTGAGAGCTTTCACCTGTACCTGAAGCACACAATTTCAAATGAATTGTTTCAATTTTGGCATTCTTAGGGTCTATGAAAGACCAACCCTTTTTTGCTTCAGTCCATGGTTTTGCTACCACTCTGTCTTACCAGTTTCCCTTGCTATTATGTACTAGCAGAACATCCTCCCTCCATAAATTACTTGGGAGAGGAATTCAGTTCTGGCAGCTAGAACTGAGGAGAGCAGAAGGAGGACACGCAGAAGGAGAGGAAAAGGTAAGCTGCCTATGTTTGGTGATGTCCTACTGTGCATCACTGAGGTGCATGGTGTATTTTTTCTGCCAAGTTTAGGTGCTAGAGAATCTGGAACCGAAGCATGGTTTATTATTTATTAATTTTATTTATATATTATTTATTAATTATATCATTTTGAAATCATTAAATGAACAATGGTTTCTCGGTATTAAATCAAAAGCCATTTAGTATCCACAGAGTAACCCTAATAATTAACATTGACTTTCTTGCAGCATGGAACAAAATCAAGAATCAGTTGTAAATCAAGCAAGTTTTCCTTGATTATTAGCCATCAAACTGGGAAAAACCTGTAGACTGGTTTGGAATTTCACAAAATTTGCCCCTCCAAATGTAAACAGTTATTGTTCCATTTATCTAAAAGAGGTTATTAAGGTGGGTTAGCCAATTACCTTTGTGTGTTCCCATCACCTTCTTATCTTCAATGGAAACAAAGTTACCTGGTTGAGGTTCTAAATACTACCAAATAGGAAGAGATTGTTTAAGTTACAAGATGGTCCCAAAACACCTTCACAGTATCTGTCACTACGTTCTCTTGACACTGGAAAACAGCTTTCCAAGAAACAAACAGCCCAAGCAGCTTTCTGCCTCTCCTATGACACTGCTTCTGAGAGCAAACAGTAGGAAGGGCAGTCCACATCAGCAGTATTTCAGTGCTCCGCTCCCCCCCATCCTCACTTAGACCAGGAGACAGCTAGATTCAGCTATTTGCCCCTCTCACACCCCAGCCCAGAGCCTGGCAGGCACAGGAGTGCAAATTCACACACTCCTCCTGCTACTGAACATGACAGGCTGATTACTGGCAGAGGGGTGAGATACCTCCCTCCAGGCTGGAGGCACGAGCTTCTGGGTAGGTTTGGGACTGCAAAGGGACATCGGACATCGCTACATAGCCACGAGCTGTGGGACATTCTTCTGTAGACCATGCTATAAATTACCACTGAGAACCAGAAGAGAACGTCAAGACTGGCACAGACTTAGTGTTACCTCACCTCAAGAAGGAAATTTTCAAAGTTTCTTTCACCAATGAAACAGACTCCCATGCTCTGAAAAGGAAACGTGGTGGTGAATCCATAAAGGCAGAGAAAGACATAGGAAATAAATAATGTCTCCTAATAACCTGTCCCAGATGGATTCTGCCCCCCATGTATCCCCAACTATGACAGCCATCTCCTAAAACAAACAAAACCACAACACCACAGAGGCAAACCAATTCTATGCAGCATCAGAGAGCCCCATAAACACAAAGAGGAGAAGTAACAGGAAATACAACATCTTTAAGAAATAGATACATTAACCTTGGTGACTATATGGGATGCACATTAAAACAGAAGTCCCTTTGGGACTGAATTACAAGAGTAACAGGAATTATACAGTAACAATGTATCTCTTGAAAAAGGTCAAAACCAAATAGGGTTTCATTCTCAGGTCAGTTACTGCCTATATCCTTCAAACACCCTTTTACCCAGGGTGACTACAAACATTACAAGTGATTGAGGCAGCATCAGCAAAAGGACTGCTGCCTGAGTTAGATTTTTTTTTAGGATGAGCTCACAAAGTGTTAGTTCTCAGAGAAACAGAACTTTGGGGTTTTTAAAAGAGTAACTGTGGAAAACCAATCCAATTTCTGTAAAGACAAAATGAAGAGCAATTCCAGAGAGGAAGCTGTTAAAAGCGACCAGAAATAAAGATCAAAGGCTTCTCACCTGCTGCACCAGAGAATGCTTTCCTTAAGGCTCACAGCATCCTAACCTCACCTTAGCTCTTCTGAGATACAGTGGCAGATAAATGATCTGTGAGCTGAAATAGGCAACTAACCACAAGCTCATAAACACTTTATAGCAAGCAGACAGCTCTAACACTGCTTCCTGACCTGTTCTCTTGTGGTGCTTGGAAACAAGACAAGCTGTCACAGATCAGAGTTCAAAATGTTCAGGAAAGTCTATTTTAGAGAGAAATACAAATCAAAAAGAGTTTAAGTGTTACCATGCCTCTTTTTTCTTTAGCACATGATGAAGGCCATGTTCTGCTGCGATCTTCTTCACAAAACTTTTGGTTAAATCCCCTAAAGGGAAAATGGTTTTCCTCAAAGCATCCTGCGAGATCTGACTTAGAAAGAAGGTCTGGTCCTTGAAGAGGTCAGCCCCTTGAAGGAGTTTCACAGCTGCAAAGTGCAGAACACATAAAGCATCTCAACATAACATCTTTTAACAGTTCTGATACCGTTCATATTTTTTGACAATCAACACTTCAGTTTTACTATTTCCAAACATTTTAAATATAGTACTTTCCAGGTTTTTCAAACTCCAATTGAAAACATCTGGGTAGCTTCTTACCACTAAAAAAGATCTAGGCATTTGTATACTTGTCTCCAAAACTGAACTGGTCTCGTTCAGCTTTCCCCTGACATTGTACTGCTATAAATAAACGATTTGAATGAACTGCAGAGTCATTGCCAGTACTCAGAGTGTGACTTTTTTTCTTTAAAACAGATGAAGTCTCCTGATTGCCCAGATGAAATAAAATTGGGATAGTTTTTCAGACACATTCTTTCTGTCTGCTCTTTGTAGGAGCTCTGCTGTTGTGCAAGCCCTATGTACACGTTCCTTGACTTGAACAAACACTAACTACAGGCTAAGAGTCAGAGTCACAACTGAGACAAAAGCCTCAGTAACCAGACAGAAGCCTGTTCTGAACATCACAAAATGCTGCAGCTGGGAAGGACAGCCTGCCACAACTACAGGCCACTGGTCCTGCTGGGGCCACTTCAACTTTCCAGAAATAAAATTAAAACAAAACACTCCCAAATAACCCCTTTTAAATCCAGAACAAACAAATGAAAGTGGAGCAGCTGTAACACAAAACCATCACCTCCGTGGCAGCCCTGTATAGTGGTAGTTAGCAAGTTTCCTTCCCTTTCAGCGTAGCACCCTGCTCGTTATACATCAGAGCTTCATCTGAATTACTTCACTGCATTACAGCCCAGGGCAGAGCTATCTGGGAAAGCTCTGTGTTGCCACCCAAGCTGTGATAGTGCCATGCAAAGACATAACCCAGCCCAGCATTCATCCAGCTGGCTTTGGTACCGGTAACAAGAGAACCATTGTGGTGCCGAGATCAACTTTCAACCTCTGAAACGGTCACAGGCAGAGAGTATTAAAGTGAAGAGCAAAGCCTGCACCTCTGCTGCTAGCACCTCTGCTGACCTGAGAATCAGTCTGAAAAACCCCTGCACATGCTGCATTTGCACTTTTCCAGCTGCCATGCAGGCAGAACCTTGATCTGCCTGGGAAAACCAGGCTTCTAGAGGAGAACGGGGAAATAAGGCAGAACAGTTCAATGATTGAATGAGGACCTGATCTCTTCCAGTAAAGTAACATACAGTCCAATTACTCTATAAAAGTACGCTATTGATTTTAATGCTTCAGAGCCTTCATTCTAAAATTCCACTTAAGCATGTCCTTGTGAATGATTCTATATCTATCTATACCATAGACTGCATAGACAAAGAATCCATTCCCTAAAATAGAAGAAACATTAAAAAAAGAAAATAATTTTTAAGTCATGGAAAAACCTGATAAAAGATTTCTTGACATACTTCTTGATAGTTCTGTCTCCTTAATCCATATTACAGCTCCCCCAGAATGCTGATTACTACTGAAATGTTTATTCTTACCTCTGTCCCTCGATGAAAACTCTCAAAGAAAGAAAATACAGTATTTGAGTAGCCAGGGCAATTTTCAGTAATGTAAATCCTGTTTTGCACACTTACCCTTCTACAAAGGCTGGGTTTTAAAGGAAGGGACCTTAAAGATCATCAAGTTCCAAGCCCCCTGCCATGCACAGGGACACCTCTCCCTAGACCCAGCTGTAGAAGGTAACAAACTTCCCCAATTCTGTGATGCTAAATACAGTTTAAATATCTCTTACACCATCATTCCTATCAAGGATGAAATATGAAATGAAGAAACCACTTACTATTTCTAACTTCAAAACGATTTCTGAATAGCCTCTGTGGTCTTTTAACATGCTTGTGTTGAAACACTTCCTCATCCTCTAGTGAGGTCCTAGCATAATGCCCAGTTGCAATCGCATCTGCTCCTATCGAGGGAAAACCCACACACCATCACACAAAACACAGAGGCACATACTGAAATTCACAGTTCAGAACGGGATTATAAGCATCCAGCAAGAAAAACAGAAAACAACAAAGGAAGAAAACCTACAGAGAAGTCATATGCTGACAATAATTGTACTCCTGCTATTTAAATAAGGTAAACTATTCAAGAGGATACCGGCACTCGTGCTTTTGTACTTTAAGGATCACTTAAAAATGTACAACTTCATGGTCAGGTCAATGTATGTTCCAAATTTAAATCTGTTGCTACATTATGAACCACCTGGTCAAGTGGAAGATGCCTCTGCCCGTGGCAGGGACCTGAACTAGACCTCTGAAGAACCACTGTATGATTTTATACGTAAAAGCTTAAAGCCAAATACTTTGCAAATACTGCAATACTGCCACAGAGAGATGTGAATCAGGCATGCCTACGTACTCATGTTTTCCCCCACCTTTTCAAGAGCTCGCATTCTTTAAGCATTTCCATGGCACACACTCTGCACCGACACACTTGAAAACGCCTTACCGAGATTATCCATAGCATAATGAAGAAAGTAGTTGAATTTGATGTGCTTGTTACACACAATATCAGGATTAGGAGTCCTTCCCAACTCGTACTCTTTTAAGAGATCACTGTAAAATAAAGATTCAAATGTGTATCGATGTTATTAACACTGCATAATACTACCCAAGCCCAAATGATCTGTTTAAACATGAGACCTTGAGACCCAGTCATACATTTTACATTTCATGGAAAAAATAAAACATCTGTTAGATTTTAACCTATAAAAAAAATAATGCTTGGAAGATTTTCTCCAAAGTGCACCGAGGACACGAATCAAATGATCACACCCAACCTTGTAACCAGATTTCAATAAATTCATACTCCCTCAGGAGAAACACAGCTACCCACTATGCAGATCCTACTCACCTCTTGCAGAATTAAATCACACCCTGTTTAATTCACGGTACTGCAATGCATGCACTGGGAGCTACTCTCTCTCAGCTGAATGAACCCAAACTTAATCTGCAATGATGCCATCATAAGCAGTCACAGGGCTTAACTTTACAGAGAGTTTTTTTCCCCTGTCTTTATTTTTATCCTTCAAGAAATGTAATTAGCTTCTTAAAGTCATGTTGCAGTTTTACACCGTTGTGTAATTGAAGTGCTTAGCATTATCTGCCTGAAAGCACTGAAATAATAACTAATGAGCTCAAACCAGCATACAGTAATGGGCTGAGACATCAGAAACCCTGCTCATTGCATCACTTGCCTTCAATCACCGCTGAAGTGAGGAGGAACCCAGGGCACAGGCTGCACCAATTCCCACTGCCTATTCTCTGTTCCTCCTTACTTTTCATAGTAACACTGTACAGCACTAACACACCAAGAGACCGTCTATTTTAAACGTGTTTCTACCTGAATACTTCATTCCAGTACTCCTTCACGTAGGAAATCTGGTGAAAAGGAATATCGAGCTTCTGACAAACCCGGTAAGCATCCTCGCAGTCTCTGTCCACGGAGCAGGCGCCTTGTTCATCCAGAGGGTCCCAGTTCTTCATGAAGATGCCCGTCACCTGGTACCCTACGGAACGAAGGCAAGCAGAAGCTACAGAGCAAAACTCCCACAGCCCGGGCACAAAACCTGTGTGTTCCCAGACTCAGTGGCTGCTCCCTTCAGAAGGCGTGGGCAGCCCCGCAGGCAGCAAACACTCCGCCACGCTGCGGCAGCTACCGCACGGGTCTTTCCCCCCTCGCCCCACCAGCTAACAGCTCACCTGCAACAAGCTCCGCTGGCAACTACCGCGACACGATGTCCTAGCTCCGAGTCCCCCCCGTCCCCTCCTTTACCGCCCGGCCCAAGGTGGGGCTGTTACCGCCGCCGGGCTCATCGGGACAGCGCGGGTAGGCGCCGGCCGGGCTCAGATACTCGCGGAACGGCCGGGCAGGAAGGCCGAGAACTGAGGCGCGGGCCCCGCCGGCATCACCCACCTCGGCGGCGCAGCAGCAGGGCGGCCACGGCGCTGTCCACCCCGCCGGAGACGGCGCAGGCCACCCGGCGTCCCACCGCCGCCGCCGCCAGCATCGCCCCGCGCCGCAGCGGACCGCGGCCCCGCCGCTTCCGGCTGACCCCCCGCCCCGTCCTTCCGGCGGCCACGGCGCCGGCCGGCGCCCAACGGCGCTCGGGGGAAACGCGGCTCCCCTCGGGGGTTCCGGCAGCTCCCTTAACGCAGCGTGCAAGTAGCGTGAGCTGCTTATAGCTGGTGTGTAGCGTGATGCACGGATGAGAGCTGCTGTATGTATCTATAGAGGCGCGTACCCGGGGTGCTCTTGCTAACTCACTGCACCTCTCCCGGCGGGGAAGGGGTGCAGCCCAGTGCCGCAGAAGGGGCAGGGCAGAACACGGTGTGGAACTGATAGCTGAAGTACTTGGCAGCCCGCACCCCTCCCTGCTTTGGACCACCCAGAACCCTCCAAGGTGAATGGGACAAAGGTCAGGTAATAAGCCAAGGTTAGTGCAGGCTGCGCTTACGGTGTGCCCCAGGCAGACATCCTGCACTAACCCCACTTCAACAGTCTCTGTCTCTTGCAGCAGGGAACACAAAGTAGTGGTTGGTCACCAACAAACTAAAGCATGAGCAAAGTTCTGCCTGAAGGACTGCTATGTTAGCCCACTGTGTGACAGCTCAGGAGAAACAGCTTATCTCAGAGAAGGGGGTGATAAAGAGGAAGAGGAAGAACAGGAGGACAGCTCAAGTCTGCAGAACCAACTCAGTGGCTTTGTTAGCTAGACAAAAGCTAAAGTTCACCAAAAGGACCTGTAAGGAAGAGGAGTAAATGAAGTAAACAGCTATTAAGTGTCTTTAAAGCCCACCAAGAGATTATCAGGATGGGGTAGGTGGGTGGCTGATAATGAGTTCGCATAAAGTAAAAGTTAACCATACCTTGGAAGCCTATGAACATGCATATTATGAACATGCATGTATGTCTTGTATAAAAGCTGTGTAACTGACCCTTTACTGCACACACAGTGGGAGGAGGTATCCCTTGTGCTGCAATAAAGAATACCTGCTCAATAGTAGTCAAGGCCACCGAGTTTTGATTTTGGCTTATCACAGCCTCACTCTTCAGATAACTGGAAGATAACTTGAAGATAACTCTTCAGATAACTTGAAGAGTGGAATCTGGAGGAGGGAGCACTGCTTTTTCAGAAGCAGTCATGCTCAAACCCAGGATTTAGATCTGGTGCCTGCAGAAACATACATTCACAAAATGTAGTGCTCAAGGCTCAGTTCTTGGTTCTCTTGCCAGTCCTTGAAGTACAAGGGATAAGGCCTTTGCCTCTTAAAAGGAACCACAAATACCTCACTGATGAGGATTAAAAAAACCCCCCAAACATTATCTCCCCTCTATTTTGCATACTTCTAAATGAATCAAACTCTGTTACTCTCCTGTTTAGAGACTAGATGAGGACCTGGCTGGAGTATTGATTTCAACTACACAGTACTGGCTCAAATCAAATTTTAGTAGATGCTGCAGTTGAAGAAACCCTCTCACTTTTCACAGAGAGGAAACAAGCACAGAAAGCTATACAAATTCCACATGCTCATATTTGGTAGGAGCACGTAGCCTTCATTGAGAAGGGAACCTGACACTGCAGTAACCACAGAAAAAGCAGCTGTGCTGAGATGGCAAGTGCCTTCAGATAAAGTCAAGACAGCAGCTCAGGTCAGCATCAAAACAGACAAACTCACCTGACCACTTCTTCCTACTTAAACACTTAGTCTTCAATTTCCACCACTTTTTGAATTAACACAAAACAGCTGAAAAAATCCACTTCCAACTCTTGATAAACTTTGAGAAGTGTATTAAGCTAGTACATACCCAGCAGAAAAGTCTCCAGGACAGGCTTGTTGCTTTAACAGTTATAGGCTACTACTGTGTCCTTTTTCATTTTTATTTGCCTCTCTGTATTTGAAATCCCCAGGTATTACCCACACTTGGGAAATTCAGTTTGGAAAGCATCTTCCTATTCTTTGAGAGTGAGAAAGCTCAAGTTTAACCTTCAAATGTCAAGACTAAACCATCTGGCAGTAACAAGCTGTTGATTTCTCCTTTGAATCATGCAAATTCAGCTGTTGCTGTCAGTGTACTCCACTAGCGTTCAACAGTGAAACATTTCTCTCCAAACTTTCTGTTCTGTATGAAAACCACCCTCAGGTCCACTAGCTTTACCTACATCTTAGCATTTGTTAGTGAAACACTAACATAGTGTAACCAAAGCCTGTAATAAAAGGCTGTTCTTTTGTACAACAATTAAACAACTCTTATTTTAAATTAAATAAAATCTTCATTGCACACAGAGGATAAGGAATCAAGGGACACTTGGTAAGAAACAATACAGAGAATATTCCCTTCGAGCAACACAGTTTAAATACATCAATTGCAACACACCCATGAACAGAACCATTATAACCAGACCTGATTGGACTGTATCAAGACTGCTAGAATTGCTGTGTTCATCAGATAATCTACAGCCATCTTAAAAACTGTATTAGCAAAGGGTAACGCTTAAGCATTTTAAATATCACAGACACCAAGAAGTCTTCATTTCAGCTTGAGTTCAGAACTTGAGTAGAGGGGAATCCAGATTTTCTTTGTTTACATCAGGACTCAGAGTGATAAGAGGTGAACTCAAATCAATTAGCTGAAAGAAAAACAATAAATTTTAGCTATTGTAGTCAGCAGGTGTACCTAACCACTAGCAGCAATAATATCTAACCTTGTCCTCAAATACTTTTTTTTGTTTAAAATTTCTACCAGTTCCCAGAAGACACAGGTACAAGCATCACACTCAAGATTTTAAACACCTACCTCATTCTTAGACAAGCACGAGCTTCTCAGGAGGTGGTTATTGCCTATACTCACTCGCCTTAAAAGCCCAAAAGGCTTTCCTCAGTTTCACTATTATACCTATTCAAGTGACACTGTCTTCCAGGCAGGGCAGAGCACTTCTAGGGGCACGTTCAGAGGAGCTCAGAAGTCATGACTACCATGATGATCCTCTTTTGAGATACTCTGAAGGACCCAATATTAAATTGATCCCAACTACATTTAATATCAGAGGCTACATCCACATCGTTACCACAACCACCATTCACCTGACAGTATCTAACAGCATCTCCCTTCAAGCCACGGGTGTGCAAGTGACACTTGCCCAGAAATGCTTGTGATTTAGATGCCAATACAAACCTTTCAGCTCAGGAGTTGAACAGGAGAGACAGCCCTGCTCTTTTGACCAAAGTGAGCTGCTGCTGCCACCAAGAACTGAAACTTTGCAAGGAAAAAGCATGCCTACACTACTGAAGGCAGCGTTCACTCCCTGCTTCAGAACAGTTTCATTCTATAAGCATCGAGTTCCTTCTCCATCCTCCTATTTGCAGATGGCTCACCGAGCTCCAGTTTAGAGCACACTGATTTTAGATGTTATCTTCTCTTTACTTAAGAGCACCTTGGTATGTATTATCATCCTGAACATATTGAGCTAATATTAAATGATTCTTACAGTACTGTGGAGCTACTCTGCAGACAAATATATGCAGCCAACTGACATCTTCCTGCTAGCATATTTGCACTTGACTAGAACTTACCTTTACCTGCTCCAAGACAGCAGGTTTTAGAGGAGTAATCTTAGTCACCTCAGGAGTATTGGAAAGGTCAATCAGAGGCCTACTTTCACATTCCAAAGGGTGTGGGAGACATTTGTCTGCTCCAATATCTACCAATAAGGCCTTAAAAGGAAAAGATAATTCAGGTTATAATCCCTCTGTTCTCCATGCTTCCTTCATACACATTTAGGCAGTCAGTTTATTAATACACCTGCACTAATGACAGGATTAATTTACAGGTTGGCTATTTTTCTTGCACGCTAGCATCACAGACAGAACCAATGTAGTGAGACAAAGCAAGAAATCTCCTTGGCCCATAAACTAATTCTTCACTTAACAGCAGGGTTGAGTAAAATTTAAAATAGAAGAGTCCTAACTCAATATTTAAATTATTTTATTATTTAGCCATAAACTATTCTCTGTAGAGTTCCAAACTAGTTATGCCTTTGTCCAGTTTAACTATACATGTGCTAAGCAATTCTGTAACAGATACTTCATGTCATAAAGCTAACCAGGAAAATACTGATGCAATAACATTAATCTACAGATGATTCTACACCTGAATACTTATAAATCAATAGCCACTTTGAGGGGTTCAGTCCTTTTGCCCTAATGCCTGTGGAGCGCCTGCCAACTTTCAACATGAAGCCAGTGGATTCTTGGTCAAGGGGAAGAATGCTCACTGGACTAGGTGCGTGACAACTAAAATTTACTGCTCCATGGGCTTTGGGGTCCAATCCTCCATATGCAGATTTACACTGCTGTTAGGTGACTGAGTTTAGCTACAGCAGTGCATCTTCTTTTTCTTCCAGAAGGGCTTTACTGCTGCAATAAAGGCAGGAGCTGCCCTGTGACACTGCTTTTCTAATCAAATTAACAGGGATTTCACAACACTTACCCTGAAATAGAAGTTTAATATGAAATCCACAAGTATTTGACCATTCAGCTTTGAGAAGGGAACTTGGTGGAAACACCCAACAGATGATCAATGCTAAAAATAGGCACTAGAGGGTGCACAGGCTTAGCATTAATCTATTTGACTTTGCAGGTACTGAAGTAGCTTTTCTACTTATCCCTCATCTTGAAATAGTTTGTTTTCAAGCAGTTTACTTAGTAGTTCTGTAGCACAATGTATTCGTTCTTACCTCAGTTTGTTTCTCTTCAGCCAGCTGATTTTGTACTTCAGCCTTTTTTAATTCATTTTCCATTTCTTCTGGACCCTTTTTTTCTGGTGAGAAGTTAAGTGCAAGAGGTAGCACTGGTGGAGGAGATATATCATCTTCTGAAGAAGATATCTGTGTCTTAGTCTCTTTTGTCTGTTTAGAACTAGGGAAAAGAGCATTGCCAGTAATTGAGTTCTTTAATCAGAGTGAACTTCCAAAAGACAGACAAGCCCTAACCATCATTTTCTCATTTTCCTTCCCCAAACTTTCACTACCAAAAAGCTTCCCATAGTCCAATCCAAAAGTACACTCATTACCTGCAATAGACAAGATAGTTCACACAACAATAAATTTATAACCAACCCATGCAAGAAAAAAAGCTAATGACTTCAGGATAATGACAAATTTAATCTTAAATTAGCCTATACATGCAGCCTTAACTTCACATGTAGGATTCTGGGGTTTGGGTTTCTTTTACTCTGATAAAAACAACAACTATCAAACAAGTACTGATACTGCATATGACTGAGCAGCCCACTCCAGTCTTTGATGACAGAAGTACCGACACCAGCTGTAAGACTGGGAATTGGAATCTGATTAATATGATAAAACCACTGTAGAAAGAGTAATTGTTTCCTTGAGAGAATAGGCTATTTTGGACCTTTAGCCTAAGTAACATGACATACAGGAAGTCTTCTAGCCATGAATCGTTCCTGCTTTACTAATGTTCAGTACCAACCATGAATCAAGCCTGCATATGTGTATATGGCACTCGTGAGGAAGTGCTGGGCTGATAAGGTGAAGGCAGCAACATTTTTTTTTCCACAGAAAAATACATATTTAACAACAGCACAGGATTCACCAATTCTGCAAGCATTTATTTCAAATTAAGCTTAGGTAGACCCACTCAGAAACTGCAGTTCGGTCAACTAAATCCTTGGCTTTCTGACTGATGCTTTAAAGTGTAATTTTACAGACACATTGGCAACAGTTAGTCTCATATGTGCTTTAACCAGCTCCTTCCATTCATCAGGAGGCAACAGCAAAACAACGCCAACGCCAAATCTGTTTTCAATCAGAGCATCAGATACAAGTCTTCAGTTGTCTGCTAGCTTGGGAAATATCACAGAATTACACGGTTGGAAAAGACCTTTAAGATCATCAAGTGAAATCATTCCCATCCTATGCTAAACCATATCTCTAAGTACCTCATCTACCCTTTTTTTAAACACATCCAGGGAAGGTGACTCAACCCCCTCCCTGGGCAGCCTGTTCCAGGCACTGACAACTCTTTCCGGGAAAAATTTTCCTAACACCTAATCTGAACTTGCCCTGGCACAGCTTAGTGCCATTTCCCCTTGCCCTATCACCTGTCACCTGGCTGAAGAGACCATTGCCCACCTCTCTACAACCTCCCTTCAGGTAGTTGTAGGTGGTGATAAGGTCTCCCCTCAGCCTCCTCCTCCAGGCTAAACATCCCCAGCTCCCTCAGCCGCTCCTCATGGGGCTGGAGGGCAAATCCTTTCACCAGCCTGGTTGCCCTTCTCTGGACTCACTCCAGGACCTCCATGTCCTTCTTGTGGTGAGGAGCCCAGAACTGGACCCAGTACTCGAGGTGTGGCCTCACCAATGCCGAGTACAGGGGCAATACAAATAACTTTCTAATTCTTCAATGTTGGATATTGGATCATTTCAGTAAGGCCTATAGTATTTTACTAGTCACAACATATAAATCTTTTAGGTCAATACAGCATCTATGCTCAAGTGCTTTATTCTGACATTTACCAGAGATCCTGGAAACCTGAAAGTCATTATTAAAACTCATTTAGAGGCAGTTTGCCTACAATGCTTATTTCATATATGGAGGTTTCTGTCTTACCCAGCTGGAAGAGTCTTTTGGGTAGAAAAGGTGTAACTTTGGCGAACAGACACAGCACATGGAGAAAACTCCATTCTTGGTATGGTTTTGGGAGTCACTGCTGGAAATCCTGAGAGACGCCGAACAGGCGTAGGTAAGCCAGAGCGCTTCAGACTAGCAGGAGTCACAAAGACAGACTTCTCAGGAAAAGAGGAATTCTGAAAGATCCTATCTTCTGAGGCTTTCACAGGAGTGCTGACTGCCAGTGCACTAAAAAAGGAACATGCATCAGCCAAAAGCTTCTAGAAATAGTTTTCCCTTTGGTCAGTAAGGAAACCGTAATCATGACAAAGTTCATAATCACAGCATAGCAAGGGCTTTATCTCATAACTTAATGAATGACTATTTAGCAGAAAACCCTCACCTTCTGAAGAGGTGGTGATGTTTTAGTTTTGGGCTTTTAAGTTGGTCCCAATAGGCATTAACACAGCTAACCTGGAGGGTCTCAAGGGATTAGACAATGAAATTGTCTTTTAAAGATTGTTGCAACACCCAGCCATGTTGCATTCTTACAAGTATGCCTCAGGACATTTGATTTTCAGTGAAGCCCTACCTTCTAGGTGTGCCACAAAACGTTAACCCAAGAGATGGTGTTGCTTTTGGTGCAGATTTGCTTGGTGGTGTACCTAAAGAGAAAAGATTTGTTATTGCTATTCACATTCACTTATAAAAAATCCAACAAATACCTTTCAGTTGAAATACTAATTCCATCTAAAAGGTAGACAGAAGTGTAATGAAACAACTAACAAGGATTCAAGGTAACATTTGCTTCTAACAGCCAAGCTAAAACACAGGTTATGTAGAGTACGTGTTTACCTCCAGTCTTCACTGGAACCTTAGTTTGACTTGTAGGAACTGAGAAAACTCTATCCTTGGGCTTTGGACACAGCCTTCCTTTTGTTGCACTTCCATCTTTATTCTGCTGACATAGCTTCTCCAGACCGGGAAGAGAGCTCAGCCTCTGAATTCCACTGCCTACAGCCTCAGATGATGTTACAGTAACTGAAGATTTAGGCAAGCTTACAGCACTAGATATTTTGGGAGTACTAGCTGATCTTGCTTGCTTCCTGGATTTCTCAGCGTTGGCAGCCTGCAGAGATGACACACTGGCAGGTCTGACAAAGGCCAGCCGGCTTGTGCTAGATGAAAGCTTAGAGCCACTCACACTAGCTTTTGAAGACATCCTTGATTTTCCTGAAATAGAAAGTTAAATTACACTTCTGGATCATGGCTTATTGCTAATTTCTTGACTAAGCAGAATAATTATGCTCACACAGAAAAGCAAACCAGCAATTTACAGCATTTAGATATATGTTCAAACAACTCAAGTTTAAGAATGCTTAACACTACTGAAAGCTTACTCCCTGAATTCTCTGGCAATTATGTTTGGCTTAGAAATTCTCACCAAAATCCTGAATTACTTCAATTGAAGTCAAAGAATATTCCTCAAGGAATGACAAGACAGCTTGCAGATTCAAGTTACATTTTCAACATTTTCTCCCACCATAGCTGGCTCTGTTCCCTTCAGCAGCCATTCAAGAGGGTTACAGTTCAAACCCCACAGGCTAAACCACCCCAAAGTGCTTTCCTCAGTTTACTCTATAGTTCTTACTTTTAGTCTGTAGGTTACTTTTAATAGGATGAATCCTGACCAGACACTTCTATCACATAAAGTAATTCTTCAGCTTTAACTTTTACTGATATATTATCCACCCACTAACAAAGTAGGAAAAATTCATAGTAACTTGGCATTTTAATAGATCTACAAGAACTGTGGTGTTTACACCTGTCAGGTTTTTTAGGATATTTTCTGATACTTTGAGGCTTAATGAAAGGGTTAAATTGGTGTCTTATAGTAATATATACGACACAACTGAATACAACCAAAGCTTACAGCTTTGAGAAGCTCACATACTTTGCTATAATAGAAAAGATCACACACAAACAGAAGAGGTTTCCTGAGGCACTGCTTACTTTCTAGCAGTGTCAGACCCTTGCATGTAGGCATCAGGCTTACACAAGTCTAGTTTTTACAAGTGATAGAAGCAAAAGATTTATCGTTAGACCACAGGGATTTATTGGGCTAGGCTATAAAATTTTTTCTCCATTCAAATCCTTTCTTACTGTTTGTATGTACTGGACACCACTGAAACACATCCAAACCCACAGTACAAGACACACTTGGCTACATAAAAATTGGTTTGTGGCACAGATCTGTAGCAAGATTGATTACCATTTTTTCCTATGGGAGAAATGGGTAAACTTGAATTCAGATTCAAGTTCGTGGTGGAAGCCGATGATGAAGATGAAGTAGTCCTTCTTGAGAGACCAGAGGCAACACCAGGAAGTTTCAGATGTGTTGCCTTCTTTAAGCCAGGCTGAATCAGAGAATGTAGTTTATTCAAAAGGAAAAAGAAATATTGATCACGTTAATTTACCATGCTTTTTCTTAGTTTCACAGCTTTCTATGTGTGAGACCTCCTCCCCCAGATTACAATTTAAAAGGTGAGTTTTCTTAGAAACAGTTCATTATACCTGGGTTATTATACAGAACTGGAACATCAGATCTAGGAGGTGGACTGTCATTTTTATTCCTGCTACAAATTTGAGTATGAACCTAAAGGGATTAAAGAACAAAAAGCAGTAACCCTGGGCACTGGCCAGCTGGAAAAGGCCTTTGGGAGTGCTGGTGGACAAGTTGAACATGAGCCAGCAGTGGGTCCTTGCAAAAAAGGTTGCTAATGCTATCCAGGGCTGCATTAGGAGGGGTGTTGCCAGCAGGTTGAGAGGTGACCCTTCCACTCTGCTCAGCACTGCTGAGGCCACGTCAGAAGATCTGTGTCCAGTTCCATGCTGCCCTGTGTAAGAGCAATTGGGAGCTACTAGGAAGAGCCCAAAAGACCATGAAGACAATGGTGGAATGAAGCATCCCCCATCTGAGGAAAGGTTTAGAGAGCTGGGACTGTTCAATCTGGAAGGCTCAAGGTGAATTTCATCAATATATACAAATATCTCAGTGTCCAGTGGTGCCCAGTGACAAGACCAGACACAATGGGTGCAGACTGAAACCCAGGAGGTTCCCTCCAAACATTAGGAAACGCTTTTTTTACTGCAACGGTCACTGAGCACTGGCACAGGCTGGCCAGAGAAGTTGTCGAATCTCTGTCCTTGGAGATGTTCAGAAGCCATCTGGCCATGGGGTTGGGCAACTGACTCTAGCTGGCCCTTCTTAAGCAGGGGGTTGTACCAGATGACCTCCAGAGATCCCTTCCAACCTCAACTCTGATTCCGATTACAGAACAGAGACTGTTGTTCCTTAAAACCACTATACACAACAATATAGCTTCAAATTAGGAAGTAAAAAAAAATGAATATAGTTTATCAGAACATCACAAAAAGTATTTTGATATTAACACTGCTTGCCCTTACCTTACTTGGTGCAGGAAGGGCTTTTTTTTCTTGCACTGAGGAACTGCTACTGAACGAAGACTCAAAGACATCTGAAGCAGCACTGGATTTATCAGAGGTTAGATCTTCAGATGATCCCATGCTGTTCAAGTTTCCTTTTGTAGAAGAACTAGTATACATTCCTGGCTTGGGCTGCAAGTTTCAATGCAACATTTTAAAAGCTACTAGTGTTTCTAGAAACCACTATAAGCTTTTTACACAAGTTGACTTTGTTAAAAAACCTAGACAACAAGCAATAAAGAATTCTTTGAAGCCAGACAAATCCTTAGTCTTTAGACTAATGTAAAGTTAGTCTAGTGAATGTGTTTGCCAAGTACTGGAACATGCTTGATCCCAAATGCTGGGCATCAACCTACAGACAGTTCTGCAACAACAATTATTCAGCACAAGTTTCATAAAACCCCATTCACCTACATACGGTACCAGCTGTTCCTTAGAGCTATGACATCTCCACTTAATTCATACTCTTCTGCTTTACTCTAGCTTCCTAAAAGACAAGACACTACAATAGCAAACCGTGTCATCCAAACTGTCTTTTTAGACAGTGGGGTACAGTTTGGCTAGTTAAAGTATTAAGACTGTGCTTTTTCCTACAGCACCCAAAAATCAAGGAGAATTATACCAAAGTAATCAAAGGATTTTATTGCCTTACCACGCTTGTAGTGAAGAATTTCTTCCTAATATCCAGTTTAAATCTACCCCCTCCCAATTTAAAACCATTCCCCCTTGTCCTGTCACTACATGTCCTTCTAAAAAGGCCCTCCCCAGCTTTCTTGCAGACCTCTTCAGGTACTGGAAGGGCCATTATATATAACAACATTCCTGGCTAAGGATCTCATGAGGTAGAGAAACACCAGAAGATTAAATTTTACTTTTAAAAATAAAAGCGTGTACACAGTTTAAACATTCCTAAAACACACAAAGGCCACCTTCAAAGAAAATGTTGCCCAGCAGCTGTCTTTACCTTTTCAGTAGTCAGAAAATCACTTTTTCCGAGAGTGGATGAAGGTTTTGACATTGGTAGTTTGCCAGTTGCCTTCATATTTCTTTCCTTAGTTTTCTGTTCTTGTGTCAGAGGAGAACCAGTAATTTTGATAGGAGACACACGAATTTTAACAGGGCTTCTGTTTGGAGGAGTATGAAAAGCCTCTGTTTTGTCATCTGATAAAAGCATATCTGATTCCTTCAGAAAACAAGGCGGCAGCTGACATGCTGGGCTATCCCCCACACAGTATGTCTCCCTTTTAACTGCCCTGGGGCTTTTTATTATATTTTGGTTTGTCATGACTTTCAGTTTTGACTTAGAGTCCTCCACAAATTTTTCTATGATCTTGTTTCCCCATTCTTCAGATTGGCTTGTTTTAGTCTGTTCATTCTTGCTTACAGTCTCTATTTGCAGCGCTAACAAGTGAGCTTCTTTGAAAATTTCCACAAATTTCTCTCCTGTAAGTGGGCTCCACTGGATTTCATCAGAAGCAAGCGCCCTCTTTTTTTCAGCACTTTTCTTTGCTTCAATATGGACAGAAATACATTTTTCTTTGTGTCCCAAAGGTCCAATAAAAACTTCATCTTCATTTTCACTATGAAGAAAAATAAGTTAGCCCAGTACCGTGCACGTGTCTGTTTCAGAGGTATATTTATATGTAGACCCTTCACTTACCTTGCTGAAGAGAGTGAAAGGTCAAAATCAAACTTTTCATCAGTCAGAAGAGGAAAGTCTGAAACAGTAAGAACAAGGATTTTGTTACAGTAGGGATTTGTTGAAGTGACTGCATTATGCTTTGACAATCTGGTGAAGTGATGTCAGACGGCAAAGAAAGTTTTAGCCACCAACTTTATAGAAATTAAAATAATAAAAATATGTTTTAAGTCAAAGACATTGAAGGTACAGCTGTG
This sequence comes from Porphyrio hochstetteri, assembly GCA_020800305.1. NCBI lineage: Eukaryota > Metazoa > Chordata > Aves > Gruiformes > Rallidae > Porphyrio > Porphyrio hochstetteri. The sequence goes on from CM036905.1 coordinate 52,912,638, forward strand.
AATATGATCATTACACTGATAGGTGCCCAAATGTCATGAACGATCTTAATGCTAACTTCTAAGCACCCATAATAGACACATGGGCTCTGGCTTTGGGAAAAGGTATCAGCAGCCTCTAATCAGGCAAAGTGAGAATATATAATCTAGAATTATATGACACCACAGTTGTCCTGGTAGCTGGTTCCTTTCTGGTTCAGATCATGACAGTAACAGGAGCCAGTGAAAAAGACAGTTTTCCTGTTAGCTAATATATACACCAAATGTTAATTGAATCCACAGCAGACAGGTAAGGAAGAGAGAGGAGCTCAGATTAGGTATACAGAAGAGATGTTGATAACATTGTGTCTCTACTACACATGCTGTAGCACCAGCACTCCACAAGCTCTTGAGGAAGCTTGAAGTCTGAAGCTGCCAACAGCAGCCCGGTAGAGGATATACCAGGCAGAGGCTATCCTACAGTGGTCTCCACCTACCACGCCTCATGCAAATCCCGTGTTTTTCTTCAGCCACATGACTTGGGCAATGCGCTGCCATTTCTTTTCCTTCCTCCATAGTGCCTAGAAAATACAGAATTAGCAAGGCAGCAGGTTTTAAAAAAGAAAAAAACAAACCCTAAAGAGTAAGTTTACAGAATTTCGTGGCACTGTGAAATCAGCAAGGAGGTAAATGCTCCCTTTGAAGACTCTGATATGTTATGCTTAGGGACAGACACAAAGGCGTGGCTTATGGGATGCCACACATCTCGTCATCCCGTCTCAAAAGGTGCTGTCGAATTATCTGAGATCACTTATGTGTAAAGCACCGCAAATATTTACGTTGCCTTGCAGCCTTCGTAAAAAGCCTTTAAATACAGTGGATTTCGGAAATTCCCTAACGCAAACTCCGTGCTCAGCAACTGAGCCCGTCAGAGGCACGGGGCTCCAGCAGGGAGCGCAGCCGCACGGCCGCAGCGGGGACACCCCCGCCCCACAGGCCAAACTATGCTTTTGACCCCTCTAACTCGGGGCCAGCATAACCGAGGCTCGGCACGTCTCCGCTCCGCAGAGGAAACGCGCTGCTGCACTGAGGGCAGCGCCTTTCGCCTGCAGCCAGAAACCCACCAAACACGAGCCTCCTGCGAGCAGAGGTCGCCTCGCCCCCCTTCCCCCTTAGCGCGGCGGGCTCGGGCTTTGGCCGAGCTTAGCCGGGAGACCCTCAGAACCGGCTCCTCACGCGGTGCGGCCAGGCCGAAGGGCTTAACGCCGAGCGCGGGGCGACAAGGACCGGGCCCCTCACGGGGTTGCTCAGCAGAGCCCACCGGAGCCGAGGGGGAGCCCCCCACCCCTCCACACACACATACACACGGGAGGGGACGCTTCCAAGCCACACGGAGCCCCGCGAGGAGCCGCGAGGAGCCGCCCGGCTCTCCCGCCGACCTCCCACCGCCCCACCTCAGGCAGGTTCCCTCAGGGTCCTCCCCGGCCGCAGCGGCCCCCCTGCAGCCGGGCCTCAGGGGAAGGCCACCGAAGCCTACCCCCAGGGGCCGCCGAGGACCCCGCCGCCCCGCTCACCTCCGCGCAAGCACGAAGCTGCAGCGCGGCCGCCCGGAGGTTTGAAATAGCGGCCCGCTCACGTGAGGCGCCCCGCGCGCCCTCATTGGCACGTTCGAAAGATACACGGCGTCCCGCCCCTCCCCCGGGGCATTCTGGGCCTTGTAGTTGTGGCTGAGAGGGCCTTTCCCCACCCCCCGCTACCGCGGGCGGATTCTAACAGGATAAATATATATAATTGCTCATGCAGCTAGAGCTGTACGTATGTAAACATACGTCATTGCTTGTACGACTAGAGCTGGGCCTCTGGAGCATCAGAGGACCCAGGGCTGCAGGTGGATGCCTGCTGGCAGCCATGTCTGCCCCCCCCCCCCCCCCCCCCCCCCCCCCCCCCCCGCTTTGCTTGGCCTCGCAGGCCTCTGTCTTTGGTGCCCTCTGTGCCTTAGTGTGGGTCCCAGCCTTGCTGTTGCATCCCCGCTGCTTATCGCACCTCCGGGGAAGGGAAGGGGAGGGGAGGGAAGTGGAGGAGGAACACATTTAAGAAGGGAGGGAAAAAACCCCCAAACAGGTCGCCGCTTTTTGTCGACAGAGAAAGGAGTTTGAAGGTGTAAGAAACTCTGCAGACACCAAGGTCAGTGAAGAAGCAGGGGGATGAGGTTCTCCAGGTACTGGAGCAGCCTGCGGAGAAGACCATGGTGGAGCAGGTTGTCCCCCTGCAGCCCATGGAAGTTGATGGGGAGTAGTGATCCCACCTGCAGCCCGTGGAGGACCCCATGGTGGAGCAGATGGAGACACATGAAGGACACTGACCTGGTGGGAAGCCCATGCTGCAGCAAGCTCCTGACAGGACCTGCAGCCTACAGAGAAAGGAGCCCACACCAGAGCAGGTTTGCTGGGTGTAATTGTGACCCTATGGGGGACTGTGCTGCAGCAGTCTGGTCCTGAAGGTCTGCACCCCATGAAAGCTACACTGTTCGTGAAGAACTGAAGCCCCCTCCATAGGAAGGACTCACATTGGAGAACTTTGTGGAGGACTGTGTCCCATGAGAGGGACCCCATGCAGGGTAGGGGAAGAGTGTGAGGAGGCCTCTCCCTGGGAAGGAAGGAGCAGCAGAGACAACTCACGTTGAACTGACCAAAACCCCCATTCCCCATCCCTCTGTGCTGCTGGGGGCGGGGAGGAGGTAGAGAAATCAGGAAATTAAGTTGAGCCTGAGAAGAAGGGAGAGGTGGGGGAAGGTGTTTTAAGATTTGGTTTTAGTTGGGTTTTATTTTTGGTTTTTATTTTGGTATGAAACTGCGACAGGAGAGGTTTAGGCTGGATGTCAGGAAGAGGCTCTTTACTGAGAGGGTGGCCAAGCACTGAAAGAGGCTCCCCAGGGAAGTGGTCACAGATGTTCAAGAAACATCTGGACAATGCTCTCAATCCCATGCTCTGACTTGTCTGGCCCTGTGTGGAGCCAGGAGTTGGACTTGATGATTCTTATGGGTCCCTTCCAACTCAGTGTATTCTGTGGTCCTCATTATCCCACTCTGTTTTAACTGGGTAATAAATTAGATGCATTTTATTCCATGCTGAGTCTATTTTGCTCGTGGCACTAATTGCAGACTGATCTCTCTCTGTCCTTATCTCAACTCCTGAGCCTCTCAATATCTGTTTTCTCCCGTGTCCATCTGCAAAAGGGAGTGATAGAGCGGCTTTGGTGTGCGTCTGGCCTCCAGGCAGGGTCAAACCACCACACCACTCTTCCCACATTTCTTCTGACGTTTAATGCTGCGCAGTGCTAAGTGTTTTCTCCTCATGGATGCATTGCCTCAGAAATGGTAGTTGAATGATGTATTCTGTTCTGAGTATTATGGGATGACTAAGTCATTGGACTGGAATTTAGCAGTTGCCCAAGAACAAATAATCATGACCTGCAGATTTTCATACAGACAAAATATTTTGTAGCCCTTTCTCTATTTCAGCACCAAAGGTATTTGGTACCTTTCATGGAGCCTTGCAGAGCGGTGTGGACGCAACTTGGCTGTACAGCGAGTATCCTGTGTATTGGGTGACATGCACACTAAGTGGCTGGGAGAAATGGGCAGTTACTAGGCTGAGTTACTAGGCTGAGGTGAGTAGTACTCACCTCCCACCTTTCCTCCCTCCTTATCACCCTAGGAGTCCCTGCTGGCTGGCAGTCAGGTGGGGAAGTGACGTGCTTTGTTGCTCATAAAACGGGCCAATTCTCATTATCCCAGTTTTGTGTTTCCAGCTTTTTATCTCAGGATTTTATTTCCTTCCGTCCTGCCTTCCTTCCTGCCTTCCCTCCTTCCCTCCTTCCTGCCTTCCCGCCTCCCTTCCTTCTTTCCCACCTTCCTTCCTTCTTTCCTGCCTTCCTTCCTGCCTTTCTTCCCTCCCTCCTTCCCCTTGAATTCCTGATGTAACAATTTGAATCCTACATTTTTATTGTTTTTCTCTTACATTGCTTTAGCCTATAGAATGTCTTACTAGCAGCTCAGCAGCAGTTTCTTTTCAGTAAGTTGAGCAAGGGTCCGTGGCTGTATTAACAAAACTGGGACATGCACATTATAAAGGGTGATTTTCCATAAAGAAAATTATGATAGAAGAGTAAAAGATGGGAGATCTCAAGAGTGTATTATATGATTGAACCCCACAATCTCAGGCTCATGAGTTGAGGCTTGCACACACCTCCTTTTGCTTAGTTCAGTCAAAAAGTTAAAGCATCAGCTAAGAAATGGGAATCCAAGATGAAACTAATGGGGAAAGGAGCAAATAAGCTGTTAGTGCTACAGCTCTCAGGACTGAAGTAGGGAAAAAAATGTATAAAGAAAAGTAAAAAACATACAGGAAAAATTCAGTGTACAGCTTTTATTGCAGCACCCACCACTCTGTGTATGTTATTTAAGGAAACAAAATCCAAACACTGGCAACTGCCTGATCTCAGGATCAGGTCTGAAAAAAAGTAGAAGTGATTCAAGTCAGCAGTTCTTTACTGATGTCCAAATTTCTTCCTCCAAGCCACTGTAATATTTCTGTTTGACTTTATTTGATGTATTAATAATAATGAAGAATGATAGGACATCCAAAGTAGCTCCACTGGTTCCAGTGACACAGTTTTGCTTTAGAAGTAAACAGCACGTGTGCCTCTATTGAAGTGCAGGCTGACGTAACAAGTTTACTTACAGCCAAGGCAGACTGGGGTTCTGTGAAATGGCCCCAGTGCTGATCAAATGCAAATAGCTCTTTTTCTAAATGTTATTTATGGAAAAGAGTTTGAAGATCGCTGAGAGGCTGGGTAGACAAGCCCATTGGTAATTTTCTGGCGTATAAGTGATATTCCAAGGCATATTTGGAAATTGCTGATTGTTTTACTAAAACTGAAGGAACTAATTTTATTTACATACAAACATAAGTGCTATGTGAATGAAAGGCAAAAGCCTTTAGAAATGCACCAGGACTGCAAGTTCAGATTTGTCTTAACAATAATTATACGTGGCAGTAAGCTTAAAGTAACAGTTCAATGAGGAAGAACCTTTTTTGGCAGTTTAAAGATGATGCAAGATGAGGTTCACATTTTGTTTTGGAAAAGAAGGACTTTGGCCTGTTTGTCTAAACTATGAATTTATATTTGTATATTCATGAGCCCTACAAGTGGCTGTTGGACCACTGGATTTATTGCCCTAAAGCCACCATTAACCCAGCTCATCATGCAATGCCCAACTTTTGGGAGACCTTCTGCACTGGCACAGCCTCTTGTTATCTCACAGCTCCAGGTAGGCAGGGAAGAGTATGTTGTATGCAACTTTGTTACTAACCCTAAATGCCCAAATGCTTTATTTTGTGCTGTTATACTGCATCTGTTATAAAAGCCAACAGAAAAATAAAGAAGGCACCTACTTTTTTCATTTCAATAATATTTAGATATTAGAGCACCTCTAAGTGATGGTGGCTTGAAATTTCATTCCAGACAGGTTAAACCAAATTGCAATTGTAGAAAGGAACTAAGTTTTACCCCAAAATAGCCTGTGACCTAATAGAAAGTAGTTCTAAGTTACAGCTCATCCTGCATTTTTCATCACCAGCACCCTCCATCTGTGCATTACTTGTGTTGCTATGAATTTGGCAACACTTTAGCAGCAAGCTACTGTTTATAAGAAGGGATCCCAGCAGCTAAAAGCAGCCCGTCATTGGGATTACTCATCACTTGCCTTGTGAGCTGCTCCAGGGAATTTCTTGAAGAACTGTGTCAAAACCAGCTTCAGAAAAACAGCAGTTTGGGGGCTTTGATTGATGCATATCAAGTCCTCCCAGATTAGCAACGGTCAAGGCGGTGAGCTTGGAAGAAAGATTCTTTCTGTTGGTACTGAGTGAAGATTTTCCTCTTTTGTGCCAGGAAACGAGAGGATAAGAAAGGTCTTCTTCCTCTGCACGGAGAAGCCTGACGCATTGGGAACGCAGTCACCAAGGCACCATGAATGCTTCCAGGAGGTAAGCTGCACACATTGCATTCCCCTCAGGTAGGGATAAGAAAGCAAACTGCTGACAGAATATTCCTCTTGTGGTCTTAACGTGATGCTGCCAGATGATCGTGAACTGTGTTATTTGACTTGCAGTTATACAAGAGGATGTGAATGTTAAATGTGTATTTCTAATTCTGCAGCTACTTTCTGTAAGATCTCAGCTGCAGAACTCCTGGTTTATTGATGAATTCCCTTTTGCAGACTGCTCTTTCATTTTTAACAGATCAGTTTTGACAGCTCTCTTCCAAGAGAGTGCATAATTTGTGTTTAAAAGCTTTTTATTCACAGGCTCTATCTGCAGTAACATTTTTCATAACTCGTCCTCTTCTGCGACAGCGACAGCAGGAACATGCATGAACCAGAGCTATAATACATCTAATACTTCTCAGCCCCCTTCCTAAGCTAGGAGAAAATGACAAGCTGATTGATCTCCTTTTGGCATTCCAGTTCAGATGGAACTCTGGACGTTTCACATTTTTTTCTTTAAAAAAACCCTAAAGAAACAGGCTGACTGGGGCTTAGCAAGCAATTTTCAGCAGGGATAACAGTAACTGGAGGTCAGCTACCACAGGCTAACGCTTCTACTTCCAAACCATTTGGGAAAGGTGGCAATGTAAAATGTTAGTTCAGGGAATCCTGGAGATACTCTCTGTGTATTTACTCCTGATTTGTGTATTTGGCTAAAGCTTCCTATGACTCTGTGAATAGCTTGATACAGACTGCAGAGGAAGTCCACTCCAAAACAGCAGAGATAGCAGCACATTATCAGAGCAGGGAGGGAAGCTCACATAGCACATGCTGTGCTTATTTCCATGGATTAAAGCTTTGAAAAGTGGCTGTTTGGTGTGTTGTTTTTTTTTTTTTTTAAACCCTGCCACTTTGATAATATTGCAAAACAAAAGGCTGTGTTTTTTCTCCTACAGCCGATCTGTATCACCAGTACAGAGTAAGAGCACTGCGTGTCCCTAACAAGCCCGCGCCCAGCCTCTCTGCCTGTCAGTGGGAGAGAAACACCAAATGGCCGGTAAATGTTTTGCCTTCCCAATTATGGAAATTACTTTAGTAACCCCATCCAGTTTGAAGAGCTCTTTCTCAAATCTAGTTAGTGATACAATGCACACTCTGGACTTCGTTATAAACATCGCTGAGCTGTGAATAAAACCAGGATCGTTTTAAACTTAATCTTCCTTTTTGTTATGGCAGGATACAGTCTCTCCGTGCTCACAGGCAGAAAGGCAATGGGAACAAAAGTGAGAACTGGCACAGCACCTCTGGGTTCAAGCACCAGCATGGAGATGACCTTGCCACAGTCCGTACCCTTTACACAGTGATCGTCATGATCCTTCTAATGGCAATTTGGGGAGCCTGGTCAAGAAAGGATTCATCCTCATAGCAGCAACATGCTTTCTTTGTCAAATATTTAAAGGAGTATTTGTGTCAGTTGTCCATACCCTGGAGGTACAAAAAGTGGTTTCCAGCATATTACAGTTTACTTGAAACTGCTCGAACTGTTGCTACTTGTGGAACTGAGCCTGTGAAGCAATCTAATAGGCAATGTACAGAACGTGACTTTGTGAAAAACATGTAACTGCATTGTAAACATGTTTATATTACCTTTTCCATGTATATAATACTTACTTTAAGTGTGATATGCTAGCAAGAAGCATTCAACTTGTGTATTTATTGGTCAGTGTTTTCGGTATCTACCCCAGCTTTCCATTTTTGATCTTAAGCTGCCCAGTCTCTACATCTGCTAAGATTACCTGTCCCTATCCATGGTAAAATACACACTGTAGACAGGCAAGTCACCTGCCATATCACAGCAACACAGGGGAGAGAACCCAGTAAAACCAGCTGTCAGGCAGGCTAAGGAAGACCTCTGAAAATGTACAATTCTCATCTCAGTTGCTGAAAAGAGTTCATATGGAGGGTGGGGCTTGCATCTGCCCGTTCTTAATTTATGTTTTGTAAACTCAGAAATAAAACCATGAAATAAACTGTATTTGTAAGCATCCTTTGTTCCAGGAACAACTGTCTCAGCTTTTGATTTTGTACCAATCTACTTGATTAATCTTCAACCACTTCTTGCTTTTCCGCAATTCATTAATACCTTTACCTACACCAGCCCATCCTTGATGGGGGACTTTGCAGACTCCCACGTTTTCGAGGACATAACTCCAGTTAGAAAACCTATGAGCTTTCTGGAAAAATCCAACAGTGGGCACTCTCTGTTAAACTCTGTTAAGCTGCCTCCTCCTGGTGAGCTCAGGTCAACAGCCTGGCAGCTCCGAAGGGCAGCACCTGTTGGGAACAACAGCCCAAGCCTTTGGTGCTTAGACTCAGGTAGGTAAACTGAAAAATCTTTCAAGACATATCTCAAGGAGTATATACAAAGCACAGTGTAGCCCCAGAGACACAGAGTCACAGATTCACAGACTGGGAGGTGTTGGAAGGGATCTCTGGAGATCATATAGTCCAATCCCCCTGCTAAAGCAGGATCACCTAGAGCTTGTTGCACAGGATCATGTCCAGGTGGGTCTTGAATATAGATCTCAAATTTACTGGGTTTTAGTGTGTTTAGAAACACAAATGGAACTTTTCCCAAAAAACAAGATCTAATTTATTACCAGTCTTTGTAAATAATTTGTTGAATTAAGTTAGATAAAGCACTTAGGGTGAGAGGAACACTGTGCTCTTGCAGGGCAGTGACAAAGTCTCTCATGTCAATAAACCCAGATCATTTCCCTGACTGAACAATGTTATGGAGGCTACAGCTCCCCACATCATTTCCAGTAAATCCACCCATGAGAACAGCTTCTGCAGGTCTCACAGGAAATTAGAATTTCGTAATTTGACTCATCAGCACTAACAAACTATTTAGTGTTTCTACACAAATGAGAAAGTCTGACAAGAATTAGAAACTGGAGACTCATGTTTGGAACGTGTGTATCAATTGTTACACAGCAATCTTTGTATTAATATTTATGTTAAACAGACCAGCCTGTTGTTTTACCCACATTCAAAAAAGGCTCTGCTCTAAGCATGCCTGTCCGCTGTTGTTTTAAGCTAACAAAGCCAGTGTCAGCAGGTCAGCCAGCAAACCTGATGATATACTCCATGTACCACTTGGACTGTCAGAAATGGGAACAAGCCTTTCGTTTCCCCTGGTCATTCTCACATTGTCGTTACGCACGTTTTATTTCAACAGACTCAAGTCCTTCCAAGCTCCATCTTTTACTACTACCCCCCTGTCCCTGTTAGAGAGGATACTACATCCTGGAAAACCATCTTAAAAATTAAGAAATCGGCACCACCACTTCTGAGTCATTTCCTTTGCTGAACCCTGCCATTCCCTTGGTACCTGGCAAAACTACATCCTACAGAACAGGGCTGCAAGGGACCTCAAACAAGTTCTTAAAGATCTCCAGCTACAACAGTTCGGAAGAAGGGTGCGAACTCCCATGTCATAATGTTGCTTCTACCACAGGGCTACATGGTGATTCACCTAAGTCGACTGTGTTCCATAATGTTAACAACAAATCGACTCTGTTCCATAATGTTAACAAAAAATCTGCTGGCTTGAAGATTAACCTTGACACCTCAAGGAAGCATTTTAACTCCTCGGTCAGGGGTTTTGTCTCTATACACGAACAAATACTTAAGTCCTATTTGCAAGGTAGAGCTGATCCAACGTGGCAGATGCAGGCTGGCCTAGTCTGTGAACCTCGTGGGCACCAGGAAACCCCGCACCTCAGTCCAGAATTTTGGAAAACAAGCCCAGTGACAAAAACTCATGTACCGCAGGATTTTGCTGACAGAAGTTTGTATGCCTATGCAGTTAACAAGCTGCAGGGCTGGATTTAGGGGAAACGAATTATTTACTCCGATACTCAAATCCTTTCATGGTGATAAACTACTTCTTGAGTCATCATCAACAGTTCTGCATTAAGGTTGAGAACTGCTTTTTCTTTGGAAAAAGCCTAAGTACTTACAACGAAATCACCAGGGGTCATTTCTACCCTTTAAGAAGGTCTTGTTTTTAGTGAAGCAGAGTAAATGACCAAGCTTTTGTTTTTTAGACCCCTGGCTTGAATTAAAGAAACTGATTACTATAATAGTTATTTTTCCTCTCATGTTGTTTAAAGTAATGGGGAAGAGCAGCCTGCCTTTAACACACTTGAATTGTGGCATTTCGCCATTGATTTGGTTGGCCAGAAAAGGACAGTATTTGTACTGCTTTGTTTTAACTGAGGGAACAAGAATGAACAACAACAAAAATAAAAGTGCAAACCAGAAGCTAAGTATTTCCCTATTAAATACAGAAACACAGCGTTCTGTGTGTCAGCTTGCTGTCTGATTACTCTAACAGGTAACATTTCAACTCTTAACTCCAACTTGCCTTTTCACCCAAATACATTTTGTTTTCCCAAACACTATGTGTAAGAGTCTGGGCCGTATCCTTCCAAGTATCTGCTAAGTGCACAAATCGTAACAGCGCAGAGAACGTGAGGGGGAAAAGAAACCAAACAAAAATGCAGACAGCCATAAAGTTTTATACACATCCCATAAAAAAGATTATGATGTAGCATAACAATAATAAACACTGTGGATTTCTACCTCATTAGGACAGGAAGTTTTCTTAAATGGCATCATAGAATCACAGAATGCTTTGGGTTGGAAGGGACCTCAAAGACAATCTAGTTCCAACTCCCTGCCATGGGCAGACACCCTCCACTAGACCAGGTTGCCCAAAGCCCCATCCAACCTGGCCTTGAACACTGCCAGGGAGGGGGCCTCCACAACCTCTCTGGGCAGCCTGTGCCAGGGCATCACCACCCTCAAAGTAAAGAATTTCTTCCAACCTAAACCTACCCTCTTTCAGCTTGAAGCCACTGCCCCTTGTCCTATCCCTACACTCCCTGGTGAACAGTCCCTCTCCCACTTTCCTGTAGGCCCCTTTAAGTACTGGCAGGCTGCAATTAGGTCACCTGGAGCCTTTTCTTCTCCAGGCTGGACAAGCCCAACTCTCCCTCAGCCTGTCTTCATTGGAGAGGTGCTCCAGCCCCTTGATTTTCTTTGTGGCTCTCCTCTGGACTTGCTCCAATAGCTCTGCGTCTTTCCTATACTGGGGACCCCGGAGCTGGATGCAGTAGCATCCAGGATGCCTGTATGTGATGATATTCCTGCAGTGCTTTTGGACTTCGTGTCTATTGGAAATTAATATTCTTTCCAGTTCCTTTGAGGGCCTTTCCTAACACTGGCTCAAAAGACCAAAATGAGTTCAATAATCCCTTCAGAATGCTACGTAAGCTATAATGACAATTTAAGTGAATAAATCTACAGAGCAAATTCCTCTGTGAATTCTGCACCTGGAACCAGGCCCTTGGAAGTCAGCATCACCATGTGCAATTCTGTGCTATAAAGTAAAAACATCTCTCTTTATCCTTTAACACCAACACTAAAGTACGACAGCAACATACCACTACCTCGGCAGTATGCTGCACCCAATGACGTCAGACCATCTGGTGCTAACACCACCACCATCACCAGCACTGACCTCTTTCATTGCTCTACACATCTCTGATGCCCCTGCTCCATGCTGCCCCCACCAGCGGCTGCCCTGGTGCCCCTCCTGGCCCTTCCTCTACCCAAAGGCTGGGCAGTGTGTCCACCCCATTAGCAGAAAGACTGAGGTGCTGCTGACAGTTTATGGAAGCTTTCCTTTTTCTAGTCTGTCAGCAATACCTCATGCTGTAGAAACAGCTTTTCTGGCACTACTATTGTTAAAATTATTATCTTCCATCAGAGGTGCAACCCCCACCCTCCCCCCTACATGCAAGGAGGGTTAGTAAGAATTATTTACAATGTCCGAATCCTCTGTGGGACTAGCGAAACATTTGATGAGAGAGGAAAGTATTTGCCAGCCTTCTGTTTACAAACAACTGGCAAAAGCCAGCTTTTTTCCTCATTCAGGAAATGGGACAGAAACCCCAATGGCAGATTCTGCTTTGCACGGCAGAACAGCTCTCTGTGCTTAGATCACCCCCACATCCCAGCTTGCTTGTTCATGGTTAAAGCTCAGATGTCAGCTGACTACAGAGCACTACACCACTTTCTCTGAAATGCAGGGATGAATAAAGTGTTTTTACATCTTAAAAAGCCGTATTTTTTCCTCTATAAAAATATATTTATTTCCACAACTTCACAAAACGTCTTTTGTTGACATTCTGCAAACAATACTTTCCAATAAGGTGCCGAGGTTTTCTTCCTGCGGAGTGACTTTGTACATCTGCAGAAAAAAAAATAAGAAGAAAAACATAAAAGCTGTGTAAGGAAGAGAAAAACTGATAATGTATCTTCTAAAAATATGCACACAAGAAAAGATTCCCCTTCTTACACTGTCGTGACTGCAAGACAAAATTGGACCTCAGGAACCAGGCAAGACATGAAGGGAAGCTAAGACACTGAATAAGAGCAGCAATTTTAGCTCCACAAATGATATGCTACGATTCTTCCCATTTTATTCATGTCCCCCATCATTATTTTGACAGACACGACCAAGATGATTTAAGTTACTTGAATTTTATCAAGTGAAACACATATGCTTCGAGATACCTATCTAGCATATGGTAATCTGTTAAGAGCACACATGCCCTTACACAGCTCCTAGCAGCTAATCAACACATTTTGATTTTAGCCGCCCATGATGGGACTATTTATGTGCTGAAGATTACGAAACTGTTCAGGACTGAAAGTTTATTTTTAATTAAATGTATATTTGCCTTAGAAAACAGGAAGCAAAAGCGCCTGAATGGTAGGCTGCAATCTGGAATTTCTTTTTATGTTCCAACTTCCTGACAGTGTTAAGAATTTGAAGAATTAAATGTTATGATGTCAGGGTGTGACAAGTAGAAATGTTTTCAAGTAAAAATATTATAAGAAAGAGATAATAAAGGTTAACTTAAAACAAGTTTCCAGTTGTGCTAAAGAAACACAGACCCTAAGTTAATAATGTCCATTGATAATTAATCAGTCAACTAAATACACCATCCCTTTTCTCTACGCCAGTCATCTCTTTTGGCTACCATACCTTTTTAACTTTGGCAGTGTCTGTTAGTTGAGGTAGTTCATCTAGGGAAACCTGCTGGCCTTCCACCTGAGATGCTATGTCTTCCAGATTTACCGTTTTTTCTCCATCTGTGATCAGCACAATGAGTACTGCTGTGTCACTGTCTGAAACGCCAAACTTTTTAAATGCATCTGAAATCTAAGAAAAGGTGAAAAATACCAAAATGTCACAAGTTACTTTCTCACTACAGATTCACAGAATTGTAGGGGTTGAAAGGCACCTCCAGAGATCATCGGGTCCAACCCCCCTGCCAAAGCAGGCTCCCTAGCACATACTGCACAGATAGGCTCTTGAATATCTCTAGAGAAGGAGACTCCACAACCCCCCTGGGCAGCCTTGTGCCAGGGCTCTGTCACCCTCACTGTGAGGGTTCCGCATATTGGTGCAGAACTTCCTGTGCTCCAACTTGAAGCCATTGCCTCTACTCCATATACACAACCATCTCAATTACTGGGCCAAATAAACCAAGACTATAAATTGACACATCTTAAATTAATGGAATTCTGACAAGCTACAAGATGTAACAGTGTATTATTGTTATTAAAAATAACAGTAACATCCATTAGTAGCCAGGTAACCAGTTAAGTGAATACATATATTTAGTTTGGCTGCATGGATCTCAGTGTCCCTAGCAAAAAAGGCATCTGCTCAGTAAAACTTACATTGTTGTTTGGTGAAAGGCTGAAAATAATTTCTGCATAGAGAGTTCTGGTCTTCATTTTACCTATCTTGTGTAGATGAACTGCTTTGTTGGCCGCCACGAGAACTTGAAAAGGATCTACAATCTAGAAAACACAATAGAATTAACTGAACATAAATTTAACACATCATTCTGAACTCTGAAAAAAACCAAACCCAACAAACCACCTGAACACATAATTTTGATAGCCTAAGTCTGCAATCGTAGAAGTGAGCAAAACAGTATTCTGCTCTTTATTTTAGGAATTCTTGGTCTTCCAAAGTCAGTGTGATTAATTCCTGAGTGGGTCAGTACTTGACATAAGAACAAATATTACACTCTCTCAATCAGGTTACTGAAATCTTCTGAAAAAATCCCATTGATAAACCTTCTGTCAATAAATTGCCAGATTAGGGTTTTTTTTTCCCCTTCCCTAGCTACAGCTTCGCTAATTCTAACAAAAAAAGAAACTAGTCATGGGTTTAAATGAGAACAAAACCTCCAAATAGTAGATTTGCGACAGCGTTAAGCAAGCGGTACATTTTTACGGCTAGAAGCAGACTGAAACAGCTCCACCAAGTAGGCCGTGAGGTGAATCAGCCTGACGACTGCTTCGGCCAGCGCTGCCCGGGCTCGGCACTTCAGCACAGGCGAGCCCGCCTCGGGCTGCGCGGCACTGCCGTGACACCGACGGAGGAGCGGCTGGCGCGGAGAAAGCCCGGCACACGGCGACTCGTGCGGCGGCGGCTAGAGGCGCGGGCCGTTCCTCACCGGGCTCCCGGCGAGGCGGCTTTCCCCGCTGCCCTGCGAGCCGCAGCCCCGTGCAAAGCGGCACGACGCGAGCCCTCACTCACCATTGCAGGGTTTATCAGCGCGCCTTCAATGGCGCCTTCCATGGCCTTTTTCCGCAGGGCAGCGGCGTTTTTCACGTGCCTGAAGAGGAGGAGGGTCACGCTGCAGGCAGGGAACAGCTCCAGCCGATGCGTTAAATCCATCTCGCAGCGATGGCGCGGCCCGGCCCGGCCCCGGGAGCGCACCGCACCCCCGGCCCCGCACCGTTTGCCGGAGCGGCGGTTTCGCAGAGCCGCGCCCGCTCCTGTCTCTGGTGTATGAAACACAGCTTTATTTACACGCAGCCGTTCATATACGATTCTCAACGCTTCCCGGGGGGAAAACCCCACGCGTGCGGTCTCCGCGGCCGGAGTCAGGCCGCGCTCCCGCCGGCCCGGGCCACTACTCTCCTCCCTCCTTCCCGCCCGGCAGCGGCCGCGCCAACGGGCCTCTCCGCCCGCGCCTGGCTCCTCCCGCCCGTTCGCCCCGGCCCGGCCCCCGCCGTACCCTCCGGCCCCTCACCGCCGCCCGGCCACCGCCTCCGCCGCGGCCCCGCACCGCCAGGCCCCTCCTCCCCGCGCCCAGCCCTCCCCGGAAGGGCGGCTCTTTCCCGGCCAGCGCGGCGGTGGCGGCATGGAGCGGTCCGAGGCCTACGGCTTCTCGGCAGTTATGAGCGGTGCCTTCCTGCTGTCGTGCCTGCTTTTCGCAGCGATCAACCACCGCCAGCGCGGGCCCTACATGGACGAGGCCTTCCACGTCCCCCAGGCGCAGGCCTACTGCCGCGGCCGCTTCCTCCAGGTGCTGAGCGGGAGCCGCTGCGGCTTGTGTTTTCCAGTCAGGATCGATGGTTTCTATGAACGTACCGTGTGCGCTTTGAAAAGGGAATGATTTCTGGTCATCGTTGTCCAGGACGCAGGTTTCTGCTTGCTGTTACGTGGTGTGCACTAGGCAGGATGCAAAGTGTTCAAAAATTCCCATCTAATAATGCCAGAGATTTGCTGAAACATCCGAGCTACCAAGGCGGGGCATGGGTGGTGGTCTGTCATGTGCCTGTCGTGCATCCCCTGTCCCTCTTTGGTGTGGCAACAGCTCTGTAACCCGCTTTCTCTCTCCACTTTTCAGTGGGACCCCATGATCACGACACTGCCGGGCTTGTATCTGGTCTCGGTGGGAGTGGTGAAGCCCGCGGCATGGCTCTTCGGGTGGACGGGAAGCGTGGTGTGCTCGGCAGGAATGCTCAGGTTCATTAACCTCCTTTTCAGCGCTGGGAACTTCTATTTACTGTATTTACTTCTGTTCAAGATCCATCAGAAGAATAAGGTACGGTCGAAGTAGAATAATTTTATGCACTCATACAAGCAATTTTGATGGCTATGTGTATGTTCGCTTCACTGTGTATGTGAGCTGTTCTCAGTTTCATGTAACTGCTAATGTTGCTGCCAGTTTGGCCAAGGAGACACAATCCTTTATTTTTTTTAATATTTTTTTTCTGTCCCAGGGTGCAATCCTCTAAAAATTTGTGTGTAACTAGAAGTAGTCCAAGTAAAATAAAATTTAAAGTTAGTACGCATATAGACTTACAGTCCAAAGGTCTGAGTGCTCGTCTAGTTGAAATTGCTTAACACTACACAAAACTTAAAGCAGTGAATCCTGATTGAAGCCCTGTAAGCAGGGTTTAAACTAAAATGTGTTCTTTAGAAAGATGCCAGGCTTGATGCCAATATTTAGAACAGGAGAATAATTCTAGTAGGAAAGAGTTGGAGGATGATTCAGATTGGAAGGGACCTTAGGTGGTCCACCCTCCAGCTCAAAGCAGGCCAGCCCTGAGATCAGGCCTGCAAAACTCTCCAAGAATGGAGAGAGACTGCATAACCTCTCAAGGCAACCTGCTGCATGCCTGCCTGGCCCTGCAGTGAAGAAGGCGTTTGTTTACATCCAGTGTGAACCTCTTAGCTTATGACTCTTGTCCTCCCACTGCGTACTGCTTCGAGGAGCCTGGCTTCCTTTACCTTTTGACTTCCTCAGGTATAGGTAGGGTGCTGTTCAGTCTCTCCAACCCATCTATTTTCCAGTCTGAACAAGGCCAGCTCTTTCAGCCTTTATTCTCAGGGCAGGTGCTTCAGCCCTCAACTGGTGTCCCTCTGCCATTACTTCAGTTTACTGATGCCTTTTTAGTATCACAGGACACAAAATTGGACATAGCACTCTAGGTGCAACCTTAAAAAATAGAGTGAAGAGGATAATAATTTCCCTTGATCTGCTCCTGTGCTCCTGTTAACACAGCCCAGAGCCTGCTGCTGTTCCTTGGTGCCAGGGCACGCTGCCAGCTCATGTTCACCTCACTGTTTGCCAAGACCCCAAGGTCCCTTCCACAGAGCAGCAGCTCCTCAGCTACTCCTGTACCTGAGTGCCCAACCTTTATCATTGTGGAGATTTCTTCATTTCCCAGTGCAGGTATTTTAATTTGTTCCTGTTGAATTCCATAATACTTCCGATGCCTCATTCCTCCAGCCTGTCACTCTGAATGGCAACTCTGCTCTTTAGCGGCCTGCCAGGTCTCTGCAGTTTAGTGTCACCTGCAGACTTAATGAGGGTGACTTTGCTGCCTTAAAGTCACTGATGAAGATGTTAAACAGGACAAGTTGACTGTGTAAACTCTAGTTGTTACACTCACCTTTGGATGAAGTGTGACCACTAAACCATCCAGCCAGGTTTTACCTGTCTTAGCTGTCCACCCATCCAGACTGTAACAGTTCCACTTGGGTATTGTATGTTTAAAGTGGTGGAGCATCCACCACTGCAGTCGGTGAATTGTTCCAGTGATTAATGGGCTATCCAAAATATTTAATGAATCTTTAATGAAGTTCTTTAGTTTCACTTTTTACTGTAAGAACAATTTTTTCCTGTTCCCTGATAACTGAAGGATTCCTTTGCTATAAAGATGCAAAGGATGATGGATTTTCTTAGAGGACACTCTATGTTTAAGCACGTGATAAGACTATACAGAATTCAGTAAAATGTTTCCACTTCTGGAACGTTTTTAATGTTATGCTTGGAGGTAGAAATATAAATGTAAGAAAGCAAAAGGTTTAATGACAGTGGTCTAAGCATTAGGAAATGTATTGTTGGCACTTCTTTGAACTCAGCCATTTTCTCTGTTCCTCTTTGTGTAAGGTGGTGACTGGCTGTTTCACCCCACGCTACATTTTTCAGAAACATCATGCAACATTTTTTCACATTGTGAATTGAGATGCATCATGTAGTGAGTGGGATAATTGGGAGGAGTTTTTAACTGCATGGTCTCCTACCTTCTCTAAAGTTTCTTTTTGAACTCATGAATTATAACGAAGGTAAATAATAAAAGCTGCACCAAAGCTTAGAAACTTGGAACTGGCTGCTCTGTGGACTGGCTTCAAAAGAGCCAATAGTAAAAGGATAGAATGATGTGTTCTGCTATCTCACAACGTGATGATGAGATTTCAGGGGCATAAAACATCGATTTAATTTTTTTTCTCTTCATTTGTCCATTAGTGCAACTCTGTTATCCTAGTTGTGGGAGGAGTTGTACTCCCACCATGATTTTAATGTCAAAACCATATGAATACCTGATGTATTTTTTCCTGCCATACCTGACATATTTTTAACTCACCTGTGACGATGCTCAGTACTTTATTTTGACTTTTAACTTTATATAGTCTGACATTCTGTATTAAATATAGCAGGAGCTTAAGGAAAATACAGCATGCATGCTAATGCAGTAATGGAACCAGAGAGTATTAGAGATGTTACATCGTGTTAATGGAATTCTCAACAATGATACTCTGTTGTTTTGTTTTTTAAAAAGAATATATAAAAATTGGACATTACTAACCTCATTTTTCTGCTTTTTCTCTAGGCTGTATCTGGTTTGCAGAGAATGTTGTCTACATTAACTCTTGCAATGTTTCCCACCCTTTATTTTTTTACATTCCTTTATTACACGGACCCAGGATCAGTATTTTTTACTCTCTTTGCCTATTTAATGTGCCTTTATGGTAACCATAAAACTTCAGCTCTCCTTGGATTTTGTGGCTTCATGTTTCGTCAAACAAATATTGTGTGGACAGTCTTTTGTGCTGGAAATGTTGTTGCAGAGAAGCTGAATGAAGCCTGGAAGACAGATTTACAGAAGAAGAAAGATGAAAAGATTTCTTCCAGGAAAGGATCATTTTCAGATTCGATCAGAATAGTGAAGTTTCTTATTAAATATCTCACATCACCTAAAAACTTGGTTGTGCTTACCGCTTTAACGTGGCCATACGTCATGTTAGTAGCTGTGTTCTTTGGTTTTGTCTGCATCAATGGAGGAATAGTTGTTGGTGACAGAAGTAGCCACGAAGCCTGTTTGCACTTCCCTCAGCTGTTCTATTTTCTGTCCTTCACCGTCTTTTTTTCATTCCCTCATTTACTGACACCTACTAAGATCAGGAGATTCCTTCTGTCGTTACGAAAGCACCCTGTGCAGTACAGCGTAATCACCATCGCCTCCTTATTCCTCATCTGGAAATTTACCTATGTCCATAAGTATTTACTAGCAGATAACAGACATTATACATTCTATGTGTGGAGAAAAGTCTTCCAAAGGCATGAGCTTGTAAAATATGCATTAGTTCCAGCCTATATATTTGCTGGCTGGACTTTTGCAGATACACTAAAATCAAAATCGATATTCTGGATCTTAATGTATTTTGTGTGTTTATTGGCAGTCACAGTTCCTCAAAAATTGCTGGAATTCCGTTACTTTATTTTGCCATTCTTAATATATAGGCTTAATATTCCATTTCCATCTCTGTATAGGCAACTTCTGGAGCTGGCTTTTTATATTGTTGTGAATGCAGTGACTCTTTATCTTTTTCTAAACAGAACATTCCAATGGTCAAATAGTGATGAAATCCAGAGGTTTATGTGGTGACTTTGTTTTTTTGTTTTGTTTTCATTTTGGTGTTTTTTGATACTTTCATACCCTTAGGAAAACTCAGTTCTGTTTCAGAGCTGTAGACTCTGGAATGAAGCAATGTTTTGCATTATGTAAGGACTTTCTTCCCCAGTTGGAATGGGGAAGCAAGCTGCTTGCTTGTTTCTTTGAACTGAATGTGAGATCTCATCTGTTGTAATGTGGAGATATTCCACATATTGAATTTGTGAGCTTCTGGAATTAACAAATTCAATATGAGGAGAAATACAAGAACACCTTTCTGTAGTTAATGTGAAATAAGGGAGATGTTTACAGTAATTTTTCATTATAATAAAATATTATGTAATATGCCCTTGAAGGTGTAACAGCTTTTGTCTCAGATGTTCCTCTTTAAAACAAAATATTTAAGTGTTTAATCTTTTTGTTACCTCTAGGTGCTTATCTGTTCCTTGGATCAGGCCACTTCGTCTACATTTGCTAGCAGGCAACGTATGAACCTCTGCTAAAATATAATTGTTTTCAAAACCTCCTACATCAGACTGAATTTTCATGACTTTTTGGCCATAAATGCTTACATTAGTTTTGCAAACAGAGTGTAGGTTCTTAAATCATTAGGGCATTTTGAAAATTATATTTCAAACTGATATTTAGAAAATATAGTGGAGAGTTACGTGCATGTACCTTCTTTGGAGGAATAAATGTTATTGTACAATAAAAGATAAATTGCAGTTGATAATGTGACCTATTAGAAAGGGAGCAATTTGTGTGTGTCACACTGAAATGTGTCATTACACAGTAGAATGAATGCCCTTTAAAATAATCAAGCTTTTATGTCCTGAGGTTCTGTGTTCACAGATTTGTACTGAAGTAGGGTATGAGAGCACTCCCAAGTTGAGCTGAGTGTTTCTAAGATTGTGTAATCTTAAAGAAATACTAATGGCATTACTGAATTTTTCTTTAAAATCTTCTTCATATATATATATATACAAATCTAATGGAACTGGGGAGTATATATTTTGTTTTACAAAGGTAAAATACAATATGTGTGTGTGTATATATATATATGTATTTTTTTAAGAAAAGCATCTTAGTGCATCATCATCAGAATAAAAGAAGCCTGTAATGGTTCCTGACTTTAGACTCAAAAATATGTGATCACTGAAAGGTAACTGTTAAGCAATTTAAAATGTAGCTAAATTATGATGGGGGTGGGGAGAAGGGTCCAAAGCTGCGCATACTGTGGAGCATCTTTAGGTTCTTTCTTATGCTGTGATGAAAATGCTGCAGCCAAATCTATGCAAACATGCCATGTTATTGCCACTCCAGTCCCTCTGAAATGGAATTGTTTCTCAAAAGGTCAGTACTAGTGAGTTATTACTCCAGCTTTGGAGACCTCAACACAAGAAGGACATGGACCTGTTGGAGTGCATCCAGAGGAGAGGGACAGAAGGACTGGAGCACCTCTCCTATGAAGACAGGCTGAGAGAGTTGGGCTTGTTCAGCCTGGAAAAGAGAAAGCTCTGGGGGGACCTTATAGTGTGGCCTTCTAGTGCGTGACAGGTGCCTATAGGAAACCTGGGGAAGAGCTGTTCACAAGGCAATGTAGCAGTAGAGCAAGGGGTAATAGTTTTAAACTAGAAAAGGGGAGATTTAGGTTGGATATTAGGAAAAAGTTCTTCAATATGAGGGTGGTGGAGGCCCCACCCCTGAAGATATTCAAGGTCAGGCTGGATGGAGTTCTGAGCAACCTGATCTAGTGGAGATCTCCCTGCTTGCTGCAGGGGGGTTGGACTAGATGACCTTTAAAGGTCCCTTCCAACCCAACGCATCCTGTGATTCTGTGAAAATGTGCACATAGATCCTGTGTCTTAGGAATCAAAGCCAGTCAGGCACATACTTGAGTTCCCCAGGAAATTAAATTCTGTTCATTTCCCTGAAATTCTCCTCAGTGTACAATTGCCAGAAAATATTTCAAAATGTGACCAGCTTGAAGAGAGATGCCATGCTTCAATTCTATGATTCTATATCAATACTGGTTTGGGTTTTTTTTTCCCTTATACAGTATGAAGATCAATGTCCTGGCTCTGATCCCTTCCCTGTACTAACACTGTGAAGAGTGTGGTTAGCTCAGATTCTTCTGTCCAGTGTTACTGCAACCCTGTTTCTTTTAAGGAAACCTTAAAGCCACTCTTCAGTGATTGTGTTTATTTGTATTGAATTTAAGATGTTTGCCAGGTCACTGTTTACTTCTTGTGCTGTTGCCAGTATGGCAATTTGTTGATAATGTGTGTATAGTAGGGAAAGCCATTTTCCATCAATGTTTGTGTATGTATAAGTTGAGGTGAGAGAAACCCAAAGTCGGTTGCTTTTCAATAATAAGTCCTGTCAAGCATGGAGTGTGGCCCAGAAGTTGTCGTGTGATTTTGGTATGACACGTTGCAGCGAGGGAAGTCTTACACGCCTTCTGCTTCCAGTTCTTTTTTGTATACCATGCCAGTAAAAACATAAACAGGGTGAAGAGCCTACACGTGTTTTAGTACAACTTCATTTGTGTCCTCAGGTTTCAGCATGGATTGAGTTGAAATGGTAACATGGGAAGGGGTGGATAGAATTCTGATTTGTCTTGTAGACCTATGTTTTGGTTTTTTTCTGGCTTTATGTAGAGGAGTAGGTGTTTGTTTGCTTGACAAGATGCAGTAATTCCTGTGCTTACAAAGTCCAGTGGTGTTCTGTTTTGCCCCTTGTGTCTATTGATACTGGTATCTGCCTTTGATTGTCAACACCTAGGAAACAGTTTCTGTGCCTCCTAGTTAATCCAAACAGAGGTAGCAGCCATGTTTCAGGTGAAAAGAGCCGAGTTTATATATCTATGGTGTTAATGCATTTCTTTTCTAAAGAAAAGTGAATGCCAAAAGGCCCCCCCCAAATTTAGAGTACAATAATGTCTAGTGAGCTCCACATCACAAGACACTAGAAAAATCCCATGGCAGGAGTCTAAACTGTTGGGAGTTTTTTTCAACCAACAATATAAGATGGCATAATATTTTAGAATGGGATTCATCACTATACATACATATTTTAATTTTAAGAGTACAGTTATAATCAACATATTTTGGTAATTTAAAAGCAGGCTGAGTTGATAAAAGTTAAAGAGGAAAGTGCATGAATTTATTTTTATCCTACAGCTATGTTTTCACTTTTTCTAATGAATAATAGAATAGTCTGGGTTGGAAGGGACCCCAAGGATCATACAGTTCCAACTCCCCTGCAACAGGCAGGGCCACCAACCTCCAGGCCTGGATCTACACAAGGTTGCCCAGGGCCCCATCCAATCCGGCCTTGAACACCTCCAGGGACGGGGCATCCACCACCTCTCTGGGCAGCCTGTTCCAGCACCTTACCACTCTGTAAAAAACTACAAAAGGGAGTTTGCAGGTAATGCTCAGTGTTAGTCTGAGTCAGTCTCAGAAATCAAGATGGTTGTAGTTATATTGTAATTAAAGAAAGGTCTCAAAATTCCATCACCTTATCTTGGAAATTTGACAAGTAGCAGTAGCGTTGTTTAGATGCAAGAATCAGTTAAACATACTTTACAATCTTGGAGCAAGTATCTTGATTTTAACATTTTACTACTGAAGTATTTCCAACGTAGTTGTTGTTAGCAATTAGCCTTAAAAGACATGCAGAAAAGGCTGTGGTTAGCCTGGTTTGTGTTGCCAAGGCCTTCTAGTTTCAGGAGAACCGTAACTGCTTACTTCAGGTTAATTCCTTAGCGGGTGCCATTTGGCAATGAAATCACTTAAAACAGCATTCAACTGGTAATACCTTGTAAATGTTATTAATCAGCTGTCCATTTGGAGGGAAAAAAGTCACTTTTGTTGAAATCAATCATTTGTTGAAATGTCTGAGATGAAAACAAAAACAGAGGAGCTAACGTTTCTTATAATTGCCGTTTAAAGGCTCAGGTTCAGGTTTTCTCAGGCAGGCAGGAAGAATATGATGATATTTCATATCTGTCAGAATAAAATAACTGGAGACCTGAACAGCCACGGTGTGGCTGAATTGTTTTGAGGTAGAACAAAAAGACAAAGAACTGAACGCGCTGGGGTTTTCTTTCAGCTCAAAATAGTTTGTTACATAGGGAAGACAGGAGGTTTATTTGATAATCTTCTATGCTGTGAACTGTTATTTTCTGGTGTTTGGGAGCATTCTGCATTTCTTTGAAGTTCGTTGGCAGCACACATTCATGTTCAGAGTTAGCATGAATTTTACACCAAAAGCAGCATGTGCAGGCTGAAATATTTTCTCCTCTGCTACTTTTCTTTTTGAGTAGATAAATCAGATGGGTCACTGCTTTTTAAAAATACCGTAGGAAAAAGTATTCCATAGATTCTGGGGACAGACAGATGATTTTTGTAGTTTTGAATAAGTGGGGGGTTTTTTTTCGCAAGGTGGCAGCCTTGTGCCATCTTGTTGAGATGACCCAACTGCTCATCGCGGTGCTGCTTGAAGTCATAACGTCGGGGGTTTTAGCAAGACTGTTTCTAAGAATTAGAAAACTTTAAGTTCTCTCATGGCTGACAGCTTGTTTTAGTAACTGGTTTAGCCAAATATCCCCGTGTGAAATATTTTAGCTCTGTGTCATACATTGAGTTTTAGAACAACAGGTTTTGTTCATCTTTCAAGTGTCTTATTTTGACTTTTTTTTTGGTATTTGTGGAATTTTCATGTCTGTCCAGAGAGAACAAAATGCAATTTGAAAGCTTACTGTTGAAATGAGAGAATTGTTTTAAACAGCATACTTTCTTAGGAAGTTAGCAGATTTCCTTCTGTTTCATTATGAAATTTCACAGCATTCTTATTTTCTTCACATATTCATTCTATTCTAAAAAAAAAAAAAAAGACAAATGGAGGAAAGCAAAGTAATTATTCTGTTGGGACTGACACATGGTGATTTTTCTGAAATATTCACCCTTTTTAGTGTAGATGATGCACATATGAAATATAAATGCTCAAATGTCTGTTAACCCTACAGTAGTTGACATGCTGCATTTTAAATGCATAATCTGGCTTTTGTGTAATGAAAAAGCGTAAAGCCAGGGTCCGTGAAAATGACTGCTTCCAATTATCTCAAATTCTTTGTCTATATTCACTGTCCTATTTTTTTTTCTCCCTGAAATCTTTGTTTTTCTTGCTTATCCCTTGTTAGGATATGTGTGTTGGTTTTGATTCGGTGACTTCTGTATGCCAGTTGAGGCATCTTTTGTAGAAAAACATCCTTCAAAGTATGCTTTAGGTGGATGCAGGTAATTGGTTTTGCTAACAAACACCATTTTGCAAACAAAAGTAATCTCTCCATGAGACACAAATGCTAAACCTGGCCAGCAATGTGTACTGTAGCTAAATTGCCTTTAATTTGCGAGTTTTTTGCTTAATCTCAGAGTATGCTTGGGACTTCATGCTGTGTCTTCAGTTTCAGGGATGGTTGGGATAAGAGGAGCAGGAAGCAAGAGGGTAAAGATTTGTAGAGACAACATAATTGCCATTGCAGTGCTGCTGTGAGCAAAAATGGGGATGAGGAGGGGGGGAGGTTTGGGGCATGGTTGTATTTAGTAGTTGCTAAAGTGATACGGCAGAGATATTTGCCATGTAGGAGTACAAATGTCTCCTCTGTCTGAAAGGAGAAGCTGCTTGTTGCTGGAGCTAGCCTGATGACCGCAGGAATGATCTTGCTAAAATTTAGGGAGCTGATTTATTGAAAAGTGTTTTGGTACTTGGCTGTGGATCTGTAAATAAAACAGTCCTTAGTGTGTTCCAGAAATGTTGTGAGCTCATTCGAGTCGCGACTCGGTGTCAGTAACAGGGAAGGCGTTGTCCTCATTTTCAGAATTTTAGTTGTCCAGATTGTCTGCTGGTTTTATGAAGTAAAAGTTGTATCTTAAAAAATAAACACTTTAAAACCAGTATCTTCCCATGTGTTTTGTATCCTGGTTTTAAGTAGATGTAAATTAATATCCTATGTGCTTGATCCAAATTGGTATGAACTTGTACTAATAAGTAGCAGTGTATACCTTACCAAAGGTGTAATTGCAAAGTTCATGTCCTTGGCTACCTTCAGGTCTTCTCTAATGAGATTGGATTTCCACGTTTTTGTATTGGCCCTCCAAAAAAGTAGTGTCATAGAAATAATCTTGTGAATACACAACACAAAAGGAATGGTTATGGTGATTATCGCTGACAAGAGTCTCTAATTTCAGGGCACCGCTTCAGACCTGCGAGCTTAATACACATAAATCATGCTGCATTTTCCTGCGTCCCCATCAAATCTCAAACAAAGCATTGCCTGGCTGAATTGAAATTTAAATGACAAGCTTCAGAAGAACAAAGGGGACTCAGTCAGGAATATCGCTGATTTCAGAGATGGCGCTTCGCCCTCTGGGTCAGTGCTGAGCAAATGCCACAACATTGTTAGTGGGTGGGAGTAAGCACATGGTAACTATAGTGCTGGCAAAGAGCAGCGTGGGTGTTTCATACCTAATGTTTTCTTAGTTGCACATAGGATTCCTTACTGCACTCTGCACTCCTGTGCTGCTACAGCTCTATATACTCTCATTACCAAGAGGATTATTTTATGCTAGTAGTCCATTGAGGTAGTTGTGAGGGTGGGAATTCATCCGCCAGGATGAATTCAAAACTACCTTCTGGTGCGATGTGCTTCCTGGAGCACAGCCTGTTTGGGCAGAGTGCTCAGGCGGCTGGGGAGGCCTCACATCTGAGATTTAGGCCAGAGTGACCCGTGTTTGAGCTGATTTTCCTGGCAGGTGTTCTCCTAACTAAATTTGAGATGTTTCAGCTCAATACAACATCAATACAACATTTTAATTTGCTTTAAAATCTCAAGAAGACTTGAGGAATTACCTACCATGCCCTGGTCCAGTTCCCCAGGAAAAGAACTAGGGACATGTTAGAGGACAATTAATTTATTTGTTGGCTATAGTGAAGGGTTGCTAAAATTGTACCAGTGCACATTTACTACAATAACAGTGAGTTTTATTCAATTAGTTATTACTAAGATTAAATTTTATGTAGTCTTTTCTGAAACAGGGAAGAATGATAATTTGCATAAAACCAAAGAGAAATTTAGTGCTTGCACTTTTCTTAACAATTAAGAAGAAAATACATTTGGGATTTGGGAGTTATATGCTGTCTGACAGGAGCTTTAAGTTTGCCTTCAATATAAATATCAGAAATTTCCCTCCACCCTCCTTTACTGCTTATGAAAGACACCCTGCTTAAATTTTGGAGGGGGTGGAGGAGGAAGTAAGATTATAATGGCTGTTTGCCTAACAGGAGGCCGCAAAACTTCATCTGGGAACTTCGACTGTGGAGGGAATAAGTTGACACTTTATGTAAGTGAATCCTGTAGAGTTTAATATTTTGTAGCTGAAATGGAGCACATCTTCTGGAAATACACTCTATTTAAAGCCATCAAGTAGTGATGAATTTGCCATATCCTTTGACAAGCTTTTTCAGGGATTAAGTTACTTTAAGAAACTTTTTTCTCTAGTGATAAGGTTTATGCTACATCAGTGCAAAGACAAGTCTCCCCATTTTATTCTTCTACATGTATGGATACACACTGTCAATACTGGTATCTGCAGCTCACAACCCAGCAGCCTTTCACCTACTGACCTACAGAGACATGAGGAGTCTTGTGCTCCAGATTGTTTTTCTCTGACTTCTTTTTCATCATGTAAAGTATGGTCACCAGAATTGAAGACTGCACAGCAATGTCAAGTTCTTCTTCTTCTTCTTCTTTTTCTTTTTTTTTTTTTTTTAAATAGGGAAGAAATATCATTTACCTAGACCTGTGTACCTTACTCTGTTAGTCAACACTAGCTCTGTAGCACCTAATGACACCCTTAGTTTGGTGACCATGCTGGCTGCCTTGTAGGTGATGCATCACTTTCTGACTTCCAAAGTCACACCAGTGGAAAAATCAGTTCCAAATAAATACATCAACAATTCCTGTAACAACTGCTTTCCTTATTGTCAGTGAAGTGGCTAGAGATACATCAGTTTGTAGGAATAACCAGGGTGAAGTAAACAGAGTTAGAGCATATGAAGTTTTAGTTTGGCCAAGCAGTTTAATTTTCCTGTTTCCTGTAGAGCTCCTTGAAGTTAAATGCTTATGGAGGTAAATTCAGTTGATGGATTACTGTCTTGGTCTGTAAAGCCAGGGCTAACTTGAGTAGCTTACTGTTGTATTGAGAGGTTGGCTGTGTTTGCCAGATTTCTTTGTGGAGTTTGAGAACAAGAATTTTCCTTTTCTATCCAGCTTGAAATAGAGGTATTCAGACTTTGAGAATGGGGTGGCTCAGGAAGGAAGCTCTTTCCTTTTCCTCAGGTTGATTAAATTGAATTGCAGTTGCTCTGACGAGGCTCCAAGTACTCTAATCCATGGAATGAGCCTGTTTGAGGGTTTAGGGGTTTTAGGCTTTGTTTTACTAAGCTGTCAGATCGGCTGACTTTGCCAGAAGCCTTTCATTTCCAAATCAAATGATCACCACCACCACCAAAAGTGGTGCGCACATTCCTCTCCCACTTTCAGATCCTAGCTTTATAACTGAAATTTCTTTGTGAATAAAGAGTCTTTCTGGAAAATAAATGTCAATCCTACTAGGAATTAAGGTTTATCTATAAACTTTAGTATGCAGTTATGGCAAAGATCAGTTAATGTAAATTGTTTGTGTCTGAATGTGAGTCAAAGATGTTAAACACCTGCAAAGATTCTACCTTGCTATTTAAGTCTCACATAATAGTGATGCTCTTGAATTTTCTTGCCCATCATTTTGCCAGAGAATAAGCAAACAAACACGAAAAGCCTTTAAAGCCAGTTATAATGTCTTGATAGTCTGCAGTAACTTAGCAAAAACCAACATGTCAAAATCGGCTTGTAGTCAACAATTTTACTTTAGAAAAGAGTTTTAAATCATTTCTGGTTATTTTTGGTATGACAGAACTCATGACAAATGTTCTTCATCCCTTTTTTGTTTTTTTCTTTCACAATGCAAGATGCTCTTTCCCGGACTTGTCTTTATTGGTTCTTAGATGAAAAATTGATTTTGGGGGTCTTTTTTTATTAAGTTAAAGAAGTGTGTAAGTTTATATGAGTAGTGAGTAGTACTTGGACCAAATGAACCTACACTCTGCAGTGAAAATGCAGACAACAGTACGTGTTGACAGAATACATTCAATACTTTATTTTCTAATTAAATTTAGCATAAAGTAAGCAGGATAAATTGGTATAAGATTTAACCTTTCATGTTACTCTGATAGTTTATAGTTATTAATAATTTCTTTGGTAATTTGAACATATACTTCCAAGGCAGAGTTGAAGAAGGTAATTATAATCTGACTCTGTTTTCCATTACCCGCACACTAAGTTAATTGAAATTGTAGTAAGTACAACTTCATGAGATGGATCTATTTTCATTTCAATGCTGCATTCTCCAAGGACACTATCTAGAGGATCTAAATCAACAGGAACTACACACTGAAGAAATAATCATGCCCTCTTGCAACACTTCAGCTGCATGCTCTCCAACTTCTAATCTGAAAGAACGGGCATAAAGACCTTAAAAGTTTTTGGATTTGGTATATTCAGTAGAATACATGAAGATGAAATATAAAATAAAACTTACAGCAGTGGCTACTTTTTTGCACAGCTACCATTTGATATTTACAACAGTGAAAAAAATACAGGGAAATACAAACCTGAAAAGATTATTTTAATTTTTTTTTTGTTAACCATTTTCTGTTGCCAGCTGGTATAAGGTGGGAAACATCTGTGTACCCAAACTGAAAAGGTAGGATCTAGTTGTGCAGGTGCTCATCTGCATTTTCATGATCTTGAATACCTTTATAAATCTCATCTTTTTTGTTGAACTTTTTAAAAGACTTCTGTATTTTCTTCTGCTTTGGCAGGGGGGCTTTGGCTTGATGATCTCTTGAGGTCCCTTCCAACCCCTACGATTCTGTGACTCTGTGATTTTGATAACAAATAAGAGAACAAAGAGAGGAATGTGCCTGGTGGATTGTATGGAGAAATAATAGTAATGCTGTACATGTTTGTGGGGAGCTTGGACCAGGAAATACCCCATAGTAATGGCAACCCTACTTCTTCCTAGGCCCTCAGGCTCCAGTTTCATTCTTCTCTAGGGTCGATGAACCTATCACTCCCACTGGAGGCTGCTCCTCTTTTTGCTTGCATATTCTTCCCTTGGTGCCACTGTCCCTTCTTCACTTATGCATGTGCCTCAGACTGTCTGACCTTGTAACTCTCTTTGCCCTGGCCACCCTGGCAAGCCAAGACTGCTCTTTTGCCTTGTTCTTGCTGCTGAAAAACAAAACTTGGTGTTCATTCAGGCACAGATTTCTAGAAGTCTAAATGTAGGCTGTTCTCATCATCAGTTTGGTGGGATTGCATCAAGAAGATTTGCCTGGGGAAAGAAAGATTGTGTGATAATCCTACCTGATATATCAGAAGCAAAATTTGCAGAGGGGGGCGTTTTGCGTGTCTTGTTTTCATAGCCATAGTAAGGCCTCTTCAGATGATTGATCCTTTCTAGCTAGGATGAGATAACGGCCCTTTTGCCTTGTCCTGAAATAGTGGTTACAAAGCCACTGAGCTCAGCAGATTGTATTGCTGCACCCTCAAGAGGTGTTAATGACAGCCCTAAAATTACTTGTCAGCTCTTAGCCCAGCCTGGCTTTCTCCCCTGAGGTGGCAGTATAAGCATCTGCTGAACTTGGAAATGGGTGGCTCTTCAGCAACCCAAAAGCTGGGTGGCTTATGGATGTTTCCTGAAATTATAAATGGTTTGATTCTTATTTGAACTAATATAAATTGTCTCACCAAATCACCTATGGAAGATGTTTTCAAAGGTGCACATTCCTCTCTTTGTTCTCTTATTTGTTATCAAAATACAGAAGTCCTAGCAAAGGTTCAACAAAGAAGATCGGATTTATAAAGGTCTGTAAAGTAGAATTTCCCACTTTACGGGGACACAAATGTGTTTGGGTCAGTGCTCAGACACTGTTTAATTCAGGGGTAAATGCACTGCCTCGCTTTGCTAGCAACTCTACCCTTGAAGAAGGGCCGAAGGACTGATAAAGAGCAGGCTGTGCTCAAAAGTATCCTTGGAGAAGAGCCCAAGGACTGATGAAGAGGAAGCATCCTGCCCCAGCAGCTGGGGGGTGGCCAGAGAGGCCTGAAGTCACCAAAAATGGGCAGTAGCTGGGAGACAGGTGAAAGTGGCAGAGGCAGTTCATGACCACCCACCCAATTAAAGGACTATGCAAATTGCCCTCTCACACCTCCAGGGAGCATGCCTGCTAATTGGAGTATGCTTGACCAGTAGTAGATGATGTGGTAATTACTAACCAATTAGTGTAAGTTTAGTGGGTTTTTCTGTAACAAGATCAGTATGTTGCAGATGCTGTGGGTGGTGTGCCAGCTTTGTGGAATTGCCAGCTAGCAACATGGCATAAATCAAACACCTCTGCTCTGGGGGTATATTGGATAGCCCGCACTGGGTAACGACCCCACTTTTGGGGCAACACGAGTCCAGGCCTGCCAATCACTAGCACTTAAGTATTGAGATTCAAGCTCCAAAAATCCCAAGATTTAAAATCAAATGAAGGGAACATTTCTGTCAAGCTTTCCTAATTTCTTATACTCAGAGGTACACTAAGTGTAGTTTTGTTAGGAGTGAAATGCATGTGGAAAACCCAGATATCCTGGTTGAACTTCTAATGCTCTTGCCATGTTCTTTTCTGTTAGTTGTGTAGCTTCCTGATGGAAGTAATGGAGACTGGATGAGGTAAGGCACAAAAGGATATTCTTTGCTAGACATGTGGCTACAGAATAAAAATCACTCCTCACATTTTTCCATGTACACGTATCCCTGTAAAAGATTAAAAGACCCTGCACTCGTTTCTGCTGGTGTGACAGGTTTTCTGGTGGCCCATTACAGCTTGGTGTCCTTCATAATGTCAGAGTGTGGCTGGCGTTAGCGGTCAAGTGGCACTTGGGAAGGGCTTTTTTATTTCCAATTGCTTTTTCTTCTTGTATTTCACCTGTGATGTGTGGCAAAATCATCTCGTTGGTTTTCCTCTTATTGGGTAAGGGCATTTTTCCAGTTTTGTGTGTGTTGCCTTTATTTTTCCCCTGCATCTTATGGAAATAAAAAGAGCTTTTTTAATAAAGAGAAGATAAGAGTTAATTACACAGAACCAGCCTTGTCCTCCCTTTCTATACTGTACTTAATTTTCAGTACTTAAAAATTACTGCAGATAAATATATTTCCAACACACATAACACAACAAAGCATTACAGCTGGTGTTTTTTGAAGGTAGCATGTTGAATAGTCTCCTTTCTTTCTAGGTTTTTAAAAAATACAGCTCCTTCCACAGAAGGAAAAAACATTAAACTGAAGATTAATCTTTTATCATTAATGATAAAAGAGCCTTAGCTTTCAAATAGAGTTGTAAAAATTAACCTTTACATTTTGGCTCCACTTACAAAGCACAGATTGCTATTATTCCCCTCTTGGACAGTGAGACTCAGTATCCACCAATTCCTGCAGCTCCTATTAAGCCTTCTCTTTATTTTTCAATTAAAATAAAACATTTACAAATAAAACATAAATTAAAATAACTTTTCTAGCCAATGAAAAACCCAAGTGGGTAACAAAGAGGAGAAGGCAGGATACCAAGTATTCATCAACAACAGCCTTAAGTTTCCAAATTTTAAGATGGTTGCTTCCTCCTCTCTGAAGAGGTCCTTCACAGGGGTGAGTGGTGGTGCTCGCTCTTGTGAAATGAGTAATTTCAAGAATGTAATCTGTATTTGCTAGCATGGCACACCCATTGTAGTGAAATCATGATTTGACTGTTAGAAATTCAAGTAACAAATGAGCACTCCAGCTATCCAGGCTTCATGAAAGAACAACCATAGAAAAAAAAGTAATGAGAAAAAAAAGTTAAAATGCCTAATGAACATTGCTAAGAGGACAGCATCTTCAAGGCCTGGATTTGTACTTGTTAAATTGATGACAGAAATGGGCAATGAAAATTCATATTAACACTGTAATGAAATGTTAGATGTACAATATAAATATCCATGTGAACGAAAGCCCTTGGAAGTGGAGACAATGCGCATATATAAGGCAGAAGGTGGGAGACAAAAGGTGTCATCAGTAGTAAAGTTGTTGTTGTTGCTAAAGAATGTCAGAGCACGGCAGAAATATGTGACACCTTCAGAGTCCTGCGGCCAAGGGAGCAGCAGATCATCCAAGCTCCAAACCATGCCAGTCTGCAGCAGAGCAAGGGGACTATGTAGCAGCAATTAGAAAGGTGGGGGGGGGCAAGTTGGTAACTAGAACTCATCAGATCCTGAAGATGTACAGGAAAATGAGACCTACTTAGAGACAGACTCACTAAAGCAGAGGGGCAGAATCACCTCTTGATCTGCTGGCCACATTTCTTTTGATGCAGCCCAGGATGCAATTGGCCTTCTGGGCTGTAGATGCACATTGGTGGCTCGTGTCCAGCTTCTTATCCACTAGTACTACCAAGTCCTTAATGAGGAGACAGATGAGACAGAGCATGTGTCTAAATTTTCCTAGTAACATCATCTTTCCCAATGGAAAGTCTTGCTTGCATAGATTAGAGGATTTGGAAAAATTAGATAGGATTTCCAGGTGCTTTACAGCCCACTTGGAAAAACAGCTGCAAAACAGCTGGAAACCTCCATACACTGCACAGATCAAACACACAGTGCACATTGCAGTCTGTCGGGAGCATCTTGGGCACTCCAGGCTCACAGCTCTGCACAGCGAGGTACAAACACACATGTTTCTGCTTGGAAAGGCAGCATGGGGACATAGCAATCGCTGTGACAAGGTGGTGGAACAAGGTGGAGTTGGCTCTGCTCATTCTCACAGGGTCTTTGGCCACAGGTGAGGGTCACAGGGTGGGAACGAGGAATTTCAGTGCAGGGCAGTAATGGGGCAATGGGATAAACTTAATGTATATAAGTGAAGGTTTTATTTAGCCCAATATGCAACTACTGGTGGAAAAGAGGATGCTCATCCAATTGTTATTTTAATAGCTGTACAAGGATAATGAAAATCTGATGTCTAGTCAAGGTGAGTACAAGAAGCTCACAAAACTGTACAATGCAGTGTTAGCAAATGCAAAGTTTTCCTTTTCCATGATTATCTGGGGCAATTTTCCATCACAGAAACTTAAAATAATTGCTGACAATTTAAAACCTGAGAGCAGGTAGGTGATCTACTGATGAAAGCTACAGCTCCAAGAGCTCCTGCTTCAAACAGTGACATTTTTCATTCTTCACCTCACCTATTACTGTACAACACGGATAATAAGGGAAAAGCTGGGACCTTACCATTGACTCTGTCATTTCAGTTTTTCAGTTCATTGCAAATAGGGCTGTGTTGCTCTTGAGTGCCCAGCATTTCTACAGTGTATTACTTTTAGAAACTTACTGCATCTTATTATAGCATTTCTCTAACACAAAGCCATCCTGCCGCAAAAAGAAATAATTTGCTGTCTGAATGGAAATAAAATGCTGGCATGCTTGGAATTAGCTATTGCCTAAACAGAACATCTTGAAAGATGTTCCTTTATAAAGCTGTTGCTTGTTTCTTCTTCGTTTTCCCCTCTTCTGGAGAGTATGAGATTTTCATTACAAGTGGCACATGTTGTAATAAGTCATATCTGCTCTACAAGTATCTATGCTAACCATAAACATGACCCAAGGCGCATTAGTCAGCCAGAAAGAGCTTGTCAAATAAAGCCTGTCTGCAGGACGACAGAAGATGCTGATTTGAATTCAGTGAGTGTCAGGGGTGGTCTCTGCTGCCACTGCCATTGCTCCTCTGAAGGCACCTTAATTAAACAAGATGCAAAGAAAATAAGTCTGTCATGTTCTTGTAGTCAGAATCCAGGGAGAGATAACAGCTGATGACTTAACTGGATTCCAAAAACTTGGGGTTTGTTTTTGTTAAAATAAATTGTCCCTGGAAATTAATCTTAAAGGACAATTTAACTTTCTCCTTAATCCTTGTGTTTAGTTCCTTCTTGGAGACATTAGATGTATCAAAGGATGAGAAGCTGTTGCGAGTGTATCTGCCACTCACAAATAATTGTGACTATGCAGTTCAGGGAGAAAAAGCTTTCTGATCCCATGGGACTTAAACCAAAAGAGTATAGTCTTACCCAAACTTTGATTAGAATGTCTGTGACATTTACTTGAAGGCACCCGCATTTTTCATTGCTAAAACCACTCAGATTTTGATCCACCTGACCAGAGATTGTATCGGAAGCTGATGATGACACACTTAGCTATCAATACAGTCTTAGAATTTCACTGTTAATGTTATGAACATCCATCAGAATCAATTTGCTGAAGGCTCACCTGTAAGGATTCACAGGATATTGCTGTATCTGGCTCAAACCACATCTAATTCTAATTTATCTGTTTTATCACAAGTCCTTTTGTGACTCTCAGGTCTAGTACCAATCATAATGCAAAGAGAATGTCTATGTTCTATAATTAAAAAATAATTGTATATTATTAAAAATAATTCTATTTTCATTTTTATTTCTCTTTCTAAACTATAGCTTCTCTTTACTATAGTGTATGCTAAAACTTTGCCAAGGTATTGTTTTTTACACAGTACACCTTCCCAAAAATAGGAAGGAATTTGCCTATAGCATCAAGTTCCCAAATGAAGACTTGATGACTCTAAAAATTGTATTCCTAATATAAAATGACAAAGGCTTGCAAGAAATACAAATTTACATATAAATGCTGCCTGGTAACTGGGAGCCTGTATATCTGCACTAAATAAGCCTAACTGGGTTAGAAGATTGCAAAGTTATCAATGACTCCAGTATGTCTACAAATTGATTCACTATTTTAGTAGCAAAGCCTATAATTTACTTTGGGGGAAGAGAGATAAATAGTCTTTGTGTGGGAGATTAAAATTATAGTAAGCAGCACTTTGGATCTTCTATTTTAATCATCCGCAAAACAGTGGAAACAGTGCCCTGTATTGTGTTGTGTCATCATCTCTGCAACACTTAAGAGCCACATTCCCAGAGCTATTTTTAAAAGCATGAAGTAGAGAAAAATAGAATTGGGTTTGATGAGAATGCATGAGTAAGGTGGGGAGCTGTATCAGAGACCTGATTTTATATGTCTGTTTCCTGATCTTTGCAGTAAGGATGGAGAGATGAGTTCTGATTTTCACTTCAATATGAGTGTTTACCTGCTGAGCATCCTGGTTCCCCCCGCAGCGTGCAAGAGGTGTAACCCATTGCCTCTCTATTGGGGTTCCTGTCCTGGGAGTACCTCCTGCGAGGGTCTGACCAGGATGGACAAGTCACTGCCCTCTCCCTGGACCACAGGAAGGATATGCAAATAGTCTGTCCCAGAACTGAAAGTCCCTCCTGACCTTCATCCCAGTGACCTGAGGACCACATCGGCTTTGCCCCGCGGGGACAGGGGAGCGATGTAGGGGCTTTCCTGAAGCAGGATTGCTGGGTGAAAGAAATTGCCTCCTCCTGCCAGCATGTCTGTCCTGGTATTCTGGCAAGATCTTGCCAAAATGAGCTTTAAATAGCGTCAGACAGCTTACACAGGCTAATGAAATAAGTCTCTGTTGATGTTGGCACTTGAGATGCTTTGTTTCTAAAGGCTGCTTCGTGTTTTCTGCTGGCAGCCACAACCCCGGGCACTGGCTTGAAAATAAGATGATAGACAGTACACTGACAGGAGAAATAGGTCAGGAAGAACATCTCTTTGGATAGATAGCCTTCATTTTGGGAAAATGAGTCAATACCCTGTATGAGTCTAAAACACAGTTAGGGTGTTCTCTCTCTTCAGGGTCCCAAACCAGGGAGGGAGATAAAAAGCTCATCATGGTGGGCTCTGGTATGGTCACCAGGGACAAGGTGATCCCTCCTCGGGGACGTTTAGGACACTCGGGTCAGTGTGTGTGTTTCTGTATTATTCTAAAGTTTGAAAGTGGCATTTTACTGTAAGAGTTGAGTGGAAAAGAGCAGAGAGATATCCCAAAGGATGACCTGCATTTGGGAATGATTTCTCTCCTGCATATCTAAGAAACTGGATCAGCTTTTGGCCAGAGACCTAGTTACCCTTGTTTAAGTGAACTACAGCAAATTCTAGATTTCTGACAGTATGTTCAAATATACATAAGTTATTTGGATTGAGGGCAGCTCTGAGGAGAAGGACTGGAGGGTGCTGATTGGTTAAAAGCTCAACATGACCCATTATTATGTTTTTGCAGCCTAGAAGGCCAAACAGTATCCTGGCTGCATCAAAAAAAGTGACCATCAGGTCGAGGGAGGGGATTCTGCCCCTCTACTCTTCTCTGGTGACACCTCACCTGGAGTACTGCGTCTGGCTCTGGGGTCTACAGTACAAGAAAGACATGGAGCTTTTGGAGCACGTCCAGAGAAGGGTCACAAAGATGATGAGAGGGCTGGAGTGCCTCTCTGATGAAGACAGGCTGAAAGAGTTGGGCTTGTGCAGTCTGGAAAAGAGAAGTGTCCGGGAAGAACTTACTGCAGCCTTTCAGTACTTGAAGGGGCCTACAGAAAAGATGAAGGACTGTTTTCAAGGGCATGTGATAGGATGGGGGATGATGGCCTTAAGATGAAATAGGGTAGGTTTAGATTAGATATTAGGAAGAAATTCTTCCCTATGAGGATGGTGATGCCCTGACACAGGCTGCCCAGAGAAGCTGTAGCTGCCCCCTCCCTGGCAGTGTTCAAGGCCAGGTTGGATGGGGCTTTGGGCAACCTGATGTAATGGAGGGTGTCCCTGCCCATGGCATGGGGGTTGGAACTGGGTGATCTTTGAGGTTCCTTCCAACACAAACCATTCTATAACTCTGTGATTCTGTGATTCTATTTCTAAGACTGTCTGTCTGGGTCACTGTGAATGTTTGGCTGCCTTAATTCTAGTGGTGGTACATGTTGCCTGATTTTGATGCTCAGCTGAATGCTCTGGATGAGATACTTACTACAAGGCTGGCTAAAAGCTACTCCTCCTGCTCTTGGTTTGCTCTAGTTGAGCCTGTAGTTGCAAATCTAAAATAAGCATTCTGAAAACAGCTTTTCTTTGATCTGTAGTGAAGTGCATCTCTTCCAGTCAGTCAAAGGCTACATGTCATCCTGTAAAACATAAGCAAATTGAAGGGTGGCATCAGATTTCTGAGTAATATGTGGGAAGGAAGGCTGAATATACCATCAGGTCATTTGTTATTATTCCACTGATGATCTTCTGTTAAGAAGACCAAGGAAACAAACTTATTCCTGCTGACGTCGGTACTTGGTGGTGTTGCAGCAGCAGCAGGATCGTAGAGCCATCTGTTTACAAATCACAGTTTTTACCATGGGTTAATCACTCAAGTCAACACTGCTGTAATGGAGACAAACTATTTATGCCTCTGTGTTTGACAGAAACCCATGCTCCTTCCATTCCCTCACAGTCCTTCCCTACTTGCTCAGCATCTCCTCCTAAGAGCTTGTTGTACTACAGACGTGTTAAAGCAGATCGCTTAGTGCTTTTCTTGGTCTCTTGGAGTTGGACATTTTGGCCTAAAAGGATGTCATTTGTCACTGACAGATCTCAGGTTTGCCATATCCTTCTAAAATTCAGTTTCTGGGCTGACTCCAGTATTCTGGCACCTCAGAGATTGCAGAGCACACACAGATGCCGCCCCCTCCCCTTTTCCATGTGGTGCTGATGTTTCACCCTGTTCACTCAATGCTTTAAAACAGAATCACAGAATCGTAGGGGTTGGAAGGGACCTCCAGAGATCATCAGGTCCAACCCCCCTGCCAAAGCAGGTTCCCTCGCACATATTGCACAGATAGACATCCAGACAGGTCTTGAATATCTCCAGAGGAGACTCCACAACCCCCCTGGGCAGCCTGTCCCAGGGCCCTGTCACCCTCACTGTGAAAAGGTTCTTCCACATACTGGTGCAGAACTTCCTGTGTTCCAACTTGAGGCCATCGCCCCTTGTCCTGTCCCCACAGACCACTGAGAAGAGGCTGGCCATTTCCTCCTGTGTCCCACACTTGAGATATTTGTAAACATTAATAAGATCCCCTCTCAGTCTTCTTTTCTCAAGGCTGAACAGCCCCAGCTCACTCAGCCTTTAAAACCTGGGTGTGCTACATTTTGCACTTTTCCTTGAGTAGCTGTGCACAGTGTATATTCATACAAATATTTGGCTGTCTCTGGGTGTGTAAGAGAAGAAGAGAGTCACTCCAATTACTGCTCTCTGGTCCCTATAGTGAATTTTTTCCCAAAGAATCACAGGTGCTCAGGCCATTTGGGACTCTCAGTGACAACCTCTGTAGCTGCTGGCTTCCAAAGTTTTCGCATCCATGTTCCAGGATGCTCTGAATTTTGTTTTTGCAAGTACCTTTCAGACAAGCCAGTGGCTATCTAAGACTACAAGTGTGTTTTTGCAGGGAAAAAGTTCCTTTAATCATGATTCTACAGAATACAAAGATTTCAAGTGTCTTGTGTTAAAACAAATTCAAAAAGCTGTGTATGGGATCTGTCCAATAAATCTTAAAATTGGATATGTTCTGGGACATGCAACAAGGTAGAATAATTTAACTTGATTTGACCCACTGGTCTGAAAGATCGAGAATGGGACTCATATTGATACACTTGCATTGTCTGACAATCAGCATTTTGATAGTCATTCCTTTCCTTGTATTGCCTTTCCTTCTCTCCTTTTATTGCCTTTAATTTTCTTCTCCTCTACCTAAACTCTGAAAGGATTCTTTGGTTAAAACAGGTAATGGCCAGATGACCAGGAAGACATGTCTTAGCACTCAGGTGGAGTCATGGAGTCCAGCTGCCTCTAAAACTTGGTTTAATTATTTTGGTATTAGTAGTACTAGAGCTTGCCACACTCGTGTCTTGTAGCACCACCATTCAAATTATTTATGTTAACAGTAGTGTTATACAGCTCTTTTACTGGAGCTATCACACTTTGTAATGTGTGGAACTTCTCTGTAATTTAATGAAAAACAAGCCTGACGTTTCAACAGCCATGATTTTCTGAGGAAATGAAGTATTTTCCCAAAAACTTTGTCCCTCAGCTCAGGCCATGACAAGACACTTCAGACTTCCCTTTTGTGTTTCTCTCGACATTAACTGCTGGTGAGAACAGTGTGGTCTGTGCGCACGCCTGTGGTGTGATGGCACTGATTCACCCCAGACAGCCTGGCCTGGGTGTGTGGGTGAGCGGTGGGATTGGCTTGGAGGGAAAACGTGCCTGTGCTTTCACAGCCACTCCCCAAAAGGGCATTTAGACAGACAACTCATTAAAAAATAAAAAAAGAAACAAAGAAAAATTGCAGGTGGAAAGAGGCATAATTCAGAAAGTAGGATGTCCGTATTTCTGGGCTCACCCAGTCTAGCAAGTAGTATTCATTTGTGACAGAATCTATATAGAAGCTGAGGAGGTGAAAAGACCAGAGAATAGATACTGAACATGTCTGTGTTTGCACACTGAATAGTGCCATTCCATTACCACAGGCACAGGAATGGGCTGTGAGTTTATGTCCTCTGTAGTCCTGCTCCCAGCAAAATAAATCCTTTAAGTAATCAGAGTATTCATACTGTAGGTCCTTGGTAAGGATGTAACAGGAGTTTTGTGCTTGAATGAACATTTGAGCTCTTGAGTGCAGAATTTCTTCAAAGATTTTAAAGCAAAAGTAGCTGTTTTCTTATGCTTCTGACTATTAGTTAGGGTTTGGTTGGGTTTTTTTTTAAATAATCTCTTCTAGATTAATTTATGTCACATTGGAAAAAAAGTAGGACATGTCACCAAGAAAAATATCTGTTAATGAAACCAGTGATTTTGTTACATCAAGAATCCCTTGCTTTCTCTGCTGTTTCTTACTCCTTTGCTTTTCTAAGCTTCAGCTTCTCTCAGAGATATATGTAGTCAGTGTCTTAAGAAGCTGTCTTGTAGTAGGACCCCCCAGTGCCTGGGGTCTCTGGTCTCCCTCGAAGGCCACAGAAGCAACTTGTGGCTTTCAAATCTTGTTTTTCCAGGTAGGAAAGGGGTTAGGATGAGTAACCCTTATGCAGATCTGGAAAAGCGACAGCTGAAAAATCCTTCTTAAATAGACTAGCATGCAAATAATAATAATAATAAAAACCCTAATCAAAAAACCCAATAAAAACCCAAGAAACCCCACCAATATACAGGGATGGATAAAGCCGAGCAGAGACTTTTTCTGTGAGCTGACATGCTTTCAACTTGGATTCTTCAAAGGACCCTCTAGTTTGAACTGTCGAAGTCATGGATCAAACAGTCCCGCCAGAAGGAAGAAAGGAAACAACATGGAAGGGACACATGGAAGAGCAGCTTTAATCTGGAACAGAATTGTGGAGATGTATCATGGAAATGTAATAATTTCAAATGGGATCGCCTGGTGAAGGATAATAGAGGTAGCCAAGTAGCATCACTGCAAAATCCTCCATAATCCTCTGTGCTTCCTCATGTCCAGGCAATAAGGGTGGGCACTGCTTTTTCTACTGTAAAGGCAGAAGATTGTGTTTCTATCCCTTTTTTACAATCCTGTGGTGACAGGCAGTGACTTTGAGTCCCGAAGGAATGCATGTCCTTGCCTGCCTTGCCAGGGCCTTCTCACACCCTGCCTGTGGCCCAGGGACCCATTTCATCCCAGCCTGGGGCCACCAGCCCCTGTCCCAGAGATACTATAGGATGCTGGTCTCCAGCTCTGCCCGAATGAGAAAATGAGGTGGTTTTCTGCTTCACTGAATGAATTGCACAACTCCTCTAGGCTTCAAGGGGTCCAGGATGCGTTCCATGGCGTAATTCCAGTCAGCTACCGCATCGTGTAGCAGGTGATCAATTTAGCTCAAAACTAATGAGGTTTTTGAGCATCCTGTTCCATAATGCATCCTCATTTAAAAGAAAAAATGTTCTCTGGAGGCACACACAGTCTCTAGCATTCATTAAACATGTTTTTTTCAAGTTAATCTCCAGGCTATAGCATTGTTGATACTGTCAAAGATGATCCAATATATACTAGTTGTCTTCTTGGTATGACATGGTAGAAGAGTTTTGTAATCTCCCCTGTAATATACCCAAACCAGGTATGTTTTTCACTGCTGATTGAAATGCTCCCTGAATGCCAGAAATGCACTCATCAGCATTTCAAGTGATGTATTTATCTGAAGTAGCTTCCTTCTGATAATTTCATTTGATGAATAGAAAAATGCAGCTTTCAAATTGCTGTAAATCAAGGCAAGAATTTTTTTGGAGACCGTTTCTAAAAGCCAGATTGGGTCAGACATACTAGCCTTGGTTGCTAGTGGATGCTTTATTTTCTCGTGATGCGGCCACCTTACAGCAGCCCGTTCAAATCCAACATCAGCTTAGTGCAGTTCACTACTCGGCAGAAGATACAGCTGTGCTGCTCGTGGGAAGAATATGGCCATATAATTCAGCTGCCTTCAGCACACGGGGACCCTACATCAAGATTACACGAAGGCACAACTCTCTCAAAGCTTTTATCACTAAATTGTCAGTGAGAGGGTTCTGGTTTGTAATTTTTCTTTTTTTAGTTTCTTTTTTTTTTGCCACTGGGAGCCAATTATTTGAATGAAGCTCTGTCTCTCTCCCTCCCCATGCTCTCCAATGTTTTGTTTTCTCTTTCCCCCATTGCTTCTGCTCTGCTACATCTCAAAAAACAGCTTCCAGCATTCCCCACAGAACTTTATTATCCTAAAAGGAGAGAAAATAAACAGTTTATCTTATATATTTGATATGTGCAGATAAATCTGTAAACTTTTTTCAAGTTTCCAGCAAAAAGAAGATGCTTAAGATGGATAATGAGCAATTGAAGACAGTAATCTTACAATATTAAGCAAGAAATCTGTATGTAGAGCCTAGCTTTCTGTAAGCACAATTACTGACATAAGCAGGTTGATTTTATTAACTTCCAGAAATCCCAAGGTGGATGAAAACAAAAGGTAAGTGCCATAAATTATTCAAGGATTTTTTTTTCATTAAAAATTACATAAAACCCCAAAGAGGACCCAGCAACTGCTGATAAACTAAACGGTACTTAGAAAAATTTACAATACTCTTGCTAGTTGTTCTGTCAAAATACATTTCAAGTTGCCAGGAAAGGCAGCCGTTACCCTTCCC
The DNA here is from genome assembly GCA_020800305.1 of Porphyrio hochstetteri. Lineage (NCBI taxonomy): Eukaryota > Metazoa > Chordata > Aves > Gruiformes > Rallidae > Porphyrio > Porphyrio hochstetteri. Next base: position 52,955,620 of record CM036905.1, read on the forward strand.
ACGTACTCTGCTCTATCTTCTTGTGCTGAAAACCAAAGGGAAAGGTTTCCTAAATTTTCCTTGAGCAGAAAGAGCTTCAATGGCAGCACTGTAGAGAAATCAGGAGCCCACTGAACTGATGCTTTTTGTTATTAATTCTCTCTCCAGCCTGGCCCCATTATAAAATGACGCCATTTGTTTTCACCACCAACCCGACCGCAGACAGGACACTCTATACACTGTCTGTCTGTCTGTCTGTGCTGAGGCATGTTTGTGCTGTGCTGTGCTTTCACACATTTCAATGTTGCCGCACCACAACTTACTAGATGCATCTGTGATGCCAACCCAAGGGTTTGCATTTCTCTCTCTGTCTCTGCCAGTTCTCCTGGGGCTCTCCTGCAGCAGATCAGAGAATGAGGATCGTTACCTGCACCCTTTCATGGTCAGTGGCTGGTTGGACTTTGGGGCAGGTGGGACTCTTGGCGGTACCTTCCTGACAGTCAGCCTTTCCAGCCCATCTCCATGTACGTGCAGCATAGCGTCTTCTGAAAGGGCCTTTTGCACTTCAGGATATGACTGCTTCCAAAAATGCAACCATTACCTTCTGGAGAGCTGGACAGGGGCTGGGCAACTCCACCAGTGCCATTAGTGCCTCCGGATAGCAGATGGTGCCAGCACTGTGGGTCTGCCATCATAACATGCCCAGGCACATCACCAGCTCCTATCCCACCTCCCCTCATGGACCAGAGCAGGGCCAGTGACTGCATCAAATTAGGGATGCCAGAAAGGCACAGTTAGTTAGAGAAGCATCTGGTAATTCACTAGAAACGTTAATGCACACGAAAAAGCATTGTTTACCTCTGCAAACCCTTCTGTGGGTCTGCATTCTTGTTATGCACTGGCAGTTTCTTCATGAGCCTGGAAATAATTTGTGGGGTTATTTTTGGTGATGTCCTATTGACTTATTATGCCAAGATTAAATGGGATAACAGATGCAGTAATTAAAAATGAAAAAGTGACAGTTATTTTTGGCTGAAACAGTTACTATTAACTGACATGGTAGATGGGATTTTAAAGCCAAAAATATATGCAATAGCAGTCAGAATAGCTGCTCTTTCCCTGCTGTTTATGAAAGGCTCGTGAGTCATGACCTGCACCTAGCCAATTGCATACCTTTGTATCAGATGCTATTTAAATTACACCTCATTTAAATTGAAGAGAAACGAACTAAGGAAATATCTGAGGGGTTTTTTCAGGCTTTGTCTGACAGAAAAAAACTAGAAGACTGTCTTATTTCCAGAAGAACATATGATACTCTTTAATAAATTAAAATAAACAGGAAACGTAACACTTGCTGACCTGTAAAAAGTCCATGTGAAATGATTCTGCATATTTAAAGGCAAATTAAATCTGTATGAATACACCATTTGCTTATGTAGCTTCTACAGTGTGCACTCCTTTTAAAGTCTTACTTACTGTTCAAAAAATCACGTCAGAGAAACAAGCTGTGGAGAACAGGTGAATACTAACCAAGAAACCCAGAAAACAAGACATAACGGTGCCTAGAATTCCTCATGTTAAAAAAAAATAAAAAATAAATCCCATTCAGGGTGGTGTCAGTGCTACTTTGCCCTGTGACTCATTTCCCACACAGTGTGTTTGGATCTGATTGCAGTCCTTCGCCTGTAAGATTCTTGGAGGTTTCCAGAGATGAGCACACTGCCAGTACTCGACATATAGGAAGTAACAAAATCTGCTGGTTCTTTCAGTGCACAGAGCTGCTTTGTGTTTTACTTTGTGTATGAGCTAACAGGACTTGGAAGGCATTCAGACACTGTGGTAGATCATGTCCTTGCCAATTGGGTATCCTACAATCTGCTTCATAAGTGCTTACTCAGATACTTACCTATCCACAGTAACAACATTACTGACTATGTGGGCATATGTACATATAAAATACTTGCAATTATGTACCTATATACATTTGCACACACATATAGATAATTATTTTGCAACTTTACAAGGGATTGTAAAAGTAAAAGCTATTAAAAATCTTAGCATTTTAACCTTAATTTAAATAAGTTATATCTGAGGGATAGTTATTTAAAATTCATGTTATTTATAACTGTAAGACCAGGTCTATGCTGTTCAGGTGCCTAAACTTAAATGGAAAATGTATTGTGCTAGTAAACAAAATATTCTGAGAATCATCCCCTGCCTTTGATGCTCCACCTGGAGTATTGTGTTCAGCTCTGGTGTCCCCAACATAATAAAAACATGGAGCTGTTGGAGCAAGTCCAGAGAAGGCCACAAAGATGATGAGAGGGCTGGAGCACCTCTCTATGAAGACAGGCTGAGAGAGATGGGCTTGTTCAGCCTGGAGAAGAGAAAGCTCTGGGGAGAAATTATTGCAGCTTTCCAGTACCTGAAGGGGCCTACAGGAAAGCTGGAGAGGGACTGTTTATCAGGGAGTGTAGTGATAGAACAAGGGGTAATGGCCTTAAGCTGAAGGAGGGTAGGTTTAGATTAGATATTAGGAAGAAATCCTTCCCTGTGAGGGTGGTAAGGCCCTGGCACAGGTTGTCCAGAGTAGCTGTGGATGCCCCTGGATCCCTGGTAGTGTTCAAGGCAAGGTTGGATAAGGCTTTGGGCAACCTTGTGTAGTGGAGGGTCCCTTCCAACCCAAACCATTCTGGAATTCTATAACTGGTGTGGTTTGACTCATTGTATTAAATCCCCTTTGTTTCACTACCCAAAATGGTAGCCACATGCAGAGTTCCTCTGCAGGCCTGTCTGTCTCCTGGGCTGGTGTGCATGCCAAAATTGTGCTGGACACTAGACAAGCACCTAGCCCTGCAAGCAACCATGCTTCCACACCTGGGGATGTTCCCTGGCACCATCTGGCTTAGCAATGAAGATGTGATTTGAAGATTTGTCTGCACTGCTAAATAAAAAAGGGCCAGGAAAAAGAGAAACACTGAATCCCCAACAGCTGTGCTCCTTAACCTGCTGGCTTTCTCCCTGGCTCTGCTTTGGGCCACTCTGCCAGCTCTTTGCTGGACAACCTGGACATGGTTGCTGGATAGTTCCCTGCAGAAACAGCTTCCTGGAGGTAGAGAACAAGATTGCAGCAGATCTGACTCCTACACCCTCCTCTCTTCTCCAGTGCTATCTGAGTGGAGTTTGCTACCTCCAGTGCCCTGCATGTCTCATGGCACTTCATAGCATGCAATACCTACTGATGCTGATGGCCTAGATCAACACAAACAGGGAGGCAGTAGCAGAGCTCTCAAATTATTTCAGAACAAAAATAAAAATGCCACAAACCAAACACAAAATAATACTGATGGATATAGATCCACAGGTGTGAAACGCTGGGTCCAGCAAAGACTCAGGTCTTGGAGTGATGTGGAGCTGATGTGGTCTCAGAAGGACCTGGCCCCAAGTGAAAGAACTGGGACAATCTGTGTCTCCTGGTTCCAGAGCCATGAAGCTTCTTTAGCAATATAGACATGCCCTTGCAGCTTTTGAAGCTTGAATGGAGTTGGATGAATACCCCCTCGTGTCTCTAAATGTCATTGACAGCCCTCTCTTCCCAGCCCCAGAACTTTGCCACTCAGAAGGATATGCATGCTGAGATTGACTTCTTGGCACTCACATAATTTTAATTTACCTTAAAATCAAGTTAAATTCATCAGGATCAGCCCATGTACTGATGAGAACTGAATGTGGCTGCTAGTTGGTAAAACAGGTAGACTAGGACCAATAACTTTAATTTTCATCCTAATCCTCCCTTGGAAGCAAGGATAACCTCTACTATATGGTGCTATTTGTGCACCCAGATGAATATCATGAGTCTTTAACCATACTGTAAGGTGTAATCGCCCTTAAAGTTCCATCTGTTACCTTAAACTGTCTTAAAAAAGTTGTGAAAGTGTGTGGTGAAAACCACTGTCCTGGTTTCAGCTATGATGGAGTTAATTATTTTTAGCAGTGGATGGAATGCCATGTTTGGGTGTTAGGATGAGAACAGTGCTGATAGCACCCTGATGTTTCTAGTTGTTGCCGGGCAATCAAGGACATTTCTCAGCTCTGCATACTTCCTTACTAGTGAGAAAGGAGGGGACGTAGCCAGGACAGGTGACCCGAACTGGCCAAAGAGGATATTCCATGCCAGTTACGTCATGCTCAGTATAAAGGGGACTGGGGGGAAGAGGAGGAGACAACGCCAGGACGTGCAGTTTCTTGGGACGGTTGGGTTGTCCGGGACGGGCTGTAAGCTGTGCGGCCTGAGTTGTGTGGTTTGGTGAGAAATTGCATTGTGTATCACCAGTTTCATCTATTTTGTGCTTTAAACTTATGTTATTGTTATATCTAGTTTTCTGTTATTGTTTAGTAAACTATCCTTATCCCAACCTGCGTGGTTCTGGTTTCTAGGTTGTGGTTTCGTTCCCTCTTTTCTTCCTTCCCTTTTCCCCCTCCCCCAACTCTCCTTCCCCCTTCCTTTTAAAAGTACAAGCGACTGTGTGGGGTGCGGCCCTCGGCCGGGGCAAAACCACGACAACCACTTCAGAATTTATAGCTGCAATGTCAGAGTTAATCTGTGCTCCCATAAGATCAGTACTGAGAATGTACTTGTTTTTCTTGGTAGCATTATGTGGAAGAAACCTGTCTCTCATCCACCCATTGTTTCCAGAGCCTTGTCTTAAGATATATTAGTAGTAACTGCACCAAATTTGTTCTCACTTAAATTGAGAGCAAGAAAAAATTCAGTTCTGTTTCTTACATACTCCTAAATATAGCCCTAGAAAGAAAAATAATGAAAACAACCCAACTGTTAATGGCATATACTACGATTAGACTCCAGGGACATTCCTTAGCTACAGGGACTTGGCCAAGGATTGTATATCTCTGAGCTTATTTGCACTGACTGCACATAAAGGAATCCTCGCTGCAAGCCCTGGATAACTTACTAGTTTTAGAAAAAAGGTAATCATTATATTAATTTATCCCCTTTGTCTATAATGCCAGGTAATGTATTTAGGCAAGCATCACTTATAGCTAGAATTATTCTCCCCTGGGTAACTGCAAATGACTCCTCTTCATCCAAATACGTCTTGTCTGTATGCACAGAGAAGCACAGGCTATCTTCCAACTTTAATCAATATTATGATCAACACTGAATCAAATTAAAGCATATTTGCTTGGCATTTCAGAAGATGAAGTAACGCTCTTCCCCAACTCCAGTAAGGCACTAGGGAATTGCAGTAGGTAGCTGGGAAGATTGGACCACGCAGCCCCTCCCCAGGCTGCTGGGGTCACTCATCACATTCTCAGGTGTGATGGACGATGCCCATTTTGGCTGGCTGTCATGGTTTAACTCCAGCTGGTCACTAAGCACCACACAGCTGCTCACCCAGGGTCCCCTCATCAGGATGGGGGAGGCAATTGGAAGAGTGAAAGTGAGAAAACTCAGTGGGCTGAGCCAAAGGCAGTTTAACAGGTAAAGCAAAAGCTGTGCAGGCAAGAAAAGCAAACCCAGGAATCATTCCCTGCTTCCCATGGGCAGGCAGGTGTTCAGCCATCCCCAGGAAAGGAAGGTTCCATCATGCATAACGGTGACTTGGGAAGATAAATGCCATCACTCCAAACATCCCCCTCTTCCTTCTTCCTCCAGCTTTATACACTGAGCATGACATCATACAGTATGGAATATCCCTGTGGTCAGTTGGGGTCAGCTGTCCTGGCTGTGTCCCCTCCCAGCTCCTTGTGCACCCCCAGCCCACTCACTGGTGGGGTGGTGTGAGGGGCAGAAAAAACCTTGGCTGTGTGTAAGCACTGCTCAGCAGTAACAAAAACACCCCTGGGGTTACCAGCACTGTGTTCAGCACAAATCCAAACCACAGCCCCCTACTAGCTGCTGTGAATAAAATTAATACTACCCCAGCCAAAACTGGAACAGGTGATGAGGGTGAAAGCCTTCCTGAAACCAATGTGTGGAGAGCTGCAGTGTTACAGATTTCTCCTTGGGGACACATGCAGGCAAGCAACAGAAATTTATGACAACACCTTTCCAGATGAAGCCCTTGACTCCCCTGGTCATCCTCTGTTCTCATGGCTCCAGTGGGGCGGAGATGCTGCTTCTGTGGCAGCTACTTCTCCCACCCACGCTTTGGCAGGGCTGCTTGACTCAATTTTAAATATTTATTGGAACATTTGGTTGAATGCCCATTACTTGGGAAGCATCACATATGATAGGTATAAAAGCAAAGGCCAAGATTATTGGAAGAAGCTGGCCTGCAAAAAAAGCAGTGTCTGGCTGTGTGTTGTTGGTAACTCACAGGTGCTGTACTTCAGGTGCTCCCCTCAGAGTGACATTTCTGCAGTGCTTTTCTTCACTTAAAGTGAGGTTTGTTCTTCAGAACCCGCAGAGCGGCTCTGCTAGATTAAGCCTTGAAAAGTAGACAGCAAATGAGTGTTTATTCTCAATAAACATTTGAAAATTTTATATCTGGCCTGAACGCTCGTGACACAAGAACAAATATTCAATACCTCCTTCAGGACTAATTGGAGAAGCCCAGTGAGAAAGTTTGCATAGCAATCAATCATCTCCAACTCTACACGAACGCTCACATCAATCCTGCGCTCTACAAAATCCGGGGAGGGAGCACATTTTTTACCATTAGTCCCACACATGGCACTCCACAGCATTATCTGGAGAAGTTGGAATGGTTCTTTGTGCCACAGCAATAGCTTCCCCCTCAAAATGCAGATCACGCACCGCAAGGCTTTATTTATGGCCTTTATCCCTTCTTCCTCGCAAACGGCAGGGCTGGGTGGACAAAATGTTAATGAGAAGTAGCAGGAATCTCTGGAAGGCTTAAGATTGCAGCTAGTGTCTTTTATATGGAAATCCTCTGGAGCTTATGTTTCAGCATGTGAATGTTATTTTTTAAAGATAGTGCCTGGAGTTCAGTTTTCAGGTGGAAATGGCTGAAGTAGGAAGCCGCCCAGCTACGCTCATAGCGTGTGCTAAACGAGTGCCAGAGTGTGCATGGCAGAAGGGACCAGAGAGGCTTTTCAGTGTCAGACAGTGAAGGACTGTCTGGCCCCTGACATTCTTATCTCAGCTGCCTGTCCCATGCTCTACAGCTCACCTTCAACACCCACCCGACAGAGGGGAAAAAACGTGACCCTGAGAATCTAAACAAAACAGCCAGAGCTTGATTTTCCACTGTTTTGTGTGCCTGGCAGTGATTTATGGTTCTCTAGAAGGAGGGCAAAGTTGTCCTGAAATGTGACCAGCCTTGAGTAGAAGCAGCTTTCACCAATTTTGTTTCCCTGGTGTAAAAGGTAAATCACTGCACAGTCTGCAAAGCAAGTTCTCCTAGAAAACACATCCTCATTTTCTGCCACTTTGTTTAAAACCCACTTCCCAGTTTAATTTCCAGCCAGTGCCACTGAGAGGATCAGGACGGGAGGTGGCTTGTAGGCACTTCTCCATGCTCAGGTAGCTTGGGGCTGTGTAGCAGCTCCAAGTTAAATCAGGGAGCTGAACCACATTCATGTATCATGGGCTGTCCCCAGCTTCTGGTGGACATGCAGAACTTTGCCAGACACTCAAAGGTACACATTTCAGCTGCTTGTGCCCCCTGAGAGCATAAATTATAATGTTGTTTTTTGAAGACATCTGTGTCTCTAGACATTGCCTACATAGCTTTTCCTATAATTATAGATTTGTAATTACATACTTACTGATGACACCCCCTCTGTCTGATGATAAATATATTTTTACATAATAGCACTTAAGCATTACTTATTTACTAATCAAAAAGACATTCGTATGGCAAGTGAAGAATTACAAAATAATTACACCATACCTTTAATTATACCATAAATAATCTGGATCATTTCCCAAGAAAGTGTATTAGAGCTCTGGTAAGGCACTTAGGTGCCTGCAGTGGTCTGCATCCCATGCTTCCCATGCTAGTGTAAGAAACCCAAAATGTTATTGTTACTACTGCCTCTGAAGGAACTGCCTGGCACTTAAAATAGATGTACAGTTCAGGAAAATGAATCATTAAAAGGGATTGAGTTGAATTGTGCCTGACAGATGTTGTCACAAACATTGCTGAGATACTTAAACACTTCTTCCAGCCAGTGACGATAGGAGGCTTGGCAGCATAGCTATCCCACAGCCAGAGAAGTGATGCTTTTCATGCTAATGCAAGAAGGGCATCAGAAGAAACCTTGTTGAGCTCTACTGCACAGTTATGAAGATGCTCCTTCCTCATCTGTTGGATAGCTCTTGGGTAGAAGGATGCAGAGGTCCCATTTGGAGGCACGTTACCAGCAGCTGACACTGGTCTGGGCTGAGCTGTGCTACTTCCCTGGGGATCATCTGAGCTGGTGCATGGGCCCATCTGCCTCTCTGATCCAGCAGGGGTTTTTTTGGTTAATTTTTATCTACAAAAACATCAATGGAGAGAAGGAGGAAGAAATAGACAGCTGGAAAGAGGAATGGGAGCTTGGACAACAACATTCAAGCACTGCGTTGGTTTAGCTTGGGCAATGCCCTGAAAACAAGACTAAACCATCTGTTATATCTGCTGAAGAGCCATGTCAACTCCAAAAGTGCTTTGGGAAGTCTGGTATTTGAATGGTCTGCAATGGCTGGTTTGCATTGTCTCCTTGGGTGCAGACATTTCAATTAAGAGGACTCGATCGCAGGGAGGTCTCCAGGGTCTCTGAGACATAGCTGGGAATTAGACAATTGAACTCCATCTTGCATGAGTTTGGTTTGGTGTATAACAATGTGTATCATCCACACCAAATTCTTCATGTCACACATGGTAGATGGCCAGCAATCTTCCTGTGATCCAGGGAAAGAAGACTGACGGATAATTCCACTCAACATGAAAAGTCTCTTTTTTCCCTTGTCTATTGATGCTTCCCCAAATAAGAATAGTGTATGTAGGGGTAAATCTTTACTGGCAGGAAAACATCCTGGTTTTAAGCTCATTTTAACTTCTGGAGGAAAAGGTCTTTTATCGGTTCCTTCAGCTAAGTATGTAGTTTCCCAGTTTATCTAGGATTTGAATAAGATACATGCTAACTACTAATGACTTCATAGCACACAGCAGCTAAACATACTTTGACAGATGATTTTTCTTTTCTGTGTGTAACTGAAAAGACTACATCCTGTTGGACGAGTTTATCTGTTGTTTTAGCCTAGATAATGACCTCAGTCTTCTTTCTGTACTGCTGAAATTTTACAGAAGTGTCTGCCTGAAGGAGGCATATTGATCAAGTCTTACATCAACTCTGAGCAACGAGGAGGTGATTGTGCCCCTGTACTCGGCACTGGTGAGGCCACACCTCGAGTACTGTGTCCAGTTCTGGGCTCCTCACCACAAGAAGGACATGGAGGTCCTGGAGCGAGTCCAGAGAAGGGCAACCAGGCTGGTGAAGGGGCTGAAGGGCAAATCCTATGAGGAGCGGCTGAGGGAGCTGGGGATGTTTAGCCTGGAGAAGAGGAGGCTGAGGGGAGACCTTATCACCGCCTACAACTACCTGAAGGGAGGTTATAGAGAGATAGGTGATGGTCTCTTCAGCCAGGTGACAGGTGATAGAACAAGGGGGAATGGCATGAAGCTGTGCCAGGGCAGGTTTAGATTGGATGTTAGGAAAAAATTCTTTACGGAAAGAGTTGTCAGGGCCTGGAACAGGCTGCCCAGGGAGGTGGTTGAGTCACCTTCCCTGGATGTGTTTAAAAAAAGGGTAGATGAAGTACTTAGGGATATGGTTTAGTTCAGGATGTGAATGGTTGGACTTGATGATCTTAAAGGTCTTTTCCAACCTTGTTATTCTGTGATTCTGTGATTCTGTGAGCGAACTCTGGTCTTGTACTTGGGTCTGCCTGGAGGCCAGGCTGTTTGCTGCTCTCAGTTCTGCTGTCAGCACCTGGTGATCTACTGCTGGTCGGTTAGCCAGAGAAACAGTAAGTGGTTGGGCAACCTGAAACATTTTTCCTTGCATCAGCCATGCATGATGGGGAGCAGGACACCAAATTGAGTGACAGATATCTTTCGTGACTGAATCTCACAGTGTTCATGGAACTTCAAAGACACCACTGCTCTTGTTATGAGATCAACCATTCCTTCTGCCTCTGGGTTAATAAGCCTTCTGATGACTAGGAACCACTCCTTGTTTGGCATTTTTTATTTCAGCATTCAGAAATTGAATAACCCACTTTGCAGCATTTTACACTATTAATTTTGTCCTCTTAATTTCTGGTGCACAAACAGTAAGAGCTTGAGCAGCGAGGAGATTCTGGAACCACAGCCTCTCTACAGCACACCGTCTCTAAGCTGTGCTATCAGTGCTTCACAAAGCCTTTGCACTTTGTTTTTCCTTCTGATGAAAGGTCTGTTCTGTTTCCTGGGTTATGATTCCCTGCAGAGCCTCCCTCAGCAGGTCCCTAAAGCTTTCTCTCTTCTCAGAGTTATTGCTGCTGTGCTCTTTTTACGTAACACCACCCAAAAGTGATTTTTTTTCCCTTCATAAGCACATCGTGCTAATTTCTAGTTCCTCTGAAGCTGTGGCACATCACCCTCCTCTGTGGTTTTCACCAACATCCACCAGCATGGCATTCTTTTTGGAAAGCTCTATGGTACCTGTCCTGGCAGCAGCTGTATGAACTGCCCAAATGAGATGGGGCATTGGGCTCACGGGGCATGGGCACGTGGCTAATTGCCACGGCTGGTGGTGGGGTATGTTTTCCCCTGGGAAAACCCACACCTAATGGGGTAGCCAAGGGTTGTCATCAGGAATGCAGCATTTGGCTTCTGGCTTCTTAGCTACAGCACGTCACGGCTTGCCTGAAAGCCCTTCTGAAGTTGAGAAGGAGAAACTGTGGCAGCCTGAGAGCATTTTTAGAAGAATAAGAAAACAGGAGGCTGCAAAATGGCTTTTTCATCCTACTGCCAAGCACACATTAACCTCCTTTAAAAATGCAAGTGCTGCATGTGTCACGTATGCTAATATGGCTTTGTCTTTTAACTCGGAGGCCTTCTTTCCTGTAAAGCTGGCAGTAGAGATGTCTGTTGAAGGATTGGCTGGTGACTTGAGCCTAAGAAACCCATCTCTTTTTATTAAAAGATTAAAAAGTTCCTCTCATTATCAGAGCTCTGTAACTGAGTTCCCAGGAGAAAAAAATGAATCAGAGAGCACTTGTATTTTCCTAAGCATAACAAATAATGAAGCTTTCAGGAGACAGGTTTTTATTCAGGAAAGGATCCATATTTTTTAATAATTTTAGGCAAGAAAAGGCATGAAAGTATTTGAGATTTCAAAGTCACTCCTGAAGGAATAACTAGCTCTTCAGAGGGCTGGAATACAAGGCAACACCCTGGGGAATATCCTCATTTCAGAAAAATCAGTGTTGGTTGCTGTTACCAGCTTTACAAAGAGCTCTAAAACATTGATCCTGTGCTCTGTGCAAAGGCACATCAAGTTTTGCCCCCCAGTTTAAAGTCCCTACTAATCACTGCAAATTAATAATACCACGATTTCCTTTCCACATGGGGATTAATTTAATATTCTTTACAATTTTTTAAGAAAATGGACATCTCTCTTTTACAATTTGTATTTTGCTGAAATTTGCTTCTGATGGTATTCACCCAGTACGTGAAAGACCCAGCTCCAAATCTCTGCTCTCTCTTACCGAATGCTTGCTGAAGAAGCGACTTCTCCCTAGTGAGAGCTATAGCACACATGTGGCTCAGTCCGTGGTCATCTGCTAGCGCTGAGCGAGCAAGCCCCACCACAGGCAGATGAAGGACCTACGGCAGCTGGTGACCCGCCATCCATCCCCAAGGACACCACATACCAACCAAGCCTCCACACAATTCAGAGCAGGAACGGTTGTTTCATGGCTTGCCCTGAGCCTAGAATATAATTAACACTTAACAAACAGCACTAATGATGACAATTGCACACCTGCGCTAATAACTTTATGCTTCTCTTTACATTGAGTTGTCCCATAGATCTTACCCTGGTTTTAAGCCACGAATCCCGATCATTATGGCACACAGAGAGGAATTACAACCTCCTACATAGTCTGCGCTGCAAAGGGAGCGACTGCCCGAGGTGCCTCGGTAACGGCATTGTGCAACGCACAAATGCCTTTAATCATCCCCGCGCTGCTCCCACGGTGTCTTGTTCAGGCTGCCTAAAATAACTTCCCCAAATTATGGATTTTTTTTTTGCATAAGAAACGACATGTGTTTCAAAACGCAGTGAGGCGCATTCCGCACAGCCCTGGGGCGGGGAGCAGGGGTGGGGCCTGCGTGCGCCGAGGCAATCCAGCAGAGAACTCGCATTGTCTTTAAACACCGCAATTAAACTCAAACATACTCCTGGTAAATAGGAAAGATTTGCTGTGTGGCCACTGCCGTGGGAAGCTTTTGATGAAATATTTAGCAGAGCGCCTTCTGAATGCGGCTAATTTTCAGAAAGCATGTTAAAGTTTCATGAGGGCACTAATTTAATCACGGATGATGAATGATTTTAGTTTTAAGCTGGGCGTTAACAAGGCTGGATGGACGCGGGGTGGCTTGGTGAGTCTGTGCGTGCTGAGGGCTGACTGAGTCACCGCTTTCGGAGCGCGGTTGCCCTCCTGCTGAGAGCATCGTGTCACCAGTAACGGGGTGCTGAGCCCTCATGCCCGCTTCACCACTGAAACCCAATGTGAGGAAACCTGCTGATTATGAGAGGATTTCACAACTGGCGGCACAGCCTTTGGTTAAACCCTCATTAGCCACCTCTACCCATCCCTGTACTCGGCGTTGGTGAGGCTGTATCTTCAGTACTGTGTCCAGTTCTGGGCTCCTCACCACAAGAAGGACATGGAGGTCCTGGAGCGAGTCCAGAGAAGGGCAACCAGGCTGGTGAAGGGGCTGGAGGGCAAATCCTATGAGGAGCGGCTGAGGGAGCTGGGGATGTTTAGCCTGGAGAAGAGGAGGCTGAGGGGAGACCTTATCACCACCCACAACTATCTGAAGGGAGGTTGTAGAGAGATAGGTGATGGTCTCTTCAGCCAGGTGACAGGAGATAGGACAAGGGGGAATGGCATGAAGCTGTGCCAGGGCAGGTTTAGATTGGATGTTAGGAAAAAATTCTTTACGGAAAGAGTTGTCAGGGCCTGGAACAGGCTGCCCAGGGAGGTGGTTGAGTCACCTTCCCTGGATGTGTTCAAAAAAAGGGTAGATGAAGTACTTAGGGATATGGTTTAGTTTAGGATGCAAATGGTTGGACTTGATGATCTTAAAGGTCTTTTCCAACCTTATTATTCTGTGATTCTGTGATTCTGTGATTCTGTGATCCCTGGCCTGGTCTCTCCAGACACAGACAAATCATTTTAAGGGGGGGGGGGAAATAAAAAAGGAAGCAGGGAGTGAGGTTCTGTGAGGCACTGGTTGTTGCTTTTGTATCACCAGGCTTTCTTCTCGCTCTCTGAACCATCTTGGCTGTGGTGGGAGATGCAGTGGTGGGAGTTTGCAGGGAGCGTCGGAGGTGTGGGAGCAGCACAGCCAATGCTGACACCCCACGCTGCTCCTATGCTTCATCTCTGTGCTGCAAAAGATCTGCTTCTTCAGCCTGGTCTAAAAGTTCAGAAAAGTAGGAAAAAAATTCTCTTTTTAAATTACAAAAGAGACAGAGTGATGTGGGGTGAGGTGCATAATGAGCCATTTAGAAGACGGTACAGTGGACCCAATTCTTCTGATCAAATGAAGCCGACATGGAAAATTCAAGCGTGTCTTATTTCTTCATCCAACAAATCACGATGACTTCATCATGGCCTGATGTAAATGGCTGAGCATGAGCCCATCCCCAAAACCCAAGCGCCACCTGCACTGCACAGCTACACATCGGCACATGTCCAGAGGCAGCACAGCCCCTTCCCTCCCTTTCCTCTCCTTCAGCAGGTGGAGTGCAGGTTTGGCAGCAGAGGTGCTAACTGGAGAAATCCAAATGGGCATTGGCATTGCTTAGGGTACATTGAAGCTGGACTCCCCCTCATCCTGCCTTGCTCAGGGTCAGCCACCATGGAGTGTGTGTGTGTGTGTGGGCAAAGCGGGATCACTCCTCAAGGGCTGTGCAGGGGAGCATCCTACAAGTGTGGGGGACATCCTGCTTAGACTAACAGTTGGGACCACTGGGCCCAGTCACCAGTATGGTGCTGGAAATGGAAGATGGGTGAATGAAAAATGAGCAGATGGGTGGTGGCCCTTTTGCATGCAGTGAGTTTTCATGTGCTCTGGGAACACAAATATTTTGCTGTTGTACCAGCGCTGAATCAGTTACAGCGTAGGGCAGCTGTGCTGGAGTATTTTGACCAAAGAGACAACACTTGATGCCAGCATAAAGTAACTCATTATCAATCCATTCACCCAAATGCATGTTTAGGATCTTCAGAAACTATTACTTTGATATTAGGATACGTGTTTAAAGCTTTGTGATTATTTAATATGCACAGATAATATACAACACAGACTGGGTTCTAGATACTGGGAAAGTTTCTAATGTAATAAAGCTAAAAGCACAATGACAGGGACATATTACCTCGACAGATGGCACAGTTTGTTAAAACAAACCAACGCGTTTCTAAAAGAGTGTCCTAATCTCCACTTGAAACGAATTTTAATTTAAAATGGAGGCACTTTTGCATAAAAAGAGTTCAGAGCACAAGTATTTTGGAAGTTCACTATCAGACAAGGGCAGTTCCGTTTTTTAAGGCCATAGATGGTAGGGGGGGAAAAGCTAATTAAAATTATCCTCAACACCGGAATTTCAAGTGTAAAATTGCTGGTGTGAGGGAATCAGATTGTTACGGAAAGCTTTCATCTGGCAGGTGACAGGCAGTACAGTCTGCATTCAAGAGTCATCAGCAAAACTCGGGTACAGGGTTGTGTAAATAATGATTAATCTGATGGGAAACCAAATGCTTTGTTTTGGAAGCCTGAATCCTTTAATGGTTTTTTGAAACCATTTGGAATGGGAATACTGTTCTGTAATGAAATTCGTAATATGCTGGAATAAAAATATTGAAGAGCAACAAATGTAAAAATCCTGGATCTCTGGATGTCATGGAAGCAGGTGACAAGGGTGGATGTAGGCAGTTTGATTCACACCTGCAGTAAGTAATCCAATTCCTTGAGGTTTTTTTGTTCCTTAGTTTCTCTCTTCTTTCTTATTTCCTTTTTTTTACTAATCTGATGCCAGATTAAAGCAATGTGGGTACCTAAATCTTTGTCTCTGTATGACCTAGTAGGGTTGGCCAGCCCCCTGGGGTGTCACTCTGAGGTTCTCCAGACCACTGTGGGGAGGCATGGCTGCCTGCGCTGCCTGACCAGGGCTTCTTGAGACCTGATCACTTGGGGGCTGAAACCCCATTCCTGCAGCATCTCCCACAGCTTGTCCAGGTGGTTCTCCAATGGAGAAATGGAGAAGATGACAGAGACAATGTTTTTCCTTTCCAAATGAGAGTAGAACAACCTCGATAACCAGGGTCAGAGACAATCAAAACTTCAGACATAAATGGTATTTTGCAGCTGAGTGAGACAATGCCACTTACTGAATAACATAGGTAGCTTTCTACTGCAGCTCACCTCTAGGACCTCCTTTGTTCCCAGCACCTCAGCATCTTGTCTGTACAGTATAAACACCCACCTTTCTTATTTTTTTTATCTCCTGCATATATATATATTTTTAAATATTTAATGTAGGATTCAGAATCAGCACATCCATATGCTGAGCACACTTTGCTTCCTTGAGAAGTTATGTTCAGGGAGTGCTATTTTCTGGCCTGGACACCAGACACATATCTCAAACATCTGAAGTTCCTGGGCACCATAAAACTGATCTATTTTGAAGGACAGTGAAAGAAAAAGGAAAGACTAAATCAAAACAAGTACTAAATGGTAAGTGCAAAGGTAGCTAATCAGTTATCATCTCAACCCCTGCCCCCCCCCCCCCCCCCCCGGCTTTTACTCTGCACACATCAGCAGTACAAGCTGTACCTGTTTAAATAAAACATGGGCAAGTATTCACAGTCTAGTGTATCCAATAAATTCACTTTCCCATCTTCTCAATAGCTCTTAGGGACATCACAAAGGAAAAAAAAAAAAGCCCACATATTAAGTGCTCTTTAAAAATCAGATAGAGTTTTAAAAATACCTCCTTCCTTCTCTCTTTTTCTATGTTTTCTGTGCAAACACAAAAAAAACCCAACCCCAAAGACAAAAAAAAGCCCAAGAAAATAAATGACCAAAAATTGTGAGATAAGGTAATAAGTGTATTCAGGAGCTCAGACTTACTTCAGAGAGCTGCTTTTCACTCCTATCAAATACATTATGTATAAGTTTTAAGTCAATACTTTTTTACCAACATTGTGTTAGGCTAGAAATTTGTCTGCTTTTAGCTGGATGCCAGGCAAATAACTAACTCACTGGCTTAAGCAAAGTAAGTAAATAGTTTTTATGGGCAGGTGTTTTTGTTCAGCATGTGGTATATAAATGCTTATTAATGCTGTTAACTTTGAAAACTGTTGATGTAAAGGAAGAGATTATAGCAAATGTACAGATTAGAACAGAAACATTTGTCAAAAACAAATGTGCATAGAAGAAAATAGTAAACAACTAGATGAGTTCGCTGAAGCCAAATGCTCCCATTTAATAAATGAAATGCTTCATTAATCCTTCCTGACAGAAGTAATGCTCGGACTGGAGAACAGATCTGAGAGAAAACATTTAACTAAGTCACATCCCATGGGTCTTCCCTGGCATCCTGGGGTGGAACTGTAGCTGCTCCCCGCTGTAGCCAGGTGAGGAGGGGTGTTATGGAGGCAGCCCCACACTGCTCCCAGTCCTACAACCTTGATCTGCTGTCAAAAAGTTGGGACTGATAACAGAGCAGCTGGAGGAGCTATTGGTTTTGTGGGTTGCCTTGACTGATGTCCTCCTTAGAGGTGCTTCTAGTCCCTGTGTGCTGTGCGCTGGCTGTGGTCCAGCTGCCAAAAATGTGGTGGGAGAGAGCTGTCCCCATGCTGACAAACAGACACCCTCTTACCACTGCAGCACTCCTGCTCTGAGCGGTACCCAGAAGCAAAGCACATTGTGGTGGCAAATCCCCTTCTTTGAAGAGAGCCATCCAGCATTGGGTGCATTTCTGAAGGAGCACTTGGAGCTCTGTGATCAGCTGCATGCCTCAGCTGTACCTTAAAACCATATGGTTCTGTTTCTCAGGGTTGGGAAGAAAAGCTTGGAATTGGGTCTCCCAATTGAGCTGCTTAGGCTTTCAGATAAGAGTTGCACATGCAATCAGTTTCATCCCCAGGATCAAAGCGGGATGGAGGTAACAGGCATAGGGCAGTATTTTGAAAGAAATCTGTCCACATGCAGTGCCTTTGTCTGAAGGTACATCTCATTTCATGAGCCTCAGCTGTAGCACTTCTCTCATGTCTGCTGTCCATGTCCAGCTCTGTTGCTTAGGGGCAACACCTTCTCCTTTCACTGGCAAACCACTTTACACAGCAGTGACCTGGCCTCATGACTCAGGCCTCTTGGCTTGCCTACAGCAATGCAACATCCCTGGTGTGAAGCCTGAAGCAATCCCTGCACACCATCTGGCACAGAAGGCTATGACATGGCTTGCCACCTGAGTACCTTCCCATGGAATTGCTCATCTGCTCCCAAGTCTTTGTGCCCCAGGCTGATCCATGAGGAGGCCCATGTACCCACCAGATGGGCCAGGATGAAAAGCACAAGAGAGTGATTCTGCTCAACAGAGGCAATCAGTCCATGGCATCAAGGAAGGAATGCTCCTGAGCAAATAACTGTAGACAGGGTTTGCCTAGGAATAAGGGCTGTCACAGACATCAGTTAGGTGATCTATGAAGTCTTCTTTACCAGTGGTTGGTGTCCTGGAGACAAGGTCCCACCATGGGAACAGGGATACCACCCTGCTGCAGATTCTCCCTGAGACAAGACACACGCACTTCCCTCTCTTCTGTCTGGCCCTCATCATAACACCTTGTCTTCAAGACTGTTGTCCCTCTGTCAAGTTAGATCGAAAGTGAGCAGATGGTCTGGTAGTGTCTAAGGTGGGGAAGTGACATACATAAGCCCCCTGTTGAGAAAATCAAGCTTAAAATAAACAGGCTTGAAGCCAAGATACTCCTCTGCACATACTTGTTCCCCAGGGTAGAGGAGGAAAGTGCAGAGATGTGACAGGTGCCAGTCACTTTGCTTCATGTATTTCTGGAAGGAGATTAGACACTGCAATGAGAAGAACAAAGTGAAAACTTGAGCTGAATACTTATGTCTGCTGCCTCCTGGGAAATGGGGTGAGGGAGCACCGGAGGGAGAGACTTGGGAAGAGAAAAGGATAAACACCTCCCCTTTCCTTGGTATGGAAATCATGGGGTGTTTCCATAATGAGGATGCAAGATCAGCAATAAGTCACTTTCCTGAACAAGGGAAACCGTAGTAGGAAAAATGGGTAAAAATCTAGGACTGAAGGAGTACTGGGCTATGGGCTGAAAAATGGATCAGAGTAAGGGGTTCCAAGGAGACAGCCCAAATGGGGAGGTCAGGAAAACTAAAAAACAAAAAAAATTAGATAAATAAAGAGGCTTTGAAAAGTAGCTGTAATGCAGGTACTGTACCCTAGGGAGAAACCAGGGAGAGGGAGATAAGAGCTGTGGTCATCCTGGGGACACAGGAGCCCTGACCACCATCCCATCCTACCAAGAGCCAGTTGAGCTCCTGCCCACACTATGGTATTTGCTATGGTCCTGGGAAACAAGCCCTGTTGAAGGGAGCTTCAATAGACTCTACATTTCTGTACAGGGAGGAGAAGTACAATGCAGATCCCACCCCAAACCTTCATGCTGGAAGTTGATCTCGCAGCACGTGAGAGCCAACGCCATATGGCAGCTGGGGTGTTAACCTGAGCTTGCAGTTTTTTGGTGCCAGGTGAAGTGAACTGTGGTCAGCACTGCAGCAACTGAGTTGCATGAACAGAAGTCCCTCTGAGCCTGGCAGCTACGTTATTTTAGTTTACTTTGTGCTGCAACACGCAAAGAGAATTTGCTTTGCCCTCTGATGTTTATCTTAATTTTGCATGTGTTCACAGCTCATAGGAGAAAATGACAAATTGAGAAAATATTTGTTTTCACTAAAGCCAAGAGACTATTACAGCAGACAGCCAGACAAACACAGTGTAAGTGCCAAAGCCTGAGCTCTCCTACACTCTGAGCCATGTACATGTTCAATTTTACCTGCCTAAAGAGTAATAGGAAATTCAGTCAATATGCTGCCTTAAGCACTGGAATTTCTCTGCACAAGGACTGCCCATTGCATCCCATCGTGGGGTTTTGGAATGCCACCCAAAAAGGGAGCCTGAAATCATCACCCACATTTCATTTAGCCCTGCCAACTGAATCCAAACAAATTGAAAAATGACCTGCCCGGCACACTTTGAGGCATACACCAGAAAATAACTCTGAAATAGCCGCTTATGTTCACAGGAGAAAGATTTATTTCTGATCTCAGAGCTTGAGTTGCAGAGGTAAATAGAACCACCTGTAAACCATACCTGCCATGCCCCACTGCCCCCATATGAAAAAAACACATGCAGGCATAGACCAGACTGGAGTTGGTCTAGTAAATGATCAGGAAGATGGAATGTTTTCTCTCAACAAGCAGCCAATGAAGAGGAGCTGCTGCATCTGAAATGATGCTACCTTTTTTACCTGGAAAGTCCCAGCTTTTGATAAAAGGCCCAGAATTCTGGAATTATCTTTCTCTTCTCCTGTGGTGCAACGTGAATCACTTTGCCCTCCACTTCGTACTGAAAGAGGGATTGTTTAGGGGCATTGGTTTTGGTTTTTTGTGGGGAGACAAGCTGACCTACTGTACAAATGGTTTGAAAGGTCTCTAATGAATAGCCAGAAGGGAGAAGGACTCTGTATATTACTGCAGATAGTTGTCCTTTTACTTAATTACATTTTTTTAATTTAAGGATTTAAAAAATAAAATTGGTGCCACGAGATTATACATTTCATGGAATTCCAGAAAAAGGTGGCGTTAAAAATGCCTACATGTAATACCAGGTTATTTAGGTACATGGCTTTGTTACTGATGTGGTCTCCATCCATGGAAAGTGCCAAAGTTATCCGGCCCTTGGCATCCTAGCTCTCCTAGACCACACAGCGCAGTGTATTTCACATGAAGGCATTACTTTAGTTCCACTGTGACTTTAGACTGGTTTCCTAAGGAACACAAAACCCATTTGAGCATGTCCTCTTTCTCTCTCCTCTTTTCTTACAACTCCTAAGCCCGTGAGACAGAGGGCTAGAAACCTCAAAGGGTAGTCATTCCTATGGGTTCTGTGAGAGCTGGTGGGAAGGTAGGGGGTGGTGAAAACCTTTTAGTGCTCCCACCTAGACAAAAGGTACAGAAAACTCCAGTATTCCCCATGGCTTGGCAGGTCCTACCCATCCAAGTGTAAGTGCAAGGCCAGAGCACTTGCTTTATTTCAGACAGGTTAGCATGTGTTGTGTCCCACCAACTGGGAATGCCATAAAGGACAAAGAGGGAGTAGGGGTTACTAGAAAGAATGTGGTGTTTAGGGGACAAAGGACTTTTTATTTGCAGGAAAATATGTTCTACTTATTCAGCTGCTCACAGATCTACCTTTGGGGATCTTTGAAAAATTTACTCTCTTTCTTCTCTGAGTTCCGCAGGCAGCAGTTGGTTCTTGGAAGATGTGATTACAAGGAGAAAGCACTTCAGTACCTATAGAGAATGTAGAAGCGAAAAAACACCTCCCAGGGTCTCACCCTGAGCTGAAAGGAAATGTGAAAGTACTGTTCCCACACCGGATTGGCCATGGGCAAAAGAGAACAGGTCCGTGCACCTGCCCTGGGACTCCACAGGTAGAAGGAAAAGAGTAAACCCTGGGAGGAGGTCAGCAGTGCCTGGAGCTATGCTGTTATCCATGGGGGAATGGTCTGCAGAGCTGGCACTGTGTGCCCCGCTGTTTCACAGAAATCTCCTCCTGAGGGGTTGCCAGGGTGCTGGGTGTGAGAGACAAGGTGTTGCTGGCGCATCCTGGTTCCTCGCTGCTGCCCTCAGTAGCTCTCCATCGCTCAATAGCCCTTCTGCTCTCCCCTGGGCCACTCGATTCCATTAGCAATGTGTCTGGCATTTGTTGCCACACGCCTTTTTCTTCTGGCTTATATATAAGCCCTGTTGACCTTGATTCCAGTGTGGCAGGCAAACAAGTTACATAAAGACTCTCCAGGTGCATTTTCGCAGATCACAGGTCCCCTATAATTCATAGTCCAGTATTTGAAGAGGGTGGCTGGGTTCAGCATTGGGTCAGATCTCATTTGAGAGGATTAAATCTTACAGTGCCATGGTACCTATGCCTCATTATGTTTTAGTCCACTCTGCTGTTTTCCTAAGTGAGAATTCATATATTTCTTGTTTGAGTGCTTTGGTTTGTTATGAGACATATGAAAAAATCCAACAGTACCCAAGGTGGTCTCAGCA
The DNA here is from genome assembly GCA_020800305.1 of Porphyrio hochstetteri. Taxonomy (NCBI): domain Eukaryota; kingdom Metazoa; phylum Chordata; class Aves; order Gruiformes; family Rallidae; genus Porphyrio; species Porphyrio hochstetteri. The sequence goes on from CM036905.1 coordinate 52,977,219, forward strand.
CGTGGGAACTGGGCACAGGTCTCTTCTGTCATGTACCAGCAGATGGTAAGGGGGAAATTCAGGTATTGCAGTTATTTGCTCACCACTGCTTCCACTGCCAACTTTAAAAACTGCTTCTTTAGTGTGACATACAGTGAAATAATCCATGTATCATGTGAATTATTTTTAAAATACTTAAGATGTTTTCCACAATAAACTTGCACATAGGTGGCAAAGCAAAGCCCAATCTGAGAATCATAGAATCACAGAATGTGGATGGTTGGAAGGGGCCTTTAAAGGTCACCTAGTCCAACCCCCCTGCAGTGAGCAGGGACATCTTCACTAGATCATGTTGCTCAGAGCCCCATCAAGCCTGACCTTGAATGCCTCCAGGGATGGGGCCTCCACCACCTCTCTGGGCAACCTCTTCCAGTATCTCACCACCCTCAGAGTGAAAAACTTCTTCCTAATGTCTAATCTAAACCTACTCTGCTCTAGTTTAAAACCACTGCCCCTCATCCTATCACTACATGCCCTTACAAAGAATCCTTCCCCAGCTTTCCTGTAGGTCCCTTCAGGTACTGGAAAGCTGAAGATGAGGCTGATCCTGTCTTTTTGCAGTGCTGTTCAGACTAGGTGACTAAGCATAGAAAAAATCGAAATGAAGAAGTGTTTTGGGGTGGGGTCAGGAAATGCTGATGCTTTAGTGGCTCAGCTGGACCCTTAACTCCACTAAGTTGCTTCTGAGCTCCTGTGGCTACTGAACTACAGACCAAATGAACCATCACAACACGGCTCCTTATCAAGATGCGTCTATTTACTACAGGTGTCTCTATGAATCATTAGAATAAAAAATATGCACATAATTCATGGCCAGGTGCATTTCAGATGTGTGGTCCTGGAGAAGCAATTTCAGAGACACATGGACTGAACCCTCCCCTTCCCCCCATCCCTGCCTGCTGGAGCGGGAGCAGGTCTGGTTCCTAGCAATGGTAAGTTGTATGTGAGTTTTACAGATCTGTGAGGATAAATTGATTTCAGTTGTTTCCCATGAGTTTTCCCCCAAACCAAAAGTGTTTTAATTATTTGAGTGTCAAGCAATCAAGTGCTGTACCTCAGACACAGCTATTCCAGGAGATAATTAGAAGCACAGAGGAGCAAACAATATGCCACAGAAGCGATCATCGCAGTGTGATCCGAAGGATAACTTTAGTAACGCAAGTGTTTCTTTGCTGGATGACTCACAGAAGGAAGCAGGGGCTGAAGCTGCTGAAAAAGGAGCCTGCTCCATGGGAACATGAGCGAAGGTCAAGGATCAACTGTGTAAAACTGACTTTTTGTTTGACGTTAATAATCTTAAGGAAATGGATGGAGTGAGAGCAAATGTCAGCTCCAGTAATGACTATGTAACTCTGGGACCATACAGAGAAGAGATAGCCTAGCTCACATGCTGCTGGTGGAAACAATGGGGAGAGGTGAGCTGAAAATTCAAGCCTTGCTTTAATGTATTCTTTCGAGTTTCTCTGTGAATTCGATTCATGAAAGGGACAGGTAGTTCCCTTCATTATTTAACTCTCTCTGTCCATATATCATATATATAGTATATCTATATATTTTTACGATTGTTTTTCATTTATGCAACTTTAAAAGTTTCCCAAAGCTGTACAAGAAACACCATCTCAGTATTATTTATTACATTCTTTTAGAAGTATAAGTATGTATTAGCTTTTATGTTAAGGTCCAGCTGGCATGTTATAAAGTTTAGTGGAAAACATAAACATCTTATAATAATATACATATTATATAAGAACACGTGTTAAGTTGTTAAATTTTACACATATCACTCAGACCCACCTTACACATATTTTTTTCAGTGGTTACTTTCACAGTAACTTTTTTCAATAACAGATTGTTTAAGCCTCGTTCCTTCTGCCTCTTGCCAAAATAGCAGCAAGTTTAATTTTGTTTCTGCCCCCAAATTGTGGCACAGCTGGCAATGTGTAAACATCCAACAGCCTGCTCTTACACTTGTGACTTGCTCCCCTCCCTTCAGAGAGCGGTGCCAGCTCTGTAAATTCTGAGGGCAGGTCACATTCTGGCCAAAAATCAGGTTATTAGAGGAGAATAAGGTGCTGTGTCATTCTGCTGTCAGTTATTTAGAACTTGGTAGTATTTATTTTTAAATGGAGGTTCCTTGGCTTTTCAAGACATGATCCAGCTCTGCTTTTCATCGACGAAGAGAGTATCATTTCCCCAGACAGTCTGCTCCAGTGCTTTGCTCTGTTTATGCTGTAAGACTTTCCTGACTCCGATCCAAAACACCCCTTCCTCAGAGCAGGTCTGTGACTCCTTGTCCTACTCACAGCTTGTCCCAGTTGTGAAGTCTTGAAGCTGTAGCTGACTGGGGGCTGGAGTGTTTGGGAAGAATATTTTTCATATTCTTGCCCTGTTTCCTTGCTTCCCCAGACATCCACTTTGATGCTGTCTGAGATGTGATCCTGGGAGGCATCAGTTCTTGGTCTGATGCAGTACACATATTCTTAGGACACGAAATCCAGTTTATTGCCTTCTTCACAACAGCCTTTTCTGCCCTCGAGGAGTGTTACTAATGCTTCTCTCCTCCAGGCTACACAATTCCAATTTTTTCAATTTTCTTTCACTGGGCAGGACCTCAGACCTCTCATCTCCATCCCCATTTGCACCATGTCTTCCCAGGGGCACGTTACTCACAGCTGAACACAGGGCTGCGGCAGAGTCACCAGCAGCGCTGGGGACCACGGAGGAGTTAATCCTCATGTCTCACTGGCTCAGTTGTCCGCCCACTCCCACAGGGTGTTTGCCCCTCTCCACAGTGGGTCAGCACAACTGACTCGTGCTGCTTTCTGATTCACCCTGGGCCTTTCTTTGCAGAGCTGTACCCCAGGCACTTGTTCTCCATCCCGTCCCACCTAAGCAAAGGGAAATGCATCTGTATAAGGGTGTATATGGGTGCAACTCTACCTGAATCCTCATCAGCTCAAAGGTAGGTGGAGAGACAATGAAGAAAGATAAAACAAGTGTAGTTTTTCCTTTTAAAACTTGTTAGTGAGCCTCACATTGCTCAAGGATATAGGAACAAAGGTAGTAAATGTGCCTGTGACTCTAGGGAGGAGATGTTTTGGTACTAGGAGCAAGGCATGTAATAAGAATGGCAGGTCTGGCTGTTGAGGCAGTAGGAAAAACACAGATCCTGAGCCTGGAGAAGAAGAGAAGGACTCTGAAAATGCTCAAAACTCTGTGGTTGACCCAACCTTGGAAAGCCTGAAAAAGTGGTCCTGTGGCCAGCTTGAGCTATGTGTGTTATTTGAACTGCCCAATTCTCAGTTTAGGCTGGTGGGTTTTTTGCATACTAAATCAAAGACCCCCTACAACAGGATGTTTCCTGTCTCTCTGTAGCTATGTGACACAATCTGCTTGACTCTTGCAAAAGACATCAGTGGATGTAACAAAACATTAACTAGATTGTGAGTTGCTGCAGCAGAAGTGATTTTGCAAAGGACATCTTACAGCTGCGTTGTTTTTGTTTAATTTAAGTGACTTTTGATTTAATTTACCTGGTATCATTTTTTCTCTTAAAATATTCCTACTTGTCTTCCTGAGAGTTTTATAAATTTTGCAATAAACATTGGACTACTTCTAAGTGAAGAACTGCTTGCTCTCATCCCTTGTTCTGAGGTAAGCTACGCTGAATGCTATAGATTTATAGGATAGACACGGTTCTGCCTAGGACATTAGTGTCCCACACTGAAGAACCTGAGTTCCTAAAAGAGGAGACTAAGGAGATGACATACTCTTATCTTTCAATCAGGCAGGACAATGCCAGACCAGGTTCCAGTCATTTGAGTTTTGCATTTGTGAGTTAAAACACTTCTTCCTAGAAGGAGGCAAAGCTAGGGATCACAGTTTCATCTGTTGAACTTAATGGAAAAGCTCTATATGATGCAGTAGATTATATATTGGTATTTTTTTTTCAACCAGTTTAGACAGTTTCAAAGATGTTTATAAAGATGCTGCCTTGTTTTCTACCATATCATGTAAGTTTTGAGGCCAACCTCTCTATAAACATTTCACTTTCTCTGTAATTTCTGAACTGTGTTACTTTCATTGTGACTCTTGAATTAAACAAAAGCTATGCCTATTTAAGAGGAAGACATGCAAATAAATATGAATTTTAACCCAGATGCCTGTTCCTGTACTTCTGAGAAGTTCTAAGAAGATATGATGATGATTTAAAATGTTTTCCAAGAAAGCACAGCTTATCTGCATCTACTGCTAGATGGCATGGGAAATCCTTAGAAATGTAATGGAACATAACACATAAAACCCAGTGAGCCAGTGTGCGCCACCATCTAATTAAATGAGCAGATTCATAATGACAGGACAGCATTTAAAACCCAGACAGAAATCTTCTCAGTACTCTTATTCTGCATTTCTTTCTGTTACTTTAGGTCTTCACTTAGGGAGTAATGGAAGCGAGCTGAATAATGAATACATTTAATACAGTCTCAAGGAGCTTTCCATCCAAGATTTCCTTCTGTTGAGCTGAACTGAAGGTCAAATAACTTCAACATAGTAGAAAGCATCAAGATTATCCTTTTTAGACCCTTTTATTGAGTGCAATTTAATGGTGACAAGGCATAATAATGGATAAGGAGAAGTGGGATATTTTAAAGCTTTATTTTGCTTACAGCAAAGTAAGAGAACAATGCATTTCAGTTACCTGGGCAAACGACAATAAAATAATCACTTTGCCAGTCTTAGGTGGTGCAGTGAATGGCTCAAATCAGAAGTACAGACAACTGATTTTTTCCTTAATGTGTTTATCCCACTGATGAGTGGATACGAATCAAACTGATCCAGTTATTCCTCTGTTAACTGGGGGGATCACAGCTTATTACTGCGTATAACCAAAGTGAGTTTCCATGTGTCTAGGCCCTGGCGTGGAGCCCTGCATCGGGCCAGGCACCTGTTTTCCCTCTACTGTACCTGGGAATGTAGTTTGCAAATGGGTGCATATCAGCAAGCACACCATGCAAGGAGACCTGTGTGATGGCTGTGTACAGCCAGACAAAAGATACGTATGTATAAAAGTTCTCTCACGGATACATATAACAGCTATATGTTAGGTATACATATAGTGGTTATAACTAACGGCTACAGCTGGCAGCTAGAAGCACAGGCCAAAGGCTAAAGAAGATTACTTTATTGCTTCTTCATGTTTTCTTCTCTGCCTTCAGCTGGGCAGGAAGATGCTCTGCTGCAGGTGTGAACAAGCATGGGACAGGGAAGGGTTTGCAAGCCAGGACACATGGGCACGGTGTCGCTCGGCTCATGGGAGGAGGGAGCAGGAGGAGGCTCGCTGCTGGCATCGGAGCTGTTGGGCGGCTGAGGCAGGGCCTGTAAGGAACAGACAGGAGACACATAAGGCTTAATTTGCAATCAGGATGAGTGTTAATTGCAGATCTGGAAGGGGAATAATTCATATGAGTGAACGTGATGCTGTCTCTGTACTTCCAGGCCTTACTGCAACGCCACAGAGCCTTCGACACAACCTAGAACTGAGAGGATGGCACGTGGCACCATTTGGAAATTGTTGTTTCCAGAAAACTGTGCATTCCCTGTCTATACAAATTTATGAAGTTTTTCAGTTCCTATTTACACATGACCAAAAGAAATTACATTTCTTTCTCAAATTACCCTGTACTTTGTACCTGATTTTCCCCCATATCTGTATGTTTACATTCCCCCCTTATCATACAAGCACTGTGCAAGCCTTGGAAAGCCTTTCTCCATTACTCACTTTTTCAGCAGATGTTCATATTTACCACTCTGTTGACCTTGTTAGCATATTTACCATTGTGTAAACAGTACGTTCTCAGACCGTGAAGTCTATTTTGGCCAATATTTTAGCAAGGACTTAGTGTGAATGTGTGCCTACCGACCAGTGCACTGGAGAAATCTGCATATTTTAAAAAAAAGGATGAAAAATAGAGAGCATCATAAAGGCAACGTGAGTGAGGTTTTCAGTGATCTCATATAGATGGCATATTGAAAGTATACAGAGGTAGATATTAGGTCACGTGTCTAGGGAGCTGCATACAAGAATAGCTCAAGCATATAAGGAGAAAATTAGAAAGCCCATGCATAAAATGTCATGCAGCTAGCAAGGGACATGAAAGGTAAGAAGAAAATACTCTAAATTTAGATTAATAGTGAGAGGATTATAAAAGAAAGAGTTGGCCTTCTACTCAGAGGGAGAAAGAGCTATTTATAAATGGTATTGAGAAGACTGAAGTGTTTTGTTTCTTTTTGCTTCAGCATTCCCTCTAAGGCCAGTGAGAAAGGGTACAAAGTCAGGTTAGAAGAGAAAATCAGCTGAAAGCACAAATCGATACGTTAATTTCCTCCCCCCCTAAAAAAATTGTCTGGAGCTAATGAAATTCCACAGGGAAATTTGAAAATCAGATTAAGCAAATCAGAGAGCAATTAGAAGCTTATCACTGAAAACTGGGGAGGATGGGAAAGGTTTGGAGCCTTCTTATCTTTGCAGCGAGGAGCAGGCTGAACCAGGGAATTGCAGGCTTGCCAGTTTACTTTCTCATCCCAGAATGGGAAGAAATAATCCAACCATCAGTAAACACCTGGAAGATAACAAAGGATAAATAACTGCTATCTGGGATTTGCCAGGAACATACGTTCTATGACAAAGGCCATTTCCATTCACACCAGTATGACAGGCCACCCAGACTGAGGGAAGGAGACAGGCACCGTGTTTCAGAAAGGCTGTGACACTGAGAACCGGTTTCTGCAGTTTCATGAGCTGGCTGCAGGACCGTGGTCCGAGCTCCACAACCAGTGAGGACACACCAGCCCTGGTTTCTGTGGGCACCTCCTCTGGGCCTTGTGTGACTCAACTTTTTTTGCTGACGACTCTGTTGATAAACTAAGAACCAGGCTTATTCAAAGAGCAGAAAACTAGGAAGGGTTGTGAGTGTCCCGGGGGATGGGTGAGATCTGAGAATAGTCCTGACTTTGCAAATCGTCCTGACAAAATAAGATGCATCTTCTGTAATGCCTGAAACCTGACTGAGGTGGCCTCACTCTGACAAAAGCCCAAGCACCAAGCAAAGGTGACCTTTCCTGCTGACCTCCTCATGGCCTCAGCACATGGCACATGGACAAGGTGGGTTCAGCATCTTTCCTCCCCCACTCCTGCCCAGGGGTACCTACACTGCCAGCCTGGCTGACTGCTGCTTTACATCAGGACCTCAGCTTTCTGACCAACCACACAGCATTCTTGTCACTTTGCTACCTAACTTCCACCTACAATGACCTGGCTAGTTCCCTTGATGAGTAAACCTGGACATGCAGGAGGAGTGTCCTCTCCACCTGTGTCTCCTCACCAGCTGACCTGTGGGCATGGAGATTTTCACCAAAATCTCCTCCTGCAACATGTTCTGCATGGACCAAGGAATGAGCATGGCCAGGACTAAGTATGGTCTCCTACAAGCTGCACAGAGGTCCTGTGGATGGGTTATGTCCAGGCAGCCCCTGCTGTGGGACCCCCTTTGCCCAGGAGAGGCTGTCACGGGACAGCCCCAGTGTGGGACTCAGTGGATCCTGAAAAGCATCTTAAAATGTAGATTTAAATATACTTAACTGTGTGTTTTACTAGTGTTGTGCATGATCTTTGTTTTACAGAGGCATTTGTTGCTATCTCCTCTGCTGAGCAGCAGCTGTGTGTGTGGCTGGGCATCTGCCCAGGTCTGCAGCAGAAAGGTGCACTCCCAGACCAGGGACGTTGCTGCAAAGCAGTCGCTGTCTGGAGCTGGAGGGAGGAAATCTGGGCTCTGCTCCTCCTGCCAGGCTGTTTTGTGCTGTCCCAAATTCCTTAGAAAAACGAAACCAGTCAAAAAATTCCAAGGTGCCCTGGGATAAACTTTCTAAATGTGATGCAAACTTTGAACAGTTTCAATCTCGGATTTTCTTGAAGATTTTTGGTTTGGTTTTTTTTTTAATGTTAAGTTTCCACTATTGACCTAAAAATCAGTCATTTAGACAACCCTGCTCTGTGCAGGAAGGATAAAGCTTATCACAGAACTAAATACAATTTTTCAGGGGCTGCTGGAAAGTGGAAAAGACCGTGCTGATCACACTGCTTGCTGTTATAAATTCAGGGCATGCTTCTTTGACCCGTCCTCCTCTTAGGATAAGTGTAGCACACATGCAAATAGCAGTAGCAAATGAAAAATAAGCAACTCAACCAACTAAACTGACAACTTAAACATCCCTCTCTTCTGGGAATAAAAGAACAAGTGACTGACAGTGTGCTGGTCACCTCACATTGCTCTCTGAAGGGTACAGCACAGTTAAATCCAGGAGCAGGAGCTGGTGGGACTGTAAGAGACTCAGGCACAGAAAGTAGATGCCCACAGCGATATGAAACCAGCTCTGGTGCAGGATGAGTAATGGCATTTTTGCTGTCCCCCCCTGCCATTAGCAGTGGTCCTCCCTGAGGTGGCACCTCACTGCCATCCCCTGGTCACAAAACACAGCAGTGCCAGCACAGCCTCGTCCTCTTTGGGGACTCGGGCAGTAAGACCAGCTTCACTTATGTCACCTTATTTTGGGGTGAACCCAGAGATCCAGTGCAATTTGGTGGGACCACGTGTGCTGGGGCAGGGCTGTGGCACTGCCATGTATACAGTGCCCAGAGCTGTGTGTGGGCCTGGGGCAGACATGCCCCGTTTCCAGAAATCATCCTCTGGCTGTTCATCTCTATTTCTGTTTAGAATGAGATTTATTCCCTTCATCCTTCCATCTGCAGGCCACAGTTCTGTTCAAGGTAGTTTTGAGCGCTTGGTTCAAAACCCATGCCTGTGCTTTGGTGTCATTCAGATGGCCACCAGCGATACCCAGCCCTGCTGAAAACGCTGGGCAGTAGTGTGGATCACCAGAGCTGAGTGCCTCGAGGGCCTGTTGTACGTCACCCCATGCAAAACAGGTTTTCCTTTATGCAAAAATGCCATCAAGAGGCTTCCTAAAACCTCAGAGTTGTGTAAGGATCTCTAATTTCCCCATCTTTTTCATCCCAAACCCCCAAGGTCAGAATTTAATACTAAAAAGACCGTTGCCTATTTTAGCAGGAACAGAAATGTCCATTCTAAAAATAAATCTGCAGGCTAAATTTATCCCATGAGCTGAAAGAAACTTGTTCAAGACACGTTTAAAATGGAAGTCTGATACCCAACAACAAAGAGAGCGCCCCGCAGTATCTGACCCACGACCAAACACTGCACCAAACACTTAACTGAGAGATGTTAAAACAGCTCACTGTCAGCTTTTACTGAGTGGAGAGAGACTATTGCTATGGGCTTTCCTGAATGGGGATTTCCAGTTTTCTCAGTGACTTGTCTCTCTTCCCCATCTGAGCTCTTGAAATTTATTTTCTTTTTTTTTTTTTCCTTCCAGTCATATTAAAATGTAATTACAAAATTGAAAATGCTAACAGATTTCAGAGCACTTCAAGACATTTTGCCTATTAGAAACATGTTGACTTTTAAAACAAATGGCTGTCTTTCCCTGTAATTAATTTTGAAAGATTCATTTTTGCACTGGCAGACAACAAGCAGCTATTCTGCAGCTGTCTCAGGATTCCCGAGCTTGACCTTAATAAATAATACAATGTTGGGTTTTTTTTAATTTGAAGAATAACATATGCTTTTGCTCTTCCCCACCGAAGTGGATCCATATATATTTTTCTGCAGCCAACGTGTTTGCTGAGGCAGCATATGCCTTTTGCATGGTGTGATTACCTTTACGTGGGCAAGTAGGCCACAACATTAACAATTAAATATTTTCAGAATTTTCCATTTAAACAAGATGGAAAGTATTCGGTAGCCTCTTTCCCCTTATGTGGTGGGGAAAATGCAGACCACAACCTTAGTGTCCTCACTGGCCACGGAGCTGCTGCTGTTAATAGCCAGTGACTTTCACCCAGCACGTGCACATCCTCATGGGCAGCGTGGGAGATGCAGTCAGGAGCCCAAACTTGCCGAACCCTTGGGAGCAAAGGATTGCACACAGAGGCACTGCCAGCTCCTGGGCTGCTCTTGGTGGGTCCCCTTGGTGGGGCCTTTGCCTCACCGGGTGTATATGTGACCCTGTGGCTTTTGTCTGTGTTGAGTAGCCACCAGCTTCCTGGGTGCAGACTGAGGGACACAGCCTACTGGCAATGCTGGCATATGCTGGTGGCCTTGTGTGGACCTGAGGGATGCTGAGTGTCCTTAGTTCATTGATTTTGTGAATTCAGTGGATCTGTCAGTTTCCAGAGCCCAGCGGTCCTTGGGAAGCCTCCATAGATTTGTCCTCCTTTTCTTCTCCTCAGTCTCCTGTTTTCTGGTTCTTATTTCTCCATGAACATTCACAGGTACCTGTATAGTCCATTCATACAAGCTCACACGGGGTGATCTTTATACCATCTAGCTCTCTTTGTGTATGCTATTTTGAGGCAAAACAAGGAGATACACCCAGGAGTCAAAGCCAAAGGTTGCATTGTGTTTTGTTTACCTCTCCTGCCATTGTTACTCGGTGCTGAGTCTCCTCCTTGGCATAACGTGAGCTGCTCGTAAGCCCTATCTTGGTTATGTGTCAGACTTACCTGACTGAAGAATCAGTATGTCCTGTTGCAATGTAACACAGCCTACATGCATTGCTAACCAGTGCACATACGAGATCTCAAATCCTATCATGAAAAGTTGTGTTACAACTTGGCAAAACAGCCTGATCTTGAGATATTTCCTCAGAGGGTCCCCCTCAGGGGCAACAATCAGCAGCTTAAGATGTAAAATGCATGGGGTTTGCCTCAGATGGTGGAGGTTTCCCAACAGGAAGGAGTCATTGCCATAATCAGCAATCAAAGGACAGTTCATTTGTCAGGTGGGTGTGAAATGCTTTGAAGACTCCTTGGGTTTGGGCTTTTTAGGCTTCTGTTCCCAAGGGGTCTGCTTTGCTCTCAGGGGCATTGGAAGACACTGTCACAGAAGCTTTGAAGAAATTTTAAAGTGCAGAATCCATAATAATAACAACACACAAAATAGTCCATCCCCTTATAGTGACAAAGCTACAAGACATGGGCAGGAGAAGCACAGTAACCTGCACCAACATTTAAGTACATAAAACATCACTCAGCTGGTTCCTTGGTTTCCTTTGCAGGGAGAAGGTTTTGGCACAAACGGAAGACATTAAAATAAATAGTGAGATCCACCAGCATTTCTGGTCCCCAGTCCCCTGTACTGAAATCACTGGGCACATTGTGCCAGTCAGGGTGGTGGCCTGGATTGTACCATGCTGCCCAGTGCCATCACTGGGAAACAGCTGCTTGAGGTGTGTGGCAAAGCTGCTATCATTTTGTTGAAATTAACGTCATGCTTTCATTTTGTTTCAAGACAGAATCACAGTATCACAGCATGTTAGGGGACCTCAAAAGATCATTTAGTCTTATCCCTCCATCAGAAGAGGCTCACCTAGGTTAGGTCACACAGGAACATGTCCAGGTGGGTTTTGAATGTCTCCAGAGAAGGAGACTCCACAGCCTCTCTGGGCAGCCTGTCCAGTGCTCTGTCACCCTCACAGTGGAAAAGTTTCTCTTTACATTCACATGGAACTTCCTATGCCCCAGCTTGCACCCACTGCCCCTTGTCCTGTCACTGGCCACCACTGAGAAGAGCCTGTCTCTGTCCTCCTGACACACACCCTTTTCCATATTTATAGATATTAATAAGGTCACCCCTCAGTCTCCCCCAGGCTAAAGAGACCCAGCTCTCTCAGCTGCTCCTCATAAGGAAGCTGTTCCACTCCCTTAATCATCTTGGTGGTCCTGCACTGGACTCCTTCCAGTAGTTCCCTGTCCTTCCTGAACTGAGTGGCCCAGAACTGGACACAATATTCCAGATGCAGTGTCACCAGGGCAGAGCAGAGAGGGAGGAGAACCTCTCTTGACCTATTAACCACACCCCTTCTAATACACCCCAGGATGCCACTGGCCTTCTTGGCCACATTGCTGGCTCGTGGTCATCCTGTTGTCCACCAGGACCCTCAGGTCCCTTTCCCCTATGCTGCTCTCCAACAGATCTGTCCCGAACCTATACTGGTGCATGGGGATGTTCTTCCCCAGATGCAAGGCTCTACACTTGTCCTTGTTGTATCAACCCCACCAGATTTTCTTCTCCTTCTGTCAGTGAGAAATTTGCTTGGAAAATATTGCTAGGGGGTACTCTGAATTTGTTGTAAGCAAAAATAATAATCAGCAACAAATACAAAATAACTCATTTGCTGAACAAATCCTATATGTCTTTACAGACAGTAAAATTGCTGGTAAAATGAAAAACACATAAAAATATACAAATTGCCAAATGGAAAAGAATGAGTACTTTAATAAAGCAGAGCTTTACTGCATTGAGGAATTATTTATATTATTAAACATTAGTGAAGATGGGTATTACTTTAATTATTCTTCAGTCAACTAGAGGATTACAATCTACTGCTCTGGCCAACTAACCTGGAACATAAATCCAGTGCTTTGCAGGGTATAAGTATCCTGTGCCTTTGGGTACCTCCCAGAGTCAGTAGCATCTCAGCCACTCTGGGAAGGTAGAGTAGGAACAGGCAGCCACTGCTTCGTGCATGTTTCTCCCCTTTCTTGCAACTGACTTTTTGCCAGGAATTAAAGACTGGCTAATGCAAACCAGTGAGTTCAGAAAGAGATCTTCAAGATCACTTAGCTGTGGGGTGTCAGGAGAATGGAGTAGAGGGGGAGAATCACCTCCCTCAACCCGCTGGTCATGCTTCTTTTGATGCAGCCCAGGACACAGTTGGCTTTCTGGGCTGCAAGTGCACATTGTCAGGTCATGTAGAGCTTCTCATCCACCAACACACCCAAGTCCTTCCCCTCAGGACTTTGATCAGGAGGATTGATGAGAAAACTACCTGCGCTACAGAGCCCCTTACTGCCTCTCCCAGGGCTCTGTAGTCCTTCTTGATACTCCTCACACTGCTCCTGCCTGTGTCACTGGTGTCCACATCAAACAACATCAGTGGACAATAGTCAGTGGACTGAATGAGGCTTGGTAGTCTCTTGGTGACATCCCTGATCTGAGTCCCTGATAAGCAGCACACCTCTCATGAGAGTGCATCAAATGGGCAAGTGGGTGCCTCTGCACCTCTCTGGAGAGTCACCTACTACTGTCACCCACCACCTTTTTCAGTTGTGCAGGTTGTTATCCGTGCAGCAGGTGGGCTGCCTTACTCAGCTCAGCCTTTCTCCAGCTGTGATGGGCCTTTCCTCTCCAGCCTGCAGAGTGGTGAAGTGGTTCTGCAGGGGGAAGTCTCTTACTCCTGCTGGTCCTTGCTGTCACAAGCTTCCCTTCTGCTGCATTATTGACCCCCCTCCCATCAGTGTGCACCAGTGGGGGAGATTTTGGCTGTTTGGCCATGGGTGCACTGCAGACCATGCTTGGAAAGAGCAGCACTCCTTCTTAGCCTCCCTGATGTTACGAAAACTTCTGGCCACTTCTTGCAGCTCAGCCACCTGCTGCTGGAGGTCCTCCCCTTGGGCACACCTTTGGGAGGCAGCTCTGCTGCCTGTCCCAAGGAGAAAGGTCTGGGTGCTTCCTGCAGCCCAGGAGGGTCTGCACTGCAGCATCTGCCTTCAGCAGCTCTGTCTGGGCATAGGCATTGGACATTGCTGGCTGATTCCTGCAGCATCAGGAAAATATCCTCCTTTTTCTCCCCTCTCCACAGCAGTTGAATTCCACAGTATGAAGAAAAGTTTTGAGCACTAGTAATAATGGTGAGGATAAAAATTATATTAATAGTGTGCTAGGGGTGTTGTTGGAGGTAGACTCCAGACCAGAGACAGAAAAGAATGATCCTTAGCTGTTAGGTCCTTTTCCCTTTAGGTTATGCGCTGATATTTCCAATATTAACAAGTCCTATTAAAATAAATAAACCCATAAGTGTTCTAGGCCTTTGAAAGTCTGGATATAAATCTTCAGCGTGCCTGCAATAACACCAGACCCCACACAGTTGTACCCAATAAAGCAATTTGCGATGTATGAGAACAGCCACCAGCACATAAGCTCTGATTCCAGCGTCAGATAAATATTTTCTCAAGCTCATTATGCCCATCAGGCTTGCAGGAAACTTAGCCATGAGGAAAAATAAGCTGATGCTGTTGTTTCCACAAACTAGGAACAGGAAGGACTGAAGGCAAGAGAGCGAGAGCTGGGGAATCAGACTCAAATTGTTTTTGCATGCTGAAACAGCCAGGTGAACGGGGTTGTCCCAGGCACCGATGCTCAGATGATAGCTCTCAGCGTGGGCTCGGCCACTGTGGTTCCCTCAGGGAAAGTCTCACCGCTCCAGCCCAGCTGTGTGGCTGTGACCAGGATCCTGACCTTCCCCATCTGCTCCTCATGCATGTGCTTCCCCAAGGATGTGTGTTTAGCCCTGCCAATCACCTACACCCCATTACTCTCCTATGATGGGGGAGGGTTTTTTGGCCATCAGGGGCTCTCATTCTCAATCAGAAGGTGACCATGGGTTTTGCTGGACACAACAGTATTTTGGCATTGTGCTAGGAGTGCTGCCTGGGGCAGCAGCCACCTGTTATGAGGTGGGGAAGGCAGCATTGTCCCCCGAATGTCAGCACTTGCATCCAACACGATCCAGTAGTTCCCTTAAACTAGCACACTTTGGGTTTGAAGGCAGGATCATCAGGTGGCATTTTGGATTAAAACAACAAACTATTTTTGAAAAAGACCTTCTGTAAAGAGGAAACGCAGCTGGTGGTCTCAGCAGGAGCTGGGAAATATTGACAGACATAGTTCCAACAGCCAGTATGGGAAGATTCAAACAGAAAGACCCTTTCTGGTAAGCTCTTCTATCCTGTTTTGTGCTTTAGCACCAGTTAAGCACATCTGAGTTTTTAAACCCAGTGATGGCTTAGAGGCTGCACAGGTTCCTTTGTTACCAGTGGCTGCTGTCACAGGAGGTGCCGATGTGACTTTGTTCATTACGCTGCTGATAACGTAGTACTGCATCCCAGTTACTGAATTTGGGCATGGAGCACCTTGGTCATGGTTTATATGAGCTCTGGGGAGACTTGAAGAGCTGCTGTGGATGCCTTTCCTCCATTTTCTCACTTCCACTGTGCTGGAGCGTTCAGATTTCTGTCTCATCACCTGCTCTGTATAATAGGCTTGTATTGCTGCTGAGAGAGCAGAGGGCTTTGGAGGGGAACTGCAGGATGTTGTAGGTCCTCGAGATTTCTTTTCCATCACTCAAGCTCCTCAGCTTCCCTGTTTTCCCACTGTTCTCTGGACAAAGTGGTAATGATAGTGCTAAGAAAAACAAACCTGTGGTAATGGAAAGGACTGGGGATTGCAGCAGTGGTGAAGACAAAGCCACTCCAGTTTTGTGTCATTGTGCTGTATTAAACACTACCATAATTCACTAGCATGGATCTAACTGCATTTTATGCCTTGCAGCTGGACATATATCTAGACTTAAGAAACAATGGAGGAATGAAAGCCTGAAGTGCATGCATAAGGAGTCTCCAGTGTAGAAGTCTAGAAAATTTATTCATGCTTTAAATTAAATTTTGAAGCTTAGTCCACCCCTATCTTTTATTTCCCCAGATAAGCATTACACAGTACAACTGAGCTTTTGCTGGAATCCAATTTTTAATCATCATTGACAAGATAATAATTTCCCCAATTCCAGGATCATGCACAGTACGCCCCCCTTTCACGGCAGTCTCCTCTCCGCGCCTCTGTCGCTGTGTCTCATTTAGGAGGAGGCACTGCTGCGGTGAGTCAGTCGTGCAGCAATCTCTGCTTCTCTGTCAGGAAGGATGTCTCTCTCCCCTCTTAGTTTTCATGTTCCCAATGAAAGAAAGTGTCTGTGGTGGCAGACTGAAATAAGATATTTTCTCATTCCAAAAAAAAACCCCACCCAGCACGGGACTCCTGGTGCCTGAGCTCCTGGGTAAGAAGCAAGCCTCATAGCCACAGAGGTAGTAGAGGCATTCTAAATGCCATCTTCCAGCACTTGCATTTTCCAGCTGGGGTTGTTTTTTTAATATAATTTATTTCCTGTGTCTCTCCTATCAAGGATGTGAACCCAAGGGAAGATAAACCCGTTCATTAACGAGACTGGAGCCAAGGTGCTGACCTGTGCTGCCACTGTGTCTGGTGAGCATGAGAGAACAGATGGATGGGGTTTTGGGCCTTTGGTCCACCCATGGCACCTCTTATTCGTTTGCCCATGCTGTGCCTCCATGGCTGTCCCAGCCATTGGAAAGCAGGCAGGAGGGGAGCTGGAGATAAAGCTGGTGATGAACTGGGAAAGCAGAGGCAGAAGGAAAAAGCCTCAAATGTGGGGGGGAGGATGAGGAGCCAGGTGACAGACCCTGACAAGATTTCTGTGTGTACCATGTAAATGTGAACCAGGGACAAGAAATCATAAGAGATTTTTTTTTCTTTTCTGTAGGAAAAAAAAATGTACATTTAATATCAACATGCAGCTTAGGAAGCTAAGATATTGGTTGCTTACTGTCCTGGTTCTGGTCAGGATAGAGTTAATTTTCTTCCTAGCAGCTGGTACAGTGCTGTGTTTTGGATTTGGGATGAGGGTAATGTTGATAACACACCGATGTCTCAGCTCCTGCTGAGCAGTGCTTACAATAAGTCGAGGACTTTTCAGCTTCTCATACTGCTCTGTCAGTGAGGAGACTGGGGGCACAGAAGAAGTTGGGAGAGGACACTGTCAGGCCAGCTGAATCAGGCTGGCCAAAGGGATATTCCATAATGTATGACATTGCCTTGAACAATAAAACTGATGAAATTGGCCAGGGGGACGCACCCACTTCTGGGGGGGCTGGCTGGGCATCAGTTGGTGGGTGGTGAGCAATTGCATCGTACAACTTGTTCTGTACATACTATTATTATTATTATCATTATTGCTATTTTCCCTTCCTTTTCTGCAGTATTAAACTGTCTTCATCTCTACCCATGATTTTTACCCTTCCTCCCCTCCCCCAACTCTCTCCCTCATCCCACTGGGGTGGGAGGGAGCGAATGGCTCCATGGTGTTCAGCTGCCTACCAGGTTAAACACCTACCTTGGAAGGCTGAATGATGGAAATGACCCTTTGGGAATCTCAAACTTGTAGGAAATCCAGATCTTTTTCCCCATAATATAAAGAATTCTCCAGGCCTCCAAAGTGTGAGTGCCTCTGGGAAGCAGGTTAAAGCATCACACCAGGCCCCAGCCAAAAGCAGCTGGCGAAGAGGTGGCAAGAACTCTTCAAGACAGGACATTGAGCAGTGAGTTCAGGGAGAGTCCCTTTATGCTTACACATTTGGGAAACTTTTAAGAACTATGAAGGCAAGAGAGCTGGCTCGAAAGAGTTTTGCAGCTCTATCATTTAAGGTCAAGAAAAACCAGAAAACTAACATTGTCTCTTAAATCTTTAAGATGTCAGTAAATAAATTATGTTGTTTCCAGAACTGTAAAGCAACTCATGTCTTCTGCTGACTTCAGCTGGAGCACTGGGTGCTCAGCACTTCTGGAAATAAAATCGTTTGTTTGCCAAGCCTTGGAAGGAAAAGCTGAGAAGGCTGACTTGGAGTTCTTGTTCTTGCAAATCTGAATATGAAGCAGGATATAAAAATATGAACTGAATAGGAATTGAAGCAGAATACGAAACTTAAATCAGTAGTGTTCCCTCAGGAAGATGGTTATTTGGAAGAAAAGAAAAAGTGCACATAAAGAGAAATTTGTAAACACCACAGGAAAGGAGGAAGGATGGAACTTCCTTGGCATTATTATTTCCTGTCTCAGAGCTGGTCTGCCTCTGCCTTCACTTTGTGGTATTTGTAGTAGTGCTGCATTGAACTAATTGCTTCCAGCCCTGGGGGCTGTCATGAAAATGTAGGCAGTGCTAATGCCCTAACTGTTAATTAACATGATAGCAGAGCAGTTGAGGAAGGGACTGAAATGTCAAACAGTAGATAACCGAATATGGAACACGCTGCACTCCCGGATGGTGGGAGGCAGGGGCAGGCTGGCACGGATGCCAGAGGAGAGGGGGCTTCTCTGCCGAGCTCTGGTTGCCCTTGCGCACCACAACTGTGGCAGGAGCCTCTACCGTGTCTTCCCAGCACAGGTGAGATGCTGAGGAGTACAACACAGCTCTTGGTTTTTGTGATGTATCTCTGTCAAGAGTTACAATTAATAGGAAAAAAAAATCTTAAGCAATGAGAAAAACATAGAAATCATTTTGTAATAAATACAGAGGGTGTTACAAGAGTTCAACATAAGCTGACATTTCCCACACGATTTTTTCCCCCTGTAATGTTCTATTGGAAAACAAAATCCCTTGGTCAGTTAATCTGTAATATTCTTGATTTATTTCACTTCCACTGCAACTTCCCAGCAATTGGGAAAAGCTTGAAATGGGACATGAGAGAGGTAAACCCATGGCATGCTAGGGCCAAAAGGGAGTAAAACGAGTATGGGATCTCAACAGATGAGTTATCTTTATGGTGCCCACTTGGAAAGCCACAGATTAATGCCTGATGAAGTGAAAACATTTTGTCCTGGCCAACATAAAAAAATAAGTTCAGGAATGTTCAATGCATAGAATCCTCAATTCTAATTTGGGATGAAGCAAGTGTAAAAAAGAGAGGACATCCTACAATACAAAATTACTAGCATGGTATTTTTTTTTTTTCTGGTCATTTCTTCAAAAGACCTTTATTTTCTTTTTATGAGCAGTAATTCACACATTTTAATTCAAACATCCCAATAGAAAAATGTTTATACATGTATATAAATTTTACTAAGAGATTGCACAGTACTAATCTTCTACTAGAGAGCACCATTCAGGATCACTTTATTATACAATTTGCCTAGCAAAGCATCTCATCATGCAGAAGTGAGAAAAGCCTAAATGCACTGTTCTGATGAAAAGAGAGAAAAATAAGATTCAAAGGCTGAAGGAGATGGTGAGGTTATGGTGAAAAAAAGGCACCAAAAAGCTGCTGAAGACAAATCACAGATAATGCAGTCAAGATGATCTGTGATGAACTTGTATGGAGTTTGCTCCTTAATGCATTGCAAAAAGCTTTACAAAGGGAGGCTGATATCAGTGTTACAGGCAAGGGAGGTGGCACGCAGCTCACCCTGCAAGCCAAGAGCAGAGCTCAGCCTCCTCAGGCATGGTGGAATGTACGTTTTACAAGACTAGGTCCTTTTATTTTTTGTGACATGACATGAAACCCAGAGTGGCTTTTTTCTCTGGACCCCAACACAAGACATGAGTCAGAATGACGAAAAACAGTGATTCATCACATGGACTTTGCCTTAAAACAAGCCATGCAGTGTGTTAGTTTTTTTGCAAACCTTTCTGGTGATGTGTTGTAAAGCCTTGACATGTGCCTAAGAGGTAAGTCAGACTCGAACTGTGGGCTCCATGTTCCTTGTCCTGCAGTACTATGTGCAGTTATTCATCGTGTGCTGCTGAGCTACCTGTACCATCACTGGCTTTTAGATGCTGAATCACCAACACATCCCACCAGCTCTAGCTGTGGTCAAGGGATGAGAGATTTAATGACTTTGAGCACTGGATGCAATAATGCTGTAAATTTAAGGAGAGGATGGACTACTGTGATGTTAATTGACCTAATTGTTAGTTGACACAATTTCACTTAGTATTGGCAGTGCATAAAAATACTCTTCTGACTCTGTAACGGATCACCATCAGGACACTAACTTGGAGCTGAACCAAAAAGCATCTCTTGGAGGGAGGCTGCTTGGCACTGCGCTCAAAGGTGCCACGCTGTTCTGTTCCCAGCACTTAATGCACTTTTCATTTTTGAAGCCTCAATTCTCAGTTTTGCTTAGAACTGTGATTTCTTCCTGAAAACCTCCAAACCCAGGTGAGCTTGTGAAATACACTTCAATTTCTGTGCCCTGTAACATGGTGTAAGGTGTCTATGGCAAAATTGCGCCACGTGAAACATTCCTGTCATCTCAAAAAAAATTACATTTATGTTTATCTGCATATTTTCTCTTTTGGCCATCTATGTAGAATTATTCTTCCAGGCTGAAAGTATTTTCCTGAAATGTGCCAACATTTTTTTGCAGTAAAGGAAGTCAACAGATCACCTCCTGCCTCCCACTTTCCCTCCAGGACTTCACAGACAGGGGCTGCGGCAGCCGGGCTGAGTGCTGGGGCAATCCCAGACATCTGCCTTCTGAGCAGGGAGCTGGAGATGCTCCACTTTTGCATAACCTTTGCCTGAGGGTCAAAATTACTTTTTTGTTGGTTTTTTCTTTGGAGGCCAGACGTGGTTGTCCTTCTGAGGCGCTGCTCACATTTACTGGGGCACTGCTCACGTTTACTGGGGCACTGCTCACATTTAAACCTCCCACTTAGGAAAGTATTTAGCTTTGTTTTGGTGAGCATAGAATTTAGCAGAAGTTGCTCAGTAACAACTGGCTTTCCCATCCAGCTATACTTTTTATTCTATTTCTCAATGCTATGGGATTTCACACGATGTGTATTTTCATGGGATTAATATCAGTGGTGTTTGATATCCCTAATGTATCTCAGCTCATTAAGTATCTTAATTCATTTTGTAACAATGTCTTTTGCCTTGTACTCAGAAGATGTACCCATTTGTGTGTCATCATTTGTAGGCTGTTCTCGACCCCAGAGCGTAGAATTTTCCTGCTATTTAAAATCCCACTCAGAGGTAATGACTCTCGTACCTACAAGCTAATATCTTTCTGGTAGATCAGCTTATAATGTGCCCACCATATAAAGCAAGCTGAATTCTCTGCCTTAGCATCAGGCTGTCACTAATTGTTTTTATATGTGTTTGCTATGATTACATTGTCCTCATTTCCAGTATCTGTTTTGAAACACAATATTAGTTCATTTATTTCTTGTGTCACAAACCAATCTCATGGTGAACGTTGCTTTGCAAGTTTATTGAGATAATGTTTCTCATGAGAGCTTTGTCCTACTGTTATCTTTGTGCTTCTTTTTCTTTTTCTTTTTCTTTTTCTTTTTCTTTTTCTTTTTCTTTTTCTTTTTCTTTTTCTTTTTCTTTTTCTTTTTCTTTTTCTTTTTCTTTTTCTTTTTCTTTTTTTTTAAGTGGTAGAAGTGTCACCTTTTTGCAAAGTGAATTGTTTTGATTGCAAATAGGAGAACTTGCTCCTTGAGATGAATACATTTGGGTCTTAGTGGACTTCTGTCTTGTTTATGGCTTCTGGGCCTAGCTATGTGTTCACTTTGGGTTCTGTCTTTGTTCTTCCTTAGAGGCATGTCTGTGCTGCTGCTCCCTGCCACCCCTTGTGTCTGGGGATTGCATCATAGCTTTGCTTCTGCGATGGGACAAGTCAAGTCCCTTTCTGACAGTACCTTGCTGTGTCCAGCTAATTCATGATAACCAAAACGCTTTCAATTCCAGTTAGTCCATACAGTAACGTGGCTCAAACTGTGTGTGTCCCTTAGCATCAGGCTTGGCCACATCTTGTGGCTTTCTTGCTTTGGCTCTCCACAAGCAGTTGTACTGAGGAACCCATGGGAGTTCAGGGACCTAACTGGTGGGTTGTTCTTTTTTTTTCCAAAGTAACATGAAAAGCCTTGCTGAGTCTTCAGATGCTTAAATAACTTTTGAAATCTGTCCTCTGACATTAGTTCTTCTCATTGAAAGGGTTTTGAGGATATAGCTGTTGCACACACAAGGATTTCAATCTGTGAAGTTTCTCTCCTGTGCCTTTTGAAAGTCTTGAAAGCCCTTGGTCATTTTGTCAGCCATCCTGTCACCACAGCTTTGGACTGAGTAGTTCAGAGCACCGTGTTTGTCCCTTTATATCCAAAGACTGACCTGACTCTGGAGTAGCAGGTAGAAGTGACACGCAAAGAGCTCATTGGACGCTGAACTCCATTCTTTCCCTCAAACATTATTCATGTTGCTCTGCTCGATTTTTAGCACTGGGTCTGAGAGAAATCACATCCTTCAAGGCCACAAGAGACCGTCTTTATCTTGCACAATGCCTTTCACATGCAGCCATGGGGTTTCAGCAGCGTACCTGCACCTGCTCTGTGTGCTTCATTGCACTAGAAAATACAATCTAGACAGATACTCACTTTAGATTTAAAGATCTCTGCTGACAGGGATGTTGATGTGTTCCTAGGTACATGTTTCCAGTGGCTAATTATTTTCACCTAATGATTTACACGTGGTGTCCTGCCTGAGGCCATGGCAATGCTTTCAGAGGAAATTTCTGATGCTGAGCCTGGGAACAAGGTACTGACAGAGAGGTGACTGATCACTTTGCTCCAAGGATCTCACTGGTTCTTGGCCCTTTCACTCTGCTTAGTGTTTTTGTTGAGCTGGGGGAAATTCTTGTGTCCCAACACCCTCTGTTTGAAGGGTTGCCCTGGGAGCAGGCACCCGTGCTGATCCCTCAGAGGATACATTAACTCCTCCAGGGATTTGATCAACGCCAATCTTCCCCCACTCTGGAGATGACAACCACAGGCAAAGGCTCTGTGTTTTTCCTCCCATCACTTTCAGCAGCTGCTCTGATAGGTTTTGCCTAAGGGCAACACAAAGGACACAAGGAGGAACAGTCTTCAAGTCTATGCAGATGAAAAGCATGTTGTCCCTTAATTTTACATCGTGTAGTTTTTAAAACTGAAATTCATTAAGTTCTTATTAATGCCCCTTTATTTTTTAGCTATTCTTGGGCACATATTTGTAATTTTCCATTAGCCTTTTAAAAGCACTGAACCCAGGATTCAGCTCAACATAAATGGTGGTAGACTACCAAGTGAATTTGGGCTGTCAGAAGGTACAACTCACCTCTGCTCACCAGACTGGGGCTAACAACAGACTTTCCTAAGAACACACCTAATGTTTTGGGTATATTTTTTTCCATTTTCCAGGTTATTGATAGAGATATTGAATAGGGCTAGCCTAGACAGGGTTCCTGTGGGAGTCCACGAGATTTCTGTAGTTGAAGCTGTTGAGAGGGTTAATCTCCTGAGTTGTGGAGAGGAGCTGATGGTTTTGAGAGTCTGCATGGTCTGGTTTATGTCCAGGTTAGCAAGTGAGAAGGAGTGACAGAGCAGGTGCCGTATCAGCGCCTCTCTCTCTATGCCAGGAAAGCTGTTGCGCCCATCTCAGAAGGATGCTGCTGCCATGGTGGAGAGCAGCAGCTGTTGCAGGGTATGCACCCTCCAAAGTTACAAAGTATGTGAAAGAAACATGGGCTGAGCATTGCCCTCCTTCAAATCAAATGACAGAGAAGAATGTGGGGGTGAAGGAGTGAAAGTGCCCCACGGCTGAGACTGGCCTGGCTGATTTCCTGGCTGTTAAATACAGCATGGGATTGCCCAGTAATGGGGCTCAGCCCGGGGTGACTGCTGGCTTTGACACAGGCCACAGCTCTGTTTCTGCCTGGAGCTTTCTGACCCCAGTGCTCACCTGGTCTGTCCCTGAGGACCTCAGCAGAAGGTGATGAAACCACCGCATGACACATATCCCCAGGTGGGGGTACGGGTTGGAGGCTGCTTCAGCGTCACATGAGTGAGTCAGCCTCCCATGTCAGAGTGTGCTTCTTAATTTAGATGTACCGTGCTATGGTTCCTCCAGATGTTCACCCACGTTCCCAGCCTCTGTGGGCACCATCGAGCCATTTGCTTTATTGCTGGTTCTCTGATGCCCTCCTGTGACTTACCACAGGTGACTGACTGCACCGCTGGGCCACCTGTGGGTAAGGAGGAGCTGTGTCACAGAGGGAAGCATTTCCACAGCATGAGAAGGCAAGCAATATAAATGGCTTTAGCAACATCATTGCTGACTCTAAGCTCCATAGCTTGGCCCACATGTGATGCTGGTATCATAGAGATGTTGCCCAAGGAATTTGGAATCAAGGTCTCCAAACATGTCCCACCTTAATTAATGTATATTAAGGGCTGAGATTGCCTTCATTTTCATTAAATTCTGCTCATTTAAGTAACAGACCTTAGTACTGAAGGTCCCTCTTGCTAGCCACTGAAGCAAGAGGTGATGAGTTTCCTTTCAAAGTGAAATCTTAATAATATCCCCCAAAGGATATTATCCTGAAATAAACCTGCTCAATCACTGCTTGAAATGGGAGGACAATTGCAGTCAGATGTCCACCACATCTCTGCCTGCTGATCTCCTGCTGCACTTTCAGACAGGTTAATAGTGAATCTACAGAACAAGCCATTAAGAGAAAGAAATGTCTTTTTTTTTGTTATTATTAATTATTTTCATTATGATAACTCCCAGCAGCTGAGGCACAGAGTGGGTTCCTGCTGGGGAAGGCACTTTGCATTCACAACGGAGAGGCAATCCCTGCCCCAAGCAGCTTAAACATTAAGCGAAAAGACTGTGGGAGCAGAGACTAGGTCTCAGTGCCATAAAACTCTACTTTCATTCTGCTACAGTGAAAACATGAAAATCAAAGATTATTGCCTGACAGATGTTTCCATAAAGCAATAAAACAGGCAAGGAGGAAAGCAGTCTCGCATGAAGGCAATAATTTCCCTTTGGATGCTCGACTGCTGCTTCACTGGGAAGTTTTCCCGGTCCCTCTCCACCCACCTGACTGGCAGCTGTTACTCTCTGTGAGTGATTTTTTGAAGCCAAGGAGGGAAAGCCTTGGGACACGAAAACCTTTCGAGTGGGAAACCTCCACAACACACCTCTTCAAGCCTGCGTGTGCCCTGCCGCCTCATCTGCCTCCCGCAGGGAAGCTGCTCCCGAGGGGCTGCTGCAATGCTCCACAAAATGTAGCTTTCCCGTGGTCTCTGCAAGGCCACGTGTCAGAATTGCTGCAAATATTTTATTAATGGGACAATGCCCCCCTGCAGGGTAATGCTGAGCTCCAAAACCAGCTCTTAGCCTCTCCCTACCAGCAACGAGGCTTATATAAAAGTGACTCATGCCCTGAGCAGCTAAAGCTCTCAGGTGCTATTTTCTCCTCAGTAGCAGTACATACAAGTTAGGGTCTGGTTTTGGAGCTGAAACTGCTTATTTCTTCCCCCAGTGTTCTGGTGGCCACCAGGGAAAGGACAGTAATGCAAATTTCTCTTTTGTGGTGAAAGAAAGAAGAAAGCTTCATTTAGTAATGCCCATGTATTGTTTAAACATTTATCACTTTGCTCTTTCTCAGAACTGGTTCTCATCAATTTATCATGCACCTTACATTTTGCTAGCTACATTTTCTTTCTTTTGGTGAATCTTTTAAATGCAACCTGAAAAGGTAAAACACCAACTGTGAGCGACTTTGCACGTTGGTGGCTGGGTGTCTGAATGCCTCTGCTGCCCAGCACTGGAGAAAATGTATCTGAAAATACCAGTTACCCTCTTCTGATGGCAGCATCCATGCCTGCACCCACTGCCAGCACCCATCTTCTCCACAGAAGGAGGTTGTCTCTCACTGGACAGGCAGCCAAGCTCAGGCACTGAAATAAGATACTCAGAAGGTGGAGGAAAACATCTTTGGGTATCTCCCTCTGCCTCCTCTGCCCACCTTGGCTGCCAGGCAGTGGGCAGCATGACAGTAGTGCCCATGGAGGCTGGAGCCAGGCAATTCCCAGCTGTAGGGCTGTGAGCAAGTGCTAGTGGTACCTTCTGCCCAGACAGGGTGTCAGGCATTCAACAAACACCATGAGCTGCTCCTCTGGCTCTGGTTTTGGAGCCCAGGATGGTTTGCAAAAACCTGGCTGGTACCTGGCCAGGAGAACCCCCGCCAGCTGCCTCCCTCTTCCCCCATGGCTAACTGGCTGCTCCCAGTTCCATGGGTGCAGTGGGCACCCAGAAAGCCAGGCATCTCTCCTTGTGCCTGCTTTGGCAGGGGGGTTGGACCCGATGATCTCTTGAGGTCCCTTCCAACCCCTACGATTCTGTGATTCTGTGATTCTGCCTTGGTGACAAGTGATGTGGGGTGGTGGAGGCCTCTCCCCATGCCTGCATGGGGACAGCTGGGACACAGCATGCTTCCCATGCCCATCATCCCAAAGGATTTCACGCTGCACCAAATTCCAGCTTTGAAGATTTAAGAGCAGGCTGGCTGCTACCTCCCATCAAGCAGGAGTTGTTTCTTTACAATGTATGTTTTATTTATAGATTAACATTAGCATTTGCAAGAGGAATGGCTTGGGCTCTGAGTTATCGCTTCCTATTAACCTGAAATTATTGAGTGTCTGAAATTCGTGAGGAAACCCAGTGAGCAGAAAGTATCAGAAAAATGTTCCCTCTCCTTCCCTTGAAGCACAGAGAATAAACAACCTCCTCCCCTTGGAGGGCTGTGCAGAACCACTGAAATGTCAAAGGAGAGCACCAGGCAATTGTCTTTTTAAAGAATCACAAACATTACCCATTTTCCATCTCGTGTGTGTACTGCCCTTAATATATATTGCATGCCATGTACATTATCGGATCCCTATTTGCCATTAATAATTGATATTAGACTATGCAGAGGGGCAAATCCTGCAACTTTCCATTGTGTGCCACTGCCCTGGCTCCTGTGGGAATAGTTCTGTCCAACAACAATGCAGCAGTCCCAGGGTTTTGTTTGGATGGGCTTTGAGGGTCCTGGGGGAAATAAGTCCCCATGCAGCTACGCAGGGACAGACATGGGGCTGGGGCATAGCCATAATGGCTCCCTTACACCACTGCTGTGGGGACAGCCCCACTCCCAGCACCACTATTTCTGTACTGGCTCATGGGTAGCTTGGGGCACAAGCTAGGACTCATCTTGGCAAGTTTAGACACTTAGGGTTTGGGCAGCTTTCTTATCTGATTGCCTAGGTCCCTCCTTCATCATGCCTGGGTGCCAGCTGCACCAGGCAGCGGTGGCTGAAGTCAATAAATAGATGGGACAAGCTGCAGTCCCGCCTTTCTCCGAGGTGTACAGGAGAACTCACTGATTAGCTCATGAGAGATGTCTAACTTTTTTTTTAGGTGTCTAAGTGGTTCAACATGAAGCCTAGGCTGTGAGGATGAGAGCAGTCCTCATACCTCCAGGGTAAGCCCCCACAATTATGCAGAAGTCTGCTTGCTGTCCCTGAACCCAGAAATCGGGGCAGGGTGAGGGAAGTGAAACTCACTCTTGTTGTTTAACCTCCACATCTGAAAGGCAATATTTTTAGTGCCTCATTTTCAGGCATTCTTCATCTTCATTCAGCCAAATCAGGAATAATCACTTGCAATTATGTAGCGACTTTCAGGCAGAAGAACTCTAAAATCCTTTACAGATCCAAGATGGCTATTTACATTGCTTTTTATTTAATCCTCCGTACGCTCCGCTTAGGGACAAACCGGTATCAATCAATTCTTTCTGAGCTTATGAACTTTCATGATCTGTGACTGACAACTTTAATAATCTTCTTTATGAAGCCTAAGCAGCATCCAGAGTAGCACCTAAATGGTCCCCAGGAGCTGTAATTAAAATTAAGCCGCCCATGGGTTGCTTTGATTACAACAGGGCAGGCCAGCTTAACCTTCAATTTATGCTGACTTGAAAGATGGCTCATACGGAGAACCTGTATGCCAGACATAGATTTGAATTAATTATGCTGATTCTCTGGTTTTATTTTACTATCTGATTAGGCTTGCAAATGAAATCACAGTCCCATCCTTCACAAGAGCTTTGGTGCGAACGCTGAGCCCTGACAGCCTGCTGTGGGATACCTGCCTGCTTACCAGTCATTGTCTCCAATACCAGGGATGTGCTTGGGCATCTGTGGGAGGTGGTGGCCCCTCATGCACCCACTGCCGAAGCTACTGCTGGCTGCAGACACAAAGCTCCTAATGTGATCGTGTCACTGATGGGTTGCAAATGGGGACTGAGCATGGGCAACACCACAAACCCTGGTGAACCCCAGCAAACCCCGGTGAACCCTGCCTTAGCCTCATCCACTCTTTCCTCCAATGGAGCAGGGGTTTTGGTGTTCCTTGTCCTCCGGCTACAGGAAAATAGGCTGTTAATTATTGTCAACAACATCTGAAAAGCTAATCAGAAAGTGTGGTTTCTTAGGTAAGGGTGCTTTCTGACTTCTGTGTACCGAAATACAGCTCCACGTAAGGTGTTCTGTGTGAACTGAGCCGAGCGTCTCTCATGTTGTGTTGTTTAAAAAGCCAGAACCGAAAGGCAGTGGATGCATTTCAGCCAGGCTATAATTTTGTTACAGCCACTTTTAGCAAATGTCTAAACAGAGATAGGAAACCTTCTCCCCTCCTGGCGCATTTACCAAGCCCACTGGTACCAGCGGAGCAGCACCTAGCATAGCTTCTTATCAACCTTCTTGCATAAGTTCTGAGCAGCATTATTTTCAGAGGTTTCTCTCTTTGCCTTTCCTCAAAGACTTTCCTTTTCTTTCCTCCTGTGACTGCCCGAACTACAGTCTCCCTCACACAGGATTGTTTTCCTGTAGGTTGGCAAAGTACATCAAGTCAGGGGATTTCTTCAAACGCCTTTTTTTTTCCTCTGACAAAATAATATCCTCTTCCAGCAGCCAAGACATGCCATGTACTTTTATGCTGTACCCGTGACAGATGCAGCCTGTCTTTCTCATTTCTTTTAATGCTATATGGACAAAAAGCTACTAGGCCCTTTTATCAGTGATTATGGCTCAAAACAGTCTCGGGATGTCTTTCTTGCTGCCTCTCATTAGGCCGTGAAACAGGGTAGGTTGGGATAGGAAAATACAGTTTAACTGGAATCCAGTGACTCCCAGTGCCTATGACCATGTTTTATGTCGTTCCCATCACTGTCGATCCCTGGGGTACCGCTGTCCTTGGCTGCCTAGATCAAGTGACCAGCTTGCCTGGGCAAAGCTGGTGCTTGCAGTCTTCACTGGGCATCTGTCAGGTGTCCCTCGGATAAAGGGAGAAGTAGAAACCTCACCCCTCTTTGCATCCACAAAATGGCAAGAGGAAGAGATTGAGCCCTCCTTAGAGTAAGGGCGCCCCACGAGCAGACAGCAGCACTGGCACAGCCTCAGAGGCACACAGGACTCTTGTAGAGGACAGGAAATAATGGCCAGGCCCAGATTATTCCTTGCATGCAATTTTAAAAGTTTCTCCTTAAAGAAAAGGGCTTTCAAGACACTGCTCTTGCAAGTTCAGTGTGCTGATGTGGTAATTTCTGCTGCATGTCTGTTGAACTGAGGACATCTTTATGGAGAAATACTTCCCCTCTTCTGTAAGGCTCTCGATCCAGCATCTGACAGCTCCTTCAAACACTGCTTTAAAACCTCTGTCACAAAGATGGCAGAACTCTGAGTGGTTTGGTAGGCAGCATTTGGAGAGTTTAAGCCTAAAATTTCTCTCCCCTGTCAACTTCAGGCGCTGAGCTCTTGCAGAGAGAGCCACAGTGGTAGTGTTGGAGGGAGTAGGTCTTACTCTGAAGAGGGAGACCATGAATTTTCTGGATATTTAGCTTACCCCGCACTGTCTTCCAGGCTTTTCAGGAAGGCTTTGCATATGTTGCCTGAGCTTTACTTCTTCGTTTCCACAAATTATTAAACTGCCAATCTTCATATTGCTGGTGAAATCCTATTAAAATCTTTCAAATTATCATTACAAATTGAATCTTCTCTCACGTGTCTCCTGTACTATGAATCCCATTTTATTAACGCTGCAATATTTCAGGTCTAGAATTAAAGCCAGAAGGGTTGGTATAGTAATTAGTCCGTGAAATAATTTTATCTGCAGTGCTTTGATGTCATTTAATATTTTGTGAGT
This sequence comes from Porphyrio hochstetteri, assembly GCA_020800305.1. Classification (NCBI taxonomy): domain Eukaryota; kingdom Metazoa; phylum Chordata; class Aves; order Gruiformes; family Rallidae; genus Porphyrio; species Porphyrio hochstetteri. The sequence goes on from CM036905.1 coordinate 53,007,097, forward strand.
TAATGATGGAGCTTTTGGTAGCAGCATTTCTTGTCTCTGCTGTTGTGCTGCCAGTTGAACGGGGAAAGGGCTGGGTCCAAATTGTCCACAGGAGTTGAGGAATGTCTTTGGATGGTGATTATAGAGGTAAGGGAAGGAGAAAGGTGAAACTTTGCCTTGCTTTCAGAGAGCCTGGGACACACACTCACCCTCACTGCCTGCCTGGAGCATCTCCAGGGGAGAGGAACAGTGGCAGGAGAGGAAAGATGTGAAGAATGAAAGGGCCAAGAGTCTGTGCCAGTCTGTGCAGTTGTCCCAGGGGCTCACACATCTCTTGTGCCCTGCAACAGCAAGGGAGGAGCTCAGAGTTTGTCTTTCCCTTAGCTGCACGTGACCTCCCAAAGATATTTTCTCAGGGACCTGGTACAATCCTGCTCCTTCTGGGACCACCTTTTCTGCATATATCACCTTTCTGCTAAGTCATGATATATGGCAGCTTAGATCATGTCCCGTTTCTAGGCCAGCTTCCCAAAAAAGTTCTCTTCAGCGCTGACTTGACCTCTGGAAACCTCAGCCACAAAATCACACCTAATCAGCAAGCAATAAATTTCAGAGAGAGGCTTAAACAAACAAGCTTGTGCAAGGAGGAGAAAGAAGAACCATGGCCAGACACCAATTTTGGAAGCATGAATTACCCTCAAGGACAAAATATCACTAGTAGCCTCTAGTATATCCAGAGGGAGGCAGATGCTAGATCCTCTGTCTGCTTGTATCCCAGTCATGTGCTGATTCAGGGAGCCTGGGAAATTGGCTTTGGAGCTTCACAGACATGCTGGTTGGAAAGTGCTTCTGGAAGCCTCCAGTCCAGCCTCAAGAAGAACAGGGACAAGTCTCTGTCAGGCCCGTCAACTCTTTTATCTACCTGAATCTTGAAGATGTCCATGGATGGTGCCTCCACAGCCTCTCTGGGCAGCATTGTCCATCACTGTTCTGATGATGAGCCTTACCATGGGTGGTGTGCTGGGCAGCAGGGCTTGGTGTGTCCTCTGCCACCAGTGAGTAGCTTCTGCTACTGCCAGGGTGGAGGTGGGCATTGATCCATTGAGGGATTTCTTTCCACTTCTTTGAAGAGTAAACTACAGCTGGATTGGATTGCTGTTCTGCACTGATGTTGGGAGGCACAGCTCTTGGAGATGCTCTACAGATACTGCCTTTTTTTCCCCCCTTAATGTCAGCCGAAGTTAAAGCTGCAGTTGTTACCATTAATTACCTGGGTATCTCTCTTGTGCAGGTAGGTTAAGTTTTAATTTACCTCCTGCTGTGTTAGTGAAATGTCAAGAAGAGAAGGTGCATTATGAAGTACCACATAGAGCCAAGGTAGATGTGGGAGGTCAGTTAGCAGTTCAGGTCCTTTTGAAATCTTTTAGGTTTCCTTTTCATAACTCAAATTAATACGGCTGTTTTCATGGCTGCTTTTATTAGATTGTTGCTTCCCTCCTAGAGTTCTTAAAGCATCATCAGTGCACAGCTGATAGGCTGATGTTAGCTGCTAAGGGACAGGTTTTTAAGTGTAACAGCTCTTAGACAAAGAAAGAAAGTGGGAGAACCAAATAAACCAGAATTAAGTCAACTGGCTTCAAGAAGCAGATCTCAGTAACTAAAGAAAGATAATAGTTTGTGGAAAAATAGTTTAAAAGGAGAAATAGTTCAGAAGAATTGTCCGTTCCTTGTAGAAAATTATGTGATGATACAACTGGAAACTCTACCAGCATTGTAGGCTGTGGTGGCCAGCAGAGAGCAACACACAATTCGAGATGAATTTTAGGTGAAGCCATTTATTGGGTGCAATCACACAGATGATATACCTTTATTACTGCAAACGTGGCAAGCTAAAAAACTGCTAATTGGTTACACACACTGTTCACACCATACTGATTGGTAAGTAATTATAACGAGTTCTGATAAGCCTATCTTACAGCTAAACACTGTTAGTTTACCTTTAATGCCTAAAAGTACCCGCACACCGGCTGTTTTGACCCTCTTGTTATGGCTGGTTCCTAACATGTTCCATTACTCCCAAATACCTTCCCATAACTGCTTCTTGGTTTAGGGTAGCCTGTACCCCTATCAACAAGGCTGCTGTGTTTTGAGAATGTGATTATTAGGATCATCTCATCATGAGTAACTTTTCCTCTCTCATGGGAACAGAAGAATATTGTCAGGGCCCAAATCTTGGGAGAAGAGAGCTAGGCTGTTAGCAGGCCTGCTGTCTTCCCTGACAGTAGGCAGACTGAAAAATGCAGCAGGAGACCAGTTTGGATAAATTCCAGATCTTCAGTGAACTCACACAAGAAAGAAGTATTGAGAAAATGGGCATGAGGTCAAGTGAGTAAGGATGAATATCAAAGGACAGCATGTGCTGGAGGGGAAGAAAATAAAATTCAAGTGAAAAAGAAATAAAGAATAGTGAAACCCACGGTCTATGGAGGCATTAGTGGAAAGAGAAATACCAGAGGACACATTGGTCCATTACTCACTGCAGAAGGAAGGCTAATGGCGAGTGATTCCAAGGAGGCTGAACTGCAGAATGTCTTTTTTGACTCAGTTTTCACTAGAGGTATCAGTAGCGATCAAACAGCTAACGTAACTGGGGGGAAATGGCAGGAATTCAGGCTAAAAGGAAAGAACAGGAAAATGAAAGATGTTAGAAAGTACAGCGATATAAAAACATTCTGAAATTGTCGGAGCCTGATGAAATTTGAAAGTTGGATGATCTCCAAGGATACTTCAAGAACTGGCTGTGCAATTTCAGAGTAGAAGAACCAAGAAACTCCATAAAAGAAAATTGTATCTCTCGCTAAGGAGAGGCAGGAGGTGGCTCTGGTAAATGCACATCATCCAGCTTAATTCTGATTCCCAGAAGAAGTACTGGAGCAAAGAAATAGCCCTATTTGTAAGTGTTTAAAAGAGAACAGATATACAAGCAATGGCCACTGTAGATTTGTCATACAATAATAATGTCTGTTGATGGTTTTGGTACAATCTTACATGAGATTTTCATTACTAAGCTAGGTGGATGGTGCCAAGGGAAAGCTGAAGGTGAGCCCAAGTCTGGTGTGGAGATCAGCAGCTGTCAGTGAGTCATGGCCTGAAGGACCATATGGATCAGTCTCAGTTTCAGAGGAGTCTTGTTGGGACTGGGGACTCACCAGCATTTTCACCTACAACATTTTGTGTGTTAGGTTTTCAAAATTTCATGGAGGCAAAGGAGTTACTGAAGGAAGGGAACTGGATTTAGGTTTTTATCTAGGTAGATGGTGAAAATGACCTGAATTTTTGAATTCAGTTCAGCAAAAGAGAAATCCTGTGTCCAGGTAGATGATGTCATCTGCACAGACAGACAGGGCATGATCCTGTGAATGTGGCAGTCCTGCAGAACCAGCTGTAGGGGTTCAGAGGACCAAGCAGAGGAAGAGCCAGCCATAGCGTGCTGCCGAGGAAGACTGCAGGGAAGCGGGGCAAGGCTGATAGAGATGAGCAGTGGGAATAAGTTGGACCAACATCCCACCTTGCTGCATGCTCCAGCCTGCCCTGAGAGAGCGTGGGAAAGGGCTTCGGCCCTGCCAAGGTGCTTCTCTGCTAATGAGCCTGTGTTAACCCAAATTCAGCCCCAGGCACCTCGCCTGCCCTGCAGAGTGGGTATTCCCAAAATATCAGCAAGGGTTGGTGGCAACTCTTTGATTTCTTTGCCAGCTGATGGGGAAGCAACTTCAAAGAGGCCAGGGTGAGTCCCCCACTTGCACTCTCTCTGCACATGTACTCTGAGGGGGGACACTCCTGCCCCAATCTCTGCCCCTGCAGCCCTCCCACCTCCTGCTTCAGTGTGCTTCCCCTCTCTGGTGTGGGGAAGAGCAGGATCACAGCTGCAGGTGACTTGAGCAGTTTAGTTCCTGGAGGCACCATGAAATGAGACAAGCAAAATGCGAACAGTTTGATGTGAAAGTAGGTGGCAGGGAGCCAAAAGCTGTCATGGGATATATATATGAATTAATTCAGATAACTGTCAGACACCATTGATAAAACAATGGAGGAAAAAAGAGTTTACATGCATCCTGCTCTAACAGGTCCTAACACTTTGGCCTTTTCTTTCTAGATGATTTTTAAGTGACACAAGAGTAATTTTAACTCTAGCTGGAGAGTGCTGAACATTTTAATTCTCATGAACACTGTCAGTGTTTTCCAAGTTCCATTACTCAGGTGCAGCTAGCAAAGCCTGCGCCACAAAAAGTCAGACAGCACAATGTGTGAAAATTAATTCTTGATCACTGTCGAGGAACTTGGATATGATAGAGGAGGAAGAAAGTGTTGTAAATCTTCCTTTGCCTAATATTAAAACATTGTCCCTTTCTGTTCTTCTTCAAAGAACATAATGGGACTCCATAGGTGAAAAACGTGTTAGAAGCAATTATCTCTGTAATTACTATCTTGCTTCTCTTGACCTCAGAAAACACCATCCTGTGCTTTCTGTTAGGGAATTATTTCTGGGATAGATGCTTATGCAAATGGGGTCAGATATGTGAGGCATTGAAGATCAGTAGATCACAGGAAAGTAGAGCGACCAGGGACAATGCGCACTGGAATTGCAGGGAGGCCGAGCTTCTGGCGTTTCTCACCCCTGCTGCTCTAAGCACTCTCACACAATCACGGTGTCTCTGGCAATGAACAGCCAATACTGAGGCTATCTGACTGCAGCAGCATTCCCTTCTTCTTCCAAATGCTGCATTTTCTATGACTGGAAGTGAGTGCACAGGAGCAACTGAGGCTCACGTTCCCATCTACGATGGTACTTGGCACTTTGTAAAAAAGCCCTGGCAGTGGCCTTGGTGTCAGGAGACAGATGATGAACCTCACCCCAGATTTGCTGTCCACCTTGCAGATTTCCAATGTGAGACATAATTAAAAAAAGAAAAAAGAAAAAAGAAAAAAGTTTCATCCCACCTTTTAAGTATGGCTAGGTTAATATTTATGGAAATTGCCTGCTGAATTAGGATTCAGGACTCACTCTCTGAGCCGACCTGTACTGTTGGGGGAGGGCTCCCCAGTACCCCTGTTGGAAATCACCTGGTTAAATTAAAATGAAGGCCAGTAGCAGGACTTCTGAGAAACCTGCTCTTTTTCTGCCTTAGCATTGGAAATTGGGGAAGCATCATCACATTAATTTTATTTCAAACCCTCCAGCAGGATAGCTCTCACCAATGCTCAGCCACCCCTTCTCAGCACCAGAGGCTGCATCCCTGCTGTCTGACAGCTGCAGCAGGATGGGGAAGAGCCAGTGCCTGCACAACTCCACAGTGCACCCCTGAGCGTGTCAAGGCAGGCATGGCTCTGGTTTGGCCCACTCAGCTGGAGCTGTCACAACAGCATTGTCACACCTGACAGGAGTGTCAAGGGGCTGGCAGTAGCTGAGGAGGCTCCAGCACCACAATGCTGTTGGAAGGATGCAGCTGCTTAGTTGCTCAGACCCACAGGCTGTCCCCAGCACAGCTGCTATTTTTAATTGCTTTAACCATTGCAAATAATTCAACAAGAGGGACTAAAGTCCCACGGTGCTTAATTGAGGAATCTGGGGGTGAAAAGCCATTTATATTCCCATGATAAAAATGAGTGTCAGGCACCCAGCTGCCAGAAGTAGCTCAGGGAATCTCTTCCCACAGCTTTTGCATAAGACAAATGGTGTTTCTAGAACTTTTTGTCTGCAAGACAAATATGGAGTACTCTGAAACACATACTGTTGTTCCCCTGACTCTGCAGACAGCCAGAAGCACCAGCCTGGGGCTTGTCCTTCAGCTGAGGGGTGTTCCCACCAGCCCTGGGCAGTGTCAACTACATTCATCTGGATGGGACACTAAATGTTATGTCTGACCCCATTGCAAAGAGCTGAGGTGAGAGGGCTCCTTCCTTGGAGGTAAGACTATTAAACTGTCCCTAATCTGCTGGGGCAGACAAGGCTGAACATCCTGGGGAGAATTACAGTCCATCAGGCATGAGGAACCAAGGAACGTGCAGGGAAAGAGGCATTCTTGCTCTTTATTTTTTGACTTAAACTGAGGGCAGATGATTGAAGACAGCACGTGTGGCAGGGTTTATCTGCAGGTGTGACAGCTACCTGCCAGTAACTCTGTACTAGTAAGCGTGTCAGCTTGACACGACACAGGTACAGCAATCTCCTCTCCATGTAGCCAAGAGAAAATGCAAAGGAAATGATCTGCCTCCACAGATAACCTTGTTGTAAGCATTTCTTGACAGAAAATAAGACTAACCTCTGCAGAGGAAAACTCCTGCTGGCTCTTCCTCAGAAGGAGAAGCGAGCTCCCAGGGCTACAGAGATAATGAGGGGACTGGAGCATCTGCTGTATGAGGAAGGGTTGAGAGAGCTGGGCCTGTTTAGCCTGGGGATGAGAAGATTGGGTGGGGATCTGATCGATACATAGAAATATTTAAAGGGGGGAGGTCAAGAGGAAGGGGGCAGACTCTTCTCAGTGGTGCCCTGTGACAGGACAAGGGGCAACAGGCACAAAATGGAACACAGGAAGATCCATCTCAATATGAGGGAAAAGCTTTTTCACCCTGAGGGTTCCAGAGCACTGGGAAAGGTTGCCTAGAGATGTTGTGGACTCTCCTTCTCAGATATTACAGGCCTGCCTGGACGTGACCATGTGCAGCCTGCTGTAGGTGATTTTGCTTTACCAGGGGGTTGGACTAGATGATCTCCAGAGGTCCCTACCTTACTGTGTCAATCTGTAATGCCTGTGCTGCCTCCGGGTGAATCTCCTGCTCTCAGGCAGGGGGGAATTAGGTGAGCAAAGTTACAATTCCTAGGTCACATTGGCAGCGAAGCTGCTATTGAATGGTGTCAAGGGAGTTTGCCAGTGATACAAACTGCATATTTGATATCAAAGTAAAAATTTCCCTCACTTGCTTCATCTACTTAATCTATTTCTTTTATCCTCGGTGCCTCTTCTGGCTATCAGCAGGCAGGACAGAGGCTGTGCTGCATGCTGGATGCCAGAGCTGGAGAGGGCATTATCAGTTTTATTGGGTTGGTCTTACTGCCAGGCAGCTCAGGAGGAACTAACATTTTATTTCTGGTTACACTTTCAACGCCTCTTGTGTCCAGAAATTTTTTTCCCTTCTCTCTTCTTGGCAGTGTAATAGTCAGAATCCTTTTTACAGGCCCTTTTCTACATTTAAATCGGTTTTACAAGCAGGCACCTTGCCAGTTATTTTTCTTCTGTTTTCTTGGAAAAGGATCAGACATATTTATCGTCCTTGTATTTGTAACCATGGCAAAATATCTTACCTTATCTTCTCTGATGCTTATGCGGTAATGCTGCTATTTTCTACTGGAAGTATGTCAAATTGCCTCACAATGCTTTTAAGTCTATTAACGTTTTCACAGCCCCCTTTCTTACAGCTATATTGGAGTTGAACTATACGATCTGCTCAGCAGATTTGGGGCTTTGTGTTTTGTAATGACATAAGTCCCGTGCTTACATGATCAGGGCTGGAGATCAGTGGTTTTGCTTTGTGGATATAGAGGAGAAAGGAGGAGTGACATTCCCCTCCCCAGAAAATGTGAATGCCCCTGAGCAACACTAAATCCCTGGGGCCCATCTGCTGTGGAGAAAGACACCGTGTTTTCTACAGAGATGTGCCAATCACAAAGCAGAACTTTGGGGGGCTGAAAAACAACACCAAAGCATAAGAAAAATAGGAATGTACAGGTGTGAGGAAATTGCATGAATGGGTAAGTTAAAGTATCATCTGAGGGGAAAAAAAAAGCTCCTAAGAAAAAGATGAAACGTTCTAGATGCATTATCAGGTAGTTGGAACTAAAAGGAAATATATTAGAGGAATATTACAAACTTCTGCCTCCTGTATTAAACAATTATTTCCTATTACAACCTTCAATGCAGCATATTTTCTTGCTTAAATTTGTGACCTCACTCAATTTCAATTGATTAAACACAACTAAATCAATTTAGGGCATCTTTAAAGCCGGCCTGAAAGGGAAAGAAGCCATGCCACTTCTGCTCCACTGCCAAGTAAGCATCGTCTTTTTAATCTCACACACAAAGATATAAGACTTACTCTTGTTTTTGCTATTTTTAGTTTTTCATTGTCCTTTGGAGATTTCTAATTGATTTGCACAAGGCATTTGTGTACTCTTAGGTGTGTGCATGTATAATCAGATCATGAGAGCAATTTTTTCTGCAAGGCTGGAGACCGAATGAATTGGTAACTCAAAGAGAATGACATCTGAACAACGGGTTTGCAGTTTAACTCCTTAAAAAGAATTGGCTTTGTTTTCAGTGGTTACCACCTCCAGCTTCCCATGGTGCTCTTGGAATACCGCTGCCTGTGGGCAGAGGCAGAGCCCAGTAGCTGCACTATTAAATGGTCCAGCATTGCAGGCAATGGCATTATCTCACCTTGTCCCGCGCCTTTCGCCCTGCAACACAGCCTACATCCTCATGTGGGGAAGGTTCAAGTTTCCTATGTCCTACAACCTCATGTGGGGAAGGTCCAAGTTTCCTATGTCCTACAACCTCATGTGGGGAAGGTTCAAGTTTCCTATGTCCTACAACCTCATGTGGGGAAGGTTCAAGTTTCCTATGTCCTACAACCTCATGTGGGGAAGGTCCAAGTTTCCTATGTCCTACAACCTCATGTGGGGAAGGTTCAAGCTTCCTATGTCCTACATCCTCATATGGGGAAGGTTTGCGCTTCCCATGTCTAACATCCTCATGTGGGGAAGGTTCAAGCTTCCTATGTCCTACATCCTCATGTGGGGAAGGTTCAAGTTTCCTGTGTCCTACATCCTCATATGGGGAAGGTTTGCGCTTCCCATGTCTAACATCCTCATGTGGGGAAGGTTCAAGCTTCCTATGTCCTACATCCTCATGTGGGGAAGGTTCAAGTTTCCTATGTCCTACAACCTCATGTGGGGAAGGTTCAAGCTTCCTATGTCCTACAACCTCATGTGGGGAAGGTTCAAGCTTCCTATGTCCTACATCCTCATGTGGGGAAGGTTCAAGCTTCCTGTGTCCTACAACCTCATGTGGGGAAGGTTCAAGCTTCCTATGTCTTACATTATCAGGATGGTGGGTTTAGGAGTCGCTGTTTCTAAACTAAAACTGGGGATGAAAGAGAATGACACAGGCTGTCTCAATGGGGATGAAAGACCCAAAGGTGTCAGAGGGCAACCACAGTCTGCATGTGTAAATACCCACATCTGAGCGGGTCTGCCTTTATAGTCACCATCGAGAAACAGGCAGAGCCTGTGTGAAAACTCACTTCATCCTAATGAAGCCGCCTGAAATAGTCCAGATAAGTCACACCCTGTAAGAGCCCATTTCTCGCTCTTCACTAGAAAGGGAGCTCAGGGTGATGAGCTCATCTATAGATATTTGCACGACAGACATCTAACATTAAGGCAGATGAATCCTTTGATTCCTCCATAGATGGCTACAGTTCCAGCACCTCCTGCCTCTACCTGTATTTTTTCCTGCCTTCAGAAGTATTGTATGACTTACAAGAGAAGCTTCCTTGAGAAAAGAACAAACAAAATGGATCAAAAATGAACCATACCCTCTTGCTACAGCAAATAGACTTAGATGAAATGAGATGAGCTGAAAACCTGACAATATTTAAAGGCCTTGTAAATGGATAATTTTTGGCACAGTTGTGCTAATTTGCAGCCTGTCCAGTGCTCTGGAGTCTAGAAGTGGCCCCTTGCTCCTGTTATTAGCAGTCATTCATTTCTGCCATACTGCAGAGATACAAATTGCTTTACAATGAAAGAAATTAATCTTTAGGGGGGTGCAGGGTCCAGGAAACCTCTTGACAGCCTGTCCTGGTTTTGGCAGGGATAGAGTTGATTTTCTTCCTAGCAGCTGGTGCAGTGCTGTGTTTTGGATTTGGGATGTGAATAATGTTGATATCACAACTGTTGTTTTAGTTGTTGCCAACTAAAGTCAAGGACTCTTCAGCTTCTCACACTGTCCTGCAAAGGAGAAGGCTATGGGGCACCCAGGACACTGGGAGGGGACACAGCCAGGGCAGGTGACCCAAACTGGCCAAAGGGATATTCCATGCCATGTAATGTTATGTTCTTTTTATAACTGGGGGTGGGCTGAGAAGCAGCAGCTGGGGGCCTGGTGTGGCAGCTGGGGGGTCTTCCATGGCATCAACTTCAGGGTGTTGATGTTTGTCTTCTGAAGTAACCATTGCATGTGATGGACCCCTGCCTTCCTGGGGATGGCTGAACACCTGCATGCCCATGGGAAGTGGGGAATGAATTCCTGGGTTTGCTTTGCTTGTGTGTGTTAGCTGAGAGGCTGGGTAGTTTGGGGGTCTTGTGCAGCAGCTGGGGGTCTCATGTAGCGTTGACTTCATGTGGAGAGAAATCGTGCTGTTTATCACCTGCTTTGTGTATATATTGTTGTTGTTGTTATTACTATCTTCCTTTTTTTTGGTATCCTGATAAACTGTTTTTATATTAACCTATGAGTTTTGTCACTTTATTTTTCTGATTCTTTTTCCCCATTCCACTGGTGGGGAGTAGGTGGGTGGCTTGGGCTGGCTGGGACAAAACAATAACACTGCTCTGAAAACTCGTGCCCCTCAGGTAGGAGCCGAAGTCGGCTCCCAGTTGTGGTGTTCAGAGGTCTCCTGGAAGCTCCCTTTCTCTGGAGGTTTGAGCCTAATGAACACTCAGGTTATTTTTAATGATCTTTTAAAAGTGTTCATGCTCTAAATATCCCAGCCAACAAATTCTCTCTAAGGAAGTAGTGACCCCATATGTCAGAATATCCTATTCATACAGGATCTCTCCTATATTTTAATTTTCTTTCACTGGTTTTTTGACTTTCATCTTTGTCTAGAAGGATGTCAGTTAAGGGCTTTGGTGGTTCTGAAGCAGCTCTGAGGTATTTTCTCCTTGGATGATGGGCTGTTAGTGAGACTAGTTTGACATGATCAGGCTGAAAGCAGATAGAAAAAAATATGTGGCTTAAGCTCTTTAGAAAACAGCTTAACAGTTATTACTGAGATGAAGTGGTCTGTGCTCCTTGGTCCATTACATTTGGAAGGAAACTTCACAGGGTTTGGGGCTCACAGAAGAAAGAACCAAAACAGACTGAATCAGTAATTTAAAGACAGGTTTGAGAGATAGAGGAAAAGCCATGTTGTCCATGGCTGACCACAAGCATGAAAATTGTGTTTACAGTTGACTGGTGGCACAAAGGTAGGATGGGAATAGATCATTTAGTACAACACTCAGAACCTGTCAGGATCCAAAACCAAAAATTGCAGCCTGAAAAAAAAAAAGTCCAAGGTTAACAGAGTCCTCACACCAAAAGACCCCTGTGCTTGGTGCTAGTGGTGGGGCCTGAAGGACCATGTGCCATGGTGAGGGGGCAAACAGGCATCACACCGCGGGGGACAGCAGGGCTCCCAGGCTGCTGGCAAAGTCTCGACAGTGAGCTGCAAAGATTTATTATCTAGCCTGCAAAGCCTATTTTCTGTTATCAGTTTTAATCTGGGCAGGGGTTGCATTACACTCTTTCACTGTATCACCCTGTTCTTTGGGGAGGAGGCTCAGAGAAGCATCTGATTTATCTTCCCTCTAGCACTTATTGCTTTGCGCTTACTGCTGCATCCTCTTCTTTGTCTTAGCTAAAGCCTAATAGGTCCAACCTTCTTGGTTCCTTCACACAGCAGTCCTGAGACACTGCTAATGAGAACAAATTATACTTTGCCATTAAAGTTTTTGAGATCCAAGGGGAGGCCTAAAGTACAATAATCCAGAAGACTTGTACTATCAATTTGTGCAATGACATTAAAATGGGGCTCTAGTGACTGGAAGCTGATCCTGGATACATTTAAGCTAGAAGGAGAATAAAGACTTTCAGCAGAGTAATTCATCAGTAAAATGTCTGGTCTGGGATGATGGAATATCCTGTATGTATTGAAGATCAGGTATTTCCTTCTGGTTCGGTGAAATACTTGAATTTATTTTCTGGTATTTAAAACTATGCAAGAACTCTCCTTCACTGGCATTTTTTTTCCCCTTTTCAGGTTTGTTTGCACACTTTGGAAATTATTTCTTCTAGTTGAAACATCAATTAGCAGAGGGAAGTCTGCAGGGAAGTACTATGATGTGGCCCATGCTAAGAGGAAGACCAGATGGTTGCTATCTCCCTCCCAGACTTGTAGGCCTGATTTTGAGTCTGTTCTCTTCTCTGCATCCATCCTACTGCTCTATTTGCATTTTAGCTTCTGAATATCCCAAGTAACATCACTGCTTCACAGTCTGGGTAAGCTAGAGCTGGTACATTACATTTTAGCAACAGCAATGGCTTTAGTGTCTACAGACATATGTGGATCAAGAAGATGCTATTGAAGGTTCATTTGCACATCCAGATGCTGAAAGATATGCAACCCTCTCTTCCCTGTGTGCTGCCAGACTTCAGTGCTGGCCCAGGAGCATCCCAACACCTTGGCTGGAGAGGCAGATAAGAGCTCTAAACTGGAGCAGGTTTGTGCCCCACCTGCTCAAGAGGATATGTGTTTGCCAGCATCTCTGGTGTGATCATCAGTGTGCTTATGTCTGAGAAGCAGAAAGGACACAGGGGAGCAAGCCTACCATGATGCTAACCAGGGAGGACACGACCCAAGCCTGGTGGCCCTCTCTCCTTGCACTTTGAAAGAGACTATATGTGGTGTTTAATTACTACTCAGTTATTCCTGACAGATCAGACAAATCTCTGCTGGGAGTGACTGAAGCAAAGGCACAGGATCACCAACCTTGTGGCCTTTGGAGACCCTTTCCAGTCTGGTCTATTCACAGTTTTAAGTGCAATGTAGTCTGACTGACTCTTTCACTATGTCACACATGTGCCACCGAGACTCCTGCTGCTTATACAGGCACTGGATTGAGCCTACATTGCCAGTATCCCTCTGCCCTGCTCCCTGGTTTGTGCAGATGTGGGGGGTACCCTGGGCTTCCCATGGAGGACCTATGCTGGAGCAGTCTCATCCTGAAGGTCTGTATCCCATGGAAGGGACACGGAAAACTTCAGCCCATGGGAAGGACTCATGTTGGAGAAGCTCATGGAGGACTGTCTTCCATGAGAGGGACTCCACACTAGAGCAGGGGAACAGTGTGAGGGGTCCTTGCCCTGAGGTGGAAGGAGCTGCAGAGCTGTGTTCTGTACCACTTCAGAGCAAGGGTTTTTACTGTGGAGGAATTGATATAGGAATCAAGAAGTGGCAGAGCTGAAATAGGACATGACAGCAAGATGAAGCAAAGAGGGATATCTACAAGAAGTGAAGACAAAATGAACAGCAAAGGAAGAGGAAACTCAAAGGGTATTTATTTTCTTTTAACAGCTATTTTAGTAGCAATGGAAGTTGTATTGGCCAGACAGACTTCTTTCATTCCGAAATCTCTTGCAGAGTCACCTGAACCAGTCTTCTTGTATCTCCAAGTGGAAAGGGCTCTGCCTCCCAGCACCAGGGAGAGGCATGCCATGAGGGTGTAGGCCCAAGAGGAAGTGTCAGCGGTTCTCCCTCCGGTGCTTCACCAAGGGTAAAGTGGAAACTTTGAGACACAAAGGGCAGCCACAGACACTTGAAGGGATCTGGTTGTTATCAGTAACACTTTCACAGCCCTGGCCCATGCCTGAGCCGTGCTTTGCCAGTAGCATGGGCCTGCTGGCAGCAGGGATTGCCCTGTTACCCTTTTCTCCCCAACAGGGACACAGGACGCAGGCAGTGAGGTATGGTGCTCCCCTTGCTGCTCCCTTCTCCTCTGAAGAGGAGCCCGTGTGTGCTGTGTCAGGGCATGGGACCTCACTGCTACACAGAGGAGACAATTGCAAGTCCAAGTTTATGAGCAGATGCTTCGCAGCCTCTGCAAGTGAAAAACCAAACAGAGCAGACTAAATAGATTACACTAATTAAGAGATACAATATGCAGAGAAGAACAAGACAGTGTTTTCTTTGGGGGACATTAGCTGTTGCCCAGGTGAAGAATAAAGTTTTCCCAACTGGTCTGTCCTGGCTAATGTCCTTGCAGATATGCTTTGGAATAAATTAAGCAAAGTCATGGGCTTGGGCTTGTATCTGCTCAGTTATCCCACTCCCTCCAAGGAGTTTTCCTATTGAAGCCCAGTCATTAAAAGAATTAACAAAAAATAGCACTTAGTAGTTAAAAGGAAAGATAACACTGTCTTCATAGCACTTGGAAACACAGGACACTGTCATACATTCAGCTGGATGAGAGCTAAGCCTCCTCTTGTAACCATAATCAGAGGTTTTGTTCTGCAGCAATATGGCCAGGAGACTGCTGTAGCTGCCTTCAGATTCATTACTGTTCAATGTGATTCGTGGCATTGCTGGCACAGGCCAGGCTCCAGTCCCTCCGTCCCCAGCCTCTCGGTGTTGCAGTCGCTGACATCTGCATCAGGACGGTGGCTGCCGGTGACAGTAACATCTGCCACTGCTTATGCTTCTTAAAAATGGGACAGCGGGACCCAAAAGAGGGGCAGGGATGGAGACCAGAGCTTGGAAATGAAACAGCACTATCAGGAACAGGGCAAAGAGCTTGTCAGTGCATCCAAATCTATGAAACACTTCTGGGTGAGTGGCAACGCAGTGTGCTGTGGGCAGATAAGTACTACAGAGATCCTGGGTCTGTAAGATTTAGTGCTTTATCTCCAGTGTGCTGGGAATCCTGCTGTGCTTGCCACAAACAACCACCACACTAAGGGACAAATTGGTGGTGGTGGTGGTCTCTTTTCCGACTGAAATCCAAGTGAGTTTAATGTTGCCACCTGAGCTCCTCCCGGTATTGCAAACCAGACTTAGCGCTGGTGAATCACCCCCGTGGTTGAAAAGCAGAAGCATGTCAAGCTCTCCTTTTCCCTCTCCAGCTGCCCAAACTGTTGGGCTACCTGGGAGCTCCTGGACCCCTGCCCGCACCAGCCACCCCAGCAGTGTGCAGCTCCTGGGTGTGGGGGTTGCCTCCTCTCTGTGGTGCAGGACACCCATCCTCCTCTTGAGCTGCCTACCCCCATCCCCCTTGCCCTCAGGCATTCTCATGTTTACAGGAATTACGTGCTTTCTTCTTTGGTCTCTGGTTTGCCTTGCACAAGGTCTTCCCAATTGGTGACAGTTTTGTTGCTACTTAGTAGATGAGACCTTTGTTTATATATTGAAATTTTCTTCAGCCTGTTTGTTTGGCATCCAAATGTTTAATCAGTGATTGTGCTTAAGGCTAGTCTGAATTTTTATTATCTACTTAATCAGATGAAAGAAGGCTTTTTAATCTTTTTTTTTAAAAATTATTTATTTATTCTTAATTAAGGAAATGCCTAGGCTTGCTGCACAAGAGGAGCACAGCCTGATGCCTCCTAGGCAGGAGCAAGCAATGCTGCTGGGGGAAATGTCTTGCTCACAACCTTCCTTCCAGAGCTGGTTACAAAAGGTAAGTGGCAGTGACATGATCAATGTGATAAACGCCAACCGCTGACTCCCTGAACCCTCTGCCAACCTCAGACAACCAAAAATGTACTTATTACAGCAGCTTGTCTCCATTTATTCTTATAAATAAATATATACATTAATATATGCTTCTTTGCTTCGAGGCTAGTGTTGATTTCAGAGAAGCAGGGATATGTTGAAAGTGAGGAAAAAAAAACCCCATAATATAAAATATATGTTTAATTACAATTTAAAATCCCCTTGAACAGTCTTTGCTTTTCCCAAGCCATCTGCTTCTCAGCTGGGTGTCTCCTGCCCTTGCAGCAGGAACACATCCCTGGCCGGACACCAGGCACCAAGTGAAGGATCCAATTTTACAGCAGCTTCCCAACACTGGTTTTAGGTCAGCAACAGCTCATCAGTTTTCTCCCTTTAATATTCTCTTTGCAGCTTTCTGTGTCATTGCTATTCTTTTTGGGAACTGGGGCTGTGCTCAATTACTTTCCTTGTCACTACGAAGAACTAGATGCTAATACTTCCACAGGGTCCCTGTTCTCCTAAGGGAGCCCCCCCCTTAAGCTGCTTGCTCTCCCACAGGCTGGGGTCCTGGGTGATAGCTCTGCCAGCGTTGGCCTCTGTGGGCTCTGTTCTCACCAGTGTTGTAGTGCCCACTGGCCACTGCAGCTTTGGGGCTGCACTGCTCTCGTTCTGTGCTTGTTCCTCTCTCTACCTCCCACCACAGCACCCACCACCATGACCCTCTAACCACACACCCACCCGGCTGCCAGCCCACTGCTGCTCTGGTAGGTGGTCCTAATTATGTCCATCTCCTGGCTCTGGGGCTGCCTTCTGGTCTGGGAAAGAAGTGACAGGAGTCTTTGGGTCCCTTTGGAGGTGTGACTGTGTTTGCAAGTCCCCTTGCCCTCTTCTAAGCCCAAACCAGATCCTCATGCACACAGAAGTGCTGGCACCTCTGCTCTGTCCTGCTTCTTCCACAAGAGCCCATGACAACAGCTGAAACCCTCTGGGAGAACCTTTTCTTGCATTGCAGCCAATGCTGGAACTGAGAAGGGATTTTCACCAGCTTCACAGAGCATGGTTACAGCATTACTTCCAGTGCCAAGGGCTGCAATTGAATTAAAACCCTGGAGACTTCTTCGTAGGCTAGGGCCTCTGGATCCTCTGATCCTCCAGTGACAACTGGACATCAGTCAAAGTTCCAGGCAGAGACTCCTGTCCCAGCCAGTGAACAGCACTGCTGCTGCTTCTGAAATGCCTCTGAGAGCCTTGCCCAGAGTGTGCAGCTGTGAGGTCCTGTCACACTGGCTACCTTTGCTCCTCCCACCCCATCTCTTGCTTCAGGATCACAGGAACCACTCTTCATACCTTGCTCTTCTTCACCACGAGGCACTTGAGCATCCAGCCACTCATTGTGAATGCAAGCTGTGGTGCTGCAGATGGACCTGGGGCTCTTTCAGCTCTGCTGAGGTCCTGTGCAGGAGGAGGACCACCAGGAGTTCTGGCTGCCAGCCCTGCCCAGACAGGTACCTCAACTTGTAGCATCTTCTGGCTCCCTTCTGAGCCAGGGGAGACAGGTAGGGGCTGGTTAAGGGTGGGAGCAGCTTCAGTGGGCATAGGGGTCCTTGTCTCAGTGCTCAAGGGGCATAAGGCTGGGCCAACAAACTGCTGACAAGAACACCTGCCCTTATCATGGTGAGGGGTGGGTGATGAATTCCATGTGCTGCTCCCAGGGAGCACAGGCAGGGATGGTTGGAGGAATGAAACTGGAAGACTGAGAGAAAGGGGTGGTTTTGCGCCATGCTTTGTTTCTAAAGGCCTTTGGGTGACAGAGACAATCTAAATATAACACTGGTGGCAGCACAACCTGGTGTCATTGGAGGTGGTGGTGTGACTGCAGGTAAATGGGGACAATTCGTCTGTCATGTGGAAAAGCCATTCTGTTGGCTCTCATTTTTCAGTAGATGATGAACACCAGTGCCTGCTGAGCCTTCCTGAAGATGCTGGTGCAGCTGTTGCCTTTAATGGATGTTTGACATGTCTCATTGGGTCAGATTTGAAGCAGAAATTTGGGGCACTATGAATCATCGTTCCTGCACTGTTCTAGCCCAGGGCTGTCCTCAGGTCTGAGAATGACCTGAACAGCCTGATGGTCCTCCCCAGACTGCTGCACAGACCAGGCCGGGCATCAGTTTCCCTTAGGGACGTGGTTTATTTAGTAATATAGGTGATAGGGGGACAGTTGGAATAGATGATCTTGGAGGTCTTTCCAACCTTAATGATTCCATGATTCTACGATTCAGCCTGGCATGGTTGTCATGCTTTTGTTTACAGGCTTGGAAGAAGAACCGAGAAAATCTGACTGTCCAAGAGTCCTCTCGAGGGCCAGATTTGACTTGCCCTGGTGCCATCACTGGCCCCAGACTCTGGCAGCCCTGGAGTTGCCAGTGTCTCTCATGACACCGTGCACTGCAAGTCCAGAGCACCATAAATCCCACCCACACTGATGCAAGCCAGTTTTGCCTCCTCCTTGTAACTGGCTATTAGTAAAATTGATATTGTCTGCTTACCCCAGGCATGTCCAGGAGCCCTCAGCTTCAGTCCTCCAAGAAGACACAGCCTGTGCTGAGCCTTGCTTGTCCTGGATAAGCAGAGGGATACACTGACAGGGTGAAGCACCTTGGTGGGACCCCTCTGCTCTAAAGGTCTGCTGTAGAATACTGAATACCAGGCATTTAAATAAGGCAGTGCCAGGTGTCACTTCGGGATGAGCTGAGGCTCCTGGGGAGCCTGAGTCACCCATGTATAGTTATCTCATTGCTCACCTCAGCGAGCATGCTCATGTGGGCTTCCATGGGATGAGGGCAGAGGCAGCTTTGGCTGAGTGTCAGGATTCCAAAGGTCTCACCACATGCCTGGAGGATCCAGGCATGTAGCAGCCCTATGAAGGTACAAGCCAGAAGCAAAGGTGTCCTCAGACATAGACGTAACATCTTGAACTCACCACCATTTTACACAGACTGTTGTGACCCAGGACAGCCTCCCCCAAGGAAAGGCTTCCAGGTGTGATCCCATTGAAGGTGCCTCACCGCTATATGAAGCGATATGAAGCTTCCTAATTGGAAGCACGTAATTGGCTAATCCCTTCTTTTTTGGGTGATTTGGGGTTTTTCCTCAGTTTCTCTTTGAGGGCACATACCAGCTCCCGTGGTTTCTGGCAGCAGGTAAGACTTACCTTCTTGAATTTCACCCATTTTCTATTTTCAATCCTTGTGAAATTTGCCTCCCACCCTTTGACGTGGCAGGGCAGTGGGTTATTCTTGCTTCTCCTCCTGTTGCCTCCCACCAGAAGCTGGGGAAAGGGTGATTTCCTTGTGAAAAAAAGTGACATTCCAAGGAGTCTGATTCTGCCTTTATTTTATTCAGGTTTCTCTTGGGTTTAACTGAAGATTTGTCAGCAGCTACGCAGATGTAAATCAGAAATAGCTTCATGCCTGACTCACTCAATACTCCACTGCATTTCATCCCATCTGGTGAGAGCTCCCGTTCAGCTGCTTCGGCACCGACCTTGCTCCTGGGAAGCAGAGCTGGGGGCTGAGAGGTCAGAGACCGCTCTCAGAAGGGGCTTTAAAAGCAAATTCTGGGACGTCACTACTTGTGCCCCCATCTCCCAGGTTTTCTGCACCCCTTGAAGGAACAAGACCTGCCCGTCCCCCCCGGCTGGAGAGGCTCTCCCAGCCGCCCGGCCTGCAGGTCTTCAGATGTCAAGTTTTCTGCCTCTGCCAGATGGAAATAATGGAGGAAACAAATGTTTTCCCAAAAATAGTGCCTCCCTTTGTGGTTTTGAACAGCCGTGTGTCACTTGTGCTCCTGCTGAGTCCGGCTTTAGGTACAGCTGGCTGCTCTGGGTAAGGAGGGCTATTACGTCTTCCCAGAACAGATTGTCCATACGATGGACAGACTTTGTACGTAATGACTCAATGTCTATAAAAAACCCCAAAACCCAGGAGAGGAGCTATTGAACCAACCTGCTGGGCTGGGGTGAAGGCAGCACAAGGCTGTGCCAGCCAGATGGGAGCCCAGGAGGGGGTCCCCGCTGACCCTGCTTCCCTCGCCTGGAGCCCACTGAGCCCCCTGTGAGTTGAGCTGGGTCACAGCGATGCACCGAGGAGCGGCCATCCCAGTGATGTCCACACAGCCCTGGGTGAAGGAGAAGGTGCCAGACAAGCCATGGGGATGGAGAGATGGAAACCATGGCAAAAGGAGAAAGGGAGCTGAGGAAGGTGTTGTGGCTCTGAGCATTCTCTTAAGCTCTGCTTTGAGGTTAAACACAGCACATAAAACTGAAATAAGCAGGTGGAAGAGTTTGCAGAGCATGCAGGGCCTTTTCCCTCCTCCTCCACTCCCTGCAAGACCTACCCAGGCAGAGAGGACATGGGCACGAGCCATCAGGGAAGGCAAAGCAGCGCATCCCCCCACCCCCTGCGCTCAGGCTCCTAATGAAATTCATGCAAATTTTATAAAGCGATTGAGATGTCTGGAGCTTCCTCCACCTGTCACTGGCTTATTTCTAACGGAAGCCATAATGAGGTGCCTGGAGGACAGCATCATTTAGTTTTCTTTACAGTAATCACAATTTAGATGCTCTGTAATACAATAAGAGCGAGAAGGGAACGGCAACTGGAACGGCTCCCCAGCTTGTCAGGCCTGATGAGCCACAGCACAGAGGCCAGGCAGGCTCTGTCCTGCCATGCTGGGAACGTGGCTTTGCAGTGCTATCTTGCCACAGAGACTGCCCATAGCTGTCTGCTGGTCAAGCCCAACAGCTGCAGACCTTGGCGGCTCGGCCACACTGCGGCACCTCTGGCAGCGCACAGCAGCCCAGCACGCAGAGAAAGCTGGCAAAAGCACTCATTTCAGCTCCCATCAACTCAGATGGGCCTCGGTCACCCGAGTGCCTGTGACCAGCATGGCCTGAGCATCCCAGAATGCTGAAGCCAGCGTTGAGAGGGATGCCTGGCCTTGCAAAGTCCTGGCTTGGGTCACCGAGCATCGCCTTCCAGCTGGGAAGTTTGCCCTGCAAACTATGAGCACAGAGCTTGGTGCACCTGCTTATCTGTTTTATGCATAGAGGTACTTGTGGCTACCTCTGTGAAACGAATAAGGTGCCTCCTGTGCTGTGTGACTGGTGAGCACTCGTTGGGCTCCTTTTACATCTCAGCAGGGCTGGTGTTGGTCAGCTGGGCAGGAGCTGCGTCTGACGGGTGCATAAGGCACAGTGAGGAGCTCAGCCAAGCTGCGCCCTTACCTACTCCTGCTCTGAAAGGCAAAAAGTCCCTTTTACTGATTAAAAGGCCAGAAAAGGCCCCCACCCCCCAACAGCTTCTGGTGCTGTTAGCAAAGACAACTCTGCTGTTCTGTCGTTTTCACCCAAACCTGCAGGAAAAAACAGCAGGAGAAGTGAGGAGAAATCTGCAACCCACCATTACCTCTCACTGGGTAGTTTTCTGAGGGGTTGCAGGGAGGAGCAGGGCTTGGGGAGAGAGGCCAAAGGCCACATACTGGCTCTCAGAGACCACTGGTGCAAGGAGGTTTGGTGTCCATAGCCTCTCTTCCCAGCACAGAGCGCTGTGGATGTGCATGGGGTGGCCAGGGGCTTGTTGCCTCCAGCCCTGTGGCAGGTAAATCAGCACAGGGACCAGCACTGCTGCCAGGTGCTCCTGGATTGGCACCGTGCTGGCTTCACCCTCGTCTAACTCTCACACACTCATAGCTTCATCACAAAGTGGGTTCAGGACCATTTGCCTCTGCCTTTGGTTTCTCCACCAGTAACTTCTCTTTCTGTAGATGATGGAAAACAAAAGGACCCCCACCAAGGATATTCTAAACTCACACCAATGACCATCTGCTGTCTCTGGGGACTCCAAGGGCCCTCAGTGTATATTCAGCAGCATCCCTTTCCACATGCTGGCCACTCAAGACCTGCGCAGGGCTCAGGAGCCACTCTACCTCCTTCCCTTTGAAGCCTGAGTGCCTTACAGCATCCCATCCTGATAGGCTCAGCCATCTTCTAAAAATCCAGTTTATCATTCCGTGGAGCGATCCAGGAACCTCATCCAGCACAGCGGCAGACAGGTTGCTTAGATGCATCAGGATGCATGAGATGCATCAAGAAGAGGAGGACATCCTGTGCTGGGAGATGTCCTTGGAGGAGGATGGCCAGTGAAGAGGCCCCAGCCTGGTCAGAAATGGCCATGGTCCTGGTAGCTCTATGGCAGGTGGCTGTGGGGCTCTCGGCTGGGGTGTCACCTCCACCAGCAACATTGTGAAAGGAGAATCTGCTCTCCAGTGATACAAAAATCTTAAATCCTCTTTTTTTAACTGAATTTTCTTCAGCAGCTTTTTCAATTTCCATTCATATCCCTCTCCCGTATCACCCTGTCAGCTCTCCACCGTCTCTCAGCTGCCAGACACATTTAAGGTGCCTGCCAGGCTCCTGGCAGCAGTCTCTTTCCATCCCTCAATCCCTCCTGCGCTGCCTATGCCCAGCGCTGCTGCTGCAGAGAGCCGAGCTCATGGCCCGTGGTCCCCACTGCTGTCCCTAGAGCTGGGGCAGGTGGTGCCACAGGCTCAGCTCTGGTGGCTTGGGTGCAATGTAAGCTGGCACAGGTTTTGCACGTTCACCACAGTGTAGGACTGCAACACCTTGTGCTGGGGTCCTTCCTTGTGTCCACGGCAGTTAGTAATTTATTCTTAAGAATATATATCACACTTGTAGCTTTATACTAATCAGGCCTGCTGCTATAAGTCTTCATTGCAAAAATGGGCTTAAAACTGCCTCAGAGAGGCAGGTGGGGTTATGCCCCCCCTGCAGCACCCTGGCTCGGGGCAGAGCAGTGGCAGGGCCACCCACAGCCAAGCGCTGGGATTCCAGCCCTCATCTCCCAGAGGAAGAAACTTTCCATTACCTTTCCCCTTGCTCCATTTTCTCCCTTTAGGAGCCTAGACTGCTACCTCGCTCTCTGGTAATCACAGCCAGTCACTCTCATTCAGCTTCCACCCACAATACAAAAGCAAGCCCCAAGTGCCCTGTTTAGCACCCAGGTGTGCTCACTGGTGACAGTGGATATGGCCCCCTTGCTTCCCAAAGCTTTCTTGATTTGCTGATGTCCCCACTGCTCCAGGATGGTCTTAGAGGTTGCTTTTCCATGAGAAATGGTCCCACAGTTCTGCCCTTCTGAAAGCAGACACAGGGGTATGTGTCCTACCCAGGGCACAGGATGCAGAGCGCTGCTGGCACATGATGCCCAAGGCACATGTGCTGGGAGACAAGTGCTATTCTGAAATTGCCATCCACCTTCTGGGACACACCTGGGGGGCATGAGCTCATTTAGCACCTCGTTGACTACCCCTGCCCGGGCTGTCTGGCTCTGCAGACACTGCCATCTCTTTGGGGAGGGCTGGAGAGCGGGTCCTGCCCTGTGCCTTTCACCTCCTACAGAACTTGAGGCAGCGAGAGTTCAGCGTTCGTTTCCTGCAGTTTCTTCTGTTCAGTCCCAGGCCATGGGGAGCAATGGGTTGTCTGTGTGGGTCCCTCCATGTGGCATGGGGTGAAGGTAAGTGCCCATGCAGAGCAGTGTGGGGAGGAGCTCACCTCTGCAGAATGGGCTTGGGGTGTAAGAGAAGAGGAAAGGGAAGCAGAGGAAGGCAGCACCTGCCCCCAAACTACAGGAATACTTTAAATGCCACTTTTCCCTATTTCAGTCTAACAGGTTTTAAATAAAGCAGCGTTTCAGCTAGGGTTTTTTTTTTTGTCATTGCTAAAAAGAGTTTTGGAAGTCTGGTGCTTCCTTGAAATGACAGCTAATAGACAGATCTATTGATAATGACACAGTGAATGCATGAACGTGCATTTACAATCTCTCTGTACTGTGAGATACCTAACAGTGCCAGGAAAAAAAAACAACAACCCTTGCTAATACTGTGGGTGTGAGCTAAAAACGTATTTCTTTTCTTGCTAATTCTTCCAGGCCAGTGGAAAGTGTTGTAGTGCAGCTGACAGCACCTCTCAAGTAATGAAATGCTGCGATTCAGTGGTTTTCCTCACTCGCAACAGCATCACCTTCTTCCCATCTGTATTCCTCCAAGAGGCTTAGCAAGATGAGAAAAGCTACTGCAGAAGCAATTGCAGCAAGTCTACAATTGACTTGTGGGTTTGGGGCTTTTTATTTTTTTTTTAATTCTTAAAGCTTTATGTGCTGTAGCACCTCTTCTGTTGCTGGAGGGAATTTAGTGAGGGGTAAGTAGCTAATTTCATTAGCAGATGTAAGTTCTGCAGAGCATGAGCTCTACTGATTGAATCACAGAGCAACATGTTGAAAAGGAGTGCTACACTAAGCTGTCTGAAGATCTACCAAAGCAGCGTTTGCCCAGGTGATTTATACAGGTCTGAGTTAGAGAAAGGTGACAAGTTTTGAGGAGGTCTTAGATAGGAGAAAAATGAGAATGACTCAGGTTTCAAACCAGCAGGGTTTCTGTTGTAAAATAACTTGTCGTGGTTGCAACAAAAGGGTGTCTGCAATTCCAGCTGGAGGAGAAAACCATTAGCTCAACAGAGGGTCAGTGGGGACGGCTTTGTTCACCAGCAGCTTGCACTGTACGATGATTTTCCTGCCACACAAAGGTGCCATTTAGCTCTGAGTTTTTACATGATGAACATGCAGAGTGTAGATTGAAGGGCATTGGGTAACGTTAACCCAATTACAGTTCTATTCCAACATCCCTTAAATGCTTCTTCAGTTGTTTTATCAAGAAACTTAATTCTCTACTCCAAGTGAGTGAATTCGAGATATGAGGAAAATACCTGTTCTTGCTACGGAAGAAACCAAGTGTTTATTGCCTGGTGCAAAGAATCCCAAGGATCCAACAGCACATTCTGTGTCCCTCCCTGAAAAGGGATTGTAGGGAATATTACTGTTGACCTTTTTCCACCAGCCTCCATGATTGAAACGTGAATTCTAGCTCCCAGGATGTTATACACCAGCCACAGTAACACATGTGATGTTCGTTTATTGAATGACAGGTAAACATGGCTGACAGAGTACATCCAGCTGAGGTGTCATGATTGTAGAACTGACTGAATTTAATTATCAATGGGAATTGAGGGCCAGTGACATCACGAGCTAAAACACACAGAAATTTTTGTGCCCAGTTTTCAATGCCAGTGACCTGGCTGCCAGGTGTACCAAGTACTACATTATAAGCCATGCTGGACATGGAGCTCCTTCTGGTTCCATTGCTTCCAGCTCATTTCTGAGACTCCTTGAATTCTCTGGTGTTCATAGATAAATAGAATGTTTTGGGTTGGAAGGGACCTCAAAGACCATCTCATTCCAACCCCGCTGCCATGGGCAGGGACACCCTCCACTAGACCACGTTGCCCAAAGCCCCATCCAACCTGGCCTTGAACACTGCCAGGGAGTGCCCTTCCTCTGGGCTGCCCGAGCCAGGGCATCACCACCCTCACAGGGAAGGATTTTTTTGGAATGTCTAATCTGTATCTACCCTCCTTCATCTTAAATCCATTATCCCTTGTCCTGTCACTACAGACTCTCTCCATCTGTCACCACACTATAGCCTCTCTCCATCTGTCCTGTAGGCCTCCCCAGGTACTGGAAGGCTGCAATAAGTTGTCCCCAGAGCCTTCTCTTCTCCAGGCTGAATAAGCCCAACTGCCTCAGCCTGTCTTCACAGAGCAGGTGCTCCAGCACTCTGATCATCTTCCTGGCCCTCCTCTAGACTAGTTCCAAGAGCTCGATATCTTTCTTGGTCTGGGGACCCCAGAGCTGGATGTGGTACTCCAGGTGAGGTGTCACCAGAGCAGAGTAGAGGGGCAGAATCCCCTCCCTTGACCTGCTGGTCACACTTCTTTTGATGCAGCCCAGGATACAGTTAGTTTTCTGGCCTGCAAGTGCACATTGCTGACTCATAAGATTCTTATTCACCAACATCCCCAAGTCCTTCTCCTCAGAGCTGTTGTCAATGCCTTCTCTTCCCAGCCTGTAGTTGTGCTTGGGATTGCATTGACACTTGCAGGATCTTGCACTTGGCCTTGTTGGACCTCATGAAGTTCTCATGGGCCCACCTCTCCAGCTTGTCAAGGTCCCACTGGGTGGCATTCCTTCCCTCTGGCACATTGATTGCGCCACACAGCTTGGTGTCACCATCAAACCTGCCGAGGGTGCACTCAATCCCACTGTCTATGTCACCAACAACATGTGTCCCTGAACGTGTTTTGCACCCAGCTGGAAGCACTGATGACAGCAGTGAGCTGGACATGCTGCTTTCTTTATCCACTGCCTATGCTCTGTGAGCCTCTGCAAGCAGTCTGGTGGAGGGGAGATGTCCTGTCCTGAGGGTGAGTGAGAAAAATGGAATTAAATTTCCAGATATTGAAGGCAATAAGATAATCTCAGCTCTTTCATAAACTCTTTACAGTTTCTCAGAAATAAGACTGATACACTGCTGTTCCAACACGTCATCACAGTTATCCTTAGAACCTCAGGTGTGCAGACAGGGGCTCCAATCTCACCGCGCTCTTGCACCAACTCGCTTGGCACATCTTGTTCCTCACCTGACGTTCACCATCACTGGGAGACTGTAGTGTCCATGCTCATCTCACCTGTCCACAGACCAGAAGTGTCTGAATAGCCTCTCTCTTCATCAACCCATTTGAGCCCATTACTCTCAAACTGTGTGATGGGAAGCACATATATTTCAGACAAAATCTCACCAGGGCCCTCCTCAGCCCTCCCAATGCCTTCCTACCCACCCACCCACTGCAGTCCCCCTCTCCCAGTGCATTATCCTTGCCTCTATCTTAATCAGGCCACCTACATTTGTAGGCCAGACAAATGAGACTTCAGGGGGATATTTAACTATTTAACATACTATTTCCCTGTGCTGAGGGAAGCCACCTGTTGTGGTTTAGCCCGTCCAGCAACTGAGCACCACACAGCTGCTTGCTCTCTCCCCCTGTCTGGGAAAAAAGGGGTGGGGGGAGAAAAAGGAAAGACAAAGGCAAACCCTGTGGGTTGGGATAAGGACAGTTTACTGGGATGGCAAAGGGAGGGAGAAAAAACACTAACAGGACTTTACAGTAAAATATACAAAACTGGTGACACACAAATGCAGTTTCTCACCAACCTGCACAACTCAGGCTGTACAGCTCAGAGCCGTCCTGAAGCTGGACCATCCCAAACCGTGTGCCCTGGAGCCATGCACTTCTCCCCCACCAGCCCCCCTTTATGCTGAGCATGACATCATGGTATGGAATATCTCTCTGGTTAGTTTGGGTCATCTGTCCCCTCCCAGCACTCCTGGAAGCCCCTCTGCCTTCTCACTGGCAGGACAGCATGACAAACTGAAAAGCCCTTGACTGGCAACACATAAACACATCCCTGTGTTACCAGCACTACTCCCATCCTGACTCCCAAACAAAGCACTGCACCAGCTGCTAGAAAGGAAATTAACTCTACCCTAGCTGAAGCCAGGACACCACACAAGTAGGCCATCCCTAGCAGCTGTCCCACCTATTCTGGACAATTTCTAAGACAAAGACAATGCTGTTCCCCTGCAATGCGCTAGAAGGTGCCTCCAGTTCATTAGGGAAGTTTGTCTATGGGCCTGTATAAGCCTTCCTTGCTGCCAAAGATGATAACGTCAGCTGTCATTGCTGACCTTTGGGAACAGTTCACTTGCCTAGACACACAGTTACCACCATCCCTCTGGTCTTTTGCATACAAAATATAAAGTACTTTAATTTTTTCTGCACAGGTTTAAAACCATCTGCTTTTGCTCCCTCCCAAACTCTCTCAAAACTGTCAGCATCACCCTTAAAGCGTGGCCCCATGGTCCAGACACAGTGCCAAGAGAAAGCTAAGCCCAGCTTAGCATGGAGCAATATTTATCTCCCTCCCTGTACAAACAGAACTGCAGTTAATGTCTTCCAGGGTGATTTTTTTGGCTTTTTTTGCATCAGTATCACAACTTGATTCATATTCTGTTTGGAACCCAGCTGTAATCTGCAGATTATTAAGTCCGGAGCTGCTGTTTATCCAGGTATTTTTCATTTTCATTTCATTTGTGCTTATTTATTTCCCTCCTGAACACACTATTCCCCCCTTCTTTTCACAGCAGTTTATCTCACTGATTCCTGACCTTCCCTCCAATTTATCAAAACCAGTTTTGAATTCTGATCTGGGCTCCCTCCCAGCCTGAAACCCTGGTGAGCCAATACATGCACTGGGTTTATAAAAGTAGCCTCTAATCGCTTCGTTAACTGCGCTGATGACAGGATTTTCCAGAAACAGCTATGAGAGGCTCCTGCTCCTCTCCACTGGACAGCCTATTGATACTTTTGCTCACTCCTGCTCGCAGAGAGCAAGCAATCAAGGCTGCACACACACACTCCCCTACCTTCAGGGGCTTTCCGTTTAGTGCCATCAGAAGTATTTAATGACATTGCAAGGGGATTATTTGCTTCTCCACGGAGAAGTTCCCTGGTCTGCCATACTCCTGTGCCCATGGAAACCAGCCAGTTGGCTTCCCCTGAACCCCCTTTGGCTGATGATTGTGCCCTGATGGCCCACTTGTTGAAGTCACCACATTCAGCGCTAATCACTCTGCACATGCAGTCAAGTGCTTTGATTTCATGGTCGAGCTGAAGCAAACCAAACTACGTAACAGCCTGTGGCAGGGGGACGCAGGGGCCACCCAGCTGTTACGACAATCATGCTCCTCTTGAGGCTGAGCTGAGTTTTGGCTCCTTGGGCAACAGATCAATAGAGGTGAGGGCATTGTTCGGTGCACAGCCACAGCCCGCTGCGGCCTAGGGAGGCTGTCCCACCACCCGTGGCACACACAGCACTAGGCTTCGCACCGCGTGTGCCTGGGGTGGGCATCTCGCAGCAGCCGTACACCTTCTGCACCAAGTTAATACCTCTGAGAGCACTCAGGCACTTGATTGCCTTTGATTGTTTGCAAAATAAAATCAAGTGAGAATTCCAATGATGAAATTTATTCGTATCAAATGTTGGGCTGTAGGTACGTGCTCGGAAACGTAGCACCTACACCCTTTGGTTAGACGGCCAACTTGAAAATCTGAGCCATCTAGAGCTGCACTCTAATGGCAGTGAACATAAATGCACAAAATCCCTCACAGGGTGCTGAAGAAAATTTGTCCTGTTGCTGAAAAGCATTTTGAGTGCAGCCCATGTGAAAAACCAGAGCTATATGAAACAGCCTAACAATGTGAATGGACAAGGTCAGTCCTTCCTGAAAATGCTTCTGCTGCAATGGCATCAACCTGCTCACGTCGCCAGTCACATGAGTAGGGCTTGTCCTGACTTCACCCAGCAAAACTTGCCGTGATAGGTCGTGGTCATCCGAAAGACTTAGAGACACCCTCTGGCATGGAGGACATCCCCACGGAATCCTTCCCTCATCACTTGCCCAACTTGTTCCAGCAAGTTCACAGGTGACTTTTTCCAGTTGACTGACATCTCATTTGAAGTCTCAAAACTGGCTCTCGAAGACTAGCTGAGGCCTTATTATTTTGAGAGCAACAAAAGGATTATCTCAGATGGCCTATTTCAAAGCTTCTATTCAGACACCTTGCCCTGGACGTCTGTAGTGGATCACAAAATAACCTCTGATGCTATTCCGCAGGATTGCAAAGGTTTCTGTGACTCTTACCTGTATGACCTGACAGAATTGGGCCTCTTTCAGGTACTTTCCTAAAGCATAAAAGTAATTTAAAGTTTTAACTCCATCTTTGGATGTGATTTAACTATGTCCAGTTGATACAATCCGCTAATTTAATAACCAACTGTTATATATTGTGCCATCAACCAAAATGCCTGAATAATAACACCAAAAGGAAGATGGGTCCCTATGGAACATCAATTGCTGTGTATTTCTGGCTTGATGATGACAAAAGACAGCTAACCCTTTTTCTGAACAGTCAAACTAGCCTTGTAGTATTTTATAACACTTCAGACAAGGCCGTTATGTCCTGCTTTGCTTTCAAATCATCACGTTAGAGCAGCTGTTTCCTTCCCTCTTTTGTCCTGAAGCTCATTATATTCATGATACTTTTCAAGAAAATTGTTTCAATTATTAACAAATTGTTAGAGGTAGATGTAAACCTAAGTCTAAATTTTTATTTATTTTTTTAAAAATCGACTATTTAATTCAATTATTACCCCTCTTCTGTGACGGCTGAAGGAAAAAGTGAGCATTTCTGTTTTCCCTAGATTGACTGCTTGCTCAATCTTTTGTTAAATAACGGACTCAACTTTTATTTCCCTTTCTAGCATGGGTACTACTAGCCTTTAGCTGCCATAATTTAGTGGTTTTCTGTCCTTTTTCACCCAAATCTGTGCTATCATTTACACCTATCCATAGCAACACATCCTCCCTTTCTATTCTTGTTGATTTTTCGGTTTAAAGGATTTCTGATAGAGTCATGACAGCCACTTACTATGCTCCCCGCTCTCCCACTGCACTGGCATAATTTGTCATTATGTGTCCTTTTATTAGTTCTCAAAGACGATAATCATTTATCATTCCAATTGTTTCAAGCCATTGTATAAAGTACTCTGGAGTGAATTTAGTCTGTCCCTAATTAGGTGAGAATTTCCAGCTTTTCAAAATGTGTCTTTCCAGATAATACCTGCTCTCTGGAACTCTGCTCCTCTCCTTCAGACACCTCCCCTTTTTGCATATGGAAGTAAGCTGATTTGAAGTCCATGTCAATTCTATTGTACAGGTTGCCATCTTTCCCTAAAATTACAAAATGCTATTTTGTAACTAAGATCACACCAGTTTCTTCTTCCAGATTAGGGAAGATTCCTCACTGGTCAGAATCAAACCTAGAATAGCCACTCCCAAGTCCTCCAGGAGACAGCGTCCTTCCTTCATTTTTAGGAACATTCATGCAGTTCACGCCCTGACGCAGCATTTTCTGCATCTATTAGAAAGAAAAACATGTGTTTGAAGATGGATACACCAAGAAGAGAGCTTTCATCAAGGCGAATGGTTTTCCTTTCAGGGCAACTAATTTCTCACCTAAGACGCCACGTTTTGCCTGCCTTAAACATAAATAGTCTGTGCTCTTCTTCAGTCATAGAATATTAACAAGTTTTTGGAGCAGCTGGCATTTCTTGGGAAGGAGGAAGAGTTTAGTGTTCCATTATTCTTAAGGTTAAAGGCAGAAGTAACAATGGCTGCATATGAAGCTGGAGAAATTCAAGTTCTGACCATTGACTCTTATCTGCAAGACCAGATTGACTGAGGCTACTATCTGAGTCTGATAATACTGATTCTCATATACATGACAGAATCAGTATGTCATACCTATAGGGAATGTCACTAGTCTGGAAAAAAACCCTCCTTTATGCAGTAGGATACTTAACTCTGCTGATCACAGCTATTTCTTTCTGTTAAAAATATTAGATTTAGAATCCAGTAACAACAGAAGAAAAGAACAGCAGTGCAGAATAGAATAGGCTGGTACTCAGGCTGGAGAGAAGGAATAATGATTCAGTAATACCTATCTTTAAAAGTTTCTTCACTTGTTAAATGGGTTAAAAGTTAGTTCTGAGACTGGTCTTTGGATCAATAAAAGGTGCTGGTTAAATGGGAGCACATAAAATACTCTAAACTGAGTAAAAGCAGTTTGTAGTTTTGGCTTTTGAATGAAAACCTGTTAAATACATGGGCCACTGGGAACCAATACACGTGTTGGCATCAACATTTGCCTAACCAAATGGAACAACAGAAATATAATATAATTTCTCAGTTGCCAACACTGTAAGCATGAAAAAGTAATGCAGAAGATGGAAGGAGAACACCACCACCATTCAGTACATTTAAACTTATTCTTTATGATGCACTTTCATCAAAATTTGTAGTTGCCAGGTATCAAATTTCATTCATGCAACATCAATTCACTAAGAAATACATATTATTTTGGTGAGAAAATTAAACTTCATATTTATGTAAAAACTGTTTTGAAATAAAAATAAAACGAGATTTATTTTTACAAAAAAAAAGCCTTTTTCTTTTTCCTTTTTTTTTTTTTTACTAACAGAATAATTATCTGGAAAAAGTAATTTCCCACATGAGATAGTTAAAGGAAGTTAAATATATTTAAAAATGGAAGATTCTGCATTTACATAGTTATATGCCATTAATATCGAAGATATGCTTTCCAGCAAAAAACTTCTCATGCTTAAAAAACGCACCTTAATTTTATACTGTACATTACAACATACAAGGAGTAAGAAACAGAAGTAGTAAACAGGTCATATGCAAAGAAAAAAGTTACATTACAAGACAGTTACAACTGTGACACAAAAAATTAAAATACTCTGTTTTAACAGTATTTGAAGGCAATTCACAATCATTTCAAGAGTTTTGTGAAATTTAAGGCCATTAGTTATAAAGAAAATGTATCTGACACAAACTCACAAACCCAGGTATTTGATAAAAACTGTACATGCAAACCCATTGTATAATTAGATATGAACAGGCAGCTAATAAAAGTTTTTGGGGTAGTTCTGTACACAAAACTGTGCACAAAGCAACATGGTTGTGCAATTTTTAAACCAGTTAATTAACGTCATCGTTCATGCACCCTGAATGGCAATGTGATCAAATGACAAGTACTAAGAGCCAGCATCCCTTTGAATGGGCAATCTAGACAAAAAAACCCCAACAACAAACAAACAAAAAAAAGTTAAAATTTTTAAATTAAGTTTAAAACGGTCCATTATAAAACATCTGCTGTAATTGCTCCAAGAGACTTTTCTGGTGCAAAGTTTCCAGTGCTTTAAGGAATGCATGATAAGATTTAATGAGCTCAGTGAGTCAACTATAATAATCTGATAGCTCTGATTTGAGGTAATTTTCTTTAATTACTTATAGCAAGTAACTCTTCTAATTTGCTTCAGTAACTTAAAAAAAAATACCCAACCCATAAGCTTAGATAAACTTAGAAATTGGAGAATCTCTGCAAAAATACACAGACCTCCTCCCCCTCAAAGTTTGGAGTTAGTCATAAGTCATATGCAATGCTGACATTCACATTTTAGGGGTTTATTCTCAAACTGAGATGAAGGGGTGACCGAGGGCACTGATTGAAGCAATTCAGGTGTTGGAACACACGGCTCTGTGTGTGTGTCCTTTTCTCAGCTTTCATTTGTATTTGTCTGGACAAACATTCAAAGAGATATTGCTTCTCTTGTTATCTTGTGACAAACTATTGCAAGCTAGAAGACATGTGAGTCAATATTCCAAACTTTTATTCTTAAGAAGAATTATAAAAGTACTGAAATTTAAAAATAGGAACATGTAAACATTGATACAGAGTCATAGCATTCCTATACATTTATATACACACAGTATTCAGAGAGGACAATATCTTCTGAGTTGAAATCCTGACTTGTGCTTTCCCCTCCAACAAATACATCAAAAAGTAGGGTTTCTTTTGTCAAAAAAAATAATACTCAGAGAGAACATCAGCATTTTGCTCCTAGCATTTAAAAGCTTTCCAGTTGCTGATGCAACCATAGGAGAATTTTGGTATGCGAAGAGAATTTGTCTAGCTCCAAAAAGCTATCAGAAGCTACTGCTGCATCCAGAAGACTCTTGACTTGTGATAAATGCTAAGCACTTCGGAGCAGTCATATCTGAGTCTGCAACACGTGAATCGGGGGCGTATAGGGTGGCGGGGCAGGCGATGGCTTTATTCCTCTGACTCTCATGTAGGAAAGAAACTGCTCTGGGATCTCAGCTAAAACATCTTTGGCCAGTCTTGCCATGCTTAACACGTGGTTTCCACTTCTGTCAATGTAATCTCGGAATGGCACAAACTACAAAACAAGTGAGACGTTGGCAGCAGGTCATTATGTGGCCAGAGAATGTATCTTACAACATAAATATAAGGAAGTTTTACCTAGGGGCTTAGAGTACATGAATACCCATTTATATAGAGTACCACACCCATTTTATATATGCATATGCATTGTTCATATTTTATATACACACATTGTATCTCAATTTTTAAGAGTCCATTTTCTAATAGTAACAGTGTCATGCTTTCACACTTGGGTGAAGTTCTTCATGCAAACCACAGCCAGCTCACATTGCTAAGTATGTGTTTCATTGAAATACTTGATTTCTTGCTCAAACCTTCTCATCCAAGAAGGTAATTCTGTCTCAGAAAGCTATTCTTGGCTTACGTTCCCTGCTTGTGAGGCTCTTCTACCAGACTGCCTCTGCTTTGGCAGTTTGTGAACAGGCTTTTTGCCATCCAAAGTAAACAAAACAGAAAGGAGAACTTTACATGGTTGGACTATAAGATCTCCAGAGGTCCCTTCCAACCCCTATCATTCTGTGATTCTATCTAGTAGAACTATGACACACCTGAACATCAGGGAGTTTATAGTGATAGGACAAGGGGTAATGGCTTCAAGCTGAAAGAAGGCAGGTTTAGATTAGAGAAATTCTTTGTGAGAGTGGCAAGGCCCTGGCACAGGATGCCCAGAGAAGCTGTGGCTCCCTCCTCCCTGGCAATGTTCAAGGCCAGGCTGGATGGGGCTTTGGGCAACGTGGTCTAGTGGAGGGTGTCCCTGCCCATGGCAGAGGGTTGGAACTAGATGGTCTTCGAGGTCCCTTCCAACCCAAACTGGTCAGGGACAAATCCCTAAAAATCCAAAGCAAAACGGATTGGATTAAAAGAAAAAGTACTTGTTATGTGCTACCCAGATCTGGCAACACCTAAAAAATTAGTGACTCGGCTCTGGCTTGGATGTCATAACAATTAAGGAGATGCTTGCTTCTGTTTTCTATACATGCACTACCTGAAAGGAGGTTGTAGAGAGGTGGGCGATGGTCTCTTCAGCCAGGTGACAGGCGATAGGACAAGGGGAAATGGCACTAAGCTGTGCCAGGGCAGGGTCAGATTAGATATTAGGAAAAAATTTTTCACTGAAGGAGCTGTCAGGGCCTGGAACAGGCTGCCCAGGGAGGTGGCTGAGTCACCATCCCTGGATATGTTTAAAAAAAGGGTAGATGAGGTACTTAGGGATATGGTTTAGCATAAGACAGGATCAGCTGGACTTGATGATCTTAAAGGTCTTTTCCAACATTGTGATTCTGTGATGCATCTAGGCTCCTTGGTTTTTATTCACACCAGACAGCATGCAGAGATGCTGGGGGTTAAGCAGGTTAATAGGTTCTGCCAAAGGGGAGGACAATGTGAAATTCTGCTTTTTCCTCAGATTTTTGGAGCCAATCTTAGGGCAACAGCTTGGTGACTTTTCAAAATTGGGATTCAATGTCCAAAGCCACTTCTGGCACTGATGCGCTGGGCTACGCTATGTATAATGGGGCCTTTTACCCCCTCACAAAACAGAAGATTTAATTTAGAATAAAACTAGAACTGATTGAGAAATCAGGCACAGAGATGTCTCATCTTTTGACTGAACTCTTAAGATCTGAAGACTCTTTTGCCCATTATACCAACCAGAAAAATTCTGCTTTCTTGGATGTACAGCAACCAAGCGTATAGATTAAATTCCATTTTTCTAAAAAACATCAAAGTTTTCAATATTTAGGGCAATGCTGAACTCCAGTGAGAGTTTATCTTACACTATATTGCTGAGATCCTGAGAGTTTTCCAGATAAGACAGAAATAAACACAAGATATTAAACTAAAGTTATTAAACAAATAATAAAAAAACCCACCCAAAGCTTGTGAGAAAAACAAAACCATCAGACAAATCAAAACCAAAGACCACATTTCAGCAGTAAAGAACTTTGACTTAAATAATTTTTCAAGAACTATGGAAAGCATTTCTTACCCTGGACTTATGAAACACCAGTCTCCTACTAAAATGTGTTTAGAAATCAAGTGAGACAGGGCTCCTTCTATAACTCTCCTGAAAATGGCCTCAAGTTGTCAGAAAAAAAGGCTTCAAGCCTAGGTATTTGAACTATGTTGAATTCAACAGAAACCTGTCACCAAATTAAGCATAAGCAGGAACTGATTAGGGCATTTCCTTTATTCTGTGCTGAGTCTGTTTTGCCCACTTCACTAATTGGAGAGTGATCCCTCTGTCCTTATCTCAAGTCCCAAGCCTCCCAATATATATTTTCTCCCCTTTTTGGCTGGGGGGGGGAGTGAGCGAGTGGCTTGGTGGGTATTTGGCCTCTAGCCAGGGCCAAAACCACCACACCCAGGAAGCAAGCAGTAGCTCTGCAGTTTCTTAGAACATGGTGACTCAAGTCATTGACTTGTTGAAGCTAGAAGTGACTTCTAGCAATCCAACCTTGTTGTTCAAGCAGAGCCAGCTAGCACAGGTTGACATAGACAACATGGCACCAGAGTGGTAAGCAAGACTGTTCAATGAGAGTAGCCTTTATTCCAGAGAGGAGAATCCTCTTTTGTCCTCATTGTGTTGTCTCCAAACCATGTGGGCAGGGGAACAACAGGCAAAAAAGGACCTGATTTTAGGGTATTAAGCCAGGAGGCAAGGTATCTGTGGTTCCATAATTAGCTGTCATAACTATTTCTGTGCTTATTCAGTAACTCTTCAGTACCAGAGACAAGCACATACTGTGACATTTACTGGTACCGACTCCTCCGTTCCACAGAAAAAAGCTCTGGCAGTTTTCAGAAGCCAGCCCAGCGCTGCCCTGTTCCAAGTAATTGTTCCTTCTTAAACTCCATCAACTGTTCTGTAGGAATACATCTGACTGTTCCCAGAAGCATGAAATTAGGACAGCAAAACAAAACAAAACAGAGCAAGCATCTGTTGCCTGCAGGTTTACACGCTCATCCGGCAAAGGATGAGCTTGGTGTTCATTTCCATCTCAGGTGGTTATTAATTTTCTAATGCAATGTCTGTCTTATGTAAAGAGCACAGGTAGTCTGAGTTAACAAACAAGTATGTCCCATCCCAAGGGATCACCTTACCCATTGGTCTGTGGACATGAAAACTCAGGCCACGGTTCTGCTGCAGAGGGAGGGAGGCTATGTCACTGGGTAACTGTTGAAATGCAATTATACAATATAGATGGCCTGCATTAGTTCTTCCTCCTCTCTCCTTATGGTATATGGGTATTGGAGGAGCTGAAGGAACTGGACAGTGTATGCAGAGATATACAAGGACAGCTGTCAATGACAGCAAGGCCTAGAGCTGACATGTAAAGCAGCAGGGTTGGCAGAGGAATGGAAGATGGAAGGAAAACCAAAGGGAACCTGATGGAATGTAAAATACTTTTTTTTATAGTTTGAGAGTTTAATTTAAATGGTGAATATACAAAATTTTCCAGAGAATCAATAGTTACATTACTACAAATAACTATTTTCCTAAAACTTCTTACACAGAAAAAGGAGAACAAAGGAGCAGAAATGAGTGCATGGTGGAAACGTGGTACACATACAATAGAGAGTGCTGACAGTTCATATGTATACTAGCGAGGAGGGAAAGATGAAGATCATGTCTTTACATAAATTCCAGTCACCAGTAAATATAATAGATACATGACTTTCTGTTATGAGGCAAACTTGTCCTTTGCTAATTTAGTTTAAATATGTCACAATACTGACTGTTAAAATCAACAGTTAATTTCACTAGCTAATTTTAACTAATCCAATACACAAAAAAAAGATATATACAGAGAGTAGTTAGTTTTATTAAAGCAAGTCAGTTTTATCCTGCCAGATACAAAATAAAGGTCATATGAAACCTAAAGGGTTTGACATTATCCCTTTTTATTTATTTAGCTATGCTATAATGTATTTGTTAGTATTTAAAGAGGAAAAAGAGCACAAAATACTACTGCCTTCAGGTAATTCAATATGGCTTTGGGGTAAAGTTCTGATTGAAATATGTTAATAGTAAATAAAAGTTTTATTGCGTTGCTGATATGCAATGAATTCTAGAGAAATACAGAAAGCTATTCATTGCATATTATTTTTTAT
Source organism: Porphyrio hochstetteri (assembly GCA_020800305.1). Lineage (NCBI taxonomy): Eukaryota > Metazoa > Chordata > Aves > Gruiformes > Rallidae > Porphyrio > Porphyrio hochstetteri. Next base: position 53,044,697 of record CM036905.1, read on the forward strand.
TTCTCAGCAGAAATTAGAGTATTTCTGATGCACAGCGTTTTCATAAATCTTGTTTATAACGTTTGAAGAACTCTATTCATTTGTGCTCTTTGAATGTAAAACCAGCAGCTTTTGGAGCTGCTGTTGTTTGGGGAAATTATGTATAATTTAATCGTGTATATTTAAATGCATTTAAATATAAGTGCAATGCATGCCAGAGATATCTAAATTAGCTTTAAAAAAATCTGAAATATCACAGGGCTTTGCAGAGATACTACTTTGGGCTCCAGAAGAAGTTACAGTTTCTGCACATATAAATGAAAACAAATATACACATTCCAAAGTTCATCAGCTGCAATATGACCTTAATTATTATTAAAACGTTATGACCTAAATTAATGAACTACTTGTATAGCTACATTATTCAATATTCTACTAACCAAGATTAATATAAAAATCCAACCTGGCTTGCAGAGAAATAAGATAAAATAAGAGGAAAAAAAATTGAAGACAATGAATTTTAACAAAAGGAGGAATAAATGGAGAAAAAGAAATGGCAGATCAAAGGTAAGGGTTGAACCTAAGGATGCCTGTCAGTGCTTAAGAGGCATTTGGACAATGCCCTTAATAATAGGCTGTAACCTTTTGTTAGCTCTGCAGATGACCACTGTAGGTCCCTTCCAACTGAAATAGTCTATTTCATAAACATATTCAGACACTTTGAGGAAAATACGCCTTCCAGAACAGTTATAGATAGAGATCACTCTCACTACAGTCAGCAGGTTGGTTCAATTTTTCAGTAGCTTTCTGCTTTTCAAATGTCAACTTCTTTACTACTTTAGCAAGCAGGGGTTAGTGTGTTGAGCCTTCAAATGTCTTTCTGTTTTATTCCCCTTTAGTATCCCATGAAAATAAAAAATGCAGAGCTAGTTACATTTATTTGATCAAGAAAATAATGAAATGAAGCTTCTCCAAGGGTTACGTAATCAGGAGAAAAGGAGGAGTGCATGGAGCATGAAGTACTCTATGTAGTTCTAGAAATTGGTAGCTTTCAAGGGAAGGGGGATTATGGTGGCTGGGCACATATGTGCAAAACTTCTAATACCATGCTGCTGGTGGTTGCCTGGGTTTGAATGACAACCCTGGGGAGGACTGAACAACTGTAGAGAGCAGGAACAGAACCAGAGGACTTTGGCAGAGATATGAAGGTGTCTGCGGAATGCAGAGGAGAGCAGCACACCTCTGGCCTGTTTCAGGCACATGAACACAGATCACAGAATCTTAGAATGTTTTGGGTTGGAAGGGACTTTTATGGGACTTTTTTATCTGGTCCACTCTTTCTGCAATAAGCAGGAACATCTTCAACTAAATCAGGTTCCTCAACCTGGCCTTGAATGTTTCTAGGGATGGAGCATCTACCACCTCTCTGGGCAACCTGTTCCAGCTATCATCTGTGGTTCCTTAAAGCGTGAGACACCTGCATGGTCACATGTGGCAGACACAACATAGGAACCAGGAGACACCTGTTAGAGGACTGGGTATTGTCAACTTCCACAGAATTTGCAGATTTTCTTTATGGAATCACAGTGAGATTGCAGTACAGAGGCAACCAACTCTTCTTCCATGGCTGTATAACCCTAAAACTTTATATGCCTCTGCTGCCAGTTAGGGGTCATTTCCTAATGAATGCAAATCCACTGCTACGTGTTATATAAAGGCCTATAGGCATCACAGAGAGTTTGAGCTTCTTATGAACACCTCAAGATAAAGTATGTCAGTGCTAAGGTAAAAATGAAAGGCAGGACTATAGATAGAAACAAGAATTGAAAGCAGATAGAATCAGTAAAATCTAACTATTAGAGTAAATTTTGTCTCCCACCTGTACAATGTCTCTTTCTGCAAATTTTCCTCTTGAAGAAATCCTCACTACGTCACCATCCAGTTCTTCCATAGCTGAAAAAAAAGGAACAAAATGAATTAATCTATGATCTTAGAAACACAACAAAAACAATCTTACTGAGATTACTTAGTCAATTTATACTTTAGAACAACAAACCCAACGATTGTTATTTAGGTAACTCTTTTAAGATCATTTGCACCATAAAATGCACCATGCTTTGTAGTTATTTTGCACTTTTTCATAATGAAAATGCATACTTTTTGCCTTTATTGTCATCCTCAGAACAAAGCAGACTATGATACAGCCCTTATCTTTCCAGCTCTCAAGCTAGCAAGTATATCTCTTTTGGTTATGGTGCATTTATACTTTCACAGGTGGAGAAGACTTCATTGTCAGTAATTATTTTTAAAAAGATAACAGGATGCAACACAAAGAGGTATTATTCTTGTGTTGTTTTTACCTCTCATTTTCATATTCTTAGAATACTTGTACAACAATTAACACGTCCAGTAATTAGTGACTATTTACATTATACATCTGTGGCAATACTAAGTACATTTCATGTACAAAAGAAAGCATACTGTTTAACCACAAGTACCAGAATTAAAAAGAAAATATGTAGGGCTTTGAGGAATGTCTACATTTCATAGTGCAGTGACATACATGATGGCATTTGATAAATTAGCCAAAAAAACCCCAGAAGTAGCTTAGTTATTGCAGTAGAGGAATGGTGTTCTGGAACATCACATGGAAGAATATGTAAATACTCCTGGTAATTTTTCTCCTGCTGTAACAGTTTCCCAATGCTGCTACACAGTAAGGCTCACTCCTGTGAAACCCAGCCTAACCCAGATGGCCTCCTCAAACGTACTCATTTTTCTCAGCATTTCATTACTGCAGTAAGATCGTTTATATTTCCAGTCCACTGACACTTCACAAGGCCACTAAATATCTGTGTTGAAGAAATTCAACAGTACTTGAGTATACTTACTTTGCTGTGGCGTTTTTTTTCCGCTCATCTTCTGGAGCTCTGTAAATGTTGAGCCCCCATATGGTTCTGTGACTTGAACAGAGAGCCTGAGGGGCTACCCAGCTCCACATGGTAGCTTGTAATCATACTGAGTTATCAATCAATCCAGCTGGAAATGTCAACAGTGCTTACTGCTTGTTCCATATTTTGCTCTTTTAAAGAACAATATTTGTTTGAAAAGCCACATATTGCTAAAATGTAAACAAATACAAAAAATTTTAGGAAAAACACTAGAACACTTACCATCAAATTCTGCTGGTCCTACCCCCACTATAATTATTGACATTGGAAGTTTTGAAGCCTTCAAAAGAAGAAGAAAAAGAGGTTTAACATGTTACATAACCTCTGCCAATAACATGTGAGTTCTGAGGACAATCTGAATAAAAACCATGCAGGAGTTATGTTTTAAAGAACATTTCCCCTCCCCCCCCCCCCCAAAAAAAAAGTTGAGTGGTGTAAACTCTCTGCTTAAGTGGTACAAAACATCCTGGATGAAGACAGAAAGGCATGTTATAATTTTAATGTATAAAACCTTTGAATCACATCGGATCGCAATTAAACACAACAAACTGTGTTAGAATTAAAACTAATAGAACAACTAAGATGACAAATTTATCTTAGAAACTTTTGTAAGCTGACAATGATTTCAAATATGTATCTAATGAAAGTCTGACATTTATTTAAATGCACTCTGCTGTTTCTCAGCATTACGCAGCTGCTTGGGACTACGTGACAGGATTTTTCACAGCCAGCTCATGCCAATTTTTCTCAGGAAAATAAATCACCTATTTGAGGAGTGTGTATCTTGCATTTCTTCAGTGAATTCAATTTTATTCAAGTCAGTCATCCATGCCACAAAGTAAACAAGATATCAAACCTGCTTACAGTAAGCTATTTAATTTTACTTCATCTTTTTTATTCAATGAAACAAGGCAAAGACAGTATCTGACTTTCCCTGAAAAAAAAAACCCTCTGTAAAACAGTATCCACAAATATTGGGTTCTCCTGTCATGATAGTAGCACCAGATATCTGCTGCCTTACAGAAATAATCTGAAGCTGCCTCTGTTGAACAGTGTAACAACTAAAAAAAACCCAACCATCCACCAAATGTCAGGTTTGACAACTGTTCCGCATTGAGATACTCTGCTGAACTGTGAAATCCCTACAGTAATTTCAAACAGGAGTATACACTGGCCAGAAATCATAGATGTACACTTCCTGCCAAATTAAACTCTGCTTCACTGAAGTCTGAAGTCAAGTTGTTTTAGAACATGCTGTTGTATTTTCATTTTGGACTATAAAAAGTGCTTTTCTCCCTCATTGAAAAGATGTTCTTGCTTTAGATACATCATCATTTCCCATTCTTCATTTGTCATAATACTACATATAAAGCCAACTTTTTGAAAGCAGATTTTTAGTTAATGACTGTTAACATGTTTATTTAAAACAATTAAAATATACCATTCTATACATTACTATTTAATGTTCTATAGCGCTACACATTATGCACTATACTATACATTGACTGCAAATTCATCAGAAAGTGTTACTACATATTCAATTTTCCAGCTAAATTCTTGTAGCAGAGTAAAATGATTTAATTATTCCTTGTTAGTTAAACACTAATACGCTACCAAAGACAACAGTACAACCTGCGTGGCCATGGTCTTGGACAAACATCTCTAGGTGGCCCTGATCAAACAGTTGGACAAAATGACCTCCAGAGGTCCCTCCCAACCTGAACCACTCTGTGATTCTGTGATTAAGGGTCATAAATACAGTGTAATTGTAACTAATTACAGTGCACTGCATAAGTCACTAACAGTGAGTATAGAATATCTGCCAGACATAAAGACATTTCTTAGAACAGAACACTGTTTTTCTGAGGTTTTCTAGTACTTTATTGCTCAATTGTAAAGAAAACATCCTATAGAGTACTCACACAGACACAGTATTATGTGGTACAATGTATATGAAACCCTAAGTGGCAAGGACAGCATAAAGACAAAAACTTAAACTTTTGCATACAAATTTAAGTGTTGGCATTTCCTGAATGACAGCATAACCTTTAAACAGTTCAGTAAAACAGAATGTGCCTGAAATATATACTGTAATGAGAAAGATGCCTAAATGCACACATATCAAGTTGCATTGAAGATCACTGCTCTTTTTATTATTTGGAATATTGGTAAGAAGGAAAAACTGCTACTGAATGGCATTTAACTAGTTCTGTCATGGTATAACACTTCCAAAAGTATATAGAAAAATTAATGCATCTTCATAAAAAGGCAAGAAATATTCACAAGCTTCCACTCGTTCCAAGCTAACACCACATCTGCTGGATTTCCAGACAGTTGTAGACTAACAGCTATTATTCCTAGAAATGAACTATTATTGGAAACAAGGTTTTTCTGTAGGTCTCAGTGACAAATGTTTTAAGATCTGGAAAACAGCTCATGAAGAAGTGACTGAGAACCCCATTTCCCCAGTCCCTGCCCCCAGCCCATGCCACAATGAGGGGGGAGAAGGGAGCAAAATCCTGACTAAAGTCTGCTAAGAAGGGAGGTGTGGGGGGAACATGTTTTAAGATCTGTTTGCACTTATTATCCGACTCTGGTGTCACTGTGTGTGTAGTGCAGTGTAATAAATTAGAGAGTTTTCTTTCCTTCCCTCTGTGTTGAGTCTGTTTTGCTCATGTCGTTGATGACAGGATGATCTCTCTGTCCTTACATTGATTTCTAAGCCTCTCAATGTATATTTCCTCCCCTGTCCAACTACAAAGGGGAGTGATAGATCCACTTTGGTGGGTGTCTGGCCTCCAGCCAGGGCTAAACCACCACAAGGTCTCAGTGGCAAATTACTTAATCTTACCAAACAGCCAGCTGGACTTGCTGGTGTCTTACAGACTTCAAATTGCGTAGCAAGTGAAATAAAGAGCTGCTCTTTTCTTCTCCATGGAGCCTTTCTGTCACCTAAAAGAAGCTCTGTTCCAAACTTCTAGGCTAGACTAGAGGATGAACTTCCAATCTAGAAGTTTATCTCCTTTAAAAGTGAGTCAGTTTATTCTATTTTAATACTGGAAGTTGGAAGATCAAAGGAAGTAAATGGGTCGCTTCAAACACAGTTGTACCTTTGGGTGTAAAAACTTAACAGGTGGGCTGTCAGAATCCTTACTGACACATGGACTCTGCCTACATGCTGCTGGCTAGAACTTGAGGGCATCTTCCTCTCCAGTGAAAGACAGGAGCTAGTGAATCTCTACAGGAGGTGGTGGGCCTTCAAAAATATGCCACCTAATTCTACACTACTCATTTTGACATGACGTTAAATTATTTTCACGTAGGCTTTTCGCCCACCACTTCACTAGTAACTAGATCCACTGTGGTGTGTTCAAAGCTATTAGTACAGATCTTTTAAAACCCCATTTGGAAGCTGGTTCTATGTACTGTCAACCTGACATTTCCCAGGGGCAAAAGATAAATGGAACCTGCTCATAATACAATTATTTACAAGCATAACAGTTTTAAAGAGAAAAATGTCAAAAGTGATGCAGAAACGGAGAAATAATTAAGAATTTTTTAAGTTCCAGGGAACTCTCTAGAAGTTAATCAGATGACTGGATTGCCATTTGGGATGGGAAAGTTTGAGGCAGTTTTTAAAAAGGCGGGGGGGTAACCAAAGCTGTCTGCAATTGCTAGAAAGATAAAGAGCAGTTGACTATGAAAAACTGCATGGTGGGATGTGCATGAGAAAGGAGGTGGCAAGAATCAGCTGAGGAAAATCATATGAACATACAGTGTTAGAGAGAAGAGTACCATTTCCCACAGAACACTGTCTAATTAAGCTGAGATCCAACTTTTGGTTTCTTTCTGTCTTTATGCATAATAAACTTGTGCTGTTTGGAAAAAACCAGTTAATTTATAGAACAAATGTATTGCCTGAAATATTAACTGATTTTGTTTCTTGCCTAAAGAGTAATTTCTAAAACCATAATTCTTTTACATTTTAACACTTTCAGCAAAACTTACATTCACTATGGATTCTTTTGTCTGAGCCATATCAGAAATAACTCCATCTGTAATAATGAGAAGAACAAAATACTGGGAGCCATCTTTTACTGAAGCAGCATATCTAAGGGAAGAAAAAAACAAGGTTATAATAATAAAAACCCTTTTATGCAAAGGAACCAATATGAAAAGAAGCTGTTTTTTTTAAATTGGCTACTAAAAATAACAAAAAGTGATGCAGTAGATTTCAAAAGTAAGATTTCAAAAGTATGGAGATTCTACTTTCAAATGAGAACATTAGAAAAGCGTAATTAATACAATAGTGATATTGATAATATGTGTGTGTTGAGTAAGTGAAAAATGAGAACTGTTTCACTACCAAGAGGAGTGTGGATGGAATGCCCTTTATAGAATCATGAGTCATTAGAAAGTATAAGTTATTTAATAGTTATAACCTCTGAGGAACATGGTATGAAGGGAATATATTACTACTGAATGGCTGGTTTTATAGCATAAATAAATTTTATCAGGAATAATCACATTGCATAAATATTTAATTAATTATTTTTTTAGGCTTACAAACCCAGGTTACTTACTGTTGACCACGCTAGCAGATTTATAGTTCCCATTTATTTGTAAAATGGCTGAACATGCACCCCACAACCTTGGCTTTGATATTAATCTCTTTGCACCACGCACAGATGTGCTTTCAAGACTAGAGCTTCTCACTGTGCTGTACATGAATACAAGACAAAACATACCCAGTGTCATTCCAGTCCTGTTACAGCTGATGGACCTGAGAAGCAACTGCTTTTTGAAAAAGAGCAGGTTTTGAAGATTTGGAAAGCCCTGAAAGATAGCGAGACTGCAGCAGCCCCACTGAACTCTATGGACTGCGTATCAGAAACTAAGAATTCATCTCCAAAGATTTGTCCTCTATAGTTAGTAAAGAACTTTTTTCTGCATGGAGAAGGCTACTCCACTTGCTGCTTCACCTGTCAGCAGCCAATATAGTTCCTACTTTCATGAAGGCTCTTGGTGCTGTTAAGGAGTCAAATATGAAATAAAAATAGCAATGAGTAGTATGGAGAGCAGGACAGAAAAAAATAAATTAGTCTCCATATGAACACTGTGGAATATATGCCCAAGAACAGAATATGATTGTCAAAGGCCTCACTATCTCATTGGTCACTGAACATGGGAGGCCTGCATCACTGAACAGTGTATGTCCTCATGATGCTCACAATGACTGCACGTGCTCAGAAAATTCTAACTCTGATGTTACACACAGCACATTTTTTGGCAGGACTTGCTTGCAATAAGATGCTGTAAACACAACATTTCCAAGAGTTTGGAGGAATGCATGTGAAGTAGAATCTACAACTCACATCAAGCCATCACACTCCTCCCTCTCCCTCCCCAGGATATGGGAGCAGCAGAGAAGCTGCACAGACAATGAACCTGTTGAACATCATCTATTTGCATGCTGGCAATAAGAACAGGGTTACATATTTAGATTAACAAGACCTATTGTGGAATACATTTTCCCTAGCATGTGGAGACTTTCTTTTACCTCATTTTTCCACAATGCTTGCACTGAAAAGGGATAATGAGAGAGTAATATAAAAATTAATTATATTTTCTGAGCACTCAGTAGAAATGGAATAGAAATTTGGTTATTTCATATTTTTCACAGAATAAAATATCCTGAAACCTTTTGCAAGAAAGATCATGGGGGGTGTGGGTAGCAGATGACAAAGGGCACTAGATAGAATCTTGTGTAGTTTAGATATCCTTACCCTAAATAGGGAGTTAATAAACTCATCTGCTTAAATTGCTTCTGAAGAGTTCTGAGATCAGAACAGGATAGTAATACAGTTCCCAGAGATTCCATCAGAGGTGTATTTTTAAGTAGGAGGGATGTGGGAAGAAGAAATTTTTTTGAGACTGAAGGTAGGTTCAAAGACTAAATGCAAGCTAGATTGTACTTTCTAGTATCATGTCTATGAGAGTCAACAGAATAGCCAAGAAACTGGACCAGTTTCCTTGAAACAAGGAAAACAATGTTAATGAGAACTGGACTGGTACATGAATTGTATTAAGGATGATCATGCTGTAGAACTCCTCATGAAGGTACTTAACTTTTCCACTGTGATTTGCTACCAGAAAGAGTACCCAAAGTTTGCAACAACTTGATATTCAGACAAAAGTTCGGTGGAAGAACCACAAATGCTGGTGGCAGGCTTTTGTAATTCTGCAAAAGTTGACAAATATTCCTGAGAAACAACTGGTGAGAAAAGCAGCTCAATTTATGCCAATGTTTGATGGTACTAGATGATGAATTTTTTGCAGTGAACAGGAGGCCTGAGGTTAACTGCCAAATTCTGAACCAGGAGATCAGCTGCTATGATAGTTCTAAAGAAGAAAGAACCAGAAAAGTCAATGAAAGAAAAGTTTAGACTTCCAGTCAACTTAGCTAATGAAGATACTGAAAGCCACATACGTGGAATTCAGCTGTTGTAAGGACTGACATATTTCCTCACAGTCTGGAAAATGCTACTGGAGAGACCCTGCAACAGGAAGGATTAAATAGAGACAGCTAGTTGCTGAAGACAAGCAATGGAATTTGAATGGTATGATTCCAAGATGGAACAAATAATCCTCAGGGTAAATAACTAAAATCAGGTATCTTGCCATGCTGGGATGCACAGAAAATTATCTGCATCACAGAATTCACAAATTATTTGTCGTTGGGCTGTAGAACTACCAACACTAAGGACAGATAGTAAATAAGTATTTCTTGTGACAACAATTAACTGTTTTGCAAGCTCACAAATAAAACATTAACAGTACAGCAATTTATACACCCCTACTGCTTTATTTTAGAAACATCAGTTCTTTCTCTGTAACTATAAATAAAATCTGTTCAGGTAGTGAGCAAAGTTATCTGAGCAACATTACATGCATTGGTATAAGAAAAGTAAGTCAAGACCTTTTCTGCCAAAATTAGGCAACATCATCCTTCTTAAGAAGCTTCTATAGAAAAAAACCGAAGTGTTTTACTTTGAGAAGTTGGACTAGATGTGGCGTAACACAGCACCGTGGCTCCCCAATGGTGGTTGCTGTACTACTGCCTTAAGAGTAACATACCAGCTGGGAACTGTAGCCAGAGTTACCTGGAAAATTTTGTTGATGTTTTGGACTTTTTGAAATTAGAGAAACTACATGCACATTAAAAAAATTTTGCATTTTGTTTTGGGTTTTTTTTTTGACAGACTGATGTCTTTTCTGTGCAAGTAAAAATTCTGTGCTACACAGGACAAAAATGGAACATGACAGAGCAATCTTAGTAAAATTTTCTTTATAATTTCTCCTAAGAGTTTAACACAGGTTGGATCAACTAGATCACCTGTATTTGTTTTTACTCAGCCAAGAAATTCTGGATAATGCTAGCACATGGTCTTCAAACCTACTCAAAGGTACAAGTGAATCACGTTGCACTGAATAAACAAAACAACCGTAAATGCCTTTTTCTATGTTTAGCATCATGTATCTGTTATCCTTTTATATATGATAGCTGTACTGACAAGTTTCTGTGAAGTACCTGTTGTGATGCTTACCTGGCTACATGATTAATTACAGGGGCAAAGTTTGTTGGTCCATAAAGCTGTACAGATTTTAGACTCCTGTAATATGCCTCCATTACACCATCAATTCCATGGCAGTATGGATTTTGAGGGTTTCCATTCTAATTAAAATAAGCGATGAAAATCACAAGAAGTAATTATGAAACAAAAATGCTGTAGGATAGTAAACACTATGCAGTATACACTGTTAAATGGCAAAGACCTAAGCATTCCAGGATCTATTCAGAAAGTTTACTACAAATGCTGAATGTAAGTGCCATGGCTAGTTGTGTGAACTGCCTAGAGAAGGAGGTTCTAGCAGCTCATGTTACATGCAATCTGATTAACTCACTGGAACTGGTTCCTAGATGCAAGTACCATCTTAAGTGGAACTCAAGTCTTTTTTTACATGCAACAGGTATTTCTCTGTGTGGATTTCAGGCATGAATTACAGGGCAAATGTAAAACTGGAGTCACGTTTTAGAAGCACAGTTCTGGTGCAATTATTTCTTCCTTCTAAAGTGTGAAAAACCATAATGGGTAGCCAGATCTGATGTTCATTGTTTTGGTACACTGTTCTGCATTGAAAACTGATTGTCAACCTGGCATAAACAGATGAAGAAAGGAGCTTATTCTGTGGGAGCCCACTGAAATGGCATGGACTGGAAATTCTTTGGGTAGGCACTGTACTACCTATCTCTGTAATAACTCTGTAACGAGGATACCTCTTTACAGATGACAATACAAACATATAAGATAAATCCCAGGTTAATGATTTATGTCAGGCCAGGTGAATAATCCATGTAGGGCTTCAAACCCTTCAAACCTTACTCTCCATGTGCCAATGCCTCATTGACTTAATGTGTGTCATTCTGAGGTAGAGCATACCTCCCTGACAATCTAGAAGAGCAGAGGAGATTTTTAATGGAATTGATCCAGAACATTAAAAGACAGTACTGAACACTCTGCTCAGGATTAAGTGGGAGACAACTATATATGTTGATATATGGAGGAAGGAAAAAAGACCTGTTTTTTTCCTCTGTAAAAGCACCATAATGCCTCATGAATAAACTGAATTATTGTTAGAAACAACTTTTAAAACTGAAAGTATCCAGGAATAAGTCTGCTGTTTTAATAAGCTTAAGTTTATATGTATCCATATAATCAAACTTTGTATGTAGAAGTCCAAAAAAAGTCTGTGATTCAAATTAATATCTGCAAGTGCACCTGCTTTAAATTACTATCCATGTGGAAAACCTTCCCCTGAGATAAGATACATGGCATTGTTTTCTAGCACAGGGAGACAGAAGAAACACACACCTACAACCACCAGACTTCTGCCATGTCTTTGTTGCCACCTAATTTAAAACTCACCTGACTGATATACCTACACTTGCTGTAATTCTGACAACTTTATCCTACTCCCAGAAGAAAAAAAAAAACCACAAAAAAAGCAAGTAGATAAACATCCACACTAATCACAAGCATCAGTTATAACACATCAGTCTGTCTGGAAAATCCTGTTAGATTTTAGGTGTGCGGTTTAATTGGCACACAGACCAATCTCAGATCTGTTCTTGTCACCTCAGTTTATAGTCAACTTAGTTACCACTATGTCTCTAAACTAACAGCCTGTAACAGATAGACACCAGAAAGTGAGAGAGAATGGTAATAATGAAAGATTATCTTGGATCACAATTCAGCTTGCTGCTTCTGATAAATTAGCTTCAATCTGATGTCTTTCAAGCACCTGTTTCTCGTGCTGCTAGAGCTGAGGTTAAAGATGATTACTTTTCTCTATTACTATTTTTCCCCTACAGGGACTCTTTCTCTCAGTATTTCTGTCAGTAACTTTGCTGTGATATAAAACTTTGAAACCATCTTTTAGACAGAAAAACTAGTGCATTCTTTACTGGTCCAAAAATGGCTCCCAAATTTTTGTTGCAGTAAAGAAAATCAAACAATATATAAATATTTATTTACTTACCAGTGCAAATTCATGTGATACTCTTCCATCTGGAGGCAGTCTAGCTCCAAAGCCTAGAGCTGGGAACATTTTATCACTATCATAGTCCTGAATGATTTCACCTACTGCTTTCAGTGCCATGCCATAAGCGTTCAGCTGATAGGGATTCATGTAGTGTAGTGAAGTAGGCTGTGAAGGGTTACCTGTTGAAGGAAGGTTCAGACTTAATTTAAAACTGAATCACTTCAAAAATTTCTCTTTTAAAGATGACAGAAGTCTAAAGAAGCACAAATTGAAAAGAAAAAACGATGAAAAGAAGATTATGTTGGATCTTCTATTCCTACATATATATATATACAGACACCTGTGGTTATATCAAGTAAAAATGCAATGTTCTGCATACACTTTAATAGGCAAACAGTAGTAGCTGTAAACATTTTCAGCACTGAATGGGCAGCAAGGAACTGTGAATAGACTTGCAAATTTCTGTCATTTTATATGATACAGGCTTTTAAGATTAAATTTACAAAAGGTCAATGGCATTCTCAGAGCAGCTTTGGAGGAGGATCAAACCTTATCTGTGTTTCACCCCACTTCAGTCTCACTCCACCTGAAACTCACTTCTTTCGTCCCTCTCACTGGCGCCTTCTATGTCAGCCAGTTTTTTCCCAGCAATAATGCACACGCAAAAGATAACCCGAAAGTACACAAATATTTGGAAACTGCTCCTACTTGTTCAATTTTATAAGTAGCTTTTTTAATTTTTTTTTAATCTGTTCTGTTTGCCTTGCTTTTCTGGACAGGAATTGGCCTCTAGCCTGTTGCTCAGCAAAACAGAATCCTGATTCCAGGTGGTGCCAGACACACAGATAATCAATAATACAATGAAGCTAAGCAGAATACTAATATAGATACATATAGACACATGTGCACACTTAAACCTGAACCCAGCACATACATACACACAAGAAGTTTACTTTTATTCTTACCATTTGAGGCTGTGAAATCAATAGCTACTGTGAAATTGATTTGGGTTCTGCAGAAAAAGCAAATAGAAATCTTATTAATAGTTTTACTGTTCTTTGGAAAAATAAACAAGAGACGATAACATTGTTTCTGGACAAACTGTGGGACAATGACTTTCTAATACAGGAAATAAACACTGAAAATACTCTTCGATAAGGTTCCAGACACTATTTTATTAAGACACTGGGAACAGTTACTGTGCTCCACACTTCCTTTTTCATTGTTTATGAACAATGCTGAATCATTAATAAGGTTATTAAGATCTATAAAATTATTAATTCATGTTCAATAGTAATACTGAATTTTCCTTGCACATATTTTATGCCTAGTCATGGAAGACTTTGACAAGGGAAGTGGGGTTTTACTAATCTGCTCCTTTTCCTCACACTAAAAAAATACCTTTGTTCAGACCACATCTGAAATCATGCTATGCATAAAATCTTCGGACAGGATATCATAGTTTTTGGCAGTCGTTTTCATTCATGAGAACACATTCAATAGTTTGAGTGAGCATATTTAGGTAATTCTTGGAAGACAACAGTATGATCTGGAAGCAGGAATATAAAGATCTGTATTTGGAGCAGTAGCTAAAGAAAGCCATTATCGTGCATGGATCAATTGTTAGTGTAGAGTCATTGTCAGAAAAATTAATAATTAATAGACTTTTACAGAGTGACAATCCAATTAAATGTAGTTCTGGTCCACAACCTCCTTCAGGACAAAATATTGTCAATTCTGGAGATAATCTCTTTGCAAGTAAGACTCAATCAGGAAAAAGAGTTTGTATAAATTCGAAAATTGACTTTTTGCTCAGATTGAGTCTTTTACATCTTCCTTCAAATTTCTGCCTCTCAGTGAGTGCAACTATGAACTTAATGACCAAATTAGCAAAGATTAAAGCTCTGGGAAAGTTACTGAACTGATTTAACTCGTGCATTTAGACACCTGCATTACAGCAATTTGACACCTGGCCTTGCAGGGGTGGTTTTACTGCTGAAAAAACCCTCATGTGGTGAGAGAAAATACGACTTTTTAATATCCAGCTTTTTATGAAATAAGAATTCACAAGGAATCATTATAACAACACTGCTCAAGACTAACACAGACTAAGCCAGGTTATGGATGGATTCTCTGTCTCCAAAAAGTAGCAGAAACCTACCAATGCCCACAGTATTCAGAGCAGTCCTTGGAAGACAGTCAGCCTGAAATTTGTCTAAAAATGCTGTGGCCTCAATATGGACTTTAAAACCCCCAGCAAGCAGTGAAAGCTGCTGCAATCTGAAGAGTTGAGAGACCTAAGATTTATCAGAGAAGTTTACTGCCAGTACATCTGCATTCTGCTTTATGCAGTTTCACTTCTGTTAGTTGTAAGAATAAAGACTCTAAGAACTGCAGGTTGACTAGCTTTCAACCGCCATCACTATGGGGGGCAAAAAAGCATCTTCCTCAGATAAGAACAGGTGTCCTGGCTTCAGCTGAGGTAGAGTTCATTTTCTCTCTAGTAGCGGGTACAGAGCTGTGTTTTGGATTTAGTATGAGACTGATGTTGATAACACCCTGATGCTTTTTGTTTGTGTTAGGTAGTTGCAGTGTCTACACTAAATGAAGGACTTTTCAGCTTCCCACACCCTGCCAGGTGCACAAGAAACTGGGAGAGTACAGACAGGACAGCTGGTTCAGGCTGGTCAAAGGGATATTCCCTACCACAGAATGTCATGCTCCAGACACAATCAGGAATGCTAGGTGGGATAACTGCTCAGAAACAGCCTGGGTCTCTGGTTGGGTTTTTTCTACATGTGATAAGCAACTGCATAACTACTTCTTCTCCTCCATCTTTTTCTCCTTATTACCTTCCTTTGTTATCCTATTAACCTGTCTTCACCCCTGTTTTTCTTCCATTCTCCTCCCCATTCCCTTGGTAGGGCAGAGTGGTGAGCAAATAGCTGTCTGGCGTTCAGTTACCACTTGGGGTTAAATCACGACAAGTTAGGAAAAGACAACAACAAAAAAAGTTGAATACAATACCATTTCTGGATTTATGCTTAGAGTCCTTATTGGCACTAAGGAAAACTACTTTTGGGCTATAATTTCCCTGTACTTAAATTTTAAGGGCTTTGGTGTGGTGCAATGTTTGAAAAGGAAAAGAAGACTCCTCGAAGCACTACATGTCAGGTACATCAAGTACAGAAATCCTTCACTGTGCTCAAGAATGTGTTGCTGAGAAAAAGGACAACCTTCAAAGATCTTTCCCTCTGCATAAGAACAGCAAAACTTATTTGTAAACTCGCTTCCTGGATCCGACTGGTAAGAAGAAATGGAGTATCACAGATTCTGAATTCAAGACAAGAGAAAGGACAGTAAAATAAGACTAAAAAGAAAAATAGCAAAAAAATGAAAAAAATTATGAAAACTACATCTAATGGAAAAAAAGAAGAAAGCAAATTTTCATATGACTACAGGTACTGACTGACAGGATGACTTTCTGGAGTATTACGAAAAGCAGCATATCTGTGACTGCACCAGACAACAGAAACCCACCTGGTAAACTCAAAATCTCCCTCTCCTATTTACAAACCACTGTAATCTAGACTCTGATTTTTGTCCAGGCAGAAGAACATGCATCTTATAGTTCTGTTTAATATCTTTATCAGTGATCTGGATGAGGAGGATCAAGTGCACCTTCACTTTGTTTCTATTCCATACCCCTTTATGCACTCTTCCTTCATTGCCTAATTACTTTCTTTTGAACACTGTAGTGAATGCTTGAGGATCATAAACACAGTAAATCATTTCATGATCTCCATAATTTCCCTAGCACTCTGATCTAGCAGTGTGCTTTTTTCTCCCTTCAGCTAAACTATTCAGATGGATCCAATACAATAGTTAAATCAAACCCTTTGTTTAATGAAGAGTAGTTGTTTTCTGGGCACTGACTCCTGTTTGCCTGTGGAACAGATTCCAGTGTTTTTACCCAGTGTTATTCTTGCACACCAAATCCTCAACAAAGCATTAAAATGTTTTGTTCTCAGATTATTAGGGTGATGTTATTCAAAACAGTTTCTCTGCTTTCACTTACAGCGTGATCATCAGGTATTTCAATTAATATAATTGGCAACAAATACATGATCAGAATCTGAGCTTCGGTTTTAAAATATTTACTTCTCTTTACTTTGTGAGGACACATTTGAAATACAGCTAAGTACAACTTACTGTTGTATACAGAAGCCTTAAATAGCATATTGAAATACCTGAATTTTTTCATTTCAAAGAGGGCAATAATTCTGTAAACAAGGGGGAGCACTTCAAAGGTGAATGTTAAATAAATAGTAGACATTGTAAAATGCTTAACCAATTACAGTTTTACTGGCTGGAAAGTGCTAAGGAGCAAAGCTTTGAGCCTCTGGTTCATCTACTCTAAGAATGCATCAGTTACAAATTAAATTTGTATAGCAGTCTAGAAGTTTGTTCTCTCACTAGTCCTCCTCATGCTGATTTCCAGATTCATGAGCTTCCAAATTTCATTTTATATTCTCAGTAAATTTTCATTGTGTTTTCTAAAATTGTTCATGGCTTCCCATTCTTCCAGCCTTTTCAAAGGCCTGTTAATTCTGTCACCTTTTTTTTTAAATCTGGAGTAAATATGGAGGCAGGAAATTTTTTTTTTAGAGTCATCAAATTGTGAGAGAAGGCAGTTAGACAAGATTGCGGTGTAATCCTGCGATAGCAAAGATGACCAGTTTGTAAGGAAATTAAATAAAAAACTAAACCCAACAACAAACCTTCCATGGGCTGTACCCATTCCCTATACTATACAGTTTATCAACAGAAAGACTTCTCCCTTTATTGGTTATTCAGCCATACTAACTTATGTATTAAGATAGCTGTCACTTCCCCCCCCCCCCCAATGTGTACGTAGTGTTTCATTCACCCACATGGACTTTCATCATTTTATCTACTAATAAATCAATACATTATTATTATGATAAAAATAATTGGTAAGTTGTAAACAATGGTAAATAACTTATGGTATTAATTGATCTCCAAGAGGTGAATATCTGTCACAAAGTGTTAGATAATGGTGTTCCCCAGGGCTTAGTACCAGGGCTAGTTCTGTTTAATATCTTTATCAGTGATCTGGATGAGGAGGATCAAGTGCACCTTCAGTAAGTTTGCAGATGATATCAAATTGGGTGGGAATGTTGACCTGCTGGAGGGTAGGAAGGCTCTATAGGGGGATCTGGTCAGCCTGGATCGATGGGCTGAGGCCAAGTGTATGAAATGCAACAAAGCCAAGTGCTAGGTCCTGCTCTTTGGGTCACAACAGCCCCGTGCAGTGCTACAGGCTTGGGGAAGAGTGGCTCAAAATGTTTGGGAGTCTAAAATGACATTAAATGATTTCATCATTCAGGAAACTGGATAGCACTGTTAATGCAGCTGTCACTTTGTTTTATGCACTCATCACCAGAGAGAATTTCTTTCATGGTTTATAGAGAACCAGGAAAGCTACAACAAACTGTCAGGGTTTTCACATATATCATACAATATAGACTATGATTGTGTATGAGAAACATCTCTCTGAATATGATTTAATTGAAAAGAGACATAGAAGTCTAAGTTACACGTGGCACCAGTGTCCTCTGTCAAAAGGAATAACAAATTGCAAAAAGGTACAAAATAAATGTCAACCCTTGTAGTTAATGTTAACAAAATATAGCTAAACCTTTTTTGAACACAAAACTGGGTCTTTCAAACAAACAACTCAACTTCAAATTGTTACCACTGGAGAAAATATTTTCACAAGCAGCAGTAATACTGTGAATATGTGTATTTTGTGCAAAAGATTATTAAGAAAGGGTATAAGTTTCTCTACTGTTTTACCAGGACTGAAAAAAATTAACCAGTCATAATGAAAAAAAAAAAAAAATCCAGAGAGGCTAATTTAAAAACTGTGTTATAAAAGCACTGGGTATTACTACTGTTGAAGCCAAATGGGATGACTGGGGAATTAATATGGATGGCATTTTAAGAATTGCTTTAATGGTAACACATGTTATTCTAGAACCAAATTAAATGTAATTAATATATATAGAAGCCCACTGTCCTCATTTTATTTCCCCTACGTGCTTTATTTAGTTTTAGAAGACTAATTCTTCGGTTATATCAAGTACTCATTATTAGGTTACTGCTATTATTAACATATTAACATTCATCATGAATAAGTACTTATTAATAAGATTATTGATTACTGTATTTTGTGTAAGGAACTTTGGCTGAAAAATCATTAATTCAGAATTAGAAAGCTCAAAGTTTCAAAAAGCATATAAAATGGAAGCCTTTGAGACAAATCTAATTGGTCTGATTAAATGATGCAAATTTTAAAACACCTCAAGACAACCAAACTTGCTGTTTCTGACAAGAAGATTCTTTGGCTAAGGCTGTGCCCCTGCTTACCCTGTCCTATAGCTCTCCAAGGAGCTACATTAGAAGCTCACGATGTCCACTACACCAGTGATGCTGCGAGGTCAATAAGGCTCTGCACAAAAGCTGTTAAAACACTGGCACACCTGCCTAGGCAGGCTGAGCTGCTGCATGTCCTGTCCCAAGGGAGAACCTGGATAGAATATCCAGGCAGAACAATGTGCCTTATAAATTCAGAGCTGGATAGATCACAACTGTCAGAATTCAGCTGGTATAGAAAGATATGATCTATTTGATACCAGGGCAGGTGATTTTACTCTACACTGTAATGAGAAATTAAGAAAGTAACTTAATAAGAACAGTAATCTTCAACTCAGAATCACAGAACAGCCATTCCATTTGTTTCTTTGGGAGAGCAGGGCGAAGCCTATCAACTTTGAAGAGCAGATTAATCAGCAGTGATATACATAAGGGAACAAACTAAGCAGATGTATCTTTTGACTGGTCTTGATAACACTGTAATGATTAGGGTTTTTTTAACCATACACTGGAACGAAACATGAATTTCCTCCTGTGGCTTCAGAGTGACAACTGGCTGGTCGTTTAGCAGGGTGGAGGTGTTAAAGGTTTGAGGACCACCTACTGCACTCTACAATGCTCTACCACTCTACAATGGAGCTAATGACACGACCAAGAGTAATGGAGTAACTGACTCTACCAAGACCTTGTATTCTCTCCATGGCATTTAAGTCCCCAGTGACAGTTACTTTATAATTTCCTTTAGAAATGCTTGCTTGGCCAAATGCTGTATTGCCATAAAGAAGGTATTTTTCATAAAGGCTCTACAAGATCTTTCTCTTATATAGTCTTATTACTCACTATTATTTTCCAGGGATACAAGATCTATATGATAAAGCCTCCAAAATGCGCAGCTATGGCAGGCCTTGCTTCATAACTATCTCACACCAGGTCTCCTCTGAACATCAAACATGTATTTACATTATACGGTGGACTGGTTAGATGAAAATAGCTGTCATGAAAGGAATACTAAATTTCCATTTTGATTATCAATGACTCAATACAGTTTGGTTAAAAATCTATGTCCAAAGTCCTTAGAATCCAAACAACATGTGGGTGTTCATTTCTAAAAACCTGGATAAGGGTAAGGCTTTTAGCATGATTGGAGGAAAATATTTCCTCTTACCTTCCAGTAATCTGGGACAGAAGAGAGGATTTAATATTTTTGAGTTGCCAAAGGATTCAGCTCCTGAATTTTACAGGCTTACAAAGGCCTAGAGTAACTTGTTAGCTCACTCCCTGTTCTAGTAAGTCAAACAGGTTAGAAACCTCTGCATAGAAATATCCTCTCTACCCACCAAGTCTTGCAGCTTTTTGGCTCCTGGAGTCTCTTCCAGACAAAACCAGAGCAGACTATAAACTATTTGACAGTCATTCCTTTAAATCAGGATAATTTCAATTGCATTCTTCTTCAAGGCTGTATCCCTTACATTCCTGAGCTTATTCAGGTATTTGGAGGTGCTTTGATAGGAATATTTTATTCATTAGTGAGAAGAGGAATCTGATTTTGAAGTGTACATTAATTTTTAGCACAATATACTTATTTTAAATGTGGGAAGGTCAGTGTGGCAAAATATGCAATTAAGTATAAAAATGCAAGGAAAAAACAGCTCCTACGATGGCACCACTTGTTGCAATATCCAGAGGCAAAAGTGACATCCTCCTCTTTCCCACCATACCCCTATAATATCCAGTGTAGTAAAATGAAATTAGAATTCACAGAAAAACTTCTATTTCATTCTTCAAGGGTCTTAAAAAAAAACAAAAGTCATATTGATGATACTTATAATGGAATATCCCAATTAAACAGATGCAGACTCAAAACATAAATGAAATCAATACTGTAACCCCAATTTGTCACAGTTAAAGCTGTCAAGATTTCCATTAAATCCGTATTAGTTCTAGACACCTCAAATCAATTACAATGAAAGCTCTGAACATGAAGTATTTCATAAGCATCCATTTATGGAAGAGCCAATATTGCAGAATCAGTGTTTTCTTTCACTTGCCTAAGTAAATGGAAGAAAAGCAGGGAACTAAAAAAGCAATTTTGGAGGACATACTTGATGGAAAAACAGACTGATTAATGACAAAACCTTCTCTCTTCCTTCAAAATCTGTCAACTGCACTACAACTGATATATAGTAGTATTAAATGAGACAAATTAAATGAACGAAGGAAGAGAGAAGCCAAGAAAATGACTTTGAGTCTCAGCCTCCTGGTCATGTTTACAAAACTGCATAGGTTGCAGAAAGGAAACATTTTATAGAAGTGCTTCTACTGTTTTCACTGGCATGCATAAAGAAGTAACTGTATGAATCACTAAACAGGACTCTACAAACTAACTAAAATATAAGTACTACTGCTCATACTTTTAAGCACGGAGGAAAAAAGCTTATGCAGTAATTCTTAATATCACAAGTCTTCTTTGACTTGCAGTTAGAGAGATATATAAAAAATATCAATAGGAACAACAATGTATTATTTGATTCAAAATTTCTGTGGTCTATAGAATGTAGATAATTAGACTTATTAACTTACTTACATCTCAGTGAGAAATGTGATAAATCACCCTAAAGGGTTTGCATATGCACCCACTGTATTCTTTTATTTCCAAATTTAGATATAAAACCGAAATCCTCAGTTCCTTATACACACCGTTATTGTAGAGATGAATTTTGAATGACTAGGGAATAAGAGAAGTGTGGCATGTATGTACAACGTACTTCACAGAACAGCTACACTAGAGGTAAACCTGTTTCTTCATGCAGTTGTGTATATGCATACTTCATTCAATACAAACTTTTGGTAAACCGATGGATGGATGGACATTTTCTAGTTCTGTTACAAGTCCACAGCAGGAATGCTCCTGAGAAAGGCAACAGGAATCCTCGTAAGAGTAACCCCTATCTACCAAGCTCTAGGAATCTCTACTAAAAGCAAAACACTTGCACAAATCAGAAGGGCTCAACAACAGACTGACAACGACTGTGATCATATCCTGAACCGTGCTGCTCCAAATACTTTCCTGTAGCTGTCTGGCTCCTGCTCGCAGCAATTCAAAGCTGGCACAGCGAGCCACACTGATCAGTGGCAATGGACTCAGAAACACAGAAATAACTGGTTTCCTAACCGTGGCAATCCAGGTGCCTCAGGAACAGACTGTCAAGCAAATGTGCTGATAGAATTCTTTACAGCACGCAGGGCCAATGTGTTCTTCAGATGTTAAAGATGCAGCAGTACCATGACAGCATACCTGAGCTATCTTAGGAAGTTTTACAATTGCTAAACTGTAACAGATGTAATGCAGTCAACAACTGAATTACATACTCTGAGAGAAACTCTAGGATCCAAAGAGTACAAATACAGACAAGAAGTATTCCAGAAGCAGTGTTTCTGGTTAACTGAGCTAAACTGGAGGTAACAATAGCAATTGAAGAAGGACTTGATAGTCTGCAGTCCAGAAGCATCCTGGAACAAAGTGTAGGGGTCCTGAGTGTACTAAAAAGCCTTTTAATGGCCATAAACAGACTCACCTTGGCTTTTTACCACATGGTTCCCTCCCCCCACTGCCTCAAGAGCTTCATTCCAGCTCAGCCATTAGTGCCTGCCTGAGCTACGTCAGAAGAGTATGGGTCTCCTGTTCAGCTAAGCCCATGCCTGGACACACATTCCATTAATCCAGATCCTGACTCACAGACTGACTTCCCGACTTGACCTCCCAGCCTTGTTTACCACAGGCCTGCTGGCAACCATAGAATTGTTTGGGTTGGAAAGGACATTAAAGATCACCTAATTCTAATCCCCCTGCCATGGGCAGGGACACCCTCCACTAGCCCAGGCTGCCCAAAGCCCCATCCAACCTGGCCTTGAACACTGCCAGGGAGGGGGCAGCCACAGCTTCTCTGGGCAATCTCTTCCAGTGCCTCACCACCCTCACAGGAAAGGGTTTTTTTCCCAATATCTAATGTAAATCTACCCTCCTTCAGTTTAAGGCCATTAACCTGTGTCCTATCACTCCAGTCCCTGACAAACAGTCCCTCTCCAGGTTTCCTATATAGACCCCTCCAGGTACTGGAAGGTTGCAATTAGGTCTCCCTAGAGCCTTCTCCAGGCTGAACAAGCTCAACTCTCTCAGCCTGTCTTCACAGGAGAGGTGCTCCAGCCCTCTGATCACCTTCCTGGCCCTCCTCTGGACTTGCTCCAACAGCTCCATACCCTTATTATGTGCCAATCCCCAGAGCTGGATGCAGTACTCCATGTGGAGTCATACCAGAGCAGAGGGGCACAGTCACATCTCTCAACCTTTTGGTCATGCTTCCATTGACGCAGTCCAGGACACAGTTGGCATGGACTGCTGAACCTGATCCTGACCTGGATCTGTGGCTTGTTTTCCCGACCTAACCTCAGCCTGCTTCAGCACTACAAACTTCCCTTATGATCTAGACTTGTAACTGAGTCTGTCCACAAACTCTGTGCCTGCCCTGCTTCCCTTGCCCATGTACTGTACAGCTAGGCCCTGGCAGGTGAGACTGTGCCCCACCAGCCATGCTCCCCAGCTCTGCTCCCAGCTCCTTGGCCATTCCAGGGAGGGACAGCTGCTCCTGACACATCCCCTTCCCTACACTAATGTGTTCCACTACTTCCCTATCCTGTGTCCCTCTACTTACACGCCTCAGTGGCAAGTCTATACAAGTCCCTCTGAAGGTGA
Organism: Porphyrio hochstetteri; assembly: GCA_020800305.1. Lineage (NCBI taxonomy): Eukaryota > Metazoa > Chordata > Aves > Gruiformes > Rallidae > Porphyrio > Porphyrio hochstetteri. The sequence goes on from CM036905.1 coordinate 53,068,439, forward strand.
CCCATAACCCATCATGTATACCATACAACACTGTAATCAAACAATCAAATCTGAAACATCGCAGAGGCTCTGCATCCTATCCAAATGAGGAAATATGTTCTGCCACCAAAGTGCAAGCAAACGAGCAAGTCATATCATAAATTTCTCCAAAGATACTGAATAAGAGCTTTAAAAGAATACATCTACATCCATATAAAAACCCCCAATTAAGCATTCCCTTAAGTAGTATGCATAAAATATTACTATCAGATTTAATCTAAAAGACACTGTGTTTTGAGATATTTAACAGACTGGATTCACCTTTAGTGAAAATATTTATTTTCTTGGATGGAGAGCAAACAGCAGTGAATTTGGATTTTCTAACATTAAAATGTAAGTGTTTGGGAGAACTGAAACAGCAAAGAGGCTGTTAGCACTTGAGAGAGAAAAAAATTACAGTCTGCAGCAGCCCATGGGTTAGGGTCAACGGTTAGGAGCACATCTCACCAATGATCCATTCCCTCTACAAGTTACCAGTGCGGTGGGGAGCACAACCACAGGCTGCAGTTTTTCAAAGCCTTGAATGCAATGGCAGCTGAAATAGCTTACTGACAGTTTCTCTGTAGCTAACAATTATGGTTGGGGGCGACACTTTAACTTAAGGAACTTCAGTGATGAATGTGTTAGGAATAAACCTTAAGCACATTCTCATCTGTAGAATTACCACTGTTGGGAACAAAGGCAAAGCTCTGTATTGCTACTGCCAAAACACAATGCAAACTTTTATTTCAGCTGAAGCCTGGTGGAAGGCTGGCACACAAAGAAAAGGAACTTGTTTCTTTACAGGTAATCAATGCTGTAAAATAAATGTGGAATGTATATTCAGACTGTATGCACCAAAAATCCATATTAAGTGCCTAGGAATGTATAACAAATGATTTCAATTTATTGTAGAGAGGAATTGTGTTCTGGCAGGGAGGTTAAGAGCCAGGAATTTCTTAGATACAATCCCACTTCCAGCCATGGTCTAGGGTAAACCATTTTATGCTTCTGTCTCTACTTCCCTTTTGGGAAAATGACGATAAATGAGAAATTGTAAGTTTTACATAATTAGTATTGAAAAAATGCCTTTCAAGGGGAAAGGCTCTAAAGAAATGCCAATATTAAGTACACCAAAGGTCACTGTAATCAGAAGAAACAAAACAGCATTTTACTAATTAATAATGTACAGATAATTCCCTTTTGGTTAATCCAATTTTCACTGGTTGATCAGAGGTCATTAATTTCAGTGGCTTAGTACCAATTCCAACATTATAAGCGAAGTTCCATAACTTAACTTACATCAATAACTATCTGCAGGTTTTATGTAGGAAAGTAGAGCCTCTAAAATGAGGAAACACTAAAGTTCTTTACAGATACCACTTAGAGCCATCATATGCAAAGCACATATACAAATTATTAGTGAATTACAATGAGACTGTGAAAACAAGAAAGGTTTGTTGCCAATCACATACCCGCCTTTAATATAGTCAAGGAATGAAACTTCTGTTTCAATTAGGAAGGAAAGCAATGTTACCTGAAAGCAAATAAAAGAGAGTCAGACATGAATTGTCATTTCCCAGTTGAACAAGTAGAGACACAAGCACAGTATTTTTGGAGACATGATTTCCTACAGTATTAGGGAAAAAGGAATATTAAAAAAATAAATAAATAAGGAGGACCACTTCAATAGGCAGTTCTTGAAAGAAAAGGTTTGGGGTTTTTTTGTTTGTTTGGTTTTTTGGGTTTTTTTAAGCAAGAGGTAAAGGATGGAAGACTGTATTCCAGGGCAAGCTACCACATGCATGTCTTCTGATTACTGCACACAAATATTAGATGCTAGAGGATAATGCAACAATTCTACGAGTACTTCAACACTGTTTAAAGAACTCAACTGCAATTATTTATGTCATTTTTCATCACACATTATAAGTGGTACTGGGTATTGACGGAAGTAAAGAACACAAAAAATCTAGTAAATTATACATACAGACATATAAAAATATATCAAAACCCAAAGTGTAATATATAAAAAGTGCAAAGATAAGAAATTTCTTCAGTTCCACTTTTATCATTCAGAAATGGTATAGGTCCAAAACACAGTGTTACTGGCATTTCCAGCAATTGAGTCACAGAAATATACACGTAAGTGGAAAAGATCCAACATTCAAGATCTTCACATACTTCACAACATTTATGAAGCAAATAATTGAATCCAAATTATTTTCATTTTGTTTATGAAGTGACACAAAACTCTCTCATAAGTGCATCAAGCAGTTGGTGAAAAGTGGTTATGTAACTACTCAAAGCAGTCACTGAAAATGACACAAGAAATAAAAAAGGGATAGAAATTTTCCACAAAATTTCATGTGTCATCAAATGCATCAAAGTTCAAAAATTGAAATTATTCCTGTGTTGTAAACTTGGACTCAGAATGAGATTACAGGTAGTAAATTCTGTCTTCTAACCTACTTCCACTGTCACAGGTTCTCTGTGATTCTTAAGTGACTTGCAAAATTTAAAACCATTAAATTACCCTCCTAGTTTAGAAGACCGTAACAAAGTTCTACCAGACTATTAGCAGCAGTCATGCATTTCTATGTATTTTCCCTCTGGACAGTCTTTTTCATGGTTTATCTGCTACTGCAGCTAGTCATCTTGCTCTTTACTAGTTTAAACACGTATTTTTAGTTAATCTGATTTAAAAAGGTAAAAAATGGAAAAAGACAACACCCTTCCAAAGTGACCAAAGTGTTTACTTCCATACAGGAAATGGCTACCAACATTTCAAGTTTTATTCAGTGAATTTTAAATGCTCAAAACTAATCACGTATTCTGACACGTTTTTTGCTTAGTATGTAGTCTGTCTGTCTGTCTGAATTTAAAATGAGTATTAATGAATTGGGTGCTGCATGTACACGGTCCTTAAAAGCAGCAGCGACAGAGCAGTCAATCATCTACATCCACTTTATTTAAAGTCTTCCAGAAGTCAACTTCCTATTACGGAGAATGATGGTCTTGGTGCCTGGTTTGGAAATTTAGAAAACTATGGGATAAAGAATATCTTTGGTGACTGACAGGGAGAAGAAAAATAAAACTGCTGGCAAACATACAGGGAAGTGACAATTTGGAGAAGTATTAGAGAAGCCTGAAGGACTAACAGAAGTAAGGGCAAGTAGGGGGCAAAGAGTACCTGCTAAAGAAAAGGCCCTATAAAACCAACAGTAGAGAACATGGGTAGCCAAAGAAAGAGGAAAGAAAATTGCTATTCACGTATTGGAGATTTCCATGTGATTTGAGAGAAAGGATAACAGGACACAGTTGATTTTGTTTGTCCCAACATCAGTAAAATATGTTCTTTCAAATGCAGACATATAGACATGAAGGTCTTAAAATATTTTAAAGTAAAATCAACAGGAAAATCGAACATGTAAATGCATTTTTGCTTTTCTGTACCCTAAGCCAGATTTCATACCTACAATATTGAGTCCACTTTTAGTATTGATTTAAAATAATAACTTTTCCCAAGTTCCTGACACACTAATTCAGTGTAATAGAATTTGTTTTAACACTAAATTGTAGTAGAAGAATGTTAGCAAAAAACAAACCACCTCATGAATCAAATGTTGCTGGTAAATTTTTGCAGACAAGCTGCTTTTGTCTATTTTTTACAATTTAAAGCAGAGGTAAAAAAATAAATATTTATTTTTCTACCAATGAGCAGAAAGTAGCCCTACTGGTTTCAGTGGAACTGTTCATGTGGAAAAAAACCCACAACACAGTGGGTATGTTTTCAAAAAACATATCTTGTATCTGATTAGGCTCTCCAATATACAATTATTCCACATTTATCTTCAATTTTTTAAAAAGGGTATCTTGAACATCATGAGCCGTAACACAGAAACTGAAAAAGTGCTGAAGGGAATTATTTGCATTGCTAGCAAATGGTTCAGAAAATAGAATATGGAATATGAACAAAAATACACATTAAACTCTCACAAAAAATGTGTTGGTGATAAAAAAGTTGACTCTTTGTTTTAGCCATGATAAGCGTACTGGCTTTTTCTGATACTAGCTCAACTGTTAAATTTAAAAAAAAAATAATAAAGTTGACTCTTAAAAGTGCAGATATGTTTCAGACAAAAATTCATAGTCTTCAGGTCCAATAATTTAAAGAACTGGACTGAAATTTTAGTATAACTCATCTTGGAAATCCGTGGCAACTTAAAAGCACACTTGGACAAAGCTTTTATCAGACTCTTCAAATAAAAAAAAAAAAGTTGAAAACAAACCCTGTATAACAATAAATAGTTTATTGTTGTGGCCTTCATAGAAGGTTCTATTCTAATCCTGTTAAATTACAAGTCCACTACAGTCTATTTTAAGAGAAAAGAAAAGCATCGGTAACATAAAATATATCTACTTACTGTTCCAGAATTAACATACTTTTTCTTTTTTCCTTTTTTCTTTGGATTTATTACCTAGAAAGACAGATACAAATATTAAAGAGGTACAATTTATGATTTAACATAAAGGTAAGTGTTAAAATATTTTCAATGCAGAAAGCAGTCGACTTTCAGTGGATGCTAAATGTATTCAGCAAAGTGTTTCCTTATGCACCTCAATGCTGGGACATATGCATATTTGAAAACCGGTGAATATATCTTCATGATGCTTGCTGTTATTTGCATTTGAAAAATAGGGGACTGGGGCAACAGAGGTGAGTGTTCCTTAAATCTCAGTGCTCAGAGAATCACTTCTTTGAATTTTCACAGGATTTTGCATTTTTTGTGCATTCCTGATTCCAATGCTCCAGTTTACCACGTCACCACTTCTTCATCTCACAGTGCCCCTCTCCACATTCCAGTTGATCTGTTTCCATCTTCTCCTCGTATTATCTGAGAACACCAGAGTTGTTCTACTCCTAGTTTCCATATTTGCTACAGGGACAGGATCTGGCTGACATTAAGAGCAACTGGGGGGACAAATCATACTGTCCCAAAACAGCAACTGTTTAGCAATTTCACAAAAATGACACAGTCCACCACCTGACAGGCATACAGGAGTTGTGGGAGCTCAGTGCACTCCCCATACACATGAACCTTCATAGAACTGGACTACAAAGCATTAAACAGTTTTCTTCAATGTCTTGAACCCACACCTATAGAATTTCCCCCTGTAGCTACCAATAAAAAATTGTTTCCCTTCTGAATATCTATCCATTCAAAGGCAAGTCTTAGACAGTTTTAGAACATACACATTCAAATGCACTCCTGCTTTTACAAAATTGCACATGGAATTGGCAGCAAAACATTTTCTTCATTAGGTTGATCAACCATCTCCTATGTAACTAGGAAACTCAAAACCTTGTGGCTTATTGCTGAGTTTTACTGTAAACGACTCACAGATGTTCTGTGAATGACAAGGAATGAAAACATTCCCAATCGAAATCTTAGTCACTTAACTGCCATAAAGTATTTTAACAGTTTGGCCTGAAAATGGGAAAAATAGCAATAAACGTCTTCCAAAAATTCTCTCCCCCCAGCCAAAATGAAATTACACTTAAAGATCATATTCCTTGCACAACATGGAACAGCTGTGAAAAGCAAGACAGAAAGAGGTAACTACTATTCCAGGTATTCTCAAACAGGCTGAATGAGACTCTCTCCAGAATGCCACACAGTCACCTGGTAAGTATTCTTCAAAGTTTTTACTGCCTTACACATACCTAAGCCCTTCAACACTTAAAACCCCCCAAATAACCCCTTTCCCTCCTATTAACTGATGAGCAATGGATTAAATTCCCATAATGGTGGTTTATACACAGTGCAATCTTTCTTGTTGAAACAGAATCTTAGCCAGAAAGCAAGTCCTGCTGACAACTGCGCAGAAGCCCTGGGGCCCTTCATTCACACCTCTCCAGAATCCAGCATCCAGGCCTAAGTTAGCAGCATATTTCTTGACAGTAGTCATTAAATACCAGAAAGGAGATTAATCTGAATCTTCTGCTTCAGGTAACTTGACAATTGGCTTCTTAGGAATTACTTGGAAACACACTAGAGCTTGGAGTGGAATACCAGGGGAAACAAGGCATCTACTTGGGATCAAAGATTAATTAAATTGCAGCTTGTATGTCTCCTGTAATTCCAGGTATTTGTAATTATTATAATATTCATCTGGTGTTTTAATCAAATTTCAGCTAACTTAATAAATAGAACCACAGTTTTTAGCCTCTGAAGGGCTTACACCCCTGCAGTAACCTAGGAAGCTACAGGAGCTCTTATCTGTTAAGAAAATAAAGTCAGTTGAAAACAGCTTCTTAGGGCAATGTTTCTGAACTGAAAATATGGGGCACCCAATCAAACACAAATTTCCCTTCCTCCCTTGGGTCAATTTGTAAATGCAAACCAACCAAAAAGGAATGTGTCCAGCCTCTTTTGTTCTGATAGCACACAGACTGATCGCGTAGAAGCAGTATCAAAGTGCAGAGGACTGCGATGTGGGAAGGCAAACCCAGGATGCTCAGGAGATGTATGCTATTGCTGGGAGTAAGATAGCAATATTAGTATTTTAAAAAAATGTAAAATGACTTAATATGTTATGACAGAACATTCCTTGTAGGGTAGGAGTCACGTCAGTGATACAACAGGAGAAGAAATTTTCACTGAACACAGTAATCTGTGCTGTGACATTATCTATAGGAAACTATTGTAAGTTACAGTAGCTCTGAGGTTAATCTTGGATTTATTAGATAAATAAATAGATAACCCCCCCAACCAAAACCCACCACGGTTTTCAGTTATCTTTGTCCTGCTTTGCACAGCAGCACCTTTCCCCATCTTCAAAATAAAAGTGCAGCACATAATTGCAGCACCCTCCTTCACTGCCTTGCATTAGTCCTTGCCTAAACCATCCTATCTGTGATTGCCTGTATTAGGAATATGTTGTTTTACAAAATCCTGAAGTTTAATGGCAGTAGTCAGAGACCAACTGAAGAAGAGCTTAAGGAGTAACAAACATCTGCACACCATTAATAAAACCCCAAAACAACACCCCAGACTACAGCCACATAAGCTTGATATTCTTGCTAATATAGAGAAGACTTTTCATGAGGAGGAACAAATGCATTTCAGTTCTGAGAGACACTATGTATGGAACTCATTGTACAAGTACAGAAGCTTACATAAATCCTTCAACAAGCAAACCTAAAAACCAGAAGAAGGTCTTACATCCTTGAAATTAAACTGTCCACCAGGATAATTATGACTAATTACCTGGGTTTGTCTTACATCTGAACCACCCTTGGGAGAAGCAGAACTGAAACTGGATGTATATGCAAGGCTAAATTCAGGAACAGGCTCTCCTACCAGAATAGACAATGATGGAATAGAACCACAGTCTGTGATTTTGGGGACGCTGATGTTGGGGAACCTCAGACATTACTTTCCCCTGGAGAAGGTGGCAAGAGAGAGATAAGATGAAAATTTTGGTTTCTGGTAACACTGGGGATCAAGGATAGTCACTAAAGAAACACCAAGAAAAATACCACACACAATGTCCCAGGTAGAAGCTGAGAGGGAGCAACAAAACATGAGAAAAAAAGAAATACTTTTAGGGGGTTCCAAAAAAACAGGGAAAAAATATGTTAAGTACTCTATTTTATCTTCAGTTTCTATATTGGTCTGCATTATGCAAGATAAAGATTGAAACTACTGATGCAGTAAGAGGATCCATTTTATTCTACCAGAACATCTAAAGGGTGTGAGGACTGTGTATGATATTTTCCAAGAGAGAGCTGCTTCTAACTAGAATCATCCTGCTGGTAATCAGAACTAGGAATAAGCATTTGTTTTGTGGTGTGACAAATGCAATATATTGCATGATGAGCAATATATTGCATGAGGGTCAAGGTCTCACACAAAAGAGGAAGGCACCAAGGACGAAGGCAAAACGAAGGCAATTTCTAGTTGGATGCACTGTCACTTTTCCTATCTTTCCCTTGGGTACTTTGGCAGATGCTGTATGCTTTATTTGGGTTAAGTTCACTACTCAAATGAAAAATCTTTTAAGTTGATTAGAGAGGAGACTTACAGACTCTTCAATCTGAAAGAGAGGAAAACACAACTAAACTCAAAACTGGACCATTTCTGCGTTTAACACTATTTATAAACCCTGAAAAGGACAAGAGACCTCATATTTTATAATCAGTTTATAAATGAACTGTCAAAGAGTTATCAGACAGATATGGCATCTGGAAATCATTAAAACCACACACCAAAATAAGTCTATCTGTAACACACAGTTCTTTGGGTTCATGACTCAGTGATCCGAAGCACTGAATATGAACTTCAGAGTCAGACTCAGTTCTAAGATTCCTCTCTTCCCAATATAAAAACACATTAGGACAATAAATACAGCATGGACTGTACCTTGCCTAAACAGTAGTTTTCTTATGTTGTATGAATGTTCATATCCAGAAATGAACGACAGTAAAAACGAGACTAGAATTGACTGAGAAAGACAACAAAACAGCAAAGTTAAGAATAGAACAAAGGCAGCACTGTGCAAATCTCAGGAAGTGAGCCTATGAAATACCTACAGAGCAAAATCTTCAGCACTTCACCTCTTCATCTATGAGCACGTGTGCTAAAAAGCTTTACACAAAAGCCTGGACATACGCATACAGATGTGAAAATGCAACATATTTTCACAGAGGAGAATGTACAAGTGCCTGGAATACATGCATTATTTCCATGTGAAAATTGCCGCTCTCGAGCCCATTTTACCATGGGAAAGAAACCAATTCCTTCTACAAGAATTCTGGAAGATAACTCCATGTTCAAGATGCAATACAGTGCAAACAGTTGACACAGACCTAGAAAAGCCACTACGTGTACATAGCATGTTGTAGGCAGACTTCCTACCTCTGGACCTAAAAGGAGGATAACCCCATTAAATTGGCACCAGAACTGATCATTTGACTAGGACAATCTAGGCAGAACTTACTAGATCAGATACAGCATAACTCTAGCTCACCTGTACTGCTTCGAGCTGGGGAGCACACCCACAGCATTTGAAGCTACAGTAATACACAGTGGTACCTACTGAAGATAAAGCTGAAATCACTGAAGTTATGCATAAAAATAATGGGGACTTAAAATTGAAAATGAAATGTCTTGGATCTATAAACACAACAGCTGGAACTCAACACTGCAGCATGTAGCATATTTCCTTAGGAAGAATCTGTAAGTTGACACTTCTCAGTGACAAAGTACATATTAAATCTTTTCTTCCTATTGCCTCTCCTTTTTTCAACACATTTTGAACTTTCCTGATACATTTCTCATTCCAGACTGAGATGCTTCTGGGATATTAATTTAAAAATGAAGTTTAACGCAAGAGTCTTAATACTTAAAACTTTTTAATTTCCCAAATAAAATCTGTGATAATTTTTTTTGAGGGACCTTTTGACAAAAAAAGAAGAAAAATGCCAAAATTAGTTCTTTTATGATACTGCACATTTTTTACCTCAATTTTTGTTTGCATAAACTCACTGCTTCTGAGAATAAATTACATAATATTTTGAATATTAAGTAAAGATTGATCTTGGGGAAAAAAAGTTTGCTTTTTTTGCAAATCCAAGTATCTCAAACTAAATTAAGAAAGGAGTCTTAAACTAGGGATTTATTACATGTGAAAAAAACCATGCCTGCACAATTTTGGCTACAGAGCCCTAAGAAGGAAAGATGAGAGAAGGAAGAGGGAATATGGATGTAGTGTGTATTCACCTACAATACACAATAAGGTCTTACCACAGTTAGAAGTCATCTAACAAGATAAAACTCTGCAATTAAATTAACAACTATGTGTCAATCCCAGTTGCTGGCAGATGTAGGGATCCTAAACCAGAAATGAGATGCATGTTTTTAAGCAAAGATGGTAACTGACCACATGAAAAACCCTTGCAATAAGCTGAATTCTCTCACTTGGAAGCCCTGCACCAAAATTCTAAGGAGAAAATGGCACACAAAGTATGCCACTGTTGGTAAAAGGAGAAATAAGTAACAAGTTGTTCATACACAAATGGGGGGAGTCCAGTACTTGTACCAAATTGTGTCATACCAACACAGCTGCTTGAACTGCTCGTCTTGCCCTACCACAGCCCAGTGTGTGCATACACAGGCACACAGACCTACTCACCTTTAAATCTTTTCACGAAGCATTACTTTTAAATTTTCTGTTCTTCTTTAGGAAAGGAGGTATGTGAAATAATTCCAAAGTTTGATTTTGACAAACACTGTGCAGATTTGACCAGTTTGCCATAAAAACATTGGAAGTGTTCTCATTTATTTCCTGGAAGTGTGTAAGTACAACACTTACCTCATACACATTGAACTGGGATTGTCCTCTTGACAACTCTCTGTAACTCGTTGTGAATTCTCCAATGAAATCATGGCTGTATAAAAAACAAGTTTTTGAATCAGATGCACAGCATTTAGTAATGTAAAGATGTATTACAACTATTTATGGAAAAAAAAAAAAAGAAGAGAAGCAGAGCCAGTATGATCTGACACCCAAGAAAAGAGCAATGGAAAAAGATACAATTTGCTTAAAATCCTATTTCTACCAGTGGTGTGTGTTCATTCTGTTAGCAGTAAAATTTTAGTGATTAAAAGCATAAGTTTAAACCTTTCTGATGGCTTCAGTTTAGCTGCACAACAAGGACTAAGCTTTAATTTAGTGCCCTGACTCCAGGTTTAGACAATTTGAAAAACCAGAGTGGGCTGTCAAAGACCATCATCACTTTCTCAATGGATGACCAGTGGTACCACAGGCTCTGAACTGGGTGTGAGACCAAGTGACCGAAAGGGAGGTATCAAGAGTGTGAAAGGAATAACTTGAACCAAGTTGTGTAACCTGACACTGAATGGCACTGCTAAGGGGAAGACCCGAAGTTTCTTTCAGCTGCTGTGTCTTCCCATCTGTTGGGAGAAGAGCAATCCACTGGGGCTACTCAGTTTACAGTACTGGACACCACTGAAAAGCAATCTCAGCCTAACACTAAAGCAGTGGTTATTGAGCTCCTCCTTTCTAAACCATATTCCTGCTCTGAGAATGTATTTGGCAGTCCTGTGCCGTCATCCACATTTTGCAACCTGGTTTGCCAACTCCTAACCAGGGGACACAGGCTGCCAAGGAGCTTCTGTGAGCAGGGTGGCCAGAGGGAGTGCAGTGGATGAAGCATCACTGAGAAAGGTGGCTGGGGCCAGGGACCTGGAGCACAGAAACCACAGGGCTGCCACACGTGAAGGAACAGCACGTTCCTATCTCAGACAGGTACCTGGAATGAAACCAGCCACAGGGGTGAGTGCCTAACAGCTGGCTACACAACTCCCAGCAAGCACAAGACCATTGTCCTCCCAGCTGAACTTTCCTCACTGAAGCTTCAACTCCTGTTCCCTGCTGTTCCAGTCTCCCTCTTTTTCCACAGTTGTTCCCTAACGAGATGTTTTATCTCCTCTACACTCTGTCTTAGCATTTAGTGAGCTAAGAAACTAACTTGTGATAAACTAGAAGAGAACGTTAGTTTTATGACTTTGTTGCTTGTAAAATTTGTTTTTAAGAAATACAGCACACTTCTAAACAAGCTATAAATATCAGAAGTAAATTTAAATAAATCTGAATGTTGCAAGAAAAGGAGAAATCTAAATAATCCACAGCAACATTTAGTTTCTTTCTTTATTTATTCACAGTGAAATAAAAACACCCCACAATCCTCCAAATATAAATTTTACTTTCTGAAACCAGTGTGAATGAACAAAATATGTAAAACAATTAAAAGGTCCAGTCATTATGCTAATACACACAAAATAAGACATCCTGTAAGAAAGCTTGGGAAATACTAGATGCTGAAGGTATTCCTGATTACCCAGATTCAGAAGGGACACGTTTCATAAAACACTCCCAGTTTAGAGACCAGGAAATCCCTTCCAAGACAGACTAAGACTTTTCCCAAACACTCTCCAGATTCATCGAGAACTGAACCAGGGGAACAGAGGAAGCCATCCATACAGGCTATGGAACTTGAGGTGTACGTGGGCTCTAACACATCAGATGTATTTAAGGTTGGGCAACTATAGCACTGGAGAATAATACACCTTCGTTAAGGAGGAACGTTTCCCTTTCAAAACAGTTCCTACCTTAAATTTTCAAGTCAGCTTCTAAATTTCAAAGGCAGAAATCCAAACACTATCTCAATGGTTACCTACAAACATGCTGTAGCAAACAGGAAATATAAGCAATTCCCAGTCTTTGGGGAAAAAAGTAAGTTAAAATCTGTACTGTTTAAAAGTAATTGTTTCTTTAATTCTAAGAGACACTGGAAAGGCTTGTTCCCTGTTGCAATATACACAGACTGAGAAGAATTGAGCTAGAAAGATGTAATTGCTCTAGCTAATCATGTTAAAAAGGTATGGTCATATACATCCAATCTCAGAGTTCTCTGCAAGAGATCATCAACCCAGACCGTTTCACTGAGTATTTGGATGGGTGTACACCCCTCCACGAGGTTGGCTCTGAATGGTGAGTGCTGTTGGACATTTGCCTTTGCCAGAAGTGTAACCTGTTAAGATACACAAGGTACTGATCCCTCCCAACATCCATGATCACACTTCTTCAAATAGATCCCCTTATTAGTCTCTGGATTGAGAATCCAAAAAAAATTATTCTCTTTGGCTTCCTAACACCAAATATTCCTAGACTTAAAGACTTTTGTCCATGACTGCTGTATCAGAACACTGAATCAGAATCACTTGAGCCACACCTCCTTAATCTGGCACTTTTGCTAGCATGCTTCGAGTTGTTGAAAATCACTTTCAGAATTATATTAACTTCGATTTTTTTAATGACCTAAATGAAAAAAAACCCACAACAATAGGGACATGGACAAGCACCACCAGAAATATGTCAACGAGTAAGGGGAAAAGTGCAGAAACCTAAAAAGTTACTATCCAGCTGGAGAAGAAGAATGAAGATAGAAGACAAGCAATAAGGTAAGAGAGCCTAGAATCTGTGATTTACAGTCTCTCCTACAGTGTTTAGATTCTCTGATGAATGTTTTGGTGGCCCCAGATAAGGATGGTGATATTTACAGTTTTAAAAATAAAGGAAAAAAGAAGTTGCATATTTATTTTTTTTCCTTCTGTAAGACTTGCCTGCAAGCATTTCATTGGTAAGGAAACTCAACCAGAAACACAAGAGTCACTCTGTTTCACACAAGTACATTTTTCCAAAGTAACTAAAATCAACTTTTGTGACTCCTTATCACATCAAATATTTTGGGGCTTGTCACAGCTCTTAGAAGCAATAAAAGGTTTCAATCAGAACATGTGGTTCATTTTTTGCACAATATATGTGCAAAAACTGGTTTGAGACAAACAAATGCTTACGAATTAATAGTGTTAATGTTAAAGGTCCTGCATTACATTTCAGTCAAGAAATTTTAAGTGTTATCTGAAAATAAACAAGAGCTAAGAATATGCAATTACTCTTAATGTAATTAACGAATGTGACAGTAGGAGGCTAAACCCAAAGCACCCCAACACCACTTTCCCAAAGAACAGATAAACACAGAACGGGGAAAAAGAAGAAAAAAACACCTCTAAGTCAAGGCTCAAGAAGTCAGATCCAAGTCAAGATTCAGAAAGCACTGTAATGTTGCCTTACTGATTGCAGAACAACCTACAATATTCAGCATAACTTGCCTTGCTATCTAGCAGGCTCTCTGAAGATCTTTCAAAAGTTGTTCCTGCCCAGACTGCGCATCTCTGGAGCAAACTGATGCGGCCTAGCGAGGTCACCAGCTAGTGTAACAACCACTTACAAACAAGAGAGTCCATCAAAAGCAGAAATTAATATAAACTATCAGCAGTATTGTACAAAAAATAATGATAGACTAATTCCTTAATGGGATTTCCTTCAGATACATTTGGCAATGTCAAAGTTAAATTCGGCACTAACGTTCTTGCTACAATCAGTAGTCAGTCATAGGCACTGCCAAATGGCAATTTGTTCCAGTTAGGATGGATTCAATCAGACCATTTTCCCCTGGAAGCTACTGAAGTAACGTAAATGATTAGTTCCATCTGGTTGTCTGATTTTTACATTGTCTGAAGGTACAAGAGATGAGTGCTGTCTCATCTTTCTGAGGAATGTAACATGCAAGATGTCAGTGTTCTGCCTGCTTCTAAATTTAAAAAAAAAAAAAGAAAGTAGAAAAGGCAAAAAAAAAATCATGCAACTAGAATAAAGAGAAATACATGTAAATAATATCTTAAAAAAAAAAAGGGAAGTATACTAATTTTACACGTATTCAGAGTGGGATGTGAGAAAAAGCAGATATTTCACACTGTCTGGTAGAGTGCAGAGGCTCAAGATTGCCTGAATTCCACAGTATGTTGAAGATTTCTCCCACAATTACAGCCACACAATATTATTTGTCACACTTTCCTCTTCTTTTTAATCATAGCTTAGTTTCATATTTTAAAAGAAATGGGACAGCAAAAAAAGGTTTGATACCTTAAAAAAACACCTTTTTTTATTCACCTGGCAGTATAATTAAATTTTTCATAGTTAGATTATTTAATATATCACAATGTTTGTTACACAAAAGTGTCAATATTTCACATTTTTAAGAATTTGGAAAATCTAAGTGAGGAACGGAAGATGTTAACAGAAGTTCATCACTACAGCAGTGCAGTAATTTTTTGCTAGTAATACTTTGTTCATTAAAATGCTTGTATTTTTAATTGTCAGAATCTGTTATTTTGTCACTCTGGAGAATATCTAATCAAGAATGATGAATTTGCACTAGCAGGTATTTATAGAAGGTAAGCAGTCCATAAGAATCCTTATAATTCAACAGGTGTCATGACAGAACCAAAAAGTCCAAAGTATAAGCCAAGAAAGCTGAAACTGGTCTTGGATCTTGTCAGTAAGGAAAGGAGTGGCAGCACAGGACAAATTTGCAGATTATGATTACAAGATCTATTGGACCACAGAGGCACAGTATCATTAACTATAATACTAGAAGTAAATTACATTAGAATATTAAAGACATTACTGTATGATGAGTAATATACTCTTAAAAATCTAAATGTATGTGCATATCCATATATTTGAAAATACGAATGATAGGAAGTAATTAAGACAGATCAACTTAAAGATAAATAGAAATTAACATATTCTTGCATTACATATAAATTCTAGTACCATGATTTATGACTACAGCTTCTAACCAAAGTTTTAAGATGCAAGCTCAGTTATAAAAGAACAAGACTTATCCATCCAGTCTGATAAAGAATAATTCTGTCTTGTTAGTCAAAATTAAGGGAATTTGAAAGGCTAAGTTCTTCAGAAAAAACCCTACATTCAGGACAAACAGCAAGCTTGGATCATAACAGACTGCCCTCTAATTCCACATATATTCTACCATTCCATCCTCTTTCTTAGCAATGGAGTCATTTAAAACCCAGGTCTTGCAACTCTATAGTTTACAACGTTTTGGTAAAGAGAGGCATGGAAAAGTACATTCAAAACCAATCAAATTATGCTAATGACTAGGTAGTTTCTCCATTGCACTACTTAGGCAACCACGAAGTCACAGTTGCAGGCTCAGGCATTTTATCATACTTGAAAAGCAACACTTTCTGAAGCAGTGTTTTTTGAAGCAAAAGAAAGTAGATTATAAAATGGATTATCCCTCTCTTAACTGATATCCCTCAGTGCATTAACTGACAGCACAATGAGACTCACAAAACTGATCTTACAGATCACAAAGCATTCCATCTTGCTTGTCCCACGTATGTGTATACCCACACCAGGTTTGAAAAGGACTAAAACAGCAGCATTTACCACTACTGCAAAACAGACAGGACTGCAGCACAGCAAAACTTTTTTTCCCCCAGTACCTGTGCCTCTAAATATTGCTAAAGACCCAGTCCTGTTCTGCCCACTAAATACGTACAGATCTTAAAACATTTCTATAATTATGCATGGATTAGCCTGAAGTTTAACACTAGAATTACCTTACCTTCCATCTCTATCCCAATCATATACTTCTACTTTAATTGTCCTAAAAAAAAAAAAAATTAAAAAACATTTAGTCAAATGTACCATGATTGCCTTTAATACTTGTATTTTAATAGCATATGGGTGCATCAGTTGTGCCAAAATCCACAAGGCAGAATTTTCCAGTCATTTCTCACAGGGCAAAAAATAGCAAGTCATTCAGGTTACAAAATATATAATCATAAATTAACAGTAAAAAACAGAGAAGCTAAAGAAACAAACATATTGGAAGTTTAAACAATGTATTTTTACTTGCTGATGTTTTGAATTTTCTGGGGGTTTTTTGTTGGTGGTTCCCCCCCCTCCCCCAATGATTCTCTAAAGTATTATCAAAGTCTTTAAGAACATTAACAAACTGGAACTCATTGTGAAAGTTTTTTTGGTATATGCTATTATCTGGAAAAGGCTATCTACTGTGGAGTAGTGATGTCTTACAGAAGAAAGTAATATATCCATATGTGAGAAAAAGCGTGCACAGATTGAGAGGGCCCTTAGAAAACCAAAATTATTCAACAGCTAAGTACAGATAAAAACAATGTTCACAAACCAAAGTAAAGAACATTTAAAGCAGTAAGGAATTCCAGTTCATCCATTTTTGGTTTTAAATGAAAACAACTACTCCAGAATACAATAAAACTTCATCCAGTATTCACTGCATTAACCTCTTCTAAACATTGTGCAGCGGTGACAGGTGAAAACTGCATGAGATCCACCCAAGATTTTGTGAAAGCCCCGTTCGTGGCTGCAGATGAAAGAAATTTATCTGCAGTTCTTTTCCCCTCTTAAACTTGCTCCTAGCTCTCAAGGCTGCTTAGCTATCTGACCAAAGAGGGCAAAATGTAAAACATAATTAATTTCTTAAATTCCTATAAAGGCAAAAGGATAGTTGTTCAGTTTATAAGAAAGGTAGGGACAGATTTTTTAGTAGGGCCTGTAGTAAGAGGACAAGGAGTCACAGTTTTAAACTGAAGGAGTTTAGACTGGATATGAGGAAGAAATTTTTTCACAATGAGGGTGGTGAGGCACTGGAACAGACTGCCCGGAGAAGCTGTGGCTGCCCCATCCCTGCAAGAGCTGGGTTGGACTAGATGATATTTTAAGGTCCTTTCCAACCCAACCATTTATGAGTCTATACACATGGAAAAGTGGGAAATGGAAGATGAATGTGGAAACAAACTGTTTCTTTATGAGTAAAGTGACCTCTGAGGACAGGTCTAACTATTCTTGTTTCAGGGATGACCAAAAAATAGACAAAATACAGAAAACAAAAAATTCCCATGTAAAGGATCAATCTTATTTTACATACTTACTTGAACATCATTAATGAAACAGGTGGCATTTATCAGGATGGAGATAGTGTATAGTTTTATTTCTCTCCTTTCACTACAGAAAAACCGTATCTACAAGTAAAATCAATGATCAGTAATAGTGAATCTATCTGGCCTAAAATGAACTGAATTTGGGTCAGAAAAATAACAACTTGCTTATTTTCCCTCTTCAGAGCAGTTTCATATGAAGTCATCAGGTCTGTAGACCTGTAGAGAGGACAGGAATCCATGCAATTACTTTATAATTGGCTTCCATGGAAGCTGCTCCCCATTCTTCCTATGAGACACAGCAGAATGCATGTTAAATAATTTTCTTTACTAGGAAGAGACTCTTTGGGGATAAGTTGATCAACAACAGATATTATGTACACCCACAAATTCATGGCTAGATTTCTTTCACATTTTTTATGATATTCCAAAAAGGAGTTGCTTTATTTGCATGCTCCTCTTTTTCACTCAAATTTAATAGTTTTGTCCCCACCATTTGTTGCATTTTATCTCTCTTGTGGAATTTCTCTCTGGGTTAAGTTACCTTAGAATGAAAAGTGATTAACGTGAAAGCTGTTAAGTGGAATGAAATCAAGAACAGTTCCAAACATACTTATCCCACCAAGTATTTAATCCTTGAATGGAAACCATGTTTAATTCAGTTAGGCAATATCACAGAGGTTTGTTTCCCTAGAAAACCATTATATTTCCAGGTTTCGAAACGTGTTACTATTAAGACAGACAGGACACGGTGCTAAGTAAAGATTTACATAAGTTTTAGCAGGACTGAAGTTTTTAATTATCTTACAAATCTGTGTTTAAATAGCCAAATCATCTCAGAGAAAAAAAATTACTTGAGATAAATTCTTAAGATTATCAAGATAAATTCTTGAGAAGGATCTTCAGATATGCAACTTCAATAAGAGCAATTCTTCCTTGAATAAAAGCTCCTCTGTCCTGAAATGTATTTCATATTAAAAGGATTGATCACAGATCTTGAGTGTTACCTTTGTGCATGACACACAAGATATTAAAGGCCTTTCAAATCTTCATATACTCATACCCTTTATACATGGGTATTTTATCTTAAAGGACACGGTTTAGAGGAGAGAGATATTAAAAAAATCTTTAATTTAAAAATTAAGGTTAGAGAATGTTGGGGGTTAGAATATCTCTGTCTTAAAACTTTTATGTAGAAAATAACTGTGTGTAAGAGGTCATATTTAGAAAAAGAAAGAACAAATATATTAGAGATACCAAGTACCACTGCAGTATTGAAGTCCCTGAAATTCCATCTCTGTGATGGCTGGAAACACATATGATTATACAATTTGAGAAAAATTAAGCAAACTTTGGCCTTTTAACCATGAAAAGCAGACAGAGGTCATTCAGAAGCACAGCTTAATGTACTAGCTAATGCCAGGGGATAAGAATCAACTGACTGAATCTCAGTGGTCAGTATGAAGGAGGAGAGTGAGAAGTGCTTATATTCACTAAGCTAAGCAGAATGCTTTCCCAGCAATAAACCAAAAGCTCTGGCTTTGTAAACTACTTATTAAAAGGTCAAGCTGATTGACTTGTGATTTTTTTTTTCTCTCCTAGGAAAGTGGTATTTTTTAGCATTTTGGGGGGTAATGGCCATTTTTAGTCTTTCTTACTGGATCTTAGCTGCTTTATTTGATCTGTGATAATCTTAACAGTACTTGATGTCACGTTCCTTCAAACTGAAGGAGAAAGCCTTCTCCTACATTGCTAACACTGTCTTTGTGAAGTACTTGGTACAGTTGTTGCCAGCCATGTTGGTTTCAATTAGACACGATGAAAACGCAGGGATTTCATAATAAGTGCATTCTAATACAATAGAATTTTTAACTTGTACATGGGTTGCTGTGCATAATGCATAAGCAAAATAGCAGTCGTGAAGCTGGTCTCTGGACACGGCACTATTTATCATATTAAAGAGAAAAGGTTTCCATAAGAATTAAAAAAACATATTGTGGTAGAGGCATACTGAATTAACTCCAGCATTACAAAAGATAATTAAAAAATATAATAGCATGCCTGAGATTATTGTGTAACTACTGCTTTCTCATGTTGATCCTACCTCGAATGGTTTCAACATAATGTGCTCAGTGAATGTCTTGTGAATAAAAGGCTCCATGGAACTTCATAATCCTGCCTACCACAATCATGTTTAAAAGAATAAATACTTACGAGCTGTCAGATTAATTAAAATTATTATCTGCTGATGGTACAGAAAAGACACTCAAATTTGGGTTTGTTTTTTTTCTTTGTATGAAAACTTTTCTTTCTAATGGTCAGGATTAGATTCTGATGCTCAGCAGGACAGTACATAAAAACACAAACCCTACAAGTCTCTTTCACATAATGACAGTTTCACAGATGAAATTTTGTTGCTCTAGGTTAGATAGATGTGAAAGATGGGAATAATGTCATTAGTGAGAATGTATCAGAGTAAACACTCATTCTGGTTTTGGGGAGAGTAAATCTTCAGTTAGTTCAAGGAATGCCTTCCCAGAAGACTATGATTTCATAGTAGCTGATTAAAATAACTTTAGTGCACACATTTTACTAAATAATTAGTTTGATAAAGTAACACAGCAGTTATAACATGGCACAGTAACCTAAAATAGACGTGAATGGATGGCAATCACATACATGGAAACTGAAAATAAAATTGTGGGAGAAAAGTAATATTTAAATTCCAAATTAAAGATTTTTTCAAAGATACACTCATAGGAAAATCATCAGTTTGATCAAAGTCTTACCTAATTTCCCTACGTGCAGCAATGTTTCAGCACAGGATTTAGCTTATGCTGATAGAAGCATTAGTTCATGGTTACAAGAATGCAATACTAAACCTCTTTTTTCTATAATGAGTATGATACAATACCTTAACTTATAAAAGATAATAAGATATGATCATACCATGCATTTAGTGGTTACAAAGCATTCAAACCAGGTTTTAGACCTCTCACCTTTGAGATAAACAAGTACATTTTGCTGCTTTTGCATTTTTCACACACTCTATGTAAAGCTGAATAGAACCCTAGCACATTCATCCATCTATCTACTGCATTCAGCTTACATATTATGTATATTTTTACTATACCCTTCATATATTTCCTTCATGATTTTAGGCTAAACATTATACTACACACTGGTAGAAATATTATGACTAATTGATAAGTCTCTGCTTCCTCAGAGTCATACTGCACCACGAACATTTCCTACAGCATTAGCATATTTGCTCTATTTTACTCAATTCTTTAATGTGATGAATGGTTTTCAACACACATAATCCTTTTAAAATATTTATTATGTAACCCAAATAACATCAGGAACTGAATTGCATAGAAAAATGTAAACATAAAAGAATACATCAGTTATGGGGAAAAAATAATCATGTGTATTAAGGAAGCTTAAGGTGTAGCTTACCGGTCATAGTCTCCATTGCACAGTGCTCTGACAGAAATCTTGAACGCTTGCCACACGGGATTTAATGTATTTTTTACAACTTCTGTTTTGTGACAGATTGTAAAACTGTAATAAAAAAAAAAAAACCGAACTATTTTGTATTTATTTATTTTTTCTTTTGTGTCATCAAACTTGGAATGAAAAGAGCTGTAATCTGGATTCACATACGATGTCCATATGAAATTTAAGATAAGAAAAAAAGATACACAATCAAATCTGAAGGGAGGACTGAAGAGGACAGACCTGTTTAAGAGAGATTAGAGACTAGGATGCTAAACAACTCTACACCTAACATGTTTTTACCCAAACCCTCAACAAGAATTACAACCATTCAGTAAGTCACTTCTGGCAAGAGCAGTCTTCATCCCATTTGTTTAAACAGTGTTTGTACAGCCAGGAATCAGTCACCGATCCAGAAAGAAAGCAGTCTGGTAAGGACCTGACTCCCACTTAATGACTAAGAAACTGAGCCAAGGGAGTCATGCTTTCTCATGCTTGTTCCCTGTTTTATGTCTAGGATTTCTTAACCAGGACTGTCTGAGGTAAAACAGGAGGATCCCATGATCACCTCCTCTAAGGTGAAATACAATTAATTGTTTTAACGCATTCTGCCTTCTCCAAATTATGCAAAATTACAGTATTTCTTTTGACTCCTCATCTTGGGGACAGAATTGTTTAAAAGAAAATAGGAGGCAAGGTCACTGGTGAAATTGCTACTGAAATTCTACATACAGAGGTAACTAAAGTTGCCTGTTGAAGAAATACCATCCTTACATTCCATAGGGCTATGGTTTTGTTCTGGCTACAATTCAGAAGGCATGCCTGAAGCTGAGAGACAAAAAACAAAGCATCCTTCTGCTCATGGGTGTGAAGTACTGCCCCAACGTCCTGTTGGATTCAGGAAGTGGGGAAGAATGGCACTCAAGGCCAAAAGAAACTGCATATACCAGCACTCCCAATAATGCCCTGAGTAGTTCAACTAATGACCCTAATGTCAGTCACAAAGGAGCCAATAACCTCCTTCAGGCTTGCAATTTAAGATACTTAATGTTTATTCAGGAAGCTGTTCCTATAACCTGCCTCTGAAAGAGCAGGGAACAGACACACATATATGCATACGTAGGTTTATGTTAACAACTGTTCAAGTTAAGCTACTGAAACATGTAATATCATACACGCCTAGCCTTTGGTTTGGTCCGATGTCAGAGGTGAGGACTATCAGCTCCCAAGAAAACTTAACCTGACAGTAGACCCCCACGTCAGCAGTATGTTGACCAGAATTTAGCATGTCAAGTCTTGGCAGCAGAACAGGAGAGATTAGTCTACTTCAACAAATTAAGGAATAAATGTAGCAAACAGCCACTTGTAAAAAATTAAAAAAAACCCCAAACCACCCTATTTAATTTAATTTTTTTTTTTTCCTAAAACTTGGTCAAAACCAGGAAAGGTATCTCCAAATATGCAGTATAAAATGTTTTACCTAAAACAATCCCTAAGCACTAACATATTGTGCAGCTTTCTCAATTTTCATGGCAAATTCTATTTAATTTAAAGGCATACTGTATCTTAACAAAAGTAACACTACTATACTATTTTTATTGTCATTTTCATAGTTCTCTATATTTATCATAACATGCAACTCTTAAAACCCTGAGTTGCCGTATTTGATCTTTTTAATACAACAGTTTTTTATTATTTGTATTATTTCTATACCACATGATATACTTAAACCCAACAAACATTATAAAAGAAACACAGCTTAATCTGACAAATATAAAAGAGTTATAACTATATAATCATCTGCAAATAAATGTTTAGCAGCATAAATACTTAACAGGCATCTACCTGCCATCTTCATTGCTTCGATGAAATACAAGGAAAGGATCAGATTTGCCAAAGAAGTCCTTCTTGTCTAGTTTGTTTGCACAAAATTGCATTAAAACTGAATCCTGAAATGGGTAATAGAGAAAAATTACATACAACATGCACTTTACTACATTATAATAAAAAACCAAAACAGTGATTGACAACCATACAAATACAAAGCAAAACAAACAAGGGTATCTGTCTTCTACATATTCACATTGCTTACAGTCCCGTTTAACTGCTGAAAACACAAACCTTTCATAGGGGGTGCAGAGGATATTAATTAGTAGGGTTAATTTCTATGCTAAATGACACAGGTTTTTTCTAGTATTTTCTGACATCCGAAGTTGGTTGAAGCAGATGCATAGGCAAGGAATGTGTATTGGAACTAACTTTAAAAACACCAGTGAGACACGACTAAGGCTAATTCCTTCAGGGACTGAAACCTGCAGTTGTCTGTTCCTGATGTCTGTAAAGCAAATGTCTTAGAAGCTTGCTTTTATGAGTCTAGAAGCTTCCAGGAAATCAGCCATTCCAATGACAAATACGGAGAAAATATTCTTTGCTGTGGTCAGGCAAACTGATAGTCACACATGGTCACCCCTTTGGGCAAAGTCAGGAATGTGAGGAGTATAAACCCACAGACTCACCTAACTGGGGCAGGGCTGACAGAAGACTGGTCCATAGTGAAACAAGTCTAAAGGTTTAACAGCAGCTAGAGGAAGATTAGGGAAAATCTAGGCTCACCATTGAGTGGGACAGGGGACCAGGTGACAGAGAACATGGAAAAGTGTGTTTCTCATAGCCTTCTATGCCTTGGCCTTTCTGGGTAAGATTTGTCTTTAAGAACCTTGGGCACTTAAGATCCAGACCTGAGAAAGTCTGGAACAAGGATGACTTGTCTTTGGTAGACGAGGACCAGGTAAAGGAACTTTTAAACAGACTAAATATACACGAGTCCACAGGATCTGATAGGATGCACTTCTGAGTGCTGATGGAGTTGGCCAACATCACTGAGAGGTCACTTTCAATTATCTTTGGAAAGTCATGATTTTCAGAAGTTCCTGGGGAGTTGGAGGAAGGAAATGTTACTCCTGTCTCTGAGAAAGGATAAGGAAAAGGATCCAGAGCAGTCTTTACTCAATCCCTGAGAAGGCAATAGAGCAAATAATCCTAGAAAACATTTCCAAACACAAGACAGACAAGAAGGTGGCTGTCAGTCATCTGCGTGGATTTACAAAGGGGAAATTCATGCCTGATTAACCTGAAACCTTCCCGTATGAAATTAATGGCTCAGTGAATGATGGGAGATTAGCAGATGCTGTTTATCTAGGTCTAAGCATGCCCTTAGACACTGTCTCCCTAGATACTGATTCTCATAATATCCTTGTTCACAAACTAATGAATTACAGACTGCATAACTGGACAGGGAGGTGGACAAATAGTCCACTAAAGAGCGTGCCTCAGTTTTCAAACTGGCTGAACTGTTGGGCTTTGAAAGGTCATGGTAAGTGGCACAAAGTTCAGCTGGAGACCAGTCACTAGTGGTGTACGCCAGGTGTCAAAAATGAGGACAATAATAGTTAATATTTTCATTAATGACCTGGATGATAGGAGAGAACAGATCCTAAATAACTTTGCAAATGATACAAAACTAGAAGTAGCAGCTTATACACCAGATGGTTGTGCTGCCATTTGGAGCTGCACTGGAATACTGCATTCAGTTCTGGGCTCCCCAGTGCAAGACAGACTTGGGAACAGCAGAGTGATTCCAGCAAAAGGGTCACTAAAATGATTAAGGGACTGGACCATCTCTCATATGAGGAGAGGCTGAAAGATCTGGAATTACCTGCTTGGAGAAAAGGTTCAAGGGGTTCTTATCAATCTGCAAATGGGATGGAAGTGAACTGACTCTGCTTAGTGATACAAAGTAAAAGAACAAGTGGTCACAGGCACAAAATGAAATGCAGGAACTCAATTTCAGTACAAGAAAAACCGTTTTTTTACTCTGAGCGTGGTGAAACACTGAAACAGAGACAGTGGAGTCCCCTTGGACTCCAAACCTGATTGCACAGAGCCCCAAGGGTTGGACTAGATGATCTCTCAAGGTCTGTTGCAACCGCAGCAATTCAATGATTCTAAAAATCTTTGCCATTCTGAATATGAGCTGTAAAAGTCTGGCAAATAATCTCAGAAGATCAGGTAAGAATTAATCCAAATACTGAATAACCTCAGGTAGGAAAATATCACAATGAAAATATGTGACAGCTGGTGAGACAGAACAAGAGATTGTGTGAGTGTGCATATGAAAAAGCATGAGAGAGAATGCAAAAGGGACTGCAAGAGAGAGACTGAGTCCCAAATTCTTTACAAGCTCCCTTCAGTGATTTTGAACTACTCGTCATGTAAGTAAAATTCGAGTGTGGTGAATCTGGAAGAACATGAAGGCCTCACAAGACACCTCATATTTGTCTTCTTTAAAAAGGAAAGAAAAAACCAATCCCACAACCTGTTCCGGTTACAGTTTTAATAACATGTTTGTGACCTTTAAATAGCTTCCTACAACTGGGATAACAATGCTGGTCTTGTAGGATAAACCCAGGAAAAAAAATGCCTTTAGTCTCTTTTAAGGCTACCAATAAATGCCTGGGGGGATGCCAAACATCTCTTATCAATGGTAGAAGCTTAACTTCTTAAGAAATGTAGAAGCACAATTAGTGCAGGAAAGCAAATAAATGAGGTACCTGTTTTGTCATGTGTTAAAAGTGTGAACATTTTCACTGTGCAGTACATACAAAAGTTGAGCTGATATAAAACAGAAGGGAAAGAGAGGTACTTTCCATGATCATACCTACTCATTCATGTTAGTAGTGTGGGGGTTTCCTACTGCTAAATGGCAGTTAAATGAGACCGAGTTAGAACACCCTATTAATGTAACTGTGCAGGACCTGCAGGTTGCTTGGAAAAGGTGAGATCTGATCCCATGTGCTATTCACATACACCACTATACCACTTCTGCAGAGGAATAATACAAAACTTGACTAAGCTAGAAATTTGGCACAAAATTAAGGATTACTTTTATTGCAATTATCTAATGAACTTCAGAAAATAAGGCCTGAACAGTTAGCTATCAGATATATTCCTTTTTGCTAATGTGACTATTGTATAAACAACAAAAATACCCTTTATGATGTAGTATAGAAGTTAGAAGTTACACGAAAGGTGAAGCATTACCCCCTCACAAAAACGAAATCCCAGAAACAAATCTCTTCAAGCCTCAAGGTATTTTTGTAGGTCTATGTATCTGATCTTATGCTGTGCAGACCCCCTGTACATTCTCATCAAATGCCCGATACTATTGTTTTACTTAATTTAAGATTTGCTATCCTGTCATTGCAAACTCTATGGCTATTAACATAAAACCTTTTTATTATACAGTTAAAAATTCAAAATTTTACTTTGATGTTCGTGTAATGTCAATATTCCACAGCAGATACATAATTTGAAATCAGAAACAAATGGATCTTTGTTAAAAAATTGATACTAAGTTATAAAATATGATTAATTACGTTAATGACCTTTTAAATTAAATACATTATTCCTTTAAAATCTGGTGCAGTGGAAATCACAAAATCATTTTCATTTTATTTTTCAAAAAGCAATGAACACACACTTACTCGGCAACAGCCTAGCTCTTCTGCTGTTACTATGACTGTTCCACATTTCTTCCCAGGAATTCCTCTGTAAGAAAATAAAACTACATCACCTTAGTTCCTTAATATCATTTGTGAAAGTTACAACTGACGCAGATAAGTACAAGGTAAGCTTTCAAGTCATAAAAACGATGGCATGCTATAGAGTTTCCCTTTTCTGTCACTTGTCCTGTGTGAAAAAGGTTGGGTGTTCCTAAGTGAATTGGTAAATGAAATGCATATTATTCTAACTAACAAGAAAGTAGGAATTTCAATTTAAAAGTGTAAAAAGCTTAAATGGGATGAAATTACCATATCAGAACTCTCTTTTCCACCCTCCCATTGATGTTTTATTTAGAGAGGACCCTACAACTTTCTGATGTGAGAAAAGCATCCTTTTGCAATTTTTCCTTAAACAAAAAATCTAAAACATATTTAAAAATATAATCCAGCCTTATTTTTCAACATTTATTTTGAAATGTTTATGAAAACACATAATAATACAACCATTTTATCAGACACAGCATTTGCTAAAGAAATTACAATTCACCCAGCAAATCAAAGCAAGCTGCTGCAAGATCAGAAAGCACAAACCAGATCCTTAGCTTAACAACCAATACAGGAATGGAAAGGCCACACACAACCTGACAATATTCAGTGACAGTTGCATTTTGGGGTTGGGGGGAAAACAGCAATGACACACGTATGTGAAGTATAGATACTGAGATGAAACTTTTTTCATTATACTATACTATAAGTAGTTCTGCAATATTCTAATCTCTAATTATTAGTCTGTCCATTAGCATGCACCCTGGCAATTACTTCTAGATTTTTTTCTTCAAAACTAGTGCTATTTCTTAAGCTTCTTTTATTTCTAGTTCTTTAATTTTTAACCTCTTTCTTGAAAATAATTGTTTGAATAAAATTATTTTCCAAGAAGACATTAAAGTAAAATTATATTTTCAAATTTATTGTATTTTTTAGGTTTTTCTAAGAGAACTAGAGGGCACTCCTGTTCTTCTGTTATGATAAAACATTAATTTAAACAGGTACTGTTGTTGTTCTTTCACTTAGTAGTTTCCTTAATCCTATGGAAATTTTTGAAGTGCTCTACAACTTCAAGTTCAGCGAGACTGCGATACAATAAAAAACCTGGTGTGAACATAGTTCTTAGAAGCAGATATAAGTTCACTGAAATCGTTGTTCAGAAGTTGCTGCATATAAGCAATACATCAATAGGGAATGCTGCTCCTGTACCATGGCTGTCATTTATTTGCCAGCAGTCAGAGAGCTACTGGACTGCACACCTGGACCTCCTTAGTGCTACACAGCAAGTCTGAACTCCACAAGGAAAACAGTGGAACCATAGAAAGGGAAACTATTCAAGTTACGGTTGTGAAACTTTAAATGGCCATTTAAATATATACAAAACTTAAGCCACTCTTCCACTTAATGCAGTGTGATTTTAAGATTAAACAGGGGTGGTTTTTTTAAGTAACAGAAAAAAATTGTATCTGGTCATTCCAAACATTACTCTAAATCATATGAATTTAAATCTGTTCTGTAGCACTGGTTCTATAGAACTGAACTGACAATACAGAATTTATGGTCAGGGTAGTTTCCCTAGAAAGGGTTACAGGTCAGGGTTTGTGGGGTAATACCAGGCAGTGTGTATTGCACAACCACTGTCAACTCCAACACTCAGTGCTAGTTCTCTTCTGACACACAGATACAGAAGATGTGCTAGTCTTGGTGTAACTAGAGTGCAAACTTAATAAAGGAAGTTAAAATGTGAGGAATATTTACATTTCAGTGGAACCTACTGGTTCGAAAGCCCAGGACCAGTAGGTGTTGTACAGTCATCACTTCTTTTTGGACAGTAATTTGACTGTTAGAGAAACACACCTGAACAGAAAACCATTATCAAACAAAAGGTCATCAACAATACCAGCATGTGTCAAGACAAGATATGGTCTTGAGGTATAATTATTGTCTTAGAACAAATGATTCCACAATTGAGATACCACATCTGCAGCACCTAGAGAAGTTTCAAAGGACACCCTGAAGACCACTTGGGCTTTAACAAGGACTGAAAGCAGAACCTTTCCAGAGTTGGTGAAAAAAAGTCAGAGAACAGTGACAATTATCTGTGAATTCAAACCTGAGAGTTTAAACCAAGTCTCCAATTTTGCAAGCTGAAATTGCAGTGAGGCAGAGGATGGAACACTTTTCAGATCATTCAAAAATTTACAGTCTTATCCCTGAATTTACAGAAGCTAGCCCTCTGGCCATCATAACCACAGAGAAGAGGTAAGGATAAATACATAGGAAGTCCTAGTTCCTGAGTTCAGATGTTTTCCTATCAATTATGTTCACAGTGAGATGTCAGGAGAAAGAACTTCCCCAAAATAGGCCAGCTGGCTCCAGTACAGCCTCATTAGCAGGCAATGGCACTCAGATGTGAATAACTAGCATGGAATGCTCATTAAGCTTTGCAATGGCTCTGCCTCCTCATTAAAGGGAATCCCTACAGGAATGCACTCAGATCCTGAAAGAGAATTGCTCAGAGTTATAAATGTGGCTAGCATCTTCTCTCTAAGAAGGCAGAACAAGCAAATATCTAACTCTGAATAATGTCTTGGAAGGTGATGCTCCTTTGAGAGAAAAAATAAAACTGTGTCATTTCTGGAAGTAGATACATCTGAACCTCACCCTTTCATGCTAATATAACTAGGGTGTGCAAAGGCCAACCTGAGTAAATCTTGCACATGGAGCTTGTCTTGAGAAGGCATTTAATGAATCTAGTAACCCAATAGGTAAAGAGAGCAAACATTACTGTTAAAATGTCAGATCCTCCATTTCACCTGCTTTCTATGATCAGATTTATTTTTCAAGAGAAATTATTGAGAGCAAATGTTCACCTCTGTATGTAGCCAGTCTGTAAAATAAAGTACCTCATTAAAGTATGTTCTTGAACAAAACCACTCATAATCATGGGGGTAACAGGCTAGTGCACTATCAAACTGGGAGCAAGAGTCTTCTGTCACAGCCTGTATCAAATTCAAACCGTTAACAGTGTCAGAAACAGAGAGGGAGGTTCAGTAGACATCCTCAGACCTGCCAAGACCAAATACTATGAGGTTCACGCCTCACAAGCATAATTTGCTGATGTTTTTAAGACCAATGAAAGAGCAGGTCATACCTGCCATGAGGCCGAAGAAGAAAAATGTATGTGTATCTTCACTTTCACATTCACCATGAAGGTTATTAGAAAGGTATGTTTCATCCTGCCTCACAAACACCACAAAGGTGACCACCTAGGCTTGAGATGTTTTACCTTCATACTGATGGACAAGTGTATCCTTTGATGGTAGATGTTCTGAGGGAACTTCCCCTGAAGATTCGCAACCTGCCTTGGAGCTGGCCAGCTCATGGCAGCTATGGTGTCCTGAATCAAATAAGGCTTTTGTAGATGCCTGAAGTAGACAGATTGAAGGTTGAACCTTCAAGTCCTCACAATTTTAATTTTGAAAGTGTCAGAGCTTACCTGAATGCCAATCAGAGAACCAAATTCAAGCTTCTCAAGTTGCTTAAGTACAAAAAGTGCAACTTTAGTAAGGTAGCTGACTGGGACTAGAACAGCACAGGCCATTCTCTTTGTACATCCATTGGCAGAGAACAAAAAAGCAAAATGTTAATGATCTCAGAAACATTGAGAGTGCAAAAGCTCTCTGATCTCAAGTGACAGAATATAAAGAACATTCAAGTTATGTGACAGCAGACTTGACTTTGTAAAGAGAACAGTAAATTCAAAGCAGTAAATATCCTTAGGAATAGAAGACATGCAATATTGGAAAGTGAATTATTGTTATTTGAATATTAAGAGGCATTAAACACAAGTCTGTAAGTAAACAATCCTGAAATACAATGCAATGAATAAAGACAGCAAATGTTTCCTAGACACAAAGGTATCCAGACTTCAGAGAGTCCAGAGTGAACAATCAACTAGGCACAGGTGTTTAGCCACAGCACTGTCAAAACTGACAATGACAAAATAAAACCTGAACACTGGGAAGAGCTGATAAAAAAAGACATGAACATTTTCTCATTAACAAATATCTACCCACACCACATACACAAAAAGAAAGGTGCATTTCAAAATCTTCCAGGGAGGAAACTGATTTGGGTCCATTTAGTAAGTGCCATACAACAGCATATCAGAGGCTAGACCTGAACAATGCTTGTTTACCCAAGAGAAAACATATTTCACAGTTGTGTTGTCCTATATTATTATAAGACCTTTTTTTCCATAGAATCTTCACTGATATTTTCTCCTTTCTCAAAGCTAGCCTCAAACTTTAAACTTGTTAGTCACTTCAGACTTCACTTAACCTGTACCAAGTGATAAAAAAAATGCTGAATTTTTTTAATCTCCATTTAAAATAAGTTTCAGGAATTTTTCTCAGGAAAAAAAAAGTGTAGAGTGTTGAATAATTTACCCCTTTGAAGACAGATAGAGCTATAAAGACCTTCAAGAAGTCAACAGGATTTGTCTTCCTAAAAATGCGTGTCTTCAAAGTCAGCACCTTTCTCTGATCAAGTCACCACAGGCTTTCAGTAGAGTCAACTGACATCTAGTCAAAACAGTCAATGGAGTTGCAGCGGTGCAATGCACTGTGGCAGTAAGCAAAAGTTAGACCTAGATAGTGAAAAGCTAGTGATTTTTTTGTTTATTTGAAGTAAATAAAATAAGGTTAACCCCTTATCCCCATTGGCAGGATAGATAGTGGTTTTGTGCTCAAGTGGATAGTCAAAATACACAACTGACCTGCTCATTATCAGTAAGTAAAAACATGTCCAGAACAAACAGACCGTGTGTGTTCCCATCCCAAAGTGCTGAGGCTCTCCTACGACAGCCCTGGCAGGAGCTGGGCAGAGGCTGTTTCTCTAATTGGGCTACTGGAGCTCCCCAACCTGTGTCATACCTCTG
Organism: Porphyrio hochstetteri; assembly: GCA_020800305.1. Lineage (NCBI taxonomy): Eukaryota > Metazoa > Chordata > Aves > Gruiformes > Rallidae > Porphyrio > Porphyrio hochstetteri. Next base: position 53,099,947 of record CM036905.1, read on the forward strand.
TGCTCCTTCGTGGGACAGGACTTAAAGGGCTGATGGCTCTCCTGGGATGAGTGTGGAAGCAGCCAGGGCAAAGTATTATTTGGGCTCCCCACCTGCCACTGTACTTCGTTTGTAGAGCTTTTCAATCATGTAACCTAACACACCTCTTCCATTACAAAACTTCTTATACTTGTCCTCAAGGCTATTTCCTGGACCATGTTTTTAAAAGTTGAATATCCAGAATTGGATTATAACCACAGTATTTGTATTAGAAATACGATCAACTGATTCTTCATTATTACAGGCTGCCCAGGGAGGTGGTGGAGTCTCCTTCTCTGGAGATATTCCAGACCCATCTGGACGCCTCCCTGTGCGACCTGTCCTAGGGAGCCTGCTTTGGCAGGGGGGTTGAACCCGATGATCTCTGGAGGTCCCTTCCAACCCCTATGATTCTGTCATTCTGTGACTTCTGTGATTCTGTGGTTTTGTTTGTTTCTTTTTTCAGGAGCTAAATTACAGTTAGCAGTTTCCTACTGCTTTAGAGTAGCAATAATCTATTAAACAGTAATCTAACACTGTCGTGGTTTTGCCCCGGCCGAGGGCCGCACCCCACACAGTCGCTTGTACTTTTAAAAGGAAGGGGGAGGGAAAGTTGGGGGAGGGGAAAAAGGGAAGGAAGAAGGAGGAAAAGAAACCACAACCTATAAACCAGAACCACGCAGGTTGGGATAAGGATAGTTTACTAAACAATAACAGAAAACTAGATATAACAATAACAGAAGTTTAAAGTACAAAATAGATGAAACTGGTGATACACAATGCAGTTTCTCACCAAACCACAGAACCCAGGCCGCACAGCTTAGAGCCGTCCCCGAACCCGGAAACTGCCCGTCCTGGTGTTGTCTCCTCCTCTTCCCCCCAGTCCCCCTTTATACTGAGCATGACGTAACTGGCATGGAATATCCTCTTTGGCCAGTTCGGGTCACCTGTCCTGGCTACGTCCCCTCCTTTCTCACTAGTAAGGAAGTATGCAGAGCTGAGAAAGGTCCTTGATTGCCCGGCAACAACTAGAAACATCAGGGTGCTATCAGCACTGTTCTCATCCTAACACCCAAACATGGCATTCCATCCACTGCTAAAAATAATTAACTCCATCATAGCTGAAACCAGGACAAACACTCATAACACTTATGCAATCAATTTCAGGGTTTTTTTTTGTTGTTTGGTTGGTTTTCATTTTACTTTTTTTTTGGGGGGTAGTGTTAAGTTTTATACAATATTTATTTGATTGCAAATAATTTGTGATTAGCTACAGAAATTGAAGATTATCTTTAAATTTAAGGTTCAGCTGCAAACCTTAATGACAAGAGAAAGTAACGCAGTTTTAAAAGTATGCTTTTCCGGGTAGTTTTTCAAGTTATTTAAGGAAGTGATACAGTGAAGTAATATTACTTCTAACACATATTATGTTACTGAGTGCACAGGTGTGTTTTTAAGTTGAAACAGTGTGTTTTTAAGAGTTCTCCTAAATTATGCTGCAGTTACTAAAGCCTTCCTCACCTGTAGAGCTGAAAAATTTATTTACCCATAAAATGAAGTAGTTCCCAGTGTGCACAGTGCCACCAATACGGAGAAGGGAAATAGTAAGGAACGTGTAGTGATATTAATAGAACTCTTTATGTACAGATTAATTGAGGCCTTGATTTAAAAATGAATAGTGGAAAAAGTACTTATGTTAAGTCCTTAGGGCAGGAAGGTGAGGAGGGCAGGAAAGGTGGTGAGGTGGCGCAGGGAGGATTATTAGGAACTTGTCCTAAAGACTGAGTCTGTAAATACAGTGATCAGGTGACTGTACTATATTTGGAACCCTCAAAATTCAGTTAAAAAGCATTTATTACCGACCTCAGTTCTGAATATTAAAGAGCATATGAATCATACTGTTAAAGGATGTTGCAGCCTTAATGATCACAGCACTCATGGAATTCAGAAAGTGAACTAACAGCTTACATTTGTCACAAATCATTTTGAATCATCTGCATTTGGCTGTAAATTAGGGAAAACAAATCAAAGACTTATTTTGATAAAACCCTAAGTGCAAATGTTTTGCAAAGACTTTTCAAGTTTTTTAGATTTTGCTCCATTTTGCAGTATGAATTGTATTATAAATGAGTCCTGCTGAATAGCTGAAACTATTTAACTTTCTACAAAACCCAAATGATTGGAAATAAGACATTTGCAGACAGAATTTAGTCGAGGCTAATGGACTGGAAGGGCATAATTACAGGAATGCCTCTCGACAAAGCAGTGCTAGCCAACCCCTGACATTTATGATTCAAAAGGATTTGTCTCAGTACACATAAATCTCAGAAATTCAAGTAGATTAAATCCCATTAAAATATTTTCTAAACTTAAAACATAGTTAAGGAAAGTCTACCATAGTTTTTGTAACAGAAATACTTCTTTTACTTTAAAATAAAGTTTTAATGATTTCATAAGGACCTTAGATTAAATTACTGAAAAAGTATGGAAATTCTCAATTTATCTATTTAAACTTTCTGTTCTGAAATGTTATTTCATATAGAAGGAGTTCTAGAGACAACCTGAACTTATTCTTATCACGGAGATGGGAAACGTCAGATTATTTTTCTTGTGCTTGTGTTACAATCATAAAAATTTAAGAATTTAATTGTATGAAGTATTGAGAAGAGTTTTTATCATGACAGCTCAATGCTTCAAAGATTTTGAAAGAGAAAATGATAGCTATCATATGTGTGTCTCCTTTAAGCTGAACACAGTTTTCATCAAGATGAAATGTTTAAGGCCACCTCCACAGAACATATCACCAGGCTATTTCATACAAACTAGAGAAATGTTTTTAAAAATTTATTTTATCAATGACCTTATGTTCTTTACATAAACAAGAAAAGAGTCTTTAATAAATTCTAGGGAAAAAGCAAACATTGCTATATTCTGGATACTGATAACAAAGAACTTCTGAGATTTTTCACAGACCTCTAAGCTACTACTCAAACTAATGATTGAGTTTGAAGTTGACTAGTACGGGATACAAAATACATTAATGAAAAGATAAGTGATGGGTAAACCGTATAACCCGTATAAACCACTAAAGATAGATATGAAAAGGGTCATCTGTGTAACAGCAATGATTAATTACATCAAACATATACACAGAATAAAACATAAGGCTAGGATCTTATTTCTTAAGAATTTCACATTGGACTAGTAATGCATCATTAATATAACTCAATTAGGGAGTTTTTATGTATTTGCAATTATCTAACTATATTCTAAATTTTGCAAGTTGTTTAGTTCATCCAGATCATGGTTCTTGTTATCTGAATACAGTCAGAACATGTGCCCTGTGCAGTGTTTTCACCGAAGACTGGCCTAGGATAATACAAAGCTTGCTAAGCGCGAAAACTTCATCTGCCCTTATAAGAAAATCAGTGATGAAGAAGAGTAAATGAAGTAACCCTAGTGTATTACTCATAATGAACACAGTAAAACAGGACAAGAACACCACTTCATTACACAGAGTAAACAAATTAATGACCATTTGCTGCAGTGCAGTTACTATTAAAAGAAAACAAAACACAACATTTTTGAATCAAAAGATATTAGCATCACATGACATGCCCAGCTGTACCTTTGAGTATTTTTAATATGATACATTAATTTTTTGCATACATTTAGATAAAAATTGTAAAATATTGTCAATTACTCAAACATTATTTAGGAATAGAAAATTAAGATTGTCAAAATAATTTTTATTTTAAATATCTGTACAACCCTATGAACAATGGTTTGCAAATGTCAAATTCTTCTCAGTAGGAGAAAAATCCACTGACCATAAGATTTTTTTTGCTAAATTTAGTAGGATAAAGAAAATATTTGATACTCCAGATTGTGTCATTGTTTGGGAATTGTATTACTGGGAACATAGGAAACACAAGTAGGACTGTTTGGATTTGAAACAGTGAGGGTTTTCTTTCTGGATACTTGAAGAAATGGCAATAAATATTTGTGATGTGTTAGTCTGCGAACTAGAAAGAGAAACATTTTTAAGACTAGTATGCTCAAACTATTTCTAATGCATGATGGAATGAAGTTGACAGAAATTTTGGATGAGTCAATTCCTTTGCTAATTGTCCAAATTGAAGCTTAAATTACCATAATCTATAAAGAAAGACTTCTATTGTACCTAACAATTTATTCTCTCTTAGAAGCTATGTCAATTCCACGTATCAAGATAACACACAGAAAAAAACCAAACAACCCCAATAATTCTCACCTCATGAATTCATGTATGTATTCACCCAACATTCAAGAATGACATACTTACACAATTGTTTTTTCCAGTCTGCTCCCCTGTGATCCAACTATTTCTCCCAGTGTACAAAACATTTGTCCCAAAAAATCCTGAAAAGCAGTAACATAAAAAATTCAGAATTCGTATTTCACATTGAAAAACACTAGTTTCCCATTTATCTGGCCTGTTCACTACTGTAGAACACATTCTGCTGAACACTGCAGCTTAATAATAATTCTGCAATACTGAATCATAAAATAAACTCACTATTACATATTTCCCATAATACTGGGTTACATTTACAGACATAATTCTAATGCACTCCACTTACTGTTTTAATATTGACTTTTTCATCAACTAAAATGGAACTGAGATGGAAAAAAATTAAAAGCATTAGAAACACAACTGTTTCTTTACCTTCTTTAGCTCAAGCATTTTAATATATTTATCTTTTATTAAGAGATTCTACATGGATTCTATAGATTTCCTGGAATTTAATATGTTGGTAGAAATTCAAGCCTGTGCAGGACCTGTATCAGATAATTTTCATATTATATCTCCCTGTAACATAAGTAGTATAAAAATATGAATGAAGTTTCAAACTGTTGTATGTATATTGAAAAAAAAATAATTATGATTCAGTCCAACTCCTTATCTTGCAAGTGAAAAGAGCTTGCTAGCTCTGTTCTTCCCAGCATCACTAGCAGCAATGGTAACAGTAGCTTGTGAAATTTGTTCACAAACAGTAATAAGAATCAAGACTCCATCATTCCTATGTAATAAACTATAGCTTTGTAATACTGTGCAGAGTAGCAAATGTCTGCACAGGTAATTCTGACTCTTCTCTCAGCCCAGGCCACTCATTCCCATCTTTGAGCTGTGTTACTCATAGGTCCATATAATGATCTGGATCTAAGAACTAAGCCCACTGAAGAGGAAAATAATCCTGAAAAAAAAGTATTTTTGTACTAGGTCCTTTAACTGATCTGCCACTACGAAGCTGTTTCCATAAAGATTAAGTTTTATAAAATGGGTAAAATTCATCTGAAAATGCTCGGCTCCTCATTCATTTCTAAAACATCAGGCATGACATATTCTTAAATAACACCATTTGCTACCCTGAAACCATGTATTCCACAATTTTTTGTAATTTCTATGATTAATTCTTACTAGTTCCACAGTCTTTTATGAATAACAGTTGTTCATTACTCAGTTGAGTTCTTCTTAAATCAAGAAGTTACCATGAACATAAGTCTGATTTCAGATAGCCAGGTCTATGAACATTATTACCGACAGCTACAATGGTAGCACTGTCTAGTTTGGTTACTTCATGCATCCATTGCAAAACTTACTTCATTTGCTTCTCAATTTGCCAAAACTGAGTCTCTAAAATTGAAATTCTTCAGGTGTACAGTATTTCTAAAGGAATGGGTCAAAAGCTATTGTTAGGATCAAGGAAGATCTTACTCCAAATGAAATCCTACTGGTCTGACATTTTTCAGAAGCTGAATGGGTATGAGCAAAGCTTTGTTCACTTCTTACCTAGTCACAACCCAAACTCCTAAGAACTATAGGAAAGAGATGCAGGAAGCTGGCAGCAAAAGGAACAATCCAGATCATCATTGAGCACTTGGCAAATGACAGAAATTAACTGCCGCAGTTAAGGAAGGCATTTCTAGCTTTCTTCACCTTCTTTCATAAGGTTCTAAGAGCTCGATGTCTTCCACACAGGTACCAAGTCTACACCAACTTGTACAGATTTCTTCTTGTAGGAAATGGAGGGACTATTTCTAAAATTAATGTTAATGTCTAAAGAATAAACCTTCCCTCCACAATTGAAGATTCCAGGAAATTGGCACTGTTTAAAACCCAGGACCAAATGCATTGGATGCTTTGCCCATACTAATTAGAATGTAATGTGCACAAGATCTACTTGAATAGTTTTTGAAAGAATAGTGGTTTTCTCACTGTTTTGTCAAGCAAAGATACAAAGATCTCAGCAAGATACTCAAACTTTCAATTCCTGTTGCAGTAATCAAACAATGAAATCTAAGCTATGTATTTGTATGTGTCTTTGCTTGCACTAGCATAGTGATAAGCTTCTCCTGTGCCTTCATTCTTAAAATTTAATTATGAGGTCTTTGCACAAAGAAGTATGTTTTGCAGAAAAAAGAAAAGAATTCAGATAAACTATTTTTACTGCACAGTGCAAACAATCTTGGGCATAAGCCCAGGATAAGGCTTTATCCTTGCTGAAGACAGTACACACAAGACTATTTTCTGTATCTTCCTAGCTAGCATTGCAGTTATTCAGATCACCTTTCCACGGGGACAGCAATGGAAAAAGTTTTCCAGGGCCCTGAAAACTCTACAGGGAGGATCTAACTGGAGATCAGTAGCTAAAATTCTTATCTTTTCACTGTGAAGTACACACACACACCCCGCACCATTCCTTCCATTACTCTCTTTTCCTTGGCTCCATATTCTTACAGGTTCTCTTACCAAAGCCTTCCTGCATTTATTTAAAAAAAAAAAAATTAAAAAAATCACTCAGAAGCCACTGAATTCTACTCTCAAATCTCTAAGTTTTAAAGTTACTAATTAAACCCTTCCATTAGAAGTTGACATGGGCATAAAATGTTTCTAATAATATTAACTGTGACACAATCAAAATGTTTACAATTTTTAGGACCCAGAGAAGTTTCAACAAAATGAAGCATATGGTCTAACTGACAAGATAAACACGAGTGCTTAAATACGACCTTTGCAGAAGGAATGTCCCATTAAAACTATATTCATGACCACTATATATGTTATTAACCACAGTACAATCACTGTATTTGTCTCTCTGCATCTGGTATTACTTACATCAAAACAAAGTAGATACATTTAGGAAGGCATAATCATTTCAGCACAAGAAGGTATAAACAGAGAAGAAAAACTTACATGTTTTGATAGGTTAGGACTCTTTGAGTCAACGTCGTAGCTTCAAGAAGAAAAAGGAAAGTCATATCAGAGTTGCCAGATGAGAGATTTTAGGGCAATGAAAAGAAGCAATTCTTTTACCTATTTCAACACGTGCAATTTGCACAGACACATGAATGAAGTCTCACCAGAAGGAAAGGAAAATTGAACTATTACAGATTTTATGATTACAGTTCACTAGCTGTTTGAAAAGAAATAGTTTTGAACAAAGTACAGGGTACAAAGAGAAATTATTCTGATATTCCTGTTTGAACAATGAAAGCTCAAAAAACAGAACAAAAATTAAAAATTAATCTTAGAAAACAAACTAATTTGTAAATTTTCTCAGGTAACTTTTCAGTCATTTGACTAATTAAATATATATAACTGACAATAAAGTAAATTGCCTTTAGCAAGAGTTTGACTTTTCATCTCATCATAATCTTGTTCTTCTTCCAGCTAGAAAATGCTGTTGTTTCCCTTCCACTATTGTGTCAGATTTTAAAAAAATAAAAATTACTCTGTGAATTTAAGAGAAATTTAAAAAATGGTGATCTAAAAAATTATTGGGGAATTATTAATTTCTACACTTCGGTAGAGTTCAGTGTTTATCACATAATCCACAGTAATATTTTTATCAAATTCTACATTCAGATTCAATACCAGTAATTAAACTGGAAAAGTATCACCTATGTCCACCTTGGCCTCTCCTGAATGTTTGCATCCTCACCACAGCGGGTTGTTGGGCCGCACTATGGACCAGATCACAAGTCAGGAAGATGGGAACACTGTAACGCAGCTGGATGTGGTATAGCACAGCCAGGTTTAGAAAAATATTTGTAAAGAAAGGAATGACTATAAAAATCACTAACCTAAGTATTTTAAAATACTGGCTGCACAGGGCTGACTACACAACTGAACTCAAGAACTACTTCACTGGCAAAATAAGTAATAAATCCTCAAATATGAACAAAAAGGGGCCCGAGACCCTTTACAGTTTAGGGAGGTGGCTGATGATCATTTAGTAGAACACCAAAAATCAAAAGATATGCTCACAGCTTTTTATTACCAAAAAAATGAATCGTAGGAGCAGTTTCTTTCTTTGAACAGTAACACTTTGATCAACAGTAGTACACAATTTTGGAAGGAATTTAAAAAATGAAGCTTTCTAAAGATGCTTCTTTCCTGATCTAAATCAGTTTTAATCCATGAGTAGCTATATGAGATTCACTTTTTAAACTCTGAGTTCTACAGTACTTCATTTCTTGTCTGTCATTTTTATAGAGCTCTAAAGTAAATTCACAGACTGTGTCTATCTGGTCACTCTCAGGCAAACATTAAAAGCAATTATTCAGCTTTCAGTTCAGAATAGACTGGTGTCCAGGTAATCCAGACCAGCAGCAGAAAGCAGTCGGCGCCCTGTGATAAGTACAGGGTGTGTTTGATATTTACAGTTTTTCATAAATAAACCAACAGGAATCCATCTCTCTGAGCACATGAAGAAACAAACAGGAGATTGTATTTTCCCTGCCAGGTTCAAGTCTTTTTCAGATAGCACTTATCCCGAAGTTCTTAACAGACTTGCCTTTCTTTGCCTAGACTGAATTTAGCTTTCTCTTTCTTGGTTCATTTCTTTTTGCTCTTCTCTTCTATCGCACTGCCTCCTCCCCATAACATACATGCAATCCTATGAGGAGCAAGAGGGAACCAAATCAAGATTTGTACACAGCCTCAACTGTGTCTTGATTTCAGCAATGGTTTTACCTAAACTTGGAGATGAAACCTTTGTTTCAACAAAGTGATTAGCTCTTACCTAAAGTCGCTTTAAATAACAAACAATGGTTATACTCAGCAGATTTAAAGACATTGAAACCAACTTCTAAAATAAAAGGTAAAGTCTGCATAAGGCTTTGATGGTGAAGGTGAGAGAATTTGTACTGAGCCATCTAGAAGCTTCCTGTAGTCTATCTTGGCACTGAGTACTTCCTTTCACTCCTTGAAACAGTTGAAGTCTTGGAAACAGCTAGCTGCTACCTGTGTATTGAACGTCACGGAACTTCTTTCCCCCTACTAACCCCTCCAACATTTCTTGTCAACTTTGGAAGCATTCTGACATGCTATAAAAAGACATTCACGGATACAGGAAAATTAGAACATAAGGGCTATTCCTGTTTGTTGCCATTCAAGAGCATTTCAGTACACGCTGATGGAAACTTCAAATCAGCAAAACTACATGCAACACTAATTAGGTTACTAACATACATCTACTGGGTACCATACTTTTTCTTCCACTGCCATGGGAAAAATCATCACTAATATAATCACTGCCAAATTTATTTTATGCCCTGCTTACTGTACAGATTGATTTGCATTTCAGAAACTTGCAGGGGGAATATTAAAAAAAAAAAAAAAAAACCAAAAATCAAGAGACTCTCAGAGTCGCTCAAAGCAACTACTTGGGTAAGTAAATGGCATATTGAGACTAAAGGCTAGAGGGTTTAAAAGTGGCTATACCATGACCTTGCTAGGCAAATTATGAAGCCATTCTTCATCTGTTTTGCTGTCTACAAGACAGAAATGCAATAAATACTGTTTCTGTATCGAAGCAAACTTGCAACGTAACACTAAATTGGGATGCAATAATACTACAACTCACCACCACTATAATCAACACCTGAGTAGGATTTGTCATCATTCCATACAAAGTGTATCAGGAGACCTCAATTTTTCGGATTAGAAAGTACAGGAGGGCAGATTATACTGGATCTTTCTTGATATATTTATTTGGTAAGCAATTTAAGAGATTATTCTCCAAAATCACCCTCAAGAAGAAATAAACTGAAAGAAATACATTTGAAGGCAGAAATCTCATGAGCAAAAAAATAATTGACAATATTCAAGCTAATCTTACAAAAGAAAACTAAAAGAAATAAGGGTTCTCCAACTAAAAAGGACATATAAACAATTGTGGCCACTATGCATACTATACTGCAAAGCTGAGCAAATTACTTTCCCTTAATTATTTATGAGGGTTATTCAAGTGCTCTCTCACAGGGAAAGGTTAGGAAAAATTGCTAATAAATAAGAGGATGAGAATTAAAAGAACCAAACTACCCAACAACCCAAAACCAAAGACGACAAGCTTGATTATCACAAAGACTGAAATAATAAGAATGGGGTGAAATGTAACAGATGACATTCAAGGTGACCTGGTGACTGGACTCTCAAGTCTATTTTACAAATAGTAAATTGAAAATTCAAACCAATTCCACCAGTAGAATGAATTGAGTACATCTGGAATAATGTGAACAGTCATCTACTTCTAGAACAACTGCTTTAATTTTAAAATCTTAACATGCATACTGGCGTTTAGTTTAGTAAAGAAATTTTTGTTTTTCTACTATTTGTCCAATATTTTATATCTGTACAGGATGCCCATACCTGTTTTACTAGCTATGCTGCAAGAATGTTTTACCATTTTGATATCCTTAGCCTTCCAACTGTTTTCTAAAAGTAATGATGAAGAGCATGATTGTATCTTGACTAGTTAATACCTGCCAGTTTCTTAAAACTCAGTCATTATTCTGTTAAACATTTATTTCTGAGGAAGCAATGCTAAATCAGTAATTTTTATTAATGTATTCCATGTCAATAGATACTGTATCTTCTTTCCATGTTAATTTTATGCTGGACAAAACTTAATATGCTTACAAAGTCTGCAATATTAGAGTCAAAAATTGTTAACTTACAAATCAAACCGCAGATTCTCTCTTTCTTCAAAGAAGTAGTCCATTATAAATTTTCTTACAAAATCTGGATTTAAAGTATTATCAATTACTTCTGTTCTTCCAAACTGTAAAAGAAAAGTATAAGTTCAAGCCACACACTATAATGAAGTATCATTTAGTAGACTGCCAGTACCAGCAATATGTGAGATAGAAGAGAGCCTGTAAAAAATTCTCTTAAACAGATGCTATGAAAGAACATGATTCTGTTCACACGAATAGGTCAGTTATGTGTAGATGAAGACAAACTGGCAGGAGATCTCATATTTTAATTTAAGGAATGGTGCAGACCCTGTATCGTATGACCTAAACTTTATAAACATCAGCTCCCAAAATCTATTAGAATCCACAAAAATTTAGGGAAGAAATTCAGTGACATAAAAATTGTTTCTTAAAAAAAAAAAGAAAAACAGTAAGCATAAGCTTGTATATACTGCTTATTTCAGATAGCTTTGAATATTAGGGAACATAGTCCTTCCATTATCCAGCTCCTATTGCACCTCAGTTCAAATCTTGCCTCATCTCTCTTTGCCGAACTTTGGGCAAAATATCTTTTCTTTCTGGGTGTTTTCAGGAAGAGCCTCAGCTCTTGTCAAGCTGAAAACATTTTAATTTATAATGAAAATAAATAACTTTTGATTGACTTCAGTTCATATGTATTACAGATATTTATAAATGACTGATCATAAAATATCAACATGATAATTTTGTTCATGTTTTAGCTCTTCTTTCAAGATACTCAGAAAACAAAACAAAAAAGCATTACAGAATCACAGAATCACAGAATTGTAGGGGTTGGAAGGGACCTCGAGAGATCATTGGGTCCAACCCCCCTGCCAAAGCAGGCTCCCTAGCTCATATTGCTCAGATAGGCGTCCAGGCGGGTCTTGAATATCTCCAGTGAAGGAGACTCCACCACCTCCCTGGGCAGCCTGTCCCAGTGCTCAGTCACCCTCACTGTGAAAAAGTTCTTCCGCATGTTGGTGCGGAACTTCCTATGCTCCAACTTGCAGCCATTGCCCCTTGTCCTATCCCCACAGACCACTGAAAAGGGGCTGGCTGATTCCCCCTGCATCCCCTGCTTCAGATAATTATAAACTTTGATTAGGTCCCCCCTTAGTCTTCTCTTCTCAAGGCTGAACAGTCCCAGCTTACTCAGCCTTTCCTCATAGGGGAGATGCTCTAGGCCCTTAATCATCCTCGTAGCCCTTCTTTGGACTCTTTCCAGGAGATCCCTGTCCTTTTTATACCAAGGAGCCCAGAACTGGACACAATACTCCAGGTGGGGCCTGACCAGGGCAGAGTAGAGAGGGAGGATCACCTCCTTTGACCTGCTGGCTACACTCCTCCTGATGCATCCCAGGATCCCATTGGCTCTCTTGGCCACCGAGGCACACTGCTGGCTCATGGCCAACCTGTCATCTACCAGGACCCCCAGGTCCTTCTCCACTGAGCTCTTCTCCAGCAGGTCATCCCCCAGCCTGTACTGATACAAACAGTTGTTCCTTCCCAGGTGCAAGACTTTACACTTGCTTTTGTTGAACTTCATCTGGTTTCTCACTGCCCAGCTCTCCAGCCTGTCCAGGTCTCTCTGGATGGCAGCGCAGTGCTCCTGCGTGTCAGCCACTCCTCCCAGCTTTGTATCATCGGCGTACTTGCTGAGGGTGGATGTTATTCCCTCATCAAGATCGTCAATGAAGATATTAAACAGGACTGGACCCAACACTGAGCCCTGGGGAACACCGCTGGTAACAGGCCTCCAGTCAGATTCTACTCCACGAATCACAACCCTCTGGGTTCGGTCCGACAGCCAATTCTCAACCCACCTCACTGTCCACTCATCTATCCCATGCTTTCTCAGCTTTGCTATCAGGATGTCATGGGAGACAGTATCAAAGGCCTTGCTGAAGTCAAGGTAGATGACATCCACTGCTCTCCCTCCATCTACCCAGCCTGTCATGAGATCGTAGAAGGCTATGAGGTTGGTCGAGCACGATTTCCCCTTAGTGAATCCATGCTGACTACTCCTCATGACCTTCTTCTCTTCCAATTGCTTGGAGATGGCATCCAGAACAAGCTGTTCCATTACCTTTCCAGGGGCAGAGGTGAGGCTGACTGGCCTATAGTTACTAGGTTCCTCCTTCTTGCCCTTTTTAAAGACTGGAGTGACATTGGCTATCCTCCAGTCTTCAGGCACTTCTCCTGTCCTCCAAGACCTGTCGAAGATGATAGAGAGCGGCTCAGCAATCACCTCCGCCAGCTCCCTCAGCACACGTGGATGTAACCCATCTGGGCCCATGGATTTGTGTGCATTAATCCCTTTGAGCCGCTCCTGGACCTCCCCTACTTGAACCAGAGGGAAATTCTTCATTTCCCAATCAGTCCTACTCTCATCCAGTGTCTGTGGGTCCCGGGGGGCCTTTGAAGTGAAGACCGAAGCAAAGGCGGCATTCAATATCTCCACTTTCTCAGCATCCCCCATAACCAGGACACCCTCCTTATTCAGCAAGGGACCTACATTATCCCTGGACATCCTCTTACTGTTCACGTGTCTAAAAAACCCCTTTTTATTATCCTTTATGTCCCTTGCCAGCTTAATTTCCAAGAGGGCTTTAGCCTTCCTAGTTGCATCCCTACAGGCCCTGACCACATTCCTGTATTCTTCCCAGGTGCTCAGACCCTTTTTCCACGATTCATAGATCTTCTGCTTCTCTTTGAGTTTGCTCAATAGCTCCCTGTTCATCCATGCAGGTCTTCTGCCTCTCTTTCCCCATTTCCTCCTCAAAGGGATGCATCGTTCCTGTGCTTGGAAGAAGTGCAGTTTGAATGCTAGCCAGCTCTCGCAGGCTCCCATTCCTTCAAACAGCGTAGCCCACGGGATAGCCCCCATTAAGTGGCGGAGGAGATCAAAGTTAGCTCTACCAAAATTCAGGGTAGCTATCCTACTTTTTGGCTTGCTTCTTCCACCCAGGATCATGAACTGAACCATTTCATGGTCGCTTTGCCCTAAGCTGCCCCCGACCTTCACTTCCCTAACAAGTCCATCCTTGTTAGTGAAAACAAGGTCCAGCAGCCGCCCTCCCCTTGTGGGCTCCTGCACCATCTGTAGCAGGAAATTGTCTTCAACACACTGCAGAAATTGTCTGGACTGCATACGACTGGCCGTATTGCTTGCCCAGCAAATATCTGGGTAGTTGAAGTCCCCCATAAGGATCAGTGCCCGGGAACTTGAGGCTACTTCTAACTGTTTATGGAATGCGTTATCTACCTGTTCCTCTTGATCAGGGGGCCTATAGCACACTCCCACAACAATGTCCCCCATACCGGTTTGCCCCTTGATTTTAACCCACAAACACTCGACAGAAGGTTCATCCTTCCCCAGGTGGAGCTCAACACATTCTAGGTGCTCTCTCACATAAAGAGCAACTCCTCCACCTCGCTTCCCTAGCCTGTCTTTCCTAAAAAGCACATAGCCATCCATGACAGTGTGCCAGTCGTCCAGGTTGTCCCACCACGTCTCTGTGATTGCGATGAGATCATGGCCCTGCGACCGCACAAAGATCTCTAGTTCTTCTTGTTTGTTCCCCATGCTACGTGCATTTGTGTAAAGACAGTTCAGTGGTGAAGCAGATGTAGGTATCCTCAACGGCCCACAGCGAGATTTCTGACAGGGGACTGGCAAAAGTGGCTCCACAGAGGAGTACTCAGGGCAGTCCACAGAATTTTCCCTACTCTCACGTGGAAAAACGTCCCCAAGTCCACGACTGTGCTGTTGGTATTTACCTCTTCCCACCGTCAACTCCCGTTGTGTCTCCCGAAGCCTAACCCTGGCAGCCGCCTTAATATCCCCTTCCCCCTTCCTAACTAGTTTAAAGCACGATCAATGAGCCCTGCTATCTCCTGGGCGAGGATCCGCTTTCCTTTATAGGACAGGTGAGCCCCATTAGCAGTACTCATGCCAGGAGCAGAGTACACCATCCCTTGGTTAAAGAATCCAAAGTTCTTGCGCCGGCACCAGCCTTTTAACCACACATTCAACTCGTGGGTTATCCTGTCCTGCTCTGAGCCCCTCCTCCCACAAGTGGGGATAGAGCAGAATATTATTTGGGCTCCCCTCCCCTCAACAGAGCGCCCCAGGTCCCGGAATTCCCTTTTGACAGCTTGCAGGCTACACTTTCTGATTGCGTCCCTGCCTGCTTGAACTATCAGTAAGGGATAATAGTCAGTGGATCTTACCAGGCCTGGTAGCCTTCTGGTAATATCCCTGACCCGGGCTCCAGGGAGGCAACACACCTCCCTGCGTGTAGGGTCTGGCCTACATATAGGCCCTTCTGTCCCTCTGAGAAGGGAATCTCCTACTACGACTACCTTCCTCTCTTGCCTAACAGAGGCAGTCTCAAGGCGTGCAGATGACCGCCTCACTCTAGGCCTCCGCTTTCTCTGAGGCAGAGGGGCTCCATTCATCTCCTCAGGTACCTCCTCCTCAACTGTCAGGGCCCCAAACCTGTTGCTCAGGGACACCTGAGGGGGTGGGGTAGGTAGGCAGGGGGAGTGCCTACGACGCGGAGTCGGGACTGTCTTCCAGGCCTCCTCGGGGTTTGGGTCACTCCCATTAACCTGGCACGGGCAGTGAGGGGGGACCGTCTTCAGGTGTGAGGTGTCATCCCGACTGTCTTCCTTTTGGGACGCCAGGGAGCTACTCCACCAGTCAATCTCTCGCTCGCAGTCCCTGATCACCCGCAGTCTTTCAACCTCTTCCTTTAGTTGTACCACCAAAGCAAGCAGGTCATCGACCTGCTCACACCTCAGACAGGCTAGGTGTTTGCCTCTTATCCCAGGCAACTGCAGGCTCTGGCATTCCCTGCAGCCTGAGACCTGGACCGCAGCATCCCTAGGCAGGCCCTCCATCGGGGTTGCCCGAGATTTGCAGGGGGAACCTCTGCGCCTGGTGGAGACCATGGTTAGCTGAGCACACAGCAGACAGGGAACCCTCAGCTCGCCCTTTTGTACTCTGCGAGCCGGTCCTCTGAGTATACCCCCTCAGCAAACTAGGAGGGGAGGCTTGCTCGGCCTGCTTGCTCTGCCTGCGCGAACTGCCTCGCTAACTGCCGCGCCACGCCCTTCTGACGCGCCACGCCCTGTTTGCCCGTCCTGGTCGCCGCGCTCCCAGAGGCCTCTCTTGTATGGAGAGGGATAATTCCTGTCGCCCTTAGCTCCGCCCCCGATGAGTCACCGCTCCGGGCAGTGCAGAGGACGAACAATGGCTGTTAATGAAACGAGCATTTCATTATGTCCTAGACATTGAACATATCGAGACATATTTGAATATAGCCTCCTGAAAAGCTTTCAGACAGTGTGCTAAAACATCATCATTAACAAGTCCTCAAAACTGCAATTCTGGACTAGAGACTTATGAACAGCTCAGAGACTGCCAACCTCTTCATTGACAGGACTTCTCTAAACCAATAAATGTGGACAAAGAAAGAATAAACCTTCTCATAACTAAAGGGTTTTGAGACTTACTTCCTAAAAATGTTTTCACATCACAGCTGTGAATCTAACCATTAGCACATGCACAGAGCCCTCAGCCTCCAACCTGAGCCTCCCTATCCCGGCCCCAGCATACTTCACATGCACGTGTATGAAAGGACAGAGTACACTCCACTGTCTCTTCCTTTCAAAACTAAGCAATTTCCTTTCATTGCTTGACTCTTAAAGTAAAATAGTGAAGACCTCCAACTGCATTATTTGTGTGTTTTAAAGACACTCCATTACTGCCAGCAACTCTTTTTTCTCCCTTGAATGGCTGTGCAGGCATGCACTCAAACTGCAAGGGACCAACTCCAAGCACCAGTCATTCACACAGGCCTGTATCTAAGAGGACGACTGCTCTGCAAAAAGCAACTCCCCACCCAAAGCTCTCAGGTACAATCAAACGTTCAACAAAAGTTAACACATCTTCAAGACACAGCTCTATAAAGTCTCAGGAAAAGGGACAACCCTCAGAAGTGACACAGTGGTGATTTGTGCCTTTACAGAGTGTGCTTGAATCCTGTTAGGTACCTTCACTTTCGCTACGCTGTGAGATGTCCAATTGGGACAGCCTTATTCAGAGATCTCCATATTCGAGCACTTCCTATAAAAGACAGAGAAGCAAAACTATCTCCCCAATGAACGATACCATCTCCAAATGAAAATGTAAATAATATTTAACATACAGTGTCCATTAGCATACTCCTTTGCCAAGACTTTACATGATTTCTTAAAACCTAGGTGGAATGATTCTCTGGTCTCAATGGAATCTTGATATACCATGCAAGAACTCTTCTGAACATGTTTAGAACTGATTGCTTATAAATTAAGTTTACTCATTAGCAATCACTGTATTTCTTCAGCTCTCCTAAGCCAAAGCAGTAGCTATGAAGGGAGTAAGCATGACGCAGAGTTCAGCAGGAGAAATCACCAGAAGCTTTCCAGTGTGATGAAGATACTGGATAACCAAAATAACATCCCCGAGTTTCTTAAGAGCTGACGAGCACAGGATGCATGTGATCCTGGAAACGGATCAGAACATGAACAAATAGTTTGAGCCTTACAGTTTATTTTGTATTTAAAAAGTCCATCTCTTGAAAAATGGCTCAAGGTGTTGTCTGAAACTTTGGGATTTAAGTTGACAGCCAGAGTGCTGTAGAAAACACTTTCTTGAACCAACTGGTGACTACTATGGCCAAGTATTAATCAATGAGAGATGACAGCGCTGGCAGAAAGTTGGCATTTCCATGGGAATAAGTATGGCTGGAATTCTTGCCTGGGGTAAAGGGCCTTTCTTTCCCCTCTGAATAGTAATGTTTAAATATTATGTGCATTCAAAGTCTGAAATCAGTTTCCAGGTCAAGTAAACCTTCATGCTTATAAATAAAATCTTCCCCTGTCAGCTACATGCTTTATAACATTCAACAATACTGGAGCCAGGAAAAACTGAAAGTTGGAATGGCTGATAAAATGAAATATGCAGCAATATCTAAGCTGTTAGTACTGTTTGCAGGTATGCACTGAAAATGAGAAGTCACCCTCTGACCCAAGCCAGTAAACAGCAGTTCATCAAACCAGGGTGAGAAATTAAAACAATGGGGTCTTAAGGACTATCCAGTTTTCAGAACAGGAATCTCTCTCATCTGTGGTTTTTATTTCCCTCAAATGTACCATTTCCTCCATTTGCACTTTTAGAGCAAACTGGCCAAACTCTCAAAGCCTGCAATCAGCTGCATAAAGAGCAGATTTACCCTTAGTACTGAAATGTGATAAACACTGACCTACTCTAGCAGCAAAAGACTCTGGGCCTTCAAAAAGGATCCAAGGATGACCACACTGTAACTGGCAAAGCTACCAAAGGCACAGCATGTAAGCAAAGAACACGTATTGACTTCTGGCAGTCTCTCGTGCTATGTCTAACAGAATCAAACACACATGTACAAAGATACCCATAAAAATATCCCTCAGGGTGTTCAGTTTCAAGGAGCAAATTGTCCTTGGAGACTGCTTAATCACCAAGCAGGAAAAGAGAAGTTATTGAAGTTCTTTAAATCCTCGGATTAGGACAAGCTTGAAGGAGAGTAAGAGGATCTTCAATCATGAGCGACCTACACTTCTATACACATGTACCACAAAGAGAAAGAAAGAACACAGGGATCTGTAGCCTAAGAAAGCTTACTTTCTGCTGCCAAAGTCATCATCTAAACTGAAAGGCACAAACCCCAAGTAAGTGAGTGAGCTCAGAAGTTAACGTGTCAGAAGAGTCCATTTAGGGGTACAAATACATCTCTTGACAAGTCTCTGGCTTGACACTTTGGTGAACAGTTCATTTTCTGACAGAATGACTCTTCTTGAAATAGTCTATTTCAATAGGACTATATACCTGCCTTTGGAAAAGCCATTCATAGGGAAGTACAAGTTAATGGCTAAGGAAAACAGAAAAGAATCATATGATACTTGAGGATGGAAGGGACCTCAGGAGACTGTCCAGTTTCACCTTCCTCCTCAAAGGACGATCAGCCACAGTACACTGCTCAGTCAGGTTCTGCCCAAGAAGAGAGACTGCAACCTCGACAGACAACCTGTTCCAGTATAAGATCACCTTCACAGTAAAAAGGTTTCTTTCCTATGTTTAAATAGAATTTTCTGTATTTCAGTTTGTAGCCACTGACTTCCCCTGCATCCAGCTGAGAACAGTGTGGCTCTGCCTCCTTTACTGCCTCACATCAGGTATTTACAAACATGGAGAAAATTTAATCCTCTCTTCTCCAGGCAGAAAAATCCCATATCTCTCGGGCTCTCCTCATATGAGAAATGTTCCAGTCCCTTTAACATCTTAGTAGTGACCCTTTGCTGGACCCACTCTAGTATGTCTGCATCTTTCTCATATATGGAAGCTCAGCACTGGACACAGAACTCCAGCTATGGGCAAGGATCACCCCCCACCTTGACCTGCTGGTGATGCTGTCCCAAGTGCAGCACAGGATGTTGGGCTTGCACACTCAAAAACCCTCTCCATTTCACTCAGATGGAAGGTACTATGGGACTGGGGGCATGACAACTTGTGCAAGTGCATGAAAAAACAAGACACAGGCACAGAGCTAGCTAAAGCACTGTTTCCCTTTGCTCCTATACACCCTAAAATGATTGTTATTGGAGGGGGACACAGACACCTCAGTAAAAAACCCAACTTATCTATATAGCTCTGGGGACTCTCTCATGAAGTTCAATACAGACAAATTTGAAGTCCTGTACTGAGTGGTGAAGTCCTGGACTGAGTGGTGGGGTACGAGCTGTGCAGTAAAGGTCCTGGTGCAGCCACGAGGGTCTGAGAACACATTGGGTTGTATTAGGGTCAGCACAGCCTGCAGCTCAAAGGCAACAATTACCCCCTAGTATTCAACACATGTGAGACCCTGACCTGGAAAACTGGGTAGACTTTGGGGCTCTGAACACAACTGAATCAACAGACTGGATACACTTCAGTCAAATGGATCCTAAAAATAAAATAATCAGCAGAATGGAGCACACAACTTAAGGAAAAGCTGATGGAGCTCAGTTTGTTCAGCTTGGAGAAGGTTTAGGGAAGATCTATTTCCACTACTATCCTCCATGACCTAAATATCTTGATAGAAGACAGAGATAGACAGTTGAGAGAGCCCCAACAAAAGGACAAGATGCAACAGTCAAAAGTTTTAACAAAGGAAATTATGAAGGGATACAGGTCAAACGCTCTTCCAGAACAAGCAGTTAAACACTGCGATGGGTCACCCAGAGAGCTGTGCAGCTTCTGTCATTAAAGAATTTCCAACCTTAGCTGGAAAGGGCCTTGAGACACCAGGTGTAACTTTGAAGGTGGCTTTGCATGGATCAGGAGGATGAACCAGACACAGCAGAGTAGGAGGCTGAATGACACAAAGGGTTCCTTTCACCTAAATTATTCACAGAATCACAGAATTATCAAGGTTGGAAAAGACCTAGACGATCATCCAGTCCAACCATTCACCTATTACTACTAGCTCCCACTAAACCATATCCCTCAATACAACATCCAGTCTTTCCTTGAACACCCCCAGGGTTGGTGACTCCACCACCTCCCTGGGCAGTGCATTCCAGTGCCTGACTGCCCTTTCTGAGAAGTAGTGCTTCCTAATGTCGAGCCTGAATCTCCCCTGGCGCAGCTTGCTACCATTCCCTCTAGTTCTGTCACTGCCTACACAGGAGAAGAGGCCGACCCCCAGCTCACTACAACCTCCCTTCAGGAAGTTATAGAGAGCTATAAGGTCTCCCCTAAGCCTCCTCTTCTCCAGGCTGAACAATCCCAGCTTCCTCAGACGCTCCTCGTAAGGCCTGTGTTCCAGACCCCTCACCAGCTTAGTAGCCCTCCTCTGAACGCGTTCCAGAGCCTCAATGTCTTTCCTGTAGTGAGGGGCCCAAAACTGAACACAGTACTCGAGATGCGGCCTCACAAGTGCTGAGTACAGGGGGACAATTACCTCCCTGCTCCTACTAGTAACACTATTTTTGATGCAAGCCAGGATGCCGTTGGCCTTCTTGGCCACCCGCGCACACTGTCGGCTCATGTTCAGCCGTGCATCAATCAGTACCCCCAGGTCCATTTCCTCCACACAGTCCTCCAGCCACTCCACCCCAAGCCTATAGCGCTGCCTGGGGTTGTTGTGGCCAAAGTGCAGGACTCGGCATTTGCTCTTGTTGAACCTCATGCCATTGACTTCAGCCCAGCTCTCCAGCCTGTCCAGATCCCTCTGTAGGGCCTCGCTACCCCCAGGCAGATCCACACTCCCAGCCAATTTAGTGTCATCTGCAAACTTACTGAGGGTGCACTCAATGCCCTCATCTAGGTCATCAATAAAGATATTGAAGAGGACAGGCCCCAGCACCGACCCCTGGGGAACACCACTCGTGACTGGTCGTCAGCTGGATTTAACTCCATTTACTACCACTCTCTGAGCCCGGCCCTCCAGCCAGCTCCTTACCCAGCCGAGGGTGTACCCATCCAAGCCACGGGCGTACCCATCCAAGCCACGGGCTGCCAGCTTCTGCAGGAGAATACTGTGGGAGACAGTGTCAAAGGCTTTGCTGAAGTCTAGGTAGACCACATCAACAGCCTTTCCCTCATCCAGCAGATGGGTCACTAGATCATAGAAGGAGATCAGGTTGGTCAAACAGGACCTGCCCTTCATGAACCCATGCTGGCTAGGCCTGATCCCCCGGCCATCCCGCACATACCGCATGATCTCCCTCAAGACTATCTGTTCCATAACCTTCCCTGGAACCGAGGTCAGGCTAACAGGCCTGTAGTTCCCCGGATCCTCCTTACAACCTTTCTTGTAAATGGGAGTCACATTGGCAAGCCTCCAGTCTTCTGGGACCTCACCAGTCAGCAAGGAGGACTGATAGATAATGGAAAGCGGCTCGGCTACCACCTCTGCCAGTTCCCTCAGCACTCTCGGGTGGATCTCATCCGGCCCCATGGACTTGTGGCAGTCCAGTTGGAGTAGGAAGTCTCTGACTGTTTCTTCCAGAATCACAGGGGAGTTAGCATGCTCCCCAGCTGAGACTACCAGGTCAGAGAGAGGGGTACCCTGAGGATCTGTTTGACCTTTAAAGACAGACGTAAAGAAGGCATTCAGAACCTCCGCCTTTTCCTTATCCTCAGTGATCACATTCCCAGCCTCATCCAGTAAAGAGTGGATATTCTCCTTTGTCCTCCTCTTACTGTTAATGTACTTATAAAAGAGTTTATTATTCTTTTTCACCCCAGCGGCCAGGTTAAATTCAAGCTGGGCTTTTGCCTTTCTGATTTCACCTCTACACATCCTGACAACTTCCTTGAATTCATTCCATGACTATGTCACATTTTGTGTCTTGGGTTTTTAAGTTTTACAGTTCCTCTAGAAATAGAGCTATGTATGAATTGAAGGAAAAGTTACTTCAAAAGGAAAAAAGTTATAAAATGCCAGCTGTTAGTTTATATTTTTTAAAATGGTAAAATATAATAAATTTACAAGTACTTTTCTTTCCTTGAAATCTGCATTTTTTCCGGTAAACAATATTTCACTTTACACTATAACCATGTTACACTTAGGACATCTTTTGGACTTGATTTAAATTGTGTGACAGAAATGTATCAGTAAAAGAAGATAAATCTGCAGTATGCTGATGATTAAATCAGACCGAGAGGAGAGAAGACCTAAGAGAATGCCCCTTACACACTGCTATTTCTATCTCTCATCAGTTGTACTGAAATTGTTACAAAATCAAGAGATCTAATTCAGGGGCACTGTAAACTATTCTTTACATTATTTTAAATTACTTTTCTTTTTTTAAGTGAAGTTCCAGGTTTTTGATCTGTTTACTTTTTTCCCAAGGGCTACACAAATTATTTCTTCACATTAAACTAATAACTGATTACTTAGTTGACAAATCACTATACAAATTTATCTTATAGGTGCCACTAAAGCGCTGACCTCTAAAGCTCAGCAGTCTACACTTTCCAGCTAAACAAGGCATTGTCTTTTAAAATCTGTTTTCCCAATTACCTATATCCTTTTTTAAACAGAGCAGGTTATTTCTCTAATCCAGTCATTTATGACTAATAACATAGCTTCTAATTAATTAGTTCTTCACATGGCCTACTTTCCCCACTAACAATTGTGTAAATCTAAAATCTTAACATGGCCAACAAGCAAATACCTTTTGCCATTCAGGCGTACAAAAGAATCAATTTAACTATTTAAAAGGAAAAGAAATGTTCAACAAAGAAAATCAAGGATGATTTTGTACATTTCCCGATATGGGGAGCCTTTTTCACCTCATAATGAAAGCCCTCACAATCGGAGATTTTTAAATTTTATTTAGTCATTTGAATTTTTATAGCATCTCAATCTAGTGATCCAGCCTAAGGGGTTGTGAGGTTAATGGAAAATCATAACCTTCATCTTAACATCAGAGCTACAGAAGACTAGCAAGTTGGGCAAGTCCAATATTAAAGGAATTATTGTAACTATCAGGGTCTAACCCAACCCTCCAACCCTCTGCTAACCACCTTCTATAGGAATTCTCTGAATTAATTCTTCCTTCAACTTTATGGCCACGAGTGAACTTGAGAATAACATCTAGTAAGCCTTCTCTTCTTAATAATCAAAATTACAGAAACTACACAGAAGCAAGCAAAAAATTCACAATTGCCAACCCCACTCCAGAAACAAAGTCATAAAATATTCTGCAGTGCATCTGTCTGGAAGGAAGAATAATGTTTTTGATATATATACTTATACAAATTATCAGAAAAAAACCCACAGCATTCCTCAAACATGCATGTAGGCACTCATATAAAATGTGGTGATTTCTATGTAACCCTTTTTAACTGATGGTTGTACAATCACAAGCATATAAAACTCATTTTTATGTTCTTTGGCTTTTTTCCATTGTTTCCTTTGAAAGGAAACATGACCCCTTGGAAAAATTATATTCTTTTATTTCAACTATCTTAATTCCCTCAAACAGTTGATTCTTTTGGGAAAGAATCGATTTCTTAATGAAATTTGTCATTTTCATTAAGACAGCCTTCAAAATCAACAAAGGAGACACAAAAGCATGTCTTCTTATGGGTCAAATGATAACTGAATTGGTAGATCCTGCAGTGAAATGCTTAACTGTTAGACACATGAGCAAGTGTCCACTCTGAACAGCAGATTATCATACAATCATTTAGATTCTATTAGAATATTCACTGTATGTTTCTCATATAGAATCAGAGTCATTTATGTTGGAAAAGACTTTTAAGATCATAAAGTCCAACCATTAACCCAGCACTGCCAAGTCCAACACCAAACCAGTCACTAAGCACCACATCTACACAACTTTTAAATACCTCCAGGGATGGTCACTCCACCACGTCCTGGGCAGCCAGTTCCAGTAATTGACAAACAAGTGAAGAAAGTTTTTCTAATATCCTATCTAAGCCTCCCTTTGCACAACTTAAGGCCGTTTCCTCTTGTCCTATTGCTTGTTGTCCTGGTTCTGGCCAGGCCAGAGTCAACCTCCCCAAGAAACCAGCCCAGGTGAGCTGCATTAGCCTAGGCTGTTTCCACACCACCTGACATCACGACCCCATAAAAGGGGCTGGTTGGGGAGGGGTGCTCCTGGGTGCCTCCAGGGCAGTCTGACTGCAGCTGGGGGTTGGTCCTCACATTAGTGAGTGAAGTTTGCTGCAGGCATTTATTGTTCCCCTTTCCTGGTGATTTTGTCAGTAAACTGTCTTTATCCCAACCCCCGGGGCTTTGTCTGTTTCTTCTCTGGGAGTGAGTGAGAAGCATGTGGTGCTCAGCCACTGCTTGGGGCTGAACCACCATAGTTGTCCAATCCACCTGGCTACAACCTCCTTTCTGGTAGTTTTAGAAAGCAATAAGGTCTCCCCTCAGACTCCTTTTCTCCATAAATATGTTGTGAGACATATGAAACAAAATGGTCATTGAAACTATTGGGAAATCACAATGCCGGTTTGCTCTGACAGAGTTTGTTGTAGCTTTCCTGGTTCTCTATAAACCATGAAAGAAATTCTCTCTGGTGATGAGTGCATAAGACAAAGTGACAGCTGCATTAACAGTGCTATCCAGTTTCCTGAATGATGAAAGCATTTAATGCCATTTTAGACTCCCAAACATTTTGAGCCACTCTTCCCCAAGCCTGTAGCACTGCACGGGGCTGTTGTGACCCAAAGAGCAGGACCTAGCACTTGGCTTTGTTGCATTTCATACACTTGGCCTCAGCCCATCGATCCAGGCTGACCAGATCCCCCTATAGAGCCTTCCTACCCTCCAGCAGGTCAACATTCCCACCCAATTTGATATCATCTGCAAACTTACTGAAGGTGCACTTGATCCTCCTCATCCAGATCACTGATAAAGATATTAAACAGAACTAGCCCTGGTACTAAGCCCTGGGGAACACCATTATCTAACACTTTGTGACAGATATTCACCTCTTGGAGATCAATTAATACCATAAGTTATTTACCATTGTTTACAACTTACCAATTATTTTTATCATAATAATAATGTATTGATTTATTAGTAGATAAAATGATGAAAGTCCATGTGGATGAATGAAACACTACGTACACATTGGGGGGGGGGGGGGGAAGTGACAGCTATCTTAATACATAAGTTAGTATGGCTGAATAACCAATAAAGGGAGAAGTCTTTCTGTTGATAAACTGTATAGTATAGGGAATGGGTACAGCCCATGGAAGGTTTGTTGTTGGGTTTAGTTTTTTATTTAATTTCCTTACAAACTGGTCATCTTTGCTATCGCAGGATTACACCGCAATCTTGTCTAACTGCCTTCTCTCACAATTTGATGACTCTAAAAAAAAAATTTCCTGCCTCCATATTTACTCCAGATTTAAAAAAAAAGGTGACAGAATTAACAGGCCTTTGAAAAGGCTGGAAGAATGGGAAGCCATGAACAATTTTAGAAAACACAATGAAAATTTACTGAGAATATAAAATGAAATTTGGAAGCTCATGAATCTGGAAATCAGCATGAGGAGGACTAGTGAGAGAACAAACTTCTAGACTGCTATACAAATTTAATTTGTAACTGATGCATTCTTAGAGTAGATGAACCAGAGGCTCAAAGCTTTGCTCCTTAGCACTTTCCAGCCAGTAAAACTGTAATTGGTTAAGCATTTTACAATGTCTACTATTTATTTAACATTCACCTTTGAAGTGCTCCCCCTTGTTTACAGAATTATTGCCCTCTTTGAAATGAAAAAATTCAGGTATTTCAATATGCTATTTAAGGCTTCTGTATACAACAGTAAGTTGTACTTAGCTGTATTTCAAATGTGTCCTCACAAAGTAAAGAGAAGTAAATATTTTAAAACCGAAGCTCAGATTCTGATCATGTATTTGTTGCCAATTATATTAATTGAAATACCTGATGATCACGCTGTAAGTGAAAGCAGAGAAACTGTTTTGAATAACATCACCCTAATAATCTGAGAACAAAACATTTTAATGCTTTGTTGAGGATTTGGTGTGCAAGAATAACACTGGGTAAAAACACTGGAATCTGTTCCACAGGCAAACAGGAGTCAGTGCCCAGAAAACAACTACTCTTCATTAAACAAAGGGTTTGATTTAACTATTGTATTGGATCCATCTGAATAGTTTAGCTGAAGGGAGAAAAAAGCACACTGCTAGATCAGAGTGCTAGGGAAATTATGGAGATCATGAAATGATTTACTGTGTTTATGATCCTCAAGCATTCACTACAGTGTTCAAAAGAAAGTAATTAGGCAATGAAGGAAGAGTGCATAAAGGGGTATGGAATAGAAACAAAGTGAAATATGTTGCCATGTCTGAACACCATTCTTCAACGTCCACATTATCATCAGGAGCTTATTATTTGTCTGTTGTGTCTTCTCCAAACAGTTCCAGGTGACTTCCACTTCAACAAGCTAGTAAAATACTAAGTAAGTGTTTAAATGCATCAAAATAGACACATCTACAGAATGTTATTGAAAAATGGTATTAGTGCATTCACCACTGCAGGCAGAAATAGCACAAAAATAAAGATACGAGATCACCCATCTAACATACATATCAACTAATCTTCCGCCTACCACCTTATTTTTTACTACTGGGATATATATGTAATATACCACAACATAAAAAATGCAATCCTGATTCAGCCCATCTATTAAGCCAACCTCTGGTTTTAATTGTCGTAACAGCTACTAGGAACAGGATACTACTCACCAAGCTTAACATCTGACATAGTAAAAAGTGTAGGCTTTTGATCATCGCTCAGAGGAATTTCTAAAGAATTATTAGAATGATTCATCAGATCTAATGCAGACATCTAAATGAGGTCTGATGAACTGCCCTCAGGATGTTATCTTTTTCCATTAACTATAAATAGTTTAAACAGTCAACTGAGTTGTAAATACCTATAGGTAGACCTTCCTCTGATAGACAAGATAATTACTTCTTAAAGAAAAAAAACCCCACCCATAAGATTTTCTAGCAACTGCCATGCCAAAAGTTTCTTATAACCCTGTAGTTCCTAAACTAGCATTTGATACCATAACACTGTGCCACAATGCATGACCTAGCCAAGATACTATCTAAGCAGTGAGAAGATGCAATACATGCAGTAAGACTGCATAGGGCCCTGTTTAGGCAGCTTTGCTTTGGTCAAGGAGATAAAATGGCAGAAGACAATACAAAGGTATAAGATGGTGACAGACTTCAACCATTATAAACTTGGAGCAGTTAAAATAGAGAGCAGATGGAATCTTTCCATCAACAATCTCCTACATCACCTCAAAATGAGCACGTGGCACATTTTCTGAGAAAGGCGATAATGTTATAATTTTACCATTGGGACTATTATGATACTAAAACCAGTCAGTACTTATTTGAACATTACACCTGAGAAGTATGAAAGTTCCACAAAATTACATATGAACACTAGACAACAATAAAAGCCATAACTGCTGACAAAAATCCCCTTAACAATAGACTAGAAAAGGACCCAAATACTTTATTGGTGACCTAGGCCTGACTACCAAGCTGCCCCAAGCCACCTACTTATCTGAACACCTGAAGACTCCTTCACAGTTAGCTATCCAGCTATTTAGAACTCTGTGTATGAGTACTACTTCTGCCAATTTAATTAAGACTAGTGAATTCCCATCTAGGGCCCTCACACTGACACTTCTTCACACAAGTCAGAGGAATGTGATCCAGTAGGGATACTGAGAGGATATCTAGTACACCTTCAGAACAACACAAAGCAACAATTTAATTAAAACCACAAATGAAATAGATACAATGTTTCCTGCATTGCCCAGCTTTTCTCCACACAGAAGACAAATTCAACTCTGATCTCAACAAGAATGAATGCACATCAGCGATGTTTCATCAAAGCAGAACATATTTTTCTCCAGCCAACTGGCAAGGCAGCAAATATAAGGGAAGAGGTCTGGATTCTGTGCCCCAACCCCTCCACTAGAATTTTTACACCATAGTAATCACATAAAACATCAGTTCTAAAACAAGAACACGAGATGTCCTCTCTTTTACAGGGAATAATAGCAAGACAGTTCTCTTGGCTCTATTCTTAGAAAGCATGGCCACACAGTGGACCACCTACAGTGAAGAAAAGTTCCATCAATCCCCTCTGTAAGACAGCTAAATAGCACATTTCATCAGTACAAAGATGATAACCCTTGCCCCAACACTGTCAACTCTTTCAAAGTATAACATTACAGGAGAAAAATTAGACAACTAAGTATGGAGAGATAGTTCCAGGCTATAAACATCGATCTGCGGTAGATATCCAATTTAGAAGTACTTGATTTAGGTTTTTAAGATGTCTCTCTCCAGTGTTAGACTGATAGGTTAAGAAAACAACCTATGCGTAATACTTTCTCTATCTTGTTGCTTGGTCTATAATCCATCAAGGAGCACCAAACTTTTTCAAAACATTACATGGGAAAATTAGATCTCTACCACAACCACAGGCTAGTTCTGCTGACAGGGACCATCACCACAGTTGCATCTTTCCACAGATCTTGTACTGTTTGAGTGTCTTCTCGATATCCACGAACCTTGTCAAGATTGATACTTAAGTTTGATTTAATTTAAAACAGGAAACTAACATATTTCCTCCAATTTTGTTTTCCCTTTTGATGGAAGTATGTGATACAGATACAGAAATTGATATTAACATGATTAGGTTTCAAATGTTTACCAGAGTATAGGATTCCCATTGTTTAGCATGGCATTCAAGAAGCTATGGCATGACCTCTTTTGCTAGGGCAAATGATCAGCCTAAAAGTATGGACAAAAAGTTCATACATCTAAGAGTATGTATCTTACCTCTCTCCATTCTTTGTTTCCAATGGCTTGTGTGTACAAAACACAGACTGTGAAAAGAAAATAAATGTTTGGTCATTTTCAGAATATAACACATTCTTAAATTAAGCAAACCAATTCTGTAGTCTGTTGTGCTGTTGAAATTAGTAAGGGGGAAAATCAAGTAGTAGTATGTTCCTTCAGTTTTCAGTATGCCTAACCAGATCAGTGACAAATGTGGTCTAGTTGTTGCATCAATGAGCTAATAAATAGGGTGGTTCTAAAATGGGAGATCACACTTATGCCTGACCTCCCGCAAATCCCTTGATAACCCTTAGCAGTAAAATTGAATAAAAGCATGTCTTCATTAAATGTGGATAGTCTGGCTATCCTAGTTAACCTAATGCATAATTACCCTAAATTATGTTTTTTTCAAGAGATGAGTGAATTTAAAAATAAGCAAAGGACCCTACTGGAAAAAGAGACAGGGGAAATAAAGTGGAAAAAGGAAGAAAATAATCCCTCAGATCTTCTTCCTTAACTGAGTTTCAAATTATTTATATATATTTAGCTATCTCGAAAACATATTCTTTTTTAAAAAAAAACAACCTAGAATTTACTTTAAAAATGTAATCAATTAAGTTTGTTGACCTAAACTGTTTTTGAAAGTCCAAGCAGCATAATCCCACGGGTGTCACTCTCCTTTCAGATCTGTTTTTCTAGTACAGAACTCACTACACATTAATCTGCAGCTTCCATTGCAGGTACTGGTAACAGAGTACAGTCATTATAATGAGGTCTTTTAAACACTATTAGAAGTACAAATCATTTGCATTGTAGTACTATAAAATTTATATTGTAGAGTCTTGAACTACTTGCAGCTAACAGTGATTTTTTAACCTGAAACGCCACTACAACCCTTTCCTAAACAATAGAAATACAGATATTTGAACACTTTTTCCTGACAAATTCCTCTCCTCTGTAAATCACTATTTTTCAGCAGGTTAAAAATAAAACTGTTTTGGGTTACAGCCTTGAACAATAAAGGTAGAAGCCTGGTTTTGTTCTCAGTGAAGTCAGAACCATCAACAGACAGAAGCAGAAATGAAGTCAAGCTTCAAACTACATTTTCTTCTTACTTGAAAGGTATTTGCTCCATACAAAAAAATAAAATACAATAAAATCCCACTAGGCAGTAGCAAATAAGAGGAAGGACAGAAAAAAGCAGGTTTAATATATTTTAGCTCACAAAGAAGTTAAAAATTGACACAATTCCACTTTTTCTTAAAAGCCTCTTTTCTTCTACAAGAAAAAAAAAATTCAAAATCATTCTCTGGAGATGTCTGTCTTTCTCCATTTACTCTAAATGAAACCTTGAGTAATCATGCTTCTAGCTTTGGTTCCTGCTTAGAGTACAATGAATCCAAACCAACAAGCCTATTTTCACAGCAGACTCTGGAGTAGATTGCTGAAGTGTATTATATGAAGAATGAAGTTAAGTGGGAAAATGTGAGAAAACAGAAGGAAATGGAAGCTATGAAATCAGCTACAGAAGAGTCTGAAGGTTCGTGAACTTCTGACTAACCTTTGCATCTAGCAAGATCTGTGCCAAAGTAACCCCGGGAGAAGGAAATGTCAAAGGAAGTTTCCATTAATAAATACAACAACAAAAAGAAATCTCTTCTCTGGAAATAGCACTACTGCTAACATAGAATCAAGTAGGCTTTCACGAACATTCCTTTCACTCTCCCCATTGGAAACTCTTTTTAAACTAATGCTACCAGTTCTGCAATAATGAATATTTTCCGATTTTGAGTAGTGGTTTCCAAGAATGCAAATGTCTCACTCATTTCAAAAGCAGATATAATTGTAGACTTTGTCAATTTTGCCAGGAGCTTATATCCAAGTTTTCAATTAGAAATTTCTCATACCTAAAACCCCAGTTGAGAAAAGAACCGAAAAAGCCACTCTTTACAGATAAGCTGCACTTAAGAACCGAAAAAGCCACTCTTTACAGATAAGGTGCACTTTTGCTATTCAGATATTTGCATTGCCTAGGTTTTTCTTAAACATAATAATTTTTTACTACCTATTTGCTGCTTTATTTTTCTGTTCTACATCCTGCCCTGTGTTTTAGTGTTAACACAGTAAAACGAGTAATTGTGCATCGCAGCTGTGGAACAAAGAGAATATTAAAGAGGGAGAGATTTAATATTGAGGCGAAGAAAGCAACAATACAACTGTAAAATATCCACTACCATCAAATTTTCAGAAAAGAAATGTTCTGGCACTACCTTATCTCCCCAGTTTATGAAGCCAAATATAAGAATAGCTATGAACAAAATGACTAAAAAGAGATTACTGTATGATAATTTCAGTCTCCTACCATAGTTGATGAGACAGGAGTCACACAATATAAAAGGGTTAAAAAAACAGGTGTAAAGCTCCACCTTGTAACTAATTCAGTCTCTCTATTCCTACTTTTTCGAAGGCTGCTCACACCTGTCTATCAGAATCTTAGCTTCCAAATTCAGGTTCTTTGCAGTCAGTTTACTATGATTTTTTTTTTAATTTTTTTTTTTTTTTAGATCTTTGGAGGATTTACAGCATCCTCACCTTTTCATTGCTGAGGCATTAGTAAACTTCTATTCCCCTCCACTACCAGTGGCTTCCCAATGCTTCTGAAGGTACATCCTAGGAATGGGACCACCTCTCTGGTCTAGGAAACATTTATATAAAACCTTCAATGAAGAGAAAAGAGCTAAGAATTTGTAGCATGACTACTAATTTTATAATATTAGGCTGCAGATGTGGCAGGTACTTTAAATACAACAAAAATAAAGACTAATAACCACCTCTTGTAATATTTAAAGTACAAGGTGAAAGTTCAACAGCCGTAAACACATGTGCATCTCAAACTGACATTTCAAAAAAAGTCACTCCTAATGAAAGCTATAGAAAATAGATGCATTCCAGACCTTCTGACAAATACTTTGCATATTTAGAGTAATTTTAAAACTTCTTGTATCTTTTCTCTAAGACTCACTCCAGAAATTTTCAGGGAACTCTCCATGATGCTGGTCTCCATTAATGATCAAGATATCATTCACTAGAGATCTAAGGCTTTACAAGGTAACCAGTTTTTAATATAGTTAATAGCACTGTCACGTGGGAGGGAACGAATAAAGTGGGATAAACAGGAATTTTTTAAGTTTCAAAAGCCAACATATCATGCAATCACATCCTAAGATGGAGCTGAACAACCAGCTCTTCTCTTGCAATCTGGGAAACTGAGGGAGCAATGAGGAAGTTCAGAGCAGTGCGTTGATGAAGAGTGACATACGCTCAACACAAGGAAGCTGGCTGAGAAACCCTTTTGGAAGGCTTTGCCATATGAGCTCTTCCAAGGGAAGATACATCCATACCTACAGTCAGAAATATTAACATTTAGTAATTCTTCACTCTGAGCTGTGACAAATTCAAAGTAAAAGCTTCTAAATCTTCTAGGCAGAGCTTCCTGAAGGTCCCTTTGCCCCAGCTGTCATAATATACTTCTCATTGTTACTATCTTCCATGGGGGTATTCTCCAGTAGAGGAGTTTTCATCTCTCACATCTTTCACACCAGACTATTATCATACTCAGCAGTCACAGGGCTCCACAAGAGAACATGTCATCCTGACCCTTGTGATGCCACCACAGTGGCTTGGTTTGGCTAGACACCACATCAGAACCAAATGATTCTGCCCAACTGTCATTAGATGAGGAAACATGCCAAATTCTTTCATCTGTATCTGCTTTACAGATCTCATCCCTGCCTCATCAGTGAAGAGCTGCTTTAGCTCATTCTCTCCAAGAATATTTTTTTAAATGGTTTTCTTAAAAACATTCCTAGAAAAATCAGTCTCAAATGGTCAAAATGCTACAGTAAATGAATATATATGACTTGCTTTTACTCCACTGAGGAGAAAGCAATGTCAGTAAAAGACTGTTTAAAATACTTGATAAACAAGGGCGATCCCATGAACAAGGGTTATCCAAGTCTGTCCCATCTGTATCTATTAAGTCTACATTATTTCTGTAACTTGCCTCTAGGGAGGCAAAATGCCAGCTTCCTCTTGGCACAAATATTCTAGTTTGCAGGGAAGTGGCTGGAATTGGAAGAAATACTGAGTAGCAATTACATTATCAAAAAAAGGGCTAAGCAGACCTCTTAAGAGCACCAGAGAATTCACAGGTTCCTTTTTAACTTCAGGAAAAGGCTGTTTATCTCAACATGGGAGTCAACTGTATGCATGGGTGTGTCTGAGAAAAAGATCAAGAGGATAAAATCTGATTTTCATTATCCATATGATTCCTAGATTACTGCAATGGAGTTTAAAAAGCGTATTAGAATTGGCCTAGTTAAATCCAATGAGACCTCAACAGAGTGATTCTATATGGTTCTACCTTGTATGACAACTAGAAGTTGCAAACTCAGTGGGTATAAAAGTGGATCTTGTGAAAGTGGTATGATGTTGTTTTTGACATCTTTTTTAGCTATTTTAGCTAATAGGATAAAGCTACTGTATACAGACCAGCCTAAGAATGGCCTTTGTCCAAGCTACAGACACTGAGGAAAGTTATCATGCTGTACTTCCAACTACAGAAAAGAACAGCCCTTTTATCCTACACTGTTACCCCCTTTCACTGTTACAGTAGAGACCTATCTCTGTGACTAACTAAAGGGCACTAGGAGCAAACAAACTAAACTGGTTAACAAAAAACCCTGTAGAATACTAAAAATCTGTTTGGAGGGTACCCACAATCAAAGCTGCTTTGCCAAGTAATTTCTTGAGTGCAAATACATTATGAGTACTTCCAGAGCCAACAGTTTCTCCCTTCTCTCTTTACCAAGGACAGTATTACTGCACTCCATGTTTTGTACTGCTAACCTGTGACAGATAGGCCCGACTGTCAGTGGAACTGAGTACTCACAACTTGAGACCAGACCTCTAGAACACACCAACAATTCAAATGCTTTAAATAGGTTATTTACCAGAAACAAGCAAGCAGTAGGTTTTGACTTGACATGCAAGATTATGACATGGCAGGGGAGCTGGAACTAGATGATCTTTAAGTCCCTTACAACCCAAACCATTTGATGATTCTATGACACTTTAAAAAAAATATTGCTACATACTTTGAATCCATGAAAAATACCACCAGTTTACTTCTCAGAAATATTTTAAAGATATCTTTATTAAGAGTTCTTTGTTTTCCTGCCATTCTGCTTCCTTCTGTCCCTTCCCCAGCATGGGTCACCCAACTAGCCATGATCACTTTGGGTTCACCCACCTGCCCACACACCCTTCAGAGGCCTGCTGCCTTTTGCAGGGAGCATCTCCTGCAAGAACGTATCTCCAGCGGTGTACCTTCAGAAGGGTGGCTCTGGCCCGTCTTCTGCAACTATGTGTTTGGCTCCCAGCTGCTGCCACTTTTTCCCTAAAAGTTCTTTGGCCAGGGGCACTGTGTGCTCCCTTGGCTGGCAGAAGTCCTGGCAGGAAATGGATACTCACATGGCTTTTGCAGCTAATTGGAACCAGCTGTGATAGCCACGTGGTGGTTCATGGCTCCCACACAGGTCACATTGTAGTCCCCTGCTACTCAAACTCTGAAATTTATGCCTAATAAGAGTCCCCTATCTGACAAAAACTTGAAACACTTGTCCCTAATAATATTTGAGCTTAAAAAACCAGGCACCTCATCACTTTATTGAACCAAGGCATCTTTCAGCAAAAGAGATCTGTGAATTCAGTCTATCAGGGGCAATAGGTCACTGACCACTCTTCAAAATTGCTTAATTTAGACAATCTCATTAACCAACTAAAAATCTGTTAGTAATATGCAGGACACTCAAGTCTGCCTCTGCATGATATCCCTACACTCCCTCCAGAGGCATGGTATTGCCTATGTACCCTTTAAAAAAAAAGAAAAATTAAAAAGTTACAGGTTAGAAATGTCATGAGTACTCTTAACGTCATGCAGCTTCTCCCCAGGAAGTAGAAGCTTTTCCCATTAAAAGTCTATCATGGAATCTCTCTCAAAAAACTTTTGGTTAAGAACAAACATACTTTCACAAACACTCAATTCTATGATTCTATGATTCAAGTGTTTCATACTGCCACAAGATTCAGTATTCGTGTATATCCCCATGAGGACATGGTTACATGTCCAGACATTCATAGAAGCGTCCAGGTCTCAAGTTACTTCTAACATTAGTAAGCACAATACATGGTAAGGAAGAAAAGCCTAGGCTTAAAAAAAATAAGTTAAATTACAGGCAAAAAGATAGAGAAAGTTCTAGTGGAGACCACATGACCCAAGACACTATAACCTAAGGACTAGTCAATTAACACTACAGATGTAATTGATTAAACACTATCATAAAAATGGAAATCTTTTGTGGTCTCAGTTCCTTGACAGAAGTTTTATAAAGTGTCCAACATAAGAAGATAGTAATGGATTTTAAATCAAAGTCCCAACATATATAAATTCATAGGCACAAGAGGGTTTTTTATGATCCAGTCATAACATTAATAAAATTTAAGAAGAAAGTAAGTGTCACTACCTCATGTATCTGAAAACATTAATTCAGAAACAACCATACTATTTTTGACCAGGAAAGATTCAGATCTCTTCAGAGATGAATTAGCTTACTTTTACTTTTCAGTGTTTGACCCCAAAACTGGTGGAAATGATATACTAAGAGCAACAAGAAGTTTACTTACTAGATTTGAAAGAGATCTAGAGCAAAAGATACTAAAAAAAAAAACCAACAAAAAAACCCCCCAAAACCAACAAAAAATCCCAAACAATAAAAAAAACCCTAAACTTTTCTGCATTTATTAATTTTAGGAAAATACAGGTTGACTGCTAAATAACATACAATACAGCTCAGAAAAACAATGTTAAATACAGAGTCTTTCAAATTCCAGTTTCTAGAACAGAAACTGTAACTTATTCAAGTGCAACTAATTACTTTCAATGATTGCCACAAAGACAACATAAATCTATCTGAAACTAAAGAAAAATCACCCACCTAATTTTTAACCCAGTATTTACATATTTGGAGTATATGATGAGAAGAAAGAATAAAATGCTATATACTTACTTGGATCAGATTTAGAAAATGTATCTCTGTCCAAAAGATTTCTGTTAAAAAAAGAGAAACACAAAAATATTCTTATTCATAAAAAATGGTGAAAGATACGAATCAGATGCCAATACATATACGTTTTCAATAATTTTGATCAATAGTCAGCTTAGTTTTATGTCCTCATGATATGTAAGATGCATTCAAAGTCCACCAGCCTTAACACTTGAGTAATCTTACATTTTATTGTGTATTTTGGATTTGAACAAAATTATACTCACACACTCCAATACTATGGAGTGAAACACAACACACAAGCAGCACATTATATAATGGACATCAAGAAAAGGAGTGCCTTTAAATCACAAATGTCTAACAGAAATAAACTTGCCAGTTGAACCCAGAAACTGTCGACTTTATTGAAAAGAACAGTTATGACATCTCAGAGGCATCAGAAAATACCTGTAAGAATCTGTCATGGATGAGTAGGATAAAGAAAACCAAAGCATACACAGAACATACACAAAAATGAGGAATTTTCTAAATACCTACAAAATAACTAGGAACAAGTAGTAAGAACTTATTTCATTGTTATGCAATGCAGACCCAATATCGTAGCCACACTTCAGCCAACTGAAAATTATACACAGACAAGGAGCCTCAAATAAACAGCAAGTCTGGAAAATCAGGACTGATCAGAAAACCATTCTTAAAATAGTTATCAACATTTTATCATTGAAAAAAAAAAACCAACAAAAACCCCCAAAAAAACAGACAAAGTAGAAAAATCATCTCTGAAAACAGGATGCCATTGAACGGGGACAAGAAAGCTATTAAACTTAGGCAGGTAGTTTAAATTAGGTATTAACAGCAAAAATGCAGCAAGCTGTATACAGCTGGATATACATCAGTTACGTAAGAAACAGTTCAAGACATCACAGTAGAACACAAATGGAATGCAAGTCAGGAAACTTGTGCCTTTGGGAAAAAGGCATAGTGCAATACATAAACAAAAATGCCACTTTACAGTAATTGTCTGATCTTCATTAAACTGGTAAACACTCAATTCAAACAGTAATGTTTTGGGCACTCCAACTTCTCACAATCTAAGACAGTCCAGAGGAAGCAAAAATAACCAGAAGTCAGTAGAATACATCTACAAGGAAAACATTGCTGAACTCCCATGTAGACTGAACATGTAGGAACAGGTTTAACCCTAAGTTGAATTTTTGCACTGCAGGCACAGAAGTTGACATTTATTCCATTGGTTTACTATCTTTCATTGTTAAAGGTGGCCAGACATGATGTGAAATCTCCATCAGCAAAGGTCTTTAAGAACATGTTAGGTGGCTACGAGTCCTAATAAGTTCTTTGATCCTACCCTGGAGCAAGAAGGAGGATTAAATAATGAATTTACATCCCTTACAGCTTATTATTTTTAATAATTAGTACAGCCTCTTCAAAGGTCACTATTTATTACTCTCATTCATATCTAAATCACGTTACTTTTGTGCTACGTGCGGAAAAGCATATTAATATACTGTTCGATACAGGTGCTCTGGTCCACTCAGACTTCAACAACGAAAATACACTGGACTCTCAATTTAGCTACTTCCACATCAACACTTCAGAACAAGCAATATGAACACAAGGTAGCTTTGCAAGAACCTTGGGCACATCTGATTTACTTACTTTAGCCAAAGTAGGCACTAGGATTAAAATTACTATTTGTGAATGAATCTGAAGTCTGCACACACAGCTTCTTTACAACTTCCTTAATCCATTCACAAGTGGGAAATTCATACATGCATTTATTTACAGACAGACTGTATTCCATC
The DNA here is from genome assembly GCA_020800305.1 of Porphyrio hochstetteri. NCBI lineage: Eukaryota > Metazoa > Chordata > Aves > Gruiformes > Rallidae > Porphyrio > Porphyrio hochstetteri. Next base: position 53,138,401 of record CM036905.1, read on the forward strand.
TTAAACCAAAAATGTGCAAATATAAGTTGAAATATTAACAAACGCAGGAAAATCAGTGTTTCCAAGTCTGTATTTGACAATCACCACTACAAACTGCTTTAAAAGACAGTACAGTAAGTTCTGCAATATGAGAATTGCCAATACAAAATGAAAATTGCTTCCTATTGCTCTTTAATTATACATACCTAGATATGCCGTTAATTCATGGTCATTAGAATTGGTTTTATTATCCAAAAAAGAGTTGCTATAAAGGCCTAGAATTATGGTTTATATGAAAGAAATAGTATATTAGGTTTTGGGATAGGGCTCCCATGCTCAACATCAGGATTCCAAGCAATTTTAATTCATATGCATAAATACTATACAATGGCTTTATAATTGGTATGTTAATGTTTGTGACTGCATATTAAGATTAAACCATTTTAATGACTCATACTGAGCTAAGGTGCTTTGAGTTGGTTTTTTTAAAATATTTCCTGCTCTAATTTTATTCCTTTTTTAAGTTTTCTTCCTCTATGTTTCCATATACATAAGAACATAAAGACTGGCCACACCAGGTATTGTAAAGCTCAGTCTCATTCCCCAGTTGCAAAATGTAGCCACCATGAGAACAGCATAAAAAACCAGTAGGTATCTGTAATACTTCCTCAAAATGATCCTGGTCACCAGGCATGAGCTGCTCAGACACTTCTTGAACTAAGAACATTTCTACATAGACAGTATCCCTGAAAGGACTGTTAAGGGTTGAGATACCAAAGCTTAATGTTGCAATGCATGTCAGTGAGTGTCATTAATTCACAGTTTGGAACTAGTACAGTTTGCAATATCCTCAGTTCGACCCTTCACACATTTTACCATAAACAAATCATGTCTTCAGCAAAGTTTGCAGACATGCCTCATCTTCCAAATCATTAAATACCAAACAAAATAGTAACATAAGAACTTAACAAGCTGTTCAAGCAAAGCAGCCAGTTTTAGACTAGTGCCAACAGGGAAAAAAAATATTATAAAAGTCTGGTTTGCCCACTAAATGACCTACCAGCTCAAGAGGCTGCTCAGTTTCATTTGTATGTTTTCATTGTAGGGGGAAAACAATCGAAGTGCTCCTTTAATTCTATGAAAGCTGCATGGCACATAAGGATAGGACAAACTACAAACAAAAGAAATACTAAAAGCAAAAGAGAAAGAAGACTAGATGCCTTTCTGGAGCTAGTCTGGATCTAGTTCTGGTTCTGGATCCAGTCTTTATTCCTTTAATAGTCAATGGCACTTTCTGCACAGGATGAGGGATAGAGGGTGCATTTCTTTCCCTTTTTCTTGAGAACAGCATTCCCTTTGGTAGTACACTATCTGGGCTCAGGAAACAGTCCTAGGAAAGCTCACAAACTCGGAAACCAGAAATATCTAAAACTTCTGTTTCTCCTCTTTATCAAAGTATCAAGAGAAATAGACTTCTGTTTTGACTGAACATGGTAAGTAAATTTTTTCTATGCCCATCAAGCCTTTCAGATAAAGAATGCAAAAAGAGAAAAAAATGCTATCAATTATAAGGCAGGAAAGAAAAAAGAAAGGACATATGCTTTTACCTGGAGAAACACACACATCAAATACCTGTAGCAAAGAAGTCTAGGAACATCTGTGCAGAAAGCATTATTCTACCATCACAGATCCTGAAGGAATTCATTCTGCACCTGCCTATTCTGAAGTGGACCTTCAAAAATGGTTGCAACAGCATAGATGACTAAGGGAAAAGAACAAATAGGAGCTATGGCAATAACGCCTACATACTCTAATCTGGAAAGCACAAGACATTAAAAATGCTGGAATAAAGATTTATTTTTCTGTATAATGAGAGCAATTTCCACAGGAGGAAAAAAAAGTAATCAGTAAGTAAAAGTTAAAACATATCTGGCTATGCCTTGCAGAATCACTTTGTTCACAGAGTTTCATGAACTCCAAAAAGATTTATCAAAATAACAGTTTCTGCCCAATGTTCTGATTCAGAAATTGTTTTACAACAGAATAGACTAGTTCAGTTGAAAGGAACCTGCAACCATCATCTAGTCCAACTGCCTGACCACTTCAGAGCTGGCCAAAGTTAAAGCCTGTTATTAAGGGTGTCCAAACGCATCTTAAACACCAACAGGCTTGAAGCATCAACCACTTCTCTAGGAAGCCTGTTCCAGCATTTGACCAACCTCTTGGAAAAGAAATGCTTCCTGATGTCCAGTATTTTGTTCTACATATGTAAAAACATACGTTCATCTCAAACTTCAAGAATCACTGACCTAGTTAGTTAGTAGTTGTAGCTAAACAGAAATCATGTCAGTCTGATGCGCTGGATGAGCTCACATACAATGACCAACAGCTGAATTTTCTGCTCTGCATTTTTTTTTTTGTTTTAAATGCAACCCTTTGTCAAAGACAACTGATAAGCAGAATTAAACCAAATCCTCCCTTCAGAAATGACACAATTCTGACACTGAAGAGACCACAGTAACTATAGACCTGACGAGCTTAAAATCTATTTCTCTAGTTTCATGAAACCAAAAACCATGTTCGTATGACTGGAAAAATACTTACTTATCTATTGCTCTGAAATCCTAAATGATAAAATGTGCTTTACAGATTGATTTGTCAGAATCTCTTCAATATTAAGGTTTTATGTTTCTCTTCATCTTTACATCACATTTAAGTACATGCAAGGATTCTCTGGTTGTGAAATAAAGCACTCAGCAGTTTGAAAACACCAAAGTCAGTTACCCATGCAAAATTATTTTTAATTTCAGAAAATATACATTTTAGATATATTATATTCCCATATAAGCATACACTACTTTTCTCACAGTACTCTTGTATTGCTCTGTGGGAAGAGGAATTGTCCCTAGTTCATTAAACAGCTCATTAAACAAATCATAGAATATCCTGAGCTGGAAGGGACCCATAAGGATCATCAAGTCCAACTCTTGGCTCCACGCAGGGCCAGCCAAGTCAGAGCATGGGACTGAGCGCATCGTCCAGGTGCTTCCTGCACTCAGTCAAGCTCAGTGCTGTGACCATTTTCCAGTGCCCAACCCCCTCTCAATAAAGAACCTCTTCCTAATATCCAACCTAAACCTTCCCTGTCGCAGCTTTGTACCATTCCCTCATGTTCTAGCACCAGTCACCAAAGAGTGACTGCCCCTTCACCCAGCACCAGTGCCTGCCCCTTCCCTCCCCCTCATCAGGAAGCCATAGACAGCGATAAGGTCTCCCCTCAGCCTCTTCTCCAGGCTGAACAAAGGGACTTCAGCCTCTCCTTGTAAGCCTTGCCCTACAGACCCCTCACCATCTGCGTTGCCCTCCTCCGGACACTTGAATATTTTTGTGTCACTCTTGTACTGTGGCACCCAAAGCTGCCCACAGTACTGGAGGTGAGGCTGCACCAGCGCAGTGCAGAGCAGGACAATCCCCTCCCTGGACCAGCTGGCCATGCCGTGCTTGACACACCCCAGGATACAGTTGGCCATCCTGGCTGCCTGGGCACACTGCTGGCTCACGTTTAACTTGCTGTCAACCAAGACCCCCAGAACCCTCTCATCATGGCTGGCCTCCGGCATCTGATGCCCCAATCTGTTTCCCTCCCTTAATGCTGGGCCCACGTGCCTTTTTATAGGAAAATCCTGGGGAAAAAAAGAGAGAAGCACCTCCTCACATTTTACTGTGCAGAATAGTACTCATTCTACTACTCATTGTAACATAACTGTATTACATCCTTGTAGTCACTGTCCCTCAGCCTTAACTGATATTACTGGACTTGCATAGGTCAGTCCTAGGTAAGATGATAACACATGATCCAAAGAGCCTACTCAACTGAAGAGTCCACTTGACCTCCTGCAGAGTAATTTCACAAACAACTTTACAGTTGTAGTGCTAGCTTAAGTAGTCACCCTTCTCCAGTATTTATGCTCTCCTGCATTCTATCAGAACACAATAAAAAGCAAGCTATTAGCCTCCAGATCTCTACACGCAAAATGTCCTGGACCTAAATGCAGATCAGACAATTTCTCAGAATTTTATCCTGTTGTCAAAATATCTGGTTCTCTTAGAAACGGCTCACAGGTGAGAGAAAACGGCAGCTCTCCAGACTAAGAGTCAACTGGCATGACCTCTTCCTTTCTGTTCAGATTGTCTCCACTGTTTAGGGCACTAGAAGGGCTGAGAAGAAAGCAAACACGTCTCTGATATGCAAGCTTAAGAAAACTTCTACAATATCTCTTCAAAATCTCTGGAGAAATAATTGACTCTTCTTGGTCAAAGAAGACAAAGAAATACTTTTCAGCCTCCCAGTAACTTTCATTGTAAATTTAAACATATACTGGTTCAGAAGCCATTATCTTAAAGGGAAAAGAAAGGGAGAAGCAAAGAGAAGAGTTAGACCAGCAGTGTTTCCATGAGTTTTACGGCAACCCACAGAAACTCTTCTCTGGCTAGCTGTACGCAAACAAGTTTGGGGTGAAACCTCTATTAAAACTACTGATTACTCCTGGGGGTTAAAAAACCCAAAGGAATTGTCAAGTTTATTTATCTGAACATAGCAATAGGTTTGCAGGAGTTCTGTGGAAACAGACAGGATGTACTGAGTATAAGAAGATAATCTTGCAGGTAAAGCAGATCTGAAAACAATCCTGGGCTGTTCCAGTTTAAATTAAAAAAAAAGTCCACTTAGGAATGTCACAAACTGGGTGAACTCTGCTTAATACAAACCCAATTATTATTTGAAACCGACAGAACGAAGCATCTATATTTGTGTTTCTAAGGCTGGGCGGGTAAACGGTCTCTGGCTTTGCGCTTCTAACCATGTGTCCTGGGGGATGGCACTAAGGATTTCTGGTGGTCCAAAAGACCTATTCAATCTCATCTCAACTCATCAATCCTTACCAGTTCCTTTCAGCCTGCCCATCCAAATCCTATGGATACATTGTCCTGTTAGATCTGATTTCTTTGGGAAGTGTGTAGTTAATACAGTGTTTCAGTAACGTGTAACGATATATAAAACATACAGATTGCTTGTGCACAGATTTTTCTGAAATAACTCTTTAAAAGGTATACAAAGAAGTCATTTCAAAAGCAAATGTACACCATCAGTGCAATACCTCTCATCCTTTCTCAGGGATTACAGGGGTTTTCGTGGGTGAGGCACTGCTTAGATAAAAAGAGAAAGAAAACAAGGAAAATACTGCTACTACAGAAAGTCTTCATAACAGCACATTTAAAGTGGTTACACAGATCCTAGTACCTAACCCTTCTCCTGCTGTCAGGCTTTCCTAAATACCACCCTTCTGAGGCCTGAGACTGCTGGCTTCAGCTGTGGGAAGGCATTACAGTGAGCCATCCTCAATGTCCTACATCCTGTCTGGGGAGAAGCATGAAGTTTACAGTGGCAGCAGGAGTATAGCAGGCACTCTCAGAAGGAGCATGGTGTCAGTGGCTTCTTCCTCCCCACTCTGAGGGCTCTGAGTCCCACCTGGGCTATGATGCCAACACACTGTTACACCTTACTCTCATTTGCAACTCCATTTTACACCCACATTTACTGTATTTCATGTGTATTACACTTGCTTGAGACTTGCTCTTCCAGCTCTTTTGGTTTCACTGAGCTCCCAGCCTGCACATCATCACCAACCACTGGTGAGCTCTTCACAGCACTGGGGTCTCCAGTGCCACCCCAAGCTGCCTCTTTTCAGCCTCTGCTTTTGTTCCTCCTACCTGCATCCTGTGTCCCCACTTGGAAGGCTTCTACTATCATACTACCAATGCTCCTCTGCTCTAAGCTCTTCTTTGAGGTCACAAATCAGTCAACAGAAAAACTTCTTGCTACTAGTGTCTGTAGAAACAAATAAGGTTGTTCCACACAGAGACCAGTCAAAGTGAAGCTAACTAAGCAGCAGCCACCTGGTCATTAGAAAAAAAACCAAACCCTGGGTTTGCAGCTAAGCAAACCCAAAGAGAGCTCCATGTAGGCAAAGACAAGTTCAGACAAAACCTGACGAGTCCTGAGACCTGCACAGTTAGTGTGAAACCTGGAGCCTGTTCCTAGCAGTCACAAGACTGAATTCACAGGAAACTGATCTGACTTAAAATCTCAGTCGGATGGCTGTATGCCTACAGCTCAAACAACACAGACATATAGGTGAAAAGAAAACCATGTAGGCTATCAGGAATGCATCTCCATGAGTATTTTAAGGGATACTCTCACCTGTTGATATTTTTTCTCCCAGTACACTTTTTTCTCAGCTGAAGCCCACTGGTTGTCTAGGAAGTTTCATTTTTAAGAAAAGGATCAACTTCCTGTTGTTGGTCACACATAAACACACCACAGACATTTAATCAAACACAAAGAAAGCAGGAAAATTAAAATCAAACTTACAATCAGGATGAATTTTATATTCTGTATGTTGTACTATACAGAGTTACAAGCTAATTTGTTATGGATGTATCTTTTATCATTACATCTTTCTGCAACAGGGATTTCTAACAAATTATTAAAAATTGGGATAAAAAACCCAAACCCCAAGCCAGGAGGTAAGTGCACTGGCTGGAGAATGATAGAATCCCACACTGGTTTGGGTTGGAAGGGACCATAAAAATCATCTAGTTCAAATACCCTGCCACGGGCAGGGACACCCTCCACTAGAGCAGCCTGCCCAAAGCCCCATCCAGCCTGGCCTTGAACACTGCCAGGGCAAGGGCAGCCACAATGGACAGAAGCAATCTTGCCAGAAATCAATGCTTAGGGCAATCAAAGATATAATTAAACATATTTTGGGGTACTGCAACCACTAGAAAGTGGCTGGTTAAGATTTTCAGACTGCCAAGCAAAAGGAAAGGCAAAAATTCTGAAGTAGCACATTTCCTTCCTCTGTGCAAGAAACTGGAAATTAGGAGTTACTTAATTCCATTCAACCTGTTCATTAATATTGAACTTCTATACATATTATGATGCAGCACAGAACTGATCCAAACTGGGCATGGTAAACCAATTCTATTTCTGTAGAATTAGCCAGGAGTTTATGTTGCCTTTACATACATCATGCCTGGCAAGGGAATACAGCCTGATTGAGCATAAAGCCTAGCAGAGCAATACTATCTAAACAAACTTTTTGAATTAACAAATTGATCCCATACTACGTCAATATTTTATATTACTTTTACCATCTTTCAGATAAACACATCATCTTTGATACACTACTAGATCAAACTACAGCCTCATTTTCCTGCAGATACTAAAAGAAAAAAGAAAAAAAAAAAAATCACTCTCAAGGAGATAATTCTGATTGATAAATCCTCATTCAGTAAGTAAATAAACATTAACGTGAGGCATAAGGAAACTCTTGCCTTTCTTGTAACACACAGTTTCATAATCATTGTGGCTCAATCAGGAGACTAGAGGGAAAAAAAATCAGGTCGGTCCACACGGTAACCATGAGGGGTATAAATCACCATGATAGACTTCACAACAAGAAGTGGAAAACCTGAGAGCCCAGGGAACTACACTGAATTTGTATGTTCACACACAGCACAAGCTTCCACATATGCGAGAACCATCACCTACTTGGTCCTCACCATTAAACACGAGATCATCGTATCCAACCCCCCTGCCAAAGCAGGTTCCCTAGGACATATTGCACAAGTAGGCATCCAGATGGGTCTTGAATATCTCCAGAGAAGGAGACTCCACCACCTCCCTGGGCAGCCTGTCCCAGTGCTCTGTCACCCTCACTGTGAAAAAGTTCTTCCACATGTTGGTGTGGAACTTCCTGTGCTCCAACTTGCAGCCACTGCCCCTTGTCCTGTCCCCACAGACCACTGAGAAGAGGCTGGCCATTTCCCCCTGTGTCCCACACTTGAGATACTTACAAACATTGATCAGATTCCCTCAGCCTTCTTTCCTCAAGTCTGAACGGCCCCCCAGTTCTTTCAGGCTATCCTTGTAGGGGGATAGTACGGAAGATGGGAACAGAACCTGAATCAGCGAAGGACATCACTAGAGAGGGAGGTACAGGGTGACAGACACGGCCAGAAGCTTTCTTCAAGCTCGTAAGTTTGCACACACAGCTGGTAAGTGAAGATTCAAGTCTACACAAAGGTGCAAATACAGCTTTAAGGGAAGAGGAACCTTTGGGCTGGCAAACAGTAGTGGAGTGAAAAAGATAAGAAACAGCCTCTATTCCATCTTCCACACTGACTGGAAGGCCAAGGTCCTGATCCTTCCCCACATGACAATCGTGCAAGATTATGCCAGTTGCAACAAATAAAGATCGCAGAGCAGGTGACAGTGAAATTTTCATCAGAGCATGGATGCCCTTCAGGGCATGTGATGAAGGGAGTGACAGGGTGCAGAGGGAGATGGGTCCTAGAAAAATTGATCCAGACAATAGTGAACTATTAACAACATCAGAGGATCCTCTCGGATGATATATTTAAGTTGTTCTGCCACATTAAATCTCACTCTTGAGCCAAAGAATACAGACTCCTGCTGGAAAAGCTGAGAGGCTTTAGAAATCTACATCTTACAATAGTCAAAAAAGAATCACAAACTTTTCGTTTGACAGGCACTGAGTAGTAATAATTGGAAAGAATCAAATTAATTTCTGGCTTTTCTAGCATTTGTAAAACTGCAGCCATATGAAAAGTGTTTAGCCATAAACCCCAGAAAGAGCATCACCTGATGATCCAAAGCATTTCTGGATATTTTTAAATTTTCATAGACAACTTCTCATCCTATGAGATACACTTCTAAATGCTACCTGATGTGCCCCTGAAGCTAAAAGCGGCTGGCTTGGAGAACAAGAAGCAGTGTGATGCTGTCTGTGTACTACTGGAACCTGGCTGATTTGGTAACCGTGACAGCATGGGCATGCAGCACAAATTAACTTGGGAAGTGCTAATGAACCATACAGAATTAAAAGGTAGGTGAACAGAACTCTGTCCTTACTGAATAAGGAGACAGAGAGAACAAATATTTTCTTGAGTCACAGATTTATTTTGTGGTACAAACAGCTTGCGCTGCTTCACTGAGCACCAACTTACACCACCTGTACAAACTGGAAGAAACTGCCTTATTTCCTGTAATGAAAACATGCAAAACTAAAGAAAAAACAATCTAGGAGGAAAGAAGAATAGCTGTCAGATGATAACTGTTGATGCAAACTAGTGACCAAATTGGTTCTCCAGCTATTCAGGTATTAGGGGAAAACTAATGACATGAGCTAAAGTATTTTCAAGGCATTTCTCTCCAGATGTTAAGGAACACACAACATTCTCTGAACTTTGCAGTTTGTCTTTGCGGTATTTCACAATTTCACTTAACACTATTTTTTGAGAGCTTTAGCCAACGAATATGTTTCCAGATGAATCACAAACATGTGTTAATCATTAATCTCTGCCCCAATGTCATTCATTTTACACTCAATTTTGAAGCATGATTGTGTAATCAAAAGCTGTCATGCCAGCACATAAAGAAGACAGGAGTCACCATGGAAATTCCCATCTTTCTGCACTTGAAATCAAGACTTATCAGGATGGGAGACCATTTTTAAACAATAGAAAAAAGCAATTTTAACCAAACAAGACACGGCTTTTGAAGATACCTACAGTAACTACACTGTAAACTATATACTGAAATTGGTTACAAGTAAGGTAACTGAGGTCAGAATTGATTATGTCACATACCTACATTTCTATATGATGGAATCTCAAATCGCTATAAAACTAAGCTTTGAAGAAAACATTGCAGGTATATATAAACAATATCTGGAACAGAAGAAACTCCTATTGTAAATAAGTTGGGTCAAGTCCAGCATAAATATTCTGACATCTGTAATTATGACAGGTGATTTGAAGAACCTAAAAGTAATCCTAAAGGTCCTGGACTGCTTTTACACATAGCAGCATGCCCTTCCTAGGACCAGGAGGTTTTTTTGTGGCAGCTGCCAGTGAACTTTGCAGAGACAGGCAGTACGTTGGAGTGTTCATATGTCAACCTAGTGATTGTTTCATTATTCCAAACTCATTACTACTTTATTTCTCATCGGTTTAGTCGTCTTTTGAAACGCTCCCTTGGTAAAACATCAACTCATACTTTATTTAACTAAGGAAAGAGAAGGGGTGGTCCGACAATTTAAGTTTAGAACCGCTGGCGTTCTGTCCTCGGGAAAGTGGCGTTAACAGCAGCAACTCCCGGGCTGCTATGTTAGGAAATGGAGCAATGGACTGCAGCACAAACTTCGGTCTCATTTCCCATCAGGAAACAACACTAACAGCTCAAATTATACACCAGAAGCTGCCAACTTAGCTGGTGAAAGGAACCACCGCTCCGCAACTACCGGGGAAAACTTAAGGAAGCTGAGAACCCTGAATGAGGATATGGATACGAAAGCCCACAAATAACTATGTTTTCAGACCTCTGATGGGAAATTCACCGTGCTTCAAGGGAGAAAGCGGGATTTTTTTTTAAACACCGCTAAACAAGCCACGGCCAAACAAATACCGAGGAACGTAACCGCACACACTAGGTTTCGTGTTACCGGGTGGTATTTGCTTTTTTAATTTATCGTCAGCGGCGATGTGATGAGACGTGACGAGGTAACACGCCCGGTTTCGTAACAGTTTTGTAAGGAAGCCCCGAACAAGCTGGGAAAGGATTGCTCCGGATGGGAGTTCTCTCCGTCCCCGCCCGCGGCGCTTGGGACAGCTCCAGAAGTTCGGTACCTGCGTGAGAAGACGCTCTGCGCACACAGCGACCGCCGTCCCCTCCGCTCCCCGCTCCCGGTAGCGGGAGAGGCACGGCGAGGATGCGGGGCGGCAGCAGCTGCCCACTTCGGCGAAGCCGACAGCCGCTGCGAGAGCCGGAGCTTCTGCCCCGGGGTCCGCCGGCATCAACCCAGCCGCGGACACGCCAGGCAGTGCCGGGAGCCGTCCTGGGGCCGCTCCCGGGCTCTGCCCGAGGCTGGGGGTTTACAACTTCCCCGCGCTCCCCGAGGACAAGCGGGAAAGCGCCTCGCACGGCACCGGGCGTGCGGAGGGCAACCCCCCGCGCCCGGCCGCTGCCCCTTCTCCTTCGCACCGCCGCTGACAAGTCCGGAGCGAGGGGCGCCCTGCTCCGGCACGCCGCGCAGACCAGCCCCGCTCGCCCGTCTGCCCCCTCCGACGCTCCGGGTGGGGGAGCGGGCAGGGTGGCCCCGAGCCGCCGCCGTACCTGCAGGACACGGAGAGCTCCACCTTGGTGGCCGGGATGCTGGAGCTGAGCACGTTAAAATCCCCCACGGACGCCATGTTCGGAAACCCACCACTTCTGCCCGGCTTCTGCTGCCCCGCCGGCTTCTCCAGCCCGAACATGGGGCAGCGCAGGGAGGGCGGGAAGCCGGCGGAGAGGGAGGGGGAAGAGGCGGTGCCAAGCGCCCCTCCACAGAGCGATGCCGCCGGCCGCCGCCCGTGGCGCGGAGCACCGGCCCCGCACCGCCGCCCGCGGGCTCCCACCGCCGGCTGAGGCGGGAGCCGGGGCGCTGACGTCACCGCGAGCGGGAGCCGCGGGCGCCCGCCCCAGCCCGGGAGGGTGCGGAGTGACCGACGGCCGGTGCGAGTGGCGGCCGGACGGCTCCGCGCTTGGCGCGGCCAGCGGCCGCCGCCGATCTGCCCCGTTCGTGGAGCGGTGCCCCCAGGCGAGGAAACGGCGCAGGGGCCGGCGCCACCCCGAGAGGCGCGGGGCGGGGAAGGGAAGGGAAGGGCGCCGGTGGGAGCTCGCTCGGGGGCGGTCCCGAGCGTTTGCGCTCCCGCGCACCTCCCCACCCTCGGCCCCTGCACGAAAACTCCGGTGACGTCCCGCGGGCTGGCGGGGGAATCCCCTCCTCCCCCGTCAGTGCCTGGTCGGGCGCCCACGCCCCGAGCAACTCCCGCCCTCTGCGGGAACCGTCCGCTGGGCAGAGCGCGGGCGGGCCGCGCCCCGGACCGTAACGTCCCAAACTGCCACGCCCCGCCCGCGGGGAGGCAGACTTGCTCTCCCGAGCCCGGCAGCGCTCCGGAGGGAGCGGCGGCTGCGGCCGAGCCCGGCACAGCACGGCCTGGCCTGGGAGGCACGGGGCGCAGAGCGGCTCCGCCACCAGGCGGGCGGGCTTCCACGCCGCCAGGGGGCGCGTGGCGGGGCGCCCGGCGTGCGCTTGCAGGCCGGTTGCGGGGCGCACCCCGCACACACACACACACACACACGGAACCCCCCCCCCGCCTGAGCATCCTGCGCGGCGCCGAGCGGGCTGCGGGGCTGGCGGCTGCTCCGAGGAGTAGTCGTGAGAACGCGAACGGAGCGACAAGCCGCGAGGAGGCGGCGCTGCTGCTGGCTGCGGTTGCACGGGGCTCAGTCCCGGCCAGGGCGAGCCCCTCGGAGGGAAAGACGCGGTTTTACCGCGGTCGCTGTAGGCTGTGACACGACAGGGGAACGTCGCTCTGCCCCGCACTTGCGCAGGCCCTTACCCTCTTCTAAAGCCCCCTGATGCGGACACCCTGAAGCTGCTCATAGCGACTCGCAGTAACCCTAAGGCTTGTGTCGCCTTGTATCTCACCTGTTCCACTGGTACCCTTTGCCACCGCGTCTAAGCCGTCCCCAAGACTCGTTTCTCATCCGAGCCGCCTGATGGGAGATGGAAGTGCTGCCATCCCCGTGTCACAGGCGGGAAGGTAAGGCACAGGGTAATTAAATGCCTTGCCTTCTGGGCACACTACATAGGACAGGTCAAAGATCACAGGGTATCATCCCAAATCCTCTCCAGAAGCACAGCCCCGCCCCTGCCCCGGCTGTTGATCGTTTCACAAGTAGAATATAAAGAAGTTTTACGCATTTATTTGTAGAAGAGAAACGTGACTCTAAATCCACAAACATCATCAGAGCACATTCACATTGCATTTCATGTCTAGGCTCTTGTAGTTCAAGTTCAACGCATGATCTCAGGCAGTGCATCAAAACAATGATGGATGGAGTAGATACCTGGTTAGCTCCTAGCCAAGAGATTAAGCAGTGGGAATACAGAACACAGAAACATGGCCTTATTTTACAGCACATATATTCCCTGTGTGCAGCACATGTCTGAAACGTAACTTCAGCAGCAGAAACTTGAGGAAGAAATCACTGATAATTGTATTCAGAAGCTTCTGACTTCACACCCTACTTAAAGTCTTCCACCTCCTGGCTTCCAGGAAGTTATCAGCCAAAGTCCCTTTTCTTTCTTTCTGTTCTCTCGCCCAGTGGTCAAACACAAAGCGATTTCTCATCAGGTATCACCGAAGTATTTCCTCTCAAACCAGCCTGTCCAAAGCTTCAGGTACAGCCAAGAAACTACGTACCTTCACAAGTATTCTAGGTGTGTCTGTGGGCAGCCAAACCAGTAAACCTACAGATTACATTGCTAAAAAAAGCCCAACCCCAACAAACAAAACAACCAAAAAACCCTCCAAAACCCAGCCAAAAAAAAAAAGGTAAATTTAGTTCACTGGTATTTTTGTTCCTTCAGTAGTGTCAAGGGATGGGTGAAGGATTGATCACTGGTGTCTTGAGATGCTCATGCTGAGTACAAATAGGGTCCTAGATGAATAAAAATTAAGGAACAGTTTTCAAGAAAAAATTAAAACTCTTTTTCAGCATGATAATACTTTTCTTCACTCTTTCATAATCTACTGTAAAAATCTAAACACAATCAATGGATCCCACAGGGCATGGCATGAATAACTTAAAAGGCATGAATAGCTGTTATAATAACTATAATGTATAACTTTATATAAATACTATAATGACTATAGGCATGGGTATCTTAAAAGTATATCGTGTGTGATATGATCTTACGTTCTTCCTCACTAATCCACTTTAGATCACTGCTTTGGGTTGGTTGGGGGTTTGCTCTGATCTTTTTTTATATTATCCAATCTTAGTTGTTTTTACTCTGCTTAGAAAAAATGGAAACAGTTGGTTATCATCAATTCCATAAATAGAGCACCCTATGAAAATAATGGAGGAGTTAAGGAAATTCAAGTCTTCCGTGTTGCTGGGGAGATATCCATCTTCTCTTGTCACGTTCATAAAGGCACAGCTATTTTGTCTTGTAACGTTTCGGCCTGGAGTACGTGCATGGTTCTCAGGCGCTGAGAGTCATTTGCATGGGAGAGAAACTTAGAACTAAACCAAGGGCTGGTGGAAAGAGATGCACCAAAGGGGCTAAGTAGACATTGTTTAAATTCCAGAGAGGCGCCCTGTATTTGCTCATCCTTGAATGGCACTGAGGTGTAGGGACAGGATCAGTGCCAAAGCGTTGGGGGCAGCATCTGGAATTTACGTGCAGAATAGCTTATCAGATCACAGCACGAAAGACACGTGGAGCCTGTACGTTGTATGGTGACATTTCAGTGAGATCACTGACTCTGGAAATTCTGCAGTGGAATGTAGGACATATTTTCCTTCTTTTGTGATCATCACTTTATTATTGCCAGCTGTTGCTAATTATCAGATATCTACATAACTTCTTTCAGTATGCACAGCGTCATTTAAGGAGTGAGGGATATACTGGCAGTAATTACAGCATAAACTATGAACAAACTACAGATTCCAGAATAGCTGCAAAGCGTAACACTGAATGATTGCTTTAAAACATCACTGCTTTCAGGTTTCAGCAGTATAATTGAACCCGAATGCCACAGGATGCAAACATTGATTACTCCCCTCCACCCCCTCAGCTTTCTGCCTAGTAGGTCATTAATTAGACATCTCTAGAAAAGAAGTTTTGTGATTCAATCTTTGCACTCCTAAAAAAAAAACAAAAACCACCCCACACACAAAACCAACACAAACTATTCTGTAGGAACTTAAGGAGCTGGAAATGGCATCTGTTCTTCTGTGGATGTGAAAGAATATGTGGATGAGTACACAAGTGATCTTAGAAGTGAGCTTCAGCATTACTGGGACAAAACAACTGCGACTACAGCACAGTACCATTTTTGTGACAACCAAAATACTGCTTACAAAGTCTGAATTTGTGATGAACATATTGTATTTCCTGGTTCTTTCTCAAGTATTTGTTCAGTAATTATCCTAATGAACATCCAACAAACACCATCTTTTTACCCTGGCTGCTGTCAAACCGTTTCTTTCAAAAGCATGGAGCATGGAGTGAACTTAGCCATGACTGGCTCCATGCTGATAACTGAATGCAGCACCAAAACAGTGCCAATGTCCTGACATACACTGCAGTTTGAGAACTGTTCTCTCTTTCTTTCCAGCCTCTGGTCGCTGTACTTAGCTTCCCTTTGCCTTGCTACTGCTGACTGTTTTCACCCTCTGACCAAAGACACGGCATTTAGCATTTGCTAGGGCGGGTGGAAATATCAGCATCACCGTCATTACCGAAACTATCAGCAAGCACCGTGGCTGAATCCAGACCACAGGCTTTAACCAGCACCCGTGACGGGACATACCGACGGATATGTTTAGTGCCTTTATTCTTCAGGTGTGAATGATGACCTCCATGACTTCGTCATCCACTTTCGAAACACACAAATACTGAGGAAGCTCTGGTTTCCTGATAGTGAAGTCTAAAGGAGGTGTCTGACTCAGAGGTTAGGCATAAAGCAGAAATCTCCGCTCCTTCGAGGTTTTCACTTTAAATACTAGTTTTTCAAGGGCCTACGTCTCCAGTCTCACGGGTGTCAAGGAGAATACGTTCTTCAGTAAAAAGTATCTAGGTCTATGTTTCAAAGCCTTTGAAACCTATCCTTGCTGTCTGCAGGAGAAAAGAGCACCTCGTCACCATGGCATAAGCATGAGGAAGTTAGTGAGTCATCAGTGCAGAGACAGCTAATGATTTCACCATTTCTCTACCATGACAAAGTTAGTAACACATTCATTTGTATACCTCTCTACTGATTCTATGCAGAATAAAATCCACAAAGGATAAACACCACTTCTCCTCTCCAAAGACACAAAGGGTAGCTACACAATAAATGCTCTTATCTCACTGTATTATACTTGTCCACACCATAGAACTGGCTAAGTTATCTATCAAAGAACCTTTACCACTAGATAAAATTTACCGAATCGTTTCAAACTTTCTTCCAGTTTGATCCAGGCCAGAAGAGACAGATCAGCAGCATGGCAGCCAGAAAGCCCCTCCTTTCCACATCCTAAGGAAAGCGTTCTTCCGTTGGGTCAGCACAGCCATTCCAAGCTCCTGTCACAGATTTCTGTCTGTTCAAGAGCTCTTCAAAATGGCAAAGACCCCTGAAGCACTCTCAGAGTCATCCAGGAGGTGTCATGGAATGCATTTCATGTCTTAGGCTCAGTACTGCCTAGTAAGGTCTCTACATCTGTGGCAGAGGTATTTTAGATCTTCTGAGCACTTTCTCAGGCTCTTGTCTCAGAGGGAAGCATGTCACATGGATCTCAAGCTCTAAGCATGTGATTCTGTAGTATTTTTAGTACTAGTTTTTAGCAGTCAACGAAGTCAGATTACAGTTCAGATGTCATTTTAAAGGACAAGGAATCAAACTGATTAGGTCTTTTTGAATGAAGAAATGCAATTCATACACCTTCAGCTGTGCCATAGGCCAGACTGATTTCATTTCTGGACAGGTTGCCAGAAAAATGTAAGGCAGGATTTAAAGCCCTTTTCCAGAAAGACAACTTGTGACTATCCCATGGCAGCAATTTCAGGTGCCACTAAGTCAGAGTTTGTACTATGGCAGCAGGGATGGTGACAAAAAGTTTGTCTGCATACAATTTATCTTGAGAAGTCCAGCTAACGATCAATGGTTTTACTTTGAATGGATGTAACACCAGCCAGCACCGAAATGAAACCTCTTCATCACAAGTTCAGCTGAGCATTTAAGGGATGTGTTTTAATTTCAGAGATTGAAATCTTCTTCCTCTTCAGTCACTTCCCATGTTCTTGGGCTACACTTGAAGATTGGAATTAATTTTTTCTGTCTTTCCCTGCCATACCCACTCACCTCTAAGCCTTTCATTTTTCTAGGAAATATCATTGGATTTGCTGAAAATATGTATTACAAATCTTTTAGGAATAATATATTTCACAGTTTCTTTCTCTGCCTAATTCCTACCCACATCCTTTCCCTCAGCGTGCTTCTAGGGTATTTAGAAAATCACTGCCACCATTAGGTGCACATCTTTGGAGGCAAAGTCTTCATATGTAAAACTTACTTTGTGAATTAGCTAATTCAGAGGAAATTAGCACACTCAGCCTCTGCAGCGAATAGGTATTTCTTTCCAGTTATTTTCTTCATTGCAACTAAATCAAAGTCAGTTCTTTCAGGAAAAAAATAATTAATTACAGCAATTCTGAACCCAAGAGCAGCAATACCCAAACTGCTGCGTTTGAACCATCCTGCTCCATCAGTCAGGTTGTGCCTTCCATTACTTACACACAATGACTTCATTTCCTCATACCATAGAGGAGACTCCAGCTCACACCGCTTAGTGCATGGAAGGGATCGGTACCTCTGCCAAAGCAGTCACAGATTTCATCTTTTAGTGTAGACTCCGCCAGAGAGTCTCCATCAGGAAGCACCAACTGCTGGTCTGCTACCTACTTGTAAACATTCAGACAGATGTGTACATGGTGGGGGTGATAACCTCAACTAATCTGGGTAAGTGTTGGACCCACTGCCTGTCAATAGCCAGACACCCAAACTCACATAAATATAAAAGCTGAGTGTTGCGTCAGGTTGGTGTATCGTTTCAGCTTCCCGGCAGGACCCCAGTGGATTCAGGGTAACACTGTATATTCTAAATAGCCTGCAAGAAGCAAACCCAAACTTTCCTGGCAACATTCTGGAACTTCATTTATCTTTGAAGGAATACAAAAACACCCACCGCTTTTTTTTTTTTTTACTTTTTCAAAATGCTGAAGCAATAGACATGGTATGGGCACATAAGGTGACAGGCTTTTTAAAATTCCACTATCTTGGCTTGCTTTGAGAAAATTGTGAAAGAGACTGTTGCCAGGTTCCCCATGTACTGTTTTCCATGCAGTCAGGCTTACAGTGAAGCTCTGTCTCAAAAATCATTTTGAAGCTGTGTTTGATATTTATGTTAATTATTCCATTCATTCCTTTTTCCCCAGTATTACACATGCACATGCCTCTCCCCCACGGTGGGGTCTTATCTGGATTCCAGGAAGAGAAGGAATTGTGTCTGGTAACATTTGTGAAATCATGAGAGGATATAAAACATCTTTTGCTTTCCAGCTGAAAGACTTTCTGAGTGGATCACAGACCTTACTGGTACCACCTGTGGTGTTGGTTTGACTTCAGCAATTGAGTCCTACAAATACACAAGCAACAATAACTAAAATTCTAGGAATACTATTAAAAACCTCCGCTCCCACAATTATCAATCACTATTCCTCAATGGGAGCTTGAAGGTCAGATGCTCAGTCTGGCAAAGCAGACTTTAATCCATTAAGTCACTTTGGCTTTCGCCTCCGGGAAAGGCCTCCAGCAGTAAGGTCGTCTTTTCAGATACTCAAAGAAAGATTATTGTTTTAAGAGTAAATCTGATTTTCTGAGCTACTCATTATGGAAGGGTTCTACAGAGCCCACAGTTTACTCCCAGCTTGTAGACACCACATTTCTGGGCAGGGAAGGAGCTGTGCCTTTCTGTGTAAGGTCGGCGTTGCTCTGCCCCTTGGCGTGGGGTGAAAACCTGGCTGTGAGGCATCTGCAGAAAAGTGAGGTCCTTGTACACAAGATGTTTTGAAGAACTACAGTTCCTTCAGGGCAAAGTCTTCTTTTTCTGCGCATTTACCAGAAGCAAGCTCCAGAGTGAATACACTAACTCTCTGAGAAGCTGATTTTAATCACTTGTGACTCATATCTATGAATTAAATTTTCCAACTTTACAGCATTTATTTTGATTGCATTTTATAATGACAGCTATAGTCCCAGTTACCAAACATTAATTTATGATATAGGTTGATTTTGTGTTATTAATAAACTATCAAGAATGCAGTGTGACTTACAGTAATGACATTTAGCAACTCACTAAAATATCTAGAGAAGAAGTGAGAGCTTCAGAGTTGTCTCTCCGTCTTTCATGGAAATAGAAAAGGACCCCAGATGGGAAAGTGAATTTTAAAAAACATTCCTCTTTCTTTCCATCCTCCTTTATTCCATCACTCATTAATTCTAATTTTATATTATTTTTCCATGACATTAAAAGACCTTAAACAAACAGCTGACAGCATTGTGGACTGTGTCCTTTGGGAATACTGTCCATCAGATTTTCTTCATTTCACGGCAGCATTCAAGCAGTTAGGATTTTAATGAGGCTTAAAATTTGTAGCCCAGATAACGTAACGAGTCTGACTATCTTCCAGAATGACTGTGGCACTAATGCAGGAATGCATCTAACCATATGCTAGAATTCATAACTGTGTCGCTGGGCAGCAACACCAGCCTTCCTGACTTCAGTGAGGGCTAAGCCCACACGTAACATTTTCTGAGTTTGGAGGATTTCTTGTACTATTTCCGTGTGAAAAGTGCAGGTGTGATATTTCTGCTTCCTCACATGTCACATTCCTCTGTCTCAATGTACTTATTCATATCCACAAATTATTCAAATGAGCTCTGATCCGTTACTGATCTTCAGTTTTAAAATACTACTTAGAATTGCACAATATTTCTCAAACAGGAGGTAAATTAGATTCTGTTACCTAACAGAATATGAGAGCTTAAACTGCATCAGTACCACAGTCTGAACTGTGTCGATGGCTATCACAACTTCTAATTCTGTTTCTGCAATAAAGGAGAACTTGTTTCTTCTCCTTTCCACACAGGTCTTGCAACCTGATCTAAATATATTTTTTCCCTAAAGTGACCTCATAAGCATTATTTATCCAACTGCAGAATAACCATTCATCCTCAAAAATAAAGAACTAATTAGTTTGGGGCAATTGCCAGATACCAGCAGCATACACATTCCAGAGTCACAGTAGCAAGAATCCTATGAAAATTATCCTACTATTTAGGTAACCATAGCACAGTTGTGTTAAAGTCACCCTGCAAAAAAGATGCTGGCTGGATGCCAACAGAACCAGCATTTGTCAAAGCTGAGAAAGTAACTTCATGAACACTTCATTTGTTACAGAACACCCCTCCGCCCCCAAAAAATTGCCAAAAAAAATATGTAAAGCAAAAGTAAATGACAGATTTTTGAGATAGACATGTATGCATATTTGAATTAGAATTTAACTATAAATATTCACACAAAAAAAAAATCACTAGATCAGTAGCTTTAACATGGGCAATTAATCTTACTTTGTGTAACTAAGAGAAAAATTATCAAAAGAATGATTCTTAAACACATTGGATATCTAAATCATTGCAGAAAATGAGTCAACCTAGGCCAAATCCATCCTTACAGGAACTCAACTGAACAGAAACGAACAATGAACTAATTAACCCTCTTGAGTTGAACAGATAATTTGGTAGAATTAATATTACACTTTAAATATTCACTTCAGGTCCTTGGTAATTTACAGTTTTAGTGTATCTTTTCATTGTGATACAATAATGGATCTGAGTTATAAAGTAAATTTGGAAGAAGTTTGATTACAAAATGTATTTTTAGTCCAGTTTGTGTGTTTCCCAAGAAACATAAATAACGCGTTAAAAGGGAAAGGCAAAACGTTTCTAGGCAAGGTAACCTTCAGTCTAGTTTTAGCCTTGCAGGACACCTAACTACAAGAAGCATCCCATGAATTCAAAACAGAATTAAATTCCACTGCTTCCTGGTATCTTGTAGAAGCATATTCCCAACACAAAGCACACTCCTTAAAGCCATCTACATCCCAAGAACTGGATCATGAACTGTGTATCAGAAAAGGTCACTCTCAGTGATAGTTGAACTGTAACTGAGCATTCTTTGTGCTGCTCTGTCAGTAATCTTGAATTTGCCTTCTGCCAGACTAACCCTTGCCTCGGCTTAGCAGTCATTGTAAGATAGACACACGTCACAGAAGCTCATTATGGCAAGGAAATTTCAGGTGTCATGCTTTCAAACCTACTTTATTGTCCTTTTTCAAATTAAAACCATGTTTTACCTAGTTAGTCTACGATTCCAACATCTCTGCCTTAATAGCCCTTCCAGATAGAAAAACTTAATAATGGAAACTAGTTATTCTTCATTATTCATAGAATTATAGAACCAAAGAATGTGTTAGGTTGGAAGGGACCTGTATAGGTCATCTAGTCCAAGCCCCCGCAGCAAGCAGCGAAATCTTTAACTAGATCAGGTTGCTCAGAGCTTCATCAAGCCTGACCTTAGTGATGGGGCCTCCGTCACCTCTCTGGGCAACCTGTTCCATTGTCTCACCACCCTCATAGTGAAGAGCTTCTTCTTAATGTCTAACTTGCTATCTAAAGCTTAGTCAATGCATTTTTTTAAACTCAGTAACTTTTTTATTTCTTGAGGTAGATGTCAGTCCAACTCTAAATCATACACAAACCTTAAAAATAGCTTTGTATCATGAGGCCATCTCAGCATGGTAGCTAACTTAGCAGGGAAAGCACTATTTCACATTTTCCAAAGCATGGAAACCTGCTGTTTTTATCAAAGGATGATTGGATCATTTAGCTTGGAAGTTACCACCGTAATTCATCTGGTCCTCCTTCTCTGAGCATGGGCAGCTTCAAAGCTAGGTCAGGTTATTCAGGGCTTTGTTCAGCAGGGGGTTGAAATTCTCCAAGGCAGGGATTGTGTGGCTTCATCGGGTGACCCTTTCCAGTGCTTAACTACTTGTAAAATTTTGTCCTATTTCCTATTAGGAATTCCCTTGCTGCAGCTTGTGACTGTTGCCTCTTGTCCTTTTTGTTGCAAACCTCAGAAGCAACTCTCATACTATCAGATAGCTCCACTCAGGTAGTGGAAGACAGCAGTTAAGACTCTTCTTTTTCCTTCTTATCTCCAAGCTACAAAAAGAGAGCCTCCTCTGCTCTTCTTGCTTATCATGTTGCAATCATCAAATCTCTAATCATAAAATCACAGAATGTTTTGGGTTGGGAGGTACCTCAAAGAACATCTAGTTCCAACAATCTGCCATAGACAGGGGCACCCTCCGCTACACCAGGTTGCCCAAAGCCCCATCCAACCTGGCCTTGAACACTGCCAGGGAGGAGGCAGCCACAGCTTCTCTGGGCAGCCTGTGCCAGGGCCTCACCACCCTCACAGGGAAGAATTTTTTTCCCTATGTCTAATTGTGGTGGTTCAGCCACAGGCCATGGCTGAGTACCACACATTGCTTGCTCACTCCCAGGGGAGAAACAGACAGCACCTCTGTGGGTTGAGATAAGGACAGTTTACTGACAAAAATCACCATGAATGTAGAACAATAATGGCCAGTTACACTCACACCCAGTGCTAACACAGAGTACCTTATTGACTCAACAATTACAGAGTGCTACCTGATGGCAAGGACAGACTAGACCAGACTGGACCAACCCAGCCACACTCAAACTGTCCTGGAGACACCAAGCCCATATCCTTCCCCAACCAGCTGCTTTTATGGGGAAGTGGTGCAAGGTGGTGTGGAGAACAGTCCAGGCTAACTCAGCTCACCTGTGCTTGCTGCTTGGGGAGGTTAACTCTGGCCTGGCCAGATCCAGGACACTAATCTAAACCTACTCTCCTTCAGCTTAAGGCCATTGCCCCTTGTCTTGTCACTCCATGCCCTTGTAAACAATCCTTCTCTATCTTTCCTGTAGCCCCCCTTTAGCCTTACTGGAAGGTTGCAATAAGGTCTCCCTGGATACTTCTCTTCTGCAGGCTGAACAAGCCAAACTCTCTCAGCCTGTCTTCTCAGGAGAGGTACTCCAGCCCTCTCATCATCTTTGTGGCCTCTGGACTTGGTCCAACAGCTCCATGTCTTTCTTGTACTAGGAACTCCAGAGCTGGATGCAGTACTCCAAGTGGAGTCTCACCAGAGCAGAGCAGAGGGGGAGAATCACCTCACTAATCCTAATGATCTTGCACTAGTATCTCTGCACCCTGAATGTCTTACAGCAGGGGTCCCTGTATTGTACCCAACCCAGATGTGACCCAGGGAAGAACAGTCACTACCATTGCCTGCTGGCAATGCCATCACTCATGCAGCAGGGTGTTGTTAACTTTCGTGGCTGCCAGTGTCTCCCCACTCACTGATGTTCAGCTTGCGGTCTGCCAAGGCCTTTGCTGCAAAGCTGCTCTCCAACCACTTGAACCCCAAGCTATACCCACACCTGGGGTTATTCATCCCACATGCAGGACTTTGCATTTGTCTGTGCTGAAACCTGTAAGACTCTTGTTGGCCTGGTCCTCCAGGCTGCAGAGCAGATCAGTACCATAGATGCTGAGCCTAACCCTGGCTGTGGCAGAGGAGCCTCTCTCAACACTGCAAATCACTGTCATAAAAGTCTTTATCAGCTCTTGTCTCAGACTTGATCATATTTTCTGTTTCCAATAGTAGCTTTTCACAGCACAACACAGTATGGTAAAGAAGTAAACATTAACAGAACAAAAATTAGCTCAATTTGTTCTTTTTAACTAAACCATTCATTTTTATTACATTCAGAAGAAACCCTAACCATAGAATGTAACACCTGTATCCTAGTTCTGGCCAGGCCAGAGTTAACCTCCCCAAGCAGCTAGCCCAGGTGAGCTGAGTTATCCTGGGCAGTTTCCACACCACCTGACATCACTCCCCATAAAAGGGGCTGGTTAGGGAGGGGTGCTCCTCATGCCTCCAGGGTAGTCTGAGTGTGGCTGGAGTGTCAGGTGTTGTGCAGCACCCTGTGTTATCCCTGAGTGTAAGGGCAATTGGCTGTTATTGTTCTATTTTCATGGTGCTTTTGTCAGAAAACTGTCCTATCCCAACCCACGGAGGCTCTGTCTGCTTCTCCTGTGGGAGTGAGCAAGCAGCATGTGGTGCTCAGCTGCTGTTTGGGGCTGAACCACCACAGTCTGTCATAGTATCAACCTTGGTCCAAGTTTCCATCCAGTCTGTGAACTTAATGTCCTAAAGGAGTCTCTATGGCTGTGGAAGCCAAGCCATAACCACCTTCAGCACCACTGCCATATGTCTACCCCATGGCCCTTGGCTGTCAAATGAAGTAAATACAGCACACGAGTCTGTTTGAACTGCTCGTCAAAACTTAGACAGATGCTACTGTGCAGTGAATCTTTGCACTTTACCTTTACCCTATTCTTGATGTTGTCTGAAACTGCATTTCTAATATTGCCCTTTTAATCTTTGAAAAGCTCCCTTAAAACATTATATTCTTTTTATAGTTTCTTTCCAAAATAAGCTTCTTACAGACATTTGCTATCTAAGTCTAATTAATTAAATTGATTCTTCTTTTGTACTAAAGGAAAACAGATAGGTTGAGAAATGCAAATGTTACATATTGCATATTCATCACAGGCTTTTTTCCCCAGTATGCTCTCCAGTCTGCAATGCAAATGAAAAATAGTAAAAGTAGTTCTACCAAACAAGTAGAAGATACACAGGTTTCTTTAACTCTCATTTTTTGATGTTTAAAACATTTCTAAATACCCCTTTTCCTTTGAGGAGAGAGACCTTTGAAACATAAATATCTCCTTTTACAGCTGCAGAATTGTTCAGATTTTAACCGTGTCCTGTTTCTTTAATGTTTTTTCTTTCTTGATGTCAATGGAATGCATATATTTTATTTACAATCCCACAGAAAGTAACATTTTCATGATTTGTTTGTCATGTTGAGGAATAGATTAGATGTGGAAACTAAATATTTCAATAAAAAGGGACGGCTTCTATTTTATAAAAGTAATTTTTACTGCAGAGTTTCGGATTGCAGAAGTTATTTACCTAACCATGTGGAACTATGACTACAGAAACAGTTCTACCTTTTAAAAGTTATTTGCTCAGGTGAAAATAAAGTTTAAAAAAATAATAAATTAAACGGTGATGCGGTGATTATTTATGTTGCTACCGCTCCTGGCCGTGATATTACATGAGAATGAACTTTGAGACCATGTGGCACTCAAACCCTTGTTACTGGCAGGAAAGAAAACACACCTTACGTGGGAAGCCAAGAATTTATTGTTACTCTAATGAAAAGCTTAAGACTAATTACAATACAACAGGCAGTTATTAAGATTAGTCTAGTCACAACAATACTACCTGCCACAGTACAAACCTGATTAATACAGAAGGACTTAATAATAGAACTAAAACAGTTGTACAAAACTTTCCTAGTATCTATCTCTGTGGTTGGGCTCTCCCTTAGATTTCCATTTTTGGGCCTGTATTTGATAGCATCAATGTTGCTAATGAAGCAGATGGGGACTGCAGCAAGGCATCAGCATCCCGTGCCCTTTGCCAGAAGTATAATGTTTGTGATGGAGTTTCTTCCACTTCTTTGGAGGAAGAAGTATGGTGCTGATGGATTTCTCCTCCCCACTCTGCAGATCTCGCCCACTCAGGACTATTTTTCCAACAGTATCACACCTTGCTTTTGCTTCATTGGTTTGCAACTCCATTTGACACCCAGATTTATTGCAAATTATGTGTATTACACCTGCTTGAGACTTGCTCTTCCAGCTTTTTTGGTTTCCTCCAGTTTGCACTTGTTCACCAACCACTGGTGAGCTCTTCACAGCACTGGGGTCTCTAGTGCCATCCCAAGCCCCCTCTTTTCAGCATCTACTCCTGCTTCTCCTCTCTGTGTCCTGTGTCCCCACCTGGAAGGTCTCTGCCATCACACAGCTGATGCTCCTCTGTGCTACACTCTTCTTCAAGGTCACAACTCAGTCATTCTACACAGAACAACTGCTTCCTACTAGCGTCTGTAGAAAAATTTTGGTTTTATACTAGTTGGGAGCTACCTGGTCATTAGAAAAACTGCTGTTGCACTTAAGCAAACTGAAACAAAGCTCCATGTAGGCAAAGACAAGTTCAGACAAAACCTGACAAGTCCTGAGACCTGCACAGTTAGTGTGAAACCTGGGGCCTGTCCCTGGCAGTAGCAGTATTGGGCTGCTGGGCTACATGAGATCCTTCTTTCATATCCGTATCTCGGGGCATCAACCTGACTGTCTGTAAGGCCCCTTCTTCTCCAAGGTTCTTATATCCCTTTTCCAAACAGAGCAGCCACCGCTTGCCTCTTTCAATGCCCTTGATGTTGCAACAGAGCCCTGTGAGACAAGACACGGATTTGAACTTCAGGACTCAGGAGTGAAATGGATCTGTCTCAGTGCTCAGATCACTGCATCTGTAAGGAGCGAAGGATGCTCTTCATGGTTTACAGGAAAAGAGTGAATCTTATTCTGTTTCTTAAAGAATAAAGATTCTGGGATAGTGTGCTGATACGCAGCAACATTTGTCTGTCATGGAGAGTGGTGGGATGTCAAGTGCACCCCTGTCTTCAGTGTTTCTTAGAGGCTAATTCTAAACAGCTGTATTTTCCAGGCATCTACATGTATATATGCTCCATTTAAGATGTGAGGACTTCTTACATAGGCATTAAAATTCTTCTTAGAGAGAAATCCTATTATATGGGCACTTCAAGATGTAACTTGTAGGTACCGAGGTCCTTTTCTGGACTGGGTGCTCCAAATTCTGTCCTGGCTAAATGCAATAAATGTGAAACAACTAGAGCACAGTGGAGAGCTGAAGAATAGTTGGTGTATGGTTATTATTAGTAGTTTTCTAAATTCCCTTTGTGCTCTGCACTGTCTTAATGCTGGAATTGTTCCTGCCTCAAAGAGATTAAATTAGGCTAAGGTTCAACATGTGGATTTTAAAGATAACTGGAGGGTATGGGCAACAGAGAGCACACAGAAAACAAATAATGGCAGATAATTACTTCTATTGATAAAATCAGTGAAAGGATACAATGCAACGTAATATGTCTAGATTTTACTAAAGGATTTGATATAATTTCTTACCAAATGATGTGTTGATTAAAAATTAGCCCTATACAAAATGAATGCAGCACATGCTAAAAAGATTATGACTCAGAAAATAATTCTAGAGAACATTTATAATGTTGTGGGATCAGTTCTATTCAATGTATTTATCATTTACTGTGAAACTTCACAGATAAAACACGATGGAGACCATTAATAAGGAAAAAAAATAAAATAGTTCTATCGAGTGATTGGAATTTCATGGTAAACTGGATTCCTTGGAATAATGGTGCAATGAAGTTCAATGTAAACACATACCTATGATCTCAAGTTGTGCCAGGGGAGGTCCATATTGGATATTAGGAAAAATATCTTCACTGAAGGAGTGGTTGGGCATTGGAACAGGCTGACCAGGGAGGTGGTGGAGTCATTGTCGCTGGTGGTGTTTGAAAAATGGGTAGACAAGGTGCTGCAGGAGATGGTTTGGTGGTTCAGTCGACTTGATGATCTTGAAGGTATTTTCCAACTTTGATGATTCTATAAGACACGAAGATGTAGATCATACACATAATATACAGAGCTCTGTTTTAGAGAGCAGCATGTCCAACATGGAATTTGAGACAAGATGGATAACAACTGTAGAGTTTATGATACTGTAGACAAGGAGGAGGCGAGTTGTAGCCCTGACCCCAAGCACAGACTGGATAGAAGCAGCAGATGTTACTTCCAAGGAGCCTGGGGAAATACAGAGTGGGAGTCTTAAACTCAGGGGAATTAAATTAATGCACTTAAGAGAGGAAGATGTTTCCCCACTGACAATATTTTGCACACATGAGTTCGAATAATGGAAACTTTTAAGGGATCGCATGAGAAACAGTTTGCAGCAAACAAAACTACCTTCCCTCAGAATACACTGGCTGCAGTCCTGACCTCGTGTGCCCCAGAGAGCAAAGAAAATGTCAGCCACAACCCTCCTCCTTTAATCACCTCCCATGTTTCATCCTAGTCCACCTGTTTGGGGGGTCAAACTGTTGTCCCACCAGACAGAGCTTGGCTGTGTCAGCTTAATGTGTCACCACTCTGCTTCTGTACAGAGAAGCCAGAAAGGACCCTGTGCTTTAAACAGAATTTACCAACTTAGCTTGGCCAGCTGCTGCTGTGCTGGCCCATAGCTGCTCCTGCCCACCGTGCTCTCTGCCAGTGGTCCCCATCAGCGGCGTGTGCTGTCAGCGTGCTGCTCCGCGCGGTCACTGCCAGGCAGGGCGGCTGCTCAGCTCTCTCGGCAGTGGGCTGCTCAGGGGCTTTGCCAGGTCATTTCATAGTGGTGCTTGGGGTGTTTCAGCTCAGTGGTGCACAGGAATGCAGTGATGTCACTGGCACAGAAAGGAGAATATTGTCTCTTAAAGGTGGTTGCTTCTGTCACTATCTCCTTAGGGTTTCTTCACCCAGTCTTCCTGCTTCAGCAGTTATTTACAGTGGATTTGTAGGATTGCCCAGGCTTTTACCATTCCTGTACCTTAGCTGATTTTTACAGGAATGCTGTCAAGATTACAGAGCACCTATGACATTTAAATCTGTTAGGACCTGACGTGCTGTCTTCTCTCCTGTCCTACAGGTGCCCAGCGTGTCTGCGTCCTACACAACAGCCTGCTGCTCCTGAGGAAGGTCCACAGGTCTCTCCACACCTCAGGCTCACCCAAGCAGAAAAAAAGCCCAGCAGATAATGCATCCCTGTACTTTTATTCAACACAACAACCAGCAAAAATATCGTTGTGAAATGATGCTTTGGAATGAGGGAGGGGGTTTCATGTGAAGTGTGTCTCTGCAAGAAACAGTCCTCATTCCTTGGTTTTTCTACAGCTTCAATCACATAATTATAACATCCAAATTTTCCTATCTGAAGGACTGACTGCAGTACAGAAGCAATAGGGAAAGAGCAAGCTTGTTAGGCAACATCAGGAAAACAGATCACCTGCCACTTTTTGGCTGGCTGGCAAGATTAAGGAACCAGTTATCACACAAAACATTAGAGCTAACCTTTAATTGATACCCTGCTGTGGTTTTAGAGATGGCTTAGCTGAACCAAACCAGTTTGAGGGTCACTGCTGTCATACATAAAGGATGTAAATTTCTCCCAAATTTGATGCTTAAACTATTAGCCTTGCTCTTCACTTCTTCACAATAATTTTGTTTTAAAATTCCCTTTCAAAGAAACTTCAAAAAACAGAGATGGCTAAAACTAGTGTAATGGGTTATATACTAGGTTCCCCAAACCAGGCAAGGCTGAAAGCAGAGTCAAAGGTTGAATGGGGAAGGGAGGAAAAAGCTATAAAATCACTGCTATCCAACCAGCTATGCTGTTCCAAACAATGCTAATAGGAAAACTTAGCCTCCTTTCCTGTCTCATAAAACCACCCTCACCCTTTCTGCTTATCACAGTCATTGTTTCCTTTCTTGTCTGTTGACAAAACCTTTATAATTTGAGTACCATAAACTACTTTATCTTTGTGATTGCTTTTTTAGCTATTTAATTTTAATATTATTTTTCTGCAGCACCATGGGTTTCATGCTGGAGGACGGTATGTGGAAGACTACAGGCTACTTACCTGCTGTGCAAGGCTGGCTCTCCTGGGAACTTCTAGAGATCCGTTCCTGGGAAGTGAAGGACCAACTCAAGAATAAACCCTCCCTCCTTCCCTCTGTTGGGAATACACCTGGGGAAAAAAAGTTATCACAGTGGGATTGGCAATCCAATTCCAATCTAGTGCCTGATGGTCTGAATTTCTACAGTTTTGAGGCAGTTGAAACTCCTTGGATGGAAATCATCTCAGCTGATATTGGATGCCTACAGAGAAGGTGCGTACGCAGGACTAGGCGTCTAGGCTTCTGCTGTGATCAGTGGTACTGGTAAATGCTAGCAGTGGGATTCAGGGTGGGATTCACCTGGCCAGAAATAGGAGCCTGCTTTGGGGGGGAGGATGAGACACTGTATAGGTGCACTGACTGCAAGGGACATTCCAGCTGTCTCGAAGTCTGGACTGTGGTTACTCCCATTATGTAGGAGGAATCTCCATACTTCGTTATTCCCTGTGTTCAGTTAGACCAAAGCAAGTGTAGCACAAACCAATAAGCCTACATAAAGTTCTAGTCCTGAATGGTGCAAACCAAAGAGCATTAAGGAAAGGAACTGTAATAGGTTTGACTTGCTAAACGTGTGTAAGCATTGGTTGCATAGGAACTCATTGTAATTATGTCAGTGATAATAACAACTACAGGGAAGATTAATATAATGCTATCTTGAAATTAACATCTTTTGTTTTCAAGAAGTGGGAAAAGAAGATCTGCTTATAATAAGATAATTATTGCTTTTTAAGGTTCAGCAGGAGATACTATGCTTAATAATGGCCTTATTAAGAACACAGAGCCAAATAATCAACAGTTGTCCTGCCTCACAATTAAAGGGTGTGATCTAGAGCACTGAGAGGAAGAACAGCAAAGTAGACAAAAGTGAGAGATAAACTGCTCTGCTTGGAAACCGAACACAGCAAAACAAAAGGCTATTACTGGGTATCTGAAGTAGGTTAATAAAACTACAGTGTCAACAATAACTGTAATGCCTATGGTGGAGTATATTTGACAAACCTGTGAATATCATTAATACACAAATCGATGTCATGTTTAAAAGGATGTCCTTAGTAAAGCAGTATTTTGGTAGTTGCTGATTTGACCTCTGCACCTCTGAACAAAATATCACATCAGTGTTATAGATGTAACATGAAAATTGATTCATTGTCCCAGAAAAATTAGCAGCGGCAGGCTAAACTAATAAAGCAGAAAGAGAAGCACTATGTAAGCTAGGAGTATTTTAACACTCTGTTGGGAGTGCTGGGTTTTCATTGTCTCTCCAGCAATTAGGCTGAAAGTTTTCTGAATTTCTATTACAAATGAGTTTTCAGAGGAGGAAAAGGCAGTGTATGTGCACCTCACCCTCCTTTCTGATGTGTAAGGATCAGCTCAAACATAAACAAAGAGCCCAAACTTCTCTGTAAATATATATTTTAAAAATTTCTTCCTGTTTTTCCACCAGTTCTATTAATCCTTAGGGGAAAATTCAAATAATTTTCAGGCTATTTAGCCCAACTACTTGGCCAAATTTGGCCTTGAAGCCAGTGTCTACCTTAGAAAGTAACACAGTGCAATAGGAGCAGACTGCAGAGCAAAAGGCTAGGTGCTGAAGAGCCAACACCTCCCCTGTACGCTCTACAGGTGGTTTACTTCCATGTAGCCTGGATTCTCCTTGATGGTTGGAGCACACTGCATCCTGTCCTAGAGCACCTATTCTGGGTTAGCTCATGTGAAAGAAATTCTGTTTGCATGCTCCCAGGCCCTAGAGCAGTGAATGGAGACAGTCAGGAGGTTCACTTCGAAAGCTCGCTCCTCATCTGAACTGAAATGCTAACACAGGGGAAACTTTGCCATATACATCATTTTGCAGAAAAGTCCGTAGGACTTCTGTGCATCACCCAAAATATTAAAGTTAGCTCTCAAACCATTTGAAATTAAGAATGCATGCAAATATTTTATATAACAGTGGTTTCGTAATCTCCTCTTAAATCCTAAATAAAACATCCTGTTATTCTATTTTTATTGCCAGCTTGACACGAACATTCAATGTGCAAGTATATTATATGAATATATAAATAGGTACTTTTTCAAAACAGGGCTCAAATGTGTAGCTGCAGGTGATTCACTAAGAAAGAAGCACTTATAATACACAAAATAATACAGTTGTCTGGTTAGGTGTACACAAAAGAAGGTTCATCCCCGTATAACTGAGCTCTTGAAGACATAACAGTCATCTTCAAATTGTTGTTTCATGGTTTGAAACTCCCCTTAGATGCTGAAAAATAGGAGGCATCTGTTTCAGATAGGCAAACAGACTCTTGGCATCTCCCAGTAAACACTGTTTTTACTTCCATTGCTTTTCAGCTCCGTGTTAATTCTAGACATTGTAAATTGGAGTTTCTCAAACGCCTTCTCCTTTTCTAACCTCTAAACCTCTGCGCTCACATGAAACAGATTAAGGAATAATGAAATGCTGCGTAGTTTCTGCACTATGTTATTTTCTTTTATGTATTACTAAAAAGATGTGTTTCTTCCCTGCCACAAAGTACAGCACCTCCAGCTGCTCGATCTAAAAACACGTCAGTGTTAAGGAAGCGTTCTTTTGTCTTTACCAACTTGGCAATGGCTCATAACAGTTTTCCTTTCAGGCTTTGCCCGTGGCAGGGAAAAGAGAGGAACATTGCTTGTGTCTTCAAAATTATTGTGTAAAGTTTTTTATATATGTGCATATGCATATATATAGAGATCTCAGCTTTCTCAGATTTATTCTCCGAAAAGCATAATCAGATGGTGAAAAAAAACCTGATCAACGCCCTTTCAAAGAGCAGAGAAGAGAGTTGCTTTCCTTTTTGCTTCCTCTGAATTTCTGTTGAAATTTCTATATTTTATCTGACTTTAAAAATTGATTTTTAAAGCAGAAATTTAGACACCTGTTATGGATGATTGGAAAACTGTTGTGGCATCATTGTCTGCCAAAGAAGTATTACCAATCTGTGATCTGGGCTCTTGATAGAGAAAGAAAATAACCCAAAATTATGTTATTGCTGCTTGGAGAAGGCATCAGGGAGAACATTTAAAGGGAAAGGTTAAGACAGATCTAGAGCAGGAAACCATGGCAGGACCGAGCAGAACCTCATCGTCCACCACCACCTATGGATGAACATGAGATGTGGAGAAGGCAGCTAGCAACTGAGAGGATACTTTTCATGACAGCTTTGGTACTGGTTTTTCAGAGATCATGGGTGTCCCGTTAAATAAATATCTTTCTTACAGGGAGGGAAAAGGTGGAAGAAAGCAGAGTAACACATCTGAGCCAGCCAGCAGCAAGATTATGAGAAGATTTTATTGTATCCTATAAGTGTTATGCTCTGTTCATGTACCAGAAGCGCGGAGGTAGGGCTACTAGTGAGGGCTCAGGAAGCACAAGTGAAACAGCACAAACCAAGGAGTGGATACAGGACAAACCATCCTCAATAGGAAACTGGGTTGCTCTGGGCCCAAATGAGGGACCAGCCAGAGATTTTAAATGAATCTATTGTGTCTATTCCTTATAGACAGCACCCCAAAATGGCTTGGGTAAATCCCTGAAGTTCCATTCAATTCACACACAAGCTACAAACAGCACTGTCTCCTTAGCCAAGTTCAACAAACAGAGCAGACTCATTTACAACTCTTCATTACTTTAGGATCATTTCCACACAAGTCTTCCTCTGTAGTGCAACTCTGCAGCAACCTTTAGAGACTGTCTATTTGCTACAAGTTCTACACAGCCCCTTCTGGGTCACCAGGAAAAGCCTCCCCATCTGTCCCAGTCCTGGCACTGCTCAGAATAGCTCCCAGGCTCTGCTCCTGCTAGCTGTGCCCTTCTCCCTCCCTCTGCACACTCGGCACTTCTCCAGCTGACCCTGTTCTGTTGTTCTCAGGGAAGGGCTCTTTCCTCCCCTCCTTCATGGCATTCACTGAGCCCTTGGGTGCAGCAACCGGGACAGGGCACAGGAGGATTTGAGGACCTCCATCCTTGTTATTTGGAACTGTGGTGTCTACCCAAAGTATTGAGTGAATTCAAACAGGAAAGGACACTAGAATATTTTTTTCTTTGATATGTTTACAGGATGGCTTCTGGACATCCATAAATCCATGGGTCTGGATGGAATGCACCCACAGGTGCCAGGGTAGCTGGCAGAAGTCATTGCTAGGCCACTCTCCATCATCTTTGGTAAGTTGTGGGAAACAGAAGAGGAGCCTGAGGGCTGGAGGAAAGAAAATGTCATTCCAGTCTTCAAAAAGGGCCAGGGCAGAGTAGAGGGGGAGAAGGACGTCTCTCGACCTACTAAGCACATCCCTTCTAATACACCCCAGGATGCCACTGGCCTTCTTGGCCATGAGGGCACATTGCTGGCTCATGGTCATCCTACTGTCCACCAGGACCCCCAGGTCCCATTCCCCTATGCTGCTTTCCAACAGATCCATCCCCAACCTGTACTGGAACATGGGGTTGTTCTTCACCAGATGCAAGACTCTACACTTGCCCTTGTTATATTTCATTAAACTTCTCCCTGCCCAATTCTCCAGCCTGTCCAGATCTTGCCTGCTAGATACAAACCTTCCAGAAGATATGCAGACAAAATCTGCCACACCTAGGGTCATTGCTGGGGCTCATAAAGGTGGCATTTTGCATCTGTGCAAAAGTCTGAATCCTTAGAGTTTGTTAGTCTCTAGAGAGAGACCCCAATTTTATCTGCACATCCTCTGGAAGGTCTATTTCCCACCTGTGATGGAAATGTACCCTGCAAGAGGAAGCCCTGAAAGCCTCCTTCCCTCTGAGCCCAATGTGCCTGTCTTGTCTTCATTTCATAATCCTCCGTGACAGCATTTGCCTTTTACACATTTGCAGTGAGCACAGTGATGGGTCTCCCAGCTGCTGCCGTGGCTCCAGCCACCTGCACCCGTGGATGTGGGATCAGGGAAGCCACAGAGCCACTTCCTATCCCAGGGCAGGGATCCTCATGGGACCCTGCACTCAGCGGTATCCCAGGGCAATGCATCACAGTGCTGAGCATTACACATGACCCTTCCTATAGCCACCCCTTGTCACATTAACCCAGACCTCAGGGGTAAATGGTGTGTGAGGGTATCACACTCGCCTTTCTGTATCCCACCAGCAGCCCTGTGTTGTTTACAAGCCTGCCCCCAGGCTGGGAAAGGGGTCACTGCTCCATACAGCCAGGCAGCAGCTCTGCTGTAACGCTGCCTTGTTCTCTCCTGCATGCTTGCTGTGGGCCCAGTCATTTTGCTCTTTTCTAGACACACTGACAACCCAAATGGCAAAGAGCTCCTGCATGAGAACAGCACTGAACTGCTTTAACTTTCAGGGAGATTCCAGCTACACTGGCTGACAGGAGAAAGGAATTGCCAGAACCTTCACAAGAAGTCAAACATTCAAAATACACTAGATGACAAAACTTACCAAAAAGCTGATTGTATCGATGCCATTTTATGATCTCTGGAAGTACGTGGAGCCCTCCAAAAGCCCTGACTTGTCACAGAAATCTTAATATGGCTTGCAGGAAACCTACAAAACACCTTTTCCGTTATTCATAGTCACAAACCCGGAGGAACCGCTGTGATCAGCCGGTATGACACAGCTAGGGATACAGTTCCCAAAAATTCCTGAGTTATTGAGCAAGAGCATTTCTTTCAGAAAAGCTCTCACTTCTCATTTAAAAAATTCTACTACAGGAGAATTTACCACAGGTCTTGACAAGCTGTTCTGAAAGTTAAAACATCAGCTTTTGAATTTGTATAGTTTAATTAGCAGACAGTGAATCTTAACCTTTGCTAGTTTAAAGAGCTTCTGCCACAAGATTCCTGTCCCTATCATTACACTGAGAGTGTCATGGGACTCGGCCTTCTCTTGGGCGTTACAGACAGGTTGAGATACTTAGTGTTCTCACTGGAAGATGTATTTTTCTGGTCCTTCAGATATTGTTGTGGCTTTTCTTTGTACCAAGCTTGGTTTTTTTCACTATAATCAAAAAGATTTCTGACACCAGAATGGGACAGAGCATTCCAGCAAAGTGGTACCAGTATAACAGATGAATTCCAGCATCTCTGCCTTTACTTGTCTGTAGATCTGAGATTGCTCTATGTCCTTCTTGATTAAACCTTGCATTAGGAACTCATGCTCAGGTGGTCATCCAACAGGGCCCCAGATCTCCTCCAACATCTCTCTCTACTCTCACAGCGCCCCATATTCTTTTCTCCATTCTTTGTTCCAAAACGCACAATACTACATCTGGCTGTATCAAAACATGGGGTTTGTTTCCAGCTTAGTGAACATAGCAGAGCCCTCTGTCCTTGTCCCCTCCATTTCAGTTCTGCTACTTCTCTCAGCGTAGCTGATGCAGGCTACCACCGTCTTTCCATGCTATACAAAATCAGCATGACTCTTTTTCAAGAATGGGCAGCAGGATCCTTTGAGATTAAACCTTAAATCACCCTTTTTGGATTAAAAACCGATTTGAAGTGTACATGGAGTAGCATGGAGAATATTTGTTTTTCCTTTCTCTGCAGAAATGAAGCCTAATGGCCATATTCTTAGTGGTCAATGTACATTGGTGGGCGATTTTTTTGTGTCCTCTTTATGGCTTTGTAAAGTAGGAGCCTAGAATTAACTGGGTTTTGAAATGCAAAGTGAGATTTTTCTCTTTACATTTCAACTCCTTCAGGTTTTTAAGGACTCAGCTGGTGGCTTTTATGGCTAACAAAGGCAGGCTGGAGAAAGCAGCTGACTACGGACACTTTTAAATCCCAGCCTGAGAAGTTTTCTCTCCACTGAAGATCTGCATCTGTAATAAATGTAATCCTTACAAACCCTTGGGGAAGCGTATGTTTAATCTAATCTAATCTTAAAAGACAGTAAAATATTTGTCTGTAGATTCTTGGATCCAGCACCTATCACTTGTAACAAATGTTCTGTACTTTTTGTCAAAGCCTTTATTCTTTTCTCAAAAAACCAAAAAGAAATTGTTGGGATGGGAAAGAAAAAGCAGTGAAGCCAGAACTTCAAAAAAAAAAAGTGTAAAAGATCTAAAATTACACCTGCAGCACGATGCTCAGAGAGGATAAATAGCCAGATACACACACACAAACTCCCTTTTTCTTTGATGTCCCTACTGCAAGTGCCGACCAAGGGCTGTCTTGCTTACTTTTACGAAATAAACATGTGAAATCAGAGCCCAAGGCAGATGTATTACCAACTAGTGATTTCCTGTTGTGTTCACTGAAGCTACAAGGAGCGAGATAACAAGAAAGGAATAAAATCCAGGTTGTAATACAAGCCTGAACAGCACATTGATGCCGGCAGGAGTGAATTTTTCTGCTCTTATTTTATTAAGATACATATGAAATTGTAAG
Source organism: Porphyrio hochstetteri (assembly GCA_020800305.1). Taxonomy (NCBI): domain Eukaryota; kingdom Metazoa; phylum Chordata; class Aves; order Gruiformes; family Rallidae; genus Porphyrio; species Porphyrio hochstetteri. Next base: position 53,175,395 of record CM036905.1, read on the forward strand.
GTTAGTCACTGATTTCACAGAAAACCAGTGAGCACTGGCTGGCTCCACACAGTTATCGAGACAAGGGCTCTTTTGGAGGTGTGTCTTGGTTTCAGCTATGATGGAGTTAATTATTTTTAGCAGTGGATGGAATGCCATGTTTGGGTGTTAGGATGAGAACAGTGCTGATAGCACCCTGATGTTTCTAGTTGTTGCCGGGCAATCAAGGACCTTTCTCAGCTCTGCATACTTCCTTACTAGTGAGAAAGGAGGGGACGTAGCCAGGACAGGTGACCCGAACTGGCCAAAGAGGATATTCCATGCCAGTTACGTCATGCTCAGTATAAAGGGGACTGGGGGGAAGAGGAGGAGACAACGCCAGGACGGGCGTTTTCTGGGTTCGGGGACAGCTCTAAGCTGTGCGGCCTGGGTTCTGTGGTTTGGTGAGAAACTGCATTGTGTATCACCAGTTTCATCTATTTTGTACTTTAAACTTCTGTTATTATTATATCTAGTTTTCTGTTATTGTTTAGTAAACTATCCTTATCCCAACCTGCGTGGTTCTGGTTTCTAGGTTGTGGTTTCTTTCCCTCCTTTCTTCCTTCCCTTTTCCCCCTCCCCCAATTTTCCCTCCCCCTTCCTTTTAAAAGTACAAGCGACTGTGTGGGGTGCGGCCCTCGGCCGGGGCAAAACCACGACAGTCATTTTGGCGCCCAACGTGGGGCTCGAACGGTTGGGATAACGGTAGATCTGACCCTAACTATCGCAATTAAGATAAGCACTGTTGTTTAAGCAATCTCTGGTCACGATGCTGTGGTATTTATTCACAAGGCTGTGGCATCAAAACCATCGCATGCTGTATACAATCCTGGCAGGATTCTTTACTCTCTCAGGTCTGCGGCTCCCATATTTGTTCCCATACTTCATTATAGTGTATTTTATGATATCGGTCTATGATACAATAATATCGATGACCATGAGCTTAATCTGGTACTTGTATGAGGTTTTGCTGTCCTGTCCATTCTTTGGACAGGGAGGGGTTAATAACAGCACTGCTTTCTTTTCCTTTGGGCTAAATACAACAGCTCTTATGGCAATTTTTGAAAACCTTCAATATCTCTGGGATATTCAAACTAGCATTTTGCTATTGGTAGGTTTGGGGCAGATGGTTCAGTTTTTGTTATATATCAAGCATAGGTTTAGGAATACCACTGAAGAGCTTTCTCCGAGACAGAATATTCACGAGTGGCAGGGCATGTGGCAAAGTATGGGCAAGTACCTAGGTACTTTCTCACGCCCGATGGTTTGGAACTTCACTCCTGAACAGCTACAAGACCCCGATCAAGTGACTGCATACCTAAAGAAAAATTGCTGTAGGTTTCCCAGAGATGGACACCTTACTGCACTGTGCTGGGCTCTGGCCACTATTTATCAAACACTGCTTGATAGCAGGCAGCACTGTCAGCACTGTCAGCACTGTCAGGGAGAAGGGAAAGGAAACAGACTGGCAGATACTATAGCTGCTGCAACCACTGGGGCTGACACTGCAGCTACTGTAATCTCTACAGCAGACACTGCAGATGATCAGAAAAACCAACCCACACCAGTGTCTGTTGCTCCCGTACAAAAGAGGAAATGCACAAAGAAATCAGTTCGCATAGTGACGGATGATGATGATGATCAACCAGGGCCATCTTGAGGATATCAGGAGGAGGCAGAACCAGAGATTGTTACCCGATCCCTGACTTTGAGTGAGCTGCGTGAGGTTCGAAAAGATTTCACCCGCCACCCAAGTGAGCACATTATCACTTGGTTGCTCCGATGTTGGGATCACGGGGCCAATAGTTTGGAGTTAGAAGGCAGAGAGGCCAAGCAGTTGGGATCCCTAGCTAGAGAAGGAGGAATTGACAAAGCAATTGGGAGGAGGCCGGAAATCCTCAGCCTCTGGAGGCGACTACTGTCAAGTGTGCAGGAAAGATATCCCATAAAGGAATATATTACATGTCAGACACCCAAGGGTAACAGCATAGAGACAGCTATCCAGCACCTGAGAGAATTAGCTGTACGGGAGATAATTTATTATGATCTGGACAATTCACGGCTTCCCGCTGATCCCGATGAAGTCCTATGCACTCCAGCTATGTGGCGTAAGGTTGTACGAAGTGCACCAGCAGGGTACACCAATTCACTGGCAGTAATTGACTGGACTGATATGGATCCACCAACCGTAAATGAGGTGGCCTGCCGACTCAGGAAATACCAAGACAGTGTTTCCCTCTCCGTCATTGCAGCAGTAGAAAAACTGGTTCAACGACTTGACAACAATGTGTCCAACTCCCAACCCGTATGGAGCAATGTTGCAGCTACTGGGAGAAAGCGTCCATTGTTCCAAGAAGGAGAATACACACCACGACGTACATTGTGGTTTTACCTGCTTGATCATGGAGAGGACATGAGGGAATGGGATATGCAGCCCACCTCAGCCCTTCGAGCACGAGTAAATGAGCTGCGGGGTAAAACATTCGCACAACGAGATTCTGCCAGGAAGAAGGCTGCACCAGTTTCTACTGGGCAGTTCCCTAGACCAACTGGAAGGCCTACCTATATGTCTGATGTGTCTGATCCTCTTGAAGGGACCTCTAAGTCCTTTATGCAACCAGTGGAAAACAAATATGATCAGCGGCAATAGAGGGGCCCTGCCTCCAGCCAAGTGGTACGCCACAATTGACATTGCGAATGCTTTCTTCTCGATCCCACTGGCGCCAGAGTGCAGGCCACAGTTTGCTTTCACCTGGAGAGGCATCCAATACACGTGAAATCATCTGCCCCAGGGGTGGAAACATAGCCCCACCATCTGCCATGGACTAATCCAGAATACACTGGAAAAGGGTGAAGCACCAGAGCACCTGCAGTACATTGATGACATCATTGTATGGGGCAACACAGCAGAGGAAGTTTTTGAAAAAGGAAACAGGGTAATTAAAATCCTTTTAGAAGCCGGTTTTGCTATAAAACGAAGTAAAGTCAAGGGGCCTACGCGAGAAATCCAGTTTTTAGGAATAAAATGGCAGGAATGCGTACCTCAAGGGGATTTGATTTTGGGTGAGAATAGCCAATATAATTAATAGAGTAGAAATTATAATAATTGCCAAATAACCCATTATTGTATATTCATTATTGTTATGATTGCTGTATGTTGTACCATAGCATTATAGCCGGAGTCATACAAGTTAATGAAGAATGAGTGCCATGATGATGGAACTAAAGCCTGGCCTCTCAAGAACTTTTTTTTTCTTTTTTCCTTTGAAAATAAACTCTGACCCACAGACTATGAGCATGGACCATGCCAGGTGTATCAGTCAAGAGCCTGAGATGCAGCATGCAACGAGCCAATGGAACATACAATTATTCTGAGAAACTGTTACGACAAATGGAGCCTGGAAATCATGGACTAAATGAACTCAACAACTTCAGAGGGATGATTCACAGACTGAGGGAATAAGATCTGTATGCACGTATGTGTGCATACATGTGTACATACATATATGGGTGTGTGAAACACGAAACTGGTTGTACCCAAAGAAAATTGTTGGATCTGGTCATGACGTAAATGGTATGGAATAAGGGGTGGATAATGTCTTGGTTTCAGCTATGATGGAGTTAATTATTTTTAGCAGTGGATGGAATGCCATGTTTGGGTGTTAGGATGAGAACAGTGCTGATAGCACCCTGATGTTTCTAGTTGTTGCCGGGCAATCAAGGACCTTTCTCAGCTCTGCATACTTCCTTACTAGTGAGAAAGGAGGGGACGTAGCCAGGACAGGTGACCCGAACTGGCCAAAGAGGATATTCCATGCCAGTTACGTCATGCTCAGTATAAAGGGGACTGGGGGGAAGAGGAGGAGACAACGCCAGGACGGGCGTTTTCTGGGTTCGGGGACAGCTCTAAGCTGTGCGGCCTGGGTTCTGTGGTTTGGTGAGAAACTGCATTGTGTATCACCAGTTTCATCTATTTTGTACTTTAAACTTCTGTTATTATTATATCTAGTTTTCTGTTATTGTTTAGTAAACTATCCTTATCCCAACCTGCGTGGTTCTGGTTTCTAGGTTGTGGTTTCTTTCCCTCCTTTCTTCCTTCCCTTTTCCCCCTCCCCCAATTTTCCCTCCCCCTTCCTTTTAAAAGTACAAGCGACTGTGTGGGGTGCGGCCCTCGGCCGGGGCAAAACCACGACAAGGTGACATCACCCCTGCTTTCCATCTGCATCCATGCTCCAACTTCCATACCTCCTCTTTCACCATTTGTCAGTGCATTTGCCACCGGCCCTCTCACCTCCCACTCCCGCTTTTATCCACACTGTAAAGCAGATTAGAGAAAACCCCTCTGCACCAAAAAAACTCCATCCTTCCTCCCCAAAAAACCCCAAACACCAAAAAATTCCAAATTCCCTACCCCAACCAGGGTATTTACAAATTTGCTTTCCTTGGTGCCCAGATTTAATGCTTTCTTTGCTCTTTGCAATTGTGGGGTGCTAATATCCTCTCTTTTGGGGGAAAACTGAAAGCAGGTACCTCTTGGATGCCATCTTTTCAAAGACCACATGGAAGAGGTTGGATTCTGCACAGGACTGCTCTGCTGTAGTTGTCTCCATCTGTCCCACGTTGTCAGGCCATCCAACAGCATTCTTTGACTATGTCTACAATACTCATGGGGTGAGAGGACAACTGCCATGGTGGTCAAGCCCCAAAACAGCATGTTTGTGGCTGGTGGCATCTGAGCCAGCACCTCCTGTGCCAGCTTAAGCCTCTGGCTGGCTTGGCCCCACTCTGAGGTCTCTGGTCTAAGGTTGTGTCACACAGAACTGACACATCCTCTGAGTCTCTGCTGTTCCTCAGATTTATGCAACAAGTTCTGCACTTTCTGGCTGCCTGTGGTCCCTTCCCAACCTCCTTACTGGAGCATCTGTTTACTATTAAGGCTCTTATGGTCACAGATTGCGACTCAGGTATCTCATTAATAAATATCAACAAAGGTAAAAAGAGGGTTTTAGCAGAGAGTTAGAAGTGTGGGAGCAGCTGAGTCTGTGAAGCTCTGACCGTGCTGTGGATACCTCCTGTCACGGTGCGTATTTAAGGGCACCAGCGATTTGCTGTGGTAAGAACTCTCTAATGCTGGGTCTCCGGAGAGAACCAGCTTCTCAAAAGAAATCCTCCAAGTTTGCAGAAAATTCTCTAAGATTGCTGGATCCCAGGAATGCCCAGGCTGCATTTATTACAGTTCAGGAACATGGAAAAGGAAACTAAATGAAGTCATGACAACAGCAGTGAATTTTCTAGTCAGACACTATTGGCTGATGTATACCAGCTGGTTATATACTATTTTATATAACGCTATACTGATATTTATTATATTTATTATATATTGTATTAATGGCTGATTCTCTATTATATTATTAAAGTGAATGACTCCTTAAAGCCGTTTACACAAGCTTTTTATGGTCTCAGGAGATCATTCCGCAGCCAGAAATAGCTGAAGTACAAAGTGGATCCTAGGTATCCCCAGCCTCTGACTAGCTGTGCTTCCCAAGCTTTCTCCTGAAAAACACACATTACCTCCCACACAGATTCAAGGATATCTGAATTAAGCTGGCTATCCAGTTGTATCCAGCTGTTCCTCTTTTCTTTCTTTTTTCTTTTCTCCACCATAGTTTTTTTGAGTTTTTTTTCTTTTTTCCACCACAGCATTTGCTGTCCATACCTATTGTCTTATTGAGAACATTTCCAGAGATCATCTCCATCTTTGGTGAGAGAGAACTTTGAGGATGACTTCTTTTAGGCAATTCTGAACACACAGCAGTTTATGGTAGTACTCATTAACTACTATTGACACTTTTATATGAAGACTACTGAGTTACAAATACTGCATAGGAAAAGAACACTCAACAGGTGGATAAGCAACATTTTAATGGCTGATTTTTATGATTTTTTTACATTAAAGTCAGAGTAAGGTCAATTATCTCAGGATGCTAAATTATGCCAGTATTCTCCAACCATTCTAATAAAACTTAATGTTCAGTTCCTGAGTAAGTGGGGCAGAAATCCATAAAGTGAGTTTCTGTGAGAGAGACACAAAAATAATGAAAAACTTTATGTTAACTTAAAAATGACCAGCTCAAAACAGAGAACGAGAAAGGAAATTTGAGAGAGACCTTCATCATTCCCTTAACCTCAAGACTGACTTGGTGTCAGTGTGCATCTTTCTACTCTGCATCCGATTCAACATCCTTTTTAGAAATTCAGGAACAGTCTAAAATTAATTAACAACATGAATTAAATACGAAATTATAAATACAATACCTGTCTCCTCTCTCTGTTCGATGTTAAACTTGATGTATTTTATGTTACTTGCATTATTTCCACTTTCACTACTTCACCAGTTTTATCTTTAGGTTTCAGAATTAATAATCTCTTAAAACGCATGATATCCATTCACACCTCCTAGCTATTTCTTTGCCCACCCACAAATTTGTGTCAGCATCACTCTAACAGCCTGTGCTTACATCATTTCTCTGAAATATGTAATGTTTTAATCAGAAACAGCTCTCTGCCACTATTTGCTCTGTAGGAAGTACACTTTTACTCAAACAAAAATAGTTCAACCTCATCCAAACACTAACCAAAAAACTCCAGGCAGCCAGAGTGGCTGCTCCAGACTGTGCTCTTGCTTGGACATTGGGAACCTCCCTGTACTTCCCAGCAGAGGATGAAGATGGGAGAAAAAGGAGAATCTTCCTATACCCAGGTCATTTTGTTGTCAGCAGAAGCCTGGACACCAGAAGTTCCCCTCCAGCATCCCTACTGCAGTTCCTGTGGCTCTTAGGCTATGATACTTGGGGTCTGGGGGGGGCGAAGATAAAGTCCTAATAATAGGAAAATTCTGGGATATTGCAGACGTCAGATCAGAGTAGTGGGATGCACCACTCTGCATGCATCAGAGAGAAAGCAGTGGCTTATTACTAAGCAAACTGCTTCTATTTATATACAAATAACTGTGGCTCAATTATGCACTTAAGCACCGCTTTCAGGTGAATTTGTTTGCTGTAAAGCAGAAGCAATACAGCAGAGGTTACTTTCTACCACATCCCTTCAAACAGCACAGGCTTTGTTCTTGTTACACTATTATGCAGGACGTAATCTCATTAAGCTCATGAGAAAGTGGCAAATTTGCCCTTTCAATTTAGTTATATTTTTTTTTAATTACATGGATTGTTACGTTTTCAAGACCTAAACCCAAGCAGCTACTGGTCTATTTTTTTTCAATCTAAAGTCAAACACGAGTGGGTTGTAGGCAACAGCACTGTGACATCTGCACTGAGTTGGTGAGAGAGGCTACATCGAATCTCTTAGAACCCTAAGAGGAAAGTACTGAGCCAGTTTAGGTTACTGTCTGATTTAAATAATGTCATTTTTGTGCAGTTTTGGACCTTCCCTACTGCAGCAGAACATTGCTTGGTGGTTTTTTTCTCTATTATGTGAAGTAGTTCTTAAGTCACTGGGATCATCTTTTGCACTTAAATCAAATTTTAAATGATACTTTTGTGACAAGCTTTTTAGTCTTTCTTAATCATCTTTTTATGTGATGCTGTTAGTATGCAATTATCTTCTGGACTTCTGTGATTGGTGCCTTGAAGCACATCTCAATGGAGTGTTTTCTTTACCCTGCCACATTTATGTTGCTTTCAGCTTGCTTAGAGGCAGTTTGGCTGTTAAAACAATTTCTTCCCTTGAGGCAATACTGATTACACTTATTTATGACATCGTCTCTGAGAGTGAGTTTTTTACGATTCTCCAAGGCAGAAATTTATTCTTCAGCAATTTTCCTCCTTTACAGATTCCTTCAATAAAATAAATGTTAGAACCAGGTGCGTGTAATGGGGACCACGCTCTGGTTACAAATAAACTTAAATCATTAAGCCAAGTGAGTGGAGCAACGCAAGATGTGACATCCCTTGCTTGTTGCCTCAGCTATCTTGGATCGAATGATGATGAGTTAGTGGCATCTTACTGTGTGTGTTAGCACTGAGAGCTCCCTAGATACAGGCACGGTGCTGAGATGTGAGCACCGCACCTCACACAGGGCGTGCGCGACCTACTTCAGCCTGGTGGCTGGTGACAGGCATGGGACAAGTGGCCACAGCAAGGGAAGTTTACTCAGTGTTGGACCACAGTGACTGTCACAGCTGTTCGCTAGGGGCGTTTGGTCCATCCCCTCTGGGGTGTCCCCTTGTTGGTGCGAGAGGAGGAGTACAGCACAAAGAAGTCATGCTTTTTGGTCTTGGGCACCTTAAGATGCTGAACTGTAGCTGTTATCTCACTGTAGTGATAGTTTCCTTAGGAACACAAAGGTACAGCTGAGATGTGGCCTTTCCCCTTCCGAAGATGGAGACACCCATTAGAGCCAGCTACACTGTAATCATTTTTGGATACTAAGTAATTGTAAAGAAAAGTTCTCCACCACTTTTCAGAAGCTGATAAATAACTGTTGACAAGAGTTCTCGTTTTATCAGAATGATAACAATGCCCATAGAGCTGCTAACATTTCTCCCAGTTCGTGGAGCTTTACCTTCTTTTTCATTAGTTTAAAAACTCATGTAAGCGGCAGGCACTAAAGGAGAGAGACAATGACAGCACGTGTAATAGCAAAGATAGAGTTTCCTAAAAAAGCTCTTGCTATCACTTCCCCCTTTCCCACCCCCAAAACCTCAGCTTGTCGTATGAAGAATCGGTGTCTGCCTATACTTGCAGCTGTAGAGGGGTGTGGATGAGGAATTGTTCCTGTTTCTCACTGACTTTCAATAAGATTTTTCATAACTGCTCAGCGCAGCTCTTACCCCGCTCAGCTCGTATAAGAATGCGTCTCTACGGAGGGGTCTTCCATTCAGAGCAACACCATGAGGTCTCAGTTTCAGGCCAAGGATGGTAACTTTGTTGTACTTCAGAGTGTCAGCCCCTCGGTAGCCATTCTTAACTATTTCTGTCTTCAGGTTTCCCTAGAAAAAGCCACAGAGAAAATTTTAGGACCATGACAAGACTTCCTGCCTATGGTGTTGGTATCTGTATCTATACCTACTGTTGTGGTATCATCTTTGTCTATTGAATGTATAGGATGTCTTCCAATGTAGACATTAAAGTCTCAGACCATAAAGGAAAAAAATAATCACATTAAGCTGAAGGAGAGTAGATTTAGATTAGGAAATAAAAAATATAAGGAAAAACTTCTTCCCTGTGAGGGTGGTGAGGCCCTGGCACAGGCTGCCCAGAGAAGCTGTGGCTGCCCCCTCCCTGGCAGTGTTCAAGGCCAGGCTGGATGGGGCTTTGGGCAGCCTGGGCTAGAGGAGGGTGTCCCTGCCCATGGCAGGGGGATTTGAACTTGGTGATCTTTGAGGTCCCTTCCAACACAAACCGGTCTGTGATTCTGGGATTAATTTTCAAGTAAGAAAGGTTTCATGTATCATTATAAACTACCAAAGTAAGAAACAAAATAACATTTTCAATGTTCATTTGGAATCTTCTTGAACATGTTTTTTTGTACTTGTAATCAATGCAGATTTGGTTCTTATCCCCATTTACAGGGAGCAGTGGCATATGCAAAGCCAAAATCCAGATACACAGATTCAGTTAGTGACCTTAAGGCAGATTTAATTAACATCCAGAACTAACTGCTTTAAACCATTAGCATCTTCCTCAAACATCAGCTACCAGATATTTTCCCCCTATTTTATGTTCCACATCTCCACAGCTCCAGTGAGAAATCTATGCTGTATATGCCCCAGCTTTAAGGGTAGTTGAAGGAACACTGTATGTCCACAGAGCCTTGTTTGTTGTACAATATCATTTGCTCTATATCCTGTATTTAGGGATGTACCAAGAGGACACACAAAGTCATTTAAAGAATTCATTTGGATCACCGGCAACAGTAATTTCCCATACAAGCAATGAAGAGGAATCATTGCATTTGTTATGTTATCAAAGTTGTTGAGGAAATAAAGATGAATTACACTACTTGGGAAGTGATGAATTGCCATGCAATCATGACTTTTTAAAAATATGCCAAGGAGAAAGACATGATGGAACCTTTTGCATAAATTAGCTTATGTTATTTCAATGGTGCATGGTAGGAGGGGAGCAGGAGATAGATCACAGTGTATGTGACTTAGGGCTGTGCTTAGACTGCTTATTTCAGGCACCCACACTAAAAATAAGTGCTAATTCCCAGCACTGATTTAAAGTGCCTAAATATGGAATGTTGGTTATTATGGAGCAAAAGGGGAGATGTCTCTAAAAGCCTCTGGAGAATGTGTTAGGCTACTTATATATGGTGTCTTCTCCCTTTTAGCAGAGGGAGGTTCAGTATAGAGAGACCACCTCCCTGAAGTGATTTATTGCTATCACAGATGTGGCTAAGCAGGAGAGCTAGCTCAAGGCATCCACATAGACGTAGGAAGCTCAGTGTGATGCTGTGATTACAACTGTATAAGTAAATAAGCCTGCACATGAGCTCTGAGGCTCTGAGACACGACTCTGCAGGAGACACCATTGTCCCTCTGAACAAAGTCCAGCAGGAGACACCACTGACCCTCTGACTGAGGTCTAGAACTGAAGGTCTTGGGGAGACAGGGAGGTGCTGGTTCAAGGGAACAAGGGAGCAATTGCCCGGAAAGATCCTGAGTTCTCGCGGGAGGAAGGGAACTTATGGATGCCACTTGAAGCCCCATAGATACAAAGCAGGAAGAAGTTCTGGATCACAGGCCAGAAGCCAGGACTTCCTCCTACATTTCTTTTTTATTGTCTTGCTCTGGTCCTATGAACTTAACCCTTACCCCTCACACTTTCCTCCTGAAAATTTAACCATTTTTAGAAGAACTTGCTCTGAGGCTGTTCAGTTACCTAGTGGCTAGCATGTTCCTTCAGAAGTTTCCATTTTCTTAGGCAGGCCTTCCCATCACCACCCCTTTAGTGTCTGGACTTAATTATTATGGTCTGAGCCCATCTGCCTTGTCTGCTGCCTCTGGGGATGGAGGCAGAGTTTATGGCTCACCCTGCTCCTCCCTGAAGTACAGTGGAGCTTATACATCTAGCTCACGTATTTTTCTAGGCTGGTAGGCTTAATATATGGGGCACTTTGACTTGGGGCACTTTGACTTAGGTCACTCAGCCACTATGTGTGTCGAAATGGAGGTGTCAAGTGAGTTAAAATACCGACCTCAGTGAGACAGCATCCAAGAACAGGCAGCTCGAATCGTTCTCAGAGACTTAAGTGCCTGCTCTTGAATTCTTCTTTGTATTTCTGGGTTGTTTAAATGAAAATGTAAATGAGAGGGTCTAATCCCATAGCCGTTACCTGCACAACACTCTGAGGAAATGCTATGATGTCAGACCTTATCAGTGAATCTCTTAGGGAACACAGTTTGTGTGTTCTCCTAAAACTAGGTGTGATTGAATTATTCATCCACAGTTTTTAAGAATATAGAAATGTGTAACAAATACCAAGACACTCATACATTTCCCACACCTCTACAATTTGCTGCTTGAGATGGATTTTTTTTCTTGATAAACACATAATAAAAAATTGACATTAGAGATTATTGGAATGCAGATAGGGACTTCAGTCATGGCTTTACAGACAGAAGTCAAATAGGAGCAATGAGAAATGGAAGTGCCAATGAATCAACAATCTAATTTGCACAGATCAGAATTTAATATAAAACTGGATATTGTTTTTCTGTAGCCTTCCTGCAATAAATTTCTATACACAGACTACAGAAAGCCAAAGTGATTTTTCTTCCTTTTTGCTGTAGAAATAACCTTTCTTTTTTAAGAAGAAGAAAATTTTCTTTTTTTGGTAAATCAAGGAGAAAATAAATTTAAAATGAAACTTAAGGTCCAGACATGTGGTATTAGTTCCAGGAAATTATCTCATGAATACACAAGACTACACAGCAAATACATACTACACAGCTTCGACTTACCCTGGCTTGCTCGTGCTCCTGGAACACATACATTCTCAGAGCAATATCACCATAGGGGTTAACACAGTTTTATCCTTTTGAATATTTTCTGTAGACTGCTTTGGGGCTTTTAGGAATACACAGCACCAAAACCAGGCCCCAGTCTACATACAACATCCCATTTCTTGCCAGATGCTGGATTTTTAGATCAAACATGATCCTGAGTAGATTGCTGAAGTGGGTTAAGGTTTTTTCTTACAATGACCCCCACAACTTACTGTCCTGTACTTAACAAGCTTCTAGTAGATTTATTTTTTAGTGTTTTTCTCATTTGAAGCCTAGACTGTTGAGGTTTTCTGTTGAGCTTTTTCAGGGAGTGCCTGCACAGAAGTGAGCGCTGTGTGAAAGTCATTAGTGCACTGACCCTGGGCTAATCTATTTCTGTGCTGCGTGGAGCATCTGATCAGCACGGTGGGTTGCCGGTAGCATGCTGAATTGCTCCGCGGGAGACAAACCATGGGAGCAATCTCTGTGCTGTCAGACAAGGAAAAGCAAGCTAAAGACGTGAGGCTATGTAATTCTCTGGGCTGCAAAATGCAAGCTTCAAGTGATAAAACTAAAAAAAAAAAAGTTGCTGGGATATCCTGAAGAGAGGAACGTAGCCTTTTCCCACCCACCAGACCAAAAGTGTTCACAGGAGGAAGACAAGGAAAAGGTCACAGCCCCAGGAGGAAAAAAAAAATCTCAGCTGAAAAAAGTGGATTTTCAGCTTTCCCATCACAGCAGGGACATTAATGATGTGTCACTATGAAGCAAAACCCAAAACTGCAGCATCATAGTTGGATTATATTGTAGCTGTCTGTAAATGAAAGCAGTAGATACATTACCAGGTTTAAAGGCTGAGCTATAAGAAAAAAGCTTTCCAGAGAAGATTTAGACACCAGCACCCTACAACGGCTACACTAAGCACAGCTACCTGTATGTTTATGTGTACCTTGTTCGTTGCTACTTACTTTGCTGTATGTATATTTAGCCAAGAAGTAGTTCTCATTTTCGATAGTATCTGTCAAAACACAGAAGAAGAAGGATTGTTATCAAAATGGGGAGCAAAATCCACAGTCAGTTCACATTAACTGTTAGTGAGTGGCTAACGTCAGGCTAAGATGCTCTGTGGGTTATTTAATCTCTTCCTCTAGCCTCCTTAGGGTGATCTCAAGGGAACACGACATGAGCAATTGCCTTCCCTGGCAGAGCGGCTGTTCCCAGTGTCACACCTTTCTCATATCAGAACGCCGACTTGGAAAGCAATCTGCTTCTCACCTCTGCAACGCTCAACTTCGGGTCAGTTCTCCAGCTATTTCTAGCAAGAGTCAGTGCTGAAAATGCAGCCTGAGGAGAGCCTGAGTACAGGCACTGCTTCACAGTGGGGGACCAGGCTTACCGATTGAATCGCCATCATCCCAGAAGAGAGAACCAGAAGCTTCTTCTTGCTCATCCAGGGCGATAATGAGCCCAAATGGATTCAGACGGCTGTTGACAAATATGTTGAGAAGTGTCAGTACAACCTGGTGGGCACTGACCCAAGTTATTTAGCCAACGCTTCTGAACACAGTGAACTCCAATTTTAAGGTTACAAAAAAGGCCACGACAGAAGAATGGCAACCATGCTCAGCAGAATTGGCTCCTGAAATGATGACAAAAATTTTACCTTGCCTTGTTCCCCTGAAGTGTAAAATTCCCACTCTTTGAGTGCTCATGTGGACAAGTTTCCCCTTCTTTAGTAGCCTTAATGTATGCTAACTGGGCAGCCTGGGAGGCAACTGCTCACCAGTGCTACCAAACTGTGGTTTGGTTTGGATGCTGCTCTGTGCTGTTCCCTTCCTTCACCACTCCTGTTTGCTTCTGATCATGGTTCAGATGTGAGCCCAGTATATTACCCATCGGCACAGGGAAATAATTTTCCTCAAAAGAGATTTGAACTTTTCCACCTTGCCCATGGCATTGGATAAATACATCCAAGGGGAAGAGTTTTGCATTGTCCCCTCACATCCTTTTACTTTGAATGGCCAGCAGCATGTCAGTGCTGCAAAAGCTTTTCTGAGCATAACCACAGAGCCAGGAGTAGGTTGGAACTGTTCAAATGATGGCACAGGCCATCTCTTGGGTGACTTGACCTAATGCAATGGAGTGAATAGTGGGATACAAATACTGCTCTTATCACCCAGGATGGCAGCTGGGGGCTGCAGGTAGCCCCTCTTCTGCACCTGGCCTGGATTGCTTTTTTGGCTGTCTGTGGGTCTTACCCGCACCTTGGTTGTTTGGTGATGGACATAGATGACTTTACCTCTTAGTAGTGGTCGTGGCTGGTGCCTGCTCTGGCAGGATGTAGCCTCCACGGATGAACAGAGGGATCTTGCTCAACGGGGCAGCCACAGTGACATAGTTTTTGTTCCAGGCACTTGGCAGTTTGTTTCCCTACCGCGAAAATTACTGCAGTTAAAACCCCTCAAATCTAGGCACTATATATTGCAACCATATACCACAGAAAGAGAGACCAAGGGGTACATTTTCATCTCAGTTATATCAGTGAAAATGCAAACAGAGAAGCAGATTTCAGGGGTATTATTCCAGTTCCTTTTTTTTTTAACACAGAAGAGGATCTAGCCCCTGCAGTTATGCATATGCATGAGATAGATAGAAGCATCATGGATGAAAGACAGCAAATCGTCTTTAAAAATGGTATCATTATTCCATATGCTGTGAAAAAAACCCTCATCAAGACACTGAGCAAAACGCAAAAGAAACTTTCCCTTCATCTTTTTTTATGCATATGGAGCCTGTCAGATTTCAGTTTAAGGTAAGTAATTCATAATCGTTTGGGAACAGAAACTGTAGGTTTTCTTCTCCTTTAAGGACAAGTCTTCCCCTTTCAAAAAGTAATTACAGCATTCAACTAGTGAAATTTGTGTATGTGTAGACAATTAGCATAAGTTCTCTGCATCATTCCTTTCTGGTTTAACGCCTCAAAAGCAGGTGTAGGCAAGCCTTACGTACAGAGTAGAGAACAGGAAGGCTTTGCTCTTGCCCTCTGTAAATGGAATACTAACTGATGGTAGGTTCTCAACCTTGCTTTTGGATAAGCACCATGTGTATGGCAAGTGTGTGCCGAATGCTGGGAGCTGAGCTTGGCCTGTGGACAGGGCAAGGGATGCCAGGGCTGCCTGCTGTCCTGCACCCGTCCCAGCAAGGGGGCACTCAAAGGGAGCCATGGCAGGGAGAGCTGAATGAAATGCTCCACCCTGCAGTGCCATGGCCTTATGGAAAGGGAAAAGGGAAAAGGTTGGGTGAACATCCACTGAGGATACCAGCCAAATGCTAAAAATGACCAAACTTCTTTAAAAATAAGCCTGAATTTATCTGAGAGAATTTTTGTCTGGCCTGCTCCTCTGCTAGCACCACTCAGGGTAGTTAACCACAGCCTTAAGCTCCTGGACTCGTATTTCCAAAAAGTTCTTAGCATCAGCCTAACTACTGCTGCTGAAGCCAATGCTGGTCTTATCCTGCAGATTGCAGCAGAGAGTAGTTAGGTCAAAATCGAATGGTTTTGGAAATGCAGTGCTGGGGATGGTGGCGTTTGAAAGGTCAAAACTTGTAGTCCCTGAAACTAGAAGAGGCTGGCATTTTCTATGGAGTGGATTGTTCTGCATCTCTTGGAAGCATCTTTCAGAGGGGAGCCTCACCCTGCCTTCTAAACATGCCTCTGTCAAAAGTGTTGCATGTGCAAAACTGCATGCACAATGAGGAAGGAAGGAGGGAAGGAAGGGAAGGATAGGAGGGAGGAAGGGAAGGAGGGTGGCAGGGAGGGAGGAAGGGAGGAAGGGAGAAAGAAAGGGAGAAAGAAAGGGAGAAAGAAAGGGAGAAAGAGAGAGAGAGAAAGAGAGAAAGAAAGAGAAAGAAAAAGAGAGAAAGAGAGAGAGAGAGAAAGAAAGAATCTTGACAGTTTCATGTATTTCTAGGCTGCTCTTAAAACTTCAGTTCTCTGTGTCTTAGAGCTTTACAAACCAAAAATAGAAAAGAAAATGCTACCGAAAGCTATGTAATTTACTCTCCCAGCCAGCCTGGTGTAGACTTTTTGTGCTCTAGTTTACTTAAACACAGATGCTGAGGTAAAAATACTGCTGAACATTGCTAAAAGTTATTTTGCTGGAACTGTACCATTTCAAATTATGTAAAAAACATAAGAAATTGAATCTTAAAAATACATACGGTGTGGTAGTCAAACCATTGTGCTTCAGGGAAGTACACATCCACAGTTCTTGCTCCCTGCAATTGTTATAAAGTGATTAAAGTCTTTTCTTTCATTTCTGATGTTAGCATTATTCTATTTGTGCACAGAGCAACGTATGCTGAATATTCTAATAACATCAAATCTTGGATGTCATGGCTGAGTTATTATCATAGCCGTGGACTTGTACTGGCTAATTTGGGGGTTTTACTGCCATTATTCCATGGGATGAGTCAATGTTATGTGATTATTTTGGTCTAGTACATAGCTCTATGTCTTGCAAACGTAATTGGCTTAGGTGCACTCCCCTAAAACCTGAGCAATCCCAGCGAGGACTACGGCAGCTTTTGCAAACAGGGACTTTCCATCTGATGAAGGAGCAGGGAGACACCACTGCTCTGTGCCTCGTGCACCATTCCTGTTGCAGGAACAGGCAGAGACGAAGGTCTGCCAAGGAGGATACGCAGACATTTGTCTTCTTGGCAACAATTTAAAGCTGCCGATAAAGAGTAATAAATAATTTGCTGTTAATTGCACAATTGCTGCGCTTCGTTTTGCAGCATACATCCCATTATATTGCTGCAGGGATGAAATCATGCTAAAGGCACTTTGAATTATAATAACTCCAGGAAAAGTTGGAATCAAAACAGCTGTTTAAAAGGTAGGCTTAATCCATAAAGCGCCTTGAAATCTTGAAGGAAAAACCCTATAAAGTCAAGACAACCTCTCTCTCCATCTTTTCTCTGCATTATTATGAAAATTCTGGATATTCTGGTGAGCAGAGAAGTCTGTAACCACCATTTGAGTTGTGATAAGCCTTGTCTTTGTAACCTCCTAAATAACAAGCCAGCGTGTAAAGCAGTCCCCTATTTTAATTCTGATGGATGTCTCACTTGCTCCGACCCTAGGACTCAAGGGAAAGCTGTCCCTGACCCATCTTCTCTGGACAAGCAGGTAAGTTTGACACAGTCTCCCACCTCAAGACCCAGAAACATCTTGCTTCCAAAGCTCTGCTTCCCATCAGGCCACAGGCACCAAGCCTTTATTTTGTGCTGCAGCCCCACAAAAGAGCATTAGGAACCTCTAATCTAGACCCCCATGCCATTTTATATATCCTTATAATGTTCCCTTTCATTTCCTTCTTTGCAGAGAGCCACCTGGCTTGTCACCCTCTCTTCATGGGAAGGTTTCTCTCACATCTTTCATCATTTTGCTGGTCTGAGACCCCATGAAAGCTCCTTGTTAGTCACCAGTCATTAGAAACCTGGGGGAATGTGAAGATGAAGGACTGACGAATGAAATGCCTCAGTGGAATCAGAACAGTTTTGGATGCAGGAGTAAGAATTTCATCTTAACTTCACAGAGGCACGAGGGCTGGTTAAAAAAAGGTGACTACCAGTGGCCTATTTATACTTTAGATCATCAGCTTTGTCTAGAAAACATATCAGATATTCTGCCAGCACGTGGGTCGCAAACAGCTCCAGGATACATCACATAGAAATATTCAGCTCTGCTCAGATGCACCTTTCTGGTGCTGCCAGCAGGCAGTGGCAAGGCAAGGAGAGAAACCCACCCTTGCTCCAGCTGAGCGGCAAGAGTCCTGACCCCATCGCTGTGCCCAGCCCAGCCGTAGGAAAATGCTGCTTTTTAAAACCTGTCATATTAGGGTCTGACACTGTCATTACCGTCTCCATAATGTCTGTGTTTGCTTTGTGGTGCTGGGAATCTCCTAGCACAGCCCTTGAGAGACTGCAGCTCCAAACCGCTGTGGGGGAGTGATAATATGGAAACCAGCCGCCTTTAATATCTGCGAGTCTCTTCCTAGCTCAGCAGTCGCTGCTCTGTGTGTGTCCTCAGAGGGAGCTGTCAGCACCGTAACAGGAGCGCGCGAGGGGCGGCATCCAGCCTGTTTACATCCATTCGGCGCTGGGAGTAGCAGGGAAATGCCGTGCCCTCACTTTCATCCACCCACTTCAAGCGCTGGGCAGCTCTGTGTTGCCTGTGCTGCTCAGAAATGCGTTCTGCCAGCCTTGGCAGTGGGGGGCAGGGCGGGGGGGAAGAAATGGGTGGATATGAGCAAACATCCCCTGAATGTCATCCGATGCCCTAAGCACAGTTCATTTCTTTTAAACCAGTATGATGGCGTTTTTTAATTACAGTACTTGCCTCTTGAAGAACGGGAGCAATCATAAAAGCAGGTCCCCAAAGGAAGGCAGTATCTATTCCATGAGTCTGCTGATCAGAGGTAAATCTAGTGTTGAAAGGGAGATACGCAATGTTAATTCCCGGGTTTTTTAGAACTCGCAGAGTATTTTGATGTTGCTCTCTGCGACAAGGAATCTGCTGCCTCAAGACATCCTTTGACCCCACCAAGTATTTTTCCTGGTTGAAGAAATGCTGAAAGCTGGGCAGAGATTCACAGATTCAAAGAATCACAGAATTTTAGGGGTAGGAAGGGACCTCCAGAGTCCCATCCCCCCTCCAAAGCAGACTCCCTAGGATTCAGAAATTACAGTAGCTCCTACCATACTGGAGCAGACCAGACCCTCACAACATGCAGGAGATGATGGCTTTTCAGATGAGCAGTGGTGGGAAAGCAATTAATTTATTTTCTGCCAGCAGGTTGGGACTTTGTTGCAGGAGCCAAAGAGCAGGATAGGGGCCAGGACCAAAAGGGGAAGCACAGAGCCATAACACTGTGCTTTAGGACTTAAAGCATTTGTGAAAAACCTTGGATTTGGCTTCCTGCATATTTCATGAGTTTGCATTAGAAATCTCTTGTAGGATGAACACAAAACAACCTGCATACATATTGCACTTTTTAAGCTGCCTTTCCTGAATGGATAAAAAATTATGGAATTCAGTCCATTTTATTCAAGGCATTAAAATAGTTTTGGATTATAATCATGTCCCCTAGAGTGCTCACAGTCCTGTTTGCATAGCATCCTCTGCCAGCTTGGAAAGAGATCTCTATTCCACCACGCATGAGCTAATGAAAACAGTGAGTAGCACCTGGCAAAGACCAGAGATCCTCCCTGTCTCAGGAACCTCCACTCACCCGGCATTAAATCCTTGAGAATTTAAATAGGCTTTCAATCATTTGTAAACCTATTTCTGAGGAAATTCATAACAGATCCTCATTTCCCAATTAGCTTGTAAGAATATCACATGGAGTGTGTCTCAAGCCCTCCTAAAATCGAGGTACCTTGTACCCCCTGATTTGTCCTGCTCCTCTGCTTCCTTTCCTACCCAACAGCCTTGCTGCCTTTTCAAAGGCGGCAACCAGGATGGATTTACCATCATTTGTTTTTGACAAATTTACACTGGCTGTTGGATATGAACATATCATTTGCTAAGGATGTATGAATTGCTCATTTAAATATGTATTGATTATGTGTGATTAGCTGACTTTGCAGTTGCCCTCGCCTAAAGACAGGTTTCTGCTGTAGGGTAGCCAGAGCGATGGCTCAGTGTCGGCGCCCTGCTCACTAGGTACAGCACAGACATACGCTGTGCATCCCGGCCAGATTTACAAAAAATACCCCAAATGACCAAACCCACCTTAGCAATAAAAGAGGTGTCTAGTCAGTGTTCAGGTTTGTAAAATATTGCAAGTTTAGGGAGTATGTTGAGCTCAGGAAAAAGTATTCTTGACGGCATGCCTCAGGCTCTGTCTGAAAGAAACCTCAGTTTATTCAGTTTCTTTTTCTGCCAAAGCCAGTAGCTCTTCTGGACATCTTAATCTTGGTCGTTATTGCATTCTGATGTAATGCCTTGCAAATATTTAAAGCAAGGCACTTCTGATGAATTTACCTTATTGTAAAGTTTTTGGAATATAAAACATGACTGTTTCTTGTAATCTCTGTATTTTTAATTTTGCTGTAACAAAATTATAATATTGATTCAATACACTTTGTTGTGTAAGATTTCAGGAGGAAAAGCTGATCGAGAAATTACAACAGAAGTCCATCTTATCTGCACGTGGAAAGCAACATCTCTCCATCTAACTTGGCACTTGCAATTATAGCGACCGCGAGCAGGAATTCAGCCAACATATGAACACTCCCATTTTCCAAAAAATAAGCCATTGGGCCATAACTGTGAAAGGTGCTTAATTACATCTACGTGCGTCCTACAGTTAGATGCTGGCCTCTCTTCCATCTTATTTTCCCCTTGCTTAGCCATTAAGCAGAGCTTTCCCTGGATTACCACCTCCAGGTCTTTTTGGACAGCTGTGCTACCAGCAGCTCTGTTTCAACAGTGTGTAAGCCTGGGAGGCACCTAAAACACTTCTAGGAATCTACTGGGATGTTGTTCTTGTTTGTTACGTGACACAAGCACCTAAATATTTGAAATGAAATGAAAAGTCTGAAATGGCCACCTGAAAAAGCTATTGCTTGGAGACTCCCTGCCCAAGAAGAGCTGTTATCATGGTGAGGCTTGTGAACTCATAACAGCCCTGCCTGAAAAACTAGTGCTATTTTCTTAGCTCTCCTTTGTATTTGTTACAAGGGAGGGTAAGTTTTGATGTAAAATTCCACCATCCCTACATCGAACATTCTGTTTGAGTTCTCTCCTTCTCTAGAACCTGTATTTCTCCTCCTGTTAGCATCTGGGTCGCTTTCTCTACTTGAGAAACCCCACGAAACCAAAGAGTATTAAATAGAAATAGTAAGAAATGCTCATTAAGTGACAATAGTAGCCAGAATTAACTAATAATGGTAAGAGATACTTTTAATCCATTTTAGGCCCTAGCTGTGGCAACATTAGGAAATGATGTGCCAACTAGGATGGGACCTGGGTAGTGAAAGAGTTTGTGCTGACCTCGTGATGCCTACACTCCCTACATGCATTTTAGAGGCTTTATTTCCTAGTAACCCCAGTTAATGACTGGAGAGTGCCTTCCAGCTTGGTTCCACTCAATAGACATCTCCATGTGGAGTCTGCTCCACAATTCAAATGAAAGCAAATCGGTAACTTTGTTAATGTAGGTGTGGCCCAAACTAGAGTACAGGTAAAGTATGCTGGAAGCGGTGGAAAAAGCAGCTTTAACCTCACTAAAGTAATTCTGTATGAGCAGAGATTAGCTAGTATTAATTCTCATTATCCGACTCTGGTGTCACTGGGTGTGCAGTGCAGTGTAATACATCAGAGAGTTTTCTCTCCTTTATTCTGCACTGATTCTGTGTTTCCCGGGACGCCAATTGCAGACTGATCTCTCCCTGCCCTTATCTGGACTCCTGAGCCTCGCAGTATCTATTTTCTCCTGTGTCCATCTGCAAAGGGGAGTGATAGACTGACTTTGTTGGGCTTCTGGCCTCCAGGCAGGGTCAAACCATCACACAAAATGAACTTATTTTTTCCAATATTAACACAAATCGCACTAAGCAAAAATAGAGCTAAAATATACTTGAAATAGCATATAGCCCTTTGCAAGGCATGAGTACCTACAAAACTTATCATTAATGTAACCCATTTAAATAAAGTAGCAGAGTAGAAAAGGGAAGGATCCCACTTTTAAAATTTATCAGATAGCCATTACTTTGAGTGGATAAAACAGGTTTTGTGCATATCTTTTCCATACTTGAATGGTCTGCACTTTAGTGTAATCTCAGTTTAATTTGCGAAAAATGCCTTACCCTTTAACCAAAATGGTTTTAACCTAAAGGGAAAAAGAACATTAAACAGTCCAGGATGTAGCTGGCACCAGTGAGACTAAATTGTGTCAGAGCTTCGGGCAGTGGCCTTTCATACATATTGTTTGCACTCCTTTAGCTCAAGTCTTTGCATAAGGCATTCCGAAGTAGAAAATTTACCAAAAGGAGATAAAAAGCTAATTAAAAGATGCTGAGTGGGAAAGTAAACCTCACTTTGATTCCTGCTGCTTCCAAACAGGAAAAAAACCTTAATCGTTCCAAAAATCTGAGGTCACATTTTCTGAGGGGTTTTTCAGCCTCCATTTATTAATCTCGGTTTTGCACCTGCTTCTACACTGAAACATCTCTATCTCTGTTTTCTCTATGCAATTTGTGGACACAGATGTAGGTTTCATACATAGCCAGATGCTAAATTGGAAAATGCAAATGCTGTGGATGATTGGAAAATGGAGAGTTCTCTGTATGAGACCTTCTTGTCATTCTGGACCAGAGTACAGATTTCACAGATTTCATTAAAAGACAGGTGTATGATTCCTATTTTTAAAATTAAATAAAGAACTGCATATTTGCCTAAGACAAGACATTTTCAGAATTCTCCTTGCTTTTTTTTTTTTCCCCCCACTGGAAAGAAATATGGTTTATATTTTAATGAAAATCCATTGCATATATTAAGAGTTATTTTTGTGCATCAATTCTGATTACATTACATTGTAGTACTGCTCTTTTTAAGAGAGAGCACGCAGTAATATTACCATGACTGTTCTCAAAGAGGTAGCTACTAGTTTATACATGGAAGCTCGGCTACTTTTGTGAGTAAAAGGCAATAAAAAGGGAGAGGTTCCAAACTCACTCGTGCATCAGTGACCGGACCACCGTGCTTCCATGAGCATGAGACTCAAAGAACAAGGTGTATAAGTACGGCAGCAGTGAGTATCTGATCCGAAGTGTAGCACGGGAGATCTTGGCAAACTCTGCTCCGAACACCGCTGGGTCTTGTTCCTGTTCAGGAAAAGCTTTGATTTGTACTGAGCATTATAACTAGGGACTGAAAATCCAACTGAGACCTGTGGTTGACATAATGCTGTGAAAGCGAATTTAACTAACAAAAAGTACAGATCTGAAAATCGGAAGACCTATTAAGCACAACATCCATTATTACCTAACTAAGATCTGCATACGTTTTTCAACTTGAAAATTTCCAGGGAGTTCAGAGAGATCAGGCCCCATCACAGTGTATGTGAGCTGTCTGCAACCACCCCTAACCTTGTGTCCTGTCCGTGCTCAGGAACAGACACCCTGTCTCTAGACATTACTTTATCCCGGAGATGCAAGCCCTCTGGGACAGAGATGGTGAAACACAGGAAAGAGGGAAGACTGATAATCTGCAAAACAAAGGCAAAGGCATAATTATGTTGGCTAAGAACATAAAAGCAAATCCATTTAAGAGTAAATCATGGCCCTGCTGAAGCCATCAGGACTGACCGAAGTCAATGCGTGAGGGGGGGAAAACATTTCATCCATACAAAGAAACTTGGCTTCTCCTCCCACATCAACATTTTAGGATGCCCCGAACAGGGGGACACCCATGCATCAGCAGTGCCACTCGCCTCCTCACTGCCAATGATGATCTCCTGGGAGAGAGGGCATGCATGTTGGATCCCTCCACCAAAAGGACAGGCTTAAACAATCTGTCTACACTCGTTAGCTGTTTCCAATCTACTTCAAGGCAACCTTGACAATCTCCTGCGATGGGATGCAGAGCACGCGGCCCAGGGCAGTGCTGATAAGGTGGAAGAGTTACATCTCTTTCAATTCCTTCTGTCCGACCTTCTCCAGCACTAAACTGAGTCAGTTAAGGAGCAACGTGGCTCCCTTCCTCCTTCACAAAATTTTCCCATAATACTCAGTTTTCTCATTAAAATTGAAGAATGTATGATGAATTCCAAGGATAATGAAACATAAAAAGAATAGAAGTAACAAAGCTTTTTATATTATCTAGTGCTTTTCAGACAAGAAAAGTATTAATTAAACCATTTGAAATCCCCAATGGATTAGGCAAAGTGGATATTTGAGATTTTATTTTAACACTAAACTTAATATTAATTAAACTCAATATTTAAGTTAAATTTCTCCATTATTATGTTTACATCAGAGTCACTGATAATATTCCCTGCTGGCTCTGAGCTCCAGAGCATCCATCTATTATTTCAAAAATTGGATAATTTTACCAGTATTCTGACATTGTACAAATATTGCCTGAGTGAAAAAGAAAAACCAGTCAGACTTCTTAGGTGATGCTGAGTCACCCAAAATGCCTTGATCAGTTCTTTCTGTGAACACAATGTTTTCCATGGATTTAAGTAGTCCAATAAAACAAAATAGATCTTCTGTTACTTCTGCCATTCACTAAACAGCGAGCTGCAGCTCCCATCATACAGAGCTGTTGCTCTTTTCCTGCTTATTAGATTGTGCATATGTGATTAATAGCGACTCACTCAGATCAGACCCCGTTTGCATGCCCAAAGGGCCAAGCAAACACATGTAGACAAGGTTCTTCTAATATTAGTGTAGAGAAGTAAACAGAAAATATTTATCAACAGCAGCAGGTAACACCTCACAGACATTTGTTCTCCTAGAGAGAAATCATAGAAGCACAGAACCATAGAATATCCTGAGCTGGAAGGGACCCATAAGGATCAAGTCCAACTCCTGGCTCCACACAAGGCCAGCCAAGTCAGAGCATGGGACTGAGCGCATTGTCCAGGTGCTTCTTGAACTCAGTCAAGCTCAGTGCTGTGACCACTTCCCTGGGGAGCCTGTTCCAGTGCCCGGCCACCCTCTCAGTAAAGAATATCTTGTAATATCCAGCCTGAACCTCCCCTGTTGCAGCTTCATAATGTTCCCTCGGGTTCTATTGCTGATCATCAAAGAGAGGAGATCGGTGCCTGCCTCTTCACTCTCCCTCATCAGGAAGCCATAGACTGTGATGAGGTCTCCCCTCAGCCTCCTCTTCTCCAAGCTGAAGAAACCAAGGGACTTCAGCCTCTCCTCATAAGACTTCCCCTCCAGACCCTGCACCATCCTCATTGCCCTCCTCTTCTGGGACAATCACCGCCCTGAACCATCTGGCCAGGCCGTGCTTGATGCACCCCAGGAATATCCCAGCGTATCTCAGGGATCTACAGGGTAAATCACAACCCTCTTCATGACAGCACTACAACTTATTATTCCTGCATTTGCCCAGTTGCTGAATGCCCTTCACACTTTCATGCAGAGGCAGAGGGCTTTCTGGGGGTGTAAATTTTGCAACACTCTGATGACCCAGCCTCAAAGAAAACTGAAGGTTAGCTAATAACCTGAGCTCCAGCTCAGTGGATCAGTTTAGAGGGAAAAAAAAAAACCCAAACATTTATTGAACTAGCAGAACCATTTCATAGTAGTTGCAGATAAACACAGTGTACTTACAAAGGGTACAAGACCTTCAAACTGTTCATGGTCAGAAACAAGACAAGTCTTGAAAGGACTTGATGATAAGTCAAAGCCAGGTCATGGTTCTGGACTGAGACTGCACTTTCTCATCCTTCTCATGGGCTTATTGCCTTTTTTTAGTCTTTGTTGCTTCTTGGCTGATAACACTGTCACTGTAGCTGGCTCTCCTTGGAGGTCTCAGATGTTTTTTTGGAGCTTCAAACTGTGGCATTTGTTTGAAATTTGCTTTAAACAGCAAGGGTGGTACATACTGCCTGCCCTCTCTCCCCTTTCTGCAATGCCTATTATAGTTACAGAAATACCGAAAGAAAAGTTGAAGCAAACAAGGGAGTAGGAAGATCTGCTGACACTCACAGACTCTTAAATAAAATCTGGGCTTCGTTAGGTAAAAGATGGAGGAGACAAATCATACCAACAGCTCGAGAAGACAACTTTTTGTCATTCAAAGAACGCAGTACACATTTCTGCATGGCTTTCAGGTGGTAAATATTACACATTTTTCAGTTTTTCTATGTCATCTTTACATTCTAGAGGGGAAAAATTTATGCTTCACTGTGTAATTCCTGATCTCAGTGCAGCACTCCTTTCCACCCGCCGCTCCAGTTTACCCAAGACTGGCAGATTAATTTCTGAGAAAGTAATTCAAATCACTGTCAGTGTAACCGTGGACCACAGCTTTGTGTGGCTTTGTTTACTTACAATATTGCCCTCTGCATTGTGGTTTCTGGAAAATGGATAGAAAGAGCCAAGCTGCATCCAGCGCAAGCAGAGTTCGTAGGTGGTGTTATAGTTAAACCCACAGATGTCAGCACCGATCTGAAGAAGAAATAAAATCATTGGATAAGTCTTTGTGATTGTGACCACACAAGTTTGACAATAAAAATAATTTTGGGAAGAAGATAGCTATTTTTGATGACTGCATGAGAACACTCCATAATGATACAATTTATTCCCAGGACTCAGACTGTACTGAGTCCTGAAGCATCATCTATGGAAGGTCTGACCATATTTCAATCATTCTACGAATCCTCCAGCCCAGCTTGCAAAGGCAAAAATATATGGAGGGACCTCAATGTTAGAATACATAATACAAACAGACTGGTTTTGGATGGCATTCAGTGATTTAATCTGAATCTAGCAGTGCTATTTTTGTTTCTCTCCAGCCAGCCAAGATTGATGACATTTAGCTTTTTTTAATCTGCGGTTCCTTATGCTGTGGAGGCCGTCACTGCTGGCTGTCTCAAGCAGCTTATTTCAGAAAACATTTGAGTTAATTTAAAGTGATAGTTTGTATGAGCCAGTAACTGCCTGAAGGACACCGTGCTTACGTAGGGGATGCCGAAGAGGTTGAATTCCAGGATTCCAATGATTGACTGGTGCATGTCCTTCCACTGAGAGAAGTTGTCACCCAGCCAGTGACCCCCGTGCTTTCCACTGCCAACAAATGTAGACCGACTCAAGACAAACGCTCGCTTTCCAGTTGCTTGCTGGACAACACTGCAAAGAAATGCAACAAGGCCATTAGAAATAAGAAGAGTGGTTAAAAGAGTCATATGATCAGCCTGAGTTTTCAGGCATGATTTTATCAGAAGGGGTGTTATTCGTGAAACAATTATCATCATGGTCCTGAGTCACACAAAACTCTAGCTGGAAAACTGCAAATAATGGAAGTTTTACTCAATGGCCAAAATAAAGCCCCAAAATCTTTCTGATCCACGAAACCAATTTTGTTTAGGTATTTTTAGTATTCCTAAAAATTAGGTTCAATTTAATTTATTCTCAGCAGTGTTTCAAACTGAAAAATGAAAACATAGTTTCCTTTCTGTAATGGTAAATTTAATTTAGTGTCCTATAGCTTCCGAAAAACCAGTAAAAGATCTATATTTTCTAATATAAGGTTTATTTATTTTTATTTACAAATAAAGTTCTAATATCCTAGAATTAAAAATGAGAAAAGAAAAAACACAGAGCAAAACATCCAAACAATATCTGAAAATCTTAAAAACAAGAAATAATCAATATAGAAAGCAAAAATATAATAATTCAAAATGTCATCCCATCCTTGTAGTATTTCCTCTGCTTTCCTCTCATTGATATATGAGGTTTCATTACAGAATTAGTCCTGTAATGAATTTTTCCTTGCCTTTTGAAAAGAATTTTTCTACATCAGCAGAAAATCAAGCAAGTATGATGTGCCTTATTAACAAATGTGTTACAAAAGTCCTCAACATAGGATAATCCCTGTACGTAATTACGCATTGCAATGTGATACGCACACTGCAGGAACTCAAATTCAGCTCAGCTTTAATAAGGTTTGGGAAACACTACTTAGATTCTCTGGGAAATCCTAGCGTGAAATATTAATCACTTGGCTCATGATCCACCTCCTTTCCCCCTTTCCTTAATGAAATTTGATCAAGAGCTCTTTCATCCCTATTCATAATGGCTAATGTTCGGCATCGGTTCTGTAATAGCACAAGAGCCTTTAAAATGCTTCAACATTTGTTTCCAAAGCACAAAACAAAATGATACAAAACCAAAACCACTAACCAAACAACAACAGCTTTCATGCATGGCTAAACATATTAACCTAATGGGCCATATGCAGCAAGAGATGCAATCCTTGAACCATGCAGGACCTGCTGGTTCTGGGTTGTAGGGCCAAATAACTGCACAAAGCTCCACGTGCTTTTTATAAATACCATTTTGAAGGCATTTCAAGGATGTCCTAAGCACAAGTCCTCTCCTCTGGCTGTGCAGCACAAGTCTTTGGCTCCATTTGCCAATGCAGGTGCTAATGAGGGCAACACTGGATCAACTCAACTATGACCCAGAGATGCATAAACAATGTGCAACAAGTAATTTATTGAATAAATTTCAGTCTACTGTGAATCATTGCGAAACAGGTCCTAGTGTTGTCAAATGTATTTGTTGATTGAAATTATATACAGAATATCAAGTACAAATAACCTTTGGCATTAAGCTATGCACAACTTGATTGCTGCAAGTTGATGTATCCAAATTGAAGCCATTTGACACAGGGTCAGGTGACACATTTCCTATTCTTTGGCTGCATTAGAATAATTCTTAGAATTGTTTCTTTATACAATTATGAGCTTGTCATTCATTTGCAGCCAATATCCTGCAATTGATGCTGGCTTGCTAAATATTCCTGTCAGCAATTTAATTTAGTGTATTATTTGTGAAGAGCGAATGCAGAAAGGGCATACAACCAGCATTGGAAAGAAAGTGTTTGAGAAACCCAAATTATTAGGTATGAAAATTTCTTCATCACAGTTTCCCAGGTCTGTGGCGAATCCCGCCTCTGCTTATGCTTTTGGTGGTGTTCTCCAGCCTTGAAAGACATCCTACATTAGGCTGAGCAAAACATGTTGTTGCTTTTGGAAGGAGCCCTGGAAGCAAGTGCTGCAGAGGAACAGGGAAGGTTCACAGCCTTGGGGGAGGCTGCAAGGAACCGTGCAGCAGTGACTGTCCTAATGGTGTTGGCCTGAGTTTGCACAGCCAGGACAAGATGCATGCCAAAGGGGCTGGGGCAGATGAGCCAGCACACAGGACGTTTCCTGCTGAATTCACAGGGTTTGTCTCAGGCACAGAGGCTTGTCTTTGCTGGCACAGAGAATTAATAAAACTAAAAAAAGAGCCAGGCTCTTCTCAGTGATGGCCAGCGGTAGGACAAGGGGCAACGGGTGCAAGCTGGAGCATTGGAAGTTCCATGTGAATATAAGGAGGAACTTTTTCACTGTGAGGGTGACAGAGCACTGGGACAGGCTGTCCAGGGAGGCTGTGGAGTCTCCTTCTCTGGGGACATTTGAACCCTGTCTGGATGCGTTCCTGTGTGACCTAATCTAGGTGATCCTGCTCTGGCAGGGGGGTTGGACTAGATGATCTTTCATGGTCCCTTCCAACAAAAAAACCAAAAAAATCCAAACAAAAAAAAATCAAGAAGGTGAGAAAATCCAAAGCATCTGTTTCAACAATGTTACCAAGACAGCATCTGAACATTATGTGTTCTGCTGGAGCCCAGCGGGCAGGAAACAAATTCCAGTGGAGATACCAGTGATGGAAGGATCTTTGCAGAGACTGGGAGGTAAGGGCCCCAAAACCATCCTACATCCCGTGTGCCTTAGCTGGGCTGGGTGGCCAGTGAGGTTCAGAGTTCAACAGCTTTCTGCTCCTTCTCTCCAAAGCTGGGCTGCTCTTCAGCCAGGCCCACAAAAGCTGACAAACTGCTTTTGCCTTTTATCCAGTTCTTCCCTTCCCCCAGGCTTGGTGTATAGAATACAAGTGCATCCCCACTGTAAGCAGGCTCCCTTAGCTGTGCCCTCTGCATGCTATCACAACACAACTGCTGAGAATGAGTGCTAAATACTGAAACAAGCCTGCACAAGGACCCCTGCTTTGGTGCTCACATCACGGTATTAAACTTACCCACTTCAGTCTCTGCTGGAAAAGCTTTGCCTGTTTGATTTAATCCAACAGCTAGCTTTCCACTGTCACCCCAGCCTCTCTCAGCAACAGCCTGCCTGCGTCAGCTAGTTTTGAGTGCTTCCCAGCTGCAAAATGAGTTTTACAGTAGCCGACAGCAAGTGTGCTGCAATGCAGCTCTGTCCTCCTGGACAAGCTGAGCCCTGAGCCAAAATGCAAAATACTGCCTGCCAGGAGCTGGAAGCGATTCCAGAAGCAGCCAGGGAAACTGTGCGGTTCAGAACCTTCACCCACAGTGATAGAAGCTCCTCTGCTCGGGCCATGGTAACAAAGGGATGGAAAAAATCCCCGTGCAAAAGACTGCTTCTGCAGCAGCTGCACCTGAGCAGCCCCATGGACTGTAGGAACATCTTCCTCTACTTACACAACAGCAGCAGCTGAAGAGTTGAGCCCTACGAATAGATCCTGATTTGAGTGAAGAAAAGCAAAATTGGGAAAGATTCTGTTTCCTCTTCCAAGGTTCGCTTTTCTTGAAACTTCTTGCTAAATGACAAGTACTAAAATGAAGCATGGGGCTGTTTCTTAATAGATCCTGTTTTTCCAGGTAACATCGTTGGCTTTTAAAATGTATTTATTTCAATCACCTGAAATCTGCTTAGAAATACTTAGAAAACTTACTGGAACGTTGGTTCTGTCTGTGACCAGCCAAAGAGAGAGTGCGTGTTGTAATGCTCTCCGAGGTAAGTCTTGGAGTCAGGGCACAGTGTCATTTGTGCCAGGGAACGACCAGAGATGCCTGAGAATGATACAAAACACTGTAGAAATATATAGATCACAGTTTAAATCTCTTCATATTCTCATTTAGGGGTGAAATCACTGAAGGGAAGAGGAAAAGCTGAAGTGCCAGAGCTGCGCTGATTGGAGGTTAGCATGCAGAGATGAATACCTGCTAGCAGACAGGCAAATGTGTCTTCAAGAGGATGAGAGAACTGAGCAAGCTGCTAATTTCGAGTTTAATGTCCAATAATTCAAAACATCTGTACAGATATCCTGTATTCAGTAGGCAACAGCCAGAGAAGAAGATCTCTGCACTGCCGAATTAAGAATACGCCTACATGTTCTTTTACAGAGTGACAAATTTTAGTTAAAAGCAAAAATGTTGCAAGAAAATTAAAAAATAATCAGAAATGCAGACACTCAGGGAACTTATATGGCTGTGTGAAATCTTGAGATCTTGGTTTGTGTATTGCTCAGCTGCAGATGTACATAGGCAGCATGATTCTGCCCTACTGTGGCAAAATTTGCACCTAAAATGAACTCTGACCCCTCTCTTCCCCTGAGGCATCTGAGACTAAAAGACAGCAGGAGTAATGGCACGGCCCCAAGCAGCGTTGCGGGCAATGAGTGGGGAGTGTCGGAGACGTGCAGGGCAGGCAAAAAGCATGAGGTGCATCAGTCCACAGGGTGTCAGCTGCAATGGCCCGATACGCAGCACAGAAGCGAGCAAGGACAGATTATAATGGGCATATTCACATGTGAGTGGATTATCCAGTAACTCTTTCTATCAGCAGGTCACAGACAGCGGAGGCAGCGGTAGCTTTTTGCCTTCAGTAATAGTCAGGAGTAGCCCTGATGTTGCTGGCGCAGCGCTGGTTTGGCTGAGCCAAGGGGAAGCAATATGAGGCATAAATTGGCTGCACAGATGCTGTCTGGTCTTTGATCCCATATTAAGGAGATGCTGGCAAAGCCCATTTGGTGGACAAAATGTGATTCTCATCCTCCATAGGTAACCTCTGTGAAAATGCCATGTGAAGGTCAGCAGAAATTGGGCAGGTAAGATGCTCCTTTTATACAATGAATTTAATTTTTTTAGAGATGGAGCCAAAAATATTATAAAATCCTCTCAAAAAAAAAAAAAAAAAGGAGATTCTCAAATCACACACACTAGTGTGATACTCCTCCATGAACAAGCAATAGCACTGCCTCATCACACTTGTTTGCAGTTCATTGCTACAAAGTGCATTTCTCTGTACCCAACACCCTCCCTGTGCCCCCCTGGCCTCTCTGCTCTGCTGTGCCACCACATCTGGAATCTTTGTGTTTGGGTCTTTAGACACAAAGACTCTGATGTGGCTGATCTGCATCAGAAATAATTTATAGGCAATTTCCAAGTAACTTTGACTGATGCGGCTTTAAAGAAGACACTAAGGTTCTGGGGAAAGTCTCACTTAACATCCCAGTGGCACTTAATGATTAAAATAAAGGTGGGATATGAAAGAAAATGCTGCCACAAGCCATACTTTCATGCCTCATTCTTATGCTGAACATCTTGTATTCTGCCTCAGTAATACTGATTATTTTACAATTGCATACCAATCTTCAGTATAAAGTGTTTTATATACAATTGATTTGAAGGACATCTGGTTTTAGAAGTTCAAACCACAGTTGCATGTAATTGTTGGTATAATTTACATAAGGAGGCCGAAGGCTATGTTGACAGAGAGCTTGAGGCACTGAGATTCAGGCACCCAAAAAAATGATGAGGCCCCAAAACTCCTCCAACCCCAGGAAGGTCCTAACATCTTGTTGGACTAAGCAGCTTAGGTCAGGCCTACACCGTCAGGAGCCTGGGCAGCCAAAGGTACACGCAGTGTTGTCATAATTGTGGAATATAAAAGTAAGCCTATAAACACTGGTGGAAAACAAATCCCCTACACTTTGTAAGAACTGTCTTAGGCTCTTGTCTGCAGAAGGGACACCAGCACTGTGAGTCACAGGCAGAAGTGGGTGCATCCTTGCATGAGAAGGGACAAGTCAGACAGAGAAACTGGGCTCAAAACAAATCTGTCTTTAGCACCCCTCATTGTCTCTACATGTCACATAGATATCTACATCCCTAAGTCTGATCATTCCATAATGGCTCAGGCTTCAGTGCTACATGTTGCAAAGCTCAGCTCCACAGCTCTTCACGGGTCCATCCTTCAATCCTGTATTTGCGAGTGTGAAGGGCGCTCTGCTATTTGGGCCATCTTCCCCAAAAGCTCACACCTTTTTTCGCACCTCTGAATGCTGACCAAATGGAGGCAGCTTAAGGCAAAGGTGGAAATGTCTTACCACTTCCTGGGCTTTGGTCAGTGACAAGATCCATGGGGCCAGTATACAACAGTTAGAATCAGCAGTTTCCCCACAAAGAGAGCAAACACCAAAATCATAATTAAAAGCTCTGCTTCTTTTTTTTCAATAATTTACAATCTTTTTATAATATTTTGTCATGCTTTTGTGATGTTTATGGTTTTATTCTATTGGGAGTGAAATGAGATTTAATAAATCAAATTACGAATTCACATGACAGTACAACAGCCTGAAGGAAAAAGAGACATTTCCAATACTTCACTGTCAATAACTCACTTATGTATCAACTTTCTGCTACATATTATTGTTGCTCAGGCAGAAGGGCTTTCCTGGGGAAATACTGGCTTGGGTTAATTGCCAGGACCACTGGTACTAAGTGTAAGTACTCATGGCTTCCTGTGGGAGAATGAGCATGTCACTAATTCAGCTACTAGAAGAGGTGTTCCCATTCTTATTGGGCCCCCATAAGCTTGGACATTTTAAAAATTTTTCAGCCCATTTCAAAACTTCTTTTGAGCCCATTTCTAATAAGGCAATGAAAATTTCTTTCCTAAAAGAAAGGAAAAAAAAATATTGAATCAAGGCATCAGGGAGATGCCATCTTCCTTGTCACAGTTTGTAGAAAGGGCAGAGACTGCCTATCCATGGGACTAGTAGTGTAAGTAAGGCAACAGGGTTACTCCTGCCACGAATCTGTAGCTGAGTTACAGTGCACTGGTGTCTTGCCCTTTCTTTGATGCAGACCAGTTGTGCAGAGAGTAGCAGGGAAGGCCATTTTTCTAGTCCTGTTACATGGCAGCCCAAGTGAGAGAGGAACATGGCTCTTGTTTAGTACTCCACCAAAGCCAAGCCAATGGAATCCCGAACAAATATGTGACTGAATGCACAGAACAGGCAAGGAAAGATGGAAAATGAAGGACGGAATGTTGTTCTAAGAAATAGCACGTCCAGGATTTAAAGAAGAAAAAGAAAAAAAAAAAATGATTTTCAAGGAAACTTTACTTACTAGGAACGTAAGGAGGATTATTGATTTCATTATCAGCACATCCAGGATACTGGCCACTTAAGAAATTGGATGGTTCATTCATGTCCTTTCATAAAAAGAGTAAGACCCATGTTAAAAGCCTCATTTTCTTTTTTTAAAAGAAGGGGGGGAAAATATAATGAGACATACAATCCAGATGCCATCGTAGTCAAGGACATCCTTAAACTCCAGACACAACTGAGTCCACCACTCAACGGTCCTGGGGTTGGTGTAGTCAGGAAACACCGAGTCTCCGGGAGGCCAGACCTAAAGTTCACAGGTGTAACGACTGGTTATCTTGTTTCTGTTGCAGGGCTGCTCTGTCAGTTTGAAGCAGCACTAGGCTAAATGCATGAGACAATTCAATAAGCCCACCTTCCCAACTGCAGGAGTCACGCCATCGGAGTTGTTTACCCAGACTCCCATTTCCTCTCCGAGATCGTAAGGCCTGTAAGTGCCCGGTTCTTCGTCCTTAGTTACGAAAGGGTCCTGAAAACAGTGATTACACTTCCATTATTGAAATCCCAAAGGTAACAACTACTTTTCTATTTGTATATTTTAGAAGATTGTGTTCTTAATGCAGATTACAACAATATTGGAAGAAAACAGCATTAAAATTTAATAAGAGTTGAGAGCACATAATCATTTAGGAAAAATCATTGAAGATATGTGGCATTACTTGTATATAGCAAAAGTGATGTAAAATTATTAAATCCTTCATGATTATTTTTTTATGAGACATTCTACGTTCAAATTATTTTAGAGTGCCATTGGATTTTACTTTTCCCTTGCTGAGGTCTCTGCTTGGCAGAATAGGGTGCCATGCTGGGCATTCCCACACTCGGACACCTCTGGGTTTCCTCCAAGGCAATCTTTATTCAACATCAGCAACTCAATGCTGGAATAACTACAGCTTCTCAGGGGGCTTGAAGGTGGGACACATCCAACCTCAAAAGGACCTCCTTAGCCTTCTCTTCAGATCCAATGTCAGACAAGGATGTTTTGTGCCGGTTTGGTGCAGAATAACCCAACTCATGCATACCTGTAGGATCACACGTCTCTGTTCTCCCTAGGTATGAAGGCTACAGCATTCTACATTACACAGCTCATCCTTGCTGCCCCTTTCACTGCTTGAGAAGGTCACCACCTTCCACTGCTGCCAGTGGCATTGACACCAAGAGCTTCTCTGCCCCAAGGTAGTCAAGAAGTTCAATGAAAAGGTAATCTGCTCCTGGGGATGATTGTGGCCCACTATGCCAGTAGGTAATAAAGTTAGGAATACTGTGAGATGTCAGTGAATGAAGAGATACTATTCAACTCTGCTCAGCAGTCAACTGGGACTAAAAGGAGATAAGTGCTCTTTGCAATACATCCCTAATTGGGAGCAGCTCTCTGCTTTGTGTTACTTAGCCCAGAGGAAGATTAGGGGGTTGGACTCGATGATCTCTTGAGGTCCCTTCCAACCCCTATGGTTCTGTGTGATTGCAGCCGTTTTAGAATAAGGTAATTCTTTACTTTTCCTTTAGTAAATGCTACTCCCTCAGGTTCTACTTAAGGAAAAAAAATAACCCTTTCAGTTACGAAACACAACAGAGAAAAGCACCACTGGAACAATTCTTCCATTCACTTATTGCTTGTGCAATAATTTAAGTGAAATTTAATTAAAATGTCATAGAGGTCTAATAAACTTCTTAAGAACAAAAAATACCTGATCCCAAATGGTAAATATATTTAAAGGTGTGTTTTAAAGCTCATTTTAATACCTACATTAATTGCCTGAATTACTTGTAAGCCCTCTGATAGCTATACCTGTGGTGAGGAAAGTATATTCTTCCATGCCTCAAAAACAAAAGCCCCTGCTAAATCCCTACCTTAAGTGCAAAATTTTGTTCAACTTTACCTATCTACGGCAACTCCATAAGGAGCATAAGTGTTCATTATATTTTTAACTTGTTTAATAGTTCAGCTTCAGAAAAGAGAAAAATGTCCATCTGCAATAGCTATCTTATAATTGTGGAAAAGATGTCTCTCAAGGGACTTCAAGGCTAGAAGAAGTCAGCTTAATTAGCTACTGCTAATCCAAACTTCTGGTTTCCTTTAGCTGAAAGGTTATTCCAGTCCATAAATCTAATATATTATGCTGGTTTAGTACCATTTGAAAAAGAACAAAACCCTCCCATTCGTTTATGGGTTGTTTGAGGGGGAGTAAGCTCACGTCTGTTAAATCTTCCCTAACTCATCTTTTCTGCAGCTCTTGGAGATTCAGTGCTGAACATCCTTAACTCCAACTTACTGCCCTGAGACCTGGGGGCAATTACCCAGACCGATGCACTTCCACCTATGACCCCAAATATAGATTTTGATGCACATCCATAAAAACTCACCTCTGGAAATTTTAGCCTCTACAGCTCTTAGAGCTGGACTTTAAAATGTGAAAGCTATCCAGCATTATTTTGAATCATGAGCATGTTGCTATTGACTTTTAAGTAATTTGTCACCCATGTCATTCCCAGCTGTTTCTATTTTTAGTGTGATTTAATGGAAGGTGTACAAGGTCTTTCACTAAAGCTCCTCTTCAGTAATAATGCTTATCATTTTACGTTGTAGTCATTGTTACTTTTAGAACTTCTTTGTTTCTAAAGAATATATTTGTTCTGACTCAGCTGAAGCATGCACATTATTCAGTGCAATAATGATGACCAAGTACTGACATTCTTAGACGAAATTTCCACCTAAATGGAGGTGGCCTCTGAAAGGGATCAGGAGAGAGAGGTACTGCATTTAGAGACACCAGTAAAGGGCCACACAACCATCGAGGTGACCATAAGCACAGAGGGCTCTCAGCATTGGATGCAAGCGTGGGGACAGCACTTCCTGTTGTCCTGACGGTGAAGGGCACCAGCTACCTCAGCAGTGGTGGCACAACCAAATCCAGCATCCCATCATCAGGCAGGTTACCACTGTTAATATTGCTGGCTGTTAGGATCTCTCTTTGTGACCACAGTGTTCTGAGATGAGGTGGATTCATCTCATCTCTACCCCAAAACCATTTACTAGAGGTTTTACATGTCACTAAGTGACAGCAATCAGAACACATTTCCTGAAATCACCATGAGGGAGGTAACAATCTGCCACACTTGGGGAACTCTCTCATTGCTGTCACCACCCAAAGGGAATCTAAATAGAAAATCGTTCTTTTGGTATCAAACTGGATTACATTTCCCTTGATTGCAGTTAGCATGGCTTGGGAGTGAAACGCTTCATACTGTTCTAGCTCCTAACTCAACTTACGAGAATGCTCTACATCACTAAATAACACTAACGGTCAGTGTTGGACAGAAATATCAGCAACTGTAGTAAAGAGAAAATAGAAAACTTCTCTACCAGTGCAACCTATACTTGCTGTTAGCTTTTAAAAAATGGACAGACTGGATCAGCTTTTGTTCTTTTTCACAAACTTACCTAAAGAACTAGAGGAGATGACAGTCCTAAGTTACTGGTTAGAGAAGGAGGAAAGAAGGGCTTCCTACCTGTATTCCCCCTAGCTCATTGCATGAGTTGAGAACTCTTGTTATATACCTCGTATCTGCTTAAGAGCTGAATTTAGATTCATATACCAACAACTCCTTGCACTGCTCTGGCATGGGCCATCTGAGAAACTAAAAGGGCTTTAAAAATGCTGGTAAAGTTAAACTCACAAGTAAGAAGATAATGTAGCTGACCCGCTAAACCGTGACTGATTGCCTGTAGCTTCTTACCCAGCAGCAAGCGCAAAACAACCAGAGGCATCCTAATCTTCACCAAAAAGAGGTGACTACCATGTATTTACTGAAGGGTGAGAGTTTGCATGGGAAGAACTACTCCAAACTCACAGTATTTTGCTGATGCATTCATGTCTCCCAAACTTTTTTGAGACAAACCAACAAATAGGCAGGCAGTGTTTAATGCTACAGCTCTCAGAGATTAGGTAATTTTTTTGAGCAGTACTGAGGATACAGGGAGTCTAAACTGCCTAATAGCTGGAAAGAGCACTCAGTCCTGACAGCACATGTGCTCATCTGCTGCTTGGTTAGTTATTTACAGTGATGTATCCAGTTAATTTTGGACTATTTTTGTTTTGAAGTTGCTCTCCGTCAGAGTAATTTAGCAATCTGTAACCATTTAAACTCCATGCCTTGGACCTCCACTGATGGAAACGGTTTTCACTGCTGCACCCTAGAGCTTTTCATGATTTACAGCTGCAGAAGAATGGGGACCTTCATGGGAATGTATCTTTGAGGGCAAATTGTTGACAAACAGCACTCACTATATAGGCTGATATTTCCGTTATCAATATGGAATTGATCACTTGGACTGTATGGGTTTGAGATTCCTAGCAGTGAATGCAACTATAGTACAAAAAAAGTGAAGATATGGCAGGTATTTTTAAAGAAAATACAAAAAAACACCCCACCCCAACAACCCCCCCCCCCCAAAAAAAAGAAGCAGACTGAAGAACAGCAAACCTTGCAACTGGAATTTAAAAATGAAACACTGTCATGAGTATCTGTGGTGCTGACTACTCCATCCTTTAGTCATATGCTAAACTTTACAACAAATTGTGGAAGAAAAAAGCAAGGACAGGGAGGCATTTCTATCCTTTCAACAAGATAAAGTGATCTTTGGATGAGGAAATTGCATAAAAGGTCTCAGTTATCTTGACTCCAGAAAACATCTGACACACCAGCACAAGTGAAAGAGGAACTGTCCCACAATTAAGGAGTCTGATACTCAGTTTCTCCTCTCACAAGTCTTTGGCAGGACCCCCAGGAAAAGATGAGGAATGTGACCTTTATTTTAAAAGAACTGGATCAGCTTAGGGTCCAGACATCAGTGGCCTGTCCATGCTTAAGTCAGCTGGATTAATCGGTCTCCTTACAAGTATGAGCTACCAAAATAACACAGGTAAAGGTGATGCAGGGCTTTGTCAAATGAGCCATTTTTAGCAGAATGAAGGAAATATTCCTGCCATTTTCCAAACCCTGCTGGGGCACCGGCTGCACTGCTGTGAAATCCAGTTATCTGCTACATGGGCAAATGCATTCAAACTGGGCCATGTGCAAAGGAGAGCTGCTACGGTGAGATCTGAAGACCTCAACCAGGAAAAAAGAGAGCAAAATACTTCAGCTCGTTTAGGCCAGCAGAAAAAGCTGAGGGAGAATATGCTTGTTTGAATAAGAACATCAGGAAAGAAAGTAGAAGGATGAGAGACTGATGCAGCTGTCAGAATTGTTCCCAACACCCTCTCAGGGAGGAACCCCTGGCACCGTGCAGCCAGCCCCCTGCTCAGCTTGCCTTGCAGACAGGCAGCTTTATCCTAACGTCTACCTTAAATCTCTTCTGCTGCAATTTAAAGCACTTTTCTTCTTATCCTGTCCTTAGTGGTTATGGAGAACAAATTGTCATGTCTCTCTCTCTTTTTTTCTGTGGCAATGTTTCACACCCGTGCGTGCTGCTCCAGTTCTCAGCACTCCTGAGCCTCCCAACCCTGACCCTTCCCAGGTGCTGTGGCTGCCCCAGCCTGTGCTGGGCCAGGTCTTAGGGTCAAGAAGATGATTAGAGGGCTGGAGCACCTCCCCTACCATGAGAGGCAGAGGGAGCTGGGCTTGTTCAGCCTAGAGAAGAGAAGGCTAAGGGGGGACCTCACTGCAGCCTTCCAGTACATGAAGGGAGCAGAGAAACAGGAGAGGAATCAACTTTTTAAAAGGGTAGACAATGACAGGACAAGAGGGAATGGATTAAAGCTAAAGGAGGGAAGGTTTAGATTGGGTATTAAGGGCAAGTTCTTTACAGAGAGAGTGGTGAGGTGCTGGAACAGGCTTCCCAGAGAGGTGGTGGATGCCCCGTCCCTGGAGGTGTTCAAGGCCAGGTTGGATGGGGCTCTGGGCAACCTTGTGTAGATCCAGGCCTGAGGTTGGTGGCCCTGCCTGTTGCAGGGGGGTTGGAGCTCTATGATCCTTGGGGTCCCTTCCAACCGAGACCATCCTATGATTCTATAATTATGCATCTATTGAGGTCTTTTCTTTAATTCTGGCCACCATTGGCACTCGCTTAGCTACTGTGAGAACAGGTAATTTCAGTGCAAGGTCCTGTATGGGAACGTGCTGCCAAGGAGTAGCTATCTTTGTTGGAAAAAATAGACAGAGGAAGACAGATTTTTCTCTTCTGCCCAAATTAGTTCATTGGGTCATATGTTAGTTTTGGTTTCAGGTTCAACATGTTTTTCCACCAATTTTCATGCAAGAAAACTCCTTGTACATGAATTTAGATTAAGAGCAAATATAAGGCAGCATCAACTGTAGCTATTTGCTCTCCAGAGTGATTATGGGTAGATTTTTTTCCCACTATTCTACTAT
Organism: Porphyrio hochstetteri; assembly: GCA_020800305.1. NCBI lineage: Eukaryota > Metazoa > Chordata > Aves > Gruiformes > Rallidae > Porphyrio > Porphyrio hochstetteri. Next base: position 53,215,807 of record CM036905.1, read on the forward strand.
GTGTGATTGGACTCAGTTTTTACTTTTTCTGGAAAAGAATTACACTAAAGCAATCCTATCTCAGCCCAGCACTGAACAGGGGAAAAATTTTTCATAACTGAGTGGGGAAAAGTGAAAGATAATCAATGTTACGGAATAGGGATAGTGCTGGTACACAGATATCTGATGAATGCAGCACATTTACATATGAAACCTGGGAGAAATTGTCCTTCAGCTCTTCTCAACAAATGACAAAAATGGAAAATCTGCTACAATAGCATGTGTTAACACCTAAATACTGCTACACACACTAGGCTGCAAATAGTTCTTATAAACAGAGAAATAATTAGCAACACCGTTACTTTACCAGAATGATGACATTGTGCATTCCTTCCTTCTTCAGCTGTTGGAGGTACTCAGGCAGACCTGCATAGTTCACTTTATCATAGGTGAAGTCCAGGCGACGTTCCATGTAGTCGATATCAAGATGTTGGACATCCTAAACATGTAGAAAGTAAACATTACATGAGTACTGCATTCATCTCGAGTCCTTCACGCAGGAAGGACATGGAGCTGTTGGAGCAAGTCCAGGGGGAGGGCCGTGAAGATGATCAGAGGGCTGGAGCAACTCTCTGATGAAGACAGGCTGAGACAGTTGGGCTTGTTCAGCCTGGAGAAAGAGAAGGCTCTGGGGAGACCTTATTGCAGCCTTTCATTGTATGAGGGAGGCTTATAAGAAAGATGGGGACAGACTTCTTAGTAGGACCTGTTGTGATGTTTTAAACTAAAAGGGAGTAGATTCAGACTAGATATAACGAGGAAATCTTTTCTGATAAGGGTGGTGAAACACCAAAACAGGTTGTCCAGAAATATGGAAAAGACCCCATCCCTGGAAACATTCACCATCAAAATGGATGGGGCACTGAGCAACCTGATATAGTTGAACATGTCCCTGCTCATTGCAGGGGGGTTGGACCAGATGACTTTTAAAGGTTCCTTCCAACCCAAACTATTCTATGATTCTATGACTGAAGTATTCGATACAGAAAATGTGAGTGTAAGTCACTGTATTTCTAAAAGGTAACTAACGTATGAAATGAAACCTAAGAGGTTAGCTATAATAATTGTAAATAATTGCCAGGCCAAATTCAGCCTCTATAAAATTAGGTGGTAGCAATGGACAAAATGGAAATGTAGAAGTCCTAGTTTAGCAACTGCTTGGCAGTGATATGCATCAGAAGCCCCATAATTTATTTTCAGAATGTTAGCACCTCATACAGCACAACAATAAATCCCTGCCAGAATCACCTGCTACGCAGCCAAGAGCAGCACTTAAACCTCATGTTCAAAGCCTACTTGAAATGTTTTTTTTAAGCATTATAAAGGTATTACATGCTACATAACATTAAGAACATCCCTTTATTCTACAGTTCTCTTTGTAGGATAATCACTTTTCCTCTATTATAATTTTATCCGTCTCACTTGGGATTGTAAAATTAGCACAGACCATGGAAAAGTCCCACTTACGTATGGGATGTCATAGTGGTGCATGCGATCCACAGTTTCCTTTAAAACATCAATGCTGCCATAACCCCATCGGGAGAGTTGAAATCCCAGGGACCAGTAGGCAGGCATGTGTGGGCGTCCGATGGCCTACAGCAGGAATGAGGAATACAGAAGTTTGAAGGGGAAGAGAAAGGTTTTGGAGAGAAAAGTTATTGTGAAACACCAGGAGAGGCTCCTAGCTAATTTAACCCATGAACATCAGTGCACTGGTATCACACCCCTATGAAATGCCCTTTCCTTTCTCTGGGTGGTTCACTGTATGGTTCACTTAGCTTCCAAAAAGCACTTCTCCCTGTGGAGCCTTGGCCTGAGCAGAGGCTCTATGCGACAGCCACACTAAGCATCACTTCTAAGAACACCCCAGTGAAAGATGTGGTGTATAAACCCCAGACTAACATTCAACGAGGGTCTTGCTGAGGTCTCAGCCACCACACAGCAGCACATGCCTTCACTCACACAGAGCACACCAGCAGAAACCTAGCATGGAGCCTCACACCGCCCGACACGTGCCAAGACCACGAACCCTGCGGGCAACAGCAGGCAAATCTCTGATGCTACACAGCATTGGCTTTCCTAATATCCCTTGCAACATCCAGCTGAACTAACTCATCAGGAGTCTGATATTTATTTGAGCTCTCTGAAGTTCTAATTATATTTACACACCACCCTGATGAAATTCAGTTACTTATGACTGACTGCTATTATTGCTGGCCCACAGCATTGTGTTGCCAGGCATTGACAAGCCTCTCCAAGGTCAGAGTTACTGTTTGATCCCAAAATTCTGAACTGATACATGGGGTAATGAGTAAAATATGATTTTATAAATACTTGGTTTCCACTGACTCCACATAACCCAGCTGTAAATTGCATGAGGAAACTCAATTGAGAGCACAGGGGAGCAAGGCATCCTGCTCTGCTTCCCCCGATGAAAGCTGTTCTGGCAACCACAGTGTGCCTGTTCCATAAATAAGCTGAGATCATTAGTACACACTACTGATGGGGGACATCTTCTGAAAACCTTACTCCAGTTTTTAAGAGTTAGACCCCATGAAATTAGCCTTTGTTCAGTATTTCTAACACTCTTGCAGGCAACACATTAAAATCAAGTAGCTAGTAAGCACCCATGACTTATTAATCACTTGGATCTACTGACTCCCTTTGGCTAAATGACTGTTCCCTGTTCCTCCCTTGTTGCCCTGTGGATCTCCACACTTAGGTAATTATGCTAAGAACTGAAAAAGAACAAAACTTGTATATTGGCAGCTAAATCCCATCTCCTTCAATTAAATAAAAGGAGGCACTCCTGGCACTCTGTATCAATTGTGTTGCCAAGCTCTCCAGGCACTGCAGTGCATAAAGCCACGTCTTCCTATGGGATTTCCTCCAGTAAGAGTCTGACCTGGGAAAGCAATGCTGAACTTGAAATTGCTCTAAAATATGTCATGGATGCTAGAGCTGGTGAGATCTGCAAACCAGCACCAGACAGAGAAGCAGATGCTGAACAGAGGTGGGAGAAGCCAACATTTGAATGTGCCTGAGCTGAGGGAACACATGGGTTAAATTGCTTGCAAATGAGAATGGCTGGCAGACAGAGAGGTGAGCTTTAAGCATGAAGCATTACAACTTTAGCTACATGGTGTGCTTTTGCTTGTTGATGTGCTGCTACCTCACCTAAGAAAAAGCAGGAGGTGGCCAGAACAACTAGTGAGGTTAACAGCTTGAGTCCCTCCAGGAGGGATGCTCCAGCTGAGCAGCAGAGCTGCCCTGTACACCTGCTACTCGTCCTGTTCCACTGGATTTAACCCTCATCACCCTCTTCAACACTTGAGCAGTTCTGGGCTCTATGGCTCAAGAAGGACAGGGAGCTACTGGAGAGAGTACAAAAAGGAGCTACAAAGATGATTAGGAGACTAGAACATCTCTCTTACAAAGCTAGGCTGAGGGACTTGGGACTTTAGAGCCTAGAGAAGAGAAGACTGAAGGGACATCTTATCAATGCTTACAAATATGTGAGGAGTGGTTCTCAGGAGGATGGGGCTAGTGACAGAACAAGAGGCAGTGGGCATAAATTTGAACACAGGAAGCTCTACCTAAACATAAGGAGGAACTTTTTACTGTGAGGGTGACAGAGCCTAGGAACAGGCTGCCCAGAGAAGTTGTGGAGTCTCCTTCTCTGGAGACATTCAAAACCTGCCTGGACACTGTCCTTTGCAACCTGCTGTAGGTGATCCTGCCTCTGGCAGGGGGGTTGGTAAGAGGTGTCTTCCAACCCCTACCATTCTGTGTGACTCAACCTCCACCTTATCTGGAGTTTAAGTCCTTCAGATGAAGCAAGAGTAGCTATCAGCAGCATGCTCCTGATGCAGCTGCACTTAGCCTTCACCACATGGCACTGCACCCTTGCCAGGAGAGAACTTGGACAGACAGGGTCTGTCCCAGTGTCCCATGCTGGGGCCAGCCAGTGGGCAGTGACACCCTGCTGCCAGCCTGGTGCAATCTGGTCTGCTTATGTGTGTCATTAGTTATTTCCAGCTTGTGCAGATGTGCCTGATGCCACAGACCACCATCCTTTGAGCTCTGCTGGGGTTTCTGGTGGGGAGCTGCATGGGGTGCAATAGCTCAGGACAACCTCCTATGTACCTTGTGAGCAGGCACCAAGGTGTCCAGCAAAGCACAGCAAGCCTCAGGGAAATAAGTCTGTTTCTCTGTCACAACTGCACTCGCCCTGTTAAGGACAAATTCATCTGAGGAGGCAGCAGAGCTTGTTTTAGCCAAGCTGAGGCTGCAAGATGAACTCCATGAACATGCCCACCACTTTGTGCTCCTAAAGCAGATGCACATTTTGCCCTTGCTCTCTCTACTGTAAGCAGAAAGTGACCTTGACAAACAAGGTTAAAAAGACAGACCAGAACAAAAGAACTCCCTAATGAAATAAAATGTATTGTGCACAGGCTTCTCCCCTTGGGCAAGAGAAAAGGGAAAACCAGAAATACTAATCCTACCACGGGATACAGAGTCCGGTGCCCTGGCAGGATGTCAACGTGGCACCGCATCCAGCACCACAGTGAGGAGTGTGCCACTGCCTCTGCCCAAGCCTCCTGGGGAACAGAAGCACTGCGGGAGACACCAGCCTGGGCAGAGGCACTGGGAATCGCTGGACTTACTTCTCTCTGTCCTGAGACACCCTGGGTCACTCCCAGCTAAGCTGGGGGGTCAGCCCAGGACACGTTGTCAATACAAAGTGGTTCCAAACTTGCTGCCTCCATGTACCTCCTCCAGCACCTGAAAGGACCCTGGTGAGACTGGAGGTGGAGCTGCAGCCACCAGCATGCCAGCCAGGGTCCTTTCCAAGGGGCATGTCCCTAACGCTGGGGTTTGCTGAGGCTCTACTGCTCACCCTCACGTGGTGGTGCTGTCTCATCTGTGGACTGCAGAGCTGCCCCACAGCAAGGCAGTATTTCATGGCAGCATCCCTTGAGGGGTTTGGGATTACAGCTGAACAAACCGAAGAAAACCCACCTTGCAAGCAAGATGTTAAGTCTTAAAGCAATTAGTTCCCCAGGTTCAGCAGGTTGGTGCATCTATGGTGAGCTTAATTGAAATCAGCAGAACATTTGAAGAGAAAGGATGAAAACAGGGCAGCTGGGACAACAAATGTTCTTTTTTCTAATTATGCTGCGGACTCTTTTTAATGGATCCCCCTGAAGCTTCCTGATAAAGTAACTGACATATGGTACCTACTTGCAGATGGATCAGCAGAGGCAGGGATGTAATTTTGCAAACCTGAAAACTCATGTTGGATTTGATATATATTTAGGACCTAGTTAATTCATATAGATTGCCTTCTGCATACAAATGATTATAAAATGCAGTAGACAGAGAGAGCCTGCTTGGCAAAATTGACTCCCATAGAATCAGAAAAGGTAAATGAGGTATGGTGGGGGAACTGAGGGAGGAAAACATGAGAAATGGAGAAACAGCAAACATATGGGGTATCCAAACTGAGAAAAAAAATGGGAAGATACAGTAGTGCAGAAGCAGAGAAGAAAAAAAAAAAAAAGAAAGATCTTATTTTCTGTACCACAATTCCTCCTGCACTTGGTTCTTAAATAACTCCTGGTGTTGTTGAATAAATTCACTGTTAGTTTTTTCCAGGTTTACATAACTTTGCATTATGTAATTTTTTTTAAACTTGTTTTCAGATGCACCTGAGAGCTGAGGAATCTGGGAGGCACCCTGGAAGCATTCTGCAGTAAGAACAAACGTCAGTGAAAATACGTGCATCAAACAGCCAAAATCTGTGCCAAAGGAGCTGGTTGGTGATCTGTGTTCCCTTTCCCTGTGTTGGGTTATCGGATGAGTAACGTTATTACTATAAGAATCAAGGATATCAACTAACCTATAAATGCTGTATGATAAGTAAGGATCCTTTTCTATCAACACTGTAACTAAAGACTTTGATGCGAGAGGGACTGCAGAGGAGTTACTCCCTGTATATCACAGAGGCCACAGAGAGAGATGCTATTTCCCATGCTCAGGAAGGAGCTGCGACCTTCAGCAACACAGGTACAGGGGCTAAACATGAAAGACTGCTAAACTTTTACAGGTGATAGGACAAGGGGGAATGGCATGAAGCTGCACCAGGGCAGGTTTAGATTGGATGTTAGAAAAAAAATTTTACTGAAAGAGTTGTCAGTGCCTGGAACAGGCTGCCCAGGGAGGTGGTTCAGTCACCTTCCCTGGATGTGTTCAAAAAAAGGGTAGATGAAGTACTTAGGGATATGGTTTAGTTTAGGATGTGAATGGTTGGACTTGATGATCTTAAAGGTCTTTTCCAACCTTATTATTCTGTGATTCTGTGATTCACTCTTATTAGCTAGAAAAAATTCCTCATGCTTGTGTAAACTTTAAAGAAGGAGGAAACTATAAAAATCCAAGTGGGGTAGTGCTGTGGATTTAGGTGTAGGAATAGTGGGGTTGGACAGTCACACAATGGCTAAAATACGTGGCTGCACCTATGGCCCAAATATCTCTCTCCAGCTTATGCCCTGTGGCTGAAGCAGGCAGGTGAGTGCTGTGGGCACCTAAGCAGTAGCGGAGAGGGTGGGCAACCTTCAATCAAAGTCACTGCCTGGAAGCTGAACTTTGTTTTAGGAGAGCAAGAAGAAAGGCCCTGCAACTGCTGAACCATTAAGAAGATGCCTACCACTTCAGGAGTCTAAAAATATTAAGGACTTGCAACGCTAGTTCCTTCAAACCTTGATCTTTGCTGCACACTTATCAGCTACTTGGTCTTTCTTGGGAGACCCATGAACACAAACTGCAAGACTCTCACTGAATAATCTGTGATAAACTGAAGGTGCTAGCAGTTGCCCATGTTACTTTGCAGATAGGAGGCTGGACTAGAGACCTCCTGAGATCCCTTCCACCTAGAACTATCCTGTGGTTCCATAAGGAGGAAGTAAACCAGCAATTTGCTCTCAAAATAGAATGCAGCATGCTCCCTCAAAACTCATCATGAGATAATTTGTGACAAAATAACAAATTCATGACCCTCACTCCACCCAACAGCTCTTAAATGTCCATTTGTTGACCAATAACTTTCTTGAGTGTCTTGTTAGGGAGCTCCTACACTACCGCCACAGACAGTTACCCTGTCCTGAAAAGCCACCAGCGGACTTGGTAATGGTGGTCTGGTATTAGGTCTGGCTGTAGAGCCTCAGCTAGGCTCAGCTCAATGGCTGAGCTCTGTAGTGTATTACTGCTTTTCCCCATCCTCCGGCACACCGAGGCGTTTGCCATAAAAAGTGAGGTTCGTGTTATGTAACTGTTCCACACACCGGACCTCTTCTGTAGTAGGAGAAAAGTGTGATTACTGCCAAACATATATATAGCTGTGGCAGGACTGCCTCTGATGTGCCAGGAGCAATGATCCTCATGGCCAGGCTCAGGGGCCAGAGGGAACTGAAGAATCAGGATGGAGATTTCTCCTTCCCATCACGTAATGCCCAGCACACGGCTGCTGTCCCTGCCATATCGCTGTGGTGCCACTGGAATAGTGTGTCCTACAGCCCACCTCTGCTCTGTGCAAGACACAGCAGGAGGCACCAGCATTCGGCCCTCTTCTCCCTTCCCACTCTCTGCATTGCTCTTGGAGCCCATTTAAAGCAGATTAGCCTGGGCCAGGCTGACACCTAGGGCCACCACGGCTTTCTCTGTCACCTGTCCTGGCCCTGAGAATGTACAGAGAGGCTTGTGGCCCTGGAAGTGCAGCCACAATCACCCCAGATCAACACGCAGGGAGCCCATTCCCGGCCACAGCCCAACTGCCCTCAGCTGGCCACAGAGCAGTGGGTCTAAGGAAGACTGCAGATCGAATATGAGTCAGCAGTGTGCTCAGGTGGCCAAGAAGGCCAATGGCACCCTGGCTTGTATGAAAAACAGTGTGGCCAGTAGGTCTAGGGAGGTGATTGTGCCCCTGTACTCGGCATTGGTGAGGCCACACCTCGAGTACTGTGTCCAGTTCTGGGCTCCTCACCACAAGAAGGACATGGAGGTCCTGGAGCGAGTCCAGAGAAGGGCAACCAGGCTGGTGAAGGGGCTGGAGGGCAAATCCTATGAGGAGTGGCTGAGGGAGCTGGGGCTGTTTAGCTTAGAGAAGAGGAGGCTGAAGGGGAGACCTTATCACCGCCTACAACTACCTGAAGGGAGGTTATAGAGAGGTAGGTGATGGTCTCTTCAGCCAGGTGACAGGTGATAGGACAAGGTGGAATGGCACTAAGCTGTGCCAGGGCAGGTTTAGATTGGATGTTAGAAAAAAATTTTTTACTGAAAGAGTTGTGAGGGCCTGGAACAGGCTGCCCAGGGAGGGGGCTGAGTCACCTTCCCTGGATGTGTTCAAAAAAAGGGTAGATGAAGTACTTAGGGATATGGTTTAGTTTAGGATGCGAATGGTTGGACTTGATGATCTTAAAGGTCTTTTCCAACCTTGTGATTCTGTGATTCTGTGATTCTGTGAAGAGCCCATGGGCCACTCCTGGGTGCTGGCAGCAACCTGGAGAGGTGCGTGGGAAAGGTGTACTCCAGAGACTCAGAAAAGAGCCTCATTACAAAGGTGTTCTAACTCACTAGTTTGGAGGGAACTGCATAAAAGCAGTGAAAGCTGGGTTGCTAAATCTTTCACAGAAACAAGCACAGTGAGGCCAGGGGTTTGTCCAGGTCATGAAGTGGCACTGAAGGCCGATGTTTGAGAAAGGTGGGGAACACTTTGGTATCGACACAGCTCCCTTGCTTTCAACGGCCATGCACCAGGCTGGCACCTAGACACCCTGCTATACCCCTGGGGCCACCCCAAGAAGTATGTCATGGGTGGTCCCTGCAAATATCCCTGTGCTGTAATTTTGGTCAGAGGCTTGCACGGATGGGAGTTGGGTGCTACTCTCCCCAGGAGCTTGTTGGAGCAGGGCAGCTTGGCCCCACTAGGTTACCCTACAGCCCAAAACATCACTTCCCAGAGGAGACCTATACAAACAGCTGAGAGAGCTGAGTGATGCTGCTGAGCTGTGCCTTGCAGACACCAGTCACGCTGCGCCTTTCTACCCTCTCCTTCCCTGGGGCATGACAATGTCCGTGCAGGAGAGTCCCCTGAGTGTGACAGAAAATACAATTGAAAAATAAAGTCTTTTCTGTCTCCTTCACCTTCCCACATCTCTTGTACACAAAAGCCAAACCATTACCCTAGAGACTAATAATATGGTAATTGTAACATTTGCAATCCAGGAATTTCAGGATGTTTACTGAAGAAGTTATTATTTCACTGTGAAATTGCTACTGTGCATTCTTTAAGATTCCCTAGAGAGCTGAGTGCAAGCTCAAAGAATACAGAACAGGGGATTTTTTTGTCCTGGCATGTGACCTGTCTAGTTAGGAGACGCCCACCAGCTCCCCTTTACCTTGTTTTCTTTGCTCCAGCTCCATTTCCAGAGAGGCAGGGGTGGAAAGGGAGCTGTCAGTACCCATCAGCTGGGGAGTGAGAACTCTCTCATTTTATTTTCAGCTGCTGGCCACCTGCTAAGCCACAGAAACGCTGCCTTCAAACACCAGTGAAAGACTTTGAAAAGAAATGGGGATGGCTCTAATCTCTACTGCGCTGCCGCCGCGAATCCCCTGATACGGGTGCTTTCATCACAGGGATCACAGCTGTGGCTATCAGGGGAGTCGTTCTACTTTCTCTCTGTGGTTTGTTTGTTTGTTTGTTTTGTTTGATTGCTGATGTGGAAGTTCAAAACCCATTTTACTGGTTGTTCTGTGGCACCTGGTTCAGAGGTGGCTGGTGGGGAGGATGTGCGGAGGGAGCTAGAAACCTCTTGAGCAACAGAGCACTCGCTCCCACCCTCGGACCTCCCACCTCTCTGGGAAAGAACCACTTGAAACTTTGCTTGGAAAAGGAAGGTCTAGCAGAGTCCACCACCCTGGGGAGACCTCAAGCCTTCACAAAACATCAAGGCTTCTTCTGTTTTCCCTTACAAAAAACCAGAAGGCAGCAATGCTTTCCTTTTGAGCTAAATCCTCTTTTTCCCTCGATCCAAACCATGATATTTCTGCTCCTCTTGCAGGCACTTTAAAAGAAGGCAAGTGGAGGATATGGAAGTTTTAAAAAGCCAGGAAAGACGAAATGTTTGCTGAAAACCAGAGCTCAGTCCCCTTGGTGGGGCAGCAGAGGTTGAGGCAGAGCACATGCACACCTCACTGGGAGCTTTGGCTGCCCAGGTCCAGGATACCCTACCCCAGGCTGCTTAGCATCTCAGCTTAGGGCTTAATACTCAGGATCTGCATGCATGAATCCCCCTTCTCACAGTGACATGCCACTTCTCAGCTTTGCTCCACACTCTTTAGGCTTGGCGCTGGTTTCTTTACACGCTGAGCTTGGTTCTGAGACAATTTTCTGTGCAAGGGTCCAGCTACTGCATCACCTGGCTTTTGGTGACCAGGGAAAACATGTTACATGCTACCTTTTTCTGGCTGTCCCTCACTGAGTGAAAATTCCTTGTACACTCCCAAAACAGCCACATGTATGCATGCATACTCTCATTTCTTTGGAAAACATCGGGCCATTGGAAAGCAAGTAGTTACGCTCTGCAAGACAGCAGTGAATGTTTTTGTCATGTCTATGCTCTCCAGTGCAGTTATGTGGGGTTTCATGAGTAAAAAACCAGGCTGACAGCTCCAAAATTAATGGGAATTTCCACTGGCAAAAACAGGCTTAAAGTTTTTTAAGTCCATTCAACATTTCTGAAGTCCAGCAGATGAAAAGTTCTCAAACATTACCATGTGTGCCCTCACTACAAGACAGACATTGAGGTGCTGAAGCAGGCTCAGAGAAGGGCAACAAAACTGGTAAAGGGTTTGGAGTGCAAGTTTTATAAGGAGCAGCTGAAGGATATGGGGTGGTTTAGCCTGGACAAGAGGAGGCTGAGGGGAGACCTTAATGCTCTCTACAACTACCTGAAGAGTGTAGTGAGTTGGGGGTTGGTCTCTTCTCCTAAGTAGCTAGCAATAGGCTGAAAGGAAATGGTCTCAAGTTGCATCAGGAGAGGTTTAGATTGGATATTTTTAAAAAATTCTTCACTGAAAGAGTGGTCAGGCATTGGAATAGGCTGCCCAGAGAGGTGGTGGACTCACCATCCCTGGAGGTGTTCAAAAACCATGTAGACATGGCACTCCAGGACATAGTTTAGTTGACATGGTGGTATTGGACTGAGGGTGGGACTTGATTTTAAAAGTCTTTTCCAACTTTAAAGGTTCTATGATTCTGTGATTCTGGCTTGTTTCCTGCATCCATAATGTCAATACACAGTGACGGTCATGTAGTGAAGACTGTAAAACTATCATGGCTCAGAGAAGAATAAGCTTGGACAAATTTCTTTCTAATCATCGTGTCCCTTTAATGCACTCCTGCTCTCAGTACTGAAATGCTACAGGAAAGGCTGGAGACATGTGTTGAAGGCCCAGCCAGTCTGCTACACTCAGAGCGTTTGCAGATGCAACACACCAGGGTGCCTGTGGATGTGAAGCTACAGCTTTGTATGAACAGATGAGGACGAAGCTTTGGCTGCACTGCCTGCTGCAGCAGGAGTTTGTTACAAGCTACTGCCCCGTGTGCCATACCCACTTTTCTACTTACCTCTGTGTATTGCTGAATCACATTTTCGGGAGTTGGGCCAAGGAAGACATAGAAGTCAAGGATCCCTCCAATAGTGCGGAAAGTCAGGGATGGGTTTGGACTCAGAGTAACATCTGGAAGGGAAAAATAACAGGTTCTCAGTACAAACTGGCTCTGTGCTATGTGCAGGAATGGTTCAAAGCTGCATCAGGGGCGGTTCAGACTTGACACTAGGAAAGAAGGTGGTCAAACACTGGAACAGGCTTCCTAGGGAGGTGGTCAGTGCCCCAAGCCTGTCAGTGTTTAAGAGGCATTTGGATGTCTTAACAACAGGCTTTAACTTTTGGTCAGCCCTGAATGCATCAGGCAGTTGGACTAGATGATAGTAAGCCTCGTCCAACTATCCTATCCTATCCTATCCTATCCTATCCTATCCTATCCTATCCTATCCTATCCTAGGTTCATACATACCGGGATATTCTGTGCATGAATGTATCCCCAAGCAGAGGTGGCTACACGTTCAAGTCACTACCCAACAGCTTGTGGGATCAGGTGAGCAAACAGGACCTGTGTGTAGGCTAGCAGCTGCCCAGTGCTTCAGTGTTCTCAGCTTTCAGCTTGGCATTAGGCAGCAGCAAATCACAGAAACCCACACAGAGCAGATCGCACAGATCCATTTGTCTCAGCTTCACTTACGTGAAAAGGAACCACAAGCCTGTGTTTAGGGTTCCTCTATGCTATTTTAATCTTCTTACTGGAAGTTACTGCCTGCTAGAGGAAACTGATTTTATAGCCTGAGTGAAGATTCCCCTTTTCTGAAATTATACCACTGGATTAATACACTAGGGTGACCATGGCAACGCACAAAACTATTCCGCGCAGGCAGAATATAGGACTATCCTAAATTGATTTGATTCAGTTATGCCAATCCCAGAGGAAATTTCTTCCGCCTTCTCTTTTCCCTATACGTGCATCTATTTTCCAAAAAAGCTTAATCGTGTCATTTCCCTGAAAACATTTTACCTTGTTAAACAGTCATTCTAATGAAATCCCTTTGAAATCTTTATAGTAATTCCTGGAGCCTCAGTTATGGAAGAGTCATTCATATTTGTACCACCACATGGAAGAAGCAATCAGGAAAACATGTTTTTACATTTACTAATCTACCATCTTTCTGTGTGAAGCCCATGCAGGGAATCTGTATCTTTTTACCTTGTGCATTGGAGTTCAGAAGGAGAACACCATGGGCATTGGAGTCATCTTCCACACACATATAGAAGGGGTGAACTCCGTAGAGGTTGGCAAATGACTGAAACATAAACAGCACGTTAGTTTGGCTTCACTTTGCTATTTTTTACCATTTTTGTCAGCTAGGTACAGATGCAAAGACAAGGACATAAATTCATTCATAGGTAGAGACTCGTTTTGAAAGGCTGGAGACTTTTTTTCATCTGAACTGATGTGAAGTTAAACTGACAGAAAAGAATTATCTTTTTCTGCCTCAGCACAGTGCTTCTTATAGGCCTCTATTAGTTAAACCCTCCATATTCTGCCAAACCCTTCAAAATGGCATGGGTAAGAAATACTTTGTTAGTTAAAATAGACTCATCAACCACTGACTCCAGTTTAACCAAACATCTAATGAGTCCTGCTGAGGTCCAGCTTGTTTGAATGAACAAGATTTGATCCAGCATGAAATTAAATGCTTTCCTGAACCAGGATCTTGGCACAAAAAAAAAAAATTACTTCTTTTCTGAAAAGCAACGGCACTGTGAGAAAGCTTCTGATGAAAGGTTTCAAAGTCCCTTCAAAATGAGTCATGGTTTTGTCATTCAATTAAAAATTATGACACCTGCAAAGCCTGTGACCTCCTGTGTTTGCCATGGATATGCACTAGCAGCATTACCATACAGAGAGAGCTAGTCCCTCAGCAAAACTGTACCTCACCACCTCCATCTGGTGATAGAAGTTAGGACAAAATGTTGCATGAAGGGAATTACCGTTGGTGCCTGATCCCTGCTGAACATGCCGTAGGTAACAAAGTCCATGCTGTGTTTGAAGGACGGGTGCTCATGTTCACCAAACCCATACACCGAAGTGGATGGCACGGTAGTTGCGATCTGAAGATACTGGTTGGAGAAAAACAGGTCAACCAAGGGACTGTCCCACCTGTAACAAAGAGAGACATGAATAGTTTGATTCTCTTTGGTATTCATAACTTTGGGTTCATGTCTGGTTATTTATAGTTCTTCTGTATTTTGGACAGTGATGATATTTTTAAAAATTACATTCTCTGCGTGGCCCTGATGTTCTTAACCCAACACATACTCAATTTGCCTTGCAATGGCTGTTGATATCTCATCTGCTCAGAAAATAGAATGCATCAGTATGATTTTGAAAAGAACAACTAAAATAACAGAAGACACTATCTATAATCCTATTACCAAAATAAGTGGTTGCTTGTGCTATTTCTATGACAACCAACAGGGCAGGCTAAAAATTGTTATTACGCAGTGGGGTTCAGAACAACAGACATTTAGTTGTTATCAGTTTTCACTTCTTTATGTTTTGCTGGATCAGGATCCAAATACTCTTTGTTACCCCTGACTTTAGGCAGGTGCCTAAAGCAGAGGGGCAGCTTCCTCCGGCCTCTGCTTGAATGAGATGTTTTTATTGTGATGACTTTCTCCTGCTTCTCTCACCAGCTTAATGCCTTTATTTCCATTGAATCATCTGCGGACACAGGCTCACATTTTAATTAGGTGTTACATTCTGTTTCCTATCTCCAGTGCTATAATGAGCTGCAAGCTAGATGGGGGAGAACATAGTCAAGCTGTGGAGAAGTGTTTTGTTAATGGTACTGTGTATGTCATGAGTACCACATTTAGATAGCACCCTCTCGAGCCTTGTTTAACCATGAATTTGTTGCAGCTAATTAAAATAAATGAGCCAAAGCCATAGAGCGTAGAAGTGGCATAACTCTCCTTTTAATGGTCTTTTGTCAATGATTTTGACAACATTAAATGGCTGATCAAATTGACTGGTAAATCAGAGAAGTGGAAGATGGACTGTGTCAGCGGGGAACAGCAGTACCCCTGGGAAGGGAGCGCTCCCCGGTGAGCCCCAGCTGCCACCCTGCCACTGGCACCCTGCCTGGGGACAAATTCCCACTGCTGGGAGGACTGGGAGGGCACCCTGCTCCTGCCACACCAGCCTCCGACATCTCGCCTCTCCCCAGGAGGAATCAAGGACAGCCACCCTCAGGGATGCCCAGAGCTGGATCCAAGGCACCCTCCTGCCTCTCCTTGCAATAAGCAGGCACAGTCTATCCCTAAAGGGTCCTAGACAAGTTCTAAGTCAAGCATACGTACTTGAAGGGTCTACATGGGGGTTTCTTAAGGTCTGTTTGGCCTCTCTCACACCCAGGAAAAGTAAGAATTTGTATTTAAGTCTTGATTTGGTTATTTGCCAGCAGCAACCCTCCCTTCCTTCCATCAGCTCCTCCACCTACACACAATACTCAGTAAGGTTATTTTCTTATAGGGAGGTTAATGCACACAAAATATCCCTGAGAATCAGATCCAGCCCTTGGCAAACAGAGGCCTTTCTGCAAGAAGCTGATGCTGTGTCGGAATGGGGATGGGCTCTGGAGCTATATTCCTGTCCAAAGCAGAGCTGTCTCATAGCTCTGCTCCATGCCAGGGCAGGCACAGTCATTGCTCTGAGCAGACCATGGGGTTATGCAAAAAGCAAAGGATGCTGGAGGGGAAATGTTTTGGGAAGAGCTTAAGTATCTGTCCTAACTCATTGAGCACTCGCCATGATGCCTGTTCAGAGGACATGAGGCTCTGTGTGTTCGTGGTACTGACATTACAGCACTGACATTTCCCATCATGAGAGCAATTAGTGTTACCATGGCATTAAAAGTGCTCCTTCCGCTCAGCAAGTCCTCTCCTCGCCCAGAAGGGTCACCGGGGTGGTGAGAACCACAACCTTGGGAACAACCCTTCTGCCCCACCACATCTTCAAATGGCATGGAGAAACTATTCCATACCTCACACATTCCCTTGGGCCACTGTCATACACTCAACTTCCACATGGCATCACCAAAATGGTGCCCTGTTCCACACCAACCCCAATTTGCTTGTCTCCCCAAGGGCTGCCACTCCCAGCAGCCCAGCTCCCCATGCTGGGCTGCCAGCCGCCTCTCTCCATCAGCCTCGTCTTTCGTTAGACCTCTGCTTGCCAGAATGGCCTTATGCTAAATATAGCATTAACTGTGACATATAAAGACTGGTATTGACTGTCTCTTTTTCTTCCAGGCACCATTATGTCTTCTCCATCTGAAGGAAAGCATGGACGGGTTTTCCCTGGTCACCCCTCTCTGCCTCCACTTCCAAGTGTCTGGCCTTGTTCTCTGCAGCGCGCTGCGATAAGCTGTTGGTTACTTCATGCTTGTGTTGTGTTAGCAAAGAGAGATCATTTACATGTAAAAGTTGTGTCTGTCATTCCTTAAGTGTTTGGAGGCAATAAAGGAAACATGTTCTGTTTCTTCCACCTCCCCTCCTGCCGGTTTGAAGCGGGTAGAAGAAAGCAGGAGGGAGCATAAAATGATACTGTGTGTGCAGGAGTTTTCATAGTCCTCCTCTGACAGCCCTATAAACTGCAACAGTGCTGTGATGGACAACAGAAGGGACTGAAAAATCTTAAACAAAGAAAAATAAATAATCTAAAAATTCAGCTGAGCAGTCGTTCACTGTGAAAAATTCAACACCTGCCAGGAGTCAGACCTGGAAAAGCTTAGAGAGATGAGAACCCTGTTCTTTGCACAAGGTTCACTGCTGGAAGTCCTGTCCCTTTAGTGCCTCCGTGGTGGGAACACTCCTGCCTGTGGAAACACAAACTGGGCTCCCAACACATCTGCCTGGTCCATTCCTTTCTGACATTTGCCTGCTGTCTGTCCTGCTACTCTGATGGACAAAAGCTAGTGTTTTTTTCCAAACTCCATTCAAACTCAAGGAGCAAACTCAAAAGCTAACCTCTCTATCTTTTTTAACCTTGCATCAAAGAGGGGAAAAAAAATACTCAGGATTGAAAAGGTCTATGTGAAAATTAACATTTCTGGCAGCAAGCAAACCTGTCTCACATCCAGCAGTCAACCCTCAGGCCACCAGGACAAAACATAACTGCAGCTGACTAAGGAAATAATATTAAAGGAAGGTAGGTAGGGAGATAGATAAAACACCCTGTTCATGGCAAAGGTGTAGTTTATGACTAACATTGTCAGAACATTTGAGGGCAATGACTAAAAGCAATATACAATGGTTTCCAGAAGTGCAGTCATCAGTCCTTTGTAATACAGACTGGACGTGATGATTTACCTGGCTGAATGACTTCGGTCTGGAGTTTACTGGAGACCAATAACCGCAGCGTATGTGATGGCTCAGAGCACAGACTCTTGCCTGCCATGAGCAGGCAGCTGGTGGCACTCACTGAGAGGTCTTATAAAACCTCCAGATTTAGGACACATGGGACGTGCAAACGATGCACCATTAAAACATGCATAATGCATTACTGGGACATTTAAAGACCATTTTAAGTCGGAAGAAGGTTGGGGTTTTTTTTCCTTCCTGTTGCAATGAATTCAAGAGAAATGAGCATGAAGACGTGAACACCTGTCCCACTCAGGCGCTTGGAGAAAATGTCCTCTCTAACATCTGTTTTTCTTGGCCTCCAGACACTTTGGAAACAGCAGCCTCATGAAAGGGAATACACCATTTATATCACCTGGGTGCCAAGTCAGGTGTAAACTTCACATCTCTGTCAGAAAAGTGGGTCTGAGCCTCCTTGAAGGGCTCAGGGTTACCGTTTCAGAAGGAAAAAATGCTGCATGCACATCCTGCCTATACAGCAGGGACTGAGGAATACAGGCCCTAATTTTGGAAGAATTTCAAAAGTGCTTGACTCCTGTCTCACCCCACTTGAGCTGTGGCAGACCATCAGCTTAAGAGCCTGGGTCTCTGTGATTTTCTGATTTTGTGGGTTTTTTTTTTTTTAGATTGCTGAAAAAGGTCTTGTAATGTCTCACAACAACCTTATCCCTTACGAGCTCTAAGTCTTGGGGCACCATTGGACTTTTTCACATGCTTATCTTACCTTTAAGGGGATTTATCAAATAGGTGGAGAAAGACAGCACAAGTATCCAACAGAATTCCCACAAATGTGACATTTTAAAGGGAAGAACTGCAGGGAATATTTGCAGTTATGGATACGGTTCTGCTCTACTTGTACTAAGCTCAATTGCCACGGTATCCAGACATCTCCTATAAGTGGCTGGATATCTAATACTTCATTTTGGTTCTGAAAAACACTTGGCTAAGTGATACACCTACAATACTTCTTGCCTATGTAACATAAATCTTAATGGTTAGAAGACAAAAATAATAGGTCTTACAAACTAGGAGCAAACCCAGGCTACCATGATGCACACAATTTGCTCCCGTTGCTTTCAGCAAAATTGCAGTTTAAGACAATAGCATTATAAATCATTCTAATAGCCTTGCCTATGTAAAAACCTCTTCATGGTAAGTGGCGTCTGTGCTTACTACCACGATCAATAAAAAAAGGCAGCTGAACTCTGCAGCAGCCTTTTTGGAAATTAGAGAAAATCTTGATTAGATTTCTGTTATTTGTGCCGTGTCTTCCCAAGCGCGATAGCAAACGAGGTATTCCAAACTCTTAATAGAGAGAAAGGAGCACTTATCTGGCTCGGGAAAATAATGTTCTGCCTTCCATTATTCGTATTACATCATGAAGGAAAAGTCACTTGGAGAACGGATATTAAAGTGGAAAATCAAATCAATAGTCCATCCTTTTGCAGCCTGTCTCCAGCAATGGCCCAGGCCAGATATCACAGAGGAAGGCATAAGATGTCACTCAGAGCCTGTCTTACAATAATCTGCTTATGGAGGAAGTTTCTGGCTGTTTTCATAGCATTAGCGTATGTTTTGATACAAGGAGACAAAAATAGTTGGGATTTTTGTGGGGTTTTGGTTGGGGTTTTTTTTTTTGGTAGAGATGATTTTTTTATTATGCATGAATGTGCATCCTGCCAAGCCTACCGTGTCAGTACTGCCCCGGGGCAACGAGTCCCACAGAGTAATCACACGCTGCAAAATGAGGATGTCTTTGTTATTTATCGCTGCCTTAAAGCAAACAGTTCCCGGCCTTTTACTCTGTTCTTGAGGAAAGCTATGCTTTCTTGAAGGCTTCGCACTCACACGTGATGAGCAACACTCCAGTGGTTGCTGCTGTTAATGGCAGGAGGGGAAAGGAGAGTAGTCCTTAGCCTGAAAGCCCATGGCACTAAATAACACAGGGGCTCTTTCTCCCTCACCTGCCTTATTACAACCCAGTATTTTCTCTCCTTTTTATTATTACTCTGGAGCTGTGGCCAAAAATGGACCAGTTTCCCAGTAGAGCTGCAAGACCAGCTTAGGACAGCAGGAGTGAGTTTTAGAGCCGATTACGAACTCTGTGACAAAACATGTTGCCACCCATCCCACCGATTTGCCAAAACAGCTGCTTTCCAAACATCATGGGAGCAGGGAGAGGCTCCCCACAGCCATCACTGCCCCACGAGGTTGATAGTTTGGGATGTTCACCTCTGGGGCAGGAGGTCCAGGTCCCCATCCCTGTCCCCTCAGGTTCAGATCTATGACCTGGAGCCTTAAATCAGCTGCAGGTTTGGGTTACGTCCCAGCAAAAGAGAAAACATCTGACATCAGTGTGGGAGCAGGGGTCCTGCCAGGCGCCAGTCTCATCTGGCTTCATCACCACCTCATCAGCAAATGCATGGAGGTGGCACCTCCTCACCCCTATGGCTTTGGAGAGCCACTTGCAGAGAGAAGGACCTTCCCTGGCCACCAGTGAAACGGCAGGAGTGTAGTGGAGGGTGAAGAGGACTGGACAGGATAGAGAAAATGACAGCAGTGTAGGGGAAGGGGAGAGGTGAGAGGGAGGAAGCAGAGAGAAACACTGCGGGGAGGAAAAAGGGAGGCAGCCAAAGAGGTCCTGGTCCTGGAGCCCCCAGCAGCGCCCTGATCTTTTCCCTGCAAGACCCTGCCTAATTTTCGTCCCATGCAGGCAAAGCAGCTGCTGTCACCTGATTACCTTGGAGCAAGCTGAAAATGTAGCGGTGCTCAGCCTTCTATTCTTGCTTCTGGCTCTGCGTGAGGTTTGCAATCAGCTGTAAATGGCTCTCCCCTCACATAATTCATTCCTCTCCCCTGTTACTGTGATTACAGGGAGCCCCCGAGCTTGTCCTGCCCTCCTTGAAGCCGTGCTTTGGTAGCTCAGGTACAGCAAAGGCTCCTTGTGCTCAAGGAGGAGGAGAAACACCGGTAAAGCGTATTCAGGAATATCTCAAAGTCTCTGCCGCCTCTCCCCTGCCAGGTTCCCAACAGGGTATTAAATCGCTCCTCAGGAGGAGGAGGCTCCATGAACAGGAGCGGTGGAGCCAGGATGGGGTTTTCTATCAAGCAGACAGGGAGCCTGCAGTCAGCTTCCCAGTCGCTGCAAAGCCTGCGGCGCAGAGACACGGTCGGCAGGACAGGCCCACGCCACGGAAAGGAGGGGAGAGAGTGACAAGCGTGGATTTTCAAAGAACAACCTAAACCCGCACCACACCTCTGCTCGGGGCGGGCTGTTCCCTCCCCATGTTGGCTGGCTCCACCATGCCAGAGCACACTGGGCATCAGGAGGGATTTTAGGCTCTTTTTTGTGTGGGGGGGTGGTGGTAGTTGGTCATCCAGCAGCGTGAAGCTCCTGTCAAGGATAAGAAGCATTGGGCTAAACTGATTTCTGAGTATTTGGGATTGCTTTACAATGGGAAAGCCTTCCTCAGAGATATTAGAAATGCCTGGCGGCCTACCCGGACCTGATTCGGTACAGATACTGGTGATTATCCACTGGCACCCAGGGAGTGCAACTGCAGCACCTGTTAAAGAGGTTTTATTTGCCTGCATCAGCCGCATGGAGCAATATTTGTATGCGTATGAAGATTAACGATTGATTCAGCTGTTTGTTGAGACAGAAGGCCGCAGCCATTCACATTTTGAAAGAGGAGGCTGGGGTCCCTCCAAGTGCTATGGTGCTTGCCTGGTTCTCAGGGGCCCTTGCCCACGCAGCCTGCCCCAACCTGACACAGCCACAGAGGCCGCCGGCAGTGCAGTTTGGCACCTGGCCCCCAGAACCCTGGGTGTCTTGGAGAGCAGCAGCTCCCGCCTCTGGAGGGAGCCCAAAGGAAAAGATTTTGGGTTTAGCACCTTCTCTGCAGGCTGCACCCGGGACAGGGATGGGGGACAAGCCCACAGTGAAGATGCCCTGGGGCAATTCCTGCTGAGCCCTTGCTGCAGTCTCGGAGCACATTCAGACCCACCTCCCATGCACCCAAGTCTGCCTTTGGGCAGGTTTGACTAACATGAAAATCTACTTAACATGACAGATGCCACCAGAGCTCCCCCAGACCCTGCCAGCCGGCGCAGTCACTGGTGGGGATGCTCCTCTAACTTCACTTGCTCAGGGTTCATCCTCCCCAGTCAAGAAAATGCAGCCACCCATGGCTTTTAGGCCAGGATATGTCACCTGCTTTATGGTCTTTGAAGAAGATTTCCATCTGCACAGCTCTTGTGGTGGCTAAGGAGGTTGCAGATCCCTCTGAGCCAGGCTGTGGAGGTATCCCTGAGCATCTGCATTCACTCTCTCTGCCGGGATGGACAGGCAGGCAAATGAAAGGGAAGCATTTTTGCTCCTCACATGGGGCACTGAACTCCAAATATGATTCAGCTGAGAGAGGAATGGCTCCCTGCCAGGATGTGATCCATCAGTCCGTTAGTACCGGCTGTGCCATTTCACATGAAACAAAAATTCCTGGGAACATATAATTTCCCTTTCTATATGCAAAATCCTGTGCCTCTGCTGATGAGAATCTTTTTGTAGCAGCCCCAGCATTGTGTGCAGGATAAAAACCCATTAAGTGAGCATTACATTCACCCGCAATTTCCTCTTTTTGGGGTCACCTGGGTGTCAGAAGAACTCCTTTAGCTGCCCAGAGGCAACGTATGCTTTTCCAGCCACGATGATGCTCAATAGCAGAGCATCGCTGCTGAGCGCCGTGAGGATGCTACTAACCAAGACTGCCCTCTACCTCCCTGGGCTCTGCAGAACATCACTGCTGCACCCCTGCCTGCGCTGCTGCTGAGCACGGATTTTGGGGGACAAGAGGTGTCCCACGGACAGGGTTATGGAGCAGGCTTCCCCGGGCCCCTGGCAGCCCCGCTAACGTGTCCTCCTGCAAACCTGCTCGGTGGGGACCGGCTTGTGCTCCTCTGTCCCTTGAGAAAGTTGTGCATCAAACCCTGCACCTGCTTCATGGCAGGTCTCTCCCTTGCCAAATGTGAGAATGCTCTGACTTAACCGAGGCTAAAACCTTGGGGTTTAGGTGAAACTGAGCAGGGCTGAAAGGGAACGGGCCATGAGCTAGCCACTCGCCGCATCTCGTTATGCATTCACCTCTCCCATCACCTTTCCAATTAACGAGCCTTTACAAAAACCTCTCATTACAAAGAGAAGAAAATTGGACCTTTCACATCAGCCCACTCTTCCCACAAAGTTGTTAAGTCTAACGAGGAATTAAATGATTTTTGTTATCGGAGTAATGCATAACACGCTCGCACACAGCGGCCTGCAAAAAGGAACCTTCACAGGATTGGCTGTGACGTGTTTGAAAAGAGATGCCATGAGACTGTAATTTGAAAGGACAGGCAGCTAATTAAAAACCCAGTGTGGTGGTTCCAGAGGCAGACTCAAACCCTTCTAGAAGCTGTGTTGTCTTATTGCATCACAAGTGCTAAGCTGTCCTTACACTGCTCACGAAAATAATGCTTGTATTTTGAATCTGCTCAACTAGTTTTCTTGGGAAGGGGGGAAATTGGGGTGCAAGTCAGAGCTGGTGCTGAGGCCCCAGTGGCCACATCACACATGTCAGGGTTTTCTCTGAGGCAGCCCGTTAGCAGCTGGAATACATGGAGGGTGGTCCCAGAGCACACCTCCCAGCAAGGTCACATGGAAGGGACCTAATCCACGCTCATTGGGACCACTGTGAGGTCAGCCAATGCACAACAGGAGATTCATGTCAAAAAGTGCTGCTGATCTGATCTGATCCAGACACAACCACAGCCTGATGCAAACGGCACCCATATTTCTACTTTCTGTGCATCTCCTTTGCCCATCTGGGTCAAGTGGTGATAACCCAGAGTGGTCTGTAACGCTGCCATTTGTGACCACAGCCAGTCAGAGACCGCTGTTAACCCCATGCTGTAGCTTCCCTGAAGGCAGCTGGCAGAAGCACACCTCGACTGGGATGCAGAGAGCTACTCCTTTCAAAAAAACTCTCTTGCCAAACAGCATTGCACACAGTAGAGACATATTGGTGGAAGCCAACAAACTGGGACATTGTGACACTTGGTGACATTTGCTGGCGAGAGATGCTTTTCCTGAAGTTAAACTCACAGTACCAGCTTGAGAATACAACTGGTATTTTTGCAGAGTGACAAGCCAGACCCACAGATGCCCTTCACTGAAATCAGCGGTGGTTAGAGGCTTATGGAGCCTGTGGTTTTGAGCTCTAGTTTCCTAGACCTACATCTTGGAGAGCACTGGCAGATTTGGTGCTCAACTTCTGACACATTAAACCACTCAAATTGCAGAAAACATAGTTCTGTGCTTCCATGGGTTGAGCCTATCAGCATCCCAAGTTGTGAAATTGTAGCCTTAGAAGTAACTTGGCTTGCTGAACAGCCTTTCCTATGTGCACGTATATAATCATCTGTTATACAGGCACATGCTTCTGCTGATAACGAGTGTTTTCTGGGAACCAGGCATAAAACTAAGGGATAGGGTGCAAGGAAACACTGCTCACCCCGTCACATCTAATTTCTGTGGAAAACAATGTAAGTACTCACAGCACAGTGCCAGTGCTTTTCCTCTTGATCCTGAAGTGTGAGGAGTCATCAGCAAACTCCACATCATAGTTGGCCTCATCGGCAGGAACCCCTGGGGAGTCAATCTTCAGTGGGACCTCAAACCGCTGTCTGTTGGGGTCGTAGATCTAAAGCAAGGCAAGGAGGAGGCAGGTTAGTTTGTTCACTAGCATCCCTGCTTTGGTTAAATGATTTCATGCCCCACACCTGCTGAGATACTCACCCTGAACCGAAGCCTGTCCTTTGTCTGGAACTCCACTTCCAAGACGACTGGGGAAATGTCATTTCCAAAGAGGGACAAAGTCTGGCGCTTGTTCAGTGTTACCCTGTGGCAGAAACATGCTGCTGCCCACCACCACCACTGTCACCATCACCACAGCTGTCTGCAAGCACCCTGGTGCAGCCAGGGAGCTCGATTCAGCCACTCTACCCGAGGTCTTTAAAACAATCACTGAGTTATGGAGAGAAACAATCTCTGAAGTCAGCTTAGGCTCCTCTTGCCACTAATGGATGAAATAGGTGCTCCCGAAGCAAGGAGACCTCATGGTCTCCTGAGACACAGCCTCGGTGGCTGGGAGGGACCACTGGTTTCCTCACCGATGGTGTCGTGTGAGCATAGCACCCCAGCTCTGTGTGGCTTATACACAGGGACATACATCCATTGCCCACCTCGTCGCAAGCTGAGCACGCAGGAGTGAAGCAGCTTGGGCAAAGGTCTCCATCAAGCTGACCCTGTGGCAGCAGCAGAGGTTGCAGACCGCAGCACCCAAGGCACCGCCATGCAGGCTTACCTCCAACCTTTGGCTGTCTCCTCAGAGCTCCCGCTCAGCGAGTAGCCATAGGGACTGTCCTCAGGGAAGAAGCACCAGGGGGCGTTGGTCACATCAGTGGCACACCAGGTGCAGCCCCGCGCCTCGCAGACCTCCTGGGAAGCGCCCGGCTGGGGGTGGCAGTCGATGCGCTTCTGCACTGCCACAGTCCCAGCACACTGGTCATTCTGGTCTTCACCGAGGCACCCGCCAAGGGCTGGGCCCAGAGAAACAACAGTCAGAGCCACAGAAAACCAAGTTGTTTGTTGGGGATTTTTTTTAAAGCGATACAACCTTAGAATCTCAGAATCCCAGACTGGTTTGGGTTGGAAGGGACCTCAAAGCCCATCTTGTTCCAACCCACTGCCATGGGCAGGGACACCCTCCACTAGACCAGGCTGCCCAAAGGCCCATCCAACCTTCTTAATTTTTTCTTTTTTTCTTTTTTTTGGGGTGTTTCCTTCCCATTTTGGGGCTAATACCCATGTTTCTTTTGACAAAGCTGACAGCTGAGCAGCACACCTGCTTTTGACAGAAACAAGAGCAATCAGTTTCTTTTACAAGCTAAAGCAGCCAGTCTGAACTGTTCAGTGCTGAGAGCTGCTGGCTCCCAGCTGAAGCATGGCTTGCTCTGAGGTAATCACAGAAAGCTAAATAGCAGGCTAACGAAGCTGCAGGTGAGGTGTGAGAGTTCGGGCTAGCTGAACAGGAGGTGTTCCTCAGTAAGGACTACAACTGTTAAAGATATTAAAACATTATATTTTCTGTATGCTTGTTCTCTCTTGTGTAATACAGAGGGGTCAGATATATATATATGTATATATATATGTATAAAATGCGTGCAATTGGCATGCACCTGTATGATATATATAAATATAAAAATACTGTATATGCATATAAAATCATGCATACATGTGCATATAATCACATAAGGCTTCTTTTATATATTACAAGAATATTACACATATGTAGTAGCATGTTAGTAGTCCGTGTTAAGGCAGGCATGGTTATGAGCAAAGGCAAAGTGCTGACAGTAAAAAAGAAGAGGCACAGATTAGTCATTTGCAGAATCATCCTGCCAAAAACTAAATCTTCCTTTCTGCAGCATCAGGTTGAGCCCCACAGTTCCCCGGCACAGAGTGAGCGCTCTGAGAGTAGGGGGACTGTGAGGCCGGCTCCCTGCTGTGCAGACAAAATGCTCCATTATCAAATATCCTTAAAGAGAGCCGGGCATACCACAGGCAGCAGACTTATTTCGAAGTTAACTTATGTCATTGCAGCGATATCTAAAAATGAAATCTACTTGGAAGGTAATTGCTCTTTTCAGTAACCTGACTAGTGCCTCTGCTTTCCTTTTTTAATATTTTTTTTTTTTAATGGGGACTGTTGTGTGCCTGAAAGCATAAAACGTGTCTGCTGATGCAGTCTGGGCTTCTCCATATAAAGATTTTTACAAGCAGATGTGCACGAGCAATAATTATGTATACTGGGAACAGTCACAGAATAAAACTGTAGGTTCAGTACAGAAAATGCCATCACACTGTGATGCTGGAGTTCAGTTCCAAGTAGGGACGGGAAAGCGGAAAAGCAGGAGCTGAGTGCCATCTACATTTGTCTTTTGAGAAAACTCTTACATGCCCTTTGATGTGGGAACATCTGACACTCAAGGCTGATGCTCCCGGGATGCTCAGCAGAGCTCTCTCCTCCCTGCCACAACATCTCGTATCCCCTTCGAGAGGCAGGAATTATCAGGAATTAATCAGTGCAATCCTGTTAACCTTCCCCAGCTGCTGGACAGGCAGGCTGGGCTTCCACCTGTGTTTCCTGGGGTGGGCAGTCATGCCCCACAGGACGTCTGCTTTCTGCTCGGCACTCCCCCTCTGTGATCTGTCACAGAGAAAAGCCCCAAATTCTCATCCCCTTTTCCATCCAAAGCTTAACAGGAATGTGAACATCCCTCTGCAATCCCTAAACTTGTTTATGTCTTGGGAAGACATTGGGAAGGACTCATCGACAGCCTGAAAAAATGGGCTAAAGAGGTAAAGCCTTGCCACCTCGTACTGTGTCCCTGCTACAGATGCTGGACAGACGGACAGGCTGCAGGTCCCACAGAAAGAAGTGCCATGCTGGCACCACTACGCACAGAATGCCCCCACTTATCGAAAGAGACTCGGCACGATCTCAAATGTTTCCCACAAGCCCTCTGGCTCCAGAAGTCCTTAAACCTGTGCAACCTAAATAAATGCCATCCTGAGCACCACGGCTGCAGCCGAAGTGCAGCTTCTGTGTCCAGCAGCTTTGCTCCACCACGCCTTGCACATTCAACTTAACACCTTGGCAGGTAAAGCACAAAATACAAGTAAACTCGTCTCATTTCATTTAGGTTGTGGGGTTTTTTTCCTAATGGGAGTCAACATCAGTGTTATCATTGCTGAAATCACAGAATACAACAGAGCATATTATTAACTTGACGTCATTTTGCGTAGCGTAAGTTCACGGAAACTTTCA
Organism: Porphyrio hochstetteri; assembly: GCA_020800305.1. NCBI lineage: Eukaryota > Metazoa > Chordata > Aves > Gruiformes > Rallidae > Porphyrio > Porphyrio hochstetteri. Next base: position 53,242,872 of record CM036905.1, read on the forward strand.
TCAACTCATTTGTATAGTAGAATACTTTTGCAACACTTCATTATCTCCAGAAGGATATTGTGAGTGAAGAAGCTCCTTCAAGGGGAAAAAAATTGCCCTAGCAGGAGACATAATTATTTAATTATTTCCTGTTTTCCACCCCACCAATGCGAAGCTTAAATTTTCCAGTGAATTTTGAAAACAGGTACTTGCAGGTATGAGCAGCTGCACAAGGCTGAAACCTTGTTCATCCCCTGGTCCTGGATTTACTTCCATTTCAGTATAAATGGGATACAAGTGGAAAGATATCATTTTCCTTCCCTACTTTAAAGAAGAAAAAAAAAAACCCACCTCCACATTGTTTGCAGCGCATTTATGGCCCATGTCTGCAAATGTACATAGAAGATGAAATGCAACCCAGCACTTCAGTTTAGCAATAGCCACTTGCTGCTTTTTGCATGATAATTTCCAGGGAAATAAAGCTAAAGCAAGGTAGCAAAGCCTTGAAAAGTCAAAATCAAGACTCAATACCCAGGCTGGTTATTAGGCATATGACATTCTTCATTGCAGCACCAGGCAACGATTTGAAAGATACACGTGAAAAATTATCCCCCGATGATTTTAAAAAAACCCCTTGATTTCAATTTTGTGACATGAGGTCAGAAAACGCTGCGATAAGGCATAAGCAAAGAATTATGAGGTATTACTACACGCCTTTTAACTTGATAGCATTAGTCTTTACATTTTGGATTCATCCACACGTTTTGAAGGCTTTTGCTGCAGAGGTTCCCTCTTCCTGTATCTAAGCAGCACAGCAGGCTGCACTCTCCCTTTATTAGGTCAGAGTTAACCTCCTTTATACAGGGGGGTAAAAACCACAGCAAAAAGTACAGGGTAGCTTTCAGTAACCAAATGTTCCAGTGACTCCAGCGTGTCTATGCCAGTGCCCAAGCACTGGCTGGGATATATTTCTATGTGAGCCAGTCCTGTTGTCTCCCTGCCCTGAGTCACCTCCGTTGGAGATGAAGCCATTCCCATTCTCAGAATCACAGAATCGTAGGGGTTGGAAGGGACCTCAAGAGATCATTGGGTCCAACCCCCCTGCCAAAGCAGGCTCCCTACGACAGGTCACACAGGGACGCTTCCAGAGGGGTCTTGAATATCTCCAGAGGAGGAGAATCCACACCCCCCTGGGCAGCCTGTCCCAGGGCTCTGTCACCCTCACTGTGAAAAAGTTCTGCATATTGATGCAGAACTTCCTGTGCTCCAACTTGAGGCCATTGCCCCTTGTCCTGTCCCCACAGACCACTGAAAAGAAGCTGGCCATTTCCCCCTGTGTCCCACACTTCAGATATTTATAAACATTAATAAGATCCCCTCTCAGTCTTTTCTCCAGGCTGAACAGTCCCAGCTCACTCAGCCTTTCCTCATAGGGGAGATGCTCCAGGCCTTTAATCATCTTTGTGGCCCTCTGCTGGACTCTCTCCAGGAGATCCCTGTCTTTTTTGTACAGGGGAGCCCAGAAGTGGATACAGTACTACAGGTTCTCTCCTTTTCCATGTAAAAAGATCATCTCCCCCAACAGCTCTTTTGTTCTTATCACATTTATACCTTTCTTGGAAGCCCATGACAAAACACAAGTGCTGTATATTTACCTGCTAGCACAACAGCCAACACACACAGAGTCCTGATCCTCGCCATGGTCAAAAACTGATTCCTGTGGGCACCACGGAGGTTCTTATAGAAGGCCGGGGCATGATAAGCACTTGTTCTGATACACAAGAGGATACAAGGCAAATATTTTCTCAGTGTTCGTATCTTGAGTGAGATTAATTACAACGCATGGCCTTGGTTGTATTCAAGAATGTATCTGAGCAGATAAGATGTGATATACTTATTAATTTTTCCACAAATTTTGCTCAACTTCACAACTTCTCAACTTTGAGAGAAAACATGATTTGCCCATGACTTCTGAAAGAATTAAGACCCCCAATTTTTTTAAGCAGTCCTCTTCAGGCCATCTGAGTCCTGTGCTTACTTTTTTCTGATTTCATACCATTTTTTGCCACATGTGTATTACAGTACAAATGAAGAGTGAAGAAAAAACAGTTGAATTAGTCTCCATTACAGCTACACTGTGACCTTTACAACGTGACAATTTTCTTCCAATTAGTTGACTGCAAGAACTTTCAGAGTAAAGCTGTGTTAATTGGCAAGATCTGGTTTAGGTGGAATGTCTTCCTAGAAGAGAGAAAAAAAAAATCATGGAGTTTGGATTGGAAGTGACCCTAGAAACCATCTAGTTCCAACCCCCTGCTATGGGCAGAAACATCCTCCATTAGACCAGGCTGCCCAAAGCCCCATCCAACCTGGCTTTGAACACTGACAGGGATGGGGCAGCCACAGCTTCTCCAACAGCAGCCTGTGCCAGTGTCTCACCACCCTCACAGGGAATAATTCCTTCCTAATATCTCATCTAAACCTACTCTCCTTCAGCCTAAGGCCATTCCCCCTTGTCCTAGCGCTACAAACCCTTGTAAACAGCCCCTTCTCCAGCTTTCTTGGAGGTACTGGAAGGCTGCAATAAGACCTCCCCAGAGCCTTCTCTTTTCCAGCCCAACTCTCTCAGCCTGTCTTCACAGGAGAGGTGCTCCAGCCCTCTAATCACCTTTGTGGCCTCCTCTCCATGTCTTTCTTCTACTGTGGACCCCAGAAATGGACACAATGCTTTGGTGAGACCCCAGCTGGAGTAGAGTGGCAGAATCCCCTCCCTGGTCCTCCTCAGGGCTGCTTTCAATCCATTCTCCACCCAGCTTGTAGCTGTGCATGGGATTGCCCCAACCCATCAACAGGACCTTCCACTTGCCCTAAAGAATTCTATGTACACATTATCTAGGTTATCTTGGTGCCTATCAGGTAATAGTTTCATAAAGCAATGTGTCTGTCCTAAGAAGCATCTATTCAGCCTGCTGCTGCCACCATAACAGCCTCACACCATAGGGTCTGTTAAAGCAGAGCAGGCTGACGGCCGGTACTCGTTCCCTCAGTTTGTAAGGACTTTCACCCTACAGTTACAATACACAATAGTCACATGAATCTTACAAACATACACACACTCAAAAACCCACAATGTTTCCAGGGTTCCCAGGAAACAGTCATGAGCCTTCACTTCCAAAACCAGGGCTCACCAAGCAGTCAGCATCATTTGCTTAGTGGCACAGCAGGCAGCCCTTACCCACTGGGCCAGGGGGAACAGGGACCCTCCCCAGCAGACACGCAAAGCCTCTCACCCGAATTATGCACCTAAATCCAACTCTCTGCTGGGAGTTTTTCCTCAAAGTTGTGATATGGCCCCAAATCTTCAGTGTGCACAGCCCTTGAGTAGTCAAAAAGCATGATAGGTAAATGGCAGCACTACCAACTGGAGTTAGACCCAGCCTACACGCCGTTTCTTCAAGATGCAGCATTTCTGCCAAAACTCAGAATAAATCAGCAACCCCAAAATTGCAAGCTCTACAAACCTTCATCTCCTTTCAAGCTGAGGAGGAAATAATCCCTCCTAGATGAGGAAGAGGCATCAGAGCTTTTCTTTCTTTGACAGACCATATGCAATAAGGAAAGAACTGCCACCTCTTTGGAACAGGAGCCATCTGCTTCATCTTAAGTCTGTACTGTGCTTCATACGAGGGAATCCTACTGAGGTTCCTGAGTACTACCAAAATACCAATAATGGCCATCAAGAACCCAGAGGTGGGGTACCAGCACAACTTAGGGGCTGCCTCACTCAGGCAGCTATTTGACTGCATTGTGTGGAATTGTGTGTTTTATATTCCGGGCCTTTGGAAGGGAAGTGAATTTTTTATAAGTAGGTATGATGAAAAAGGCAAGAGAAGCTGTTCACATTCACATCTTTATTTAGCGTTACCTACATAAGCTATAATTTACAGATTGATATTTTCTAAAAAAAAAAAAACCAACCCAAAACAACCAAAAAAACCTCAATATCCAAACACTGTGTCTGAATCTACATAATTTTTAAAATTTGCAGAATTTACAAATTAATATTCAGAGCAGTCGGGTAAATTATACATCCTCCCTCTATATCCACACTCCAAGAGCTTTAAAAGTCATACAGGCACATGATAAGATATATTTCTTTGTACAACCATCTATTTACATTGCTTTTTCCAATACACGTGGTTCAGTTCTCAAAGTAACCGCCAAGGTTTGCAAAACAGTGTATTTAAAATACATTTAGCAGCATATAAAATTAGATAAAAAGGAAAGACATTTTGCTTTAATAAAGAAAACATGAGATGATAGAAACAAACCCATAAGAAAAATAGGTTCAGGTATATTTCTGTCATAACATTAAGAACACCTAGTGATTAGAGAATAGAGGCAAACCACTAATAAAACATACCAATTCATGAGCATTTGAGTTCTAGTCCTGAGCACAGAGTATACACAGCTGCACAACTTTGGTCAACAAGGATTATATGCTAACGTCAACACAAATCATATGGCATTAGCGGGATACAGCCATGTCAGATAGATGTGTCATTAACAGTTTCTTTCCCTCTTCTATTCGCTCCACCTGCCTAACAACAGTGTAAGTGACCTTTAGAATCTTGAAACTGCCTCTCATAAGGCTCATTACTGGGGCATTGTCATTCCCCTGCTACCCTAAAATACAGAACAGCTGATCATACTTGTGAGTGAAATACAGCCGAGCACTTGTTTTATGTTCTAGGTTATAATTTTTATGCTCCAGGTTATAATTTTGAGACAGCCATTTGAGAAGACTGATTTCCAGTTATTTTAAACTTTGTTACATATACACACAAACTCAGCCATAATATATTGACATCTATATGTAATCACTGAGACGCAAGCATGTTACCAAGAGGTTATTTTTTAGTTAAATACAGTACATGTTTTAAGGACAGCAGGTCTAGTAGAAGAAGAGTCCACTCTTACTTGGTCAGTTCATTCCAGTCATCAGTGTTTACCTACAAAGCATGCAGCTAGCTGCATAGAGAGTGCACCTCAAATTCTTCAATATATTTCATTTTCCCCCCATCATTTCAATTACTGGCAACATCTTCACTCCCATCTCCTGTATCTGAGATCTGTCCGTCTATCACATTCCGAGCTTTCCAGATCCTCACAGTCCGGTCACTGAAAACCAAACCAAAGCAGTATTAGAGCGAGGTAATTACACTGGGGAGGAAAGGAGATACACAGCATGGGGGGGTCAGGGAAGCTTTCTTAATAGCTTGGGTGTCTTAGTCAGAAAGGCTTTGCTGGCAAGATATTTCCTTAATGGATATGGAAAGGGACATTCCCAGCTCCAGGAGACTTCGTAATTCAAGATGTACGACATTTAAGGTTCCCTAACTGCTGGCTTCTAACTTTAACCATCCAGGCATGTTTAAAAGTCACTTTTCTGATGAAAGTAAAATCCTATTCTGCTATTACCTAGCTGTATTTAAAAAAAATATTTAAGGGTAATAGGCTGAAGTAGACTGACATCAGAGAAGAGCTTCCATCACGTAACTATTCACAGCTCAGCCAACCAGAGGCAAACAGACAGCCTACTGCAGAATCGGAGAGCCAGACTTAACAGGACAAGACTACTTCCTGCCGTTAGGGAAGCATGAGAAGTTACACCAGGTTAGATCAAACAGGACCTGAAGCACCCTCTGTTTGCATGAGAGGTGTTGATGTTCAATAAGATTTTTTTTAAAAAAGCACAGAACCATAAGACAAAGCCCTAAACCATGTCAGCAACATCCCAAAAATCAAAGAGCCCACCCCAAACCAACCACCCCTCAAAAACCCTCTTTGACAGGTGCTGGAAAGCACACACCTCCTCAAAAAAGCCAGGAGGGCAGCAATCGGGACAGACCATACCACAGATGCTTTCTGACTTGAGCCTTTGTTTCACTGTAAGTTGGCAGGAACACCCTGAGTTCTCTAGGCCTTCACCACAATGCTTCAAGTGCCAGAGAGGCAGGGATTTGCTTTCACTAGCAATAAAGAATGAATTTCAGGTGCGTATATGTTGTAAACTTAATCTTTAGGCAGAGACACAAGCTTTGATGTCTCCACCCCTATCTCTGCTTAAACAAAAATCAGCCACCAAGTGTGGAAACTTGGCAACTTAAACGCTGGTTTGATTCAGAAAGACCTGCTCTCAGTTTGGAAGGCTGGAAGCTTCCACAGTTGGTACTAGAAGTTAACACGCCAGCTTTCACAGCTCCTCTGCTGGCTACACCACTCAGCGGGCTCTGCTCTCGTCTCCTGCACCTTCTCCAGAATGAAGCATTTTCTTGGCCAAGTCCCTTGAGCTTCAGGTACTCACTTTGCTCATTTTTACTGAAGAAGTGTTATTTTCAAGTCAAGGTGTTTAAAGGACTGCTTGCAAATTCTGGTAAATTAAAGCAAAACAAAACCAAACAAAAAAGAAACCACCAAAAAAAGGAAAAACCTTCACACACCATGGCTTTTCAAAAAATTCCCACAGAATATGAATCAGTCCCAGCAGTAAATAGCTCAACTGTAGAGACAAGCTGGTGAAGTTCTGAACTGTTGCCAAATCCTCTCTGCCATCCTGTAGAGCAGTGGTGTCCAAACATTTTTTGGTTGTGGATCACTACCATTACAAAACATCTGAGCACACATCCCCATGTGTATTTACTCATTTACAAATTACATGCTTGTACTATGGAAGCTGTAACATTTTCTTCCACACTCCAACGGATGCATGCACCCCACTCTGGGGATCACCACAGTAGATTATTAGCATTCAGGGGCATGGACCTGCTTGTTATGAAACAACTCACCCAGCAGAAGGTCTACCAAACGGATCTGTATGGACACAATTCCGGTAGGAGCTATGGAAGAGAAAGATTCATGGAGAAGAAAGACTCACTCTGCTGCTGTGAAAATCAGGCTAGAGTTGGTGCAGATTGCATTTATAGGGCTGTCATGTCCCTTCATCTCCCCGATGGGTGCAAAGGTATCCACATTCCACAGCTTGAGGGTGCCACCTCTGCAGCCACTGAGCAGAACCGGAGCGCCGGGTAGCAGTCCAAGAGCACACACCCAGTCTTTATGAGCATTAGGAACTTGCTGAAAAAGAGAAGGCAGACATGTCTCACAGGGCTGAAAAAGCCTCTAGAGTTTGGAGAGCAGGAAAACCCCTGAGTTCTAAGCCCAATTCCTGTCCCACAGAACATTTGCTATGTGTTGCTGGGTACATCCCAGCCCTCTGGCTTCTCCTCCTTTTGAGCAAGGAGGGTGCTTATCTTCCATGGGGCTACTCCTGTACCACACGTTTGTTTCTCTTTGAAATAGTGCTGCAAAACAAAAAAGAAAATCCCATATACACAACTGACCTCGTCTGGAACAGAAACTAGTTTGGGATAATGCTAAATTTGCATATATTCAAATGCATATGTGAACATACGGACTCTGTATATGTTTCAAGTCTGTCTGTAAAACACAAAAAACCCTCCAAATATACTGCTCAAAAATACACCATGGAGACAGGAACTGTTTCTATATTTGCCTTCCTCCTCACTTCTTTTCCCATGACACATTATAAATGGATTTTGTGATGTAGCACTTAACAAAAGCTCATTAATTCTTTATTGAGGAAGGACTCTAGCATGTTACTGCTGATTCAGAAAGCAAAACGCTGCACAGACCAGCTGAGCACAACATCCATTTGATATCAGCACTGGGGAAACAGTAGCTCAAGTTTGCTGCCTTTTAATGGGACTAATAGTGGCTCCTCTCCACTTCAGCATAGTAGGAACTGCTTTGGCTTCATGCCCCTCTCGTATTAACGGAGCACATTCAGCTTTCTAGCATCACCTTGGCGTTTTACCTATAATGCACAGTGCTGTCAACACCAGTGGCCTGATCCTGCAGCGCTTCATGAAACCAGGGGGAGCTTGTTCTTATCCTGATTTTGTCACAGAAGCATTTTGTGGCTTGGGCCACATCTACTTTGCTTCACCAGGTGAAGTAGATCATGACCAAATTCTTTTGAATGATATGTTAAGCATTTATCATCAATTATTGAGGACCAACCTTGTTTAACACATGCACACCAAACCAGGGCCTCCACTTTAAAGCAGCTCAGTTCTGTTTTCGGGGTGAGGTGGGTGTTCCCCCCGCCCCTACACACCAAAAGAAAGTAGCAACAACAGAAATCCTGACTGGATATCAGGGAGGAGGGGCAATTCATGCAAGAGCACTTTAAGGACTGCAATGGGTCATCTAGAGCACCTGTGCAGCCTGTGGCCTTGGAGATTTTGAAAACTCAGCTGAGCAAAGCCCAGAGTAACCGGACTTAACACAGAGTTGGCCTTGCTTGGATCAGCGGGCCAATGTCACACCATGTGACCTTCAGTGGGCCCTGTCACGCTGAACCACCCCATGATTAGCAAAAGTAACCATGTTTCTTCATTCCCCAAAGAGACGGTGAATAAAACTTTCTGTTTTGTCAAATGCAGTCTTCCCCCTCGAGAAATACATGTTTTATAAAAAGAAAAAAGGAATCACGAGTTCATTTTTGTGAAGTCCTACTTCTACAGCCATCAGACAGGGCAACATGAAGCACAGGCATTATGAAATGCACATGTACCAAAAGGAAAATAAGAAACACTGTTACATACTGCTTCGCTCCTGCCCCTGTATTCTTTCTGATGTTAAATTAATTGCAATGGTAAAAGTGCACATTGCATAATATTTTAACAAGCCTAAAATGCAGAAGCGAAGACACTTCTTAAAACTTTAATAAAGTCATTATGAGAATACGAAATCTTTTCTGTTCCTCTGGGTCCTCCTGTTTTTCCTAACAAGCTGCTCAGTACAGTTCCCTAGACAGAGAGATGAGGGTAGATGTCCCAATACAGCCAAAACAAGATTTCCTGTAAGAAGATGAATTTCTGAATCCTTATTTTAACTGTGAAGTCTTAGAAGTATTCTGAAAGGGAGCTGACACCCAACTGGGCAATTCTGAAAGAAGGTCAGGAAAGATTGTGTATTAAGTACATCTACATAGAAATTTGACCAGTCCATTATTCTCTCCTTGCTGTCAAGTCTCCACATAACACATGCTCCTCTTCCCTCCAAAATTATTACAGGATTGGTCTTAACCAAACCTTTGCAAAAACAGTAGTGTCTTCTGGCATTTGTTTTTCTGCCTTTCATTTCTCACATAGGCTCAACTTAAATAATTTTATATCTACCTCAACGACCTCTCATAAGACCTAAACTAGACCAGCTTGTAGCATGTAGACAAAAATCAATTTTTTCCATGAAAGACAAATTACAATGAACTTTCTGGATTTGAAGTCCCCTTTGCTCCCTTCTCCCCTCCCCGTTTTTAACAATAAAAATTTACATCAAATATGGTTTAATAGCAAGCAGATTATTATGTATATGTTGCATGTGTTAAATAACATGCATTTTGTAACAGAATGAATGGAGATCTAAGGAGTAAGCTTTTTAGTAAAAAGACTGGGTGGAGCAAGGTAGGCTGTAAACCCTCTTCACAAGAAGATATTACGTAGCATGATCTAAGGTATTGTGTGCCATTAGTGAGTTCCCAGTCCAAAATTTACCAACTTATCAATAACAAGGATGATAACAAATAGTTCCCATCATAGAGGGGGGCCAAGTGCTGCCTGCATTCCAAAGCAGAAAAACCAAGACACATTCTCAGAGCCAGAATAGAGGGCTAACCGCTTCATCAGGATTTTCTGATGCTACACAGACCAAAAAGCAGCTGTGTTTCCAGTGTAAAGATCAAGTACATACATTATCTATTTCTGTCTTAAGTGTTCTGTGCCTTTCTTACTGATGGCTTCGATATCTAAGTGAACAGTTACTGCACGAACCTGAACAGTTACACAACCTGAAAGCAGTTTTGCAGCATGACTGTCGCATTAGCCACGATATTTTTTTCCATTACCTGAAGAAGGTCTTTCTGAGCCAAATCCCACTTCTTAATTCCATTATCTCTGGATCCACTAAAAAGGTTGTCTCCCATAATAGCAAGTGCTTCGATGCCATCATAATGAGGAGGTTCGAAATTGTGCGTAGGACTCACACTTCCAAGAGCCCCTTCAGTCACATCAAACATCTTAAATAAATAAATAAAATATGCTAAGTTAAATGAACTGTCATCTAACCAGCTTGGAAGACATGCAGTGAATAACTCCAGGGGGAAAACCTGGAAAGTGTTATTACAGACCACTGTATCATGATGCATCTTTGACAGATTTTATCTGCCAGGAAAACTCCTTCTGCCTCTTGCCTGAAACAGAAATGCTTCACGGACCTCAGAGAAGACTGCTCTGGAAAGAAATGTTACAACTTGTTTAGGAAGAGCCTATACATACCATGGAGTGGGCTAGAGAAACAAAGCTCAGGAGTAAGGGAAACACGACTTGCCCTGGGAGAATTGTGCAGGTAGCTACAGGAAGAGGCATTAATGTATTTTTCTGGACCCGGTGTTTTAGTAAGGGTTACATACAGCTACATGCTGATGCTTCCCAGGGACTAGACACACCTCTCTCCTTGCCTGTGCCCCAAGAATGTCGCCTTAAACCAGATTATTTAAGTGAGGCCATTTTAACAGTTTAAGGCACAATGAATCCCGTCAGCTCTTTGTCCCTAGGAGCAGCAGTGTAAACAATCCTGTTCCATCTTACGCTGTAGCAAACCAGAACTCACTCAGACTGAGCTGAGGAGGAACAGATGAGCTGTAACTTTTTAAATCACTACCTCGGTTTCACAAGCAAATGTCAGACTTCATCCCCTGTTATTTGCTCATTTGCTCTTCATTGACCTTTTAAAATTAATAAGCTTGGCAGTAAAAGAGGGATAGGTTGGTAGTGTAAAAGAATACCTTAAGTGACGTAAAGGTATTTTAAAAGTTAACACATTCAATTAACATGCATCAGTCCCAGTTGTAACAAAAAAGGTTTAATGACGCATCAGAAAACTTAGGCACTCAGAGGTATCCAATACTCAGGTCTCAGTAGATAAGGTAGTTTCCCCTGGCAGGGGAAAAAGCAGTATCTGTGACCAGACTTGCTACCCCCAGGGGATCTACGCACACAGAGAAGCACTGAGACTTCCAGCCTGATGCACTACATGTACAGATCTGCACTCCTCAAAGCATCTGGGATAAATTCACTGTGCAGAACACCCACTGCTCTGCAGCACATATACCTGGCCAAAATATCCCTGGATCTTCTAGTGGTGTAAGTCAGGGAGGAGGCAGCCCTGTAAGGATTTATGTAGTTTGCTGACAGCAAGGGATCACACAAGAACGGCAGATAAACTTCTGACTGTTGGCAGCTGTTTTGTGAAAGCCCTTCCACATCCTTGCTTGTCACCTGAATTGGAAGCTTGACAAACTTCTTACATGATCACATCCTGTTGTTCTCACTGAGGTCCTACACTTGCTGCTGTGCCAGGATGGTAACAGACCATTCCCCATCCCCACAAAAAACAACCCCAAAACAAGAAATTACACTCCCTATCTTCAAGCAAATAAATCACAATTCCGAGCAGGAAGGTATCATAACACTATTGGCTATGCTTTGAACACAACTGATCAGCTTGTGTGCTGATTAATACACCAAACACACACTGGCACCTTGGCTAAAGTCTGCCAATCCCTCTCTCCTTCCCTGTTCAGAACTCAGGTAACACTTAAGAGCCTGGGATAGATCCCAGAGTCTCTCCTTCCTATGGGATGTACACAGAGTATCTTCTGCTGAGGCAGTTAGGTTGGCCCTCCAAAAACAGAGGCACTGGCTCAATACACTTTCAAGAGTTAAATGTTTAAGAATAGGTGTTACAAATATTTGTCCAAGACTTCATACACCTGTTGACCTCCTTAACAGAGATTAAGAAAAAAATTAACCACAAGCAACCATCCAAATAAAAATAGCACCGATAAGTGTTTATTAAGACTGAACATTATTTATAATCTGTAGGTGATGAAAGGATTTCCATCTTGGCTGTCACCTTTCAGATATGGAGATGCAAGTCAATTCTGCTGAAGGCTGCAGCCCACTCTGCTGTGAAGAGTTAGAGTAACTAAGCAGACACTAATGACTTACCTTTATGTAATGATCCTTTGAACCAGTGACAATAAGATCTTGTCCGTTGGAAATTCGATCTACAGTAAGGCACATAACAGGGCCCTGGTGACCAGTCAGCTTTCCTGTAGACTGAAATCTTAAGAGAGTAAGACAAAAAATGAGGATTTTTATTTTTGTTGTTGTTGTTGGTTGGGGTTTTTTCATACATCCAACACAATCTTAGCACAGTTCCTATCAGAATGGATCTTTATTTTCCCTGTGTTTTCACTATTTTTTCCTTGGTTACATATACTCTTAATGCTTATATCCATGTGTAAGTTAAATGTAAACAAAAGCTTCTATTTATGTAAAATAAGAATTAAAAACTGTTCAAGTAAAGTCAAAGTATCAGTTGGCTTTCATCATCTCATCTACAGTTATTAGTCAGGATTCATGCATCTGTCACCTTACAAGAGTCTTTTATAACACCTATCTTAAACAAAACCTTATTGTTTTCCTTTTAAGGTGTTTTGTCCTTTTTCCTTTCCCATGTTTGTCCTTTCAATACTTAAAGGGGACTTACAGGAAAGATGGGGACAGATTTTTCAGTAGGGCCTGTACCAGTAGGACAAGGGGTCACAGCTTTAAACTAAGAGAGAGTAGTTTCAGACTAGATCTAAAGATGAAATTTTTTTTAGAATGAGGGTGCTGAAACACAGGGCCCACTTTCCCAGATAGGTGGTAGATGCCCCATCCCTGGAGTGTTCACGAACAGGTTACATGGGGCTTTGGGCAGTGTGGTCATAGCTGAAGATGTCCCCGCTCATGGCTGAGAGGTTGGAATAGATGACCTTTAAAGGTCCCTTCCAACCCAAACTATTCTGTGTTTTTTCCAGTCATTTCTACTGAAACAATTCACCATAACCTTTAACACACAAAGAGATCATAAACAGCTCTATTATTTCAGTAACCACCACAGCATGGATTAGTCGATCCACATGTTGACCATATTTTGCCCAGGTTATGGATGTTACCATGAACAGGAAACACTTCATTGACTTTGTTTCATATGCACGTGTATCCACTTGAAGAACATTCTCTTCTGCTGGCACTCAGTACCTTTTCAGGTCCCACATCCTCACTGAGTTTCCAGCAGCTGCATAGAGGAATGTGCCAGTTGGATTTAGTGCAATCTGATTGATCTGGTTCTCTCCAGCAGGGATAGTGACTGTTCTGTTGGTACTTCCTGAACACACATCACCAGGCATCGCCTGGCCCGAAGACCTGAGTACAGGGAGGAAGGATAAAAAAAGGAAAAGAAGATGACAAGCTTCCTTATCATAACCAGCCAATTATGAATACTGAATGTTTGATAAAACCATATAGGCATCAATGCAAATTGGTTTGTGTTTCCACATATTAATAATGCCTTACAGACTTAGCCCAATCACATTTAAAAAAGCCTCCAGTCCCAATGTACTTATATTACACTGTGCTGGGCTAGTGAATTAAATCTAGGGGGTTTTTTAATCTACATGATTCATTTAAACTCTTCCCACTGGAAGGTTTAGGATACTTACGTCAGCGTCCGAATGCACTTAGCAGAATCTCTGATGTCCCACACCTTGATATAGGAGGTTGAGACTGTGAAGACCAGGCTAGTGTAGTTGCAGTATTTTACAGAAACAACGTTATTTGGATGACCCCCTAGAGACATAATCTCTTGTCCAGTTACCAGATTCCAGACTTTGCAGGTACGATCTAAATAAAGACATGCAAAAGGGGGGAGAAATTAAACAAAAAAACCCACCATACACCACAGAAAACATTTTTCCAGAATTAATTTATTTATTTTAAGAAAAGTCCATACATTCATTTGTGCTCATATATATAACCCTTCATTTTGGTAGGTACTTTTAAAAGACCTATTTAGTTAATCTGGTTTTGTAGAATATGATGGGTATCATCTAGCACCATCAAAACTAGCAAAGTTAACATGACATTTAATGATTAAAGATGTGCATATTAGCACCTGTAACATTTTAAAAGGATGAAATCCCATGGCAGCCTCAAACCGTCAAACATACAGTTACGAGGCTCTGAAATTCAGGTGATAGATCAAGACAACTACTCAATTTTTAATTCAAAGATTCTTCATCAAGAACATAGTTCAGGAGGGGCTTTAAGCCTCAACATGACAGGACTGACTGCCACAAGAAAATTACAAAGGAGAGGAGTGATCCAAATTATTTGGTGCTTTAGGAGCCTCTAAAAGTCTCAGCCTAAGTGCTTTAGTCCCAGTTTTCATTCAGTAGCAAAGGAATTTAAATAATGCAGCCTTCTGTGTATTGAAGCCCCAGGTGCTCAGAAGTTTTTTAAAACTTCTGCAGCACAGATGGACTCCACACAGAAGTGTCTTTGCTCTACCATGTCACTCTATATATTTTTAGAAGTCCGTTTTCACTGGAATGGATGAAGAGAAAGCTTAATGTATAGGCAGTGTTTATAAGAGCACAAAGCAGGTATGCCTGCCAAGAACTCGGCAGCCACTTCAAAAATCCCAGCTCTCAAGAGCAGAGCCCAATATCCACAATGCACCAGAAGGCTTCTTATCAGCAGTCCTGAACTGACACTGTCTGCCCACGAGCCAAGGCTTTCTGCTTCAGCAACACCTTCCAAACAATTTAAACTTTCAGTAAACTGCTGTCTTTACTCTTGCACTCCTGACTACAAGTACACTTTGTAAAGCTTTCCCCTCCAAATATATAGACAGGAAAAATTCTTCCATATATACAGGAAGTTAGCATATGACAAGGAAAAGGAAATACTTACATCTGCAAGCACCCCATGTTAAAAACCAACAAACAAACCCTTCAGAACAGAAATCTAGGTGCAAAATTAAGTTTTAAAGCCTCTTTTTTTCCCTCCACACTAAATTTGAAATCTCATAGCAAATTAATAAAAAAAAAATTTACAGAAGCTTAAAATACATTCCTTTTTTGTATTTGCAAAACTGCTAAAAAGTTGGTTTAAAACTTATTAGACCAAAAATTTGCCAATTCACAGTAATAACACGCTTTGGTGTTTTTAACAGCCACATAGTAGAATAGCCACAGAAACTGTGCCTTTATTCCAAAACACTGTTTCTTCCAGCTTGAAGATTCATTCTATAGATTGGCTGCACCATTTAGCAGAGAATTTAGTGACTACCCACACAAGGGACAAGACAAGGTACACAGAGGAAACGGAAAATGAATCTACTAAAAGAATCTACTAAAGCATGAAGAATCTATTCAAACTTGGTAGGTAGCACAGCCAAAGATGTGCTAATTTCTATCCCTCCCCCTAACCTGAGGCTATTACTTCACCCTGCATGTCACCTGTACAGGTTACCATGACTGATTCCATCACATCCCCAAGAGGTGAATGTCTGTCTTGCAGTTACTTTTTCCACTACAGATAAACAGCCAAATACCACCCATTGGAATTAAAAGCCTGTAACAGTTCCTATAAATCCTTCTTCAGCTCACATTGTGAAAATTTTCCAGTGTGTTTACAGCACTAAGCACAAACTGAGAATTTCACAATACCCCAAGTTGTCAAAACAGCCTCTGTAGGTGGCACAGATGCAAGTAGCTTGCCTAACCTTTAGATCCAGTGAAGAGAAGATCATCGGTTGCATCGACACAGAGTACAGCCTTGGTATGTCCTTCAGCTGTATAGATACACTGAAGCGGGGACGATCTGATGCATTTTGAAGCAGGGAATGGGTTAATTATCCCCCTAAAGAAAAAAGACAATGTGAGTTTGGCATAGAACAGACACAAATCAAAATTTACTTAAATATAGGGAAAAATTAACCTAATTCTCTTATGTGGGCAGAACAGCTGAATGCCTTTCACAAGCTACACAAGGATGTTTACCATTTAGGTTCAACAATTGTCACTGGACTACCAGTTAAAGGAAATCACATACAAAGCCAAACAAATGAAAGAGACAAAATGCTGAGTATTTGGTATAAGGGAAAGTCTGTGTAACACTTAAAGCTCCTGGATTCATAGGACCAACCATAAAACTGCAAATTGTATAAAGATGTCTTAGTCTAAATAGCAGGTCAGAAAAACAAAGCAAGTGTAGTGCACACCACCAGTTCCAAACTCAGCAGGCATTTCACACCAACTGCCTTCTGTGGGCAGCCTTGGAGAACTGCTGTTAACTTGTGTGCCTGAAGGAGGTTCCTACAGCACCCTGTACCCAACACCACGTTTGCATTCAAATGGCTAAAAGGAGTATGGTTGGAGTACAGATACCCCAGAGGAATCTTCCTGGGGATTTGTACCTAGTTCTGTGGTGATGCCAAAAGACTGTGAACTCAGCCTGGAAAAAAAAAATATTACAGTTCATCACCAAACAAAAATTAACAGCCTAAAATCCCATGCACACAACTGCACACACACAAACCCCACTGATTTTTGTGAAGCCTGAAGATAATGCCCACCAACATGTACCACAGTGCTGTGACCTGACCAGCTTGCAGCTAAGACTGTCATGCTCTTCTGGGGATTACACACATAGCTGAGGAAAAAAAGGGAACTAAGACATAGTCCTTTCTCTCAAAAGAGTGTCAGATGCTTTAGAAAAATGTAAATATTCCATGATACTGCTCAGAAATTTGCTACAAGAAAGGAAAAAAAAAAAATCTTTCCTGATACTATCGAACCTTGTGACAATTACCTGGTTTATCTAGCACAGTCTTAAAAGCATTATTGTATACCTTTATACTGCTCAAGACATCTTCATTTATGTAATTCATTAATCCTCCACAATTCTTTTGTAGGTTTAACTAACATTAATATTGCTTTAAGTGTCATTCCCCTTCCTCTCTGCACCTTTTTATGCTTCTAAGAATACAGGAAGAATTTATTATTAACAGCTTAGGTCTCTGTTCTTTTGTTTTCTAACACCACCGAAAACTTACATGGTTTCGCTGTAGTATTCCCCAGCAGATCATGTTGTCTCCAGCCAGAGTTATTCCTACTGCTGTTCTCACCCAGTCTTTCCCCCCTTGACATGCTGTGTAAAATACATATCCTGGAGCTATTTATCTACTTATGTGCAGTGCTCTGAAATCTCCAGACAAAAACCACTCCAGCTGCTACAATGACCAAAGCCACCATCACAGTAGTACTAGCCCTTCAACTGCCCTTCTCTTGATAAACTGTTTTCACTGAGGACCAAAATCCTAAACCCCATTTTAGGAACGCAACTTGGGACATTTCTTTCATCTCTTAAGGCACTGTGCATTGTCAATCAATTTTTAAAAATCTACTGGTTTTTATTTACACTGGGATTTAATTTTTAGTGACCAAAGCATACAACAGAACAAGAGAAACAAAAAGAGAGAAGCATATAAACCTTAAGAAAAAAAGTCCACTCCTCTTTGTTTTAAAGAAAGAAAGAACACATCTAAGGAAAGGCTTATAACATACTTTTATAAAGAAAAAAAACACCTCTCATGCTTAACAATGATAAAGAACACCTTAAGAAAAGGAGAGGGGGGAAACATGCTTGACCAAAATTTCAGATTTGTAAACTTGCAAAAGCAAAAGAGATACAATGCAAAAGTACCAGGAAAATTCATGCAGCAAAATGAAACTTCCTAAGAACTGGAATAATTTCAGTGAGATGCCAAGAAAACAGAAAAGAGAAAGAGAGAGTACCTGTGTACCTCCGACAGAGAGGAATCACTTTCATCAGACCTACAATCAACAGTGATGGAATTGTGAGGAGAAAGAATATAGGTATCAGCAAAGTAAAGCCTCCATACGAGAAGAACAAACAACAGCACGGCCCGTTCAGAAAAGCAATGCAAATCCACATACAGTATGCAGCATTGCTCAGGGGATACCTTAAAACCATGATAATATTGGGAGGGAGAGCAGATTAATCATCTTAAAAATAGCACTTTCAGCAGTAAGTGACACTGGTAGGGTGTCTCAGCCGAAGAAGGTGAGTAACCCCAGCTGAGCCATTTCTAATTTCCCCAAAATTTTCTTACAGAAGTAAAGGCAAGAAAGTAAAAGGAGAAGATGGATCTGTAATTTAAACCCCGTAACACAGCACTAATTGAAAACATGAAAAGGAAGAAAAAGTGTTCTGAGGATCAATACCTACTAAGTGTAAAAGAAACATGTAAAATGTTAATCATAAAACCAGAAGCACTAAGCATATTGATAGCCCACTGAAATAAGAACAGCAATTTGCAAACGATCTTAAGTTCAAAATTCTTCATTTCTTGTTTTCAAAAATGTTTGAAAATTTAAAAAAAATAGAACACACACACACAAGCAGGAAAAAATCCTCCAAATCCACCCATCCATCACCCGATATGAACATTTGCTGTATGATTCAAGATGTCCTTTGTTTTCAAAGCAAATCAGATTCAGCAGTTTCAGTTTGACTTCAAAGTCAGTCCAGAGAAAATGAAAAGGATTAGGTAGGAGTTAGCAATAAGATAAAGGTGACACGGCTGAGAAAGAAGTTATAAGCACAGGTAAATTACTGAAAGCCTTGCAAGCTACTGCTTGGTATGTAGTGAATCTGTAGACAACTGGAAAAACACCCCAGTTTTACAAAAATACAATAAAGTAAATAGAGAAGCAAGTTCTTGTCTTGCTACAGTCAGAACTAAAGGTTTATTTTCAGTTGATAATCGCTGCATGGCACTAGCTTTGGTACTGAAACCTGCAATAAAGATTCTGCTCAGGTCAAGTCCACTGCAATCTGGAGTAAGGCTCCTACAGATACAGACAGCTAACATGCCAGGAAACTGAGCTCTACTTCTAAACAAGCTATTAATATCTCCTTTTCCTCCAGATCACCTCCTAGAGTTCTGAATTTTGGATAATCCCTCATGTGTTCTAGCAATTCCGACATCCCATCTTCTGGGGCACTGTTGTGACAGCACTTGGAGCAACACTGCAGTAAACCAAGTAACTGTCACAAGCACTATTTCCTAAATCATCAGCTAAATCCTACTTTCAAGTGTAAACACGCACACGAATACACATACAACTAAGAATTCTACCATAGTTTTTCTATTTTAAGTTTAAAACTAGAAATACCAGACATAGCCTAGAAAACAGGAAACAAGGTTCAGCAGGAAATTGCTTTTCTTGAATTTTTACAGTGGCTCCTTGAAGTTTAAAAGTATTTTCTTTGAAAAAAACCTATGTGAAAACACAAGAAATAATCTCCTCTCTTGCAGGAGTTGGGCAAAATATCTAAAAGATACTACACTGAGTGCACTTTGCAATTCCCTGGTTGGGGGCTGAGGCTTCCCTCTGTGACTTACTTATCCTGCTGAACTGATGTGTTTCCCTGAGAAACAGTAAGACGACTAAAAACATTCATTTCATTACGGGGTCGGCTTGGTGGGGAAGTAGGAGGTGACAGACTAGCCTCTGGGGCTCCAGAATCTGAGCTACAAGAAAAAAAGAACATCTTCTTTAACAGGTTATGAATGGGTTAGAAAAGTTAAATGCAACATGCCTTCAAATGTTAGGTGCTCTTTTCTTAAGCAAATAAATCAAATTATAAAGCTAGCTACAGATGTTTCCCAGAGAAGGCAATAAACTTAAGGCTGCAAACTGCTACAGAGTGCAAGGTGGCACAATGTTCAAAGTTAACATGCTAACAGTGAAAGCTCCAAGCAGAAAACACACATATGTAAAATGAAGAAATTGTTATAAAACTGCAGTCTCTTAGAGAAATTGATGACTTACATTAAAAAAGAAAAAGTAATTTGCAAATGCTGCAAAGGACATTTGCTTATGCTCTGGTCCAGAGTTATTTTGTAGAGAAAATACTCTGGTTTAAAAAGAAAAAAAAACCACCACAAAACCAACCACATACAGATGTTCAGCAGTGAGTAATTTCAATGCCAATAATAAAAACTGTCCTAGAATTAAAGAAATAGAAAAGTACAGCTTTATTTTTCAAGAAAATATACCCAAGGTTTAAATCATTCCAGAGAAATTTAATTTAAGAAAACTTAAAAGAATCTTACAGTTTTTGTTCTTTTCCCTTTGTCTTTTCCATTGTTTTCTCATAGACTTTTCTCTTTGCTAAAGGTGAAGGCTCAGGTATCTTCTTCTCTGATAGAGATGGCTGCCTAGAACTAAAGCAAGAGGAATCATGATCTTCAAGCTTGTTTTTCTTTCTTGCTTTCATTCTCCCACATAGATTTGAAATTTCAGAACCTGGTATTGTCTCTCTCAAATCTATGGACTCTAAATTTGTTCTCACATTTTAATAGAAAAATACACCGAGTTCATTAACTTTTATAGCTCATCAACAAACAAAGAGCCAGATCCTGAACACACAAAGGACACCTACTAATTGATTAGTAAGAGCCCAACTAACAGGAAGTCTTTCTCCCACCCTTTTACTCACCATGAAAAATAGTGAAAAGGGCAAGAGCACAATACCATTCCTAATATCCAAATGTCATCATTTCACCACAGTCAGATATAAACAAAAAAAGGAAAAAGGAATCTGGATGGTCTCCACTCTTATGAATTCCTGCTTCTCACAAGCTGAGCAATCAGAAAAGTAACACTTACTTCAGTTTATCCCCCCCACCCTGTATTTAGAAGTTTTTCTATGAATATAAGGACCAGAAACAATGGCTAAAAGACAAGGCAGATTCTGA
This sequence comes from Porphyrio hochstetteri, assembly GCA_020800305.1. NCBI lineage: Eukaryota > Metazoa > Chordata > Aves > Gruiformes > Rallidae > Porphyrio > Porphyrio hochstetteri. The sequence goes on from CM036905.1 coordinate 53,263,680, forward strand.
AAGTGATTTTGTGCCACATACCCCCCTTTATTAAGCAAAGTTCAGTTGGTAGGCCGCTTGCCTGACACTGTTACCAGCATCTGGTCTCAGAGCTCCACAGGATCTGGACCTACATTAGCTGCAGTTCTCTGCATGAGAAAAGCTGTACCAGCTTCCTTGTGCTAAAGAAAAATCCACCTGGGGACCATCATGCAGAATAGCATGATTTACCAAGGCAACCACAACCACTTTACTGAAGTAGCTGAGACTGACTGTCTCCAGTGATCACATCGGCCCAACAAGCCCTCATTAGAAGGTGAACAGGTAGGACCTAGTGTCAAAAGCTGCATGCAGACCCTAGGGTCCATAACAGGATCTTCAAGAAGACAGGAAAAGGAGGACAAGTGATAACTTGTTTTGTTTTGGAAAAGCCTAGCAGTGAAAGTACACAGAAAGGGGAAGTTTGTTTCAACTCTCTGCTCAAGGCCAGAGCAGCCATTTCTCTGCAGAGCTCCCTTAGCTCTAGGCATACTCTGCAAGGGACACAAAAAAGAGGTGGAACAGGACAGGCTCCCTCCCTCTCTTTATGCTGGACCAGTATGAATTTAGGAATGCAAAAAGCTTCTGGGGGTCACAAAGCAAATCCTGTGATCAGCCTGATAGCTAGATGGTTCAGAGAGGAGAAAAATGATAACCAAGGATAAATCAGCCAGGGCTGCCTGTGTTTCTACTGTGTGGCTACTAGATTAAATAAACCACACCAGGAACTAGAACACAAGCTCCTCTGCCTCACACCAGTGTCCTGCATACACAGACATGAAGCTAGCTCCCTCTTCCTCTCTACCTGCCCCTTCAGACTTCTATCTTTGAATCCACAGTGGGATATTCTCAGAAGGTGGTGTAGAACATAATCATAGCATGAAATTATTTTTTTTTAAAGCCTGGAAATGCAGATATTATAAAAGTGAATGAACTTTGTAAGCATGGATGTAAAAACACAGGTGCATGATGTCAGTGACCAGAATAAAAAAGGAGCAAGATGCCTATTTAGAGATTTCCAGCATCCTCTTAGGATTTCCCTGGATACCAGACATCTGAACAGAGCTGAACAAGACCTACAAGAGATTGCTCTACCCAGAAGAGACTGCTGTAAAAGATTTGAGCGTATCAAAGGCCAACAGCATTAGTTATCTTTGTAAATAGAATTCCAACCAAACTGTTGCCCACGTGCATTCAGGTGAGCAAATGGGGGAGGGAGGTGGGGGGGGTGGGTGTGTGCGTGTGTCAGAGTGGAGCAGTTTGTACATACACAGGCATCTAAATTTGCACTTAATTTCTGTTGCTTCCAGAGAATGCATATTTTGGATCACTGTTGCTGCTTCGAATCCCTGACTGCCACTCAAAGTGGCACAAGGGAGGTAACACTGCAGAGAAGACCATGCTCTGCTCCAGACGCAGGTATTTTATTACAAGAGATACGATGGCACTACAGGCCCATACAGGAAGGCCAGATCGCTCACCAAAAGCGGCAACCTTTCTTCAGCAATGACCAGTGACCAGCAAAACCAGCAATATTGTACAAAGTATACCAAGCTCTAGCTTTGGAAAAAACATCTCAATAAGAGCGAGGAAGTGACTGCAGACTGATTGCAGGAATTTTTGGTGACATCTGCTAAAACTTGATCAATAAGAAACGAAAATTTATGTGGGGCCTACTGCTATTTCAGTTGATTCACTGAGGGGTGTAACACTAATGCTCACAGAATGCAGTTTTGAGAAAATCCTGTTTTGCCTCATTGCTGGCTCACTTTCATAAATGAATTAGTTCTAGAAGATGGTGTGAGGCAAAAGTTGGTATTACCTGAGTCTTGGATGCCAGGTCATAACACTTGACGATTTAAATCTTGAAGCTTCAAAAGTCTCTAGTGATCTCACACTAACTGCAGAAGCAAATGGGTTTTCTCCACCTATCCTCACCCCCAAGAGCAGATTCTTTCCAAGCAGATTCTACTTGTAAAATGCACTGAAGCCATCAGCATGGGTTAATAATTGCTGTCAGCAGTGTTCTACTGTTCATGATTGCCACCTCAAGCACATGCTAGAAATACATAGTAAAAATAATACAAATTGAAAGTGTGTATTAGATGGAGACGGCTGTAAAAACATTATGCAAATAGGACAGGTGGATAGGAAAAGAGGCATAATTCCAGAATCTGTAATATGAAGATAGCTATGAGATGCTGTTTCTGTGTATCACTGAACATTGCAAATGCATTCAGCTTATGTGAGTTTGTGCAAAATAGGACCCAGTACATAAACAGCCAAGAAGAGGGTCTCTAGCAGCAAATGGCTAATAACCAATGGTGATATCAGTAGGTATAAAGAGATCAGCAAGAGCAAGTGGGAAAAAAAGAGTGCAGGTGGAAAGCCTGCTGGCCCCAAAATAAAAAGACTAAAATAATATTTTTAGTTCTATTTGGCATCAATACTTTCCATTAGCTAAACTGTTCTGCCACTAAGTGCAAACCTGCGAGTAGAAAGGATTTTTGAGGATTCATAGAATCTAACATGTTTCTTTCAACTTTACACTTGCACACTACTATTGTATAAACTTCTTCCTTTTAAGAATGGTCCACACAAGATGACGCGAAGATTTTACCTAACAGTTAGGACCATATACAGATACCATTACTACATTATATAATACATTTTTGGCCTGCTTTTGGGGTTTTTTCCTTTGTTTTTTCAATCTCTACTGTTCTAAGCAGATTCTTACTGCCTCCCTACAATGACATATCCCATAGCACTAATAAAGCAAAGTACCCAAGGTACAAGATGCATTTTCCCTGCTACTTTAGAAACAAGGCTACAATAATTTAACTATGACAAAGTAACTTAAAAGAACTTATATCTTCCATAAGAATCATGTTACTTACAACAGTGCATTTATACTTTCTACAGTGGTGATGGTAGAAAAGAAGGAGCTTTCTCAGTATTATCTAACAAGCTTCTAGTATTTCCACCTCCTTTGTAAAGCTAAAATAACAGATTACAAGGAATTGGCAGCATGCATTTTTTTGAAAGCAAAAGGATAATTAGTACAGCATGGCCAAACTTACATGCTGCCTATCTTAGAAGGTAAGCCAGATGGTGGGGGAATAAACTCTCTGTCCCTAGCAGAAATATCATTTGTGTCAGCAGCCATCCCACTTTCTTGGGTTTCTGCAACTGATGCAAGAGGGCCAGTCAAGGTAGAGTCTGCAGCACTAATGTCAGAGACTAGATCGCTGCTGTCTGCATACAGCAGTTCCATCTGGGTAGTGGTCCTCCGGCGGGCCTGAAGATAAATAAAATACAAGTTATGACTTAAACCTTTTGTGGCAGCATCAAAAGTGCTACATTTAGGCTTATCATTAGCTGGTAATTAGCTTCCCCCTCGATTTACTTGTCAACTAAACTAAATCAAGGAGCTCGCCTCTACTCTTTGGCAGGGATTTCATAGGAAGCAACTGAAATTCAACAGCATGAACCACTGATTTGACAACTTTCAACATGTGCCTGTCAATACTACAGGAGTACAGTATTATTCTCCTAAGGTTTAGCCAAATGAAATGTCATTAATCAGAGAGAAATAAAGCAAAATGGGAACTTAAGTAGCTACAATTACATCGACCTTACTTCTTACATTGATGCTGCACGTGATATGAAAAACCTCTGCTTCCTGCTTACTTTGTGGCACTTCAGAAATAGTTCAAGCCAACCAGAATTAAGATTCACTCAGCATTTAAACAAATTAAACAGAAAACCTCATAAAGGAACCAAGCTTTATGTATCAGAGTAATTTGTAAAAAAACCTGATCCTACATGTTAGGTGTGATGCTGCTGTGAAATTAACATCTATTCATCAAGGGAAGAACAAAAAGGTCCATTACAAAAGTGGCGTATTTTACACCAAAGTTTTCAGACCAAAGTCACTCACTAAGAGCTTCACATCAATGAACACTGCCAATAATCACAGAATGACTAGGCTGGAAAAGACCTTTAAGATCATCAAGTCCAACCATTCCTGTCCTAAGCTATACCATATCCCTAAGTACCTCATCTACCCTTTTTTTAAACACATCCAGGGAAGGTGACTCAACCCCCTCCCTGGGCAGCCTGTTCCAGGCCCTGACAACTCTTTCAGTGAAGATTTTTTCCTAACATCTAATCTGAACCTGCAACATGCCACAGCCAACCTAGATATATTCCTCCAAAGCCAACCACAGTTAAAAGAGCAGAGGCTACACTTCTATTTACTTTGGGAACATGCACACTGGTGGTGATTTATGCACAGAAGCAAAAATCAAGGAGCATAAACCAAGTTTGCAGTTTCCACTGCCATTAATATTAAACTGCAGCCTAGATATATTTCTCCAATGCCAAATATAATTAAGAGCCTGGAGGTCAAACTTCTATTTGTTTTATAAACTTTAAATTTCTGTGACCACAGAAGCACACTGCAAACAATAAGCATGTCCACAGTTCCCGCTGGCATTAAACTGCAGCCTAACTAATACTAAACTGCAAATCTACTGCAGTTTGAGGGCTAATAATTGAAATAATGTCTCTCTTTCTAAAACAGTAAAAAATCAACCAAAAATATAGAAAAATTACATTTTTATTATTGCTTCTCAAAGAGGAGTATCAGACAAAAGCATATTATGTATAAATCATATGAACAGTATTTCAGTTCACCTTTTGCTTGTCTTAATTAATGTCTCTAGAGCAAAGCAAAAGCATTCCCATGAAGGTACCATTAAAGCATTAGTTATCATCATTGTAAAGCCTACCTTACTTTTGGGTTTGACTTCACCACAAAGCTTCAAGAGATCTGAAGATAATGAACTAAAAGAAAAAATTGCATAGCAATTAGAAAGAGTCATATTTTTCAGAATGTCTATTGTTATTTGATTCTTCTTTCTACTGAAACAGCGATCAAAATGGAACAAAACATGTCAGAGGCATCTTTAAATGAATACGTGTGCTTTAAGAGAGCAATTCTTCCAGAATCAGATCTAGTTACCAGTTACCAAGGATTGCTCACCTTCCTTCTGTCCCAGGACTATGCAATGGAGCATCCTCATCAGAACTATCTTCCAGATTTTCTAGAAAATTTCCAAAATAATAATGTTAGTCTGTCCATCTACAATAGAGCTACACAAAACAGCTCAGAATGTTGAACATAGATGAACAGTGTACAAAAGGCAGGGATTTTCAAAATATCTTGTCTACTTGCTAGTCAGTTCTCACTGTATTTTCCTGGTATCTCTAAGCTTTTTTTCATACAGTCTAAATAAACCATACACCATGGTGTACTGTGCCAAATATTGTCCTCTATTTATTGCAGCAGAGCAACAGGGATGACAGAAAACCAGAAATAAATTCTAGAAGGAAATCTGGAAGAAAGAAGATAAAGCAAAGGAAATTAGCTGCAAGACATGGAAAAGACAGAATGTAAATCAACAGACAGTAAGGATCTCTCTCCCTTTTTTGTTGTAATCTTCTTGCTGAGATAAAATCACCACGATAATAAAACAACATTTGTATTTTTAGCTAGCTAGCATGCTGAGGCTCAGCCTCAGCTTATATAGAATGGCACCATTTGGGCTGAGAAACAGTGAGCACTTTATTAGTATATAAGCATTTTGGTTTCAAAACAGGATGATGCCACCCTTTAAGGCTTTAAAACTGCTTCCTAAAAAGATTAATTGTATTGAAGTTAATGGTTAAATGGAGCATTTCAGTAGAAATGGTCCTGAAGTAAAATGGGTACACAAACCTGCCCACAAAAGACAAAACCAGCATGCATGTCACACACTAGAACTGTCAAACATCAGATTACCATGTCTGCATGCAAACAGTGCAAAACATTAAGCTCAAACAACCAGTCCGGGGGGTCCGTACAATCAATTCCAAACCGCTGGGAAAACAAATCCCCTGACTTGTCTATTATTCTAACAGTGCATTTTAAGCTTAGTTTAAGGACACAGGCAGCGCATTCCTGAAGGCAAGTCACTTATTTCTGTACACTCACATAAAATTCCATTGCATGTCTTCATTATTATTAGAGACACTTTAAGTCTGTTTACTTAATTTCTGCAAGAAAGCAGGTGCCATTCGTAATGCATGGAACCAATCCATATGGTACCCGGGTTGAAAGAGGTTGGTCCCTGTACATGTTTTTAAGTACAAGTTCATGTTTTGGAGAAAAGGAGGAAGGATTCAGAGTTTCTGGTGGATTTCTGAGGGGTGAAGGACAAGAAAAAGGAAAATTCTGCCTCCTTTTGTACGCTATATCTAAAAGCATTTCCTGAAAGGCAAAACCATAAGCACCAACACCAACAACTCACTTCAGGAGGTACTCAACTACTGTATTACTTCAGGTTACATTACTAAAGCTATCAGAAATCAGACTAATATTATAAAGAAAGCAGGGTCAAAGAAATAGCACTCCAAACTTTCTCTTCTTTGTTCCATTCTGACTTGAGTCCACGTTAAATCTTTTCTGTATATGTTATTATTCTGTCTTCTGTGGAAGAGGGGATCTAGACTACCACTCCTCATAGCAAATTAATGTTTTTTCAAAAAATGCATAAGATTCATTAGGGTGACATCATCCCCTTCACAAAGAACTTTGAATCAGCATTTCAGGTAACAAAGCAGAAAGTGAGAGTCATCCACAGAAGATGGGGTTTCATTTTTAGGCTCACACTGACGTCACCTGACATGTATTGATATTTTCCTTCACTTTGTCTGCAGTTCAGCAAAAAGAAATGAGAAGAGGCAGAAGAGCGAGATGCTGCAAGAAGTTCTGAGCAAGAAGAAATTAAAGGAGCAATAAAGTTAGTAAAGGCAGTACTGCTTGCAAGGAGCAGCAGAGATGACTGCTAATAATCAGTGACTGAGGAACAGTGGAGAGGTTTTCTGATGACTTGTCCTCATCCTCATGCAGAGGCAACTGGACAGTTCCAGTACACCAGCACAGTTCGTGCTGAGGAAATGATATGTGACCAGCCCTCTTAAGATCTGCACATACACAGCTGTGAGTCACATCCATGAACATCCAGACATCACAGGTGGGAAGGAAAAGCAGTTCCTACAGTTCTTCAGAAAGGAGTCATCCCAGCAGCACTTCACGACCCGACATTGCAGTCAACATTAACTCTTCCTTTCAGCAGATGGGCCAGCAAATGGCAGCCAGTTCATCCACACACAAGGTAGGCTTGCATTCAAAACCCATTCTGAGGGTCAAAACCCAAACCTGTGATGTGCTTTGTTAATGACTCAATCCTTTTCTCAAGGCTATGCTTGAATGCAGGTGCACAGGTGCAATGGGGAACCCCCAAAGTTCTTCCAGCCAAGTATGTTCAAATGGCTAAGAACTTTTGAAGATACTGAAGCTGAAAATAGGCATCAACAGAGTGGTTTTCACAAGCAGCTGAGGACAGGCACCCTGGAGATACCACCCTCCTGCTTGGAATGGGGCTGGCTGGATACTGCTGCTGAGCTGTCAGGCAGCCTGGTGAAAGCAATCTCACAAGACCTGCTGTCACCCACACTTCCACCTCTGGAAATCGTTTCAGGTTCCCAGGGAGCACCCATACCAACAAAGCCCTTGCTGACTAGCTGGCAGTCCCAGCCTCAAAGCCTTACTACAATGGTATCTGAACTCCTTGCAGATCAAAGGTTTAGCCACTAGAAGTCTACAAAACACAGACTATCATCAGTTTGGATTTCAGTGTACACTGAGGTTAGTATGGCATGTCCAGCCAAGATACACCCATGGAGAAGTTCTTTTCCTATAAGGTATTAACACAGTCCTGAGTGGCTTAGGTGTTTTGAAAGCCTGTTCATGCGTGCCAAGTGTTAAAAAGCTTCTTTACTGAGATGTAATTTACAAAAACTGTCACAACTGAGCTCCTGTTTCAATGCATTTAACAAATGTCTTTTCACTGCTCTGGATGCTGTTAATAAGTAAATGCCCGTCCAGAGCTGAAGAAAAAGCAATGCTAACGAACATCCTGGCTGGAGAATCATTGCTGTCACTCCAACAGGGGTGAACACACACACATGCACACACATCAAGGGTTTAGTTTAGATCCACTATGATATTTATAACCACCAAGGTTCCTGAATAAACACTGAACACATGCAGCAAGATGCCCTGGCACAGATCTCAGGGTGTCACCTGTCAGGAAGCTGGCAGAAGTTCTCACCAGTTTACACCAGCTAATGGTCTACAGGCTTTCAGGCAGTCTTGTGCTTTTGAAATGCATTCGATGCCTGTGCAAACTAGCACAGGACAGTGTAATGGGATTAGAAGTAACACAAGACAATGCAAAAGGAACTGTTACTGACATCAGGAATATTTTTCTTCATGTTTGAAATAGAGTCAATTTTTTGTATAGGAGCAAGGGAGGGGAGAAAAGCATCACTTATTTGGGAATCATTTAAAAGCAACAACAAAAGACTCATCTCCTCAAAATCCAGGAAGTCAGTAACTAAACCCAATTGAAAATGTGAGATATAATCTATGTTATGTAAAATATTTACACTACAGAATAAGCTATCTGCAAAAGATTAGGAGTGAGCCTTATATTATGAATTACTTTTTTCAGACCTAAGAAGATGAGCAGAGTTTGTTGCAACTATAGCAGTATGTTGTCAAATAGCTTCTTGTAGTCTGAACATACTATATAGGGTCGGTAAGGAGTAAGTAATTAATTTGAAATACAGCTTTGCTTACTGTGTTCACTTTTATCTGACAACCCTAACTAGCTTGAGGGCTAAGGGTGGTTTCAGAAAGGAAAAAGTGCTCTGTAAGCTCATGATAATGAATACATTTACAGCATGGTTCATGCAAACTTCACAAACTCACAAATTCTAAGATGCACCAGAGTTAGTGAACATGAATGAATTAGTAACTCATGCAGCTGTACAGTACACAGAAAGCTAAACATACTTACCGAACGGTATGCTATCTAGGTCTGTGTAAATAACAGCAACAAGGAAACAAAAGCAACACTCCAATCAAAACATATCCATTTGTAAAAAGAAATAAAATAAAAGCACCCAAATGTATTCTAATTTTTTTCTTAATATCTTCTTGTAAGAAGTAGAATAGATGCCGTAACAGACGTATGATGCCATTCTCAAAAATCACTGACATATGAGGATTGAAGATTTAAATTCTGCATATTTAGAATTTCACATCCAGACATTAAAATCATCCCAAATCGAAAATGCATAGTCTTTTATAAAAACAACAAGCAGATTATTTGAATTTTAAGAGTCTCAAGAAAAAAAATAATTAAAAACCCCTCTTTATTTCCTACATTTCCCCGCTGAGGGGACAGACTTTAAAATTACATACATGCACATCAATTGTGAAATAGAGTTTAAGATGTTAAAATACAGCATCTATTCAGAAAAGAAATAGCCTAGAATGCCCGGTACAGCATGCATGAAAGGCAAACATCACATGCAGCTGACTACTGGGAATGCAAGATGATAAAATTACCTTGCAAAGCATGACCCAACAAGGCATCAAGTTCAGGATTTAACTCAGCTTTTTCTTTTAGCATATGAAACAGCAGTTGATTTTGAGTAGCACTAGTAATTTCTGTCTGCTTCAGGCGTCCCTCAAGAACTTTAATCTGAGCTTCTTTCTGAGCTGCTTGGAGACCCTAGGAGAAAGAAAGAGGGCAAATGCTTTATCATGACTCCTATTACAAAGGGAGAATTGCCAGAACTTTAAAACTGCAAACACAAACATGTACATTGTAACCTTCCTCTCACATCCTAAAAGTCAGGTATCAGTCTGAATTTCCTTCTTTTTTTTTTTTTTGTAAGAAATTGACTCATTAAGTATTCATTTAACTATTGTTCCTCAGACTCTGCCTTGAAAATATGCATTTAGTGGCCAAGTTGGATGTGACTACCAAGTAAAATTCATAGATTCTTTGTATTTAAGAGTAACAAGCATCTGAAAAACACACCACCTCATTTTCCAAAAATGAGTACTTATGTTTTACTTTTTTTTATTATTACCTGTGATACTCTAGCAAACAATGGGGGTGAGGGCAGACGCAGATGACACCAAACCCACACCAAGCCCAGAATGGTAGTCTTTCCTGCAGAATCACTGTGAACTTTCAGCTTCTGCTGAAAGATCTCATGGCCTAAAAAGGGAGATTCCATTCTAAGGGAACTTCCCAAGACCATTGGATTAGCAGGAATATTTTTTATAAGGTTGTAGAAAATGAGGCCAAGGACATTTGCAGATAATGGTTTCCCAAATAGAATAAACAATAGGGAAAAACTATCCTGGAGAAGAAAAGGCTCAGGGGAGACCTTATTGCTCTCTACAACTACCTGATAGAAGGTTATCGTGAGTGGGGGGTCAGTCTCTTCTCTCAGATAACGAGTGACAGGACAAGAGGGAATGGCTGCAAGTTGTGCCAGAGGAGGTTCAGGTTAGAAATCAGGACAAATTTCTTCTCAGAAAGAGTGGTTGGGCGTTGGAATGGGTTGCCCAGGTGGTGGAGTCACTGTTGCTCAGGGTGTTTAAGGAAAAATTGGATGAGGTACTGAGGGACATGGTTTAGTAAGTAATATAGGTGGTAGGGGGACAGTTGGACTAGATGATCTTGGAGGTCCTTTCCAACCTTAATGATTCTGTGATTCTATGAAATGAAGGTACAACACATCTTCTCAAAGACTTCTAGGATAACAGAGGACTGAGTACAGTACTATGGATTTACACATTATATTCTGATTTTATCAAGAACTTAAACAACATATCAATAGAAACATCTTGCATTTGGAAACAAACAACACAATAGACATCAGGTATAAACAATTTTGCATGAAAGCATGCCTTTAATTTTTTTACATGATGATTTATCAGAAAGAGGAGAAAACCCTTCACCTAATGGAGCTTTTTATCATAAGGAGAAATTATTAACTAAGTCATAAGCACTTCTTATATTAACTCTGCTGCAGGGAATCAGATATCCATTCAAGCTAAGCAAAGGCTGAAAAAAAAAAAATCAAGGCTGAATTTGTGGGAGCCAGTGTGTTTGTGGGAATTTTCTTTAAAAAAAAAAAATAGACAAAAATAAACTTTTCTGATTACCTGAATAGGGATGAACCAATAATGCAAAAAGAATTCATCAATGGAACCAACCTAAAGCCCATTTCAGTAGCCTTGAAATCTTTCATTTGAATCCATGACAATGAGTATGGCCTCCAAACAGTAAGAAACGCAGCAGCAAGAGTGTATGATACTTGTGGGCACTGAGTTATAAACTGCCAAATAGTCTTTTTCAAATATTACTCCCTAAGTCTTTCAGAAAAAGCCCATATTGCTCTACTTAAAAGTAGAAGTCTAACTAGTAGTATGCCAGGCATCAATATATTTTAAAGGCTCATTGTTAGGGAATTGGCTGAGCCAGTGTTTAAAAAAAGATCCTGAGCACTCTGCAGCTTATTGAAAGAAACAGAATTATGTTATTTATTTGATTACGAAAAGCTAATGCTTTTATGAGAACAACATAAGATAATTAATGAAGTAGGCTCTACTGGAGGTTGAGAACCAGGCAACCGATTGAAAGGGACACACTGGATCTCAAGGGCCTTTGCACTGAGAATCAAGAGTGACTCAGTAACATTGACCAGCTGTGCTTTGTCTGGCTTACTTTCCACAGGTATGGATTTATGTTTCCTAGTCTGAGTCATCACAGCTCTGCTCCTGGTACATAGCCCAGTTCTGCTGCACACATATTCCACTTAATGCATTACCTTATTGATACCCATTGTGAGGAAGTGATCAAGCAAGTATCGAGCTTCTGTCAGAGTGCAAGCATTAATCACTGCTGTTACATCCAGCGTCTCTCCTTCTTCCTACAGGCAGCAACAACAGTCAGGTGGTGAAAAGTGCATTTTTTAATTTTTGTTTTTAATTCATTATAGTAATCCTACCAAACAGAAGTAGTGAAGATCCTGCAATATTGCCCAGTTCATCCCCCTGGTACCTCTAAAACCAAGTCTGAAAGATTTTTTGTTGTTTTCCTGGGTTTTTTTCCCCCCAAAAAAAAAGCTATCCCCAAAACACCTCCCAGTACAAACTCTGCAGCTTCCTCAGTCCTTTCCAGTGCTTCAGTTCCTTTCCTATTAGAAAGCTCTTATCAATCTCCCACTCAGAGCCCTTCTTTCTACAAACTAAGCTATTCACAGTGAATGCAGAAGTTAAGTACATTTCTTTGCTCTCTGCAGCCTCTGGGTATTTCAAGACTTCTCCCCTTGTCTTTTCCTCATTGTCCTTCTGATTATTCTCAGTCAGTATTAAGCACTCTGGTAGCTTTAAGGATTATTAAGCCTTTTGTGTTCACTACTTCTTTACTGGTTAAAGTCCTGTAACCTTGCATCATGCTGTCCAAAATTCATGAAACCCTGATGTGAGTAAAATAGGAATAACAGTACAGATTTGCCCAAGGTGGGAGAGGACAAACTCAAGCACTGACATAAAAATACTGGGAAGTATTACAGTTCTGACTTCATGCTACCGTGTGCCAAGAGACAAGGTAGATTCTTCCTGCTAAATTTATGGAAAGTATAATGTGCTCTTTATGAGTTTTCACATTTGAATTTCATATTTCAAATTTCTACATCTATTGTAATAGACAATATCCCTTTACTAAATTACTATTTGAAGAGTCAACCCTCAACAAGCATCTTGGCTTGAAAGGGCTCTTTAGTTGGAGAAAGCCACTTTTACATAATTGAAAATATACTAATATACAATATAATTCTGATGATTCTTACATACATGTGTATGTCTTACATACAACATATTACAAGTATACAAAAACAATACACGGGAGTGGAAGTATATCAAAGGCTGCAGGAAGATGGCACAAGCTGTTAGCTTTCAGTCCCAAGAATTATATTAATGCCTGCAGAGTAGAAAGCATCAGTTTTGACATTTGAATGCTTTGCAATCTTAACGTGCATCACTACTGATTGTATCATCATCGATGCTAAAACTCAGATCTGAGAGTTCAGTCATATAAACACTCTTTATTTCAAACTTTACCCATTTTCACCAATTATCACTTCCTGGTTCAACAATTATAGAGCGAAAAGCTGAATTCATATCTAAATGAGAACATTTTCAAGGCTAACACTGTTTTTGTCTTTTCTCCATTTTACTATCTTTGCACTAATACCTGACCTACCTTTGCTTCTTCCATTTGCATGATGTTTGCTTGGCAGTCAGAAATGCTGTCATTAATGTAGTCTATGTTCGCAGTTAGTGATTCCATCTCTTCATTTATGTTTTGGACATTTCTCTCCACTTCAGGGCCACCCCCATCCTTGATAAGCCTTTCCCTTTTCTTTGAAAGCTTTTCTCTTCTTTTTGTAAGTTCTTCACGTTGCTATTTTCCCCAAAGACACAACATTACATAAAAGGGAATTAGTAAACATGGCATTTAAATGCTTTATCTTGTTCTATCTCAACTAATACATCATGATTGCTACATGAATAAGTTATACAGGTGAATATATTGATATATTTGCACATGATTCCATTAATATACTTTTTATTTCTTACTAAGCACAGCAATCCCATGGTCCAAATACTTACTGGAGTCATTTAGAGTTCCTTCATTGTTTGCAAGAGACGCCAATCACCTTCCCTACACCACCATCACAGCAGTTCATTCACAGCAAGCAAACACACTGCTCCCTGTTTAACATGAGGATAGAGCCAATGGTGTGTAGCGGATCACTCACCGTAAGTAACCTGTTCATATCTGCCTCCATATTGGAAATGGTCATCCTCTGCATAATGATATCAGTCACTCTGCGTTCAAGTAACTGCCACTTCATCCTGGCTGCCTTGGAGGAGTAAACTCTGCTCGTCACCGCTTTCCGCTGGTATTTCTTCCTGCAACAAATTCAGAAGGAACATACAGGTAAGTGTAAAGTGCTCGTGTTACACATTTGAATGTGGAAATGATGGGGCCAGAATATTTGTCATTGACACCTCAAAAATGTATTGCAAAATATCTTACAGTTTTTCATTGTACCAGACAGCTACCTGGCCCCAGCCCTAACTCTACTGGCTCTAATATATTGCATTTGAAAAACAGGTATTGAACACGGTGGCATCTTTTATGATACAGCATTCAAATCAATGCCACATAAGAAGTTATTCCCTATTTAACAAGGGAATATGTTTCAAACCACAGTGGAAGGTCACCAATAAGCCCAGCACATTATATAGGTTGTTCTTTGTACTTAAGAACATTGTAGGCACTAGACCACCACGGGAATTTCACTTTAAGAGCAAGATTAACTGGGTTTTTAAAATTTTGTGTTTATGTGGCTTATTCTTTCATGCTATTTTATATTATTCCACACTGTCTCAAACCCAAAAAACTCAAATTGCACTTAACACATAACAGCAGTGTGAAAAATAACGGCTACTGCAATATGTATCATCACAAGATTATCTGCTAGGAAGTCCATGCTATTAAGAAAGTGCTGAATGGTTTTTAAGCCTTACCCTGTTCCGTTAGTTGCAGTGATGGATAATGCTTGAACCCTTGCAACAGGAATTCTCATCTTCTGCTGTGCTCCTGTTCTTGAGCCGTCATGCTCAGCTGATGAGCTTGAACTGGCTTCTTGTATAGGATGCTCAGGCAGGCTCAGCTTTCGACTTGCTTTTCCTGCCACTTTATCAGACAGAGGCCTTACTTGCCGACGAAGGGCTGTAACCTGAAACAAAGTGCAGAGACACAATCAGCTGTCACCTAAACTGCATTCTAATTACAAGGAATACTACAGCAATCTGTTTTCAAAGATGCGTTGCTGTGTTACTACAATACCTCTTCAGTTTTGCGACGTAAGATAACTTCTTGATTTCTTTTCTGAGCTTCTAGAAGCTTGAGCTGGTGCTGTGGAAAAAAAAAAGCAGCACATAGTATTTCTTCCATTATCTGTCACAAGGACTGTGTTATATGTAAAAAAAGAATTTCATCCATTGATACAAGTTTGCTAAACTGTTGTAACATGAAGAGGTCAAGTCACAATTGTTTCTTGCTCTTTGTAGAGCAGAGCAAGTACTTCACTTATTGCTACTACCTTGCTTGCAAGCAAGGTGGGTAGCAAGACTTTTGTGAAGATTCACTAATGAATTAATTGGATAATAAATAATCATTAAATAAGTAAATACTAAATAAACCTTCTACTTTCTGTTGCACTTATGACCTGAAGCTAGGAACTGAGTTATGGTCAAAGTCAAACCAAATTATGTGCATTTTGACTGGTGAATGTATACAGTTCACATGTGCCTCAGTGATTACACACACACACAGTGTGTGCCTGCAAGCAGATGCACATCATAATGATACATGCTTATTCCAAATGAAAATTCTTTATCTGTCAAATCACCTCTCGTTTGCGTTGCTCCTTTTTAAGCTGTGCAATTTCTCTATTTCTTCTAGATTCGGTCATTCTAGCTTTCTCCTGCTCTTCTTTCATTTGTTTCATCAAGCGAACCTGTAAAGAAGCCATCACTTAGAAATGCCGTTCACACTGAAGTGCTGTTCCCCCACCTCCACTCAGTTTCTTCAAATTGCCATCTTCCAGTATATTACATGCTTTTAGCAATTTACCTCCTCCATCTAATGTGCCTTCTTCACACAGTGCTGAATAGAAGCTAATAAGCAGTACAAGCTTCTCCGTGTTTGATACTGTAATTTCTGCTCACTAAAGGTAAAAGCCACCCCTCTCCCCAGGAACAGCCTAGTCTTCCTATCTTCTCTGTTTTCAGTCTTTTCAGCAGCTGACAGCAAGAACAGAGTTATCTGGTAGATAAATGCACAGGCGATTTCAACCCATTTTGCAGTAAACACTCCTTGACCAACACTTCAATATACTGAAATATACCTTGGTTTTCTTCATCTCTGTCACCTCCTGCTGCAGTTTCTTCAGTTGCTTTTCATATTGAGACTGATTTTTAAGCAATCGTGCATGTTCCTTTTGTGCTGTTTGAAGTCTCTGCAGTTCCTTATTCATAGCTTGGAGTTTCTTTTCATATTCTGACTTGATTTTTTTTGCCTTTTCTTCTGAATAGGTCTCTACAGAACCTAGAGCAAAGAGGAGTGATTAATCTATTTTTCTTCAGACTATTTCCACTTTGCAATCACAGCAGATGACTGCTGTCTCTGCTTTTGGTATTATCTGCACATCTTTGAAAAACTGTATTTGTCTCTAGCTCCTGTCACCTGCATAACTTCAAACTTTCCACCTTAGGTACCATCTTGGATAAGAAGTGAAGTATTAATACTTTTGTTATGATTTTTTTTGCACTAAACAACAAACATGAAGACAGATACACACACGTTTGTTCACACAGATGTGCACAAGATCCTGACAGTTCCAAGAGTCATCAAGCCTAATATCCCATTTCTAGCATGATAAAAAGGGAAGGTAACTAATAAAAAGCAACAATAAGGAAACAGCAAAAGCATATAAAGTATATACTATAAGCGCTTTATAGTTATATTTATTAAAGAAAAAGAAACAACACACTTCCCCCTGTACTCCCCTGAGGTTCAGATACTTAGGACTTCTTGAGCCAGTGTTAGTTTTTCATGTCAATACAATTACATATTCAAAAATGTTTGGCCACTGATCCTAGTTCTTTGGACTTGCACGAAAATAAGCAAGGAGGGAAGGAGGAACTGGAAAGTACTTTTTACTGAGGAACTCTCCCAAGGACTATATTAAAATGAGAGCTCCTAGAAAAGAGAAAATACTTATTCAACCAAATCAAATACTGGTTAGTATCAAGTTTATTTTTTTAAAAAGTCCCTCTCAATTCTGGCAGAAACTAGAAAGAGTAAAGTACAATTCACTGGCATTATGGGTACAAACCTGTTCCTGTTCTCTGAAATTTATCACATTTGAAAAAAGTGGGTGAAGTAGCAAACAACTCAATGTGAGGATCTTACACAATGTCTAAATTTAAATAATTTTGCACTTCTTACCCAAGTTTTGAAGAACCTGATCTCTTTCAAGCTGAGTGTCTCGAATCTTATGCTGTAGCATCATTAGTTTCTCTTCATATTGTTTTTTCAGAGTTTGCAACCTTCGTTGGCTGTTCTCTAGCTCATCTATCAGTTTCTGCTTTATGGCTATTTCACAGGTGATATTTGCCAAGTCAGCTTGATAATTTTCTAAAATAAAAAGATTTGAGTAATTAAAAATTAAGACAATGAGAATCACGTAACTATAGGTTACCCCCATAACATTAGGGTAATTTCTAGGCACGTAAATTGTGCATTGAAGAATTCTACACAAAGCACAATGCAGCAAGTGAAATTATTATCTGAAATTCATTGTAGATTTTCTTCCTCAAATACTCTCCCCCATCCTAGAATTGCAAAAAAGGTAGGGAGAAAGTCTCTCCCATTGGATCCCACATGTTGTAACTCCTCATATTTAAATCTCACCGTCAGCAATCTGTCCTTCCCCATACGAAAGCTGACTGTCTGGGAGACTTCAATCACATCTCAGGCTGGAGGATAACTGTCATTCATAAAGCCAGCAGATCATAAAAGAAAAATTTAACTGGTGGCAATTCCTAGGGGAGACTTTCCCTTTCCTAGGTCTTAGAAAAATGCTGCCAAAATTCTGAGGAGAGGAGCCACCTCAATCATGGAAGTGAAACGGTGAAGGGAACGAGAGAGATTAGGAGGAAAAAGTAAGGAAATGTTAAGTTTATAAAAGTTTGTTTTCTTTAATCAGTTGCATCCTTTTTTAGTATAAGATTACATGCCCCAGAATAAAGATGTCAGTTGAGGATTTTTTTTTTCAGGTTCTGTATTTCCTACTAATCATTTGTGTGAATCTCAAACAAGAAGTAACCAACAGACTTGGTTTGCTCACTTGGCCTAACTCACAAGAGCATGACTGTTGATGCTATCGGTGACTCCAGCACGTGCATGCCACACATACTGTTCATGCTTTTACATAGAGCCACAGCCTCTGAAAATGAGCAAGGCTGATGGAGTTCCAGCCTTTTAAAATTAAATTCTACCCATTTCCAAATTAACTAATATATTACCTTAGTGATTAGTCCAGAGATATAAAAATAACCCAAGTACTTAAACCTAACGAAGAAATGTGTTAAACACCTGATGGGCTCTGGTCAATTTTAAAGCCACTTGATCAGATTTGTATTACATGTTTTAGCACCATAACAAAAAAAAGAATTCACTGGACATACAATTCACAGAGAATTATGGACAGTAGGTTGACAGCAGGCAAGCATGCCTACCAAAACCAAACAAGAGGCAGATAGTATTTTGTAAAATTCTCCAAAATACTGCACTGCCGTCACCTTTTTCATCAGAGTCAGAATCCGATTCATCTGAGCTTTCAACAACTTCCATGTCGTCTTCATCCTCATCATCTTCCTCCTCTTCATCCTCATGATCACTTACTTCCTGAATCTCCTCCTGCCAAATAGAAAGATGTTGAGGCATGTCCACACTTTTCCATCCCCAATCACTGAAACCACAGCATTCACCTGACCCATTCCCAATTTCCTTTCGATAACCTTGTAAACATTAAGCAGACAATGAACAAAGGAACCAAACACTTCTGAATACTTACTGCTTCCAGTTCATTATTCTCTCTCTCCGAAGTGCCTTTTTCATCTCTCTTCTCCTGCTCGTTATCTGTGTTATCCTCCTTAACACTAGCAGAAGAGGTACAGACACAAAATACTCACAAACTGAAATGACATGTGTTTCCCATCCCCCAAAATACTAAGTTGTAATTCCAGATAAAGATGAAAACCAATGTGGAGTTAGACAAAGATACAGGTGTTGGGGCATGGGTAAACCACAACTTCCAGTCTCCCAAAGATAATAAAAGTAATGCTTAATCACTTTCAATCTTAGTTTGGAAAATAGTATTAATGATTAGCACATTGTTTTAGGGCACAGCTAGGACACTCAGAATATGCACATTCATATACTACAGCAGCACTCATTGTGCATGGAAGTTGCAGTGTCCCCAGGTAGCTTTTACAAAACAAAGGAAGAACATTGTGTGCAGGTACAACAGACATTACAGGTATTGCTAAACTCTCAAGCTATAACAGAGCCTACTGTGCTTACAATCATCTAAAAACCTTATGTATTAGCCTTAAATTATATTCTAATTTATCATACTATAACTACTCTTTTGATCAGTTATCTACTTTGATATCAAGTTAATGCTCAAAATAGGCATTGATACAGCAAAAAAGACTGGAGAAATACTGAATTTTGGCAACAGGACTGTCTGTCTCAAAAAAAGAAACTTTTCCCAACTATTAAGATTACATTTTAGTATATTTCCATGCTTTTGTTTTTCAGACTGCTGCTCAAAACCTATTTAAAATCAAGTACCTCTATATTCTTTCCTCTCTTGGCAGCCAAACTCTAGTGATGGCTTATGCAAATTGTAGCAGGGCACTTCTGTTTTGTCTTAAAGAGTTGGTGTATTAGCTATTAAGACAAGTTTTACCATTAAGTGCACATTTGAGACATCACATGCAAATGTAAAATTCAAATATCAATGGCACTCTAAGTTTTCATGGAACAAATGTCAGTCCCTCTAGTGCTGTATGTGCAAAACCCAAATCATCCCCCAATAGATGAGAAATTGTGATAGAACAGGGCTAGATGCCATAGGAGGCAATAATGAAAAAAAAAATAGGATAGGATTGCATAACATGGAATCAATTTAATCCAACTTCAGCTGCATAAAACTTTAGCAGGTTTTATGCTGTCACTGATCAGGTAGGGTAAGAAAAAATGCCCATCTTCCTCCACCAACACCAAAAAGAGCTCAGACTCAGGGTCTAGCTCTTAAACAGTGACAAGAAACGTTCAGTAGGTTTGAGACACTATAATTTGGGAAGTGGCACCTAAAAGCTACCTTTAAAACAGATTCCTACTCTGAACAATTCAGTAACGCAGTTTTTTTTCACCTGTACTAACTGGTTCCTTCTGCCCCACTCAAAACTAGTGGCATTGAATCTAAATACATCTGACCACGTGCAAGGCAGAAAGCTTTTGTTTGGACAACAAAATCCACGCAGCAGCCAGGGAGACTGAAAGTAAAAAGGCTAACCAGGGAGGTAAAAAAAAGCAGCCAACTGAGGAACACTGAGCCACTCAATCTCCTTCCTGCAGATTTGCATCTCAGCCCCAACATGCTCTGGTTTTTGTTGGCTAGGAAGCGGAAGCGATAGCAGATCTTAGTTGCAAATCTTTACACAGGCTGAGGCAAACCCCCAGTTTCCTCTTCTGCCTGCACACAGAATGGAGCTCACCACTACAGAGATTTTCTGTTTTGCCTTATAAAGGGGAGAGGCAAGAAGAAGGAGAGACAACAGCTCTGCCAGGCAGAGCTGTACTGCTTAATGCGTGTGCTACTGATCTGTGTGTTCACATCATCCGCATGAGTTCAGTAGGGGTATTTTGATCAAAGTAGACAGATGAAAAATAAAAGCTCTGTAACTTGCATTTTGTATGACAGTATATTTCTGATTTTAGAGTCCCCAACTGAATTGCTCTGTATGTCTAAACTATTTTATCTACTGCCTTGACTGAAACTAAACAGAAGGAATGGCCAAGGTTTCAGTCACACACTTAAAAACATGAGAAGCACACTTAACTGAGGAGTGAAGGTCCAAGACCTTGAATTCAAGTGCTAAAAATATTGTTGTCATATAATGAGACAGTTCTTATATTAATTTCCTGCTATACATTTCATATCATATGACCTTTTGCACTTTGCTGCTGCCTTTCATACCATACAGGCCATGAAAGAAAAAAATCCACTAAATTATACAGCAATTTCCAAAGGCACCACCTCCCCACCAACACCCATTCTACACTGTGCAATCCCAGAGTCAACCTCAATTCCACAACAGAGGTTTCTTCCAGTTAAAGCACTTGTTAAAAACCCAAACACGGGAAAAAGGTTTTGGAAAGCCAAATAAACTACTCTTGAAGGACCTTCGAATCTGCCCAACCTCATGTATGACAACCAGTTAATTGAAATGACAGGTAATTAAAAACCTGGGAAATATTCCAACCTTCTTTCTTCTTGACTGCTTTCCTCAAGTTTCTGTAGCCTTCAAAAGCACGAGGTACAGTATTGGAAGGCCAAGCCAATGAAGGACAAACCAGACAGTGAAAAGCAAAAGTGATAAGAAGGTAAAAAAATGATATATGAGCTTGTGGAGTTTAAAATGAAATTGTAAAGATACCATCAAGAGACAACAAGTAGTAAAAAGGCAATACATTTTGCACAGTTGGGAAGTATATAGAAAACAAAGAAGCAGCATTTGTAGGTTAACAAGTCTCTCAACTGTCAACAATTTAAATTCAAGTTACACTAAGGAAGATGTTTTAGATATAGACAATATATTTCACTTTAGAAATAATTCTTAATATGGATTAAAGAAGTGTTAATTCTAGAAAAAGCTTTCTCCTCTTTTGCCATCTAAAATTTGCAGGTAAAATACTGAAAATTGCAAGAAAATAATGCCATTGAACCAAAATTATATATTCACAGGAATATATCAGAAAAAACCCCCAATGCAGTAGTTTTATGTATGCTGATACCATATCATAATATAGAAGAATAATGAGAAAAATTTAGTACTAATATTCTGAACATAATTGATATAAAAATATTAAAACTGCGTATTTTTTTGTTTGGGATTCTTTAAAATAAAAAGCAGGAAAATGCAGTTTATTTTTCTAAGATTCAAAAAGTACATGCCAATGATTACTTGTTATTTGTTCATAAATTAACAAAAATATGCATCAGAAGCAATGAGATGAACAAAGTGTTAGTATTTTTATTTGTACTTTCTCCTTTCAAACAAATGTGGCTATATCAGTAAAAAAGCATCTGCATGACTTGTGTAAGTGTAGAGATGTCTTAAATGTCAACAACTACTGAAATTCCTCATTATAAACAAGTTTTGAGCAAGAGCTTTTGCTGCCTTTTCACCTTATACTGCCTGTCATCTTCCTTTAGTACCAGCTGGGAGCCAAGATGCTGAGTCCCAGGTACTCTTACCATGAATTTAGTTTAATAAAGGTTAAGGAAGTCAAAAGATAACAGTCAAAAAAGGTTATCAGGTATGTAAGTCTGATTAACAATTAAAAGGAATGAGGGAGCTTTGCTCTAGGGCTTCTGGTGAGTAGGTCACACTGTGGGACACTAATCAACCATGTCAGTGTTTCGGTAGCCAAAACATTCCTGGTGCATAAACCATTTCTGATAAACTTTGCCAGATGCTTATTAAAGGCTACAGATATATATCAGTACATACCTGCTGCTCATCAGAAACTGGCTCTTAAATCTTCAGGCTGGCTCACAATAATTTAGGTAAGTTGCACGCACTTAATAGAATATATCTTTCATGATACTGACCCACAACCAGGAAAAACAGATCAAGAAAGCCAGCAGATGAGGCAGAACTAGTAACTAGGCTCACTGATCCCATTCTAATAGGAAAATGCTAGTTAAGACAATTTTAAAAGAACAGCAACCCAAAGAAAAAGTACAGTAAATGTAGCTAAATGCCTGTAAAAGACAGAAGTAGAGCAAAGAATCCCTACCAGGGATACCCTGCAGGCAGTTTAAACCCTCCCTTTGCAATACAGTAGCATAGCCGTTGCCAATTCCTGAAATCTCAGTAGAATAAATTTCCCCATGATATATCTTGAGCACAGCATTTCATTAATTAGAAGCACTCTGTAGGTAACAAATATGACAGACTGTATGCCTAATCCCTCAAATTCTAAGACTTCTTAGCTTCTAAGGAATTCTTTTACCGTATGTACTTCAGAAACATGTAAATATTTGTTACAAAGCAGCCTGAAGATGGTCTGGTAGACTGAAACCTTACCAGCGCTTTGAAGAGTACAACCCCGTTCTATAGAACACAAGACCTTTTTTAAGATGGAGGCTGGACCATCAAGAGGTCTCTTCCAACCTAAGTTTTTCTATGCTTCTCTAATTCTGTAGCACTGGGAGAGAAAACTGATCTCAAAAATAGTTTATTTTAAGTAATTCCTAGTTCTGGATCAGACCACATGGCTATCCCATTTACAACCTTATTGTCCTCTGAGTAGGCACAGAAGCATAGCTTCTTTAACACATCACTAAACAAACAACAAAAAACCACCACACAAAAACCCCCACCCAAAACAACCAAACCCAGAACAACCAACCATGTGTTTTACTTACTAGTTACTTCCAAATTTTTTAAAGTGATCATCTCCTACAATAAGAGATTTTAATATATCTAGAAATCTTTATCTGTTCTCTGGTCGCACTCCTGTCTGCTACCTAATATTCAACACCCAATCTAGCAACTGGGTCTCTATATAATCATGTATTTGAATTCATGCTTGATTTTAAAATCTTGAAACATACAAAAATCAAATCTTTGGTATTTACACTTTGAAAAACATTGATTCATTTAATACTCCCAACCTTCCACAAAGTTCCTACAAACATGAGACACAAAATCTATTAAAATCGCCATAACAGTGTAAGAGCTTCGTGGAAAAGTGATATGCAAAGGAAGAATCTAGCTGTTGTTAAAAATTAAGGTTCTCTACAAGCATCAGGAATGTGTGTGGTGTGTTTGTAGATAAAGAACCTCAAATTGCAGGTATCAGTAACTCAAAGTCTACTTCATACTTCAACTGTATTTCAGGCTTACACTGTTTTAGTTTTACTCTCAACTTGAAAAAGCCTGAAGGGCCATTAGTAGGAAAAGTAGAGTGGTTCTACTAGTAGTTCTACTAGAAGTAGTTCTACTAGTGAAAGTAGAAGCATGGAAAATTTCAAGGAAAAGGGAAAGCTCTCTAATGGAGTCAAGAGTCTCAGAGCACACAGATTCTTGCTATACTAACTGCTGTCTGAACAGGCATTTATATCAATGTCTATGAGCATTTTAGTAGATGAGAAGTTGGACAGCAAAAACCAGCAAAGCATGATGTTGCAGAGAACAAGGAAACTTCAAATTAAAAACATTCATAAAAGCAGAAGGTAAAGCAAAAGAAGCCATTCCAAGAGCTACCAAAGAATTCCCAGCCATTCAGAATATCTTTTCCCCAGAAAGCTGTTCCAGTCTTAACATATGGTAGACAAAATAATTTGTAACTTGTTTTTGAGAACTTCTGTTAAATTGCAGGTGAATTTTCTGAAGTTTTTAAAAAAAAATTATGGACAGTACCTATGCTTTTACCATTGTGCATAATTATATAGAAGAAAATAATTACAGCAGAGGCATTCCTTCTATGAATACTGCATCATCTTCACTGGAAGAAAGATGCAAAAGAAAAACATCTAACTTCAATGTGCAAAAGGGTTTGAAGAAACAGCAGTTTAGGATCCAAACCCACAAAGGAACAACAAATAAATTTTAAAGTCTCGGTAGTTTAAAAAATACACCTCTTTAGTAATAAAGAGAAAACTAATAGCAATATAATTCATACACCACCTTTTTTTCTTTTTCCTTTCTTTTTTTTTCAGCTTTTCTAGATCTTTCTTGGCTATATCTAGAATTTCCATTGTCTCTTTCTCTGAAGAAAGCATAGAAGCAGAAAATGCTGATGGTCCACCAAAGTACGTGGATCTTGTTGAAGCTCTTGACAAGTTGCGTCGAAGATTTTCATTCACTGCTTCACTTTCTAACAATTTTGCTCTTAAAGGAAATAAAAGACCATGAATCACAAGTACTGCCAATGTACGAGATGCACTGTAATGACAGATGACAAAGTATACATTACCCTCAGTTTAAAATGAAACTACAAAGCTGATGTCTCACAAAATAGAATTGTAGTAAATCCCTTGATAAGACTACTTTAGACAACAGTCATGTATACTTTATGCATATCATATACCCCAGACAGAAATCACATAAATCTGAATCTCTGTATAAATATAGACAGATACATATCTGCATACACTGTACGGATAAATACATTACATAGAAGCTACAATATAACGTAGCTATTTCTTGAAGATGCATCATGAAAAAAAGAAATATCGAATTTTTTTAATTTAAAAGGAAAGCAGATGCTTTTTTATACTATACTGTAGTAAGTAATCTCTCTGTACTATCAGTTATATATGAGGTATGAACTCATAAAACAACCACTCCCAGTTTTGCTGTCCTTTGTGCAACAGTATCAAGTCATCATCATTACTTAAGCAGCATCTCGCTTTCACTTCTATTGTCAGCTTCATCTTTAATATTTTAATTTTCTGTGGCCAAGAGCAACACCAAATAGTCTTGAAAGCTGAAGGACCACTGTCCTAAAGCAATCCTCACACAGGAAAACAGCTGAAGTATTTGCTTGCTAACAGTATTAGTTTGTGGGGTTCCCCCCCCGCCCCCATAAAGATCGTTCAAATATATATTATGCAAATACCTGAGGTCTTCAATTTCCTTGATATAGTTATGAATCATATTGCTAATTTCTTCATTTCCTTCTCCTACAAAGAGAAAGGGGTTGTGGGGAGAAAAGAAAGATTGAGAAAGGACAGTAACAGTATAAATATCTGAATACAGTTATTAGGCACAAGGAACCAGCAAAGAGAAACAGTGATACCCGCTACACTTTTTAATCTTGGCTGATTTCCAAAATGTATTTCATGCTTAAGGTGCATTAAGTTGTTGGTTCCTCTTGTGTCATATGATCAGGATTATTACTTTTCCTCATTTCATTTGTTTTCTATATAAGCACCTTTTAACAACGCGTGTACCATAAATCAGAAGTAACAGGACAAAGAATGCACTGTAAGAACCATGCAGTCATGGTAAGTCAATCAGTTGATTATTCTGTGAGGTGAAAAGCAAGCCAGCATTCAATCATTTGCGTCCAGGACCTCACCCAAAGCAAAATACTAAGTCCACACATAGCTAAGCACACAAGAAACTCTTATCCAAAGCTATTATTTGACATTTCACATTGCTCATAGGCCTAAATGGATAGTGAAATCAGGGTACCAAACTATTTATATTAATAGAAGCCTCCAGAAAGAGAGGCAAGAATTAAGGGGGGGCCTAACTCTGCTAAAGCAGCTCCTTCCAACTCTTCATTCCAAGGCAACCACGAAGCAAGAGCATATAAACGAACTTATTAAGCAGTTTACACACACACAAGACACACCCACACCATACCTGCTCTGGCTAGCACCTGGTTGGCCTGATCACTCATAAGTTGTGTTATTCTGGCTCTCAGTGCATCAATGGTCTCTTGCATTGCTTTAATTCTCACACGAAGGTTGTTGTTCTCTGTTTGCAGCATTGCATTTTCATGAAACATGTCATTGATACTTTCAACACCTTCTTCATCTATAATCCTTTTACCCTTAAGAAAATAAATATATTTTATTACTAGTAAAGGCTGACTTACACATGTAAATTTTTAACTTGGCAAAGGCAATTCACAGATTAACTGAAATTCCAAATAGATAATCATAACAAAATATACTCTTCTCTCAAGAAGTTTAAAACCATGGATAAATTATAAATGGATAGTTTTCACAATATGAATGTCAGGCCAACACCATAGCATTTGTGTCCTGTGCAATTCCATCTTAGTCTGAAATAGGAGTTCTTGAAGAGATTAAGAAACGAGAGGAAAGTCCTTATCAAATCGGGAATCTATCTGAAGGATAATAAAGGACAACACTGTTTAATAGCCACATTTATTGTTGAAAAGGTTATTTAAAATTTCAGGAGTATTGTGTAATATGAGTATCCAGGTTATATAATTTAAGAGGTATTTTTAAAACATTGGTTTATCTGTCTGGTAAATTTTCAAAAGCAATACACAAAAACTGTTCGCATTCATTTATGTGCCAATCTAAGCTGCAGTCATTTTTTGCTTTGGAAGAGACTGTTTCTTATTGCTGAGCCTTACAAGGCCAATTTTTGCCTTTCAAAAAGGCAGTAGCATGCAGCATTTGTGATTGTCATTAGCATTCACTGATGTTTCTCTTCTCTGGGGATGCAATCTAAGTTTTCTAAAAACAGTTGGCAATTATTGGAGTTGAAGTGTAATTAGGTTAGGGTTACTATTCCATTTTTTTTTTAATGTATGAAGTGAAAGTAGCCAAAGAAAATCAAGTTGTAGGGCTATCAACATTTTAAAGCAGAGGTGGTCCTATGAGGATAAACTTACTGTCTTGTATTCCATGAGTTCCATCTGCAGCCGTGTAATCTCACTGCGCAGCGCGTTTATCTGCTGACTCGCCCTGTCCTGATTGACCATCACCTTGTTCTTGATGTTCCGTGCCCGGTTGGCGTACTTCAAAGTGTTTAAGGTTTCCATGAAGTCTCGATCTGAAGGACTCACGCATGCTATCATGAGTGTTTGACTGCAAGTTACAGACACAGGTCAGCATTACACATCAAGAACAAAAAGAAGTTAGTGGGTTGTCAAGTAGAAGGTGAAACAAGAATAGTGACTTCTTTATATTTGTTAAAATATTCCTCTAATCAAAATTGTTTAGGTTGGAAAAGACATTTAAGATCATCAAGTCCAACCACAAACTTAGCACTGCCAAATCCACTACTAAACCATGTCCCTAAGCACCACATCTATGCATCTTTTAAATACCTCCTGGGATGGTGACTCAGCCGCTTCCCTGAGCAGCCTGCTCCAACACTTGTCAACCTTTTGACTAAGATTTTTTCCTAATATCCAATCTAAACGTTCCCTAGCACAACCTGAAGCTGCTTCCTCTTCTCCTATTGCTTGCTACCCAGGAGAAGAGACCAACACCTGCCTGGCTACAGCCTCCTTTTAGGTAGTTGCAAAGAGTACTAAGGCCTCCCCACAGCCTCCCTGTCTCCAGGCTAAACAACCCCAGTTCCCTCAGCCACTCCTCATCAGACTTGTGTTCTAGACCCTTCATCAGCTTCGTTCCCCTTCTCTGGACACACGCCAGCACCTCAGTATATTTAATGTGAGAGGCCTCATAGCAGAAGACTGTCAGCTACAAAGTCCAGCACTGTTACATTTTGTATCACCAAAGCACAGGAAGTGCTAGATCATTTATTGTTCTACATGTAAAATTATAAAAGCAATTAACTGCTCTTCCTAGAAATATTTTTCATATTATATTCAACTTGCCTAATCACATGTAAACTGACATTTAAGTCCTTAAGATCAGCCTAAGGTCCTAGACAGTGATTTGGATCACAAAGCAGTGAGGACCAGCTACTTTAATTCCTGAGGTTCCTACCCTCTTAATCTGAAAATTGCCTGAATACTCATCTTAGCTGTCCATGCATGCACACAACTGCTTAAGGTACTTATTGTCTACTTTCGGTTCTACAGAGATCGAAACTGTCTCAATTTTCCACTGCAAATTATCTCCTGCTCTCCAAGAGGAGCCCAAAAAGCTAGCATTTACACTTAGCATGTAGGGATATCACAGAATCACAAGGTTGGAAAAGACCTTTAAGATCATCAAGTCCAACCATTCTCATCCTAAACTAAACCATATCCCTAAGTACCTCATCTACCCTTTTGTTGAACACATCCAGGGAAGGTGACTCAATCACCTCCCTGGGCAGCCTGTTCCAGGCACTGGCAACTCTTTCAGTAAAAATTTTTTTTTCTAATGTCCAATCTGACCCTGCCCTGGCACAGCTTCATGCCATTCCCCCTTGTCCTGTCACCTGGCTGAAAAGACCATCACCTATCTCTCTACACCCTCCCTTCAGGTAGTTGTAGGCGGTGATAAAGTCTCCCCTCAGCCTCCTCTTCTCTAAGCTAAACATCCCCAGCTCCCTCAGCCGCTCCTCATAGGATTTGCCCTCCAGCCCCTTCACCAGCCTGAACTATAACTATTCCACCTTTCATACCACCACTGCTTGGAGCACTTCAAGAAACAGCAGGGCCTGAGCTCCAGGCCCGAGAGGGCTATAGAAAACCATCTTCGATTTAGGTTCCTACAACACCCTCTAGCCATCCCATCACGGGATATGCTGGGTGAGAATGTACTCCCTGCTGCAAATGAAAGACTGTGCAGACAGACCGGTAAGAATCAGTGGGACAAAAGCAGAAAAAAGGCAAAAAAATAATTTCTTCCTTTCAACCAAGTGGTTTAATAATTCAAAGGGCAGATGGAGGAACCAGGATTCCTTCACTCGCTCCCTAGAATGCATTCATTTCACATTGGATAAGGACAGCCTAGAGGGGTTAGAACCAGAGGTCCTGCTGTAGATCATACTCTGAAGGTGCCTACATGGCCTAAATTCCCAACTGATGAGGGAAAACACCTACATTTGATAGACTGAATCCTCCCCACCCATCTTTAGAGGTGTTTGCTTCTGTTACAAGGCTTAGGTAGTTGTGTTATGAAGACTGCACTGTTTCCAGGACAGTAGAGCAGTATCTGCATGAGGCAAACAGGATTCTGACCTTCACCTTCCAACAAATTAATCCCTGTAACCTATTACAAGGCAAACACCCTGACCATATGCACTGGGAAACAAAACTGAAAATAGTAACTAGCCAGAAGATACAAGTAAGTTTCAGTAATTCTTCGTCAGATCTTCTGCATACCTGTGTGTCAGATCCCTATCTGTTTGTGTTTAGCCTTCAAAATAAGAATCTGTGAGATTAAGAACAAATATTGCATTCTGACATCAGGAAGTGATTGCTTTTCTAAAACTCAGATGACTTTCTTCTAGGTGTCTGTCTTGAAAGCTGAGTAACTTGAGCTCCACTTTCCTATCCAAATTGTATCATGGACTAGCTTTTAAAATAACTGTTCTGTTCCCTTTATTTTACCACTTCTTTAAACTACCTCCCTGAAGTTGTAACAGTTTTCATTTTTCATGTTATACATTCTAAAAATCCTTTCCAAAAAGCACCAATACTCCATATTCTTGAATAATTCAAGAAAAATTAAATTTTAAATGCTGCTTCAGAACTGTTACAGTATTATACTTGAAGACAGGATTATGGTGAGAATAGTAGAATAATACAATGCTTTCATCGTCATTAACTCAGAACTCGCTGCAGTCTAACTTGATTCATTTTAAGTATTTGCAAAAGAGAAGTGATAATGTAGACTATAATACCTAGAGTAGAATTTGGAAGGCTACAGAACAGGCTAAAGGAAACCTAATAATCTCATTTACAAGAGGAAAACCAGCATATTTATTAAATCTAGCTTTCCCACACTTTTTGGTTGCCAAAGCACGGATAGGAAAATATTCAAATTGCGTTAATATGTATAAATCTTCCTTAAGAGCAAATTGCTAGTTTGGCATGTCTTAGCATGTACATCACCTAGATAAATAAAGGTGGCAGTTAGAAACAGACAGAAAGGATGTATCTGAATATCCTTGTAAGTATCGGTGTTAATGCTCTGGGACTGTATTTGCTATCTGTACATTGTACACTGAAGTGATTTCTCATAAAGAGCAGGAGGGGGAGCAGTAGAGCTATATAAGGCAGGAAAATATTTTAAAGTCAAAATAATATTCAACAAATATACAACTTTTTCAAACCACTTTAAAAGTGTTCATTATCGAGTGTAGTTGACAAAATATAGCCAAACGATGTTATTTGCAGCTATTTTCAAAGAGAGCTATGCTCTTAATTTATGGGGGTTTTTGTTGGGTTTTTTTAATTCTTAAGTTTTTCTCCCTTAAGCACTTCTGAAAATCCTAGCTTTTATTTGTCTGGATCTTTGCTTTCCCTCAAACAGCAGTGCTGCAGGGCATTGCTAATGTTCTCTCTGATGAGCAGAGCAGCAATTTAAAAATTCTTTTCTACTTCTCTCTATTTCTTCATGAAATACCCAGAAAATTTCCTGTCCTCCTAAAAAATCATGGTCAGCTGTACTGGATGAAATAGAGGAATGTAAGTACTACGTTGCTAAAACATACTCTACTACAGGCAACCTCGTCTAGCAGAGACTGTCCCTGCCCATGGCAAGGGGTTGGAACCAGATGATCTTTGAGGTCCCTTCCAACCCAAACCAGTCTGGGATGCTATGCTTGATTCTACGCCCCTTTTTGATTTTATACATGTTAATGTTACATGTTTGCTTATAAAAGTTTCCAGAGGCCAAAACCTCTCTTCCTTCTCTATGCAGCACATATACATTACAGGTTCAAAATACAGTACAGATGCAATAAACCTCTTTAAAATCTTTTACCTACGTTGCCAGTGCTTTATATCACAACAGTAATTTATCTTTGGAACTTCTCTCCAACAAAAAGAGTGGCTATTTTATCACTGTTTAATGTTTGTTTCACTTTCTGAAGATTATGCACTCATTGACGTTCATTCACAATGAATGTATAAAACATTCTAGGCTTCATACCTGTTTCCCCCAAGTGAGTCTTGAAGCAGCCTTGTAAGCTTTGAATCTCTGTATGGTACGTGAGTTGCCTTCTTACTTTTATCTCCCAGGGCACTTATTACATTGCCAAGTGCCAGCTAGAAAACACCAAATGATGGAACGCACAAGTTAAAACTGCTCAAGAACTGATGCTATTTTAAAGTCATCTGTAATCTGAGGGCTACATATTGTGAAAAAAGTCAATATACCATGAAAGGTAATGTGAAAAATATTTCTGAAGTTTTTTGGGGGTTTGTTTATTTTGGGATTTTTTTACATTTTACAGCAGACAACTATAAACTTTTGTGCTATTAACAGTGAATCAGATGACTTGCAGTCTGGTATTTGCAAGAACTAAGTGCTTAGCACAATCTGTGTGCACTATTGATGTCAGTAGCAAACTAAAGTTAGAACTACTTCATGTAACAAACATTTACTTCTGATGATTGTTAAAGCTGATCTCTACTACTAGCAGTAGATATATTCTTTTAAAAATTAATTTATCGATATGCTTTATGCTAGATTTAAAATAAAGTATGGGGCAGTTTTATTGGGGTGGAACAAACAAAATATACTGCTTCTACAGATATGAAATAAGGAATATCTGAAAAATATAAACATTTAAGGCTTGAAATTATGTATTCCGTGGCTATCCTATGTCATTATAAACACAAATTACATGTTTTTAGCAAACAACCTAACATTTGGCTGACAAATTATTTTTAATGTGCAACTGCATGCACTTCAATCATATGCCAAATGCAAACAACATTAATTCCTCTAGATGGCAACCTGTACAGCCCGTTCTGAGCCTCACCGCAGCCAGTAGCTGAACAGCTGCACAGACACCCTGTTCTGTGACTGCTTTGAAGTGATGAAACCACTTCCAATCTATTTCCCAAAGCTGAGGGCTGGAATTCATTGTAAATTGAAGCTTTGTAGTTATTACTTAATATAAATAAATTAAAAATAATTCTAATAATAATAATAGAGATATAAGAAAATTTCCACCTTTGTGCACTCGATACCCTATTAGTTAAGGATACATCTAGATCATCTAACCCCCCATATTTCTCTTGACTTTGTGCTTACAGAAATGATTAAACTGAACTGAATTCTCTTTCCCTTCCATATAACATAGCCAGAATAACTACAGAATGTTACCAATGTCGTGATGGCAAGAGAATCACTAATAAAGTTTTCAGTTTGAATACCTCTCTGGTACTACACACTAGACCAGAGAGACATGTTTCACATAGTAAACATGTATTTTTGAGTCTTTTAAAAGAGAATTGTACATAGTGTCCACGCAGACAAGCAGTTCAAAACAAAGAAGCAAAACCACAATCTCCACTGATAATCACCAGCTGTACTTTTCAGTGTTGTCATAATTAAATAAAACATTTAGTTCTTAATTTTAAAAGCCTGCAGAGAACACCAGTACACAGAAAAAGTGATCCTATGTTTAAAATTTTATCTCTACTTAGAAGTGTTTTGCCTAGCATCATTATATATTATTTCTCATAATTATAAGAAAGAACAAACATCTATTGCTTCACTGTCTATGTTTTAGATGCCTGTACTTCTTGCAAACAGCTTGAAACATTCTCCAGTTCTTTGGATCTTGACAGAAATAAAAATTTTAAAAGTTCTCTCTATAATATCTTTTAAAAGTTAAGAGCATATAACTGGATTTCACAGCAATTGTAAGCACTATACTTTCTAGTCAAGGTCTGGTAAAACCAAGAAAGTGTTCTCTAGCCAAACCTTAGTAATAATCGATATATAATGTTATGTCTCATGCTACAGTCCTTATTCTGCTCACGATGTATTTCTACTTTTGGGATTACTAAAAACAAGTGATCCAAAAAGTAAGAGAAGATAGTACCAACAACCTATGAGAAAAACCCTGTATAGTCTTACTAGTCCACAGTTGATGGAAATGCCTTCTTTTGCCCTTTCTCCTGTAGCTCCCGTTCGCTTTAACCTTTCAGATCCTGCTAGATCAACAAAATGGAACTTGGCAGTAAGAGTTTCAAATTCATTCATCTCAGAAGATTCAGATATTATCCTGTTATCAGTGGCATTATCCTGAAATGAAGAACCATAAAGTTTGGTAAGATCTTTTATATTCACATTTGTCTATTGCAAAGTTCAATCAACAATTATTTACACAACACCACATTTGTAACATCTACCTCCTTTCCATTTACCCATTCCCTTATAGCATCATCAGTATTTCTCAAAAAACTGCCTCCACTTTAATCATATTATTCTTGAAGACTCACCTCTAGATACACATGAATACTAATATACAAATTACTCCTAAGTATGGGCTACAATTTTCAGGGCAGGGGAGAATGCATACATTAAAAACACATCATCAGAAACTTGGGCAACAAAATTGTACCTCTCCCAAAACATGTTTTAAATCATTTGTCGAAGGAAATTGCTTTGCAGAAGTACTGATATTATCACCCTCCTAAATTGCCAGTTCATAAACCCGCCAAATAACTGAAAGTTATTTTGACTTTATACCTTAAGAATTTTTTTAAGCCAGTTTTTTTTAGCAGGCAGCATTCCACCAGCACTTCTGACTTGACCAGGAAAAAAAAAAAAAGAAAAACGAGAGATAGCAGTCAAGGACTAAGAGAGGAAGAAGTAGTTCTTTTCCTCCTTCCTCCTCCCAAAAGCAAGTTGCAGTGACTGACACTTGACACATGCCTCGGTCAGGGGAGGGAGCCTGTGCTATGGCAGGTACCATAGCCT
This sequence comes from Porphyrio hochstetteri, assembly GCA_020800305.1. Taxonomy (NCBI): domain Eukaryota; kingdom Metazoa; phylum Chordata; class Aves; order Gruiformes; family Rallidae; genus Porphyrio; species Porphyrio hochstetteri. Next base: position 53,297,952 of record CM036905.1, read on the forward strand.
TGGGGTCTTTTTACCTCGCATCCCAAAGCTCAGTAGTAAAGAAAGTAATTTTTCATTTGATAATCCAAAGGTTTTTTCCTGACTGTTACTGTGGCTGTACCATATACTGTGGGCATTTATTTTATTCTAAGTATAGTTAGAGCTGTTGTCATGAAAGCAACGCTATATATAAAAAAAAAAAAACCAACACTTTATGTCACTCAGTTCCTGAACTTCCTGCTGAGATACCCATTTCAGGGCAATTTCTACTTGTCACAGCAGTACTCAATAGGCACATATCAAGCATATACTGAATTTACATTCACACAGCCCAACCTACAGGCTTTATTGGGAATATTCTATCAAAGTAAGCATAGATATTTTCCTTTTTTTCTTTTAAAAACTCAAGTATTCTGTGGCAATGATCTTTATATCCTTAGGCAGCTAGCCCACAGCTCCCTCTGCTATTGCAAGGGGTAAAGCAGTGGCTGCAAACCAAACCCTTCTCACAGTAGTTAAATACTTCACACTTCTTAAGTGCTCTTCTAAACCAGTGATAACAGGGATTGTACCACTTCCACACACTAGACTATCACATCTTTTTGGCTGTTTTGATCCACGTGGTTGGCAGATCACTCTCTCTTTCCCAGCCCTCAAAGCAACGATTAACACATCCTTTCTCTCTTACTTACTCAGTTTAAAAAGGTACCTCCACAAACTTCGGAGAAGCATGGGCAATGTGAATGCAGCGCAAGGAGAGGGGTGCCTGTGCGCTGCAGCCCTGACTGCCTGCCCACGCCAGGACACAGGACACTGACATCCCAGGAACTAGTTAACCAAGGTCTCCCAAAACGTTTGTCTACAGGTGGCAGCAACAGAAGCTTGTGCTGCATGTCTATAAGCAAACTAATAAGGGCTAATATTAATTTATATTCCTGGAGTGTTCAGAGGCCAGTGTCAGGTCTAATTTCTCCTTCCCTAAATACTGCAGGGAGAGAAGAGGATGTTGTCTCCAGTTTCAGGATCTAGAAATCTAGACTGTCCTACTCCAGAAAAATCATCTTGCTTGCATCTCCCAAAAAAGAAGGAGAAAAAACACTCTGACATAATGCAGAAAGCAGCCACCTACAATACCTTGCAGCACAAGCTTTTGTTTCAGGGCCAAGCAGGAGTCCTGCCAGCGGCTTGGCTGGTGAGGAAGGGTGCAAGCACCCCAGTGCAGGTGGATTGTTGGGCTGACTGCCTGCAGGAAGTCAGGTTCCCAGATGACTTTTCTCACTTCCCAGCTCTTTTCAACAAAGAAAGTTGTCACCACAAGCAGTGTCACCACAAGCAGTGACAGAGGTGCGCTGTCTAGGCTCCAAGGGTGATGCCAGTACCTCCCAAGTGAGAAGACAGACAGCTGCCTGCACCATCAGGTTCAAATTTTCAGCATGGAAAGCAGGAAGTGTTTTTAACAGGTGTATAAAGCAGGTCTACATACCACAAAGGACCAGTAAGCAACCCTCATTTTGCCTGCAAATGATTATTTGTAGTGTTAAAAGCAGCAGCCTCCCCTCCGCTCCCCCTCCTCCCCAAGAAAGCACTACAAAACCACATCACTGATCCACTTGCTTAAAAATTGTGATATCTAGGTGTAAAACCCAGGTACTTTGGATTTCACCAAAATAATTCTTTTAAAATTTTGACACATTTAGAATAACCAGATAAGCCCTTCTGAAGTTACTGTAGTTTCCAGTAACATGGGTTTACTCAGAACCTCTTCTCTCCATAGTATATGCCAACAGCAACTAACCACTGAATAGGCCCGTGACAATCTTCCACAGAACAGCTCCACGTATGTTCATAGTTTAAAGTTCAGCTTAAGTGCACACATTTAACACCACATCTGAAATCAAAGTATATACCTATTTAAACTAAACACACACTACGCTTCAGAATCAAATGCCTTTCTACTCGCTCCTTGTTGGATACCAATCCTTAATCTAGAACATCCAAGTATATTCAGTCAGCCGACTGCAGGCTTAAACCCACTAACTACTAGACTTAAAAATGCTTTCCCAATTAAAGACAAATTACATTTTAACTTTCTTACTTGTGTGTGTTGCAATGAAATACTGAAAAAAACACTAGAGGAGAATGGGCAGGTTCATGTAAGAGGCTGCAGTTTATTGTTGCCTCTGGCTAGAGGATGGTTACATATGCGCAGATTAAATCAAATTATTATAATGCTTAGCAAATTCATCGAGCATGATGATGACTGGAGCATCTTTACTAAGAACAATTCAAATAGCAGTGGCTGCCAAGACAATATTCACATTTTGAAAAATAGTTACTAAAGTGAATTTAACTACAGCAAGGATACATACTGTGTTAAAAGCAGGACAAACTCTGGTTTGACATAAGTGTATGGTAAAGATAGCATGCGACCGTGAGCTCTGAACGTTCATCTGAGTGCTGGCAGTGGTTCGAGACAGAGCTCCCAGCTTCAAGCACTGCATCATCTAGAAGACAGACAAGAAGTACATTGCATTGCTTGCAGTTTAAATAAAGTGTTCCTGTAATGCTTACTGTTTTGGATATAAATAAGCTTTTTCTCTTTGCTGTGATTTTAGTTCTAGCCAAGCTTAAACCACCACAGTGCTATAAGCACAAGTGTTCTTAAATAAGCAAACTACAAGTATTTTTGGTGGTTTCTGGAATAAAACACTTACATCTTCGTACCCTTCTTTACAATTCTCTGGTAGTAACATTGCAATCTTCCTTCATCTGGGGCAAAAGTGTACAATTTCTGTATTTTCTGTGCAAAAACGTACAGCATAAACACATTTGTATTCAGATTTGCAGTGCACTTGAATGGCAGTTTACCTCACATCAGTCACCATGGCACAGGAAAAATATATAAGATTTGGGAGATCAGATTTACATATGTGCCAAAACATTCTCCCCCAGACCTATATTATTAACAAAAGTCTGTTTCCAGCATTAAGTGAAAGTGGTATGCACTTAACATCAAACATTTACTGGATTCAAATTACAGAAACTGAAGGAAAAACATTTCAGCTAAATGCAGATGTTAGCAGTTAAAAATAGAGGGCACGCTTACTTATCAAAACACACAAACAACATTTTTAGAATGCACTTGGAATACTACAGAGTAATTTATTTTCAGTGATCACCTCTGATTCGCCATTGACAGTTCGGGTTGTAACACCCACTGTATAAATTCCTCCCGCTGAATCTTCATGTATTTTAATATTTGATTTTTTATTCTTTGCATCAATATCACGTGTGGTATCAAACAGATCCAGAATTTCTTCATTGTAAAGCTGAGGGAAAAAAAGAAAACAAACCTAATTTTAGTTATCTAGGAAGGAATTGTCCAAAGACTAAAAAAATCTGTGCATGGCACATATAGAAAGTTCCAAAGATCTAGGTGCAAAAGCTCTCAAAAACCCCACTAACCAAAAAGCCCAAAAGCAAACAAAAAAACCCAGGATGCTGTGAAACATCTAAGCTTACAAGGATAACAGGATGACAGAGCAGCTGCAAATTAAGTCACCTGCACACCTTATTATTCTGCCACCCAAAGAGGCGGTAACTTCTCCCACATCAGACCTGGGAGAAAATTCTTTGGTGGGAACAGGTAAGGGGAGGCGCTCGATGCTAGCAGAAAAACCATGGCAGTGGTTCCTGTGGCAGGCACCTGCTGCCTTCAGGTTTAACCTTGGGCTTTTATTTTCTTTTTGTTGATTCAGTTGGCTACACCCTCCTCCAAACACTTCAAACTCACTCCACTTGCTCTGCCTGCCATCATACCTTTTCTCATCTCCTCTCTCACACCTTAGTAGTTTTGTGTCTCTTTCATATAGATAAACTGTTCCTGTCCTGGAAGGAATTTAACATAAAATACTTCTTGTGCAAGCTGCTTAAAGACACCAGCCAGCAGGACAAAAATAGCACAGCGTGGTTTGTTGAGCATTTTACTCCATACAATACCTACGCTTTGGTGCCCCAGATTTAGTAACAGCTTTCAGGCATAATCATATGAGCAACAGCAACTGTTTACTACATGTTTCAGGCTGCTTAGGTGTTTACTGCCTGTTTCACTGGGTCTGTACATTTAGTGGACTTTTAACCCAGTATTCATTAAGCATACCAGACTTTTAGGTCAGTAAATGATCAATGAAGACATCAGAAATTATTATGCAGTTATCAGTGTTAGAGATGGATTATCATTTCACAAGAACATTCTGTATTTTAGGAAAGGTGCTAGCTCAAATTGAAGATACCAGGGTGGACACACCAAAAAACACCCCAAACACCACAACAAAAAAAAACCAAACCAAGCGGAAAAAGCAGCAACCAACACAGAATCTCATAGCTCAGGTCTCTGCAGATGCACACTGGAACAGTTCCAGAGTCTTCAACTTGATTATACCAATTTATTTCAGCAGACCTTAGGCCAGACTGACTAAATCCCTGATCAAAGTTCCTAGGTAAAAGCCAAAGGTCCACTGCAATAGACCTGTGTTCACCCAATGTGCTCTCACGTATACTGAAAGTAAGAGGCTCTCTCCTCTCTACAAGTGAAAATCCATCCCCAAGGAAAAAAAAGGCTCAGCATTTGTGAATGTGGTGCTTTTAATTCTTTACATATCAAGAGGAATTATATTTAATTATCAAATATTCAAAATAGAATAGAGATGATCCTGGTAATGCACCTACAATTCCATGGGGCTGTGTATGTCTAATTTTTGAAGTTAGCAGGAAAGCAAGGAGTTAGCAGAGGCAGACTGCAGCAAACTGAAGGAAAGCAAGTATCAGAAGTCACTGCTCCCAGTATAGTCATCCAGCTGCCAGGTTTTACCGTTATTCCAAAATAAAACACTGATTAAATTACTAAATTATAGTTTATGTAATCCAGCTCTAATGGCAGATAGGATGGGAGGAAAAGGATATCTTCTGATAGAAGAATAGTGTACTGATCAGAAAAAGCTCTTACTGGGAAAGCTCCAAATTAGCCCCACTACAATTAAAATTAACAAAACCTCACTTTTCTGTAAAGGAGAAACTTCCATACACATCATGTAACCTCCCTCTAAATTAGATAAAACAAGGCAGGTTGTAGTACATCTAATCTGAAATATGTTGTAATGTCTGCAGTTCTGCATGCTATTATTGCTGTAACATTCAATTACTTTTCTACATTTTTAGGACTCTCATAGTCACACTTGTAATGTTATGTCAAAAAACACAAAGAATTCAGAAACTACATCAGATATTGCTCCTTACACTACTACTGGTGCAGGGGCCCAAGCAGAAACAAAGCTGCAATGCCCCCATGTTCAGAAGGGCCCAGCTCAAGCCTTGACTCTCTCCAGGTAAACATTAGCCAGAGCAACAAAATCTTAGCTTAAGGTTAGCAGTGACAAACCTGTACTCATGCAAAACTCATGCCTGCTTGTTAATCTTTAAAACAATTATAGGAACATATGACTACAGGACCAAGTTTACCTCAGCAGTAATAAAACCAACAGCTTTTCTCTTGGGTAACATAAAAGTGGGGGGCTTTTCCCTCCTGAGTTAGATAAAGTTGCAAATACTGAACTAAGTAATACACATTTACACCTGTTCTTCCTTAAATTGATTCCTCCTCCCCCTGTGCTTAATGTATCAGATTTTGCAGCTTGGTAGTGAATGTAAACATGTTACACCCAAATCAAATCAATTTAAGAAAATAGTTCCATGAGCAGGAGACAGCACAAAAGCTGCAGGACTTAAACTAACAGCTGCTGCAGGTCGGAAAGATCACAGATGTTACGGCCTCTCTTACCAGTAGCTGTGTCTACAAGAATACAAAGGGTACAGTCTTTCCACAGCACTGACCCAGGTTTTCTCTGGGCCTAATGAGAGGCAACAGTGACATACAATCCAGTCCTGAACAATTGAGGAATTGCAGAAACAAGTATTTTTACGATGGGTTTCTTCTTTGGTGAAAGGACTATAAGAAGTTTCCTGAGCAGATTTTGAAAGCTAAAGAAACCTGTGGCAAAGTGACACAAGCAGGGGAAATAGTCACTACTGTAAAGAACTACAAGCAGGCAAGAGCAACAGGCCCCACAAACCAACCTGTGCTGCAGAAAGGGATAAGTGATGACTAATGTAAGTATTTCTACACTTCAAAGAGCCAAAGCAAATCCCTTAAGATTTCCTTTTGAAATCTTAAAGATTAACATCATGTGGGACAAGAATGTAAAAGTAGCAACCAAAAAGAAAAGAGTGTTTAATTTGCTCTCCAAAATAACACAGGAAGCTACAAACACAGATCATACCTACCTCTAAGAACTGTGCATTCACTTTAAAGTCTGGAGGTGGAAGTCCTTGTTTAATAGCAGCTTGTTTTTTTTCTTCAATACATCTGAAAAGATGCTTAACAGCACGTGATATAATGCCTTGTTCCTCTTCTGTTATGTTGACATCAAATCCAGTGCCCATGGTGTATGTTTTGCCAGCACCTGTCTAAATTGAAAAAGGAGTAGTCACTAGAGCATGTTAGTAGTACCAAAACACCTCAGAGAAACAGTTTGTGAAAGCTAGCGCTAGATAGTGACTACTATTTAGTCTGTCATCTTTATAATATTAACATGCATAACAACAGGTCATTTGAGAAATAGATAAATGGCAGAAGTTGGACAAACTCTGCTGTTTATCCATAGATCACATACAAGAAGGCAGGAACCTGTCCAATCCTTCATAACCTGTCCCCTACAAACTTCCTCTACAAGCCTCATTGCTGACATCAGCCTTGAGCTATTATCTCTGAAGTCAAAAGAACAGCTAATGTTTTCAACCCAGACTATTAATTAAAACATATATTTTGGAGGTAGAAGCAGCATTTGCAATTCTTTACTGAAGTAGATCAAATGACTCCCTTAATGATGTCTGCATATCTCAGGTAGGATATTACCATTGTTCTCAATTTATAGACAGCACTAAAGAATACTAGGAAAATAGCTTAATTAAATGTGAAGTGCTATAGAAGATGAGGTAGTGTTGTGTTTTCACTTCATTAGTGGGTCAAGTCTGCAACAAAGTTAGTATCACCCAGCCAAACAATCTACTAAACTGGATCTACAAACTGCTTTGTTGTCTAGGACTAGACTTCACCTATTTAACTTGAGATAGGACATTTAACAAGGCTGAAACTCAGCATTCAAGACCATATTTTATGCAATCGATTCCTAAAGGAATATTTAGAAGGCAGCAACACATTCTCTACACTGTGCTCAATGATACTTCAGCTTTGAGAAGTAACATGTGTGACTGATGTACTGAGAGGGTACATAGGGTTCATAGGGTTCCCTATGACAAGTTCTCTGTCTTTGGAATACAATCTCTACATTTTGCCACCCCCCACCCCCCCAAAAAAAAGAGATTCCTTAGGATCTCTTTTTAAAAAGCTCCTCTTCCCAAAAGCATCTGAAAATGCAGAACGGTGGATAATTGCTCAGAAAAAAACCTCATCGCAACATGTATCGACAGATTACTAATTCATTTTGCATCATTGGGGTGACTTCAGGAATTCTCCAGACTCATATTATTTTCAGCATTATTATGAATTCAGACCTACTGCCTATATATATATACACACACACATATATTTCTGTGTTTCAATTGCCATTCTGCACAGAATCTATACTCCTAAAGAGTCTCCTACAAGATTTATCCTTTAAAATAAAACCAAGATGCTAAAAACCAGGTCCATGCATCATGGAATCCAAGAGAAATATCGGTTACAAGAAAATGTTTATTCCAAAATAAGTAATTTTAAATAAAATTGTAAAGCTTACTTGGCCATAAGCAAAGACGGTGGCATTATAGCCTTCAAAGCAACCTTCAATCAGTTTTTCTATACACTGTATATAGATCTCCTCTTGCTGTGAGTCAATGTTAAAGACATAATCAAAAGTGAAGGCCTTATCTTTTCCCAAGAACACTTGAGGTTCACCAGGTGTGACAGATGTACAAATATGGCATCCTTCAATCTTCTCTTTGGCTAGCTGTGGTCTAATTCTGTTTTGGGAGAGACAAAGGGAACTATTAGAAATTCTCATCATCAGAAAGAGAATCATTTACATTGTTCTTATGCAAGATCTGAAAAGAATGCCTTACTGGCTGAAAAAAAAAAAAGAGACTTTTTCATTAAGCCACGAAGCTTCCAGTTGTTTAACCCTCAGTACTAACTGTATCAGAATCCCACTTGTACAACTGCTCATGCAATTGATGTTTGATCTTCCCTGAAGGTTAACCTACCACCTTCAACTTGACAGCCTGCCCAGGTTTCTGTATGTATACCATGTGTTACTAAAGGGCAAACTTGCATGATCTGTTCAACTTTAAACTCAAACTTTCCAGTTTTATCAGATTTATTCATGCTTTCATTGTAAAAATGAATATTTTTAATAGCAAAAAAATGTTTAAAAAAATTCAAGATAATCTAAGTAGCAATTTGGGAGCAAGGACTCCCAAAGCCTACCTATCATCTTAAATTAAAGCCTTCTTGCTATAAGAGCAAGACAAGGCTTACATTTCTTCTTCCCCTTCAACATAAAAGGAGCTGTGCCACAGCCAGAATGCTTCTGTGAAATTTTCGAGTTCAGTGAAGCAGCAAACCTTCAGAGGAAAAAAGAAACCCAACACAAAACCAACAAATTATTCCTAGCAAGTCCTAAAGGTAAGCGTGTCTCATTCTTCCTTACTTCCCCAGTGAGACAAATTCCAGCTTTTATACCAGGGCTTTTTTTTCCCCAGTTTTTGACAAAATCTTTCATAAAGCACAGCTGTGTCAGACTTCACAGATTCTATCATTTTATTAATTACCCTGCATTCTTAATACTCCTGCAGGCTTGTCAAAATTGAATTGATGTATTAGCTCAGTGACTAAAGAAGACTGTGGAAGTTAGCAATTCAGTTGATTTAATGGTTAACTATCAGGAAGAAAAACTCTGGCCAGCATAACATATTATTCTAGCTGTAACTAATAATTTGTTCATAGAATTACCCTTTTTTAAGGGTTTCCACATTCTGAAAGCAGCACCAAATTTAAAAAGCGTGCAGCTTAAGACACAGGACAAATAAGGCTAGATAAAAGGGTGATAAAATGTCAGCGGTGCAGCTACATACAAACAAACTCGTAGAATGGTCTGGGTTGGAAGGGACCCCAAGGATCACAGAGTTCCAACCCCCCTGATACAGGCAGGGCCACCAACCTCCAGGCCTGGATCTACACTAGGTTGCCCAGGGCCCCATCCAACCTGGCCTTGAACAACTCCAGGGACAGGGCATCCACCACCTCTCTGGGCAGCCTGTTGCAGCACCTCACCACTCTCTCTGTAAAGAACTTCCCCCTAATATCTAATCTAAACCTTCCCTTCTTTAGCTTTAGTCCATTCCCCCTTGTCCTGCCATTGTCTACCCTTTCAAAAAGTTGATTCCCCTTGGAGTATTTTTTACAGATTCTCCATTTATATCAAACTTTAGGCACCTACACTTACCTCAGTGTGGCTACTTTTAGTTACACATTGTTAAAGCTGAAGATTTATTTATACAAAGTATACTTTAAAGGCAGAGAACAATTTCTGTGCTTTAACGGCCATGTCAACATTAGTGCTTGGTTTGGAGTAGCTGTGCCGGCCCAAAGCAAATTTCTCCAACTTCGCTTATCACATGTTGGTTTGGATCCCAAAGCAGTTTCGGTGTGCACAAATTATACCCCTTCTCAGAGGAAGCAAAGCCAAAACGCTCTACTCCAGACACACAGAACTTGTTCCAAAATTTAATGGAAACATAAGGACCCAAAGCTACCTACTGATCTCCTGCAACTGAGCCAATGTTCACTGAGAGTTAGTCTCCCAACAACTCTCAAGTGGACTGCTGAAGGCTAATTAAAATTTTATCATCACACATACACTTTGGTTCATGTTAGAAATCTCATTAAAAAAGGTTTTGCACATTAATTCCTTACAGAATAATCAGGAGGTACCTCAGTACCTCCCTTGTCAGCATAAGCCCTAGTGCGCAGTGGAAATTAAACAAACCTTTGAGAAGTATCATTAAAGGAGCCATTATATGATGTGTAAAGTAGGCACAAATATTCTACAAACAATATTTGCATTTAACAACATGGAGTGTGTAATATAGGTCACAGATTTTCTCTCTAATAGCATACTCATTATCATAAGGGTTTTTTTCCCCATAAATGAAATAAGAACACTAAAAATAATTTACATAACTCCTTTACTACCAACTTGATCCACTAGCACTTGTGTCCACTAAGCAAAAAACCTAATGAACATACACCTAAGCTTGTAATAAGTCTACTCTGTACTGGATTAATGAACATTTTTAATAAAATACAGTTTATTTCTAGGCAGAGAGAGTAAGTCTTCAAAGAGAAATCCATCCTATGCCTTTCCTGAAAGCTCTCTACACAACTGGAAAAAGTTATCAAATAAAGCCTTGTAGAATGCTGCCTATAACATTTGATATCAAGAAAACGCCGACTTGGTAGGCTAGTCTACTGCCTTGTTTTAATGCCATTAAGTCAGTCAGAGGGCAAGCTTCTTTCCAAGACTAAGCACTCTTACTCTTTCACTAATCCAGTGCAGACAGCACAAAGGCAATCAATTGTTCTTACAAGCCTGAACTCTGAAGGCGGTACCTCTCACATTGTTTTCTAGTATAAGAAAGCCTAGAAATGCCATTATGAAAAAACCCCACCAAGATGAAAACACAGTTTCAAAATTAAGTAACCTGTTGTGCATCCAAAACCCCAACTTCCTCTCCATTCTGAAAGGTTTATAGCTCTGACTCAGAGTGAAGGCTGATAAATATAAAAAAAAGTTTCCCTTCATATATTTTCATTCTGTCTTTGGAGTAAAAGACAAAATTTATTTTCTATGCTGAGGAATTGATGCAATCGTGACAGGTGCTGAATAATTTTCTCCTTTCTACTATTAAGTAAAGGCCCAGATTGACCACAAAGAGGAACAGCATGCCTAAAATATCAATAATTTGCATGGTAATTATTACAGTGATGACAGGACTGTCAAGCGAGCCGTTTCAATGTCAGCCTGTGGAGACTTCCCACGAGAATCCTTCCAGCCAGCTGCCTGCCTCGCAGCCAGGCAGCGCCTCCAAGCGCTCTGCTGCTAGAAAACCCAGGCCAAGAGCAGGCTGCAAGCATGTTATGTCTGACCATTATCAGGCCACAGCAAGATACTATTCCAGAGACCAGCTGAGCTGATAGAAATCTGTGTCACTACTAGAAGCTTGTTCCCGGCTCAATCACTTCCCCTGGCTAGCAGCAGCAGTGACGGTGTCCTTCCTGAAGCCAGTGCTAAGAGAAGCTGCGCTTCACCAGCACGTAAGCAGCACAAAGTAAAACCAAAGCAGGACTCACCACATTAGGAAAGCTTCACCATAAAGACAGACTCCCTTCTCATTTTTCATTTGTTTTTACACTACATCCCACTGCCATGGAGTTGGGAGGTAGCAACTAGGCAGAGAGATCATGGCTATGTCAGGTTTGAAAGACATCTTCCCTCCCCCCGCCCCCCGCAAAAAATGTGTAGACAAAAAACCTTCATCACCCAACCTGAGGTCTGCTCAAGGGATACTTCATGCTCCGAAATCTACATCGGTCTCTGCATAAGTTTAGCACCAAGCTAATGTGATGATCTTAATGAGTAAACAACACCTCACCTTTCACCTGATTTCTGCCCACTTGTGAACAGTACGATTGGGTTACCTGGACCTCATGGCTCTCAAATTCTTACTACTCACAATTAATGTGTGGTCTGGCAAGTAAGAGTCCTCATGCAAGTCAGACTCTGCTCCAGCACAGGATATAGGAACATTTCTCCCTCCTCCACCCTACCCATCAATTGGGAAAGTGACTTTGCCTTCTGCTTACAGCCAAACCTTTCCCACTCTCACATCTTAATGTGGCCACTTCTGTCAGCAAAACAGGCAGCAGCACCCACGCTTTAAAATGTGAAAGAGTTCATTTTGGTCATCTCTCCTTGCCCAGTTCCCAGACTGGCAGTCTGCCACTGGGATTTTTCTCCAGGACCAGTTTGACTTCACCCATTTTGTCTGTGTGGTCCCATCTCACCTGTTTTTCAGGCTGCTCTTAATTGTACACAATCAGGCATTTTCTACCCATTTCCAATCACATCTCCTTAGATGTGGCAACTTCCCAAATAGCATTTTGCCTCGCATCCTTCTCTCTCCTCCTCTCCAAAGCAGGAACACACCCAACTCTTGTTTACATGTACTTTACAGAGCCTCCCGGCCACACACATGAGCCTTAATCCCCTAAATCTATTCTGCCTCAGCACACTGGGACAAGTTGTCTAATTAGTAAGGGCTAAAATAGCTGGTGGTGGCACAGTAACGCATGTATTGTGCTGGAACTAATCTCTCAGTAGAATAGGTGCACAGTGTCTCTGCTAAAAATGTTGTAGGCTGGAACACACTCAAATAATACAGTTCAGGGACTACAGCAATTGTCAGGTTGATACCCTGTGTTATGCAAGACACTGTACTACCCAGCATTGATTCCTTTTTAAACCAGATACCACAATATCCTTTTGAAAAGCATCTTATCTTAGCTTTTTTCCTAGGGATGTAAAATCGTCCCAGTTTTTAAATATATATTATTTAGATACATATGAATATATAAGGATATAGATATATATACACACAATACCTCATATTCCAGCGTTACTCCTGAACAAATATCACCATGATTTGTTTTTTTAACTCCACTTCAGAATGAACCAAATTACAAATTAAATTCAAACCCAATGCCTACAAATAATACCACACAGCAATCTCTCCCCAGGATTAGCAACAAAACAACCCCTATACTGTTACAGTAAACTCCAGGTAAACTCCAGGTCATTTTGTCTCCAGCTTTTCTTTTTAAATGCCAGACAGACAGTTGTCTCCAAGCAAGCCATAAATATATTACTATCAGTAGCCCTTGATGACCTTCTGGGTGAAATCCATGTGTTTCAGGTGTCTACAATGGCAGAAGAAACAAGCCTTCATAAAGAACTTTATCAGCTGAATGAATAATAGAATAAGAGCCATCCTTATAAACAAAAGCAGACAGAGTGCAAGACAAGTTCAGGGTATCTTCGTGACAGTGCCCCTCCTGCAGAAAGACTAACTCAGTTTCTGAATGCCTTAATCATTAATATTCAGCGGTATCGGTTCAGGGTACAATTTCCTATTAAGGATATAAATCACTAGTATTACACATACTGGTATTAAGACATAAAAAACTTGGATATCTGTAATTACGTCATAGCAATTACATGAGACGCTGCTCAGCAGCCAAGCCATGGCAAATGGCCACCCAGCGCACTGCCATGGGTCAGCTCCTGTTCCCTGTGAACCTGCGAGAGGCATGGGCACATGCCAGTCCTCAGCCAGGGCAGCGAGCACTAACTTGCTGCCACTGTAACTTAATCGCTCTTACATAAGATTTGGGCACCGCTCCCATCAATGTTTCCCTAAAGTTGCCATGGCTGCCATGGTCTAGACTGAGCTCAGTGGTGCCCGCGGCTGTTGTGTGTGCCCAGAGCCCGCAGAAGTTAGGCAGAGCCCAGGTGTTACTTGGCCTAAACTTACCACCAGCTCCCTAGGCGAGCACCAGCGAGGCAGATGTTTTCCACACGCACTGATGCTTGCCTTTAGACACCAGGAAACTTCCAGACACATCAAAGTAGGAATCTCGATGCAAGTTTGGCAACACCAGAGAGTAAAGCTTCCTGGATAGCTCTTGCACATAAAAAAATATTAGGAATCTTTTATATATATATATATGTGTGTGTGTGTGTAAAATCACATATGTAAAATTTATAACGTTATCTATGAGGTCCACATTTTATTCCAAAGTCCTATTAAGATTCTGATGAAAAGGTATCAACATCCCTTCAATCCACGTATAGCCATTCAACAAGCCCCTTAAGCCCTTAGCTTCGAGCATCCAGCAAAACCAGCCACTAAATTTCCAAATGGGCTCTGAAATATTTCATTTTCAATAGCTAACTAGTTATACTGCAAAAAAAAAATTCCTGTTTAAAAACAAACACGAAGAATACCTTGTTTCAGTGCTGCAAACCATCACTTCCAATTTGCACATAATGAGAAGGCAGCAAATGGAAAACTGGAAATTTAATTAGTGGAGGAAACATGCCGCTGCTGTAACTAGATTTGTCCAGTTCTCCCCCGCTACACTCAACCTCTATCTCTTCAGCTACTTTTTTTTAAAGCACAAATTTTATTTCATAAAACAATTACCAGTTTCAGCAGCTCATGTCTGATAGCTCATCTACCCATTAACCGTTCACGCTGGGGATTACATTCGCAGTGTCAGGCTGGGGAGGTTTTGCAGGCTGCTGCTTTCACTTGGCTCCTGGTGCACCACACAATAGCTGCATCTCTAGACAGATGCTACAGCTAGCCAGAAAACAGTTTAGCACTATGATTTCAGATTAATTTTCGTGCAATTCTGTAACAGCCTAGCAGGCTGTGCAATGCAGATGGCATCCTCACACTGACAGGCACAGTCCCATTCTTTTGCCAAGAAAAGATGACACAGGGAGGGGAGAGGCCTGAGCCTGCCCTCACACAGACCTCCTACTGCCCCACATGCTCCCTTCTCCATGCCCAGCTTGCAGGGAAGGGCTGAAAGACCCTCCACAGTAGATCTAGTAGGTCTCCAGCATCTCCCCTTTGAACATGAAGGAATGCTTTCATCTAAACCTCCTTCTTGTGATTTCTCCTAGACCAATTTACTCTCTGGTGAGCAAAGAAATGCACAGCTTTTGAGAACAATTCAACTTTTGAGAGAGAGAAGGGGAGACTGTGTTGCAGGATTTGTACCGGCCTTGATTATTTCTAGTCCAAGACAAGGTCAGCTGTGATGAAAAAGCAGCACTACCATAAGCTTCCACGTGCCTGCCAAGCACAGAACTGGAACGCCTCCAAATCCAAATGCAATTTGATTAGACCTAAACCAATGCTGGAAACTACATTTCTAAGGCAAATAGATTGTTTTGAGGTTGTTCAATTCTGCTACTTGCCTTGGATTTTTTTTATATGTTTCACTGCTCTCAGAATGCTAGAAGAGAATTAATAACACAATACCTTAGAGCAAATGCAGCAATATTTAATTTATGAAGAAAGACCTGAAGTATTTATGGTTTATTACCATAAATGAAACAAGGAGTTAGGCCTTCCTAAAATAAAATTCAAAATTTAATTACATACCACACAAATTCAGGTATGTCTGTATCATGGAATAAAGTCACAGAATAGACACCCAGCCATGATGGAACAAACATAGAATCATAGAATAGAATCACAGAATGCGTTGGGTTGGAAGGGACCTTTAAAGGCATCCAGTCCAACCGCCTTGCAGTGAGCAGGGACATCTTTACTAGATCAGGTTGCTCAGAGCCCCATCAAGCCTGACCTTAAATATCTCCAGGGAAGGGACCTCCACCACCTCTCTGGGCAACCTGTTCCAGTTATTTACCACCCTCGTACTGAAGATTTTTTTTCCTAATATCCAACATAAATCTCCCTTTTTATATTTCAAAGCCATTATCCTTCATCCTAGTGCTACATGCTCTCATGAACAGTTCTTCCCAGCTTTCCTATAGGCACCTTTCAGGTATTGGAAGGCTGCTATAAGGTTCCACCCCAGTGAAGGGAGTCTAGGACATGCCAAGGATAACTGTTGCATTCCTTTCCAAAAGAAAGGGAGAACTTTTTTTTCCCCTCAGTGTGATTTAACACTTTCAGCTCCCTAATACAATGAGATCACAGACCCGAAGCCATAGTTTTTAGCAAGAAAGTACTAATTTAATGTTTGAACAATTTTATGACCTTTTGTGAGTTTTTTACAGCAGGAGTCCAGATGCCAAAACTTAGAGCACTGAAGCCATGAAGTACTTTGCCAAAAATATATGTTTCAAATTTCTAATGAAAAGTAGAGAATAAAGACTTAAAATAGTAAGGATTTAAAAAGTCCTGCATTACTCATGAGTAGTCTGACACTCCTCTGTAACATAAGGGTTCTAGAACAAAATAAAACCAACCTCAATGCTATTTCTTGTCTGTATCTCATTTAACATACCCCATATTACACACAGATATCACAGAATCACTAGGATGGAAAAGACCTTTGAGATAGAGTCCAGCTGCACCCATCCTCTACTAAACCACATCCCTGAGCACTTTGTCTACCTGTCTTCTAAATACATCCAAGGTTGGCCACTCAACCACCTCCCTGAGCAGCCTCTTGATAGACCCTTTTCCTCATGTCTAATCTGAACCTGCCCTGGTGCAGCTTGAGCCTAGTGCCGAAAGGGACCAGGCTCCATGTAGCTAACTACCTTGGAGAGGTTGCCTCTCCTCATCAGGGAGCATGAAAAAATAATTTTAGAGAGTAAGAAGCATAAGTATCTCTTCTGCTACAGTGCAGTGGAACACAATGCTCAGCTGTACTGCTCAAGGTCTAGACTCCACATTGCACCAAATATGTGGAAATAAGGATTAACCCTGAAAATACAATCCATGGAAAGCTTTTTCACCTTTTAAAAAAAGAAGCAAAAAAGTGCACCAGAAGGTGCTAGCTCATTCCAGTTTTTATTTTGAGCAGTGGCTTCTAATCTTTTAGAAAGCCCTACTCTTCTGCTCGTTAGTCTGCTTACACCACACTTCTGAACAACACCCCACAGCTGGTTGAACAGCAGAGACAGCCCAAATACCTGGCTCAGGCATGAAAGGCAGGTCCCTTCCCCAGATGGTCTGGGAAACCTAATATTTCCAAAGGCCTGTTGGAAATCAGAGAAACACCTTCTGAGCCAACATAGGAAACACAGGACCAAGGGAAATACACAATCCAAAAGTTTACCACAAGGAAGCTGAGCCATCTGTGGCTCTGGGTTTGGATGACTGCTCAGTGTAGTCTCTCAGAGGGTTCAACCACCTAGAAGCCTGCAATCTGATGGCTGTGCTCTGGATATATTTATGTACCAAGGCCAATATCCAAAAACCAAATCAAAGGCAGGAAGACAGCCTTAAACACCAAGTTAAATCTGTCTCTCACAGGAGTGCACTTGCTGCTTGTAAGTTTAAGGTTTCTATTGAAAAACACATTTTAGCTTTTCTGACTACATAGAAGCACAAAAACTCATCTTAATTTCATCAGTGTTGCTTCACAATCACTAGCAGTGGCAATACTGAAGACTTGTAATAACTACTATTATGTATAATAGTGTCTGTGTCCAGTTTTGGGTACCTCACTTACAAGGACATTGAGATGCTGGAGTGTGTCCAGAGAAAGGCAACAAAGCTGGTGAAGGGTCTGGAGCACAAGTCCTGTGATGAGCAGCTGAGGGAACTGGGGCTTTATAGTCTTAAGAAAAGGAGGCTGAGGGGAGACCTTATCGCTCTCTACAACTACCTGCAAGGAAGGTGTAGAGAGTTGGGGGTTGGTCTTGTCTCTCAAGTGACAAACAATATAACAAAAGGAAATGGTTTCAAATTGTATCAGGGGAGATTTAGGTTAGACATCAGGAAGAATTTCTTTACTGAAAGGGTAGTCATGTATTAGAACAGGCTGCCCAGGGAAGTGGTGGAGTCACCATCCCCAGAGGTATTTAAAAGGCGTGTAGATACTGTGCTTGGGGACATGGTCTAAAGGTGGACTAGTCAGGGTGAGGCTGTGGTTGGACTCAGTGATCTTAAAGGTCTCTTCCAACCTAAGTGATTCTCTGAAAAATTTATGGCAATAGCACCTGAAAGTCAAAGATCTTAAAGACAGCAGAGGTCATCATTCCAAAAAGAAAGAGGAAAGAAGCAAGGACATTTGTTATGTCCACAGACAGCTGTCTACAATTCTTGCCCTCACAGATACAGAGAGGCCAGTTAGGCTTGTCCTGTAGATAAGGATTCCTGATGAAAGCAATTCTATACACAAAAGAAAGAGAATGGCACTCTACTTTTTTTTTTTTTTGCAAATTATGGCGGTTTTCCCCCACAAAATGTAGCTTTAGCATGTAAGTTAGCAACTCTCATCATTCCTGCTCTGGAGCATGTAGATCTAAGGAGTGGCTGAGTCACACTGCTGGTAAAGCTCACCAGAGCCTGGTATTAATTATGTAATTAGGGCAGTATCAGGTAAAGTAATGCACTTTCTGTAGCATCTTTCTGCTGTATGACTGAACGCTTAACAGATTAAATCTGCTAAACAAATGTCTTTGTATGTAACTTAAGATGAAAAAACTTAATCAAAAGAGAGTTTAAGGAAAGCTTGTTAAGAGTGCACAGCCCAGCAGCCCAGTAATGAGTCACGATAACAGGTGCTGCCAGTATTTTAGAGACACTTCTTTTCCTGAAGTTTTGGGTGCAAGAATTCAGCTGAGATGAAACAGTACTGTCAAAAATAATGGCCATCCAACCCCCAAAATACTGTAGTCACTGCTGCTTTACCAAGCTACAGAATAACATTTATTGAGGTTTAAGGGGAAAAAGAGGAAGGGTATTAAAAAACCAAAACAAAACATAGTAATAAAAAAACCACTCAGCAAAACTGCCACCACCCCGCACAAAACCACAGTCCAAGTACCTGCAAACCTAAACTCAGTCACATTTAGAGTTGAAGGATTTTGGGATAATTCCCGTACCTCTTGTAAACCAGGGCCCAATCTGCCTAATATGCCCAAACTCACAAGACCTTATAAAGTACACAACAGAAATGTGGATGCTGTCAACTCTTTATAAGGCACACTTGTAGCTACTGTATAATTATCAAACTAAAAAAGCCCAAACCACAACTTTGAGACAGGTGGTTTCAAAAACCATTGCCCACAGCACCACAGTACACCAATGAAACTAATAATGCCCACACAGTAGTTTCAAATAAAGACTGAGAACAGACAGTGGCTTTCTTGTTCAAAAACCGAACACTCCTATTTGCAGAACAATGACAGTATTTCATAGAATCATAGAATATCCTGAGCTGGAAGGGACACACAAGCTTTATGCCAAGTAAGAGCATGGGACTGAGCGCATGGTCCAGACACTTCTTGAACTCAGTTGAGATCGGTGCTGTGACCACTTCGCTGGGGAGCCTGTTCCAGTGCCTGACCACCCTCTCAGGAAAGAACCTCTTGCTAACATCCAGCCTAAAGCTCCCATCTCAGCTTCATACCATTCCCTTGGGTTCTACTGCTGCCTGCTGAAGAGAGGAGATTGGCACCTACCCCTTCATTCCCCCTCGTCAGGAACCCATAGACCACAATGAGGTCTCCCCTCAGCCTCCTCTTCTCCAAGCTGAACAAACCAAGGGACTTCAGCCTCTGCTCATAAAACTTCCCCTCCAGATCTTTCACAATTCTTGTTGCTCTCTTCTGGACACTCTCCAATACTTTTGTGTCTCTCTTGTATCATGGTGCCCAAAACTGGAAAACTCAAGGTGAGGCCACATCAACGCAGTGTAGAGCAGGACAATCCCCTCCCTGGACCAGCTGGAAGTGCTGTGCTTGATGCACCCCAGGATATGATTGGCCCTCCTGTCTGCCTGGGCACACTGCTGGCTCATGTTTAACTTCCTATTTTTGCATCCCCCCAAAAAAAGGTTACCTGTAAAGTCAAAGGAATAACATTAAAAGAAAATTATTGTTAAAATATTTCACTTAAATGCACAAAAAAAGTACATACTTTTGAACTTTCTCACACTGAGTTACTAGCACATATAGGGAAACGAAGAGTAACTGCCACAAGTATATGCAGAAATAAGCAAAGGAATGCTTATTCACTGTAGGAAAATATTTTTAATACAAGAGAAAACAAGCTGATGCAATGCAAGATTACTCAGATGACCAAGAAACTGTCAGTTATGCCAACACTAGGCTTCACCCAATTTCTTCCTCCTAACAGTTAAATGTATATCTATTCTAGAAGTCCACTACTACTCCAAAATAGCCCAGATTTTTAAGGGAGGTAATTACTAATTTACAAGAAAATTCAAAGGGTTTCCTACGTCTGCAAAGAACTTAATTATTGCCTCCTTTACCCAGGTTTCCCTTTCCTTTTCACGAACACCCACACACATACACTTACTCTCCCAGCACCCCCTGCAGCTACAGTCCAGAAATCACTACACATTCATGCCAAGGCTACTGTAGCTCTGAAGATTTGTTTTCATTTCTTTCACCTCTATACAGAGAATTCTTCTTCCCAGTTGTACACTCTCAAGTTTAGTGCAGTTGGTTGCTTTACCCTTAGGAGACACAGTTCCAAGAATTTCCCCAACTTAATTTCACTCAAAACAAACGTAAAGTACATACTTATTATAGCTAAAGCTACAAGCCACTTCCCAAATAATTACAGTTAAATAATACAACAAAAGAAAAAGGAGGGTCAGGTCAGTTAAAAGAAAATTGCAAGTTGTCATTAACCATTACTGAAATGACTGCTTAGCTAACACTACTAAAATAACAAACAGACACTTCACAATGGGACAAAACAACTAAAAAAAACCAAACCAGTTTCAGTAATCTTCTCTGAATAGGGCCTTCACTCTGTTAATTTTTTTGTTCCAAGAATCTTGTACTGAAACACTGTATGACTTTCCAGGACACTCCTTGTAATAAAAAAAAATAAAAAAGGTTGTATCCATAACACCCCATCCACCAAGTTCCAAAGCAAATTGCAGAAAATTTCTTCATATTTATTGTTGACTGTTTCTAATGAACAGAAGTTGCTCTGTTTCAAAACAGAAGGTAGACTGTTCAAGCACTGGCTGAAAGCTCTGAGCTGGTAAATCCTAACTGTGCAGTAAGGGAAAATAACATACTTGCTTTATTTAGTACTGCCTGTTTTAAAACTTGCAAACAAGAAAGGAACAGTTATTATTCACCTTCTTCAGCCACTCTGGTTCAGCTACAGATTTTTGCATATCTGACTGTCAATTCCCAATTTTTATATTTTTCTTTCATGTCTATCCATCCTATTTGCAAATTTGCAAAATCATCCACATTAGCAACAACAGCATCAAAAAGATTGATTTTTCCATCCTTCTGCTCCTATGCAGTGGCACTGTATTCAGCTGCCTTGTGAAGACTTGACCACCTCACTGCTCTTTGTTGGCTTCAGATGATGCTTTAAAGGAAAACCTCTGAAAAGTTAGTTGAAGTTCAGGGCAACTCAAGAAACTATGCTAAAAATTCAGGAGGTAGCATTTTTACACACTGAGTCATGCTCCAAATTGATTGTTCACTGAGCTGCTGGATGCTCTCTTGTTGCAAGCAAACATTTCAGGCAAATATAAATTGACAGTTCCCAAATTCTCCCCCTGACCTCTCTCTGTTCTACCCCGCACCAGCAACTGTGAT
Organism: Porphyrio hochstetteri; assembly: GCA_020800305.1. Classification (NCBI taxonomy): domain Eukaryota; kingdom Metazoa; phylum Chordata; class Aves; order Gruiformes; family Rallidae; genus Porphyrio; species Porphyrio hochstetteri. The sequence goes on from CM036905.1 coordinate 53,319,416, forward strand.
GTTTGCAAGTCTCTTGGTACTGTTTCTAACACTTCCCCATGAAGTTTCAACCAGGTGCAAGGCTTGGATTATCTACAGGCCATAATTATTTGTCCTGCTAACTGCAGGCTGATTTTCAGATGTGGTGGAGATAGGAAAGGGGGAAAAGAAGAAAAGTTTTTGTTAATAAGGGAACATTTAGCATTTATATGGAAATACCAGTGGAAAGCTGAAATAATTAGACCTTAAATAACATGAGAAATCAAAAGAAATGGACTGTTGACATCTGACTAGTAAAACAAGTTTGCAGTTGGTACTGCTGAGCAAGGCCCTGATAGTCTTGACAACATCATCTGTGCAAGAAATCCACTGGAATCTGGAAATTCACAGGAAAGCCACTTTCCTCACACAAATTCACATGCCAAGGCTAGCTAGAATAGATCTCACTACTGCAGCAACATCTGCACCAAGGGCTGAGCTACCACCATTTCACATCAGTAGCCTTTATACAGTCTGAGGGAAGTAATGCAGAAAGACACACAAGACAGTCATAGAATCGTTTAGGTTGGAAAAGACCTTTAAAATCATTGACTCCAACTATTAACCTAGAACTGCCAAGTCCACCACTAAGCCATGTCCCTAAGCACCACATCTACACATCTTTTAAATACCTTCCAGGATGGTGACTCAACTGCTTCCCTGGGCAGCCTGTTCCAACACTTGTCAACCTTTTCAGTGAAGGAAGTTTTCCTAACATCCAATCTAAGCCTCCTGTGACACAACTTGAGAGGTTGTTTCTTCTTCTATTGTTTGTTACTTGGGAGAAGAGACCAATACCCACCTGGCTACAACTTCCTTTCAGATAGCTGTAGAGAGTGATATGGTCTGCCCCCTCAGCCTCCTTTTCTCCAGGCTAAACAGCCTCAGTTCCCTGGGGTTCCTCATTAGATTTGTCCTACAGACAGTTCATCAGCTTCATTGCTCTTCTCTGGACATGCTCCTGCACCTCAGACAGATGTCTGGTAGCCAGGGGCCCCAACCTGAACACAGTAGTAGAGGGGCAGCCTCAGCAGCGCCGACTACAAAGGGACACTCACTTCCCTAGGCCTGCTGGCCACACTGTGTCTGACAGAAGCCAGGATGGTGCTGAGCACCTTGGCCACTTGGGAACACTGCTCATTCAGCTGGCTATCAGCCAACATATACATGGGAATATGTAAGTGCAGGGCAGCAGCTTCTCACAGACAAATCCTGTTCTCTTCATTTATGCACCTTTCAGTTCTCACAGAAGAAACACCTGATGTGTGCTACAGGTGTTATTACCCTGAAGAAAGGACAGAAACCAGCACGATCAAAAGGTTTTTTATTAAAACAGTTTTGGTGGAAAATTGGTATTTTGATTAAAACAAAGACCTGTGTCTAAATGTGGGTACTGCATGCAAAATAACTGTCTGGGGGATAAACAAACTTTTTCTAAACATTGTCATATTTTACTAAATATATGACTAACCAGGGTATTTCAACATCTTATTTTGTGTCATTACATCCACATTGGGCAAAAAGCTGCAGCCACTGTGGCTTCTTCCTCATTGCCCAGGGTATTAAATTTCCCCACTACCAGTGGGGAAGAGTATCCTCTACATAGAGATGGAGAAACATATTAGAGAATGGCTTAAGTTAAAGAAAGTGTTTAAAAACTGATCAACTGATGCTTATCATCTAACTACATTTAAAGTTGTGATCCTTCAATATTACTTTACTAGCTTTCCATTAAGAGTTAAAACTATCCTTATAACTTATTGACTATAATATCACTAGAGATTTTAACCTAAGAGTAAGTGAAAGAGGGTGCTCTGCTACCTCATCAGGAAAGCATGGGCTAATTTAATATTTTTGACCTGTAATAACAGAAAAATCATGCAGCCTTTCCTATTTTCTTACAGTTGAATTCTGCTCCAGGCAGGTGGAAAGTTCTAGTTGACTAGACTGAACAAATTCAGTGTGGAAATCCAGTCACTTTCCTGATGTAATAGCTACTAGCATGCAGACCTCGCTGTACCAGCAAGCCCACAAATTAAGAATTACCACTAATAAAAATAATACTGAGAATACCATTTCAGCAAAATTTTAGCTCCAGGACAGAGCACATCCATGAAATAATCTCACCCTGGTAATGCACCAAAATGTAAACTGACAGGTTCACAAGTCAACTACCTAGTTAACTGCGGACATACAGGCTGTGAATAAATTCTAGGAAGAAATAGCTACTTCCTTGCTACTTGTATCTGCCTTAAACAACCAATATCTATGCTGGCATAACAGGGAGGGCAAGTACTTTCTGCTTCACATTCTAGCTGCAGGCTTAATTTTTCATTAGGGCTCAGGTTCCCTGATTGGATTACAAATCCAAGCAGAAGTCCAAAACTATTAATGCAAAGTCACTGTAAAAAAAAAAAAAATCATGCAGCAAAATAGCTCACACAAATTAAAAACAGTTCCCTTAATTTTACATTATGAGCATTAACTGAGCCTGTGCCTCAGTTTCTGGAAGAATCTTCCTCTTCTGCAGGCAGCTGCCAGCCTGGCCACTGCTCTGCTCATTTCCATCAGCTCCAGCACACACAAAAGCAGCAACACCTGATCCTTGGATCATTTCTGTCTGCTGAACACTTGGCTGCAGCTCCTTGGGGACAGAAAGAAAAGTCTGCCCTGGTGAGCTTCTTTGGGGTCCAAACCCATTTCTTTGTCTTGACTGAATTAAATCAGCTCTTCTTGGCATACAGTACTTCTAAATCGGGCACTTCCCAGCTGCTCTCAGAAATCATCAATGCAAATCATTTGTGGTTCGTCTGCGTAAGAGCTCATAGTCCCTCGTGCACTGGAGGTAGCACAGATGCTTTCAAAACAAGCACTCTTGTATAAAGTAAGCTCGTCCAAGTTGCCTTAGAAATTTAAGCTTACAGTAACTGTTTACATATCAGGACTACAGTAAAACCAACTGAGATGGCTAAAGTCTCCACCACAAAGCTTGTGACCAAATACTTCATTCCTCTGAGCACTTTATATCAGACAAGGTAAGAGCTCCTTTGGCTAAAATGACACATAACAAGACTGGGTACTAAGGGAGGTCCCACACAAGGTTTTCCAAGATCAATACCTAAGCTAACAAGAAACTGCCAGGAAATGGAAAACTAAATAATGAAGTAATGGCATACTGGTAGCGCCTAAAAGCCAGGGAGGGTCTTCAACTAACACTTACATAAAGCTTTCATAGAGAATCATACTTTTATCAAAAGCTAGATACATCTACACATTGATCCATTACTAAAGCTGTTTGAGACTGCTTCCTCACTAGCACCAAGAAGTCAGAAGACTGAATGTTAATGCAAGCTGCAAACTCTGCATGGCCAACTGCTACTGATCAGGCAGCTGCACGTGACTTTCGCTCCATTGCTGCCCTCAGTTTCAAGCACACACCACACACTACCACTGCTTTCACAGGAAAGCTCCAAAGTTAAATTAAAAACAGAATAATTAAAAAAAAAAAATCATACAGCAATAACAAAGTGTTACTGGTTTGGCCAACCTTGTTTCCATTTAAAGTAATCTCCTTCAGCACTACAAACATGTGGAGGTAGAAGACTGTTTACTCCAGCATACACTATGATAGCAGACATGTAGAAAGAAAAATTGAATGTTCTGACAAAGCTTCTTAAGCTATCTGGTATCCTACACATTGACCAGAAGCATGAAGCAAGGACTTAAAAGGGTCTTTGTTTTTCTAGAGGTCCCAGTCTTCTCTAAAACATACACTTATTCTTCCACAACAGTCTGCTTTTACAATTTCAGTGTGAAAGCCAAGAGAAAGCTACCCATGCTGTTTTTCTAGTATTTTGCCAACTCATGCTACACAAAATTTCAGTTGTACCATTTAACTGATCTCACCACTGAAACTGAAGTAGCCCTAAAGCAAGGAACCATAATAGCAATGAAGGTTCTTTCAGTTCTTAGATTATTTTAATAAAATCCTGCCAAGTTGGTTTTTTGGTAGCACCACCTTAATATCCTCCCAGAAAAAGTCTGATTTCTCCCTGGTTTCAACTATAGACTTTGCTTGCCCATGCCTTATCACATGACTTTTGTTTACACAGAAATACAGAACTCTTGTCATCAAATGAAGCACAACTGCAATGTGGTTTTTATATAAGCCTCCTCATGTGAATTATTAGCAGGGCCCATAGGAAGCTATAAATAGCTTATTTCCCAACTATACATGGTTACCCATTTCCAAACCACTTCATTAAGAACCAGTGGCTGAAGAACAGGAACAAGACAAACTGAAATTATAAATGAGCAACAGATTCAGGACAGGGAGTGAGATTACCTGAGGGTAATGAAAGGACAGGATTTCCCAGTCTCTTTTTTTTTAGTAGTTTGAGGTTGGGATTTGGTTGCACTTCACATACAATCAGGTTTTCAAGTAAACACATAATTGGATTCTCAATCAAATCCAGTTGACTGGTGTTACACAATATGTCAGATAATCTTATCAGTGTCAGGATGGATCAAAAACATACAAAATCTCCTGTCTTTACTACCCATCATCATCCTCATCGGGAGGTATCACAGTTCAGACTAACAAGACTTCGGCCCTGTGTTCCTGGGCGGCCACTGCAAAGCAGCACATTTAGGTTGTTGACCTCTAAATTACAGCAGCAATGTTGGCAGAAGGGTCTTGCAAAGGCAGCAAAAATGGAGCAACAGAGAGACTCAGCAGCTGGAAAAAAGTCCAGCAGCGACACTCCACCTAAAACCTGCTGTCACAGCAGGAACTGCTAGCTTCTGTACCTCTAGCAAATCTTGCTGGAACCATGGGTTTGTTTGGGTTGGGTTTTTTTAAAATAAAATCTGACACACTAAGTCCTTTGTCACCTACCTTAGCTACTAATTTCAAATAAACAAACTAGACAAGGATTCAAACAAGTGAGAAAAGGCTAAGCAAAAGATAATAATTTTCCTTTTTTTTAAAAAAAAAAGAAGAAAGAAAAAACCCTACACTCTAAGAGAGGTCCTTGTGCAATCCATAGCATCAGTAACAAGCACACTGAACTGAACAAGTCCTGCATGTAATGGCATATAGTGTAAGGTTATCCAGGAAGATTTGTGGATTAGAAGGAAAACAGGTCTGGCTGCCCCTGAACCTTTCAGAATTCACAAGGAAACTGGGAAGTCCCCAGTCCCTAGCTCTACACCCTCTTGTTATTTCTACTTAGCTGTGAGGGGAAGAAAGGGACATCTTTGAACATCTGTTTCATTTGGGAAGAAAACTCTTCAGCCATTTCCAAAGTAACTGAAGATATCCCCTACCTTTGTGCTCTAATTATATCTAGAAGAATAAGCAATAAAAGTCTCCCCAGCACTTCAAATAAAGAAGGATACTCAGAAGATGGGTCATTGATACTCCAACCAGCAGATCTGCCCCTATAAACAGCAACAGATGTCCAAGATGCTATAGCTTAGCCCTGTACTGAAGTAAAACCCCCTTAAATAATCACACAGATTATCTAATTATTTCCTACTTCGTAAGTGAGATGGTAAGTGAGATGGTAAGTGTCCCCTAAATGGGCACTTGCTCACACTAGCCACTGGTACATATAGGCTATGCAGCATCACCCACATCAACAGATACTGGTATATCCAGAGAATTCTCAAATTCTCAGTACTGATAATGGCTACAGTAGACACACAGAGGCCTTAAGTACAGAAATCTCATTTACAGCTATTTCTTCCATCAGTACCTTGTAAGATATCCATCCTGTATCCCTTTATGTCAACCAACACTAGCGCTCACATGTTAATATAGCCATGTCTTAGTTTTAGCCTAGCATCATTCCTCCTGGTGTTTCCTTCATCCACTTTTAAGATGTCCAGAGAGATCTGTCAGCCTCAAAGGACAAATGGATTAAAAAGAGATTGAGGCTTATTTTAATTTTTTTATTTTACTTTAATTTTGAGGCGACTCAGAGGGAAAAGGCCTTACAGTGTGCTGAATGCATTCATAGCTGAAACCCTGGGCTACAACATAACTTAAAATCATGCCTTAAACTGATGGGTTTTGAATATTAGAATGCCACCCCCAGAGCCATTCTGAAGGATGTGGCATTCAGAAGCTGGAGGTAGATCTTGCATAAGTGTGAGGCAACTAAATGACCAATTATTATTAGCTGGCAAGGAGGAGCCAAACCAAAAACCCTACAACCTACAGAAAACAGTAAGAGGAAGAAAAGCAAGTTTAGGATTAGAAATGCTGTCACTGAGACATGTAATGCATGAACACAATAAATTCCAATCGTAGCACTGTTGCTATTTTGAATAAGAAGTGGATTAGCAGTCAGGATTCTACAGGTGGGGGGGGGGGGTTAATTATCAGAAAAGTAACACAATTCATGTAACTTGTAAACAAAGGAGAGGACCTCTCACACACATTGCTGTGCTGGAGCGACCAACCGCCCTCTATACCAAAGAGGCAGCCACACAGGAGAACAATTTTTACTACAACAGTGCAGTACATTACAAGCATTCTGTCTCATTATTTAGATGCATAGCCTTGGCCAAAACAAGTTTCATCTTAAGGTGAAAAAATGCACATAGAAACAACAGAATTCACACTTTAAAAAAAGCAGTCATCCAGCTAGACTACGATTAGTCAAATTTCCTGAACATATCTGATAAAACTTAGAAGTCAGTAGCATTTCCTAGCTGCAATCTGAGAAATCAAAAGCATATATCCTCAAGAGATGCAGATATCATGAGTTTTGAAGCACTTTCCTCAGTCTACCAATACATTATGCTGTTTTAAACAGATTGAACTTCAATCAGACAACTCTGACACAGATACTAGGCAGACATCCAACAACACAAACCAAGCTGAATGTTAACTTTGCCCAGTGCTCCACACACTTTATATAAACATAAACCCAAATAAATAAACCCTGTTTAAAATTCAATTTTTCATAGACAAGACAAAAACTGATAACATACAAATTACAAGTGATTTCCAGAGTCATAAGAAGCTGTTCCAAATAACTGATGCTTTGGGTTGTATTCACAAGATTATCACATGCCTCCTGATAAACCACGGGCTATTGTCTGCATTT